>CM042057.1:48312500-50712500 GCA_023525745.1 Arctium lappa
GGAGTCTGCTTTAAAATCGTACGCCCTGCACCCACCCCATGAGTATATGCTTCAACGGGAATCACAAAATGGTATATTATAAACCTCTAGTAAAATGACCACCCGTAACCCAACAGATAAAGTACATTACATTGCATTACATAGTCCGTTTTAGGGATTGGAGACTTACCCATTCAGTGACTTTGGCACTAAATGTGCCCCAAACGGGTACTTTCGGGTCGGGTGAATTCAATAATAGACGCCTGTTGGCATTCCAGCCTTCCTTCACCTTTCATGGCCACATATATTTCCGGCTAAGGAATGGGAAATCCTTCTCCTGTTCTATGAATCCAATGTACATGTCATTCGGGAAAAGCCATCTTTTTCTCAACAATGCCTTTGTCATTTGATCCAATAGTGTTCCGTTAGATAGGAACAAATTTGATAAATATTGATAACTCTCGGATAGAGTATTAGAACGGAAAGATCCATTAGTTAATGAACTACTAGTTCTAAGCCATCTCTGGCGATTAATCAACAATTCAAAGTTCTTTTCTTGTGTCTTCTTGCTAAGCCAGTGTTTATATAGAGATGATAGAGATCTAGTAGGATTTTTTGGGGGAGTAAAAAGCCCCTTTGACATCTCATCATCGGCAAATAATTCTCGATGTGAAAACATAGAGACAAAGGGCTGAGCTTTGAATAGGAAAAAGAGTGGATATGCAGGGTCCCAAATGAATTGGCTTATTCCAAAAAGGCTTTCTTCTTTGGAAGATCTATCTCGTGTCTGGTACTACACGGTTACACTCTACAAGAACTCCGAATCAAACTCTTGAAGCTCATCCTCTTCATCGTAAATGATCCGCTGCCCCCAAATGACCTTGACTAATAGGGAAATTGTTAGAGCATAAATTTGTTGGATACAAGATCAAGAAGACTGAAGGTCAAAGTACAAGAAGTCAAAGCTGAGAAAAGTCAAATTTCATTAAAAGTCAAAGTATTTGTAATAAAGTCAAAGTGCATTGTATTTGTATTTGTTTTCCTTGTATTTTAGGTGTAGGTATAAATAGCATTTTATTTTTCTGTTTTTAGAAGGTGTAACTAGGTGTGTTAGAGAGTTGTCTATAGAGGAATACATTTCCAGAGAGAGATCTGTAGAGAGAGAGAGAGTTCTAGAGAGAGAAAGTTTGTATTTGTTGAAATTGGAAGTTAATCAAAACAGGTAATTGGATTAAATCTTGTTTGTTGTTAATTGTTTGTGATTAGAAACTAGATTCAGGACACACAAATGATATCAGAGTAGATCCAGAAGTGAAATCAATTCAAGAAAATGTTTGTACTGTGTTAGTGAAAGTTCAGATCAGTTTTCGAGTTTTTGTGCGAATTAGGAGTTGAAATCAATCAGGTGTTGTTCGAAAATTGTAATTGATCGAGTTTGTTTAGTTAATTTCACGAATTGCACTGTAATTCTCACGAATTTTTGATTTTTGTTTAGTTTTGAGTCACGAGTTCTTGAGCACTGTAAATCGCATCAAAATGTTAGAATTTGAGTTTGTTTTTGTAATTCTTGTATTGTAATTAGTTCTAGTATTGTAATCGAACATCCATACAAAGTTTCAAGCCAATTGACAAAGGTTTGATCGAAAAACAGATGGAAAAATCAAGGTTTGGTTCGATAGACGGAAGAACGCCCTAGATCGGCGAAACGCGCAAGTTCTTTGATAGAACGCGCAAGCTGAAGGATTCTATTTTTGGCCAAAACGCACAGAGGGTTATCTGCGAGTTCTAGAAACGCGCAGATTGAAGTCTGTGAGTTTATTGTGTCAGCTTGCGAGTTTGAAGATTTGAAATTTTTTTCTAAGTATGGAAACGCGCACGTAGACATTAGCGAGTTCTACAAACGCGCAAGTCTAAGCGTGCGAGTTTCATTAGGAACAGTGTTCTGCGAGTTTGTTCAACGTGCAAGTTTGAAATTCTCGAAAAATATTCTAAGTGTTGGAAACGTGCTACCTTCGATTAGCGAGTTTCAAGGTTTGCGCGAGCTTCAGCTAGCGAGTTTCGAGCCTTGCGCCATCAACGCCTAGAGCATTCTAAGCTTTGCGCGAACAGTGATTAGCGCATTTCATACTTTGCGCGAACAGTGGTTAGCGAGTTTGATCAAAATGCGCTAGTAGTGCTTAGCGAGTTTAGGGAAAGCGCACGTCATTACTAGCGAGTTTCATTGTGAACAGTCACTTGCGAGTTCTGATGATCTGCGAGTTTCAGTGATCTACGAGTTTTATCAAAACACACAACTTTTTGCTTGCGAGTTTTAGAAACACGCTAGCTTAAGCCTGCGTGTTTCTCAGTAAATAGTGACTTGCGAGTTTTGTTACTTAGTCAAAATTTCTGAGTTTCTAATTTTTCTTTATTTCAATTTTTTTTGATTTCATATTTGGACTAACGATCAGTTCTAGTTTCTTATTGCATATCTTTTCAAAACAGGTACACACAAGATGACTTCCAGAGACGCTCTTTCTGTTGGCACTGATGTGAAGCCCCCGGTTCTGTTTAAAGGGGAATATGAGCAGTGGAAGGACATATTTCTGGATTTTGTGGATAGGCATGAAAATGGAGAAAACATTTTGCTTTCAATTACTGAAGGTCCTATGGTACCACCTACTGTACAAGTACCTGATCTGACAGTGAGGATGGTGATGAGGACAGAGAACAAAAGACGAGAACTGTTCCAATGGATTATGCACAATATTATGAGGAACAGAAAAGTCGGTTTAAAGCAGATAAGCAAGATAGATCTCTTCTACTTCAGAGCATTCCGAACGAGATATACATTAAGATAGATAGCTATAAGGCAAATGCAAAGAAAATGTGGGATCAACTTCAAAAGATAATGATGGGTTCCAAAGTTGGCAATCAGATGAAAGTGGCTAATTGCATTAATAGCTATGAAGAATTAAAGCAAAAGAAAATGAGAGTTTAGAAGACACCTATGAACGGTTTGTCCTGCTTCTGAATGAACTGTCAAAGAACAAAGTGAAAAAGAAGCAGCTTGAGAACAATGTTAAGTTCCTGAGCATCCTACAACCTGAATGGAAGAAGCATACCCGTAGGATGAAACAGATGAAGGATCTAAATGACATTCCGTTACATGAGGTTTATAAAACATTGTGGCAGAACGAAGAAGAAGTGGAAGAAAAAAGAGTTGAGAAAAAGAAGATTGAGAAAGTTGCAGACCCCATAGCATTGGTAGCCGGAGAGAAGAAGAAAGAAAAGACAGAGAAGAAGAAAAAGAAGAAAGTGCTTACCAGTTCTGAATCAGAATCTGAATCTGATGGAGATGACGGAGAAAGTCTTAAGCAAGCAATGTTATTACTGACCCGAGCATTCCAAAAGAAATTTTACAAGAAGCCGGGATCAAATTCACAGAGATACTCTTCATCCACCTCCAAGAACCATGAGCACAGAGAAAGGGTAGAAGGAAACCGATTTGTTGAGAAGAAACCCGAAGAAAGAAAGAAGTTTATGAATGATTATACCGGTGCTGAAAAGAAAACAAATGATCTAATCAAATGCTAAACTGTGGCAAGATTGGACATTTTGCTAAAGAATGTCGAAATCCAAAGGTTCACAACTCACAGTATTATCAGAACAAAATGCTATTGGCCAAACAACAAGAAGTTGGCATAGCATTAATGGCTGAAGACGAATTCTGGTTGGATCATTCCGATGTAGAGGAAGAAAAAGAGAAAGAAGAAGCTGCTCACCTATGCTTAATGGGTAAAGAGGTGAAATATGATGATTCAGATGATGAAGCAACTGATGAGGTAATAAACTTAACTGAAAAAGATTTCATAACCAAAATGGAAGCTATGATGGTTGAGCTTCATGACCTTCAAGTAAAACTGAAAAAGGAAAAAGACAGAGTTGCTAAAAGAAACAACAAGATCTTTGAGTTTAATAAGTCCGTTATTGGGAACAAAGATCTAATTGATTCTCTACGCAAGTCTGCTTCTGATTCTAACATTCAAGTAGATTGTTTTGAAAAGAAGATTTCTGATTTTGAAGTTAAACTTTCTATGTCTGATTTTGAAAAGAAAGAATCTGTACTAACTATTCATAAATTGCAGGTTGAGAACAAGAGCTTAAATAAGAAGGTAAATGGTCTGGAAGGCAAACTTTATGCAAGAGGCCAAACAGATCAAACTATTTTTCTTAATGCACCTAATGAAGAGGCTGATGTTAAGGACAAATGGGGACTTGGTTTTCAAAATCCTCATTACTTAAAGAAAGCCATCAGAAAACAACCAGCACTATATAATTTTGATTTTCTTGTTGTTGCTGGTAAATGTACTCATTTAAAACCCAAATTTGTTACCAAATTACCAGAAGAAGTTGAGGCCAGGGAAACTGAAAATAGAAATAATGTTAAGAAAATGCAACTACCATTTAACTATGAAAAGTTAAATGATAGTTATCAGTCTGAAACACCAAAAGTTCTTTAAAACGACTATTTTGTTAGTTATTTTGTTTCTGAGATGAAGGCAAAACCTGTAATTCCAAAGGTTTATGTTCCTCCACTCATTCTTGAAAGCAAAATAGTTGAGCTTGAAAATATTGTTTCTGATGAAAGACTTTTGGTAGATATTGAACAAAGTGTATTTTCTACTGTTTTAAGGAACACAGTTTTTCAATCTAAATCTACAAAGTGTTCTAAAGTTTCAAAGGCACCTCAAACTTCAACTGATAATTTTGATGACTTATTTGCGTCTGCAAATGATTTTCTCAATTCTGATGATGGGTGTATAGAAGAAATTGATTTGTTTGACTTCAATGGTCCTCTTCCTGATCATTCTACTTGTCTTATAAATGGAAAAGTGTTACCAAGTGTTCTTAAAACTGATGAATCATCAACTAAGGTTGGTGATCTAGTTTCTGTGACTGATGAATATTATTCTAAAGGTAAGAAACATAAGAAACAACAATCACAGAAACGGATCAACACTGGTAAACCAAAGAAAGCTAAATTTCAGAAATCTGATTTTCTTAATAAATGTAAATTTTTTGTTTCAGATTTAAGAAAGAAAAGGTCGGAAGCAAGAACCAAATGGCGACCAAAGAGGAAGAATGATGAGACAGTTGAATCAGTTTCTGATAACTCATGTAATAGATCTGATAGTAGTGATAATGATGTAGTTGATCAACTTGCTTCTCCTAAACAAAACCTTGTAACTTCTTACAAGCGTTATTCAATAAAGCAATTGATTCAATTATCTCCTCCTACTACTAAATCCTATTATTATCGGAGAAATGATTTTGCTTATTGTTGGATCATAAATTGTATTCAAGATTAAAGTTAAAGTTAAGGGTTTAAACTGCAATTATGCTAAAGTTAATTAGAGGGTTTAAATTGTAATAGATTAATAGTTATTAAGCTATTGGGCCCAAGCCCATTAGAAAGCCCATTAAGCTTAAAGCCTATATGGCCTAGATATTTAAAGTTTTGTTTAATTAGTTTTTAGGTTAGAACTCTGATAAATTTCTAAATAGTCGCTATACGTTTTCTCTGTATTCAAAGGGTATCAAGAACACTCAAAGGTTTCATTGTTTATTCAAGGGATTGGTACGTTATTATTAATCTTTATATCTCTTGATTATTAGTGTGTTGCTTGATTACTTGATTGATTGTTTACCAACTAGATTAAACTGGGATAACAATTGGTATCAGAGCCTAAAGAATCATTTTTTTGTGATATTACTGTTCATCGAAAAGTACTATTCATCGAAAAACACTGTTCATCATATTCTGAAAATCGATTGCATGTTAGTTGAGATTCATGCTTCTGAATGCTATCTGGTTAATTAATCGCATTATTGTTGGTTTAATTGTTTTATCGGTCGAATAAATTTTCTGGGTTTGGTTTCGGTCGAATCCCAGAAACTCATCGTGTTCTTTGGTCATTCATCGTGTTTATCGATATTATTGTTTGACCGATACCTATTCGACCTGAGCCTTTGACCGGGTAGTTGTGATTCCGGTCATTCCCTTCGACCGAACCTTAGTATTCCCCGGTCTTTCCTTCGACCGGATAGGAGTATCGACCGGACCTTAGTGGTTTCCGGTCTAGCACTCGACCGGATATTTGTTACTCCGGTCTTGGCATTCGACCGATACTAGCCGACCCCGGTCTTACCATTCGACCGGATACGTGTTACTCCGGTCTTGTCCTTCGACCGGGTACTTGCTTACTCCGGTCTTCCCTTCGACCGGATACTTGTTACTCCGGTCTTGCCATTCGACCGGTATCTTGCATACTCCGGTCTTTCCTTCGACCGGTATCTAGCTCTACCCCGGTCGATTTTTGCAAACTGTGATAGGGTATCTAATTGTCAAATTTTTTTCTCTAGCGGGACCCCCGTGCTAAGTCTGCGAAGGGGGACAAAGATTTGCTCTTGATCAAAATGTTCATAATTTTTCAGTATTTTATTCATAGATATTAGTGCTTTATACTGTGTACGAGGACTGCATTTGATTATTTTTGGAAATTTATTTTTTCTGAAAATTTTTGAGTGTAGTCTTTACTTTTGATTCTAACGATCTCATCTAGTTGGTTGTCTTGGATTGAAAAGTCTATTTACTAACCGTACAGCTAAGATGTCGAATCAGCTTCTCTCGATGGGTTCTTAAATCAAACCTCCTGTCCTCGTGGCAAATGAGTATCAGCAGTGGAAGACAAGAATGATTCAGTTTCTGAATCACAAGAACAGAGAGTTCATAACAATAATCATTGAAGGTCCCAAAACTCCAATGATCACAGTAAAGGGTCAACCTGCTACAGATTCCTCTCCTGAAATCCCTGACAGAGATATTCCTAAACCTGTTCAGTTCTACACTGAAAAGCAGAAAGACCAGCTCAAGTTAGAAGAAGAAGCTCTAATCTATCTGACGATGGCAATTCCAAACGACATCTACAATCGTGTCGATAGTCAGAGTACTGCTAAAGGAATCTGGGATGAACTAGCAAGGCAGTTTGAAGGAAGTGAAGCTTCTATTCAAGCTAAGCAGAATCTGTGCATAAATGCTTACGAGGGATTTCATGCAAAAGAAGGAGAGCTGCTTTTAGATACCTATAATAGGTACAACATTATTCTCAATGACTTGCGGAGGAACAAAATCGCCAAATCTGCTTCTGAGATAAACTACAAGTTCATCAAGAATCTGAATCCAGAATGGAAGAACTTTGCTATCAACCTCCAGATGTCGAAGAATATGGCTCGATAAAATGTCACCGATATCTTCTATACTCTTGCTCAACATGAGGATGAGGTGAGATCTATGAATAATGAGTCTAATCATCTGAAGGATTCTGTGGCTCTCATAGCCGGCAAAGGTTCTGTATCCTCTGCAAGGTCGAAGAAAAAGGCGTCTAAAGCTCTAGTTACCGAAGTTACTGACTCTGACTCTGATTCAAGTGATGAAGAACTGGAAGTTGATTCAGATCCTGATATTCAAAAGTTCTCTGAAGACTTGGCTCTCATTACACGACGATTCAAGAAGAGCTTTGGCAAGAAAAGATTTTACTCAAAGCCAAAGTATGATGGATACAAGAAAGAGAAGTCTGAGATGCGATACAAGCCGAGGCATGGAAAGAGAGAGGAAGGACGAGAAGATCGGAAGGAAGATAGAAGAGAAGGAAAGAGAGAGGAGAAGCGAGAAGAGCGAAAGGATGAACCAGGAAGATGCTACAACTGTGGCAAATTTGGGCACTTCTCAAGGGACTGCAAATTCAAGAAAGTGAAGAACTCAGAGTACTACTCAAGAAAGTCACTAATTGCCAAGAAAGCTGAAGAAGGAAAAGTACTAATGGCTGAAGAAGAGAACTGGATGTTCCAAAGTTCTAATGACGAGGAGCAAGCACATTTCACCCAAGTTTCTTACATGGCAAAGCTGGAAGGTGACGATGAAGACTCTGAGACACAATCCGAAGAAGCAAACTCTGAGGTAAGTGAAAATTCTGAACTTATTGAATCTTTAATGGCCCAAATACATGGCATGAAAGATGAATTTGCTTTACTGAAAGGCAAACTTAGCTCTACACATCAATCTGTTTTAAGCTTTCGTGATGAAAATGCTATTTTAAAAGTTGTTGTGGAAGAAAAGGAAAAGGAAAAAGATGATTTAAAAGCTGAAAAAGAGTCTTTAAAAGAAAAAATATCTGGTTTAGAAACAGATCTTGTGAATCTTAATGCTGAAAAGGGTGAGTTTCAAATCAAATTTGAAGTTTGTTATAAAGAAAGAAATGAAGCTTACACCAAAATAAAGCAACTGGAGGACATTAACATGAAACGAGGTCAGACTGAACAGACATTAAATCTGTTGACCAATAAACTCCAAGACGAAAGGTTTTACAAACTTAAACCAGGTTTGGGTGTGCCAATTAATGAAATTTTGAAAAAGGCACCGGAGCACCTATATAATTTTGATAAATTTGGCTCCGCAATAAAACCCATTCCTGACATTCGCGCTACTTTTGTTGAAGCAAGTTCTCCTAAACCTTCTGAAGAGACCAAAGGTCAAGAAGAAATGGGAAAGAACAAGTCTGGTGACACTGATTCTCAAAATCTTTTTAAATCTGTTGGTTTTACATATGGTGATTTGAACGAAAGCTATGCAACTCGAAAGATCGAATTTACTGAGTTTGAATCACTATTTACCACACCATCTAAAGAATCAGTGAGCACCAACACAGTTCTACCTGAGACTGCATGCAAATTTGATGAGTATGAATTGGATGTTGATCCATCTACTATACCATCAGTCTCAACTCCCATTGCTTCTAAACCTTCACTGAAGAGGCTGAAAAAGTTACTGCTACCGCGGATGAATCTTGTGTTCAAAATGATAAAACGGAGTTTATTGAGTCCATGACTGAAGAGATATTCTCTGATATGATGAATGCATCATACTCTGATCCTGTTTCTGATTTAAAGGGATCAAATTCTGTGGATGGTAATACATCTGAATTGATGAAGCAAATTGATATGTTGCAACAATCTCTTGATGAGGTTGAAGATGAAAACTTTGATCTCAAACATAAACTTGAAAAGTCTTTAAAAATAAATCAAGAGCTTTGCACTGAGATCAATGATTTGAAAATTACTTTGTTTAAAAATGCTTCAAATGATAAACAGATGTTAAATGATCCAAACCGATAGGTAAGAACCAATCTGGAATTTGATGCCTCTACAAAACCTTCAGTTGTTTACTCTGATTGTCCTGAATATCCGCCGAGTATTTTTGAAAAGGGTGAGACTTCAAAGAGCACTAGAAAAGAACCACCTTCTAAGTTAGAGACTAACAAGGTTCCTGTTTCTGTTTCAGATATAAGAGGAAATGGAGTTGGGAAGAGTAAGAAGAATAAAGATCTTAGTTTGAATAAAAAGAATAGTTTGAATTCTAGTAGTTGTCCTACAGACAGTGTTATTTTGAATAGTACTTCTTTTGATAAACATGAATGTAAGATTTGTTCCGATAAATCTAAGTTTATGAATTTTGCTCGAAAGAATCTTTATTGCAAACACTGTTGGGATAATTCATTCAAATACTACTCCCCTCCTAAGTCCAAAAAGAATAAAAGCAAAGCTAAGCTGAAATCTAAGTCTAACTCTAATTCTGCTTCTTCTACACAACCAAAAGTGTATCGTGCTAAGGTTGCCAATCCTACTTCCAAAAAGCACTTTCAGGAATTAGACGTTAAGATGGTTTGGAAATGGGTTCCAAAACCGCGTTATGAATGGCGAGTAAAAGTCAAACCTGAGGATATTCCTGAATTGCTTGATGCTAACCGCGAAGGACCCATCTTGATATGGGTGCCTAAGCAAAACTAATTGTCTCTTTTGCAGGCCTATCGATTGTGGGTAATAGATTTCGGATGTTCACGCCACATGACAGTATTCAAGCACCTCTTGCATAACTATGTGGAGGAGCCTGCCGGAGCAGTTAGATTTGCCAATTCTGAAGCCGAAGGCCACGTCAGAGGATATGGAATGCTCGATAACGGTGTTGTGAAGATTCAAAAAGTGTTATATGTTGAAGGACTTGATCACAATCTGTTCAGTACCAGTCACTTCTGTGACATGCAATATCAAGTCCGCTTCACAACAACTCATTGCTATCTAGAAGATCATGATGGTTACGAAGTCTTCAAAGCTGAGCGCCATGGAAATCTATACTATGTAGATTTACCTACACTGTCTGCCACACGTCCAGTATGTCTACTAGCCAAAGCTTCTAAAGCACAATCATGGACGTGGCATCGACGTTTGTCTCATCAGAATTTCCGATCTATAGCGAAGCTACAAAGACAAGGTCTGGTCAAAGGTCTACCAGAAATGAGGTTCGAAAAAGACTCACTCTGTTCCGCATGTGAGTTGGGAAAAATGAAGCGTAGCTCCTTCAAGTCCAAAGCTGAATCATCGACCTCATCAGCACTGGAACTTCTTCATATGGACCTTTGTGGCCCAATGCGCACAGCATCTATCAACGGAAATAAATATGTGTTGGTAATGATAGATGACTACTCAAGGTATACATGGCTCGAGTTTCTTCGCAACAAGTCAGATGCACCAGAGTTGATTATCGCTTTCATCAAGCGCATTCAAGTACGCCTTCAACTGCCAGTCAGAACCATTCATAGTGATAATGGCACGGAGTTCAAGAATGACACCCTGAAGAGTTATCTTACTTCCGTGGGTATTTCACATAATTTCTCCGCCGCCTACACTCCACAGCAAAATGGCATTGTTGAACGGAAGAACCGCACTCTGGTTGAAGCAGCTCGGACTATGCTTGCTTACTCAGATCTACCCATGTACCTTTGGGCTGAGGCAGTCGCTACAGCATGTTTTACACAGAATCGTACCATTGTGGTCAAGCGCTTTAATAAGATAGCATATGATTTAATCAACAATCGTACACCTAACATCAAGTTCCTTCGTGTTTTTGGTTGCAGGTGTTACATTCTAAAAGAGCGTCAAGGATTATCAAAGTTTGATAAGAAAGCGGATGAAGGATATCTCGTTGGATACTCTCTGACATCCAAAGCTTATCGAATTTACATTATTCGAACAAAGACGGTTGTTGAGAGCATGAATGTCTCCTTTGATGAGAATTCAACAAGGACTTCTGGACACAACAGTTCAGAACTCAGTCTTAACGACAAAGCTTCTATTCAAGCAACAATAGAACCAGCTATAACAGGATCATCTTCTTCAAACTCTAACTCTACTTCATCTGAGTTAGATTTATTGTTTATTGATGCCTTTGATGATATATGTGCAGATTTTGAAAAAGGTATATCAACATCAATAACAAGTGGTACAAGCTCGGAGGTCCCTACTATCTCTGAAGACATGTCTGGACCTTCCGAAGAAGTCACTGACACTTCAACTCCATCAGGTACAAATACAAAGTTAGTTTCTGACTCTACTAATGCTGAATCTGTCTCTACAGATAGTTCTTCTGGAAACGAAGTCCCGAGCACTTCAACTGCAAGTCCAGAAGCTTCAGTGTCAGAAACTCCAGTACAAGATGTCCCGAGTACATCTATGGAGCAACCTGCCGTACAAGATGACAACGATGCGTCCAATACGCAACAAACAGTTGATGCACTACCAAGCACACATCGTTGGACCAAGGATCATCCCCTGGAAAACGTTATAGGTGACGTACAATCCGGTATCACAACAAGATCTGCAACAGCTAACTTCTGCATGTTTTCAAGCTTTATATATTGTTCATATAAACAACATTCGTTTTTGATTCTTCAACATATTGTTCTTCATGACAAAACTCCTATGAGCTTAATTGTCAAACTCTTTTAGTTTGAGGGGGAGAATTGCATCGTCAAACATCTTCTATTTGGACATCTCCGAATATTATATTCTTCATGTAACAAGTGGTATTTGTGCTTACATGTACAATAACCTGTTGAACAACATGTTCTTTTAGGAAAATACATGGGATTCAGTGTGTGAGCTTAATAGAACTTCCATGGATTCACGATAACTAGTGTTTCCTACCCAGGAAGTATTCCCTGAGTGATTGAGGGGAGAAGGGTCAAAAGAATTGAGTGATGGTGTGTGAAGAGGTAAAATGAAAAAGAGAGATTGGTTAGACGTGAGCATTAAAAGAAAGAGGGTGAGAGAACAGAGTAAAAGAATATTAAACTCTGCACCAAACTACTTTCTGAGTCGGGCAGCCACATAATCTGATTGGATCACATTCTTTGGTGACCATCATTGAAAAAGGCAACTAGCCCATGCCATCTCTTGCATACAACCCCACCAGCTACTCATTCTTTTCTCAAAAAGAGAATGTTTCACATTTTCTGGGGACGCAGCACATATGCTATTGGTTCTTCATTTGGAAGATACTAATATTGAAAAAGAAGGAAAGTTTCCCCACCTTCGAACCCTTTCTCATGCACATTGAGTCTTTGTATAATTTGTTGCTGTCTCAACAAGTTTACATATTTTGAGCCTAAAATGAAAAGCAATCATCTATGCTTAATTTCTTTCATACACATGCATGAGCAAACAGAAATTTGTTTTCTGTCAGAACGTTCATAGATAACCATGTGTTATTCGATGATTGAATGGAAGACCTGGGGAGTCTACATCAAACCAGCTCCTTATATAGTAACTTTGTGTTACTCAGTGACTTTGTGTCATTGACAGGCATTCTAACTGAGTCATTTGTTGATTCAGGGTTACACTTATTAACTGTTTGAATTTGAAAAGATTCGAATGGTTACTACTTTCTATTTTAATCTGAAAAGATTGAGATAATCACTCTTTCCATCTGGGAAGACTGCTCTTATTTCATACAGGGCTCGTTACATGATGAAGACTGTGCTTACGTGATCATACACAATGGAGGAAATTGTCTTGAAAAGAGGGAGATTGTTTTGCAAAGTTTTGATGATGATGCTTCTCACCATTCATCAAAAAGGGGGAGAAGATATAAAAAGTGGAAGAAGATACAAAAAGGGAGAATACAATATGAAGATCTGAAGATATTCAAATTTTCAAAGATTTTAAAGATTTGAAGATTGTTTAAAAATATCAAGTTTTGAAGTTTTGAAGCTATCAACGTCATATCTGAAGATTCTCAAGAGAAAAGTGAAGACAAGAGAAGACCCGAAGACAATTGCGAATTTTTTTTAATCTTGAATCCAAAGGGGGAGATTGTTGGATCATAAATTGTATTCAAGATTAAAGTTAAAGTTAAGGGTTTAAACTGCAATTGTGCTAAAGTTAATTAGAGGGTTTAAATTGTAATAGATTAATAGTTATTAAGCTATTGGGCCCAAGCCCATTAAGCTTAAAGCCCATATGGCGTAGATATTTAAAGTTTTGTTTAATTAGTTTTTAGGTTAGAACTCTGATAAATTTCTAAATAGTCGCTATACATTTTCTCTGTATTCAAAGGGTATCAAGAACACTCAAAGGTTTCATTGTTTATTCAAGGGATTGGTACGTTATTATTAATATTTATATCTCTTGATTATTAGTGTGTTGCTTGATTACTTGATTGATTGTTTACCAACAAGATTAAACTGGGATAACACTTATCATCATAATTCTACTGATTGGTTTGGATCTTATCATGTTTATTCTTCAAGATCAAATGTTTTTAAAAGTTTTCAAAAGAAAAGAGGATCCAAATTCAAATGGATGACCAAAACATGTGCTAATCTGTTAGGACCCGTTTTTAAATGGGTACCTAAAATTATTGTTTCCTGATTTCTCTTACAGACCCGACATATGTGGTACTTGGATAGCGGTTGTTCCAAGCATATGACCGGGCAGAAAGCTTTATTGTCTAATTATACAGAGAAATTCAGCGACAATGTACGATTTGGGAACGATCAGCTTTCACCAATCTTAGGATATGGTGACATTATTCAAGACAACATAACGATTAGTAAGGTGAGCTATGTCAAAGGCTTAGGACACAACTTGTTTAGCATCGGTCAATTCTGTGATAAAGGGTTAGAGGTCAACTTCAAATCTAAGAGTTGCTCGGTTCGTACTGAAGACGACACATAACTCTTATTCGGACATCGAAAGACAAATATCTACACCATCAATCTGTCAAAAGTCCAGATTGACAATCAAGTTTGCCTACTGACAAAAACCTCGATGCAGCAAAGTTGGCTTTGGCTTCGACGTCTATCACATCTGAATTTTCGTTATATCAACAAGTTGGTCAAAGATAAGTTGGTAAAAGGACTTCCTGAACTGAGATATGAGAAAGAACACTTATGTGCAGCATGTGAAAAGGGTAAGATGAAGAGAGCCGCGCATAAACCGCAGCCTGAACCAAGTACCAACTCTCCGTTAGAGTGTTGCATATGGATTTGTGTGGTCCAATGCGAACTCAGAGCTTGGGTGGAAAGAAATATGTGTTGGTTATTGTGGACGATTATTCGCGATACACATGGGTCAAATTTCTACGATCAAAAGATGAGACACCGGAAGTTCTCATTATTTTTCTAAAGATGACCCAGGTGAATATGCAGAGACAAGTCAAGCTTCTTCGAACCGACAATGGCACATAGTTCAAGAACAAGATTGTTAACGAATATCTCGAATCGGTCGGGATTTCACATCAATACTCTGTTGCTCGTATGCCTGAACAAAATGGAGTAGTCGAAAGGCGAAATCAGACGCTAGTCGAGGCCGCTCGTACAATGCTTAGCCAATCGGACTTACCTTTATTTCTATGGGCAGAAGTTGTGTCAACTGCATGTCATACTCAAAATCGGTCCATGATACATCGCCGTTTTCAAAAGACACCATATGAGCTGATCAACAACAGAACACCGACAATCAAGTATTTTCATATATTTGGGTGTAAGTGTTTTGTGCTTAACGACAGAGAGAGTCTGAATAAGTTCAGTGCCAAGGCGGATGAGGGCATCTTCATTGGTTATTCTTCAACATATCGTGTCTATTTGAAGAAGTCAAAGACAGTCGTCGAGAGCGTAAATGTTACATTCGATGAAGAAATGGCTTCTGAACAACTTAGTTCAGAACCCGTGGTAACTGGAGTATTAGCTTATGGGCAGATCAGTCCAGAACCTGTTTCTATAGAGAACAATTCGGATAACGCTTCTACTTCACTTTCAAATTTATCTGATTTAGATTTGTTATTTGAATTCTTTTATGATGAGTTTCTAGGGTCTAATTTGCCTAAATCTGCTGTGACTGACAGGTATGAAGACACAAGTTGCAATCATCCAGCCACTTCAGAGGTCATAACTGAACTTTAATCCCCCGTTCAGTTAGAAACTCACATTCCAACATCTACTCCTACAGTTGAAGATATACAAGTAACTGTTGAGCCAATAGTAACTATATCAGTTGGGAGTGATACATTGTCTACTCAACAGCCAGAGTCTTCTATTCCAACTCATGCTTCTACACCTCAAATTTCAACTGAAACCCCCCCCTCAAACTATTCAAACTTAAGAGTCTGATAGTGGATTTTTAGATGATGACCATGATCAATCTTCATCTACTCCACTCCCTCATGAACATCGTTGGACCAAAGAGCACCCACTATGTGACATCTGCCTTCCGGAACCTCCAGGTTAACACCCGAGCTGTGTAAATCACGATTAAATATATAGAAACACCCTTCTACGACCTAATTTTATAGGCAAGGGCTTTAGTTTCCTAAGGTTCCCGACAGTACGCTTAGAATATCCGGTCACTATGCGTAACGGGATACACAGTCTTATAAAATGCCAATCCGATAAAATTAACATTTTATTTTATTAATAGTAATAATAATGAGTGGGTTAATTATAAAATTTAATTAACCAAATATAAATTCTAAATTTTAAGCAATCAAAACAAAAATTTAAGCAAATAATTGAAAATTCACTTACCCATAACCTATCTTTTTATAAAAATTACATTATATATATATAAAACTTAAATTAAAAAAAATATATATTTCTTTTTGAAGAATTGGCCATGTGGCCGGTTTCCTCCCCCCCCCCCCTATTCCACATTTTTATTTTCAAATCCTTCACAAATCTACTCACTTTTCACCACTCACTTTCTCACTCTAACTTCTCACTACAATTCACTCTACTTTCTCTCCTTCATTTTCTCTCAAGAACATCATCAAACCATCATCATCTTTATCAAGATTCAAGTTTTCTCAGAGTCTTGAGGTAAAACCTACATCTTTTCTTTTATACATACACTTTTAAAAGTGTTATTGTTCTCCTTAAAATATTTTTTTTATCATCTTTGAATCTTAGTGTTTTTAGATTTGTTCCCAACAACGTGTTATATGTCAAAATGGGAATAAAATCCATGATCAAACCAAAGTTAAGATCAAACGAAGAACTTTTGAAAAATCTAGTGTACATGCATGTGTTTGATACAAACATTTTCTTACTTAGATTCTCCAAAAGATGCATAAAACCATCATATGTATATATATATATATATATATATATATATATATATATATATATATATATACATATAGACAAAAATACCTACTCTAAACTTTATGCATGTATATATAGCCTTCTTTATAATCTAATAAATGATGTCTTACAAAATTTATGATAAAAATCTTTGTAAAAACGTTTTCAAACAAAAACCCCAACATATGGGTCAAAAGGTGTTAAAATGTTCATAAAATTTAGTTATTTCAATTTTTATTTTATGTCAGATTCATTGCATGTTAGTATTTTGGGCATAACTTGAAAAATATGGACTCAAATGCTATGAATCTTCTTCTGGAATTTAATATAATGAAATACCAATCAAACCCCACTGGAATCACTCAAAAATATTAAGTTTTGACCCCTCAACCTTACCTCTAAAGTTTATGGTGCAATCAGAATCCGGCTGGACAAAATCTTGCAATCAATCAACCATAATCATCATGCAAAACCATAAAAATTAATGATTCTTTTTCTGGAAGTAACTTTATTGATCTGGGAACCAAACAAAATTCGATTCACTTGAAAATATAAAGATTTGAGTACTCAACCATCATTAACAAGTTGAGTGTGCAAAAACCAACTTTCTGTCAGATTGGGACACTTGTCTTAAAACGGATGTAAGAGCATCTCCAACAGCATTGCTAAAATAGAAAAATTGAGTGTTTTCTTTGTTATTCCTCTCCAACAGCTTTGCTATATGGTTTGCTAAAATAGAGAAAGATCAAAAAATCTCTAAATATAGAGAATTCTTTATAATCTCTAAATTGGAGAGAGAAAATATTATTTTATTCAATTCAACCAATAAGATTCAATTTTTAACATTTTATTTTAATTTTTTTTAAAAACTGTATTGGAAAGATAAATTATGGAATATTATAATAATATAAATAATGATTGATTCACTGAAATAGAAAAGCTGTTGGAGTTAGAAGAAAATGTTTTTAGAGATTTTGACTTTTCATTATCTATTTTACAAAAAATTTAGCAATGCTGTTGGAGATGCTCTAACTCACTCATTATTGGTCCAAATAAGATGAATTTTTTTCTGGAAGTTTCTTCTTTGAATAAGGAACAAAACCCAACTTGAATCACCAGAAAAGAGTAACTTTTGACCCTTCAAATGATCGAGACAAGCAGAAGGTGTACTCTGCATGGATCCCTGTGACCAATGAACTTTAAGAACATCATTGCCCTATCTAATCAACTCCAAAAAGGGTGTTACCTATGTAAAAAGTTCACAAAGGCAGTAAATTAAACACTATAAAAATTTGGTAAAATTATAACATATGGAAAATGGATATAATATCATTAAAAGTGGGTATAAAATTCTGATAGCTTAAGTCAAGGGTCAGATTTGTTAAAAAGAGGATTTTTGGACTTTATAACTTTATAATTTATTCAAAAATTTATATATTTGTACTGGAAATCACATTATAGTATATAATTTAGTAAATAGACTAAAACAACTAATTGAATGATTTTGGACTAAAATATACACTTATTGGCATTTCATAAATCACTCGGAAGGATTATTTGGACTTAGGGACGAGTAATGACGTATTTTCCTTGTGGATAGCGCTATCATTTCCCCGTAAGCACTACTATTAACCCAAAGAAAATTGGGCCTATAGTATTAGTGGATAAAGCTATTTGGTGTGACAAGCCCACCTTATGCTGACGAGCAGGGGTGCACTATACTAGAGAAGATGACTAAACATGCGCTCGAACCACCGCTGAGTTAGTTCATCGGGGGCGTTGAAATTGGTCAGGGACGGATTAGTAGTGGCTCAACGTAATTTTTATCATTGCATACCTCTTGTCATATAAACTAAGTTATGATACTCATGAATCAAATAATTGAAGTTTGGTTTATACGTATGTTTTACAAATGACAACTTGCATATAAAAATGATTTGTGCATATTTAAAACCTGTGAACTCACCAACTCTTTGTAGTTGACCTTGTTTTATACATGCTTTTCAGGAAGTCAAGAAGGTAGACAACGATGTTTAAGCTACTTGAATAATGTTTTGAAGCAAGCTTACCTTTACGAATATATTCCGTTATGTTTAAGATTTTGGGAATTGTAAACGATGATAAATATATTATTATTTTTTTGTAATGTTTTAAATAATTAAATTGTATGGTGGTATGAACTTTAATCTTGTGCTATGCGTATCGAGCTGTTATGCCCCGTGTTTCCGCTTTAGCGGGGTGTGACAGATTTGGTATCAGAGCCACAAGTTATAGAGAATACTGGTTTTATTATAAAACCATACACTATAACCTCTACTTTCAAAAAAAAAAAATGTTTTACAAATAAAATTACGAATTCGAGTATACTACTAGTATGACTAGAATATGTTTCATATTATTATATTCTAACTTAAACGAAGCTTGATCACCCTCGTTTAGTTTAGATGTATATAATGGGGACATGGACCGGTTATGCTAGGGGTTACTAAAAATAGAAACTTTTGTTCATAAAAATGAAAAGCATGGCTGTTATGTGAGTTTGCATGGTATTTTTGGGTTTTGATAAATATTTTAGCATGTTTTAACAAATTAAAAATTGTTAATTACCGCAGTCATTATGTCACGGACACCACCTCACCGAGAGTAGTCACCTGAAGAGTCAGGCTATTTTACTCACATACCTAGAGGGGATACTTCTAGGAGTGAGGACTTTGACCCATCTGAGCATGTTTTTTTTTCAAAGTCTGGTCAGTCTCCTGAGAGATCCGTCACACCTTTGACCGATTCATCTTCACAGTCTGTACCTAGAGCGAGAGCCCGGGGCATCGCTCGGATGAGTGTGCGGCCACCCGTTCGGGAGACCTTTACCATCCCACGTAGGGATGAAGCTGGGCCCTCCCGACCGAGAAGAAGGAGAGTATCGCCACCCCCATGTGTTGGGATACCGGTGCCACGTCCAGCTGGTATGACAACAACTGAGAGCTATTGGGTTTCGGGCATGTCCCGAGACATAGAGCTGTTTAGGATGGAGTTAGAGCATCATGGGCATTCCATTGACGCACTCCTATCTATGTTGAATTCGAATGATCAGATTGTGGATAGGGTTATATCGATGATGAGCATGAGTGACCAGATGGTGAATGGAATTATGGGTGGGCTGGTTAATACTAGGGCGGCGGTGAGGAGGCTGTACGCATGTTTATCCTTAGGGATGGGATTTGTGGTGGTTGTGATCGCATGGTTGATGATGTTTTTCATGCATCGGTAGTCTAGTTTGATAAAGGATATTTGGGATGTTAAACTTTCTTTTGGTAGCATGTAGTCCGTTGTTTTGAACAATTACTTTTTGCATGGCTACTACTTTTGGTTGGATATTAAACTTTTGATGTGGTATCTTTTTAATTTTGAAAATGTCTATGAAATGTTGATTATGATTACTTACAACGTGTGGTTTTGAAATATATGTTGTATCGAATGTATGTTTAATCAATCGCAATGAATATATATATATTGTATTAAGAACGTAGAATAGATATAAAATGAGTGCGAGATTTTAATTTGAAACTTTGCCTTAGAATTATGCCTCCAAGAAGGGAAAACCCCGAAATTACGCGACTCGTGTCTGAACAAATCTTAGCTGAACTTCCCAATATAGTTAGTCAGGTAGCGGCAGGTTTGAATGCTAACCAAGTTGACAATCCAAGGGTCGGTACAAACGGAGATAAAGAATGTACATATAAGACCTTTAGATCTTGTAACCCGAAAGAATTCCATGGTACTGAAGGAGCTGTTGGATTATTAACTTGGATTGAAGGAATGGAGTCCGTACTCCATATTAGTAAGTTTACAGAAGCAAACAAGGTGGCATTTGCAGCTTGTCTACTGCAAGGGAGAGCGCTGACATGGTGGAATACTCAGGTTCAAACACGAGGATGGGATGCTGCTAACAAAGTCACATGGGATGAATTTAAGGAGATGCTTAAAGAGGAATATTGTCCGAGGAGTGTAATGCAAAAGTTACAAGCGGAGTTTTAGGATCACGAAATGAAGGGAAATGATATAGATGCATACACAACACGATTTCATGAATTGGCAAAGATGGTACCACATTTGGCAACAACAGAAAAGAATCGAGTGGACAAATATATCTGGGGTTTAGCTCCATTAATCCGAGGGGATGTGACTTCGGGCAATCCAAAAACCCTCCAAGAAGCAGTAAACTTAGCAACCAAACTTACCAACAATGCCAACCGTTCGGGACTTTTCACTAATGACAGAGCTAAGGGAAAGAGGAAGATTGAGGAAACTTTAGGGAGACAGTTTGACAGGAGCCGAGGAAAGGAGCAAAAAATAGTGGGGAATTATGGAATCCAAGCTCAGGCAACTGACAAAGGAAAAGGAACGTATCCAAAATGTGACAAGTGTAACAATCATCACACTGGGAATTGTATTATTTGTCACAAATGCAACAGAGGGGGTCATTATGCGAAGGATTGTAAGATTGGGGGAAGACGAGTTTGTTTTGAGTGTGGAAGTCCGGATCACTTCAAGAACACCTGTCCTAAGATGAACAGAAGGCTGAATCTTAATCAGGCTCAACCGGCCAACCAAGGGAATCAAAGAGGTCAGGCACGGGGTCGGGTATTTGAAATTAAGGCAGAGGAAGCAAGAAAAAACCCAGATGTGATGTGACCACAGGTACGTTTCTCTTAAATAATCATCCTGCATCTGTAATATTTGACGCCGGGGCATATAGAAGTTTCGTATCACTAAATTTTAGATCAAATTTAATCGAAAACCCCAAAAGTTAAAAGAAATTTATGCCATGGAATTTGCTAATGGACAAGAAGTTAGGGTCAAGGATGTAATTTCGAACTGTACCCTAAACCTAGCTGAAAAGGAATTTAGTATAGGCTTAATTCCAATTAAGTTAGGAAGTTTTGACATAATTGTGGGAATGGATTGGTTGTCTAAAAAGCAAGCGGAAATATGATGTTCTGAGAAAACTTTTCGAATTCCATTATCGGAAGGAGAAGTACTTTTTGTACATGGAGAGAAGCCCAAAAGGAATTTAAAGATGGTATCATGTATGAAGATGCAGAATTATCTGAGGAAAGAGTACGTTGCATTTCTGGCGCATGTAGTAAATAAAAAGAATAAGAAAAACGCATTCAAGATATTCCTATAGTCCAGGATTTTCCCAAAGTATTTCCTGATGAATTACCCGGATTACCCCCACCAAGACAAGTTGAATTCCGCATAGATTTAATTCCAGGAGTTGAACCAGTATCCAATGTGCGCCATATGAAGCTTTATACGGACGCAAGTGTAGATCCCCACTCAGTTGGATGGAAACCAGTGATAGTCAATTGATCGGGCCTGATATTATACAAGAAACCACTGATAAAATATCTACTATCCAGGATAAACTAAAAGCTGCGAGAGACCGTCAGAAAAGTTTTGCAGATAACCATAGAAAGCCGTTAGAATTCCAATCGGGTGATAAAGTCCTTCTGAAAGTGTTACCTTGGAAAGGATTGGTTCGATTTGGGAAAAGAGGTAAATTGAGTCCAGGATATATTGGCCCATTCGTGATGCTAGAAAGAATTGGACCAGTAGCTTATAAACTCAAATTACCACAAGTGCTGAGTGCTATACAGGACACTTTTCATGAGTCAAATTTAAAGAAATGTTTAACTGATGAATCATTGGTTATAAATCCTGTGAAGAGGTTCAGATTGTCGAGCGTTTGCGCTTTGTAGAAAAACCAATTGAAATCGTTGACCGGGAAGTCAAACGCCTGAGGCGTAGTAAAATCCAATCTTGAAAATTCGTTGGAACTCGAGACTTGGACCCGAGTACACCTGGGATCCGGAAGATCATATGAAACTCAAGTATCCCCACCTCTTCACAAAGGATCAGTCCAGAGATAGCAATCATTAATTTCGGGACGAAATTCTTTTAAGGAGGGGAGACTGTGACATCTGCCTTCCGGAACCTCCAGGTTAACACCCGAGCTGTGTAAATCACGATTAAATATATAGGAACACCCTTCTACGACCTAATTTTATAGGCAAGGGCTTTAGTTTCCTAAGGTTCCCGGCAGTGCGCTTAGAATATCCGGTCACTACGCGTAACGGGATACACAGTCTTATAAAATGCCAATCCGATAAAATTAACATTTTATTTTATTAATATTAATAATAATTAGTGGGTTAATTATAAAATTTAATTAACCAAATATAAATTCTAAATTTTAAGCAATCAAAACAAAAATTTAAGCAAATAATTGAGAATTCACCTACCCATAACCTATCTTTTTATAAAAATTACATTATATATATAAAACTTAAATTAAAAAAATATATATTTCTTTTTAAAGAATTGGCCATGTGGCCGGTCCCCCCCCCCCCTATTCCACATTTTTATTTTCAAATCCTTCACAAATCTACTCACTTTTCACCACTCACTTTCTCACTCTAACTTCTCACTACAATTCACTCTACTTTCTCTCCTTCATTTTCTCTCAAGAACATCATCAAACCATCATCATCTTTATCAAGATTCAAGTTTTCCAAGAGTCTTGAGGTAAAACCTACATCTTTTCTTTTATACATAGACTTTTAAAAGTGTTATTGTTCTCCTTAAAATATTTTTTTATCATATTTGAATCTTAGTGTTTGTAGATTTGTTCCCAACAACGTGTTATATGTCAAAATGGGAATAAAATTTATGATCAAACCAAAGTTAAGATCAAACGAAGAACTTTTGAAAAATCTAGTGTACATGCATGTGTTTGATACAAACATTTTCTTACTTAGATTCTCCAAAAGATGCATAAAACCATCATATGTATATATATATATATATACATATAGACTAAAATACCTACTCTAAACTTTATGCATGTATATATATCCTTCTTTATAATCTAATAAATGATGTCTTACAAAATTTATGATAAAAAGCTTTGTAAAAACGTTTTCAACCAAGAAACCCCAACATATGGGTCAAAAGGTGTTAAAATGTTCATAAAATTTAGTTATTTCAATTTTTATTTTCTGTCAGATTCATTGCATGTTAGTATTTTGGGCATAACTTGAAAATTATGGACTCAAATGCTATGAATCTTCTTCTGGAATTTAATATAATGAAATACCAATCAAACCCCACTGGAATCACTCAAAAATATTAAGTTTTGACCCCTCAACCTTACCTCTAAAGTTTATGGTGCAATCAGAATCCGGCTGGACAAAATCTTGCAATCAATCAACCATAACCATCATGCAAAACCATAAAAATTAATGATTCTTTTTCTGGAAGTAACTTTAATGATCTGGGAACCAAACAAAATTCGATTCACTTGAAAATATAAAGATTTGAGTACTCAACCATCATTAACAAGTTGAGTGTGCAAAAACCAACTTTCTGTCAGATTAGGACACTTGTCTTAAAACGGATGTAAGAGCATCTCCAACAGCATTGCTAAAATAGAAAAATTGAGTGTTTTCTTTGTTATTCCTCTCCAACAGCTTTGCTATATGGTTTGCTAAAATAGAGAAAGATCAAAAAAATCTCTAAATATAGAGAATTCTTTATAATCTCTAAATTGGAGAGAGAAAATATTATTTTATTCAATTCAACCAATAAGATTCAATTTTTAACATTTTATTTTAATTTTTTTTAAAAACTGTATTGGAAAGATAAATTATGGAATATTATAATAATATAAATAATGATTGATTCACTAAAATAGAAAAGTTGTTGGAGTTAGAAGAAAATGTTTTTAGAGATTTTGACTTTTCATTATCTATTTTACAAAAAATTTAGCAATGCTGTTGGAGATGCTCTAACTCACTCATTATTGGTCCAAATAAGATGAATCTTTTACTGGAAGTTTCTTCTTTGAATAAGGAACAAAACCCAACTTGAATCACCAGAAAAGAGTAACTTTTGACCCTTCAAATGATCGAGACAAGCAGAAGGTGTACTCTGCATGGATCCCTGTGACCAATGAACTTTAAGAACATCATTGCCCTATCTAATCAACTACAAAAAGGGTGTTACCTATGCCAAAACTTCACCAAGGCAGTAAATTAAACACTATAAAAATTTGGTAAAATAATAACATATGGAAAATGGTTATAATATCATTAAAAGTAGGTATAAAATTCTGACAACTTAAGTCAAGGGTCAGATTTGTTAAAAAGAGGATTTTTGGACTTTATAACTTTATAATTTATTCAAAGATTTATATATTTGTACTGGAAATCACATTATAGTATATAATTTAGTAAATAGACTAAAACAACTAATTGAATGATTTTGGACTAAAATATAGGGAGTAACAACCTTCGGTGATCACTATCTCAAAATCTTCGCAGTTTCTCCAAAATGTGAGTATTCACAGCCCCACTTTTATCGTTTTGTCAGGATCGAATTCTCAACAAGAATTATGAAAACTCAGAAACAATATCAAAGAAGTTGCGGAATAACACTTTGATATTCAATGTAACAATAAACAAACAGTATATATGATTAACAACTTGTAAACTTGTATTAAATAATTTAAAATCACAAGATTACACACTCAACCTCAATCTTGAAGAACAGACTCTTTCAAGACGAATTATACTTCTCTAGAATTAGGAACTATGCCTTGAGGTTGATTCTCTCTAGAACAAAAACTTAGAATTGAATAATTCTAAACTATTCTATACATTCTATACATATACTGAACAAAAGATAATTACAATAAATAAAATATCTTCAGAATATCTTCCATGAATATCTTCAGTATATCCAGCTGTCACTCTTGTAATTCGGATCTCCATCTCATAAGCAGCACTAACCATCTTGGAAGTATTAACTTAGTCTTGACAGCATTAACTACTAAGCAGCACTAACCTCTAGCAGTACTAACTAGCTAAGCAGTACTAACTTTGATCAAGCAGCACTAACTTTGACTAGCAGTATTAATTCTACTAGAAGTAGTAATACCTAGCAGTATTAACTTTTGAAGTCCTCTAGCAGTAGTAATTCTGAACTAGCAGCATTAACCATACTTAAGCTTTTCTTCAGTTCCCAACAATCTCCCCCTAACTTGACTTTTAGGAAGAGAAGTCAAGTTTTTCAGATCTTCTTCAAGATGCTCCCAAAACTCCATCATGACTTAAATTCCAGTATTTGCATCCAACCCCAAACTCTGATTAATTGTTCTTTGGATCAAATATTTAGCCATTTCTGAATCTGGAACACATCGTAGCTTCTTCTTCAGCATGGCATGAAGCTTTAATTTGCTATGGTTGTACACTCTATCCACTAGAAAGTATTCAGTGTGATTCAAATCCAAAGTCACTGCATATACTCCACTAGTTTCATATAGAGTCCAATTGTTCACTGATTTGAACACATTCCTTATGATCACCTCCACTTCATCAGGCTTGAATATCATACACAGATACTCCATTATCAGCTTTGTAATTGAAATCACTGGAGCTTTTAGTTCATCTACATATAACTTCATCCCTATCTCAAACATTTCTTCAATATCAGATCTTGAGCAGGTTCTGACAATCTTGTTCCAAGTGTTGTATACTTCATACTTCTCATCCTTTCTTTTTAATCTGATATATTCCTTTCCATCCACTTCCAAGACATCCCAGTGAATGACTTCAGGAGGTTTAACCCCTACAGGTTCTTCTGAAATTGGTTCAGGTACTTTGTCCATCACTACCATGTACATTTTAACATCCTCAGTACTTGCAGGTTCTTGCATTGTAGATGACTCAGGTGCCTCTTCTTCTTCAGCAACCTTTTCAACCTCTTCTTCCACTAATCTAGGCTTCTTTGTAGGCTTTCTCCTGGCAATCATCTTAGTTCTTTTCAAAGTCCTTAGACTTTCACCAATTGTTGCTTCCTTTTCTGGAGTTTCTTGCTCATCAGGGAGTGGTTTTTGTAAGAAATCGTTGCTCTCTTTCATTCTTTTCTCCATTTCAACCCTTGCAATATCATCCCCTTGAAGCTTTGTCATCTCAGCATCATACATCTTCTTGAGTTTATCAAAAGACATTTTTGAAAACATCTCTACCTTGACACCTACTGCACCCTTGAGGAAAGTAATCATTTTCTTTCTCTCTTAAGCACCCAGGTATGTCTTTGATGGTTGTCTTTTCCTTGCAGCCATTTTGATCTTGGTAGGCTTCTTCACATATGTGGCTTTCTGCTTGGCTTGCTCAGTTGCTAAGCTCTGTTGATAGGATTTATTTAACTCTGCAGCCATTGCTTTAGCTATTTCTCTATCCTTTGCCACTTGCACATATTCTGCTTCTTCAAGTTCAACCTGTATTTTCCTAGCCAGAGCTTCATCTACTTCAATCAACTTCCGCTTTTTCTTTGGTTGATCAGATTCAACTAGCTTTGCCTTACCCTTTTCTTTGCTTAT
The DNA here is from genome assembly GCA_023525745.1 of Arctium lappa. Lineage (NCBI taxonomy): Eukaryota > Viridiplantae > Streptophyta > Magnoliopsida > Asterales > Asteraceae > Arctium > Arctium lappa. The sequence goes on from CM042057.1 coordinate 48,339,435, forward strand.
CACCTTCTCTTCTACATTTGTTTTCTTGATCAATTCCCCTTGTTCTTTGAGGTGACCTTGGGAGTATCATGCTTGGCTTTAAGTAAGGTTTCTGCAATCTCCAGCTCTGTTAGAACTTCTTTCACTATTTCTGCTGCTTTGCTTATTTCAGCACTACTAACCATTTCTGCTGCTTTACTTGAACTAGCAGCATTAATGGTTTCTGTTGCTTGCTCTGTTACTACTGCTTTCTCCCCCTCAACATCAAGTTCCTCTCCCTTTTCTGGAGCATCTTCCCTGTTGACATCAGCTTCTGACTCCCCCTTTTTGGGAGCATCAGTCACTGGTTCCCTTCTTTTAAGCACAAATTGCCTCCTCTTCGTTTTCTGGAGCAATCTCTTTACCATATTTTTCAGTTTGGAAATCTGAGCTTGTTGAGACAGGACTATTAGTTTCAGCTCTTCGATATCTTTTCCTTGGTTGATCACATCCCTGTTGATGTTGGCCATTGTGTCCATCAATTCAAGATAGTCATATATGTCCTCACCTTCTCCAGGAGTGTTACCCCCTTTTGAAGGATCATGGAATCTTTTAGTAGTGGAAGCCTTCTGCCTAGTAGAAGCACTTTCCACTCCCGTGGTTTCTTGGCATCTGGGACCTTTGAATGATTTCTCATTCAAAGTTGCCATGGGGGAGGTCTTATTTATGTTACCACTGTCCTCCTCTGTGCTAGCAGAAGTAGTGGCAGCCTCAGCACCCATATACTCAACCCTCTCCTTAGTGAGCACCTCCTTGGGGTTGGGAGACACCCCTGTGGTTTCCCTGTGGATATTCTCTAAGGGAGAATCCTCCCGTAGAGGGCTTAAAGGCTTAGTGGGTGATGGTACAAGAAGGGAAGGAGCCTTCTTTACCTGTTTCCTATTGTAAGTTTGGGGAATGGGAGAAGTTGGTTTGTCAAGAAGAGACTGAGGAATTGATTTAGAGTGGGAAGGTTGGGATTGGCTAGCAGTGGGATGGTCTAATGGGGGCCTTGACCCTGCTGCCATACCTTCATCAGTGTGGGACACCACCATCATTGTAGAGAATAATGGGGTGTCAACTCCTTCCGAGTCCAATGGAGATCTTTTCATGTTTGAAAAGACATTACCTTTGGGGATTTTGGGTACATATACCTCATCAAAATGAGGCATATCCGTCAATTCGTGGGTGATAACTTCTTGGACAAACCTGGGGTACATATAAAAGCTCTTTTTGCTTCCCAAGTTTGAGACAAGATCACTGAAAATAATTTTAGAAAAATTGTACTTTCTGGCAGTGGCCAAGCACACCAAAGCATAAGCAATGGTGCTACTGAACTCACTCCAGCCAGTAGTCTTTTTAGATATACAATGCATAAGAGTATGGACAATGAAACGCCATTGGGGTGAAAATTTAGCTTTTGAGAACTTGAACACACCCAATGGGCCTCCATACCCCATTCTTGTAAGAGTAGAAAACAGTTCATCATTAGAGATAGATGAGATACCAGTGGCATCGTCTAGACGTAGACTGATGCGGATTACCTCTTCAGTAACTGTCAAAGTTTTTTCACAGACCCTTGTCTTGATCAATTGCACACCATTCTCAGCAACAATGGTGGCATTTGCCCAGAATTGCCTTTGATGCTCGATGTAGATTGATGGAGATACAGTGATAGCATGGGCAATATGACTTGTCTTGAGGAAATACACAATCTGGTGGAAACCAGCGACCTGTTTGGGTTTCTGTAGCATCGCGATTTCATTGTGCTCGTCTATGAATGCCATTGATGCCATTGATCTTGAGAGTTCTTTCCTGAAAACTTGGTACTTGAGAGAGAAAGGGTTTAGAGCGCAAGTGAACAGTATGCAAAGAGTCGTTATGAACTTTTTAGGCGGGCAAATGGTATTTATAGTATTCGGGACATAAGCAATATTAACCTAGAGCAGTATTAACTAACAATCAATATTAACTAAGAGCAGTATTAACTACTAGCAGTATTAACTGAGAGCAGTATTAACTACTAGCAGTACTAACTAACCAACAGTATTAACTACTAGCAGTATTAACTACTAGCAGTACTAACTAACCAGCAGTATTAACTGAGAGCAGTATTAACCACTAGCAGTTTTAACTAAGAGCAGTATTAACTACTAGCAGTATTAACTAACAAGCAGTATTAACTGAGAGCAGTATTAACCACTAGCAGTATTAACTAACTAGCAGTATTAACCACTAGCAGTATTAACTAACTAGCAGTATTAACTGAGAGCAGTATTAAAACTGTACTGGCAGTATTAACCATACTTACTCTTTTAAGCGTGTAATGAACTGAGTACTGCTATTCATTTCCTGAAAAAGAAGATTAGTAACACCACAAATAAACAATATACAGGTATTTAACCACTTTTCGAGAAGGTGCTTATTCAGAGTTGATCATTCCCACACTTGTTACCAAGAAAGTGAATCTACCCACATCAAAGGATTTGGTGAATAGATCAGCAAACTGGTTATCAGTGTGAACTTTTACAACTTGAATGAGTTTCTTTTCATTGCAGTCTCTTATGAAGTGATACCTGATCTCAATGTGCTTTGTCTTTGAGTGCTTGACAGGATTATTCACAATGCTAATAGCACTGCTATTATCAATAAAAATTGGAGTGTGTAGAAAGGTTACCCCATAGTCCAGCATTTGATTCTGAATCCATAAGACTTGAGAACAGCAACTTGCAGCTGCTATGTACTCTGCCTCAGTTGTAGATGTGGAGACTGTGGTTTGTTTCTTGCGCTGCCATGAAACTAGTATTGCACCCAAAAACTGACATCCTCCAGAAGTAGATTTTCTGTCCAAGTTTGCTCCACCTAGATCACTGTCTGAGTATGCAAGTAGTTCAAAAGATGAGTCATGAGGATACCAAAGTCCCAATCTGGGTTTCCCTTTGAGATATCTGAATATCCTCTTAACAGCTTGATAGTGAGATTGCTTTGGCCTAACTTGGAATTTTGCACATACACAGACTGGAAACATTATATCTGCCTAGAGGCTATAAGATACATGAGAGAGCCAATCATGGATCTATAATGATGAACATCCATATCCTCCCCCTCAAGATATGCTGTTATCTGCTTGTGTGTCTCCATAGGTGTGCTGGCAGGTTTTGAATCTGAGAAACCAAACTTGGTTAGAATATCCTGCACATACTTGGACTGACTGATAAAAATACCATCTGACTTCTATTGAACCTTTGATGCATTAGTTCCTCAAACTCCTTGCACATGTTGTCTCTTGTGGATCCAAAGATAATATCATCAACATAGATTTGAACCAGCAAAATGTCCTTCTTCTTTCTCTTGATGAACAGAGTCTTATCAATGACTCCTCTTTCAAAGCCATTTTCCAAGAGATAGGATGATAGAGTGTCATACCATGCTCTTGGAGCTTGATGCAGTCCATAAAGTTCTTTCTTCAATTTGTATACCCTGTCTGGATAGCTTGGGTTTTCAAACTCTGGAGGTTGACAGACATATACTTCTTCTTCAATTGAGCCATACATAAATGCACTTTTTTCATCCATTTGATAGACTTTGAATCTCATATAAGAAGCATAGGCCAGGAACAATCTAATTGCTTATATCCTAGCCACAGGTGCAAATACTTCTTCATAATCTATTCCTTCTTCTTGTGTATACCCTTGTGCCACCAATCTTGCTTTGTTCCTTATTACTATTCCTCTTTCATCTCTCTTATTCCTAAAGACCCATTTTGTGCCTATTGCTCTTTGGCCTTTAGGATGGTCTACCAGATCCCACACATCTTGCAGCTTGAATTGTAGCAGCTCCTCTTGCATGGCTTCTATCCAACTGGACTCTTTCATAGCATCATGAGCCTTCTTAGGCTAAAGCTGGGATAAAAAACAAGAAAGCACTGTATGCTATTTGTCTTGCATTTTTTGCAGCCTGCTTTGATTTCTAGTCATCATAGGAGAAGAGATATCTCCTATTACCAGCTGAGGAGGATGATTCTTTAGAGTTCTGGTGTGATGACTAGATTCTTCATTGAGTCCAACCTCTAGATTTGAGTCATTCAACTCAACTGATGTGATTTCAGCAGCTACTTCAGAATCTTTATTTTCTTCACTCTCCTCATCTCCTCTTTCTTCTTCACTCTAATTTGGTTCAGTAGATGGCTCCTTTTCACAATCTTCAATAGGATCCACTGTAGGTATGGGAAAGATCACAGATGGAGATATACTGTCTTGAACTTGTGTAGTCCCTGATCCTTCACTCCCTGAACCTGCATAATCATTACTACTGAAACCAAAAGAGTTAGTTAGTGAATCAATGTCAAACAGCCACTGAGGACCAGACCCAATAGGATTTGGTGTGGTCTCATTGCATTTGACATTGTCACTTTCTTCAATTATTCTAGAAGAAGATTTAAAAACTCTGTAAGCCTTACTCTGAGATGAATAACCAACAAGAAATCCATCATCTGATTTGCTATCAAACTTATCTAAGTGAGATTTGGTATTGAGAATTGTACAAGGACACCCAAAAGGTTTGAAAAATCCCATAAAGGGTTTTCTTTTATTTAAAAGCTCATATTGGGTCTTGTTCTTTGGCTTGACCACTAGAACTCTGTTTTGGACATAACAGGCAGCACTAACAGGGTTAGCAGTATTAACATTTGCAGAAGTACTAACAATGTCAGCAGCACTAACATTGCTAGCAACAGTATTGCTTCTAGCAGTACTATTACTGTCAGCAGCACTATTTGCATTAGCAACACTAACAGTTTTAGTACTTTTAGGAATCCACATCTTGACACTGTCTTCCACATTCTGTTTCTTCATGTGGCTTTTAGATTTAACACCCTTCTTAGTCACATGATTCTTTTCTTTCTTCCTATAACCAAAGGGTTTTTGATTAGGTCTTTGAAGGTTAGACCTTTGGTTCATAGGATTGAAATAGTAATATTTGTCAATGTGATTAAGCTTTCCACAAATAAAACAGGGTTTTGGTCTATTGATTTTACTCAGATCAATCCCTTGTTTTTGTGCCCATTGATTGTTCCAGTTTCTCTAATTTCCCCTTGGTTTATCATGTTTTTGGGGCTCAGATTTATTGCATGCACATTGCTTGCAAGGGATAGGGTTCACAACAGTGGTCTACTTATAGTGAACCTTCTTGTTCTTTCCCTCAGTCTTTTCTATCTCATTGGACTTGACCCAATTCTTTCCACATCCCTCATTGGTAATTATGTGGTTTTCTATAGGAATCTCACCACTCACAGTGTTGTTCTTATTCTTGACAACTTCTTTCTCAGATTTATCTTTAACAACTACTTCATCTAAGGGATCAATCTCAGTGGCTCCCTCAGGTAGGTCCTTCCTATCCTTTGTTTCTAACAAATCTGAACTAGGAGGAATGTAGTTGTTGTTATAGGGTGGTGGTGTGGTATTGTACCCTATTCCTCTTCTCAGTTTATCATGAATCTGAGATTGTAGCAAAGAATCCATTGCTTTGGAAGCATTGGAAAACTTTTCTACATCTAGTTTGACTTTAGCTAGCTCTCCTCTTAACTTTTCACTCTCCTCTTTGGATCTGGTAAGTTGAAGTTCTAAGTCATTCTTCTCCCATTTCCAGTAGTTTGTGTCGTAAGAGTGTTGAAGCTCATTGGCTTGAAAACCCTTAATTTGCTCTTCAAATCTCTCAACAATCCTGACATAATCTTTTATGCCCTTTTCCAATCTCTTAAGATCATCACTCATGTTCTGGTTATGATCCCTATACCTTTTAACAATGTTAATGCAATTTTGAGAACAAAGATTTGAAGTTACCTCTGTTGGAAGATCAGACACCTCTGTCATTAGAGCTTGGTTTTGGATGGCCTCTTCAGCTTGATCACTCCAATCAAACCCCATACCTTATTGAGAGACTAGGGCTTGAGCATAGTTTCTGTTACTATTGAAGCTTCCAGACTGTGCCTGCTGATGGTTGTTGTTGTTGTTGTGAGACACTCCACTTCTGCATTCCCTTGCAAAGTGTCCCTTCTGATGGCATTTATAGCATTCCACCTTTATGAACTTCTTAACTCTCATAGAGAGCATGGCCATCTGCCATTTAATGTCCATCTCTTCAAGATCATCCGGATGGAGTTGTTCCAAGTCATCATTAATTAGAGAAGAGTTTCCATGACTGGATAGGAAGGCTTCAAATACAGCTTCAGTGCCTTTCTCTTGACTTGCTCCATTAGCAGTACTAACTGATTCAGGGTTAGAAGAAGAATCAATTGATGCTGAAAGGAGTGTAGCATTGTGAACATACCCAGAAGGCTTCTTCTTAGCCTCTACCTCAGATTCAAAAACTCTTAGATCATTGTATAGATCATCAAGTTCCTTTTCTTCCAGTTGATCATTCTGTCTGAAAGACACAATATACATGGTCCATTCATCACTCAGGGACCTTAGGAACTTCCTGTTTAGATCATCTTGATCAATTTGTACTCCCACAGTAGCTAATTCACCAATTAGCTTGTTGAACCTGTCAAAAGTTTGAGTCATGGACTCATTCTTGGTTGACATAAAGTTCTCATACTGTTGCTTCAGAATGGCTTTCTGATTTCTCTTGGTACTTTTGGTACCTGAGAATCTTTTCTCTAGAGCATCTCTGCATCAGTGCAGTTGCAGAATTGATGTTGATATTCATTGGGAATAGCCAAGAGCAAGGTGCTCAAGGCTTTCATCTCTGTCTGTCTAGTCTTTCTCTCTGCATCAGTTTTTGTTGGAGTTCTCTTTCCATCTGCACCAATCTTTCCTGCTTTAGAAGGGCTATTCTCAATGATGTCCCACATAGAATAGTCAGTGAGGAGTATGTACTGCTTTATTCTGATCTTCCACATATCGAATTCATTGGGTCTGAGTATTGGAACCTTTGAGACCAGAGTACTGTTTGATTCTGCAATGTTTTCCATGATGAATGAATAGATGTTTCTGAGAGAACAGGCTCTGATACCACTTGTCAGGATCGAATTTTCAACAAGAATTATGAAAACTCAGAAACAATATCAAAGAAGTTGCGGAATAACACTTTGCTATTCAATGTAACAGTAAACAAACAGTATATATGATTAACAACTTGTAAACTTGTATTAAATGATTTAAAATCACAAGATTACACACTCAACCTCAATCTTGAAGAACAAACTCTTTCAAAACGAATTCTACTTCTCTAGAATTAGGAACTATGCCTTGAGGTTGATTCTCTCTAGAACAAAAACTTAGAATTGAATAATTCTAAACTATTCTATACATTCTATACATATACTGAACAAAATATAATTACAATAAATAAAATATCTTCAGAATGTCATCCATGAATATCTTCAGTATATCCAGCTGTCACTCTTGTAATTCGGATCTCCATCTCATAAGCAGCACTAACCATCTTGGAAGTATTAACTTAGTCTTGACAGCATTAACTACTAAGCAGCACTAACCTCTAGCAGTACTAACTAGCTAAGCAGTACTAACTTTGATCAAGCAGCATTAACTTTGACTAGCAGTATTAATTCTACTAGAAGTAGTAATACCTAGCAGTATTAACTTTTGAAGTCCTCTAGCAGTAGTAATTCTGAACTAGCAGCATTAACCATACTTAAGATTTTCTTCAGTTCCCAACACGTTTTAATTGATTATTGGGGTGGAAAGCATGTTTAAATTGCGTATTTAAAGATTCATGAGAATGGTTTTAAAGTATTGCGAATTGGCAATTTATAAGGCTTTGTTAAAAGTGTTTGGAATTATAAGATATATGATATGTATGCTCTTGATGTGTTGAGTATCTAAATATTAAGACCCCGTAAGCACTACTATTAACCCAACGAAAATTGGGCCTATAGTATTAGTGGATAGCGCTATTTGGTGTGACAAGCCCACCTTATGCTGACGAGCAGGGGTGCACTATACTAGAGAAGATGACTAAACATTTGGCTCAACCACCGCTGAGTTAGTTCATCGGGGGCGTTGAAATTGGTCAGGGACGGATTAGTAGTGGCTCAACATAATTTTTATCATTGCATACCTCTTGTCATATAAACTAAGTTATGATACTCATGAATCAAATAATTGAAGTTTGGTTTATACGTATGTTTTACAAATGACAACTTGCATATAAAAATGATTTGTGCATATTTAAAACCTGTGAACTCACCAACTCTTTGTAGTTGACCTTGTTTTATACATGCTTTTCAGGAAGTCAAGAAGGTAGACAACGATGTTTAAGCTACTTGAATAATGTTTTGAAGCAAGCTTACCTTTACGAATATATTCCGTTATGTTTAAGATTTTGGGAATTGTAAACGATGATAAATATATTATTTTTTTTGTAATGTTTTAAATAATTAAATTGTATGGTGGTATGAACTTTAATCTTGTGCTATGCGTATCGAGCTGTTATGCCCCGTGTTTCCGCTTTAGCGGGGTGTGACAGATTTGGTATCAGAGCCACAAGTTATAGAGAATACCGGTTTTATTATAAAACCATACACTATAACCTCTATTTTCAAAAAAAAATTGTTTTACAAATAAAATTACGAATTCGAGTATGTTACAAATAAAATTGTTTTACAAATAAAATTGTCTATCAGATGGATGTGAAAACAGCCTTTCTGAATGGCATTCTTAAGGAGGAAGTCTACGTGTCTCAACCAGAAGGGTTCGTAAATCCAGATAATCCAGATCACGTCTACATTTTGGATAAAGCCCTGTATGGTTTAAAACAAGCCCCTCGAGCATGGTATGATGTTCTATCTAAATTCTTGGTCAAGTCAGGTTTTTCCAAAGGTAAAATAGATACCACTTTGTTCATCAAAAAGGAAAAATCCGATATCATCCTTATTCAGATATATGTTGATGATATAATATTTGGTTCTACAAATCCTAAATACTGCAAAAACTTTTCTAACCTCATGGTGTCACGTTTCCAAATGAGTATGATGGGAGATATGAATTTATTTATCGGATTACAAGTTAAACAGTTTTCAACTGGGGTTTTCATTAACCAATCAAAGTACATTTTGAATATTCTTCGGAAGTACAAAATGGAAAATTGCAAACCAATTGGAACCCCGATGGCACCAGGTACTAAGATTAACACTGATCCTTTGGGTAAAAGTGTTGATGTTAGGACTTATAGAGGTATGATAGGGTCTTTAATGTATCTTACATCAAGTAGGCCAGATATTATCTTTTCAACATGCTTATGTTCAAGGTATCAGGCTGCTCCTAAAGAATCCCATTTGGCTACTGTCAAACGGATTTTTAGATATCTCTGAAGGGAACTGCTAATCTTGGTCTTTGGTATCCTAAGGATACAGGGTTTCAACTGACTGCTTATTCAGATGCAGATCATGCAGGTTGCATGTTGGACAAAAAGAGTATTTCAGGTCACATTCAATTTCTTGGAGACAAGCTCGTTAGCTGGGCGTCAAAGAAACAATTATGCGTTTCCACATCGACAGCTGAAGCAGAGTATGTAGCTGCTGCCAGTTGCTGCTCTCAAGTCCCGTGGATGCGAACACAACTACGAGACTATGTATTCAAGTTTGAAAAAACAACTATATATTGTGACTCGAAGAGCGCAATCGCGATATCTGCTAATCCTGTCCAACATACGAAAACCAAACACATTGACGTCAGGTATCATTTTATCAAAGATAATGTAGAAAAAGGAACAATTGAACTTTATTTTGTAAAAACAGATTATCAGCTTGCAGATTTATTTACCAAATCCTTAGATGAAAAGAGATTTAATTTTCTTGTCTCTAAGCTTGGTATGCTAAATCTGAAGACATAATCAGTAGTTACCTAATAAAGTTAAGTATTGTTATTTTTCATCATTTTCTTTATTATTATTTCTGAAAAGATATCTGCACTTTAACTTTGTGAGTCCGTGATCGTTACCAGATAATCAAACAACAAACAAATAGATGATAAACCAACCTGATTTGATAACAAACGATGATTACAAGGTTGAGTTCTTAGAAGTTTAAGCTTTCTCTCTGTTTTTCTCTATTACACCTTCAATGTGTGTTGTGTGTGTTTTTCTTAGACCCATATGAGAGATGAGAGAGTATTAGATTGTTAGAGTGTTAGCTTCTCTAACACACTAACCAACTAATATCTAACTAAAACTAATATCTAGATATTAACACTATAATATCTAAAACTAACTAATTGATATCTAATAACTAATTTCTAAATAACTTAGATATTAAATCTAATTTGAACTAAATACTAAATTACAATAAACAATAATTAATTCGACATTTACTACAAACGACATTAGACTTTATATCGAGAGCGACTTTTCAGCGGTAGCTTCAGATTAGATCTTCAGATTGGATGATATTGAATCCAATGAGACTGTGATCTAACAATCTCCCCCTTTGGATCAAGATCATTACTAAAAAGATTTTAGCAATTCAATCTTCTTCTTCAGCTCAGAAGATGCAATCTCTTTCTCTAGCTCAGAATGCTTTAGCAAAGTATCTTCAAAGAAAATTTATCTGAAATCAGTACGTCTTCAGAATACTTTGATCTCGCATTTCTTGGTTAGCTTTTCTCTTCTCCAATGTCTTGTAATGTAATGGACTGGACATTTCTTCAAGCTTTAGATTCTCCCCCTTTTTGATGGAAAGTGCAACGACTTCATCAAAACTTTGAGTTAGAAATGTCTTTCTGTTGGAGCCCCTGGTCCGTTAATTCAAAAGATATTCATCCAGATCTTTTCAAATCCAGAAAAAATAGTCGTGTAACACCTGAATCAACTAATGAATCAGTTAACATGTCTGTCAGTAACACTAAGTCATTGTGTGTAACAAATACACATCGGAAAGGACCTTTTGATGTTGACTCCCCCAAGGCTTCCATTTAATCATTGAAACACCACAAAGGTAATTTCTATAAACGTTATGACAAAGAAACAAATTCCTTGTGTGTTCGTGCTTGTGATAGAATAAATTAAGCACTTGATGATTGCTTTTAAGGCTCAAAACTTGTGTAAACCATTGAGACAACAGTAAGTTAAACACAGACTCAATGTGCATGATTGAAGTGCGAAGGTGGGGCAGACTTCCTTCTTTTCAATATCCAGATTTTCCAAATGAAAATCAGATAGCAAATGTGCTGCTTCCCCTTTGAAAATGTGAAATATTTTCCTTTTAAGAAGAAAATGAGTAGATAGTGGGGTTTGATCAAGAGTTGGCATGGGCTAGTTGCCTGTTTCAATAATGATCACCAAAGAATTGTCAAACATTAGAAATGTGGTTGCCCAACTCAGAAAAAGTTGGTGCAGAGTTGTGATAACCTTTTAACTCTGTTCTCACACGCTCTTTCTTTTAAACATTTTGCTCACTCTAATCACACTCATTTCTTTTCGACTTCTCACATTCAATCACTATGGATTAATTTCTTGGATAGAAATCACTGGTTAAGGTGATTCCATAGAAGTTGTGTGAATTCCTAGCACAATGATTTCGTATATCCTATAAAGAATATGTTGCTCAAACTGATTTATTATCATGTAAGTTCATGTAAAACATGTAAATTACACTCTCAAAATATAAAATCTGTTGAAAAATCGGGAAGTGGTTTGAACATTTTAGAACAATGTTTTTTGTGATTGAAAGTTGTCCTATTTCAAACATATATGAGATTAAGATAAAGGATTGTATCTTAACGTGCGATCTTATATCTCATGAAGCTAAGCTTAAAGTGATAAATATATGAACTTGTAAGCATCTCTCAAAAATTATGCAAAAGTCTTATGTCAAGTCAAAGTAAAATTTATTCATTTAAATTGAAAAGACAAAAAGCAGTAAAACTTTTAAAGTACGGGTTCTGATCAGAAATAATCAGAAGTCATATCCAAACTCCTTTGACTTGAAGAGCTCCCCCTAAAATCTTGCTTTACAAAAATTTGACATAAAAGGTAAATGCATAAATCTTATGAGCTCCCCCTCAAAACAATATTGACCACTTGTCAATTTCTTCTCATACTCCCCCTTGGATCATGAACAAAATATAGAAGTGCAAATATCAATCAGAGTTAAGAAAGAAGAAATGATGAAAAAGTATACAATTAGAAAACTTTGATAGGTAACTACTGATTATACCTTAAGATTTATCATACCAAGCTTAGAGACAAGAAAGGTAAACCTCTTTTCGTCTAAGGGTTTGGTAAACAAATTGGCAAGCTGATAATCAGTTTTTACAAAGAAAAGTTCTATTGTTCCTTTTTCGACATTATCTTTAATAAAGTGATACCTGACGTCTATGTGTTTGGTCTTTGTGTGTTGAACATGATTTGCTGTTATTACGATGGCGCTCTTGGAGTCACAGTATATCGGGATTTTGGTGAAGTGGAAACCGTAGTCGCGCAATTGAGTTCTCATCCATAAGACCTGAGAACAGCAGCTAGCAGCAGCTACATATTCTGCTTCGGCCGTGGAAGTTAAAACACAAAGTTGCTTCTTCGATGCCCAACTTACGAGTTTGTCACCGAGGAACTATACATGTCCTGACGTGCTCTTCCTGTCTAACATGCAACCAGCATGATCTGCATCTGTGTAAGCTGTTAGTTCAAAACTAGTATCTTTAGGATACCACAAACCAAGATCTGCAGGGCCCTTCAGATACCAAAATATGCTCTTTACTGCAGACATATGGATTTCTTTTGGATTGGCCTGATATCTTGCACATAAGCATGTTGAAAACATTATATCTGGCCTACTAGAAGTAAGATACATTAAAGAACCTATCATTCCTCTATAAGTCCTAACATCATCAGCCTTACCCGAAGGACCGGTGCCAATCTTAGTACCTGGTGCCATTGGGGTACCAATCGGTTTTGAATTTTCCATTTTCAACTTCCGAAGAATTTCAAGAATGTAATTTGATTGATTGATAAAAATACCCATTGAAAATTGTTTGACTTGTAATTCGAGAAAGAAATTCATCTCTCCCATCATATTCATCTGAAATCTAGACACCATAAGGTTTGAAAATTTCTTACAGTACTTAGGATTGTAGAGCCAAAAATAATATCATCTACATAGATTTGTATTAAAATGATATCGACTTTTTCCTTTTTGATAAACAAAGTGGTATCCACCGTACCTTTTGAAAAACCAGACTTGGCTAGAAATTGTGAAAGGACATCATACCAGGCACGAGGAGCTTGTTTCAGACCGTAGAGTGCTTTGTCGAGAATGTCGACGTGATTCGGCTTCTCTTGATTGACAAAACCCTCTGGCTGAGAGACGTAGACTTCCTCCTTCAGAATGCCATTCAGAAAGGCAGTCTTCACGTCCATTTGAAAGACCGTGAAGTTCTTGTGGGCTGCGTAGGCTAGAAACATTCTAATTGCCACTAATCGCGCCACAGGAGCATATGTCTCGTCGTAGTCGGTTCCTTCCTCTTGTCTGTATCCTTTGGCTACTAGTCTTGCCTTGTTTCGGATAACGGTACCATCTTCGTCCTTTTTGATATTGAAAACCCATTTCGTACCTATTATTGTTTTACCTTGAGGTTTTGGTACGAGTCTCTAGACTTGAAGTGCATCGAAGTGATTCAGCTCTTCTTGCATTGAAATCACCCATTCTGGATCAGCAAGTGCCTCTGATACGCGAGTTGGCTCGAACTTGCTCAGAAAGGAGTCATGCATACACATGTTCATTGACGCTGACCTAGTTTGCACCGGTTTTGATGGATCGCCAATGATCTAGCTTATCGGGTGCTCTTTGGTCCATTTATGTTCATGAGGTAGTGGATTATATGAATGTATGTCAATTGTATCATCCATAAATCCACTTGTACCTTCTTCAGCTTGTTCATGAGGAATGATGATTGAAGTTGAAGTGATAGGTTCAGAAGGCTCAGCAGGTACAACTTGGTCCAGCTGTACATGGATCTGTACAGAACATCCTACTGTTTCAGCTACTTATGTCTCTTCATCATTTGTCACTTCTTCAACTGTTGGAGTTGGCATTTGAAGTGGAATTTCTTGCTGAATCGGGGCGTTGGATTCAGTAGAGACATCTGAACTGGTTGGATTAGTAGTCGTTGAGTCTTTCATCCTCTCAACCACAACATATTCCTTTACATTAGATCCAAGAAATTCATCATAAAATAATTCAAATAAAAAATCTAAATCAGATATATGATTAGTTGACGTTGATGCTTCATCTTATTTATTCTGTTGGGACGCAGGTTTTGGACTGAGTTGCCCAGAAGCTAGTACGCCGGTTATCACGGGTTCTGAATTGTGTTGTTTGGAAGCCATCTCTTCATCAAACGTGACGTTGATGCTTTCTATAACCGTCTTTGACTTCTTCAGATAGATACGGTATGTAGTTGATGTAGAGGAATAACCAATGAAGATGCCTTCGTCCGCCTTGGCACTGAACTTGTTGAGACTCTCTCTATCGTTTAGAACGAAACACTTACACCCAAATATATGGAAATATTTGATTGTCGGTGTTCGGTTGTTGATCAACGCATAAGGAGTCTTCTTGAATCTTCGGTGTATCAAGGGTCGATTCTGTGTGTAGCACGCAGTCGATACAGCTTCAGCCCACAGAAATAGAGGTAAGTCAGATTGACTTAGCATAGTATGAGCATCCTCGACTAGCGTACGATTCCTTCTTTCGACTACTCCATTTTGTTGAGGCGTTCGAGTAGCAGAGTATTGATGTGATATCCCGACATATTCGAGATATTCTTCAACCTTTTTGTTTTTTAACTCTGTGCCGTTGTCTGTTCTTAGAAGCTTGACCGGTTTTTGCAGATTCACCTGGGTCGTCTTCAGGAATGTGATGAGAACATCTGGTGTCTCATCCTTTGAACGTAGAAACTTGACCCATGTGTATCGCGAGTAATCGTCCACGATAACGAGTATGTACTTCTTTCCGCCTAGACTCTGAGTTCGCATCGGACCGCATAAGTCCATATGCAACAACTCTAACGGAGCGCTTGTACTCGGTTCAGGCTTTGGTTTATGTAGAGCCCTCTTCATTTTTCCCTTTTCACATGCTGCACAAAGATGTTCTCTTTCATACTTGAGCTCTGGTAGTCCTTTGACGAGCTTTCCACTGACCAGATTGTTGATGTACCTGAAGTTGAGGTGAGAGAGCCGTCGATGCCATAACCAGCTTTGTTGCATCGAGGCTTTCATCAAGAGACAAACCTGTTTGTCAGTCTGGACGCTTGACAAATTAATTGTGTAGAGGTATGACTTTCTTGTGCCGACCAAGAGTTCTTCGCCTTTTTCAGTGCGAACTGAACACGTCTTGGCTTTGAAATTGACCTCTAAGCCTTTGTCACAGAACTGGCCGATACTGAACAGGTTGTGTCGTAAGCCTTCAACATAGCTCACCTTCTTGATCGTGACATTGTCATGTTGTACATCACAATATCCCATTATTGGAGAAAATTGGTCGTTGACGAATCTAACTGTTCCGCAATACTTCTCTTTAAAGTTGGACAACATCTCTTTTTGTCCAGTCATATGCTTGGAACATCCGCTATTCAAGTACCACATATGACGGATCTGCATAAGAGAAATAATGAAATAATTGATTTAGATAGTCTTAAAACAAAGATGGAATTAAGACTTTTGAGCATCGAAGAGCGGGTCTTGAACTGATTTGTTCAAAAACCTAATTGACATTGAAGTCCGGGTCTTGAGCTGATTTACTCAAGAACCATTTGTCTTTGAAGTTCGGGTTTTGAACTGTTTTGTTCAAAAGCCATTTCTCTTAAACTTTGGGTGCCTGCAACACAGATTTAGCCTTTGGTACCCACTGGAATTTGGGTCTTGCTGTGTTAGAACAAGATTTTGGTACCCATTTGAAATTGGGTCCTGTTTTCTTTTGAAAAACAAATGAATCAGATGAATGATATGAATGCACATGATAATTTCCAAACCAAATCTCAGAATCTTGACAAGAAGTAAAAACATGTTTATCATAAATATAAGACTTTCTAGCAGATAAAGATAACTAAAATAATTGCTTCATTAAATATTGTTTACGAGAAACAACAAGTTTTGATTTCAAAATAGCAATATCAACAATTAAGACATCTTTACTAGGCGAAGTCTTACTACAATTAACGCTACAAAACGATTTAACGGTCTTGTCAAGCTTCTGTTTCAGTTGCCACTGAGATTTAACTTCTGGCCTTTGCTTGCTCAGATCTGAAACATGTGAAACTCGTGAGTTAGACTTCTGAGCAACAAACGAATGCTTTTTCTTAGAATTACCAATAATGTTCGGTTTCTGTGAATGCTGAGATATAATCTTACCTTTAGCATTTTTAGCTTTCACAGAGACTCATTTATCAACTTTCGTTGATTTTGCACTGTTAACAGACATACTGGTTTTTCCCAAAGTTGCACAATAAAAGATGAATGGTTAGGAATTTTAGCATCAAAATCAAATTGTTCAAAACAATCATCCAAACCACCGTCAGAGTTAAGAAAATCAAACCCTCCGTTTGATAAACCAAACATTTCATCAGATTTAGAAGCCTTTGAAATAATAACATTTTTCAGCACAATTGAAAAAACTTTTTGTTCAATCTCAATCAAAAGTCTTTCATCTGTTAAAGAGTTCTTGAGTTCGGAAATTTTACTTTCCAAAACAAGAGAAGGGACATAAATTTTACCTTTAATAGGCTTCGCCTCCATCTCTTTTACATAATAACTTTGAAAGAAGTCATTTGATAGAGATTTCTTTTCATAATTTGGATTATCATAACTATTATTCAACTTCGCATAATAAAATGGAAGGTGACCTTTAGATGATTTCCTCCGTTTTTCCGTTTCTTTGGCTTCATCTTCTTTTGATAGTTTAGTATTAAAAACTTGAAGTTTAGGGATTCGGTGAGAAATTAGCAAAGATGTAAAATCATAAAGTGCAGGCACTTCAGATATACCATTTTTAAGGCAATGAGGATTCTCATAACCAATTCCACAATTATCCTTATTCTATTTCGGTTTGTTAAGATGAATGGTTTGCTCAGTTTGACCTAGCGAGTATAACTTCTTTTCCAAAGCATCTAATTTTGCAATTAAAGTTTTTTTTCTTCAGTACATGAAGAATGCATTTTAGTGAGCTCTCTGAAATCAGACTCACTCTTTAAGAATTATTGTCTGTTCCTTTACGCTGGTGTCATGATTTCTATGTAAAACCTCAACCAATACTTTCTTCTCAGCAATTTCATTGCTAAGTTTCTGTATCGATTGGTTTTTGTCAGTAATAACACCATTTTTTCGCTTAAGCTTCGACTTTAATCCTTGGAGTTTTATTTTCATGGCATGCATTTTATTCATGAAATCTGAATAAGATAAATCACATACCTCTTCTTCTTCATCATCTGAATCAGCTTCAGCTTCTAATTCCTACTTTCCCATTAAGCACATGTTGACTGCTTCATCCTTCTCTTCATCCTCTTCTTCCTCGTCTGAATGATCAAGGCAGTACTCATCCTCTGCCATCAGTGCCTTACCAGCCTCCTATTGCTTTTCAAGAAGCATTTTGTTCTTGTAATAATCGGAGTTTCTGACTTTTGGTCTTCGGCAGTCTCTGGCAAAGTGACCTGTTTTGTCACAGTTGTAGCACGTTGGTGGTTCTGACTGACTGGATCCTTCAGCTTTAAACTCTCTCTTCCGGTCTCCTCTCCTCAATTATCTTTCCTTCAGCATGATACCTTCTCTCTTCCGGCTTCTTCTCCTCTATTTTCTTCCCTTCAAAATTATTTCCTTCATATCTACTTCCTTCAACCCTCTCCTTATGGACATAGTTGTTAGGACCAGAAGAATACCTCTGACTGTTTGAACTTGGCTTCTTGTAAAACCTTTTCTGAAAAAGCACTTGTCAGCATAATCATTGCTTGCTTCAGTTGTTCACAGTCATCCGAGTCAGAGTTGGCATCAGCTTCAACTTCTTCTGATTCATACACAATTGTCTTGTTCTTCTTCCTTTTAACAACAAGAGCAACTGTGTCTTCAACTGTCTTCACTTCCTATCTCTTCTCATCTAGAATTTCATCCACCTCTTCTTCATTTTGTTTGAGGGTTTCATACACCTCATGAAGTGGAATCTCATTCAGATCCTTGATCTGCTTCATCTGCCTGGCAAATCTCATCCATACAGGCTGGAGAATGCTGAGGAATTTGACGTTCAGCTCTATTTGAGATTTGATGACCTTGTTCTTGCTTAGTTCATTTAACAAGGTCACAAATCTATCATAAGTTCTTTCTAGAGACTCTCCACTTCTGCCTTTAAATTCTTCATAATTGTTTAGGCAGTTGGAAAGTTTGAGTTGGTTCCCAACCTTTGAACCCATCATCATCTTCTCTAGTTGATCCCACATTTGTTTGCCAGAGGCTTTATAACTGTCTATTTTCACATAAATTTCATTTGGAATGCCTTGAAGAATATAAGACTTAGCTAATCTGTCTCCTTTTGCTCTCATCTTGTCATTACCTCCTAGTTCCTCATACGTAAGTTCAATTCTTTCTTCATCAGTTCCCTCTGGAGGTTCCCTATAAGTTGGTTTCATATGTCCTTCTTCTAAGGATTGCCTGATAAAGTTACCCAAATCTTGTCTTTCAATAAAGTTCAGGAACCGATCTTTCCACTGTTCGTATTCTCCTCTAAAGAGAACTGGTGGCTTGGTGTCAGTTCCGATTGCAAGGGATTCTCTGGATGTCATTCTGAATAAAAAGATCAAGTCTTGTATTGGCGCAAAAGGAGGTTTGCTTGAGCAGTGGGTGGCGCAAACTTGAGGTTTGCTTGAGAAGTGGGTGGCGCAAACTTGAGGTTTGCTTGAGCTGTTGGTGGCGCAAACTTGAGGTTTACTTGAGATGAAGGTGGCGCAAGACAGGGTTTGCGTGAGCCTTGAGTGGCGCAAACCGGAGTTTGCGTTTCACTTGAGTGGCGCAAAGTGAAACTTGACCGATAAGATGTTCGACCGGATGGTTGCTTCGACCGATAAGTTGTAAGGACCGGGAAAAATGCTCGACCAGTAAAATTTTCTTTCGACCGGTAAGTTTTTCAAGTATTGGACCGATAATATGCAAACAATGGAGTTCGACCAGTACAAAGCCTTGGACCGGTATAAAATGTGGGTCGACCAGGAGAGGTGATTTCGACCGGAATATTTCAAAGGAATTGTCGACCGGTACAATGTAAAAAGGTGGTCGATCGGTATTGAGGTTTGGACCGATAGATTACTTGAACCGATAGTTGCTAAGCTCGATCTTGACCGGTAATAAGATGAACAGTGAGTAGACCGATATAAACCAATATGCACGGACTGGTATGGATGTATCGACCGGTATATAAAATGGAGAGTAGTGGACCGATAATTTGGAGGTTGACAGATATGTTGTAGATCGACCGGGACGTTGTTAATCGACCGGTACAAGGATATTTATATCGGTCGACCGGTATTGATTGTTCGTTTAATCGACCCTGCAACTCCCAAATTGAACTACCTAATACTCGAATTACAGCCCAATATTTTGACAGTATGATCGACTTATCAAGTTTAACATGTTCCAACACTATGATTTCGAAAACAACCACAAAATGAAGATTTTGATCTATAGAACAGTGTTCTTGAAAAACTTAAGAACACAGAGAGTTTAAAATTTGATTTTCAATCTGGTATCAGCTCTGATACCAATTGTGAGTCCGTGATCGTTACCAGATAATCAAACAACAAACAAATAGATGATAAACCAACCTAATTTGATAACAAAGGATGATTACAAGGTTGAGTTCTTAGAAGTTTAAGCTTTCTCTCTGTTTTTCTCTATTACACCTTCAATGTGTGTTGTGTGTGTTTTTCTTAGACCGATATGAGAGATGAGAGAGTATTAGATTGTTAGAGTGTTAGCTTCTCTAACACACTAACCAACTAATATCTAACTAAAACTAATATCTAGATATTAACACTATAATATCTAAAACTAACTAATTAATATCTAATAACTAATATCTAAATAACTTAGATATTAAATCTAATTTAAACTAAATACTAAATTACAATAAACAATAATTAATTCGACATTTATTACAAACGACATTAGACTTTATATCGAGAGCGACTTTTCAGCGGTAGCTTCAGATTAGATCTTCAGATTGAATGATCTTGAATCCAATGAGACTGTGATCTAACAAACATGTTGTTCATGATCTCAGGGGGAGTAAGAGAAGATTTAACGTTGATCATTATTCTTTTGAGAGGGAGCATATCAAATTTCTGCATTTTACTTCACTGACAAATTTTTGTGATGCATGAATTTAGGGGGATCATATAAGTCATATCAAAAGGAGTAAGACTATGATTTCTGATAATTTCAAATCAGAACTCATACTTTAAATTGTTTTACTGCTTTATGTCTTTTATTTTCGAATAAGTTTGTGAATAAAGTTGTTGTGACTAGACTTTAAGATTTTTGCAGAATGAGAGAAGCTGACACGATCATATCTTAATGACTTCAGCTGACTTCATGAGATTTAAGACTACGCGAAAAGGTTAAATTTCTTATCTTAATCTCATATATGGTTGAAATAAGGACAACTTTCAATCATATAAAACATGTTCTTAAACGTTCAAACCACTTCCCGATTCTTAAACAATTTTCATGAATTGGAAGTATGATTTTAAATGTTTTCATTTTTATTTTTGTGCTTTAATGTTTTACAAACCGTGTGTTTCCAAAGATAATTACTTGCGTATTGTCTTTTCCATATACTTTCAAGTATTCACACACACCGGTTTGAAGTTTTGTTCAAAATGTTCTTACCATGTCTCTAAATTGAAACAATTTTTCGATGGTAAGACACCCCGCTTGTATTTTTAAAGAATTTTGAGCGATATTTCATTTCTAAACGTTCATTTCAAGAATGTCTGTATTTTGATTCATATAGATAATATCCATTATTCTTGACCATGAGCCTTGATTGTTTTATCATTCATTTCTGATCATTTCATACAATGTCAGATTTTCAAACAAGTTTCTTGCATTCATATTCATTTTTTCAATATACTTGTTTGAAAATACTTCACTGTTTCAAAAGCTCAAATTATCATGATTACATTTATGAGCATACACATTTCTGACCCATGTTTTCCATGTCTAAAATGTTCAAGATAAACCATTATGAGCAACATATGCTTTATAGGACAAGGTTCTTTGTGCTAGGACTTAAATGAAACTTCTATGGATTCACGTTATCCAGTGTTTCCTACCCATGAACTTAATCCTTAGTGATTGAGTGTGAGGAGTCGAAAAGAAATGAGTGTGGGTGTGATGAGGTAAAATGGAAAAGAGAGTTTGGTTAGATGTGCGCTTAATGATAAAAAGAAAGAGGGCGTGAGATCAGAGTAAAAGAATATGAAACTCTGCACCTACTTTCTGAGTCTGGCAGCCACATTACTAATGTTTCACAATTCTTTGGTGAACATTATTGAAAGAGGCAAATAGCCCATGCCAACTCTTGATTTTAACCCCACCAACCACTCATTTTCTTCTCAAAAAGAAAATGTTTCATATTTTTAAGGGGACACAACATATAATCTATTTGATTTTCATTTGAAAAATCTGGATATTGAAAAAGAAGGAAGTCTGCCCCACCTTCTCACTTCAATCATGCACATTGAGTCTGTGTTTATACTACTGTTGTCTCAGTGGTTTACACAATGTTGAGTCTTATTTAAAGCAATCTTCGTGCTTAATTCTTTCTACACTTGCACGAACACACAAGGAATTTGTTTCTTTGTCATAACATTCATAGAAATTTCCTTTGTGGTGTTTCGATGATTGGATGGAAGCCCTGGGGGAGTGAACATCAAAAAGCTCCTTTATATTGTGTATTCGTTAAACACAGTGACTTCGTGTTACTGACAGGCATTTTAACTGATTCATTTGTTGATTCAGGTGTTACATTCCTCTTTTGTCTATATTTGCAAAGATATGGATGAATACATTGTTCGAATTGGCAAAGAATCGGAGGCTCGTAAATAGATCAGTGCTCAGATCGGATAAAGACATTTTTTACTAAAAGTTTTGATAATATCGATGCTCAAATCATCAAAAAGGGGGAGATGGTATCAAGAAATGTTAAAGTTTTAGGAGATGATTTTCAGAAATGTCCAAGTCAGAAGATTCAAAGTAAAGACTTGAAGAAGATTAAAGAATTTCTGAAGATGTGCTGATTTTGAGGAAATTTTCTTTGAAGATTATTTGCTAAAGCAATTCGAGCTGAATCTGATGATAATTTCTTTTCGAAGTCTGAAAGCATATTGTGATAGTTCTGAAGAAATTGTTGAAGACTTTCTTTATCATATTTGGGGAGATTGTTATATTCTTCGAAGACAGACTTGGAAAAATTACAATGTTTAAGGGAGATATTGCATTTAACAGAGCTTAAAAGAGAAGAATGAATTGCAAGATTTTTCAATAGTGATCTTGAATCCAAAGGGGGAGATTGTTAGAGCATAAATCTGTTGGATACAAAATCAAGAAGACTGAAGGTCTAAGTACAAGAAGTCAAAGCTGAGAAAAGTCAACTTTCATTAAAAGTCAACGTATTTGTAATAAAGTCAAAGTGCATTGTATTTGTATTTGTTTTCCTTGTATTTTAGGTGTTGGTATAAATAGCATTTTATTTTTCTGTTTTTAGAAGGTGTAACTAGGTGTGTTAGAGAGTTTTCTAGAGAGGAATACTGTAACACCCTAGAAATTTGCGGAAATAAAATTTTTGAAAAATAATTCAGCAAAAGACTAACTTGCGGAATAAGGTGTAAGAATTACAAAATACATATTAATCCAACGGGGTACAGAGTAGACATTAATGTGGTATATAAATGAAGCATAAAACGACAACCTATTAATCTGCAATTATATATAGATTAGGGACGGGTGTCGCTATACTTCCAGAATAAATCTTCAAAAGAATCTCTCACGACCCCAAGGTCGCTCCCTCAGCCCCGACGAGCCCCACCGCTAAGATAACCTGCCAACATGACAACCAAGAGCAAGCGTTAGGCTAAAGCCTAGTGAGAACAAGCCAAATAAAAAGAGAGTACTAAACCCAAATGGTGTCACGCGGTGAGTATGGCCATGAGCTAAGTCAAGAAATCAAATAAACCATTAGTGATTAAACATGGTATAAGTAATACCCAAAATCACATAACGAGCTCAACCCCTCTAGATCTGTTGCTCAAAACATTCAAGTCAACCCCTCTGGATCTATCCTTGAGAGTTCCCAAAACAGGGGGAACCCAAGCACCAAATGGGATTACACCTTACTGTACCATGAGACACTGCCCGACCGTATAGGCCCACAGCCTACTTATCATGGCAACCCGATGCCTATCCCGTGCTAAAACGTGAACCAAATGCCCAAAACAGGGGACATAGGGACACCGTGCCTATGGATCCATTGCACTAAGACTCAAAGCCAAAGCATGTCATTTCAGAGCATACTCATATTAAATCAGATATACAGGCAATTCATATGAACAACAGTTCAATTCTATAAATCTTGATTCTTGAAAATATGGGATTTTTAGAGGGTATTTCCCAACGTCAATCAGTCACTTTGAAACCAGGTTTTCCACATTTAAATAATACATTTATCACATAGCATTCGTAATACAGACCGATTTAGCTTAAGGACTCACCTCAGATGTCTTCCTGCTTAAAGACTGCTTCTTACGATCGCTACCTACGATAACACCGTTAAATCGGTAAGCCCAAAGATACAGACAACACGCTGACTTACAACTCTAGAATACGAACACAACAAACTGCCAAACACAGTTACGGTCGAGTACCAAAATCGGTCGAACACAACCCCGGTCGAACAACCATCCGGGTCGAACAGGTTCCGGTCAAAGGACACATCGGTCGAACGACCATCCGGTCGAATGACCCACCGGTCGAATCGACCAACCGGTCGAACAACACACCGGTCGAATGACCAACCGGTCGAACGACCATCGCCTTGTTCATCAAGAACATCAAGAACAGATCGAATGCAGAACCCATATCCAAAATGAGAAAATACTCAGATCTCACAATGGAACGGTTTAAAACCTTCACAACGAGATTCTACACGGCTAAAAGCATTCAGATCAAAGCATTAAGCTAGATTCGTACCTTGATTTGGAGAAAAACCGAACAACCACTTTTCTTGGCTTCCTTCTCTCTCTCTGATCTTTGATAAACAAGATTTTGTGATATTTTTAAAATATCTGAAATCTGATTTATATTTATATAACCCAAGTTACATTTTACCCCCTTCAACTTTGGGTAAAAGTCAACTTTTCACCCAACCCCAAAATAGCGGTTGTTACAATCCTCCCCAACTTGGAGAAGATTTCGTCCTCGAAATCTCGGCTATGGGAAGAGGTGAGGGTACCTCCGCTTCAAGTCCTCTTCCGCTTCCCAAGTCACATTGGCACCTCGATGGTGCTTCCACTGAACCTTGACCATTGTGACTTCTCGGTGACGAAGCTTCTTCATCTTCCTTTCCAAAATTGCCTCAGGTTCTTCAACGCAACGATTTCCCTCATCTACTCTGATCTCGGAGAGTGGAATGACACTCTCCTCCTTTGCTAGACACTTCCGTAGATAGCACACGTGAAACGTGTTATGAATTCCCTTCATCTCCGGAGGAAGTTCCAGCTGATAAGCCTGAAGTCCTACCCGCTTAGTCACAGTGAACGGTCCAAGGAAACGGGGGCTTAACTTCCCACGCTTCCCAAATCTAATAATTCCCTTCCAAGGGGACACCTTTAACATAACCCGATCTCCTACTTGGAATTCCATTGGCCGTCTTTTCTTATCGGCGTAACAATTCTGTCGATCTTGGGCCGCCTTTATACGCTCGTGGATGCCCTTGACCTTGTCTGCCATTTCTTGCACAACTTCTGGTCCGGCGAACTGCTTTTCCCCCGCCTCGAGCCAACATACGGGAGTTCGACACTTGCGACCGTATAACGCTTTAAACGGTGCCATCCCTATACTTGAGTGGTAGCTATTATTGTATGCGAACTCTACCAAAGGCAGTTGCGTATCCCAACTACCCCCAAAGTCGATCACACACGATCTTAACATATCTTCTAGCGTCTGGATTGTCCTCTCGCTTTGTCCGTCGGTTTAAGGATGGTAGGACGTGCTCAACTTCACACGTGTACCCAATTCCTTTTGTAAGCCATCCCAAAAATGCGACGTGAACCGACTATCCCGATCAGAGACTATAAATAGCGGCACGCCGTGCCGGGAAGTTACTTCATTGATGTACAACTTCGCCAGTTTCTCCATTGGCAAGGTCTCCCGCATGGCCAAGAAGTGAGCGCTTTTGGTCAAACGGTCAACTATAACCCAAATGGCGTCGTGACCTTTTAAAGTCTTTGGTAGTTTTGTCACGAAATCCATCGTGATGTGTTCCCATTTCCACTCCGGAATTTCCAAGGTTTGCAAACTTCCGTAGGGTCTTTGGTGCTCGGCCTTCACTTGTAAACAAGTCACACACTATTCCACATAGCGCGCCACATCGAGCTTCATGACTTGCCACCAATAATGCAATTTCAAATATCTATACATTTTCGTGCTTCCCGGGTGAATAGAGTATTTTGACTTGTGGGCATCTTCGATAAGAAGTTCTCTATTACCCCCAATCTTAGGCACCCAGACTCGCCCATTGAAAAGCTTCACCCCTCGACTATCTTCATTCAACAAAAGATGTTGTTTCACCATGACTTCTCCTTTGAGGTTTTCCTCTAGCAAGGCTTCGACTTGCGATTCCTTGATTCTGTCAATAAGCGTTGAAGTTATTTCAATCCGTGAAAAGGTAGCACGAGAATTTCCCCCGCAGACTTTC
Source organism: Arctium lappa (assembly GCA_023525745.1). Taxonomy (NCBI): domain Eukaryota; kingdom Viridiplantae; phylum Streptophyta; class Magnoliopsida; order Asterales; family Asteraceae; genus Arctium; species Arctium lappa. Next base: position 48,365,398 of record CM042057.1, read on the forward strand.
CGACTCAAAGCGTCGGCCACAACGTTTGCCTTACCCGGATGGTAGAGCAATTCGCAGTCATAATCCTTTAACAACTCCAACCATTTCCGCTGTCTCATGTTCAACTCTTTCTGATCAAAGATATGCTTCAGACTCTTGTGATCAGTATAAAGAGTGCACTTCGTACCGTAGAGGTAGTGTCGCCATAATTTCAGTGCAAACACCACTGCTGCCAATTCCAAGTCATGTGTAGGGTAGTTGACTTCGTGCACTTTAAGTAGCCTTGATGCGTAAGCGACCACCTTCCCTCTTTGCATCAGGACACAACCCAAACCCATCTTCGACGCATCGATGTACACCACAAAATCTTCTGTCCCGTTTGGTAAGGATAGGATAGGAGCTTCACAAAGTTTCTTCTGTAAGGTGCGGAACGCCTCTTCTTGCCTCTTGGTCCACACAAATTTCACGTTCTTCCGAGTCAAGATCGTCAACGACGAGGCTATCTTCGAGAAATCTTGAATGAATCTCCGGTAGTACCCTGCCAAACCTAGGAAACTTCGGATTTCAGACGGATTCTTGGGAGGTTCCCAATTCGTCATTGCCTCAATCTTTGTGGGATCCACTTTTACTCCTTCCTTTGAAACTATATGCCCCAAATATTGAACCACTGGAAGCCAAAAGTCGCACTTTGAAAACTTTGCGTAGAGTCTTTCTCGTCTTAACACATCCAATACTTCACGGAGATGCTGCTCGTGCCCTTCTTCATTCTTGGAGTAAACTAGGATGTCGTCGATGAACACGATTACTGATCTGTCGAGGAACGGTCGACACACTCGGTTCATCAAGTCCATAAATATCGCCGGTGCATTGGTTAGGCCGAATGGCATCACCAGAAACTCGTAGTGCCCATAGAGAGTTCTAAATGTCGTCTTCGGGATGTCGCTCTTTGCTACCTTCACTTGGTGATACCCCGACCGAAGGTCAATCTTTGAGAAACAACCCTCTCCTTGAAGTTGATCGAACATGTCGTCGATTCTTGGAAGTGGATACCTGTTCTTCACCGTCACTTTGTTCAGTTCCCTGTAGTCGATACACATTCTCATTGCACCGTCCTTTTTCTTGACGAACAGTACCGGAGCTCCCCACGGTGACGAGCTCGGTCGGATGAAACCTTTCTCGAGAATGTCTTGAAGTTGACCCACCATCTCTTGCATTTCGGTAGGAGCCAAACGATAAGGAGCTCGAGCAATCGGAGTCGCTCCTGGAATGAGGTCAATACGAAAGTCCACAACACGATCGGGCGGCAACCCGGGCAAGTCTTCCGGGAACACATCGAGAAACTCGCGCACCACCCTAACATCTTCCAATTTCCGTTGGTCGAGTTTGGTATCGATGGCATAAGCCAATAAAGATACGCATCCTTTCGCCAAACACTTCCTAGCTTTGATTACTGAAATAATTGCCACATCGCCTTTCCTTCCTTCGCCGTAGATTATAGTCGCGTCTCCGTTTGCCACCGGTAAACGGATCATTTTCTTGAAACATACAATTTCGGCCTGGTTCTTAGATAACCAGTCCATACCCACCACCACGTCGAATCTGCCAATTTGCATTGGTAATAAGTTAATGGGAAATTTCTTCCCCCTAAGCTCTAAGATGCAATCCTTAAGGATATTATGAATTAGAACTTGACCTCCATTTGCTATTTCTACCACAACAGCAATCTCTAGCATACTCTTAGACATAGCAAGCCTTTGACAGAACAAATCAGAAATGAACGAGTAGCTAGCACCAGAATCAAATAACACACGCGTAGGTACGGAATTTAGAAGAAACGTACCCGACACCACATCGGTCGATGCTTTAGATTCCTCTGACGTCATCTGGAAAGCCCTTCCGGTCGACCGCGGAGGTTCAATCTTCTTCCCACCTAAATCCCCGGTCTTGAGTTTCGGGTACTCTGCCCTGACGTGCCCCGGTTCCTTACACTCGAAACATAATTGCCCCTTTTGAGGGCAATCTCGGAACGTGTGACCCGTCTTCCCACATTTGTAGCACGTCCCAGGAACAAAGTTGCAAGGGACAAAATGCTTGCTTCGGCACTTGGAACACCACTTGGCATCGCGCCTAGGATCGGCTCCTCGCTGAGCGTTGCTGTTGGTATAAAAGGGTTTCTTTGAGGGCATTGAACTTCCCTCCCACTTCCTCTTCTCGACTTGGCGACCACCCTGATCCCTGCCGAGACTGTAAGCATCCTCCATGAGTTGAGCTTCTTCCATTTCCTCCCGAAGGGTGGAGGTCTTTGTCACACGAACCATCGACATCATGTCCGATGGGAGACCCTTGATGTAAGCCTTGATCTTATCTTTCTCTGTCGGGACCAGACGTCCCACAAAACCCAACTTGTCCATGAAGAGACGGTTGTACTCCCTCACAGACATACCTCCCTTGTTTAAGTTCTAGAATTCATCCTTGATTCGGTCCAACGACCTCTCGTTACAGTACTCCTCTAGCAGTTTCTCCTTGAAGGTAAACCAAGACAATTGGTCCAGAACAGTCGGCTCCAGCGAAGCAGAGTACACATCCCACCATGTAAGAGCTATTCCCCGCAACATTCGGGAACCAAAAATTACCCTATGCTCCTCCCCACATTCGCTTGAGCGGAAAGCTTGCTCCATCTCTCGAACCCAGGCCATACAATCTAGCGGATTGTCTGAGCCTTTAAATTCTGGGGGTCGGAAACCCAGAAAAGCCTTGAACGTGCAAGTCCGCGCAGTTCGACTGACGCCCAGGGTTGCAGTCACCATAGGGGAAATTACAGGTCCGGTACCCCCGGATCCTGCAATAATCACATTCTCGCCAACCGTTTCAGGCCTACGGTTGTTTGCGTCTCGGTCCTCGAGGAGTTTCAAGAACACTTCCTGTTGTTGCGCAATGGCCGTATTCATGACCAACATCATACGATCCATCATTCTCGTCTCGGCCGTCACTTCTTCGATAATAGGCTCATCAGCCTCCAAATTTCGTTGAGGAATATGCTCGGGTCCTCTACCCAGTACATTACTCACACGCACTGTTTCCCCCACTACGGTCGCCAGCGGATGGTCGGCCGTAAGTATGTCGGCCTCTTGGCCTTCCGGACGATTCCTGGTATTAACCATGGTTCTGCTAAACGCAAATATGCAAAAGAATAGGATAAGGATTACGGAAAACATAGAGAACGTACTACTACACTTATCAATCATTATAACAACAGTAATTTATGTATGCTCACGTAAGACATTTTCATAATAACGTTAGCTAAGTGAAATTATGAACGTATAATACGCAAGAGTGCTTATCACCATCGTTACAACTTTCAACTTGTGCAAGTTTCCGTTGACCCTAAGACCATCCTATCTTACACCCCATCTCACGAGTCGTAACTTAATAGTCTCAGCTTAAGTCTAGGCATCTTACAGTCATACCAAGTTCACTTAAACCAAGGCTCTGATACCAACTTGTAACACCCTATAAATTTGCGGAAATAAAATTTTTGAAAAATAATTCAGCAAAAGACTAACTTGCGGAATAAGGTGTAACAATTACAAAATACATATTAATCCAACGGGGTACAGAGTAGACATTAATGTGGTATATAAATGAAGCATAAAACGACAACCTATTAATCTACAATTATATATAGATTAGGGACGGGTGTCGCTATACTTACAAAATAAATCTTCAAAAGAATCTCTCACGACCCCAAGGTCGCTCCCTCAGCCCCGACGAGCCCCACCGCTAAGATAACCTGCCAACATGACAACCAAGAACAAGCGTTAGGCTAAAGCCTAGTGGGAACAATCCAAATAAAAAGAGAGTACTAAACCCAAATGGTGTCACGCGGTGAGTATGGCCATGAGCTAAGTCAAGAAATCAAATAAACCATTAGTGATTAAACATGGTATAAGTAATACCCAAAATCACATAACGAGCTCAACCCCTCTAGATCTGTTGCTCAAAATATTTAAGTCAACCCTTCTGGATCTATCCTTGAGAGTTCCCAAAACAGGGGGAACCCAAGCACCAAATAGGATTACACCTTACTGCACCATGAGACACTGCCCGACCGTATAGGCCCACAACCTACTTATCATGCCAACCAGATGCCTATCCCGAACTAAAATGTGAACCAAATGCCCAAAACAGGGGACATAGGGACACCGTGCATATGGATCAATTGCACTAAGACTCAAAGCCAAAGCATGTCATTTCAGAGCATACTCATATTAAATCAGATATACAGGCAATTCATATGAACAACGGTTCAATTCTATAAATCTTGATTCTTGAAAATATGGGAATTTTAGAGGGTATTTCCCAACGTCAATCAGTCACTTTGAAACCAGGGTTTCCACATTTAAATAATACATTTATCACATAGCATTCGTAAGACAGACCGATTTAGCTTAAGGACTCACCTCAGATGTCTTCCTGCTTAAAGACTGCTTCTTACGATCGCTACCTACGACAACACCGTTAAGACTGCTTCTTAAGCCCAAAGATACAGACAACACGCTGACTTACAACTCTAGAATACGAACACAACAAACTGCCAAACACAGTTACGGTCGAGTACCAAAACCGGTCGAACACAACCCCAGTCGAACAACCATCCGGGTCGAACAGGTTCCGGTCAAAGGGCACATCGGTCGAACGACCATCCGGTCGAACTACCCACCGGTCGAATCGACCAACCGGTCGAACGACCATCGCCTTGTTCATCAAGAACATCAAGAACAGATCGAATGCAGAACCCAGATCCAAAATGAGAAAATACTCAGATCTCACAATGGAACAGTTTAAAACCTTCACAACGAGATTCTACACGGCTAAAAGCATTCAGATCAAAGCATTAAGCTAGATTCGTACCTTGATTTGGAGAAAAACCGAACAACCACTTTTCTTGGCTTCCTTCTCTCTCTCTGATCTTTGATAAACAAGATTTTGTGATATTTTTAAAATATCTGAAATCTGATTTATATTTATATAACCCAAGTTACATTTTACCCCCTTGAACTTTGGGTAAAAGTCAACTTTTCACCCAACCCCAAAATAGCGGGTGTTACAAATACATTTCCAGAGAGAGATCTGTAGAGAGAGAGAGAGAGAGAGAGAGTTTGTATTTGTTGAAATTAGAAGTTAATCAAAACAGGTAATTGGATTAAATCTTGTTTGTTGTTAATTGTTTGTGATTAGAAACTAGATTCAGGACACACAGAAATCCCAATTCATTGGACCTTTCGATATAATCAAATAGAAAGCCCCAAGGGCGCCATATTCTAGGAGCCCAAACTATGTGATTGAATAAATCCTCCTCTATCTGCTGTGGGTCGAGGGCTCCTTCTCCTTCCCCCTCTTCGAACTCTGATTCCTCTTTTTCATAGAAAAATCTTTGATCAATGATAGAACAAGATCTATTTTGCATCATATCTAAGGGATTCCTTGGTTCGGGACAAAGAAGCAATGTCACTCGATCCTTATCAAACTGACTGCACGTCCGTGAGGATCCCACCAGAGCACCTTATACTTCTAATAGGCCACGAACTAGACCAGAATCATTCTCAACGAGTCCATAAGAAGTGATCCAATTTTTTTCATCGGGTTCGGGTAGAGACCAAATATCTTGAGTGACCGATCCGGCATAACAACTCAAAAGATAAAGAAGTTCCGTTAATTTTCTTTATGCTCGTTCCAAGTTCAAAGTAACAATTGTACAAATAATAATCCACTGCGTTACATGATTTCTTTTTCATATAGATAGATATAGGATTAATGGGGCAATTACTTAAAAGTACATTTTGTGCTACAACCCTTCTTATCTGATAGAAAAGGAACCCATGATCCTGGACCGATCTTACCTGGGATCGCAAATCCCAAATTTGTCTATGAAGAGGGGATCTAATTGTATTAGTATCTATAACTGATTTTTTCTGTGTAATACTAATCGATAGAGCCTCATTGGTAAGTGCTACAAGATCTCGTGCATTGGAACCCATGGTTATGGACCCGAATCCATTAGTATGGAACATTTTCTTTTCCAAGTAAAATCCCCTAGTATATGAAAGAGTGAAAAAGTGCTTTCGTTGTTGTGGAATAAGAAGCCTTCGTATCTTAATGCACGTACTTACTTCATTCGGAGCTATTAGAGAGGGATCCACTTTTTGGGGAATATGAGTCGAAGCAATAACAATAATATTTCTAGTTTCATAATCCCTAGAGAGAAGGTTCGCTAATAAACCTAGGGAGAAGTAATTCCACTCATTCACATCCAGATCATGATTGTTTGGAATCCATATTGTGCAAGGAGACATTGTTTTTGCTAATTCGAATAAAGGGTGATATGAAGTTGGTCTTCCTCTTCATGCAACATATCCATAGTTAACGCATTCACGCTAATTAGCAGTTCCAGCTCCATATCAAGGATATTGTCACTAGCATCAATATCGTCACTAGCATCAATATCGTAACTAACACCAATATCGTAACAAGCACCAATAACGTCAATCTTATCAATATCGATATCGATATCATCAAAACCTTTAGACTTGTTATCCAGGACCTTGTTCAGAAATACCTTAATGAAAGGAAGATAGGAGTTTTTTGCTAGGTATTTGACCAAATAAGATCGTCCAGTTCCGATAGAACCTATCACTAAAATACCCCTAGAGAGGGATAAGGCTAAGCGGAGCGAAAAGGGTTTTCCATGAGACGGGAAATGAAAACTATTAGACCCACACGAAGTTCGTGAATAAGTCATTGTCTGATAATGAGCAAGGAATATCCGTCTTTCTGCTAAAGAGGATGTATTGAACTCATAATTCATTAGATACTTTTATGAATGTCAACTAAATATCGTAAGTAAATTGCTCCCGGTTGTTCAATCATTTGATAACGAGAGTCAGTCTTTGATAAATGATCACTATAAGTCAGACTCAATAAAATTTGATAAATCCTTTTTCTATCGTTAAGGTGGAGAACTGAACGAAGAATTCTCTTCTTTCATCATTAATCGAATCACTGTTTGCAACCCAGGATTCTATTTTGTCATCAATCCAGTCCCCGTTCACGTTATTTCTTTTTTCTTATCACTGAATAGATCTCTTTACTTGTATGACTTAGATATCTCGTATTTCTCGAAAAAGTGATTCGATTGATGGGATTTGGTATGATACTTATGAGATCGATGATATCGATGAGATTGATATTCAAATGTTTCTTCTTAGAGTGTATTGATTTGACCTCATAAGCAGGACCACCACCCAATAGCCCCAATAGCAGAGAATCTCCTAATTGTTTCAGAACAACTAGAAATATATTCTTTAACTAGAAAGAATTCGATTCAGATGTAGGATACCTATCCATAATTTTTTACAACTCAATCATAGATGATGGAATGATCAAAGATTTGACCTTTTCGAATTCTGTTTGTAACTCACTAGAGGCCCCGAAAACAAAGAGAAGATGTGTACAAACGAGATATGTAGCAACAAGAAGAAGGAAAAGGATTGCATAGAGGAACTCCCGAACATTTGTCAAATGTGTCGATATCAATGGTGACTCATTTTTTCGATGAATCATTTCTTCGGACAGAAAAAGATTATGGAAATACTTAATCAAAATCTCACTTATCAGATTCCTTTGTGGAAGACATAATTTTTTCTGAAGAATTCGCCATGATATATCTGATCCATGCATAATATCATGAAAAATGGATACAAATTTTTGACTGCTATTTAGTAATAGGTCTGAAAATGTATCTAAAAATAAAAACTTTAGATATATGTACACTGTCGAAGTAAAGTACCATGGCTTATATGCTTGGAATAAATTCCATTTTGAGAGAGTTGAATAAGCACTATCTCGTTGAAAAGTTCTATACATCTGCCTTTTCTCAACGCATTTCTTTAGAAATCATTACCGCAGGGGATAGAGGGGGAGGTCATAAGCGTCTATACCATAAAATAGATTTTCAACGGAATGAAAAAGAAATATATAGTAGAATCGTAACCATAGAATACGACCCAAATCGAAATGAATACATTTGTCTCATACACTATAGGGATGGTGAGAAGAGATATATTTTACATCCCAGGGGGACTATAATTGGAGATACAATTGTTTCTGGTACAAAAATTCCTATAAATATGGGAAATGCCCTACCTTTGGGTGCGGTTTAAACTATTGATTTACGTAATTGGAAGTAACCAATTAGGTTTACGACGAAACCTCGAAATCGATCATTGATCCAATTTGAGTACTTCTACACATGATATACCTTAATATAAAACTGAAGAGTAACGGCAGCAAGTGATTGAGTTCAGTAGTTCCTCATATAAAATTATTGACTCTAGAGATATAGTAATATGGAGAAGACAAAATTGTTTCAAGCACCGACAGAACCGGAAGCGCCCTTCTTTCAAAGAGAAGAAGACGGATTATTCACATTTCATTTGATGGTCAGAGGCGAATTGAAAGATAAAAAGTGGTAATTCTAAAGATTCCCCGGGGGGGGGGGGGATAGAGATGTCTTCTATGTCACCCATAATATGTGGAAGTATCAATGTAATTTCATAGAGTCATTTGGTCTGAATGCTACATGAAGAACATAAGCCAGATGATTGAATGGTAAGACCTAGGATGTAGAAGTCATAACATGAGTGATTCGACAGATTTTGATTCCTATATATCCACCCATGTGGTACTTCATTATACCATATATATAAGATCCATCTATAGAGATATCACCATCTACATCCAGAAAGCCGTATGCTTTGGAAGAAGCTTGTACAGTTTGGGATGAGGTTTTGATTGATAAAAATGATGAATCTACTTCAACCGATATGCCCTTAGGCACGACCATACATAACATAGAAATCACACTTGGAAAGGGTGTTGTAGCAAAACTGATTGCAAAAGAAGGGAAATCGGCCACATTAAAGTTACCTTCTGGGGAGGTCCGTTTGATATCCAAAAACTGCTCAACAACAGTCGGACAAGTGGGGAATGTTGGGGTGAACCATAAAAGTTTGGGTAGATCCGGATCTAAGCGTTGGCTAGGTAAGCGCCCTGTAGAGGAGTAGTTATGAACCCTGTAGACCATCCACATGGGGATGGTGAAGGAAGGGCCCCAATTGGTAGAAAAAAATCCACAACCCCTTGGGGTTATCCTGCACTTGGAAAAAGAAGTAGAAAAAGGAATAAATATAGTGATAATTTGATTCTTCGTCGCCGTAGTAAATAGGAGAGAAAATCTAATTTCTTTCTTCGTCTTTACAAAAAAAAATAGGAGGAAGTTGTGACACGTTCACTAGAAAAATCCTTTTATAGCGAATAATTTATTACAAAAATAAGTAAGCTTAACACAAAAGCAAAAAAAGAAATAATAATAACCTGGTCCCGGGCATCTACCATTATACCCACAAAGGCCGGCCATACTATTGCTATCCATGATGGAAAGGAACATTTACCTTTTTATATAACAGATCGTATGGTAGGCCACAAATTGGGAGAATTTGGCCCTACTTTAAATTTCTGAGGACATGCAAAAAGCGATAATAGATCTCGTCATTAAAAAACGTTAATAATATCTATAATGTATATAGATATTTACCATTGATTAGTAGGAAGCGAACTTTATGTTAAATAAGAGTAGAACAAAAGTATACGCTTTAGGTCAACATATATCTATGTCTGCTCACAAAGCGCGAAGAGTAATTGATGAAATTCGTGGGCGTTCCTACGAAGAAACACTTATTATATTAAAACTCATGCCTTATTGAACATGTTATCCCATTTTTAAATTAGTTTATTATGCGGCAACAAATGCTAGTTTCAATATGGGTTGGAATGAAACAAATTTAGTCATTAGTAAAGCCGAAGTCAATGAGGGTAGTACCGTTGAGAGATTAAAACTTCGAGCTCGAGGGCGTAGTTTTCCGATACAAAAACCTACCTGCCATATAACTATTGTAATGAAAGATATATCCTTAGATGAATATATAGATATCGACTCTATTAGATGGTCACAAAAACCAAAATGCAAAAAAAAAAACATACAACTATGTCGTATTATAACCACAAGGGTTGTGGTGTGGTGGTAAAGGCTTGGGGAGTTCATAGCGCTCAACCCGGGTTCGAGCCCCACTCGCAACACTTGTGGCCACTGAGGATAAACTCAGGGTTGCACGCTTTAGCAGCCGGGCCAAAGGCCCTAATTTCCAGGGATTAGTCTGGGCCATAGGCCCAGGATACCCTTTCCAAAAAAAAGAACTATGTCGTATTATGATATATATATATATATAGTAATGGGGGAACATGGGACAAAAAATAAATCCAATGGGTTTCAGACTTGGTACAACCCATGGTCATCATTCCCTTTGGTTCGCACAACCTAAAAATTATTCTGAAGGTCTCCAAGAAGATCAAAAAATAAGAAATTATATCAAGAATTATGTACAAAAAAAATAATGAAAACATCTTCTGGCGTCGAGGGAATTGCACATATAGAGATTCAAAAAAGAATCGATCTGATCCAAATCATAATCTATATGGGATTTCCAAAAATATTAATTGAAAGCCGACCCCAAGGAATCGAAGAATTACAGATGAATTTACAAAAAGAATTTAATTCTGTAAATAGAAAACTTAACATTGCTATCACACGAATTGAAAAGCCTTATGGAAACCCTAATATTCTTGCAGAATTTATAGCCGGCCAATTAAAAAGTCGAGTTCCTTTTCGCAAAGCAATGAAAAAGGCTATAGAATTTACTGAACAAGCAGATACAAAAGAAATTCAAGTGCAAATTGCAGGACGTATTGACGGAAAAGAAATTGCGCGTGTTGAATGGATCAGAGAGGGTAGGGTTCCACTACAAACTAGGGGTGTACAAAAAAATTTCAACCCGCGAAACCCACCCAACCCAAACCGCTAACAACCCAATTAAACCCAACCCGCCAAACCGTCAAACCGCCCACCCGCCAAACCGCCAACCCGCAAATTAAGAGGGTTGAAATTGGGTTACGATTTGTTCAACCCACCCAACCCGCTAACCCGCTGCTAATATATAATTTTTATAGAATTATATATATATATAATACAAGAATAAAAAACAACTAGTCTATTTAAGCAAATTTATAGCCCAAACTATATTTATACATTATATATATATAATACATTTTACTTAACTGAACAAACTAATGGAGGATTGTTCGTGTTCTTTCATTAAACTTAACCAAACAAATGAATGAACACGAACGGTAAAAGAACCTAATTTTTTGTGTTCATGTTCGTTCCTTAAAAAATGTGTTTGTTCGTGTTCATTTACATTTGTTCGTTAAGATGCTAAATGAACATAAACGAACGAACACAAATGAACGAAAAAATAACATCATTAATCATCATTTCGTTCCGAAATAACATAACAAAATGAAAAATCGGGTAAATTTATGAATAATAAAAAAAGGATTCTTAAATTTTAATATAATTAATGATTTTACATATTAATATCATAACATATATATATATAAACAAACGTAAACAAACAGACATTAACGAACGTAAATGAACGAACAAGCTCATTGTTCATATTCGTTCATTTAACTAAACGAACAAAAAAATATATTCATGTTCGATCAATTCTTAAATAAACGAATATAAAACGAAATTCTCCCGAACGGTTCGCCAAACGTTTGGTTCATTTACATCCCTAGCACAAGTAAATGCTAACCAAATAACCTCTTGGTTCGCTAAACGTTTGTATATATTCTTAGTAGTATTTATCGTACTTCATTTTACAATTTTATGTAAACTACTAAACCGCCCAACCTGCCCAACCCGCCATAACCCGCAAGGGTTGGGTTGGGTTGGGTTATACTTTTGAATGGGTTGGGTTGGGTTGATTTTTTCCAAACCGCCATAATTGGGTTGGGTTGTAAAAATGTGCAAAACCGCCCAACCCAACCCGCGTAAACCCCTACTACAAACCATTCGAGCTAAAATTGATTATTGTTCCTATACAATTCGAACGATCTATGGGGTATTAGGCATCAAAATTTGGATATTTATAGACGGGGAATAGTAAACCTTTATTTGCCTTTCCATTCTATCCGGCGATGGAAAAAAAATGATAAATTCGTTTCTTCCTTTTCTTTTTTGTTCAATAAAAAAATAAAAAATTATAATTCTATAGGGTTGAATAAAAATTCAATTAATATTTTGATAAAATTGCTATGCTTAGTGTGTGACTCGTTGGTTTTTTGAGGGTTAGTATAAAAAACCATCACTTCGTATTATCCGGATCCAAAGAACCAGTCAAGATATGATATATTGTTCATATTGTTGTAGCAACTGAAATCTTTTTTTTATTAAAAAAATCTGCTTCTAAGTTGTCAATCGAAATAAAAAGACAAAGGGTATGGATAAATGGAAGGATGAGAGAAAGAAAGAAAAATAATATTGATGATATATAATTCCAATATGTAAAGTCTATGAGTCATCTCATAAAAAAGTTGTGTAGTAAAGCATCAATACGGATTCATCATTAAATGGATCTACTCATCGAACAAAAAATAAAGAGCTTTGAGCCAATAAAGACTAAGAATATTGACTCAAGAACTAATAGCTCCATTGTAGAATTGAGACCTAACCATAAAGTAAGAAGCGATGGGAACGATGAACCTGTGAATTCAAAAGATTCTAGTGAAAATGAATTTGAATGAATCAATGATCGGGATGGCGGAACCGACCACAGACCAATTTATCTATTCGGAAAAGTTATGAACTAATGATAAAACTGAAATATAAATTGCAAGAGTAAATATTCGCCCGCGAAAACTTTATTTTCTTGATTTTCTTGGATTGCTAAATTTGGGTGAATCCAATACGATAAAGAGTAAAACAAAAGAAAGATTCGTTTTAACATTCTAAAAACCATATATATAAATATAAGAAAAAAATAGTTATTTAATATATTTAGTTATCTATACAAACAAGATATACAAATTAATAATAGATTTGATCTAGATTAAATGAAATCCATGATTCAGTATATTATTTACTAAATACATGTATATCTTAATTCAAATTATATTATATCTGAATTCAAAATCTTTAATTTGAATTCATTTTATTCGCGAGGAGCTGGATGAGAAGAAACTCTCACGCCCGGTTCTGTAGTAGAGATGGAATTCAAAACAAACCATCAACTATAACCCCAAAAGATCCAGATTCTGTAAACAGCATAGAGGAAGAATGAAGGGAATATCTTATCGAGGTAATCATATTTGTTTTGGTAAATACGCTCTTCAGGCACTTGAACCCGCTTGGATCACATCTAGACAAACAGAAGCAGGTCGACGAGCAATGACACGAAATGCATGTCGTGGTGGAAAAATATGGGTCCGTATATTTCCAGATAAGACCCGTAAAAACACGTATGGGTTCAGGTAAAGGCTCTCCCAAATATTGGGTAGCTGTTGCAGGTCGAATCCTTTATGAAGTGGGTGGAGTAACAAAAAATAAAGCTAGAAGGGCTCGTCCAAAATGCCTATATGAGCTCAATTTATCATTTCGGGATAAAAAAGAAATTGGCCTTGGGTAAAAAAAAAATAACGGGTGCAAATTTCTTTTTTTGGACAAACAATATTTCTTTTTTTCTTCGACCTTTGTATTGTAAAAAACAGATAAAAAATGATATGACTTCAGACCCATTTGAATGTAGCAGATAACAGCGGGGCTCGAGAATTGATGTGTATTCGAATCATCGGAGCTAGCAATCGTCGATATGCTCATATTGGTGACGTTATTGTTGTTGTGATCAAAGATGCAGTCCCAAACATGCCTCTAGAAAGATCAAAAGTGGTCAGAGCTGTAATTGTCCGTACTTGTAAAGAACTTAAACGTGACAACGATGTGATAAATACGATATGATGACAATGCTGCAGTTGTGATTGATCAAGAAGGAAATCCAAAAGGAACTCGAGTTTTTGGTGCGATTGCTAGAGAATTGAGACAGTTCAATTTTACTAAAATAGTTTCATTAGCTCCCGATGTATTATGAAATGATACCACGATATGGTTATAGTAGGGTATTTAAATGAAATAGATTAAGATTAATTTAGTAGATTTTGTCTCACGTATATACCTTTCAAAATTAATATTCATAAGCAAATACGTAAAAAAAATGTTGATTATATCCAAATTTGGAGGCACCAATAAATTTAATTAATCATGGGTAGTGATACTATTGCTGACATAATAACCTCTATACGAAATGCCGATATGTATAGAAAAAGCGTGGTTCGAGTAACATCTACTAATATCAACCAAAGTATTGTTAAAATACTTTTACGAGAGGGTTTTATCGAAAACGTCAGAAAACATTGAGAAAACAACAAATATTTTTTGGTTTTAACCCTACGACATAGAAGGAATAGGAAAAGTCCTTATAGAAATCTTTTAAATTTAAAACGGATCAGTCGGTCGGGTCTACAAATCTATTCTAACTATCAAAGAATTCCTAGAATTTTAGGTGGGATGGGGGTTGTAATTCTTTCTACCTCTCGGGGTATAATGACATACCGAGAGGCTCGACTAGAAAGAATAAGCAGAGAAGTTTTGTGTTATATATGGTAATCCCTCTAATATCCGAATTGAATACAAAACTTCTTATTTGTGAAAAATAAAAGAGAAGGAGCGGGTTGTCTAATAGGGTTCTTCCTCCACTAGTTGATACTTCAAGGGTGTTTTACCTGGAATGAGAGAACAAAAATGGATTCATGAAGGTTTAATTACTGAATCGCTTCCCAACGGCATGTTCCGGGTTCATTTAGATTATGAAGATATAATTCAAGGTTATGTTTCAGGAAAGATCCGACGTAGTTTTATACGGATACTGCCAGGAGATTTAGTCAAAATTGAAATAAGTTGTTATGATTCAACCAGAGGCCGTATAATTTATCGACTCCGAAACAAAGATTCGAAAGATTAGGTGGTTTTTCAAGTTCACTATTTCTTTCGTAGGAATATGATTCGAAATGGAAAATTTCAAGAAACTTATTTTCTTCCAAGAAGTGGATTCAAAATTAAGAGCTTATGTTCGTAAAATTTGTGAAAAATGTCGACTAATTCGCCGTCGGGGACGAATTATAGTAATTTGTTCCAACTCAAAACATAAAAAAAGACAAGGATAATCAGACTCATTAAATACCCGATATACAAATAAGAAGGGGGGTCTGTTTTGACATGAAATTGATATATCCATATATCTCTGACTCAAATTTTGATATGATAAAATATGGCAAAAGCTAGACCGAAAAAGGGTTCAGGTGGACGTATTGGTTCACGTAAGAGTACACGTAAAAGAGTACACGTAAAATACCAAAGGGGATTATTCATATTCAAGCAAGTTTCAATAATACCATTGTGACTGTTACAGATGTACGTGGGTGAGTGGTTTCTTGGTCCTCTGCCGGTACTTGTGGCATTCGAGGTACGAGAAGAGGGACGCCATTTGCTGCTCAAACCGCAGCGGGAAATTCTATTTGTGCAGTAGTAGATCAAGGTATGCAACGAGAAGAACTCATGATTAAAGGTCCCGGTCTGGAAAGAGACGCAACATTACGAGCTATTCGCAGAAGTGGTATACTATAAACTTTCGTACAACATGGTTATTTGGAAAATCATTGTGATGAAAAAAAATAATCTTAGAAAAGATAACAAAATAAAGCAAGAGGCACATTTTAAGGTCTTGTTTATGGTGAAACTATATGGTTGATTATAGTTAGTCACAAATGAAATTGTGATAAGTCTAGACTATTACTGATGGATTCATAGGTATAGAGTTGACTTAATATCTTTGGGTTAAACCCCATTGTAGCTAGTTGAGACTTTGGGCCCTAGGGTGCCAACTTTGTACGGTTATGTGGGACCAGATACTAGTCATGGGTCATAAATGTAAATCCAAGCGAATGAGCATGATTAGGATCATTGAGTGCCCTCCCCCACATCTGAGTACGAGTCGGCGAGCTCGTGGCCTTGATTCTAGTATTGTGAGCTCAATAACTTGGATAGTGGCCTACTTTTGTGTTCTGCCACAATCCTTGGAAAATCGGGTCTCCCCCGTCATCGCAAGATGTATTTTGAACTGAAAAGTCTTTACGTAATTATTACCTCTTTTGTAAATCTCATTCTTTGGAAAAGATTATCCATGGTTGCAATTTAAATTATTTCTCAACTGTTACTTACAACTGTATGTTCTCACTAGGCGTTAAGCCTAACAATTTTTCTTAATCGACGTGTATAATAGGTTCCCTTAGTGGCAGGGCACCGAAGGGTTGAGTGATGAGCATCGCCTTAGGGCATTTTAGAGATGATAGATATTTTGGAGTCAAGCGTGCAAACAATCTTATTATTATTTTAGGAATTGGGTTGGCAACCAATGTAATCTAGATGTAAATGGCTTAGATTAGTTTGTTGTCAATTTTATTATTCATCCACGGGTTTTGTAAACACTATTTTTATATTTACCCATTTCGGGTGGTTTACTCCAAATACAAACGTCATATTGCCGAATTTTCAAAATTTTAAATTACTCTGAATTTTAGGGTGTTACAAGTTGGCATCAGAGCTCTAGTTTAACTGAACTAGGCATGAATGTAAGATGTCTAGACTTAGACTGAGTATGTTAAGTGATGATTGGTGAGTTTGGGTAGAACTTCTAAAATGGGTTGGTCTTAGAGTCGACGGAAATTATGTTTATCGAGTGTTGGGGCGATGGTAACGAGAACTCTTATGTATTATATGTCCATAATTTCACTTAGCTAATGTTATTATGAGGATGTTTTACTTGAGTGTGCTTGAAGTACTATTGTTATGACAATTGGTAAAGTAGTAGTACGTTTCCTTCGAGTATAAATATATTTCTCTCTCTTACTCCTTTTGTTAGACTGAAATTGTATTCAAGATTAAATAAAGGGTCAAAGTTGTAATAGTTTGAGAGTTCAAGGGTTTGGTTGTAAAGTCAACTTAGTTTGACTTAGTATATATAGTGGTTCTTTGTTAGATTGATAGTCACGCACATTAGATACATTTTACAGATTGGGTAAGGATTCGCACACACTAAGAACACACATATGTGAGACTTGTGATTACATATTAGATCTGTGATTTCATTGTAACCATATGATTTGATCAATAAATCTATTCTAGTTAATATGTGTGAAATATATGCTAGTAATCTGGGTCACAATTGGTATCAGAGCTAGATCAGGCAAATCAGAAAGATCGTTTTTTTCAAGAAATAGAAAGTTACTATTCCATCGATAGAATTTGTGAAAATGTGATGATTTGGGTGTGAATTTGTGTTCTTCATGTTCGTAAACTGTTACTGAACAATTCTTGTTCAGGTTGGAAATTAAATTGATCAACAAAATTGAAGAATTTGATCAATTTGTCAAGTTTTAGAAAGTATTTCATCGAGAACTGTCAAGATTGATTCACACATCTATGGTTGTTTTTAGAAAAAATCATTCTACAGGGTTGTTCACGATTTCAAAGTGATAATTTCTGCAAAGTTTCATAGTCAAACATCAAGGTTTGTTTGGATTTCAAGTAAAAAATTGGAATTTCGACACAAGATCCAAAGAACTCACAGACATGTTGAAGAACTCGCGGGACTGAAGGAATTCGCATCTTAAAGAGAATTAAAATTGTGAAGGACAGAATTCGCACAAGAGTTATTTTTTAGAAGTAAAGAATTCGCATAGGTTATTCTATGAGAAGTGTGGAATTCGAAAGAGACATGTACGAATTGAGAAGAATTCGTATCTGAGAGACTTACGAATTTCAAGGAATTCGCATATGAGTCTCTTACGAATTTCAAAGAATTCGCATAAGCCTTAATGCGAAAAGCTCAGATTTCGTATCCTTTGTGATATCCTTTTATACGAATTGTTTCATACGAATTCTTGAGTGCTAGTGTTATGCGAATTGTGTCTACGAATTCTAGACTTGTGAATTTTTGCTTGTGAATGCTTTGCGAATTGTGATCATACGAATTCTTTCTTGTTGTGAGTATCATACGAATTCTTATATGCGAATTGTGCTATACAAATTCTTACATATGAATTTTGTACTTGTTGAAATTTTTAAGTAATTTTTCTGTATTTTCAATAGTTATTTTTCTGATTTTCTGATTAAAGATCATTACTAGCTAATTTTTTGTGTTGTGCAGATATAAAAATGCCATACATTGATGAAAAAGGAAATAGTGTGCTTACAAAAAGAGATTGTGCTTTAGCATATATGCCAGAGATTCCGACCATGGAAGCTGAAATCAAGAATCTGAAGATTCAGAATGCATCTCTTCTTGAACAAATTAATAGATTGAGAGATGATAAAGATTTAGAGAAAAATTTTATTTGCTCAAAATGCATTTCTAACTCAAAGATTAATTTTGCAGGAATTATTGAATCTAAAGAGAAAGAGATCTTAAATCTTCAAGACAAGCTGAAAAGGTTTGAAAGTCTTAATTCTAGCTCAAGTTGGTCAAAGAAGGAATCCATACAAAGAGAGCTAGATGAACTGAGAAGAAGAGCAAATATTGCCAGTGAGACATCTGATGCACTTAGAAAGTCAAATTCTCTACTTTATGCTGAAAGAGACAAACTGAAAGATAAAGTGTTCCATCTTGAGGTTGAAATCAACATGATAAAAGAAAAGGCAACCCAAGACATAGACAACACTAAAGCCCAAGATGAGATGAAGAAGATTGAGAAGAAGAGAAAAGAAATTGAGAGAAATAATGCTGAGCTGAAGAAGAAAATATATGAATTAGAAGCTCAAATGGATAAAGAGAAGAAGGAAAGAGTTGATTTTGAGAAAGAAAGAAAAAATCTTATGCTCAAAAGTTTTCAGAATTCTCTAGAAAAGCTTTTGAAGAGAAGAAATCAGTAGAGCTGAAATGCATAAAGCTTTCTCAACAAGTTTCAGACTTTGAGAAAGTAATCATCATGGAAAGAGATAAGTTTGAAAAGGAGAAGAAGAAAACTGAACAGAAGACTGTTGGTGTATTCAAGGAGATATCTGAACAGAGAAATAATGTTGAAAAAGACTTTGAGGAAGAGAGAAGAATATTTGAGACTGAGATTGCCAAGCTTAACAAGAAACTATCTGAGATGTCAACAAACATCTTGAAGGAGAAGAATGCAAAATTTGAGTTGCATAAGAAGTTTGATCTGATGTCAAAGGAAAGAAACAGTTTGGCTTCAAAGATAAAGGAACTTGAAGAGATCATGTTCAAGTTGAAGTTGATCGAGTCAAAGACTCCAAAATTAATTGTCCAATCACCGAGAGATGATCAAGCTGATTCAGAATGTTCATTTAAAACAGCTTCAAGTTCACAATTTACAAATGTTTTTAATAATCCTTTATTTGATTCAGATGATAGTCTTACTTCTAAATCTAAAGATCAGATTCGTCCTTCTAATCTTTTCTATGACAAAAATGTTGATGGTTCAGATAACATCAAGAAGAATGAGTCTCAGAAGAAAAGGTTCTGGAGAAGGAAAGATGATAAAGATAAAGAAAATTGGATTTGGAAAGTTAAAGGATCTTCGGAGGAGAAGAAGGAAGAAAAATCATTTGTGCATACATTTAAAGCTAAAAGGAAGTATGCATCGAAAGGTAAAACTTTTGACAAACCTGATCTGGTTTATACTATAAATCAATTGATCTGGTTAGCTCAAAAGAAAATTAGTTGTTCCTAATGCGGTTCAAATGATTTTGTTAAAAAAATTATGAAAATAGATGGTATGGTTCTTATTTTATCTCTCCTACTAGAACTGCAACTAATAATTTAGGATCCAAATACTAGTGAATACCAAAAGCTAAACCTGTGTTGCAGGCAAATAAAGACTAAGGGGAGAAAGAACTAAGACTTCTGAATACAACAATTCAGAACTCGTTCTTCAAAGAACAATGACTTCTAGATAAAGCAGTCTAGGACTCGTACTTCGGAGAAAGAACAATGGCTCTTGGATAAAACAGTTCAAGACTCGTTCCTCAATGTTTCAGAACTATACTTTCTGGTTACATCAGATCAGGATCCGTTCTTCATTGGTAAATTGAATATTACTATTCTCACCGAAGAATATGTAATCATGGCTTCTGAATAGTTTAGTTCAGAACCCGAACTCAAAAGTTTTTCTTCTGAAGGATGCTCAAAAGATAACATCTTTTCAAGAAGTTTTTTCATTTGAGGGGGAGTTAGTGAATTACACTGCTATATCATTTAGGGGGAGGAGATATAAGAAGTTTATTATACTTTCATTGTTATATTTTTCTAATAATTTGAATTGTTACAGATTTTGAGGAAGCTTACATGAGAACATTCATTTTAAGGGGAGCTTACAGGTATATTTTCTGAATCTTAATCTTTACCACTTGTTGAAAGATGAACAACTTTTACTTGTGCAAAATGATTTTCTTAAATGTTCAAACCACTTCACATTCTTCAAATGTTTTCATGAATTGAGAAGTGCGATTTTAAATGATTTTATTTTGGATACTTTGAAGATTATCTGACCATGTGTTTCTAAAAGATTAATACTTGTGTATTATCTTGTCTATATACTTTGTCAAGTATTCTTATACACAACGGTTCAGTACATTTTTCTTGAACTTGTTATTACCATGTATCAAATGATAAATCTTTCTATGGTAATACTCCCGGTTGTACTCAATGTTGATTGAGATCAGACACATTTCTAAACTGAAAGGTGCTTTCATTGTTAAAATGTTTATATATTGTTCATATAAACAACATTCATCTTTGACATCTCTTATTATTTTTCTTCATGGTAATTTGATCTGATTAAATCATTGTCAGATGCTCAAACCATTTCTATTCTTTCATGATTATTCATTCATACAAAGTTTTGAGAAATCTTAAATGCTTAAAATGCTCAAATTTTATTCTGGTTTTTGATGAGAATACATACACTGACAAATGATTTCTTGTGCTTAAATCTCAAGATAATCATTGAGCAACTCATGCTTTTAGGACAAATACATGGTATTCAATGTGTGATCTTAACTGACTTCCATGGATTCACGATAACTAGTGTTTCCTACCCCGAAAGTAATCCTTTGAGTGATTGAGGGGAGAGGGGTCAAAAGATTTGAGTGTTGGTGTGTGAAGAGGAAAAATGGAAATGAGAGATTGGTTAGAAGTGAGCTTAAAACATTAAAAGAAAGAGGGTGTGAGAACAGAGTAAAAGAATATCAAACTCTGCACCACATCTTTCTGAGTCGGGGAGCCACATTACTGTTGTTTCACAATTCTTCATGAACGACATTGAAAAAAGCAGTGAGCCCATGCCATCTCTTGCATACAACCCCACCAGATACTCATTCTTTTCTCAAAAAGAGAATGTTTCACATTTTCTGGGGAGGCAGCACATATTCTATTGGTTCTTCACTTGGAAGATATTGATATTGAAATAGAAGGAAAGTTGCCCCACCTTCGACCCTTTTTCATGCACATTTGAGTCTATGTATAACCTTAGTTGTCTCATTGGTTTACATAATTTTGAGCCTAAACAGCAATCATTGTGCTAATTCTTTCATAACACAAGCACGAGCACACAGAAAATATGTTTTCCTGTCAGAACATTCATAGAAAATACCTTGTGTTTTTCAATGATTGAATGGAAGTCCTGGGGAGTGAACGTCATCTCAAGCTCCTTACATTGTACATTCATTGTACACAGTGGCTTTGTGCTACTGACAGACATTCCTAACTGTTTCATTTGTTGATTCAAGGTTATAATTCATATTTTGTCTGAATTTGTAAAGATTCAGATAAATACATTTTATGACTTGACGGCTCATTATCAGATCAATTTGGGAAGTTTGATTACTTTCATACATGGGGGAGATTGTACATATTTTACCAAAATGGAAAGATTATTCATGAAGACTATGCTTATATTGTTTCTTTGGGGGAGAAAGTTAAAAGACAGTACTACCTTGAAGAAGTTTTGATGATTCCGATTCTCATATTCATCAAAAAGGGGGATAAAGTTCAAAGTTCAAGTCAGTTGCAAGTTAAATGTATCTGAAAGAGGTCAAATCGTTGCAAAAGTTTAGAAAAGAGAGAAGGTTTGAAGTTTCAAAGTTAGATTCCAGAATTGGTTGTTTGTATCAGAAAGGGAGAGAGTTTTCAAAGATAAATTCTAAAAGAAAGAGCAAAGTTTGAGGTTTCAAATCTTATTCTTTTGTAAACAAAGGGGGAGAATGAAGATAATGGTGATTATTCAAAGCTGATTCAAAGATGGAGATTAATCTGAACACGCCATCAATGTCAAATCAAAGACAAAGTTCATTAAAACTGTCAAAGTTTTCAAGGTTTAAAGCTGATAAAGATTGTTTGCTGAAGATATTTTTGAAGATACGAAGACCTGAAGATTATTGTCAAAAAAAAAATAATCTTGAATCCAAAGGGGGAGATTGTTAGACTAAAATTGTATTCAAGTTTAAATAGAGGGTCAAAGTTGTAATAGTTTGAAAGTTCAAGGGTTTAATTGTAAAGTCAACTTAGTTTGACTTAGTATATATAGTGGGTCTTTGTTAGATTGATATTCACGCACATTAGATACATTTTACATATTGGGTAAGGATTCACACACACTAAGAACACACATACGTGAGACTTGTGATTACATGTTAGATCTGTGATTTCATTGTAACCATATGATTTGATCAATAAATATGTTCTAGTTAATCTGTGTGTGAAATATATGCTAGTAATCTGGGTCACACCTTTTCCTTGTCGTGCGTGGAAGATTAAGATGGTGAGTACGCACAGTAGACTGTGTACACGGGTGGATGGTGTAGAGATGACAACCTCTACTACTGATCAATCGGAGAGGGTTGAGGTCGTTGTATGCCCATCTGTCTAACCATTGTTAGGCGGACGGCCTGAGATCATTCCCTAGGTGGACCTGGCTTCGTCTAACCCGGCGACTCGGGAGGTAACTTCCCAATCTGAGATGATGGCCAACCTGATATTATTAATGAATGAGGCAATGACCAAACAACAGGAGTCACTTCCGAAAATGTTTGAGGACCGCGATGTGAGCAACCGGAGGAATGAAACGATTGCAGAGAACATCGAGGTGATTAGGTCCGATGGTACGGGACACGTGAACCAGACTAAAGAACCCATAATTACTGAAGTGAGGCAGTACAAGAGAGCTCGCACATATAAATCCTTCCTAGGCTGCAGGCCGTCGAAGTTCTGCGGTTCTGAAGATCCTGTTGCATGCATGAAATGGATTCAAGGGATCGAGCAAGCTTTCGACTCGTCTGAATGCAGGGAGAATCAGAGAGTGAAATTCGGTTCCAAAATGCTCCGGGACACGACCCTCACATGGTGGAATATCACCAAGTCCACACTCTCCCCTACTGTGTTGGCTCAACAGACTTGGGCCAAGTTCAAGAAGAAGATCTTGGACGAATACTGCAATGAGAGGGCTTTGGATCACATTGAGGAGGAGTTCTGGTCTCTCAAGATGGGTAAATTGATGGTGAGGAAGTATACCCGTCAATTCATGGAGAAGTTGGGGCTGCTGGGGCATGTGGCTCCTACAGAGAAAGAAAAGATCAAGGCCTATCTCAAGGTCCTACCGACGGACATGATGTCTATCGTCCGCAATTCTAAGGCCTCTAATCTCCATGAGACGATAGAAGAAGATCAAATCATGGAAGACGTCTATGCTAGAGACAAGACGGAGAAAGCGGTGGTGGTCGGAGACAAGAGAAGGTGGGAAAGTAACCCGGGGCCCCCCAAGAGGCCAAGACCATTCAGCGGGTGAAGAAGCTTTGACAACCTCCGAGAGGCGCGGTGGTGTTCTAGATGCCGAAACAAACACCACGGCAACTGCAATTCGAATGTCGACTCTTGTGCAAAGTGTGGGAAGCCCAACCATGCTACCAAAGATTGCCCGATGCATGGGGTTGTTTGATTGGAATGCAAAATACCAGGACATTTCCGAAAGGATTTTCCGAAGTGGAAGACGAGGAGTGCCCCGGAGAAGAAGGAGAACCCTCTAAGGATTTCGGGTCGAGCTTTCCAGATGATGGCCGATGAGACCAAGTCATCCTTCTACGTGGTTTTGGGTACGTGTCTCCTAAACTCCGTACCTGCTCATGTACTTTTCGATTCGGGTGCCATTTACTCTTTTGTATCTGAATCGTTTCGCGAAAAGCTTGCCATGCACACTAATAGTCTAGAGAATGCTTTAGTGGTTTAGATTGCGAATGGAAGTGAAGTGTTAATTCATGATGTCTTGAGGAATTGTACTCTCAGAATAGAAGGGAAGGAATTTCTGATCGACTTGATACCGATGGTCATTGACGGCTTTGACGTGGTTGTCGGCATGTATTGGATGGCAAACAATCGTGCCGAAATCCTATGCTCCAAGAAACTGATCTGACTCCCTATATCAGATAGTGAAATGGTGATAGTTTATGGCGAAAGGAGAAAGGGCGATGTGGCGTTTATCACCATGGCTAAGGCACAAAAATGCTTGGTGAAAGGATGTTCGTCCTTTTTGGGTTACGTGATTGACGCTAAGCTCGAGAAGAAAAAACTTGAAGACGTGAAGGTGGTGCGCGAGTTTCCCGATGTCTTTCCGGATGACTTGTCCGGTTTACCACCTGATCATCTAGTGAAGTTCCGGATTGACCTTATATCGGGGGCGACTCCGATCTCTCGGGCCCCTTACTGGTTGGCGCCATCGAACATGCAAGAATTGATGGCTCAACTCCAACAACTTCTAGAGAAGGGTTTTATAAGACCAAGTTCCTCGCCTTGGGGAGCTCCGGTCCTGTTCGTCAAGAAGAAAGATGGAATAATGAGAATGTGCATCAATTACCGTGAACTGAATAAAGCAACGGTGAATTACAAGTATCCACTTCCGAGGATTGACGACTTGTTCGATCAACTCCAAGGAGTGGGGTGTTTCTCAAAAATTGATTTGCGTTCGGGATATCATAAAGTGAAGGTGAGAGGAGAGGACGTCCCGAAGACGGCCTTTAGAATGCGTTACGACCATTACGAGTTTCTCGTAATGCCGTTCGGCCTAACTAACGCACTGGCGGTGTTTATGGATTTGATGAATAGAGTGTGCCGACCATTCCTCGACAAGTTGGTCATAGTATTTATTGATGACATACTTGTGTATTCCAAGAGTGAGTCAGAACATGAGCAACACCTACGTGAAGTTCTAGAGGTGTTGAGGAAGGAAAGGTTGTATGCCAAATTCTCCAAGTGTGACTTTTGGCTTGAAGAGGTTCAATTCTTGGGTCATGTAGTCACGCGAGATGGAGTGAAGGTGGACGCCTCCAAAATTGAAGCCATGATGAATTGGGATCCTCCCAGGAGTCCATCCGAGATCCGGAGTTTCTTTGGATTGGCGGGATATTACCGGAGATTTATTCAAGACTTCTCCAAAATCGCTTCTTCCTTGACGGCTTTGATTTAGAAGAATGTAAAATTCATTTGGACCGATGTGCAAGAGAAGGAGTTTCGAACGTTACAAAAGAAATTGTGTGAAGCTCCAATTTTGTTGCTACCCGAAGGATCGGAGGACTTCGTGGTCTATAGCGATGCTTCAAAGATGGGTTTTGGTTGCGTGTTGATGCAAAAAGGCAAAGTGATCTCCTACGCCTCAAGGTAACTCAAAATTCACGAGAAGAACTATCCTACCCATGATTTGGAGTTGGTGGCGGTAGTGTTCACCTTGAAGTTTTGGTGACACTACCTCTACGGCACGAAATGTACGCTCTACACGGATCATAAGAGATTGAAATACGTCTTTGATCAAAAAGAGTTGAACATGAGGCAGAGAAGGTGTCTCGAATTACTTAAAGATTATGATTGTGAATTGCTTTACCACCCCGGTAAGGCAAATGTGGTGGCCGATGCATTGAGTTGGAAGGACTATAATGGAAGTATTTGGGCTACCCTTTCGAGAATTGAACAAGTGTCAAGCCTTATTGAGAGAATCAAGGCACCTCAAGTAGAATCCTTATTGGAGGAGAATCTCAAAGAAGAAGTTATGACAAAACAGCGTTTGCTCTTAACGTATGATAGACGTGGACTGAAATTGTTCAACGGTCGTGTATGGGTACCTAAGGTTGGAGGCAATCGAGAACTTCTTCTTGAGGATGCCCATAACTCCAAATATTTCATTCATCTGAGGAGTACAAAGATGTATAGAGACCTGAAGCTACATTATTGGTGGCCAGTAATGAAACTTGATGTGGCACGTTACGTGGAGCGTTGTGTGATGTGTTTACATGTGAAGGTCTAGCATCAAAGACCGTATGGGAGCCTTCAATCCTTGGAGATCCCTGAGCGGAAATGGGAGCATATTACCATGGATTTTGTGATTATGTTGCCGAAAACTCTTCGGCGTCACGATACCATATGGGTAGTAGTGGATCGGTTGACCAAGAGAGCTCATTTCTTGGCCATGCGTGAGACACTACCAATGGACAAGTTGGCCAATATATACATCGATGAAGTGGTTTCGAGGCATGGAGTGCCCTTGTCTATTGTGTCGGATCGCGATAGTAGATTCACTTTGAATTTATGGGATGGCTTGCAGAAAGAGCTTGGAACGCGAGTGAAGTTGAGTACGGCTTACCATCCGCAAACGGACGGTCAAAGTGAAAGAATGATCCAAACACTCGAAGACATGTTGAGATCTTGCGTTATCGACTTCATGGGTAGTTGGTATACCGACCTACCTTTGGTGGAGTTCGCTTACAATAATAGCTACCACTCAAGTATTGGAATGGCACCGTTCGAGGCGTTGTTCGGACGGAAGTACCGAACTCCCGTATGTTGGCTTGAAGCGGGAGAAAAGCAAGTCGCGGGACTCGAGATTGTGCAAGAAACGGTCGATAATGTTAAAGGCATTCGGGAAAGGTTGAAAGCGGCCCAAGATCGGCAAAAGAGTTATGCCGATAAGAAGGGGTGGTCCATGAAGCTCCAAATGGGTGACCGTGTGATGCTAAAGGTATCGCCATAGAAGGGCGTTATCCGGTTCGAAAAGCGTGGGAAGTTGAGTCCCTGTTTCACAAGCCTACCAATTTGAACTTCCACCGAAGATTAACGGGATTCACAATAGGTTCCATATTTGTTATCTCTGAAAGTGTTTGGCAGAAGAGGAGAGCGTTATTCCCCTCTCGGAGATAAGAGTGGAAAAGGGTAACCGTTGTATAGAGGAACCCAAAGCTATCCTAGAGAGGAAATCCAAAAACTTCGCCACAAGGAGGTCACTATGGTCAAGGTTCAATGGAAGCACCATCATGGGGCCAATGTGACGTGGGAAGCGGAGGAGGATATGAAGCGGAGGTATCCTCATCTTTTCGAGTTGTTGGGATTTCGGGTACGAAATCATCTCCAAGTTAGGGATGATTGTAACACTCCTACTTTTGAGTTTGGCCAGAATGAGGAAGAAGTGCAAACAGTGGCCCGCACGTGTTACCTGTGTGTCCTGTTTCTAGTTCCTAATTACAAACAATCAAACAAACAAACATTATGATTCAATTACCTGTTTGATTCAAATCACAAATTCAATGAATTACAACTTTCTCTCTCTAGAACTCTCTTTCTCTCTCTACAATCCTTTCTCTCTCTCAATCGTATATTCTAATCAACTCTTCTCTAGTTAGTTACTTACAATAAAACATAAATACAAAGCTATTTATACCTACATGAATTACAAGGAAACAAAATACAAATACAAAGACTTTGACTTTTTATTACAAATAGACTTTGACTTTAATGAAAGTTGACTTTCTCAGCTTTGACTTTCTTGAACTTTGACCTTCAGTCTTCTTGATCTTGTATCCAACAGATTTATGCTCTAACAATCTCCCCCTTTGGATTCAAGATCACTATTGAAAGAACTAGCAATTCAATCTTCACTTTTAAGCTCTGTCAGTACAAACTCCCCTTTTCTTTGACGGTATTCTTTCTAAAAATGTCTTCAAACGATTTACAATCTCCCCAAAACTTTCACAAAATACTTTCAGACTTTGGAAAGAAATTATCTTCAGAATCAGCTCGGATAAACAAAATCATTTCTTGCTTGAAGAATAAACATGATAAGATC
Organism: Arctium lappa; assembly: GCA_023525745.1. Classification (NCBI taxonomy): domain Eukaryota; kingdom Viridiplantae; phylum Streptophyta; class Magnoliopsida; order Asterales; family Asteraceae; genus Arctium; species Arctium lappa. Next base: position 48,393,610 of record CM042057.1, read on the forward strand.
CAAACCAATCAGTAGAATTATGATGATAAGCAAAATCATTTCTCTGATAATAATAAGATTTAGTAGTAGTAGGAGATAATTGAATCAATTGCTTTATTGAATAACGCTTGTAAGAAATTACAAGGTTTTGTTTAGGTGAAGCAAGTTGACCAACTACATCATTATCACTACTAGCAGATCTATTACATGAGTTATCATAAACTGATTCAGCTATCTCATCATTCTTCCTTTTTGGTCGCCATGCAGTTTGAGTTTTCGACCTTTTCTTGCTTATATCTGAAACAAAAGATTGAGATTTATTAGAAAAATCAGATTTCTGAGATTGATTTTTCTTTTGTTTACCAGTGTTGATCCGTTTCTGTAAACGCTGTTTCTTACGTTTAGCATAGTAATCAGCATTTACAGAAACTGGTTCACCAACCTTAGTTGATGATTCACCAATGTCATGAACACTAGGTAAAACTTCTCCATTTATAAGAAAAGTAGAATGATTTGGAAGTGGAGCATTGAAGTCAAACATACCAATTTCATTTATGCACCTATCATCAGAATTTAGAAAATCATTTGCAGACGCAAATAAGTCATCAAAATTATCAGTCGAAGTTTGAGGTGCCTTTGAAACTTTAGAACACTTTGATGATTTAGATTGAAAAACAGTGTTCTTTAAAACAATAGAAAATACACTTTGTTCAATATCTACCAAAAGTCTTTCATCAGATAAAATATTTTCTAGCTCAACTATTTTGCTTTCAAGAATGAGTGGAGGAACATAAACCTTTGCAATTGGAGGTTTTGCCTTCATCTCAGAAACAGAATAACTAACAAAATAGTCATTTGAAAGAACTTTTGGTGTTTCAGAAAGATAACTATCATTTAACTTTTCATAGTTAAAGGGTAGTTGCATTTTCTTTACATTCTTTCTATTTTCAGTTTCCCTGGCCTCAACTTCTTCTGGTAATTTGGTTACAAATTTGGGTTTTAAATGAGTATGTTTACCAGCAACAGCAAGAAAATCAAAATTATATAATGGTGGTTGTTTTCTGATGGCTTTCTTTAGGTAATGGGGGTTTTCAATACCAAGTCCCTATTTTTCCTTAACATCAGCCTCTTCATTAGGTGCATTAAGAAAAATAGTTTGATCTGTTTGGCCTCTTGCATAAAGTTTGGCTTCCAGACCGTTTACCTTCTTATTTAAAAGCTTGTTTTCAACCTGCAATTTATAAACAGTTAGTGTAGATTCTTTCTTTTCTAACTTAGACTTAGAAATTTTAATTTCAAAATCAGAAATCTTCTTTTCAAAACAATCTACTTGAAGTTTAGAATCAGAAGCAGACTTGCGTAAATAATCAATTAAATCTTTGTTCCCAATAACAGACTTATTAAGCTCAAAGATCTTGTTGTTTCTTTTAGCAACTCTGTCTTTTTCCTTTTTCAATTTCGTTTGTATGTCTTGAAGCTCAACCATCATGGCTTACATTTTGGTTATGAAATCTTTTCAGTTAAGTTTATTACCTCATCAGCAGTCTCATCATCTGAATCATCATACTTGACCTCTTTTCCCATTAAGCAGAGATGAGCAGTTTCTTCCTTCTCATTTTCCTCCTCTTGATCAGAATGATCCAACCAAAATTCATCTTCAGCCATTAATGCTATGCCAGCTTCTTGTTGTTTGACCAATAGCAGTTTGTTCTGATAATACTCTGAGTTTCGAACCTTTGGCTTCCGACATTCTTTTGCATAATGTCCAAACTTGCCACAGTTGTAGCATTTGATCATATCATTAGCACTCTTCTTTTCAGTACTGGTGTAGTCATTCACAAACTTCTTCTTTTCTTTCGGCTTCCTATCCATATACCGGTTCTCTTCATGTCGTTTTCTTTCAACCCTTTCTCTATGCTCATGGTTATTGGAGCTGGACGAAGAGTATCTCTGAGAATTGGATCCCGGCTTCTTGTAAAATTTCTTTTGGAATGCTCGGGTCAGTAATAGCATGGCTTGTTTGAGACTTTCTCCGTCATCTCCATCGGATTCAGATTCGGATTCAGAACTAGTAATGACTTTCTTCTTTTTCTTCTTCTATGTCTTATCTTTCTTCTTCTCTCCGGCTACAAGTACAATGGGGTCGGCAACTTTTTTTGTTTTCTTCTTCTCACTCCTTTTCTCTTCTACTTCTTCTTCATTTTGTCGCAAAGTCTCGTATACCTCATGCAACGGTATGTCACTTAGATCTTTCATATGTTTCATGCGACGAGTGTGCTTTTTCCACTCAGGTTGCAGAATGCTCAGAAACTTGACATTGTTCTCAAGTTGCTTCTTTTTCACCTTATTCTTTAACAACTCATTTAGAAGCAAGACAAAACGTTCATAAGTATCTTCCAAGCTTTCATTCTCTTTGGCTTTAAATTCTTCATAACTGTTAATGCAGTTAGCCACTTTCATTTGATTCCCGACCTTGGATCCCATCATCATCTTTTGCAGTTGATCCCACATCTTCTTAGCATTTGCCTTATAACTATCTATCTTGATATATATCTCGTTCGGAATACTTTGAAGAAGTAAGGACCTTGCTTGTTTATCTGCTTTAAATCGACTTTTCTGCTCCTCAGAATACTGGGCAAAATCCATTGGAACTGTTCTCATCTTTTGTACTCTATCCTCTTCTCCATCCTCACTGTCTAAGGATTCATCATCAGGAATTTGAACAGTAGGTGGAATCATTGGACCTTCTGTAATTGAAAGAAATATGTTCTCCCCATTCGCATGTCTATCCACAAAATCCTGAAATTTGTCTTTCCATTGTTCATATTCTCCTTTGAACAGAACAGGAGGCTTGACATCAGTGCCAATAGAAAGAGCATCTTTGGAAGTCATCTTGTATAAACCTGTTTGAGAAATATATGCAATAAGAAACTAGAAATTGGTCGTTAGTCCAAATGAAACAAGAAAAATACAGAATTCTTGAAAAGTATGTAAAACACAGAAATTCTCTAAGGACTGAAACGCAAAAATCACAAAATGCAACAAGTGAGACTAGCGCAAACTTCGATATGCGCTAAGAGTAGGTGGCGCAAAACAAACTTTGCGCGACACAAAGCTGACTCAAAGCTAATTTTACGTGACGTGAAGAAGGCGCAAAAGAAGAACTTTGCGTTACAAGTTACTGGTGCAAGAGAAACTTTGCGCGACGAGTAGATGACGCAAGATACAACTTCTCGTTAACCAACGATGACGCAAACACCAACTTTGCGTTAAAAGTTGTTGGCGCAAAGTACACTTCTCTTCGAACTCAAATTTCAACTTTGCGTTAAGTGCTCTTGACGCAAACTTCAGTTTGCACTAATAGTCGCTTCTTGTAGATGGCGCAAAGTTCACTTTGCGTTTCTGGTTGATGACGCAAAGATCAAGTTGCGTTTCCTGTTGATGACACAAACCTTAGAACAATCACTTGGTAAATCTCTCGATGAACTGGCGCAAACTGTGATGAACTCGCGCAAACCATGACGAACTGGCGCAAAGTATAGATTTCGCGCAAACCTCTAAAATCGATCAGATTTACACCAAAAACCACTTTAGACTTCGAATTCTAATTCGAAACTTTGTCAATTCGATCGTCTAACCATCTAGAACACAATTCTAGCAATGAATTTCGATTAAAAACATAAAACGATACAAATTGGACCAAATACAGTGCATGAAACTCGTGAACTCTAAACTCAACAAAATTAAAAATTAAAACTCAATTACAGTGCAATTAACAAATCTATTCATACAGACTTGATCGATAACACTATACGAACAACCCTAATCGATTACAGCTTCTAATTCGCACAAAATCTCGAATTTTGATCTGACTTTGAAGAACACAGATACGAACTATTTTCTTGATTTGATTTCAGATGGAATCTGCTCTGATAGCAATTGTGTGTCCTGTTTCTAGTTCCTAATTACAAACAATCAATCAAACAAACATTATGATTCAATTACCTGTTTGATTCAAATCACAAATTCAACGAATTACAACTTTCTCTCTCTACAATCCTTTCTCCCTCTCAATCGTATATTCTAATCAACTCTTCTCTAGTTAGTTAGTTACAACAAAACAGAAATACAAAGCTATTTATACCTACAAGAATTACAAGGAAACAAAATACAAATACAACGACTTTGACTTTTTATTACAAATAGACTTTGACTTTAATGAAAGTTGACTTTCTCAGCTTTGACTTTCTTGAACTTTGACCTTCAGTCTTCTTGATCTTGTATCCAACAGATTTATGCTCTAACATTACCGCACGACTTGATCCGCGCCATGACCCGCGCGGAGGACTGTTTATTCGTGGCTCCAATGTTTGGCGCATTTCTCGGCGCGAGTCTATCCACGCTATGACCCACGCAGAACCCCTGTGCGTTTTAAGTGCTGAAAATCGGCCCCAAACCTCATTACTCTCAAATTTCTTCCCAAGAAACTCTCCCAACTTCTCTATCTTCATTAAATCCGACCTAAGGGCCATTTATTGCTCTATTCCTCCATCTCTCCAAGATTCGTGCTCCTTGTCTAGAGTTGGAAGCCTAAGATTCAAAGGTCTCACCATCTCCATCTTCAATCCTCCAAGCTTCAACTTGGGTTTTCTAGGGTTTTCAATAAAACCCTTATTGTGAGTTCATCCAACCTCTTTAAAACTTTATACATGTCAAAATGTTGTTACTTTCAATACTTGTACTTTTTCTATCAATATTCTTGATGTTGGTGGGTTTTGACCTAACTTTCAAGTTCAAGAGATTTTTGGGATTTATAATGTTTTTGTGAAATAATAAAAAGGGATTCATAATATGTGTTACTAAAGATGATTTGAGCTCATAAACACATTTGGGAAGTTGAAAAGGTTCATTGTTACATTTACACTATGTACTTACTTGGAGAAATTATTTGTCAAATGTGAGTTTGGAGAATGGTTATTTGGAAAATCATTGTAATGAAAACAAATAATCTTTGAAAAGATAACAAAATAAAGCAAGAGGCACATTTTGCGGTCTTGTTTATGGTGAAGCTATATGTTTGATTATAGTTAGTCACAAATGAAATAGTGACAAGTCTAGACTATTACTGACGGATCCATAGGTATAGAGTTGACTTAATTTCTTTGGGTTAAACCCCGTTGTAGATAGTTGAGACATTGGTCCCTAGGGTGGCAACTTGGTACGGTTATGTGGGACCGGATACTAGCCGTGGGTCGTAAATGTAAATCCTAGCGAGTGATCATGATTAGGATCATTGGGTGCCCTCCCCCACATCTGAGTACGAGTCGGCGAGCTCGTGGCCTTGATTCTAGTATGGTTAGTTCAAAAACTTGGAAAGTGGCCTACTTTTGTGTTCCGCCACAATCCTTGGAAAATCGGGTCTCCCCCGTCATCGCAAGGTGTATTTTGGACCGAAAAGTCTTTACGTAATTATTACCTCTTTTGTAAATCTCATTCTTTGGAAAAGATTATCCATGGTTGCAATTTAAATTATTTCTCAACTGTTTACTTACAGCTGTATGTTCTCACTAGGCGTTAAGCCTAACACTTTTTCTTAATCGACATGTATAACAGGTTCCCTTAGTGGTAGGGCACCGAAGGGTTGAGTGATGAGCATCGCCTTGGGGCATTTTTGAGATGATAGATATTTTGGAGTCAAGCGTGCAAGCAATCTTATTATTATTTTAGGATTTGGGTTGACAACCAATGTAATCTAGATGTAAATGGTTTAGATTAGTCTGTTGTCGGTTTTATTATTCATCCGCAGGTTTTGTAAACGCTATTTTTATATTTACCCATTCCGGGTGTTTTACTCCAAATACAAACGTCATATTGCCGAATTTTCAAAATTTTAAATTACTCTGAATTTTAGGGTGTTACAAGAAATAAGACTATGCCTTCGCTATATGAAATATAAATATTAGGTAATAATAGCATGGCACTTTGAATTTGATCTAAGAAATTTTGTTTTCAAAACATTAGATTATGTATCGAGAGAGTAATACGAGAAAAAGGTATTTCCGATTTTATTATCGGAAGTCCAGTTCAGTGTCACAAACTTTTTTTCACACCAGATGTCTCTTAACAATATTTATAGAGCGAAAAAAACAAGATTCTTTTTTCCTTAGTTTATTTGATCAAATAAAAAAACAACTTTGGGATTGTTGAATCACAGACAAAAAAATATAATAAATATATAAAGCAACGGAGCCATCATAGTATTTTTGAATTCCTCTGAAAGGAAGGGTGGTAAGTTGATCATTTACCTATCGGGGTCTGATCGATCCTATTTTTTTCTTTCTTTGATGGAAGGTAAGGGTCAATTTTATTGTAGAGTCGTATGCAATGCATAACGGTTGTTCGATTCTATGCTTTTTAGAAATATAAATAGAAATTCTTTCTTCTTTCAAATGCCTGTTTATGCTTATTTTGACTCAAAGACAAATCTTTCTTTGGATTTTTGTTCATTATCTATTTGTCGAATAAGTGATGGGAATCTTTGGGCTTAACTTAGTATTTTTATTGAATCATCGTGATTCTAGTATGAATCTGGGGTTTTAATCGATTCATAAGATCTTAACAAGAGAATTCCTATTAATAATTAAAAAAACAAATAATAAACATTATATACCAAAACAAATAAAAGAAAAAGAAAGAAATAGGGAAGAGAGGATTCAAGAGGCCCGTCTCAAGATAAAGACGAATGAGCCAACTTGATATTTTGGTATTATAGCCACAAAGAAGAACTTTCGGATTTTTTTGTTCGTATCTTCAGAGCAGATTGAATCGAAAAGTAAGAAGTTTTAAACTTTGTATTACATATCCGGTCCAACCTATATTTTTTTGGTGTTTTTGCTTGAGCTGTACGAGATGAAAGTCTCATATACGGTTCTCGGAGGGGGGATCGCACCTATCTCAATAAAGTCTATGATTGGTTTGAAGAGCGTCTCGAGATTCAGGCGATTGCGGATGATATAACTAGTAAATATGTTCCTCCCGATGTAAACATATTTTATTGTTTAGGGGGAATTACGCTTACTTGTTTTTTAGTGTAACATCCTAAAATTTAGGGTGAATTTAAAACTTAAAAATTCGGCTATATAACGTCTGCAAATGAAGTAAACTAGTACACCCAAAAAGGGAGACCAAACAACCTATATAAATTGGATAAGACGAACTAGCCCAAGAGTAAGTCAACCCATCACGGGGACTAAAGTATGATAATTACAAAACCCAAAACAATATGAAGAATATAAATCGACAATCTAATAATTATCTAACTTGAACAAGTAAGATTAAAGTCAGGTGTCGCTATTCTTCCAAAAAGGGTAGTTTCTATACTTCAATGAATTGGTCACTAAATCTTCAAAAAGACCGCTCTTCACCCCAAGGTGATCCTCTCAATCCCGATGAGCCCCACCGCTAGAATGACCTGCCATACATGACCACCTAAGAACAAGCGTTAGGCTAAAGCCTAGTGAGAATAATTAAGCGGAAATAATATTTAAATGATAAACCCATTCGAAGTCATGCGGCCGATCTAGTCGTGAGCTAAATCAAAACAAGCCAAATAAACCATTAGCGTTCAACATATGATATCGATAATTACAAACCACATAACGAGCTCAACTACTCCAAGTCTATTGCCCGAAAACATCAAGTCAACCACTCCAGGTCTATTCTTGAGAGTTCCAAAATAGGGGAACTCGGGCACTAGGGGATTACACCTTACTGTCCATGGGACGCTGCCCGACCGTATAGGCCCACACCTTACTTACCATGGAGCCCGATGCCTATCACGTGCCAAGGGTAAACCTAATGTCCGGACAAGACATAGGAATATCGTGCCTATGGATCCATTGCACTAAAACTAGATACCAAAACATACTAGCATATGGTATGCTCACATAAAACATATATGTAGAAAGATCGTATGTAAGAGGTTACCAACATAAAAACCTTGAATCTCACTAATGAGGAAACTTTAAATAACAAAACTCACCAACAAAATACCATACATAATTTTTTTTTAAATCAAGATTGTCATTAATTCACCCAATACTTGTTTTCCCAAAAACTCCCAAATACTCCACTTTGGTTAACCAAAAATCCCATAGAACCAATATTTGTCTATTAAATTAGTAGAATTCAAGGATACCATCTCTTTTAGTTTAGAACACATTCCTTTCATTTTTATTTAGGTTACCAAACCCTAATATCCCCAAAATCCACATTTAGGTTAGGAAAACATGAAGGATCAAAATACAAGAGATACGAACATATATTGAGGTTAAGAGAAGTAAGTAACTCACCTTGCAAAGATTATACAAAACCCTAGGTGTGGATGAACCTAGAGAAGATGGTGGAGGATGAAGTTTGATAATTCAAGATCGATCTAAATCTATAGAGAGAGAAAGTAGAGAGAGAAAGTAAAACGCAAAAGCTCCATGTATTCCATTAACAGCACCATCGATCTTACAAGCACTTACCACCTTATTACAACTACTTACTACATTATTAGAAAGAAAAGACACAAGGGCTTATATACCCAAGGACTAAAACAGACAGGAAAGGAAAGCAACACAACAGATAAAGCCACAAGTAATAATTACATTGATTACTACAAAATCAGACTTAACAATCTCCCCCTTAGTAATCAATGGAGCTGAGATCTTCTTTGATGTCTGTCTAAACCGTTCAGGACCTCTAAGCGACTTAACGAACCACAGAAATTTAATCTTTCTTCCAATCTCTGTTACCTTTGCTGTCTAGACAAGGAAGGACCTGATTGTTTCACGCTTGGAGAAATATTCACATTAGATTCAGAAACAGGAACCTCAACTTGTGCTCTTTACAACACACCTCTTTCAAATGAACAAGATAGATCTGCGGTGGTCAGAGCTAAGACAACAAAAAGGCTTCATGAGACTGGAGGAATGACTTCTTGATTTTCACAAAATCATGATCTTTCGAATCAGATATAACAAATATATCATCTTGGTCTTCTTCTTTGATTTTCCAGAATTTCTCAAACTTTGCATCATCATCATCCTCATATTCTTTAGCATATGATTCAGATTCTTTCCTATAAGTTTCTTGAATAGATAAACTTTCAATTCTTTGTCTCTTTGACATCTCTTCATCATCTCCCCCTCATGACCTTGATGATCTGAATCATCGTGGTCATGTCTTCGTTTAAGAGACAGGCTAGCTTCAGATCTGAATCAAAACACGATGATGAACAAGTCGAAATATAAGTGGTCACACACTATTATGTTTTACGCTATAAGTGAGTGGCGCAAAAATAGTTTTACGCTACGTACATGTGGTGCAAAGTAAACTTCGCGTTACATGTGATTGGCGCAAAAGTATGTTTGTGCTATCCACTTATGACGCAAACTTGAACTTAAGAAAAAAATGACATATTTCACCTGTTAAGCTCTTTTACTCCCCCTACACAAATACACTAGATGTAACAAATCAACTTAGCATTTGTATAGAAATTACTTACCTGATCAACCTCTGATCTGGACTTTAATCACTGTATCAGAAATGTACCTGACCACTTTATCTACTCTCCCTCGAAATTAGATATTGTCATATTTACATTCAGATTTTCTTCCCCTCGAAATATGCACATACCAATTTTCAAAGATATGGGAACACAAACATATAAACATCAATGTATAAATAAAAATATACTGAATATAGATTTTGAAACAACTGAATATAGAATTTTTTTTTAAACACCATACAAATTAAATTCTACTCAGTAAAATATCACAGATTAATCAATCAATTGAAATCAAGTGTGTGTTTTTTGATACAAATACAAGTGTCATTGCATATCAAGTTAATACATGTTCAGTTTCAAAAACTTTCATCAATCTATTCAGTGTGCTAGCATGTGAATTTTGATTAGCTTCAAGTAAATGTAATTCTAAAAATATAATAGAGTACTTTGCCTTTAATCACACTAAGCAGTCAAGAATTAATACTTTCACAAATTTATAGGTTTATCGCAACTCAGAAATATCACCAAGTATCATGAAATGTGTGTTCATTGGCATCTTTTAGCGTTGTGCACATTGGCATCTTGACATGATTGTGCTCTTTGGCATCTTTTAAGCTTGTGCACATTGGCATCTTTTAATCAAAAAGTTTTGTAAGTAAAAAACATGTCGTAAACGTAACTTTCTATCTGATCCTATTGCAGGATTTGAGTCAGCCGCTCCCAGACCAGTTGGCCTTAGGGGACTAGGTGTCAAGCACCTCTTGGAACTTACTCTCCCAAATCAGAAAGGCTACATCGACACATTCTAAACCCATTCATACCAGTAGAACATGACTTTCGACCTGGTTCTATAGAAGGATTTGGGTTCGATCACTCCCAGACCAAATGACCTTAGGGGATCAGATGACAAGCATCCCACGGAACTTACTTTCCCAAACCAGAAAGGTCACAGGTACAAACTTTTAAACTTAGTGATTTCTGAATTTTATATATTTAGATTTCATCTCAATCACTCGGTTTTACATCTAAGTGCTTAGCCTATATTTTCATTACGATCCATAATTCTGACTTTTTAGGTTTTCTAAGCATTATAAACTATAAATATTCCGAATGACACAACTTTAAAGCATTCTCAAAATTTCAAACATGTTTTGCTGACCTTTCGATTTTTGTTAGACTTGAAAGTTGAACATATAAAACTTAAATATAAACAAAGCAACTTGAAAATTTATCCTAGACACACATTTTATTCAAAAGAAAGAAGAATTATAAAAAAAATTTACTTTATAGAATAAAATTTGTGTAGGTTTAAACTTTTTTTTAAATCAACATGCCGAGTTTTGAAAGCAGAAAATTAAATCGTTTTTCATTTAAGGCTTTTGTAAAAAATATTGGTCAAGTTGATATTTAGTTGAAACAAAATATAATTCAATAGTGCCTTCTTCCACATGATGTTTAATGAAATGGTACCGCATATTCTTGAATAGCTTGATTATAACTGGACAGTATCACTGTCAGAGATAGGTGCAGCGGAATTTGAAGTAGATGCGCTCACAGTTTCTCATATGATCAGAATCCTTAACTCCCCTTGGAATGAATATTTTCATTTAATAGTTCTTTCCCTTTAAATCTGTAAAACAACAATATATCAGAAAAATATAACAATGAAAGTATAAAGCAAAAACTTCTAACTCCTCCTCAAATCAAAAACTACTAGAAAATATATTATCTGATTAGCATCCTTCAGAAGAAAATATTTGAGTACGGGTTCTGATCTGATATAATCAGAAGCCAACACCTTTACTCCCCCTTAAATTAAGCATCTAAAATATGTCAGTGAAAAAGCACATGATAGAGATCTACAAATCTATTTTGAAATGTAGTTCATCATATCTATCGGATGCAAAATATTTCAGACAAGTATGTACTCCCCCTTGACGGTTGATTTCATCATTCGAGTATTGGAGTACAATCCCTTATCAGCACAGGAGTAAAGTCTTTTGATCACTGAAGTACGAGTCCTAAACTGTTGTGTTTAGAAGTCAAACTCCGTTGAAGTATGGGTTCTAAGCTGATTTACTTAGAAGCCTTTATTCTCTTACTCCCCCTTGACCGTAGGTGCCTACAACACAGAATCAACTTTAGGCTTTGGTACCCACTGGTATTTGGGTCCATGAATGTTAGTTGCATTTCGAATGGGAGTAATCGAATAAGAACCATACCAGAAATGATCACTGGTCTTGTGAATAGGATCATGTGTATGACAATAAGAACAATAATTTTTCTTACCTGATAACCTGATTAATTGATCTATCGAGTAGTAATGATCAGGTTTACCTTTATGCGCATTGTTCTTCTTGGCTTCAGATGCATGTACACATGACTTTTTACCTTTCAGCTCAGATTTCTTCCCATCTTTCTTCTTTTCTTCAACTGGTTTCTTTCTCCAGATCGGTTTCTCTTCTTTATATCTTCTTCTTCTTTGATATGTACCTGAACCATCTATATTTCTATCATAGAAAAGGTTAGTACTACGAATCTGATCAGAAGATTTAACTGACCTTTGTGAAGAAACAGTTTTCGGATTTGAACTTGATATTGTCTTTTCAAGCTCTTTAATCTTTGAAGCAAAGTTGTCTCTTTCTTTGACAAGCAGGTCAATCTTCGTCTTGCAATCAGACTTCGTTTTCTTTTCTTTCAGCACACACTCAGATAGTTCAGATAACTTGACAGTTAGTTTTCTAATCTCAGCTTCAAACATGCTTCTTTCTTCTTCAAATCCCTTCTCAGCATTTTTTCTTTGGCTAGATATTTTCTTAAAGAATCCAACGTTCTTTTGTTCAATTGCCTTTTTCTCCTTGCCAAACTTTTCTCTTTCCAAAATAAGTACTTTCTCAAAATCAGAAACTTGTTGAGAAAGCTTTATGCATTTAAGCTCAATTGTCTTCCTTTCTTCAACACTCTTCATGGAAAATTCAGAGAATTTCTGTACAAATTCTTTCTTCTTTTTCTCAAAATCAGATCTTTCTTTGGCAAGCTTTTGCTCCAAATCAGATATTCTCTTTTGAACATCAGCATTAGCATCTTCCAGATCAGATATCTTTTTCTCATAGCTTTCAACAGCGACTGCTTGCTGAGTTTTAGCTTCCAACTCAGAAATCTTTCCTTTTAGCTCAGACAAAACCTTTGGCCCTAACATCAACCATTCCATACAATCCCACAACTCTTTACCTGTCATTTTGTAAGAATTTATTTGACCAGAAATTTCACGAAAAATGTCACGAAATGGTTCATGAGAAATACTATTTGTCACATAATTTTGAGCAATATTATCAGCCCTCTGTCTTTTCTCCTGTTCCTCAGTACAATCTTTGATCGGAATTTGAGATTTCATATCTCCTTCAGTCAAAGACAATCTGATATAGTAACCCAACTCATGTTTATCCACAAAATTCAAAAAATTAACTTTCCACTCTTCATATCTTCCTTTGAACAATATTGGTGCCTTCATCCTATTAAAAAAAATAAACTTGACAAAAATGATCGTTAATCCAGAAAGTCGAAGTATGAAACTGATTGAAATTGGCACAAACCCCAGAAGTTCGCTAATAGGCCGTAGCGCAAAACAATACTTTGCGCTATGTGAGGCTGGCGTGAACTCAGAAACTCGCTAATGACAGATGGCGCAAGTAGATGGTGCAAGTAGATGGCACAAGTAGAAGGTGAGAAGTAGATGGCGCAAACTGGAGTTTTGCGTTAAGTACAGATAGCGAGAAACTCATATTTCATCAAACTGATGACTTTGGCGCAGAACAGATGAAGTTGGCGCAAAAAATGGATCTGGCGCAATACCAAGAAAATCAAGAAAAACTACTAAATTTTGATTATTGAATCGAATCTGATAAAATTTGTTCACACAGATATGTTCGAAAATTGTTTTCTAACAACAAAGAATCAATCAGTTCGAACAATTTTCGCATAAATGAAAGTTGAGAAATCGAACAGAAAGTTTTATCGAATAGTTCAAAAACCACGAAAATCTTAAAATTGATTTTCAACCACAGAATTTCTTGCAAAATGATGTGAATCAAAAATGATTTATCAAAGAAAACGAATCCAACGAACCAAATTACAAGACAATTCGTTCAGATTTCAGTAAGAATTTGTGAAAAATTCAAAAAATTAGATTTTCTTGATCAAGATCAAGAAAATCAATCAAATTCTCTGAATTATTAACGAATTCAGATTGAAAAGATGAATCTCTCAATTCTCTCAAATTCAGATTAGGCTCTGATACCAATTGAAAATTCAAGATCGATCTAAATCTATAGAGAGAGAAAGTAAGACGCAAAAGCTCCATGTATTCCATTAACAGCACCATCGGTCTTACAAGCACTTACCACCTTATTACAACTACTTACTACATTATTACAAAGACAAAGACACAAGGGCTTATATACCCAAGGACTAAAACAGACAGGAAAGGAAATCAACACAACAGATAAAGCCACAAGTAATAATTACATTGATTACTACAAAATCAGACTTAACAAACTTGATACTTGAACCTCTAGAATCTCTCAATAAATGCACAAGATCTCCTACACCGAACATACAACCATCACCTCTTAAATCTTAATGAGCATTGAATGAGGAGGAGAGAACTTACCCTTTTTCTTCTCTAAAATCGTCTCCAAGCAAGAGGAAATGAGAAAAGTGAGAAATGAGGGTTAATTTCCAAGTTTTAAGAGGTCAGGCCCCCGACGACGACCTTGCCTCGCGAGAATGACATTGTCATTCTCGCTTGGCACTCTCTCCCGAGAATAGCACCCCACGGTACAATCCCAGCGATTGTGCCTTGCGAGAATGACACTTGTCACTCTCGTTTGGCACTCTCACGCCCTCTCCCCAACTCTTGGTACACTTTCCGCGGTTGTGCCCCGAGAGAGTGACCTTTGTCACAATCGCGGGCACAATCGCGGGCACAATCGCCCCAAACGTACCGAAGTCCAAAAGATGGCCGTTTTCGACCCGTAAGTTCTCGAATTCAATACTAAGCACAATAGTAAGGTAAAATGCCAACATAGGGACATACCGAAAACACGGGTGTTACAATCCTCCCCAACTTGGAGAAGATTTTGTCCTCGAAATCTAAGTCAGGAGAACAAGTGAGGATATCTCCGCTTCAAGTCCTCCTCAGCTTCCCACGTCACGTTAGCTCCGCGATGGTGCTTCCATTGCACTTTTACCATGGTGACTTCCTTGTGACGAAGCTTCTTCGTCTTTTTCTCCAAAATCGCTTCGAGTTCTTCAACGCAACAATTTCCCTCGTCAACTCTAATCTCGGAGAGTGGAATGACACTCTCCTCCTCCGCTAAACATTTACGGAGGTAACACACATGAAAGGTGTTGTGGATTCCGTCCATTTCTGGAGGGAGTTCCAATTGGTAGGCTTGAAGCCTTACACGCTTAAGCACGGTGAATGGTCCAAGGAAACAGGGACTTAGCTTCCCATGCTTTCCAAACCGAATAATTCCTTTCCAAGGGGACACCTTTAACATGACACGATCCCCCACTTGGAACTCTATCGGTCGCCTTTTCTTGTCGGCGTAACTTTTCTGTCGATCTTGAGCCGCTTTTAAGCGTTCGCGAATATCCTTCACCTTATTCGTTGTTTCTTGTACAATTTCGGGTCCGGAAATTTGCTTATCTCCCACTTCAAGCCAACATACGGGAGTTCGGCACTTGCGACCGTATAAAGCCTCAAACGGTGCCATTCCAATACTTGAGTGGTAGATATTGTTGTATGCAGACTCCACTAAAGGTAGGTGTGAGTCCCAACTACGCCCAAAATCGATCACACAAGATCTAACATATCTTCTAGCATCTGAATCGTCCTCTCGCTTTGGCCGTCGGTTTGGGGATGGTAGGTTGTACTCAACTTTACACACGTGCCTAATTTCTTTTGCAAACCATCCCAAAAATACGACGTGAACCGACTGTCGCGATCTGAGACAATAGATAATGGTACACCATGACGAGATATCACCTCGTCAATATACAACTTTGTCAGCTTGTCCATAGGTAAAGTCTCCCGCATGGCCAAGAAATGAGCGCTCTTGGTCAAACGGTCCACTATCACCCAAATGGTGTCATGACCTCGTAAGGTCTTTGGCAATTTCGTCACGAAATTCATGGTGATGTGTTCCCATTACCATTCCAGGATCTCCAAAGATTGCAAGTTGCTGTAAGGTCGTTGGTGCTCATCCTTCACTTGCAAGCAAGTCACACACCGTTCCACATAGCGCGCTACATCAAACTTCATAACTGACCACCAATAGTGTAACTTTAAATCCCGATACATATTCGTGCTCCCCGGGTGGATGGAATACTTCGATTTGTAAGGTTCTCCTCTAGTAAAGCTTCGGCTTGCGCTGCTTTAATTTGGTCAATGAGTGTTGACTTCAACTCGATCCGCGTGAAAGTAGCTTTGGAATTTCCCTCGTAGTCCTTTCGACTGAGAGCATCGGCGACAACGTTTGCCTTACCCGGATGGTAAAGCAACTCGCAATCGTTATCCTTTAATAATTTCAACCACCTCCGTTGCCTCATGTATAACTCCTTTTGATCAAAAATATGCCTCAAACTCTTGTGGTCTGTATAGAGAGTGCACTTCGTACCATATAGGTAATGTCGCCATAATTTTATGACAACCACCACCGCAGTTAATTCCAAATCGTGGGTTGGGTAATTGACTTCATGTATCTTTAGTTGTCGTGACGCGTAAGCGATCACTTTACCCTTTTGCATTAGGACACAACCCAAGCCCATGTTCGACGCATCGCTATAAACCACAAAATCTTCCGTTCCATCGGGTAGAGACAAAATGGGAGCTTCATAAAGCTTCCTTTGTAGAGTTCAGAACGCCTTCTCTTGACTCTCGGTCAACACAAATTTCACGTTCTTTCGAGTTAAGGCCGTCAACGCTGAAGCTATCTTGGAAAAATCTTGGATGAATGTCCGGTAGTATCCCGCCAATCCTAGAAAACTACGAATTTCTGACGGGATCTTGGGTGGTTCCCAGTTCATCATAGCCTCGATCTTCGTGGGGTCCACTTTCTCTCCTTCCTTCGTAACCACATGCCCCAAAAACTGCACTTCTTGGAGCCAAATATCGCATTTTGAAAACTTTACGTAAAGTTTTTCTCGCCTTAGCACCTCTAATACCTCCCGAAGGTGTCGCTCATGACTCTCTTCGTCTTTAGAGTACACTAAGATGTCATCGATGAACACGATTACCGACTTGTCGAGGAATGGTCGGCACACTCGGTTCATCAAATCCATGAATATAGCGGGCGCGTTGGTTAGACCAAAAGGCATCACTAGGAATTTGTAGTGATCGTATCACGTCCTAAAATCCATCTTTGGAATGTCGCCCTTTGTCACCTTCACTTGATGGTACCCCGACCGAAGGTCGATCTTTGAGAAGCAACCCGCGCCTTAAAGTTGATCAAACAAGTCGTCGATCCTCAAAAGTGGATACTGTTAGAACATATTTTATGTTCACTTTAGAAGTTTAGTAAAGTAATCTACTTAATTGTATTGGGCCTTGTATTGGGTTTGGGCTTATTATGTATACAAGGTCTTGGGGGTATATATAGGAATCATGTAGCTTTGTTTTAGGTTAAGCTTTCATTCACAATGTAGAATTATACGGCTGCTTGCTCTAGTAGTTGTAGTTTACTTTTCTGCATTCAATAAAACTACCGATTTCTACCCATAAATCTCTTGTTATCTTTTTAATCAATCCAATCATGATCTCAATGGACCTAACAATTGGTATCAGATCTTAATAGAGAAACATTTTTCTGAACGATCGAGATCTGAATGGTTTTTGATAGAACAGTCTTTTGAAAACTTCGATTTCTGGATTTATTATTTGATTGATTGTTATTTGTTGTTAAATTGATTCTGAGGTTATTGTAGATCACTATTGAATCAATTTCTTGTATCAATTTCATTCCAGAAAGTCAAATATGTCGATTTTTGAGTTTTTATGTTCGAAAAACGTATATCACTATGGTTGAATCGAAATATGCTTTAGAGTCAGATTTGGACGATATGATCAACTACAAATGTACTCCAAAGTAGTTTTCAAACCTGCATTCAAAGTATCAACTCAAAACTCGAAGTTTTGAAGATTTTGTTGGAAGAAATGTGAAAATCATTCGAGATCCAAAAGAATTTGCAAGATTTGTTGAAGAACTCGCAAATATTGGAAGAATTCGCAGAAAGAAGATTGTTTTGAAGAATTTGCAGGTGTTAGAATTTGCATAGAACATTTGGACATAACAAAATTATACAAGTGTGGAATTCGAAAATAGACATGTGCGAATTATGAGGAATTCGCAGACTATTGTGCATATGTTGTGTGTGAATTCTTAAGAATTCGCATGCCACCTATTACGAAATGTCAAGATTTCGCAGGATATGTTTATGCAAAAAGTGGCTTCCATATATGAAAAAAGTTCTAAGTCAAAGATTCACAGATGAGAGAGTTGCGAAAACTCAAGGATTCGCAGGATAGTGTTTTGCAAATTCTGAGGATTCGTTGGTATGTGATCTGCTAAATGCGAGAATTCGCATATATAAGGCTTGCAAAAGTTGAGGATTCGCAGGAAAGCCTTCGCGAATTGTGGTTTAGGCTAAGTCCATCTTGAGAATTGTGCTTCATGGTGAATAGTGATCTACGAATTGATTATGTTATGCGAAAAGTTTGATGATTTTTACAATTTCTGACTGTTCTGAACCCAGTTTAATACAAGTTTGCCCTGTTCCTGAGCTTTATATGCGTAATGCATATGTGACATCGTTCTTATCATACGTTGGTCATATATCATTAGCAACTGGTCTATTCTTACACGAGTGCTCATGTCTTTCAAGATTTTCAGATTCTGGATTTGATGATTTGGTCTCTGCTTGGATTGAGTTAGCTGCATGAGCATTTGTAATCATCAGTCTAGAAAGCTTCTTGAGTTGTTAGACCATTGAGAGCACTTTATCATTCTTCTGACTTGATTGTGAGCGACTGCAATCACTGTTCTGATTCTTGAGTTGTGATTCAGAATCATGAGCGCTTATAATCATCCAGCTGATTCATGAAGAAAGGAGTTATGGGTTTGATTATTCAGTATTCTGGAAAGAAGTCAGAAAATGAGTATCTTCTATCAGTTGTTGAACATTGCTTGCCTTCTAACCCTTGCCTTGTAGTGTTGCTACCGGATGCTACCGCCCGTATGCTTATCAGATGAAGTTCTTAAGTTGAATTCTAATTTCAACTCATGGTTCAAAGACAGATCAGATGTTATACACTGAAGATGCACTTGGTTGTCCTTCTATAATCCGCACATATCATTCTTGTAGGCGTTAAGGAATGTGTTGGATTTACTAGAGATAAAAGTTGTCTTTATGTGCACTCAGTCGTCTACATCAAATCTGATATTTCAGTTGAAACTCCAAGGATAAGAGCTACATTCTAGGGGGAGCTTAAGGATGCTCTGATGTTTATGCAACACTAAGTTTTCTAAAGAAATCAAAGGGGGGAGGAGTTGAAGCTGGAGCTGATCAGAGAATGATTACTTTACAAAACTTAGGGGGCAGCCACATAATATGATTGGTTCACATTCTTTGGTGACCATCATTGAAAAATGCAGTGAGCCCATGCCAACTCTTGCGTATAACCCCACCAGCTACTCATTCTTTTCTTAAAAAGAGAATGGTTAAATGATTAAAAGAAAGAGAGTGAGAGAACAGAGTAAAAGAATATTAAACTCTGCACCAAATCTTTCTGAGCCGAGCAGCCACATAATATGATTGGTTCACATTCTTTTGTGACCATCATTAAAAAAGGCAGTGAGCCCATGCCAACTCTTGCATATAACCCCACCAGCTACTCATTCTTTTCTTAAAAAGAGAATGTTTCACATTTTCTGGGGAAGCAACACATACTCTATTGGTTCTTCACTCAGAAGATATTGATATTAAAAAAGAAGGAAAGTTGCCCCACCTTCGACCCTTTCTCATGCACATTGAGTCTATGTATAACTGTTGTTGTCTCAATGGTTTACATTATTTTGAGTCTGTTAAAGCAATCATTGTGCTAATTCTTTCCTAACACAAGCACGAGCACACTGAAAATTTGTTTTTCTGTCAGAACATTCATAGATTAACCTTGTGTTTTTCAATGATTGAATGGAAATCCTGGGGAGTGAACATCACCCAAGCTCCTTACAAAGTACATTCGTTGTACCAAGTAACTTCGTGTTACTTACAGACATTTTTAACTGTTTCATATGCTGATTCAGGGTTACCCCTCATAATTTGTCTGAATTTGAAAAGATTCAGATAAATACATTCATGAATTGACGGAAACGTATCAGATCAGTTGGAGGAGAGTGTTCATATCCTACCAAAGGAGGAGATTGTTACTCATGGAGATTGTGCTTATCTGATGATTTGGGGGAGATCATTCAAAAACTGTGCTAACATTGAAAAAGTTTTGATGATTCTGATTCTCACAATTCATCAAAAAGGGGGAGATATATCAAGGTTTCAAAGTCAGACAAAAGTTGATATATCAAGGTTTCAAAGTCAAGAGATATGTAATGAAAGGGGGAGATGTTAAAGTCAGATGGTTGATTGATTTCAAAGTCAAAGTTTTGAAGATGTAAAGTTTGTTGAAGACTTCAAGGATTAAAGCTGAAAAAGATTATTTGCTGAAAATGTTTTCAAGATAAGAAAACCTGAAGATAATTGTCAAAAAAAAATTAATCTTGAATCCAAAGGGGGAGATTGTTAGATTAGAATTGTATTCAAGATTAAAATAGAGGGTCTAGTTTGTAAATGTTGTATAGTTTGAGGGTTTGAGTTGTAAATTCAATTAATGTTGACTTAGTATAAATAGTAGGTTTCTTTGTAAAACCTGTAGATACGCTAAATTCATAAAACATAAGTCACACATTCAGAGAGAAAACAGATAGAGTTCGCATGACATACAAGTGAGATCTGTGACACTTAGACTTCTGGCTATATTGTAATCATATGATTTGATCAATAAAATCTTGTTTTGATAATCTGTGTTAATTGCATGCTAGTAATCTGGGATCACACTTGCCTTTTTCACAGGCGGCACATAGTTTCTCTCTGGCAAAAGAGATTTTCGGCAGTCCTATGACCAAGTCTTTATTGGACAAAGCATTTAACGTCTTAAAGTTGAGATGAGAGAGACGTTTATGCCAGAGCCAATTTTTCTTTTCAAAGTCTTCACAGATAAAACATATGCTCTTTTCATCTGCTTATTTATTACTCATGTTAATGACATAAACATTGTCCTTTCTGAAGCCAAATAGAACAATGTGAAAATTTCTGTCAGTAATGAGACAGTCATCAATTCTGAAAATTACATAATATCCTAAATCACATAGTTGACTAATACTTAGAAGATTGCGCATTAGTCCTTCCACATAGGCGACATTATTGAAAGTGATGGATCCATTAGAAAGAGTCCCATAACCTTTAGTGGAACCACGAGAGTTGTCACCAAAAGTTACGGTCGGTCCTTTTTCGTTCACATAGTTTAAAAGAAGAGATTTGTTCCCGGTCATGTGTCGTGAGCACCCACTATCAAGATACCATGTATGATGATGCCCAATGACCTGTAAACATAAGCAATTTAGTCCTTTGGAACCCATTTTGAGGTGGGTCCTTTAGGGTTAGAAATAGAAGAAGAAGATGGATCATTTTGACCGTATATGTCGATACGTTCTTTTGGACAATCCTTGGCCAAATGAAAAGTATCACCATAGTTGTGACATTTTCGGTAAATGAACCTTTTCTTAGGTTCTTGAGCAGAAGCTTTGACTTTTCCTTGGGGTTTAGATTTGAGAGGTTTGGAAGAGAGAGGAAGGTTTGGTGATTTGGAAGGAATACTAGTCATGGGTCCTAGAAGTCCTTTTTCTGAAGATGGAAGACTAGAGATAGAAATTCCTTTTGATTTATTTAGATTAACAGGTCTAGGAATGAATTCTCTTTGAGAAACACGAGACTTGCCTTTTGAAGAAGAAGGAATCTTTCTTTTTTGAAGAAAAGTCAACAGCAACAGTGACTTTTTTCTTTTTCAAGGAGAGAAGGCTTCTTTGAAGAAGAAGAAGAAGAAGCTTCTTCAAGGTTCAAAGTTTTAAAAAGATCATTGACAGGTTTAACAAAATCATTTGAACCTTGATCTTTTTCAGGGAGAGGTTTGGATTGTTTGGCGGATACAAAAACTCCAAACTTTCTTGAGTCACGAAGATCCATTGAGTATACAGACGCAGAATCTTCTGAGTCTGTGTCAGTGTACTCAGGAGAGTAAGAAGGAAATTTGGAAGTAGAAGGAGGAATAAGTGAAGAAGAAGGGATGTCTTGAGGAGAAGTATAGTCAGCATCTTCTTTCCAATAACCTAGACCAAATTTGTCATCACCAATAACTTGGTCTTTGAAAATATTTTCTAAATTTTTGGAGGAGGTGTTCCATTTGTTCACTATCTCCTTTTCCTTTTGAAGACGCTTAAAAAGTTTATTCTTTTCCTTTGCAAGAACCACATTTATGGTTTTTAAGTCTTCCAGCTCAGCTTTTACTTTTTCAAAAAGACTTAGTTGAGATAGACAGACTTGGAGTTGGGAAGAGAGAGACTTGATTTGGGCATTGGCTCTTTTCTTAGCATCTATTTCATTATGATAAAATACTAATAAAGAATCGTATGCTTCCATCTTTTCATCATTAGAGAGAGAATAGAAGGGATGTACCTGAGAAGAAGAAGAGCACTTAGAAGAAAATTCCATCCTTGAGCTTGAACCTTTGATTTCATCATCAAGTTTTGCCATGAGACATTTGCTTGAGATATCTTTCTCATTGTCGGTAGTAGGCTCATCAGCCCAATCGACAGCTTCAGCCATCAAGCCTTTTCCTCTTTGACGAGAGTTTGCATTCCTTTCTTTTTCTCTTTTGTACTTTGCTTTGTACTTATCAGCTCTGTCAAAAAGATCTTTGAAGGAAGAGGAGGAGGAGGATTTCGAGGACGAGATCTACCGGTAGAAATAGATCTGTATTTCCTTCCCTTAGAAGAATTTGAGGAATTAGACTTGGACGTCCTAGGAGGGTTGCTTCTACACTCAGAAGCGAAATGTCCTTTCTTGCCACACGCATAGCATTCCACCTTGGATTTGTTTGCAGAATTTCTAGAGGAAGACGAAGAAAATTTTCGGTTGACTCTAAATTGGTTGGAGGAGGGGTTTTTCCTAAATTTAAAAATGTTAGCAAGCATACCCATTTCCTCCGTCATTTGATCAACAGAGGTATCTTCACCTTCATCATCAGATTCACTAAGATATGCCTTCGAGAAGTGATCTGAGTCATCATGACTCTCTCTGACTGAGTCATCAGAAGGATAAGTGATATGAGGAATACACACAGTTTTCTTGGAGCCATCACTAATAAGAGCCATAGAAGGGGCTTTTATTTCTTTGATGATGGTCTTCCTTTGGAGACGAGTTTGTTCATAGTTAAAGAAGGTTCAATAGAGAGAAGTGAGGGGAAGGCTTTCCAAGTCCTTGGTTGTCTTGATACAAGTACTGAGGTTCTCCCATAAATCTGGAAGACCATCCATGAACTTGCATAAGATTTTCTCATTGTCATAAAGCTTCCCATGAAGTTTGAGGTCGTTTAGAAGACTATTAAAACGATTATAGTAGTCAGATAGAGATTCCCCATTTTCATGAGAGAAAAGTTCATATTTTCGAACAAGAGATATTTTTCTAGATTTATTAACTTCATCTGTACCTTCGTACAGAACACATAGAGTTGACCACATCTCTTTGGCAGTAGAGAAGTTAACAAGAGAGTGGTACACTTCATCTGGAAGAGATTGAGCAATAATTGCTCGCACTTTGGAGTCAAGTCCAATAGTGTGTCTGTCTTCCTTAGTGTATTATTTTTCTGTTTTCATAATATACCGGCCAGTAGCAGAGTTACGTTCCTCGTCAGATGAGTTATCAAAAACTTGGAAGAGATATTCTTTTTCCTTATCTTTCTTCTTAGGGGTTTTGATAAATTTGTCCCAGACTTTAGGGATAAGTGGACCTTCACGAAGAATAGTCAAAAAACAGCTATCGGTCCCCTCTAAGAATAACATCATCTGACTTTTCCAAAGGAAAAAGTTGTTCAAATTGAACTTAGAAGGTTTGACCGTAGAACCATTATCAGGAAGAAAAGAGTTTTGAGAAGAAGAATCAGCTTTTGTATTGGACGATGATGCCATCGTGGATCTGGTTTATTAGATTAAACCAACCGCTCTGATACCACTTGTTAGTCCCAAATAAGCTAAACAGAGTTTTGTAGAAGGGGGGTTGAATACAAAACATAAAAACTACATAATTTTAATTCTTTATTGATAAGAGTATCAAAGAATTACACTTAGAAAAACAAAGATTGTTGCGGAAAAGAACAGCTATAAACTATTCTAACAATCTTAACACATAGAAGATTTTTAACACAAAGACAAAAACCTTAGAAAGAAAATACTTGCTAACACCTTGCTGAAATTTTTGCACTTCAAAAATCTTGAGTTGAAAGCGTGTCTTTGGATGCGGCCATCCTCTCCCTTTAAATACTATCCAAACCGTTGAATACAAAGGACACTTGTCATCTGATGAGTGTATGCGTGGATATCTTCATTAAATTACAAGATATTTGAAAAGACCTTTCCAAAAGCAAAAGGTAACTTTTGTACTATGAAGTACAATATCTGAATATAATATACCTAGTTCAAATCTTTTTGATATCTAGAAAAGAGAAAGTCTCAATCAGATCAAAACATAAGTGAATATTCTTTATGCAATAAAAGTTTCCATTCCCTATGTCAGAAGATCATTGGGAAAGAGGAGATATGTCAAATCGTGAAGATTTGACATATATGGATACCAAATATAGGAGAGTCGGCATAAGGGTATGTACCGATACAGAGGAAACGGTAAAGGAGGGAGTTGCCTACATAGGGTTCGGCAGGAATAGCCTCTGCCGAATTTTGAAAGTCTTCGGCAGGGAGAACTTAGTTTTTCTTTGAAGTGTATCTTTGATCCACATCAGTAGATTTGCTTCATGTTATATTCGGTTGATCTTCGAATTACCGATATGTTAGAGCATAACTAAGCTATTACAAAGAACCATGAGGTTTACTAAGTACGAAAATATACAAACATTTTACAGATGAACAATTACAAGTTTAAGGAAAAAGTTCGGTGGCAAGTTTCCATCATGGGACGATTGTGGGTCGATTAGCAAGGAAAAACCTTTGGCGGCTGCAGGTTTTTTACTTTTTCTCACTCGGTGGTTGCGGCGGTTTGTAAGTATTCGCATTTCCTAATTTGTGGGAGGTTGGCGACTACAAATTTCTCTACAACCAATCGTGTTTTCTGGTTTGTTTGGTTTATTTGCTACTGCCTTAATAGTCATTAGGCTATCATTCTTTCGTTTTTTGCTATCTTCCCTTCGCGATCGGTTTGTTCTTCGAGAATTCAGCACTATGACTGGAGTAGCCTTCGTTACTTGTTTTGAGTTTTAGCGTTTCACTAGTTGTGGTCTTCGTTGTCTCCTAGAGTTTGTCGATTACTTTGGTAAGTATGGCAAACAATGGTGTCGTTACGGTTGATCCGATTGCGGAGAATGGGGAGGAGGGAGATTCGGCCCCTAACCCTAATCCTAGTGTGCATGCAACTAGTGTGCATGGGCCGATTGGTCCAAGTGTTGATGAGGGACGTGTCCCTACTCAGGGCACTTATGATACACAGCCAAAAACGTCGGTTTTCAACCGTCTGTCTATGCCAAATGGAAACGAGTTGCAATTTAGAAACGTTACTATTCTTCAGCATCAAAATGGAACTAAGGAGTCTTATGCTTCTAAACTCCAGTCGAATGGTCCAAATACAGATAACTCCCTTACCTTTTTTCCTTTGTCGGATAAAGGAGACATTCGTGTTGTCCTCCCGGTTGAACTAATGAAAAAAGCGGCGGCACTTTATGAGAATACTCTATATGGGTATTTTCTTGGGCCACGCTTGTATTTCCCTACGGTGCTAAAGGCGGTGAAATTGCTATGGGGAAGGTTTGGTTTGAAAGATTCAATGATGAATGGGTCAGGTTTTCTGTTTTTCCGATTCGAACATTCGGATGGGTTACGAAAGGTTTTGGAGGGTGGTCCATGGATGATTCGTGGGGTACCATTGTTTGTGTTCCCTTGGGATCCACAACAGGGACTAATCAAGCCATAGCATAAAACATGTCCGTTGTGGGTCAAGTTACACAACATCCCACTAGTAGCGTTTAATCGGGAAGGGGTTGGACGAATTGCTAGTGCTTTGGGGGTTCCTAAGATGATGGATGAGTGTACATCCATGATGTGCAATGATGCTTGGGGAGGCCTGGGTTTTCCAAAGTCTTAATTGATGTTTGGGCTGTTGGAGAGCTCAAAAGAGAGCTCCAGGTTGCGGTTCCTAGCTTGTATGGGGGAAAAGAGACCGTTGTCACAGTTCAGGTCGATTATTTGTGGGAGTCATCTCAATGCTCACACTGTAAGGTATTTGGGCATAAGATCTCTTCTTGTGTCAAGACCACTGTGGAGAAACAGAAATCTAAAGGAAAGAATCAGACACGTGGGGAAGTTGATGCAGATGGTTTTACTTTGGTCACAAACAAAAAGAAATTGGCTCAAAACAATGCTAAACATGTTTGGATACATAAGGTAGTTCAGAAAGATGTTGGATCGACATCAGGAATTGTGAAAGATAAAGAGACAATAATGGGGGCAAATCCTGAACAAGCTGTAGTACAATCGGCTCCAGGTATTGAAACAGAAATGGCTTGTGATGCGACTATGGCACAGGGGGTGGAAAACGAAGCTCCTAGGGGTAAACGGGAAAGTGATAAATTAAAAGATGCAACGTCTAATTTTTCAACCTTGGAACCAATGGTGGAGGGAACCAAACATACGGCTGATCTTTCAGCCCCTCCACTAGGGGGTGCGGTTCATGATCCGACGACAGGAGACTTTCTAGACTCAGTGCGTAAGGCTTTCACAAACACTAAGGCAAAGCGTGGTCAGTTTAACACTACCCCATTCTCGATTCTCATGGATTTGGACGAGGAGGAATCAGATTTGCATGGTTTGCATGGCGATGATGAGGTGGGTAATACCACCGTGGATGTCGAGACCCAGGTACCGGGCGAGTCAGGTACACCCCCTAATGTTTCCTCATGATTAAGTTAGGTTCTTGGAATATTCGTGGGCTCAATTCTAAGATTAAGCAATGAGAGGTTAAGTATCTTCTTCGTTCGAATACTTTCTCTCTTTGTGCGATCTTGGAAACCCATGTTCTTCCTGGGAAACTTGATGGTATTTGTTCTTCTATTTTTGGTTCTTGGTCGTGGATGTCCAACCAAGATCACAGTTCCCATGGCACTCGAATTGTGATTGGTTGGGATCCTATGGTGTTTGATTTTATGGTTATTGATATGACTTCTAAAGTGATCCATAGCCATGTTTTTATTAAGGGTTCTTCGACTTATTTTTTCTTGTCCATCGTGAATGGGGAGAATAATTTGCTCCGTCGTCGAGCGCTTTGGGAGGATATGAGGAAATTTGGTCATGTTTGCAATAATAATAATTGGCTTATGATGGGGGGACTTTAATACCTATCTCCATGTGAATGAAAGTGACGGGGGAGTCTCTAGAAGGGATACACGCATGGAGGAGTTTCATTATTATGTGTCTAATCTGGATATATTTGATATTCGGTTGATGTTTCTTTACTTGGGCGCAAAATCCGATGCTTGGTGGAGGAATCTTTCGGAAACTTGATTGTGTAATGGCTAATACGGTTTTTCTTGATTCCTTTGCTTGTACTACTTCTCATTTCTTCCCGCGTGGCATTTCTGATCATTGTCCAATGATGGTTTCTATTGAAGGGGGTTTCCAACGAGGTACGTGGTCTTTCAAGTTTGATAATTTCCTTACTAATCATTCTGATTTTCTAAAGATCGTCAAGGATTGTTGGGAAGTTCCGGTGGTTGGATCTTATGCTTATCAGGTCACTTCACGGTTGAAGATGATTAAAAAGCCTATTCGGACTCTTCGATCGACCCAAGGAAATCTTGCTAAGAGGGTTCACTCTCTTAGACTTGAGGTGGAACAGGTGCAAAAAGATGCGGATGCGGATCCTCATAATCTGATTATCCGTGAGGATCTTGCTCACACTCTTACGGCTTTTTAGGAGGCTCTACAGAACGAGGAACAAAACTTACGCCAAAAAGCTAAAGTTTGATGGCTATCGGAGGGAGATTTAAATACGTCGTTCTTTCATAAGGTGGTTAAAGAGAAGAAAAATAGACATTTGATTACCTCTATTCGTGATGCTAATGGTGAGTTGATGGGGGCTTCGGAGGTAGGACAAGCTTTTGTTGATCATTTTCGTTCCATCCTTGGAGAGTCTGACCCAACGCTGACTCCTTCTCTTCCTTCTAATTTGTTCCATAATGTTCTATCTATTGAGAATGTTAATTTTATGATTCGACCTATCACTAAGGAGGAAGTCAAGTTGGCTATGTTTGATATTGGTGATGATCATGCCCCTGGTTCGGATGGTTTTACTTCCAAGTGTTTATAAATCAGCTTGGGACATTGTGGGGAAGGATGTGACGTTAGCGGTCCAAGACTTCTTCTATCGTGGGAAGCTAGCTCGGAACTAAATCATACTTCTATATGTCTTATTCTGAAGTCCCAGAATGCTTCCAAGGTTACGGACTATAGACCAATTTCACTATGTAATGTTCTTTACAAGTGCGTATCCAAAATTATTTCTTGGCGGCTTAAAGTTTTTTTTGGATAAATTAGTTAGTCCGAATCAATCGGCGTTATACCTGGAAGACGTATCTCTGGCAATATTCTAATGGCTCATGAGTTACTATCGGGATATGATAGGAGTAATGGCCCGCCCCGGTGTGCTCTTAAGGTGGATATCCAGAAACCTATGACTCGGTGGATTGGCGTTTCTTGTCCGAATTTTTAGATGCAATGGGGTTTCATCCTATTATGCGCCATTGTATTATGGAGGTAGTTTCTACTACTTCTTATTCGGTTATTGTTAATGGCGAGTCATATGGGTTTTTTAAAGGCGCGAGAGGAATTCGGCAAGGGTGTCCTTTATCCCCTTATCTTTTTACTCTTGTTATGGAAGCATTTACTTGCTTATTTCGTAAGCATAATGTTGAAGACTCGGGATTCCATTTCCATAAGGGTTGTGATAGAATCTCCCTGACTCATCTTTGTTTTGCGGACGATCTAATGGTATTCTCTAAAGGTGATATCTCATCGATTTTGGTGGTGAAAAGGGTGTTGGAGGCATTTGCTCTTTTGTCCGGGTTAAAGCCCAGCATGCCCAAAATTTCATTATATTTTGCGAATGTTGATCCGAAAACGAGGAGTGACATTATGTCTATGTTGTCATTTCAGATGGGGTGGTCTTTACCTTTTCGGTATCTTGGAGTTCCTTTATCTTCAAAAAGGCTCAAATGTGCAGATTTTTCTCCACTTCTAACCAAGGTTCGTGCCCGAATTTTAAATTGGAAGTCTAAATTCTTATCTTTTAGGGGACGGTTGCAACTAATTAAATCTGTTTTGGAGTCCATGCAACTTTATTGGATGATGGTTTTCACAATCCCATCGTCAATAATTCATGATTTAGAGAGTCTTTTTCGTGATTTTCTCTAGGCTAGTGGAGATTCCTCCAAAGGGAGAATTAAATTTGCTTGGGATGATGTTTGTCGTCCAAAAGAGGAAGGTGGTTTGGGTTTGAAACGCCTTGTGTAACACCCCGATTTTCGAAAGATATCATTTCAAGTTAATACAAAAACTGATATATTAAGGAAATATAAGATATTTGATTTTGGGCTTGAATCCTTGATTTTATAGTCTTGATAGATGAAGGATTCAATTACGAGTCCAACGGTCCTTTCCGGAGCAAAAACGGAGCTATAACGAAGAAGTTACGGGCGAAACAGTGAACGAGAAGAAAACTGGGAGAACCTGCGACTATGACCAGCGACATTGCCCTGGGCAATATCGCATGGGCAATGTCGCCCAAAATGTCCAGAGGCTGTTAAGTTCGGGATTTCAGCTTATTTTCTCATTTCTTTTCATCCAAACTTCTTCTACTCTCTCCCAAACCGATTTCTTTCTTTCCCCTTCAAACCCTAACTTATTTTGGCTCAAATCCTTGGATTTTGTGGAGGTGAAACATCATCAAGTGGTAGGATTGAAATCTATGGTCAAGGATTCACAATCTCCATCTTCATCTTCAACCTCAAGCTTATTTTTGGGTTTTCTAGTTTTTCATCAAAACCTAAATGGTAAGTGTATCCCTTCCATTTCTAAACCTTAACATAAGTTATAAATGCTCCATTGATGATTATCCTAGTGTGTGGTTTATCAATTTCGGGTTTGATGGTTTTGGAGAAATCTAGGTCGAAATTTGGGCTTGGACCAAAATGGAGATTTTGATGTGTAATGTTTGGGGAATGCTTCTATTTGGTTGAATATGGTTATTTATGGTTGGAAACTTGTGGATCTAGGTTTTGGAAGATTTGGCTTGAAGATTCAAGTTTCTTCAAGAAAGCTCTAAGTGGGTAAAATCTAGATTTAGTCTAAATCTAGCAAGGTGAGTTCAAGTTGATTTGTGAAAACGTTGTACATGCCAAAATGTCCAATTTAAAGTGTTTATGTGTTTTACATGAAATTATCAAACGTTAGGTTAGTTGGTAATCTTTGATTATTTGAAGTATTTAACTTTATAAACTTTGTAAAACACCCACATTTGGGATTTTTGGGCATTTTGATAAAGGTGTCACAAATGAATGTGTTTTGATATTTTATTGCATAAATAGATCTTTGGTCAAAGAAATACCCTTTTAAAATGTTTGTCGGGTTTTATGAATCATTCATGAAGCGGGATGTTATATAAAGTATTGTTTGCACATTTATGTGAAGTACTTGAAAGAATGTATATAGTCTCATTTTATGATTTCCATTCTTATCAGCAGTTAAACATGGAAATGCATATTTGAAAATAAATGAGTCTTTAGGACTTCGGTCCGGTTTAATAGCCTATTGTGAAATACCGAGTATGATGGCGGTTAATGCGCATCATTTGAGAATTACATGTTTTGAGTGTGTTGGTCATTCAATTGGAGTCATGTACTATTTAGACTGTAATGCAGTTGATCCATGGGCATATGAGTCGGTCAGTGTTATTTAAAGAAAATGGACTATTATTTATATGTTGGGATGTTTTTCCCTTTTGTAGCTACGGATGCATTTTTACCCCTTTTTGGCCTTTGGTACGGTTATGTGGGATCGGTTACTAGCCATGGGTTAAATGTAATTATAGTGAATGAGCATGACTAGGAATCATTGGGTGCCACCCCCCACATCTTTATTTGAGCCGGCGTGCTCACGGCCTTGATCCTAGTATAGTGAGCTTAATAACTTGGAATGTGGCCTACTTGGTGTTCCACCACTAGCCTTGGAATTCGGGTTTCCCCCGTCACCGAAAGGTATTGTTTTGGGGTATTTAATTTTATCCTTATTTTCGGTGACGCTTCGAGTTTGGGTTATCTCCTTTATGCTATATATTTTGGGGGCTTGAGTTTACTCATATTTTGGTCGTTTGTTTTATAAAGTTACTCAAATTTCATTATTAGAGCATTACCATTATTTTCGTCTTGAGTAAGTGTTGGATTGCATTATTTCATGAAAGAATGTTTTGGCGTTGAGGCGTCCATCTATAAATTGCATATTGTTGGTAAATGAGTTGTTCCATTAATTTAAAGTAAATCATAGTAAAGGATCATGATTATAAGTTACAATATTTCTATTTGACGTTTTTCTTTATAATCATGATATAAACTCTTGAACTCACTAGGCATTAGCCTAACCTTTTATTTGTCGTCATGTGCATCAGGTTCCATCTCGGGAATTAGTTCTAGCGACACCGTGAAGTGATGAGTGCTAGTTGTGTGCTCGAAGAAATGATTAGCTTGGTGAAGTCTTCCGCATTATTATTGGAGATAGCGATTTGGTATTGGGTTATAGTAACACTCGACTTTAGTTAGTCTTTATGTAAGACTTTAATTATTTGTTGATGGTTCAACCTAGAAATGTATTTCAATTATGGACTGGTAGTAAGAGATTTATTATCCTTTAAGGTATTGTTGAAAGTTTTTAATTAGTCGCTCTTTCCAAATTTGAGGGTGTTACACCTTGCTCTATGGAATCGCTCTCTCTTGGTTCCACACATTTGGGATATTTTGAGGAAACGTAATTCGATATAGATCTCATGGATTTACTTGCATCGATTGAGAGAGGATCTTTTTTGGTCGGTTCTGGTAGTACCTAAATCGCCTTGGATTTGGAGACGCCTTCTGGCTTTGAGAGAGCAAGTCCGACCATTCTTTATATACTTGGTTGGGAGGGGTGACTCGATTAATGCTTGGGAGGATAAGTGGATTCACGTTGGTCACTTATCCCAATTTCTCTCTTATCGTCTAATTCATGCCACTGGGTTCAATCGGAAGTCTACGGTGGCGGATGTGCTTACAATTCTCACTAGCGGTTGGCCTAATGTTTGGATCGAGAGGTGTCAGGAATTGAGTAATATTCCTATTTCGTCGATAGTTGAAGATGTTAGTGATAAACTAATGTGGATAAATGTTCACCATCATGCAACTAGTTTTACAGTTTTGGAGGTGTGGCGGACTTTGTACGACCCATTTCAGAAGGTTCCTTGGTATAAATTCTGTTGGTTCTCAAAACATATACTGAAACATTCTTTTTGTCTATGGTTGGCGTTTCGGAGAAGGCTACAAACACAAGACCGTATGGTCCGATGGAGGATTGAGGAAGATTGTTTGATGTGTCCTCTTTGCAAGGTGTGCATGGATAGTCACGTCCATCTTTTTTTTCAATGTAATTTCTCTTCGCAGATTTGGCTGGCAATGAAGCAGGAGTTTACTCATAATATACTTGATCGATGGGAGGACATCCTAGGCGACATCGAGATTGGAAGATGGCGTCCGGGAAACACGCGGTCACGGCTTATCTTTGCGGCTACTGTTTATTTCATATGGCAAGAGCGTAATTGGCGTCTGTTTTCGGAACAAAGAAGGGACTCGGAGCAGATTGTGACCGATATTAGAATACTTGTGTACAAAAAGCTCGTGGGGAAGCATAGTGATGATGGAGTGGGAAGTGGAAGCTGTGTACCTGCTGCTGATTGATTGATTCATGGAGTCTAACTGGATTTGTGTGGAGTTTCAGCATCATAGAGTTCGTTTGGTGGCGTTTAAAGGCTTTCTCATTTTGTTTTCGATGTATGTAGTCTCTATTAGTCTTTGTTGCTTTTGGCTTTTGGTTTTATGGTACGTTAGAATAATGCAAGCATCGGAAGAGGAGAATTTTAGAGTTAATTATTTTCTAACCATTGTTGATATGGCAATTTATTCGTTGAATAATAGATTTGAGCAACTAAATATATTTGAAAGTATCTTTGGATTCTTATTTGATTCGGATAAACTAAAGTCATTGGATGAGAATGAATTGATGAAATGTTGTGCTAATTTTGGTGATACTCTTTATCATAATAATATAGCGGATGTTGATGTAAATGATCTTTATTCTGAATTAAAGGTGTTGCAAGTGACTTTGCCATCTAAATCAATGTCGGCAATTGAAATTCTTGAGTTTGTCAAAGTTGCAGATTGTTATCCTAATGTTTCGGTTGCTTATCGAATTATGTTGACAGTGCCTGTGACCATAGCATCTGCCGAAAGGAGTTTTTCAAAGTTGAAGTTATTGAAGACATACTTGAGGTCATCCATGTCGCAAGAAAGGTTGAACGGATTGGCAATACTATGCATTGAAAAAGACATGCTAGATAATGTTAATTTAGATGCTATTATTGATGATTTTGCATCTAAAAATGCTCGAAGAAGTTGTTTTGTATTAATTAGATGCTATTATTGATGTTTTGCATCCAAAAACACTCGAAGAAGTTGTTTTGTATGAATTAGATGCTATTATTGATGATTTTGTATTAAAAATGTTCTAAAAAATTGTTTTGTATGAATACTTAGTATTTATTGTATGAAAGTTTATTTTTAATGATAAAAAACATTTACTTAAGATTTTTTTTGGTACATATTGAAGGCCCAAAATTTACAAATCGCCCAGGGCCCAAAAAATGTCAGAAACGAGTCTGCGTTAGATTTACTTGTGATATTTGTTCCTGGTTGTTGACCTCTCCTATTCGTTGGGCCTGTCTTTCGAATAGGGAGTTGGGTCTCTTTGGGAGGGAGTCCCTCGCCATTTAGCTGTTTGTTTTTTCCTCTTTTTCTATTTATTGCCAGGAGTGTCGTCTCCTTTCCAAAAAAAATATTAATTAATATTTCAATATTCAAAAATAAATCACTCATACATTTTTTTTGGATTTAAGGTAATAGAGGAATCACGTGGATTATTTAAATCCCTACAAATCTTTAGGGCTATTTACACCAATTTGACAAAATCCTTTGGGTAAATTACGACTAATTATTTTATAAAATACATAGACAACATTTATTTATTTGGTAGATTTTTGACATCAGGTAAAAAAAATGAGATCAAGTTAAAAAAAATTACTATCATATCAACATTATGGAAACTTTTGGCAAGAGTCAAAAAAATATAGGGCTAAAGGTGAACTTCCAAATATTAATAATGAAATTGAAAATTATAGGTAGGAACTCATAATCAAAATAAACAGTAAAGTAATAATAATAATAATAGTAATACATGATATTAGAAAAAACAAAAATAAATAACAAGAAGTATTTAAAACAACTGCTACCAATTCTATTTAGTTTTAATTTTTTTTCTTAATTTAATTAATATCAACAATGAAAATATAACAGAACGTTCTATAGATCAAATCATAAATTATATTTAACTACTAGCATGATCTTAAGATACTCACATATAGAAGAAGACATACAAAAGCTTATTTGAATTGAAGTAATGGGATCCAAGCCATTCGGTAGTGTCAGGCAACGGCCAAAAAAACCACCGTTTAGCGGTGGTGAACAATAAATAAAAAACCGAGCTTACATGTTGATAACGTGTTAAAGGAAAAACGAAATAACATAAAAGTAAAATAGATAGAATTTGTAATTCTCATTAGTCATAAGCAGTTTAAATAAAAATGAGTTGTTAACAGATAACTTATGATATAGTTGGATTCTAATCTCTCTCTAATCTCTACTACATATTAAAAGACTTACACGGTTCTTGAAAAAGACCGTTCTTGAAAAGCAGTTGGAAACCCCCTTTTTTCTGCCACGATTCCACCCCTATTCAATTAATTAAATTCAATTTTACATTTACCACCCTTACAATTAATTATTTAATTTACTTTATATCCTTTACTTTTTCATTTTTCATTTTACACCCTTATCATGTTAACACAAATAATCGTATATGAACAAAAATGCAATGAAAAAATACGTTTCTTTTTTTACAAATTATACCATTATAATCGTCTCGTCAATACCTTCAAAACGAGCCCAATATTGAATATTTTTTAATTTAACCGTACTATTAAAAACTATGAATATCTATGAATTTGTTTGTTTTATATTCATACGTTTTATTTTTTTTTCACTGTTAGCATATTAAAAATACATAATCGTAGATCAACTAAAATATATTAAAAATACGTTTCATTATTATTATAGATTATATTATTATAATTTTTTCGTCAATAGTTTTAAT
Source organism: Arctium lappa (assembly GCA_023525745.1). Classification (NCBI taxonomy): domain Eukaryota; kingdom Viridiplantae; phylum Streptophyta; class Magnoliopsida; order Asterales; family Asteraceae; genus Arctium; species Arctium lappa. Next base: position 48,429,088 of record CM042057.1, read on the forward strand.
ATAAAATAATTATTGAATATTTTTATGTGTAACATTATATATATACTATCTATATCTATACTATTATATTAAAATTGTAATATTACATTTAACATCTTTACAATTAGTTATTTAATTTAGTTTATATCTCATGCTTTTTCATTTTTCATTTTACATCTTTATCATATTAACGAAAATAATCGTATATGAACAAAATGCAATTAAAAAATACGTTTCTTTTTTTACAAATTATACAATTACTAGAAGTGTACTCGCGCAATGAAGCTAGATACATCACGATTTTAATGTTTCATTTTATTTTCTGTTTTTTGTTGATTTACATTACGATTTTGGATGGTTGTGAGAGAGTGATAATGATTTTTTTATATAAATTTGTTTAATTTAGACTTAATAATATAATGTAATTTATTTTGGTTTAATAATATAATTTTTTTTATAAAATATTTTGTAAGATTTTTTAATTATATTTTAGTTTTTTTATATCTAAAATATGCTGAGAGTTATTTTAGGGGAGTTAAAGTAGGAAATGATTTTAAGGAAGTTAAAATAGTTAGAGATAATGATTGAAAATTAATGAATAACATTAAATGTAGTACATATAACTTTTATGGTTTTTTTTAAGTAATTAACATTAAATAGCGGTACATTAAGCTTTAAGGCTTGTTTTTACGAGTTTTTTATGTCATCTTTATAATATAGTATAGATAATCACATCGTCAATACCTTCAAAACGAGCCCCCAATATTGAATATTTTTTAACTTAACCGTACTATTAAATATCATAAATATTATGAATTAATTTGTTTTCTATCCATACGTTTTTTTTAACCGTTAGCATATTAAAAATACATAATCGTTGATCAGCTAAAATATATTAAAAACACGTTTAATTATTATAAAAAATTATATCATTATAATTTTTTCGTTAATAATTTTAATATAAACTAATTATTAAATATTGTTATGCGCATAAATGTTTAACATTATATATATTATCTATATCTATACTATATAATTAAAATTCTAAAACGGTTCATGAAATAAGTAGTTGGAAAGTCATTAAAATTAAATGTTACATTTACCATCCTTACAATTAATTATTTAATTTACTTTATATCCCTTGTTTTTTCATTTTTCATTTTACATTCTTATCATGTTAACACAAATAATCCTATATGAACAAAAATGCAATGAAAAAATACGTTTCTTTTTTTATAAATTATACCATTATAATCGTCTTGTCAATATCTTCAATACGAGCCCAATATTGAATATTTTTTAATTTAACCGTACTATTAAATATCATAAATATCTACGAATTAAATTGTTTTATATAAAAATTCTAAAACGGTTATCGTACAATCTTTTATACAATAACATTTACCTCATTTAAATGTTACATTTAACACCCTTACAGTTACTTATTTAATTACTTTATATCCCTAAAAATTCTAAAACGTTATTGTCCAATAACATTTACCACCCTTACAATGTTACATTTACCACTCTTGCAATTACTTATTTAATTTACTTTATATCATTTACTTTTTCATTTTGTATTTTACATCATTATCATATTAACACAAATAATCGTATATTAACAAAAATGCAATGAAAAAATACGTTTCTTTTTTTATAAATTATACCATTATAATCGTCTCGTCAATACCTTCAAAACGAGCCCAATATTGAATATTTTTTAATTTAACTGTAGTATTAAAAACTAGAATATCTATGAATTAGTTTGTTTTCTATTCATACGTTTTATTTTTTTTCACCGTTACCATATTAAAAATACATAATTGTAGATCAACTAAAATATATTAAAAATATGTTTCATTAGTATTATAAATTCTAATATTATAATTTGTTCGTCAATAATTTTAATATAAACTAATTATTGAATATTTTTATGTGTAGTATAAATGTATAACATTCTATATATACTATCTATATCTATACTATTATATTAAAATTGTAAAACGGTTATTTTGAAAATTCAATGTTACATTAAAAAAATTTACGATTAATTATTTAATTTACTTTATATCCCTTACTTTTTCATTTTTCGTTTTACACCTTTGTTATATTAACACAAATAATGGTATATGAATAAAATGCAATGAAAAAATATGTTTCGTTTTTACAAATTATACCATTATATTCGTCTCGTCAATATCTTCAAAACGAACCCAATATTGAATTTTTTTTAATGTAACCGTACTATTAAATATCATGAATATCTATGAATTAATTTGTTTTCTATCCATGCGTTTTTTTTCCATCTTTAGCATAATAAAAATACATAATCGCAGATCAACTAAAATATATTAAAATACATTTCATTATTATTATAAACTAGGCATATACCCATGCACGATGTGGCGCGGAAAATCGTGAAATCGAAGGAACAATTGACAAAGGTATGTATTCGCTCGCGAAACATCTTAAAATCAAAATGACAACAACGTTTCATTTTAAGTTTGTATTTCTTCGTCCTTATCGATACTTTAGTCTATGATTCACATATAAGTGCACCAAACGACTCAAGCACCGTGTTTTCATAGACTAAAGTATCGATAAGAATGAAGAATACAAACTTAAAATGAAAACGTTGTTGTCATTTTGATTTCGAGATGTTTCGCGAGCGGATACATATATTTGTCAATTGTTTCTTCCATTGCATAATTTTTCGCGCTACATCGTGCACGGGTATATCCCTAGTATATCTATGATATATGTATGTGTATATCCTTTTAACAATGGCAACTAAAAGTATAGGGAAATTGGCCCAAATGGCCAAACCATTGAACTGGATTGGCCTCCTAGCCACCTCTCGCTACGGTTTACGGAAATAGCCCATTGGACGCAATGGAGCCAAGGGACGCAATGGAGCCCTGGGGCGCAATTGCGCCCGGACGCAATTGCGCCTTAGGGCTCCATTGCGTCCCTGGGCACGTGTCAAGCCCAGGTTAACCCTAATTAGGGTTTCTCCTTGGAATTTTGTTTGTTTGCTATTTTTCACGATTTCCAGCTGCTTTTTCATGTTTATTTTTACTGTTTTTTCAAAAAGTTGTGATATCAAAATTATTTTAGCAGATAAATTGATTCCCTGTGTTTTTTGAAATTGAATCCCTAAATTATTGCTATAAAACCAACAACCACTGAAGTTGTAAATCACCATTTTCATCCACAAATTTTAGACAATTGTTTTGCTTGTGTATCTGTGTGTGTTTTTTTTTGAAAATATGAGATCCGAAGATGATAAAGTCAAGTTACATCTCCTAAGCGGTGGTTCATGGCAGCAGGATGGTAACGGGTGGGAGTATGTTACCGATCAACCGATAACCCGTGTCAAGGTGGCACCTAACATTACGCATCTTTGGTTGGTTAATTGTATTCACAGAAAATTTCGTATCGATCATGCTCTTGGTACGATTAGAATATCGTATAAGGTTAATGATGGTCTTTATGAGTTATGCAACACTGACGATGTTTTGTCTTTCATTCAATTTTTTGACGGTGAAAATAATCCGCCAACACTCTGTGTGTTTGTTGATCCATCGATGTCCGGTGGAAGCGATCTCGGTGGTACTTCGAATGCCGGAGGCGGTGTGGATGAATCTGATGATACCCCAGATGTTGTTCTCGAAACACAACAAGGAGGATAAGCAGAACAACAAGAAGATGACGACAACGAAGTTTATAGACATGATGAGGTGTCTCATGTTTACCACTTGGGTTTATTTGATGTTGATACTGATGAAGACGACGACGAACCAGAAAGTATTCCTATTAAATCATATGGTGAGATAAATGATTTCTTTGATATGCCCCCTCCACTTCCATCAGCGACCCCAGTCATCATACCCAACCTACCCCCATGTTATAATCGTAGTAAAAGAGTAAGTTTGGGTCAAGTATTCCAGACGAAAGACGATCTTACACTCGCTCTCGGTTTGAAGTTTCTTGAAGAGGGTTTTGAGTTTGGAGTTCACCGATCAAATAAAACCAGATACGATGCCAGATGTAGGCAAGCCGGATGTTCTTGGCGTATCTATGCGACCTCTGTCAAAAATACCAATATGTTTCATGTTCGTATATTGGATGACGTACACACTTGCTCGAGGTCGCAGCTGCATCCCAACCAACATCAAGCAAACAGTAGAGTATTGGGTAATTTTATTTACCCTAAATTGAAGGATACCAGTAGGACATACCGTGGATCCGACATTGACAACGACGTCAGATCGGATTTGAAAATAGATATTTCTTACTGGAAAGTCTGGCGTGCAAAAGCTTATGCACTGACGATGGTGCGTGGTACCCCTGAAGAATCGTTTACCCGACTCCCCTGCTTTCTCTATAATCTGGAGCTTCGGAATCCTGGTACCGTTACCTCCATAAGGACAAACAGTAGAGAACGTTTTGAGATGTGTTTCGCTTCCCTCGGTTGCGCGGTATGTGGTTATTTTAATAACTTTCGTGGTTATTTTAATTGAACTGCTATATTGAATAATGTTATAATATGAAAATGCCTTAAATATCTAGATTCGGTCGTTTACCACATACTTGCGTCCGGTTATTATCATCGATGTTGCTCATTTGAAGGGTACTTACTTGGGCACAATGTTCTTAGCCGTTGCTATGGACGCAAATAACCAGATTGTGCCCATCGCTTTCGGAGTTGGTAGGTCTGAGAGTGGGGATGTGTGGACTTGGTTCTTAACCATGCTGAAGCGTTGTATCGGGGAACCCGAGGGGTTAGTTTTTGTATTCGACAGGGCTTCTTCAATTCACCAAGCAATTAATATAGTGTACCCGAGCGCCCATCATGCACTTTGTTGTCGCCATCTAATGATGAATGTAAAAACTAGGGACAGCAGGGTCAGATACAGAAAGAAGTTATTTTGGAGGACGTGTAAAGCATATACGGTGGAGGAGTTTGAACTGAACATGACGGGTCTACGAGTTGCATTACCTTTTGGAGCTCCGCTTATGGACCAGGTTGGACCAGAGAAATGGTCAAGGGCCCATTTCCCAGGAATGCGTTACAACATAATGACATCGAACAGTGCCGAGTCGGTGAATGCATTGTCTCGGTTTGCACGGAGCATGCCTATTGTGGCCCTTATGGATTATTTCCGATGTTTTCAGCAAGAATGGTATTCGATTCGTCGGAGAAATGGAGGTTATCATCCTTGGATTTTTGACTGTTTGAATTTTATGTTTTTATTTTTGCAACACTAACGTAACAAATTTGGGTTATCGCAGAGGAAATGGTGAATCGTCTCACGCCTTGGGCGGAGGCCAAAATAGAAAAGAGAATTCACAAGTCCGCAACGTGGACTGTACATGAGATTGGTCGAGGTTACTGGGAAGTCCGCGATGGGGTTAGGGATGCAGAAGTTGACTTCAATAATCGTCTTTGCTCGTGCAGGAAATGGCAGCTCTCAGGAATACCATGCGGCCATGCCATCGCCGTCGCAAGAAATCAACGGTGTACAGATGTCTCCTATCTGGCGACTGGTTACTACGCGTCGGATAATTTCCGACAAACTTATGCAGAACTCATACATCCAGTCGGTCCAGGAGAAGGATGGGTTGTTCCAGACCACCCGCTTATGACCGTTAAACCACCGGTCGTAATAAGAAGGGCTGGTCGACCGAGTAACCATGACCATATCCCATCTCAGGGCGAGGATTCCATCCAGAGAATATGTTCTCGGTGTGGACAAACAGGATACACTCGAGCAAACTGTCCATCTCCTGCACCAGTAAATGTGAGCCGGCAAAGGGCATCTGGTAGTCGACAAACTGAAAGGGCATCCGGTAGTCGACAAACTCACAGGGCATCTGGTAGTCAACAAACTCAACCAGTATCAACCCAAGAGAATTATGAAAGTTTTAGACATGGTACTTTTGATTTAAACGTTGATCTAAACGAGTAAACCATGTCTGTAATAAACTTTTATTAATATTATTATTGCTCTATAAAGTTGACTTCCCTTTATTGTAAAAACTACGCCTTGTATGCTAAGTTATAATGTTTGTATTTTTAGTGTTGCTTTTATCCACCTTATCGTGTTTTTTTAACTTGGAAGCAGTTATTTACTAAAGTTTCCATCAAACCAATATTTTATTGAAACCAAAGAAAACGGATGAAGTGCAACCATACAACAACCATCTTTGGAGGAGCCTACTACGGGTAGATTTTCTGGATCCTGATGATCCAGTCAGACTTTTCCTTAATCATATCCTCCATGCCGGTATAGCTGTCTTTGATTTCTATCACTTCATCTTCTAACTCATTAATCTCTCGTTTCATCGCCCTAACCTCGCACTTCATTTGTTCCAGGAACTCCTTCTTCTCCGCAATACACGCCTCTTTATCTTTCTGAATATCTATGTTTCTTAGCCACATCCTTCTTATGTTTTGTATATCTGCATTCGCCGCATCACATGACTCTCTCAACCTGGTAGGCAGTACTTGAGACATTGGTAGACCCGACCGCTAGTGAGCTTGATACTCTGGTGGGGATTCTCCCCCATGAGCATGGTAGTATGCCTCTCGTGCTTTGTTAAACTCTTCCCATTCCTGAGGCGTAATTAGACGATCGGTCGCAGTTCTACCAAACTGCGCCAATCCTCCGTTGTCTCGGGTGCCTTCCAGTTAATCCTTTTTGATCCATCATTTAATTGTTGGATGTAGGCGGAGCCTGAAGTGCCAACACCATTCGCTGACCTTCTACCCCTAGAGCGTGAACCACCAGCCATTAAGTTATGAAAATGTAGAGAATGGTTGTAAACGGTGTGGAGGGTAGATAACAAATTGTGAATTACTACTTCACCATAGAATCTACTTATAGTCGATGAGAAGATAGGGAGGGGCGCAATTGCGCCCGGGCGCAATTGCATATGGGCGCAATTGCGCACCACTACTCAACTGCAAAGTGCCTGATAGGATTCCCTGCAAAGTTATGGAACGATTCCCCTGCAAAGTTATGCAAATTGCGCCCCTGGGCACGTGGCAAGCCCTGATTAGGGGTTGTCCTTAGATTTTGGCTATAAATAACGGGGTTATACCAAAGTTATAGTTCACACCATCCATACAACATTTTCATAGCATAATAGTCCCCTCTTTGACCAAACACATGGCTGGAAATGCATCATCGTCAAACCCACCGTCTTCACAAATAATGCCCTCCAGACTGAAAAAAAGTGATAGAGAAAAGTGAAGCGGAGATCGAACAACTCACCGAAGAGTGGAAGGAAATGATGTCCAAGAAGGATCGAACAACTCATCGACGCGGAGAAGGAGGAGATAAGAAGGTTGAAGAGGGGGATAAAAGAGAAAGAAGACCGTATTCGCCACGACAACGTTCAAGTAAACAAGCTTATGCAAGATTTTGCAGTACTGCAAGCGCATGTTACCCAGAAACAAAATTGGATTGATCAATGTAAAGCACTTTATCCTTAGAATTATTGGATTTTCTATGTTGCTAGTTTGTACCCTTACTTTCTATCACTTTCTTTCATGGTGCTTGTGTTGTTGTATTTCTTTCGTTGCTAGTTGATAGATGTACTTTCTATGGCTTTGTTTGAAGAATTAAATTGTGTAATCTATTTTCTGGTTTGATGCATTTATATGTAATCTAAGAAGTCGGTGGGGATTTCATAAAACCAAAGCGTTGTGTAGCCGTACCTTGACATTTAAATGATCATATCCTTAGTTGTTTAGTTCATATGCATTGTATCCGTTCAATGTTATTAAATATGTGCAATTTATTGAAAATGATGCTTTAAATTAAACTACACGACTGGATTTTTAATCAATTGTCTTGAAATTAACTAAAACTTCCAAAAAATTTATATACGTAGATAAATATACAAGGTCCTAAAAGGAATCATACATTTCGATCTGTCTGTATCATGGACCAAAAGACATCCGCCATATGACACCTCAATGCTGCCACCCTTGCCGACTCATCCTCCTGGGCTATTGGGACCTCGTTATTCGCCAAATGGGTGAGGAACATGCATGACAAAGGACCACAATCGCCCAATGGACCCTGCTGTGATACCCCATCTGCGTGTACCCAAGTGAAGTCATGGCTTGCAGCTGCAAGTGATGAGCACCCAGCTAGGGTAAGAAGTTCCGGTAGATCGTTGGCGAACTTCGTCATCATTTTATTAAAGGTGTCCACATATGACTGGCTCCTGAAGCTATCATATATAAGCATCTCCATGGTTGCTAGGTGTAAGTCGCCAACAACCCAATGCCTTTGGTCTATGCAAATGGGAATAAATACCTGAAATATTTGTTCAAAAACAAACCAACATTGAATAACATTAAATTATACAGAAAGTTATAAATAACAAGTTTTTTTAGAAATTGAAATTCATACATGTCCAACAGACCACCATGGTACACCATCCGGCTCCTTCAACATATTGCAGACAGAACTCGGCCCCCGACCAATGATCAAGAATTGCATGAAATCGGACGTCATCACCATCCACATGGCATTGGGCGAACGCGACTCGCGGATAAACCGAACCCATCCGTCGATGTGCTATATAAAAAATAAAAAAATGTTAAGACATAAATGGACATTATGATAGACAAACTGAAATGACACTTTAGTACTAACATCGGATTCGAGCCACCCCGAGCCCTGCAAACCGAGTAATAATCCCCACCAGTCCCTACCGACAGGATGGGTGGGTATGCACCTAAGCCAATAAGGCGGCAAAGCATTATCATGCCATCTTTTGGCAATAGTGGATGAAGTGTAACTGGAAGCAGAAGAAGTGGTGGTGGCAGCAGTGGTGGCAAAATCTGCTTACCGACGAGGATGAGGGACCTTCGATGGGCGGCGCTGGATAGGTGGGCCTGTACTAGGAGGCAAAGCGGTGAAAGGAGGGCGCAATGATTTCCCGGGATATTTCTCCCGCTGCGGCCTCTGGATAACAACGGCCGATGGACGAACCTGGGTGTCCTGGGACACTGCAGGATGAGGAGTATCCTGGAACAAAGCCCCAACAAACCCCTCTAAACCCATATGTTGCGGTCCACTATCATGGAGCAACGCCCCGAATGTGCCCTGCAAAATATGTTGGGTCCTCACAAGTTTGTTCTAATAAATAAATATCAAATATAACAAACGAATCTCTTAACTTACATGTTGAGTATGCTGGCCTTGTGTAAGCCCCGTGTATGCTGCCCCAGAGCCCTGCAAAATAACATTGAGGATATTCAGTTTCTATTCAAAATATAAAAATCAAATTACCCACCAAATTAAATAACTTACATGTATAATTTGTTGTGGTGGTGTAACGAACTGAGATCCTAATAGGTCATCAAACGTGCCTAAGCCTGATGAACTCTGCACATTAATCTAAGTGATGTCATATGTGGTTTAAAAATGATGTCATATGTGGTTTAAAAACCATTGAAATAACTAACATTATCCGTGTATTGGGACGACCCTCCGAAGTACGAAGATCCGAACCCATGCGGTATGTCGTCGGGCTGGGAGGGTTGTCCACCCTGCTGCTGGGATGGAATCTGTCATCAAGCATATTAAACCATGTAAAGGTTCAAAAGATAACAATTAAAACCAGGTCCGATAAATTAAGTTAAACACTTACCTGCCAAGCGCTAAACTGCCTCTCCACCTCGGCAATGCGTCTCTCAAGATCTGTACGTTCAGATGCCCATTTCTCGGCAAGGCGTCTCTCAAGATCTTCATGCTTTGTGCAATGAGAAGTCCGATAGTCATGGTAATCATCCTTCCACCGTGTAAACTCAACCCACCGGTCAGCATAGGGGTCAACATGCGGACTATGCTGATAGTGGTCTGCTGGACTATGCCCTGCATGAAATGGTGGCTCCTCGTAAGAGCTGGCCCCATGTGGCCTGCTGACGCCTACGTCATCATCAGTCTGGTCGTCTCCCTATGAATTAGAACCTACGTCTATACCAACAATTAACAACATTATCATAAATATCAGATAATCTAGAACGACTTCTTTTTTATAAAAAAATTTATAAATATCGGATAACTTAGAATGACTTCTCACCCTCGTCAACAACCTGCGTAACTCTAGCCCTCTTCGTCAGTCGACGCCCCGCCGTACTATTAAACTAGCGATGGCTCTCCCTATACCATTCCTGACTCTCCTCCCACGGTGTCAGAACAAGGCAATCACGTGGAATCCTAGCATCCTAATATATTGATGAAAAATAATCATGTTAGAAATCCACACGAGGGCCTCACTTATCACAAATTTTTGGTCGTAGTCAATGTAACTTACCGTCGAGACATCCAGGAGATCCTGGGCATGATGGCTACCAATAACTGTCGAAGACCTAGCCCAACGAACCGCACGTGGCATCCTGGTGGTCAATATATAATACGTGCTGGCCATAGGAAAAGACTCCAAATTCCATATATGTGAATTATAATACCAAGATAGTAGTAAATATTTTGTAGAAATAGGGAATTCGTGTAGATTGTAAAAATATTAATTTGATATCAACTTACTAACCTTGAAGGCAAATAAAAAACCAGATAACGACATCTTATATTTATGGTCCGGTCGTTTCTGGATCGCTTTATTCATCTTATTGTAGGTGTGCGCCCAGATATAGGATCCCCAGGGATACTGATTAAACACGTTCATATCATCAATGGCCCGAAGTACAGGGTCGGGAATATGCTGGGACAACTGATGACCGAGGAAGAACGTCTCAACCATCATCATCAGACAAATACGGACGGTAGGATCGTCATCGATATGGGCCCGCCCCTCGTCAGCAGTGCCGATAATATTGAATAAATCTGTGATGTGTCGCACCGTCAACTGGCCTCGCGGGAACATCCGTATAAAAACCCACCGGACCGATTCTTATGCAACTTCGGGTGCGGTCCGAAACGGAGTGCTGTGATAAGACAGAACTCCTCACGGCCGAACCGAAGCGCGTGGTCACCAACCTCAAAAATCATCTCGTCATCCCGTATATTTTCCGGGAAGACCTGTGTCTGCAAGAATATGTGGACCAAGCCCGGGTCGGCAGATGTATCGGTCAATTGCAACCAATGACCGAAACATGTCTCCTTGAATATATCTAATCGCCGGGAGTTCAATTTTTGGCGAATCGAGTCCACCATGGCCGTCTTACTCTTAAGATACAACTTTGCAGTGTAGAAACTTCTTCCCTGCATAATAATGTTATAATACTTATGTATAGGGACCTAAAGTGTCAGTTTCTAATGTAGAGGGATCTAAAGTGTCAATTCCTAAATTTTAGGGACCTAAATTGTAAATTTAAAAAGTTAAGGGACCTAAATTATATGTTTCAAAAGTTAAGGGACCTAAAGTGTCACTATCTAATTTTAAGGGACCAAAAGTGTCAGTTTCTAAATTTTAGGGATCTAAAGTGTCAGTTCCTAAATTTCAGGTACCTAAATTGTAAATTTAAAAAGTTAAGGGACCTAAATTGTATGTTTCTAAAGTAAAGGGACCTGAAGTGTAAATTTCTTAATTTATAGGACCTAAAGTGTATGTTTCTCAAGCAAAGGGCCCTAAAGTGTAAATTTTAAAATTAAAGGCACCGAAAGTATAAATTTCTAATATATAATGTCTAATTTTTTAAAGTGTAATTTTTAAAAAAAGTAAAGGATTATTGTATAATGTGTAAATTTTTACAATGTTCTATAATGTCAACATTAAATTTAAAACTAGGCTATTAACTACATTAAATTTAAACCATACATAACAACAAAACCTATCAATGGAAATGAAAATATATCAAAAAAATTCATCCAAAACTAGGCTTTTAACTACAACCATTTAACACTATAAACCATACATAACAACAAAATCTAACAATGGAAATGAAAATATACAAAAAAATTCATCCAAAATAATGCTTTTAACTACAAACATTTAAGACTATACAACATACACAATAACAAAATCTATCAATGGAGATGAAAATACACCAAAAAAATTCATCCAAAATATTAAAATGATAACTACAACCATTTAACACTATAAACCATACATAACAACAAAATCTATTAATATAAGTGAAAAAGACACTAACCTCAGTCATTTGTGGTCCCAAATCGTTTAAAATATGTGAAATCGTCGGTGGTGGGGGAGAGAAAACGACAGCTCCGACAAGGAAGTTTGGATCGAGTAAATGGTAGATTGTGGCCGTAATTTCAGTGAAAAAGTTGCGCCCCAAGACTCCATTGCGTCCCTGGGCTCCATTACGTCCAGTGGGCTATTTCCGTAAACCGTAGCGAAAGGTGGCTAGGAGGCCAATCCAGTTCAATGCTTTGGCCATTTGGGCCAATTTCCCAAAAGTAAATCAGCGAGTTGATTTTATTAGAGGTCGCTGTTTGTCAGGTGAAGGTAAATCATGCAGAAAGGATTTGATGTCAGGTTTTCTCCAATGGCGTTTTAAGGCATGCATACACCTACCCCTTTCCCATCCATTTTTACCCTATATCTTCTCTTTCAACACACATAACGTACACACAAGTAAGTTTGTTTGAGAACCACCAACAATGTACAAGAGCAAGTTGAATGAACTATGCCAGAAGAACAGGTGGGGATCGCCAATGTATTCCTTCATCAAAGACGGAGAAGAGCATAGTCCACTTTTCAGAGGCTCGGTTGTGGTCAATGGCTTCACATTCGTTTCTCAATCCATCTTTAAATCTTCTAAATCCGCCTACAATGATGCCGCTCAACATGCTCTCAATCACTTCACAACTTTTACTCGTATGTCGTTCTTTACCCTACTTATTATAATCAATCCACCCACAAAGAACCCTACTGCATCATTCTTTTACTTTTCATCTAAAATTGTTCCATTTATAAGAATTGATTTTGCATTTTTATGAAAAGGATAAATCACCTCTTTTTGACACATAGGGCAGGTCTAAAAAAGATTTAAAAGCTTCCATTAGAAGCACAGGTAAACAGGTTTATAAGAACTTGAAGAGATACATTTGTATATATGCTTTATTTGACACAAAGGTTACCTTCTTGATCTTGAGCCATTCGATGATACAATCACTATGATACAATCGCTATGATGCTGGTGAGAACAAGGCAACATGATCGGGTGTCTCCCAAATCTGAAGTTCTCTTGACATACTAGGCATCTAGCAGCAATAAGATTTTACAGATCAGCATCAAATTTCATGAAATTGTAGGTCATGCTTGATTTCAAAATCCATGCTTTATGAGTAATGAGCAAAAAACATCCAAAGGGTATTTACAGTCTTTGGCAATGTGACATCAAAAGATAAAAAGACAACAGATTTGCGCATAATCTCTGAAAAAAGATCCAAAGAGCTACTTCTTACTTTTCTTCCTTGTTCTTTGAGAACATTTTTGATGTGTAGATGGAGGTTGGTAACCTGGAAATGTGGGAGATAGTCCTCTGTTTCCGACACCAACAGTTTCAGTGTGGTTTACTAATTCCTACACAAGAAAACAAAACAAATTTACAGAATCAATCTCAAATCACAAAGATCTAAAATACATAAAATTTGAACTCTTGGTCCATGTACCTCATGTTGCATATTATCAGGATCAATGTCCTCTTGGCTCGAATCTGAACTGGTCACCTGTTCCTAGCCATTGACCGTAGAACTTAATGAGCTATATGGAATGGAAGAAGATAAGACTTTAATAAAAATAACTAGTTTGGATACCGTAGGAGTTGCTATAGGATTTTCTGTGATACCTACACAACATGTTTAAGTTATTTTCCATGATGAGAATGTCAATTGATAAAAGATATTGAATCGCAAATAAGTCTTTGACAATTTGACTCCCCTTCCGGGTTGGATGAACGTCATTTAACAAGACCACAAGTTCAAGAATTATAGTTTCAGAATTTGAGAGATATAAGAAGTAAGAAGGAATTCAGATTGCAGGGAACTCTAGTAGTTCCAAATCGATATATCCATCAAACGGTTATAAAGATGATATTTGTTTCATAAAGATAACATCTTTATATCATCAATTGCAAAACTAAATTCATGCATCTTGAAATAAAGTGACTAAAAATTGTTTGAAGAGAAAACTAACCATTTGCACTGCCACTGAATTGTGTTATGAAAAACTCATCGAATTCCTCCCCTAACTCCTGCAAGGATCTGGCTAAAGCCTCATCCATAGCTTCTTGTGAAATAACACTTCCATTCCTCGAGGCTTCACCCTCATCCTCTGAAGAAACACAGGTCTCTGCTTTGATCATCATTGGAAGCCATAACCTTGTTCCTTCTATATTCTTGATATGGTTCATAGGCAGTTGCCTGTTGCATACACAAGAAAATTGTGAAGACAAAGTCCATTAACAATTTTTTTTCCAAATTTGATAAAAACCCCATATGTTAAAAACTTAAAATTGAAAAGGGTGTAATCTTAAGACCTTCCACTTTTAACAAAAAGTCTTTCAAATTCTCAGCAATATCAGCTGGCAAATTGCCATTTAGATAATGATCATGTCTACTTTTAACAATATTCTGTTTGCAATTTGTTGTCTGTTTGTAATGGCATAATTGAATCCATGTCTACTGGTATTTCTGTAAATTGAAGTTGACATGTTTTTGGATGATCAACTCCCTTTGTTGGCGCTTTTGTTCTCATCCAAGATATGGCATAATGGTGATTAAATATGAAAGAAAATAGATACATTACTATTTTGTTTGCTTGTGAGGTGTGAGCTTGCAAATCACATTGTGATATGAAGGTCTTTTAGTAGTGCTCCAGATATAACTTTGTTCAACTTTTTGATAAAGAAAGATATTAATAGAATCTTGAAAAGATAAAGGAACCACGAGCTTTCTCTTCGATCTAGCACTATGAACCATTGTGGATGCCTTACTTTGGTTGTGTTTAGATGTGTCTTTAGACAGTGATCATTGTGACTTGAAAAATCAAGAAGACACATTGTGAGTTGACTGAAGTTGGGGATAATAAGTAGTTTTACAATTATTTGACTCTAAATAATCAGTATATATGTATAATAGTCAGTTCTACCCAACACTTGAAATTGATTGTTGCACCTTCAAATAACAACAATAAGTTTAAACGCATCCTGTTACGAAGGGTGGGATAATCAAGATAGGCAATCGATCAATATACCCACTGGTCCTACTCTATGGCAAAAAAAAGAAAGTGACCAGATGGGTTTAACTTTATTAGATGGTGGTTATGTTAAAGGTTGGGTTCACAAAAATATAAGTTTTTTGCTAAAATAGTAGGCAAAAGGTAACCAAAAAATGAGGTTGCACCATGCATGTCCTAAATAATTTTAGTAGAGTGACCAAAAGGTTTCTATTATACTTGTTTTGATGCTTGTCCATGAATTCTTTCTTGTTTATCAACTTATCATATCTCTAACTTGTTTTAATTGCTGTTTTGTGGAGGATATAGTATCTACTGCTGACATGCAGAATACTAAGCGGCAGAAGGTTTCTACTATGAGTTCAAGTGGTTCTGATTCAATCAAAAGTATGGAATTTGGTTACTATTCATGTTTACAGAAAACTCTTTTGATCTACTGTATTAGCTATATGCCCTTTCTAAGACCTATTATGATTTATGATATGATTGTTTTTTTTTTTTTTTGGTTAAGTTCTTGCATTTGAACGATAAAGGGAAAATGAGATTTATTTGTGTGTTTAACTGATGAGTTGATATTTAGATGATCTTTTTATGTTAAACATATGCCTCAGTGAACGAGTCCCAAATATTACCGCATAGTGGATTTTCAATTAATGGTTTTCTGCTAATGAATGATTCGTGTATTCTCACCATAAGAGCATACTGCTTCCGTCTACTTAGTAGCGATGATGAGAATGTTGCTATGTTTTACATAATGCATTTAATTGGGCCATGTTTGTCAACCATAAGTTAGTTTGTGTTTTGAGCTTTCGTTTCGTTAGCCATAAGCTATTCCAAAGTAGTGTTTCAATAACATTCGGTGGCTTTTTTCCACTTTTTTTCTTCTTCTTCAAATTATGCACTTTATATATTTTTAATTAATTTTTCAAAATGTCTTTTTAGGCCATTTTTATATTGTGATCTAGTTTATTAGCTAGTTTTTACAAAACATGACTAGTTTAAGCTAGCTAGTTTATCAACCAGTTTGCCAAAGATAGCCTTAGTCGATTTTGCATTGCATCAATGATATTTTTCTCTCTGTTTCAGATGTCCCAAGCAAGAGCAATGAGCTTTGTTCACCTGCTTTGGCAGAAGATAAAACCATGACTACACCTCCGGACTCCATGAATGCGGACAGTTACTTGTTATGCAACAAGGTAAGAGTGCACACGTCAATACCTACTATGGTGTTGCCTCATGGAAGTGTGGTGCTACCCATCAGTGACAACAAATGGACCATCGTAAGCTTGGAGTCTGATTAATTTACCAAAACCCTCACTATCTCTGCTTTGTATATATAAACCTTAATTTGGTGTTAGGATGTTTATGAATCTTATGAACACATATATACTGCATATGCTTGTTATAAGAAATTTGGGTATGATATCAAGTAGGCTAATGATTAACGCTTAAAACATAAGATTTGTGTCATACTTTGCACAAGCCGGGGGTCTTTACCGAATCGACGACTTTATTTTTTGGAGTTCAAGTGAGCATACATTCCACCTCCATGTAGGATCTAATGGGATTTTTGAATTTAGGATATGGCATGATTGAGCTCATTTGTTCTCAATTCTTCACTAGACATGTCGGATAGCTTGGAAAACTTAATATTTGCTCTGTTGTTGTTCATGAATCTTGTAGATTAGTTAGGCCTAAAACGTCAAACAATGATTAAAGGAAGGAAACAATTAGTGTAGTTTTTGCCATATTTTTTAAGCACTCCAACCTGATGCCAAGCTCACAATTGTCATTCCTGGTTTAACGTTTTTTTTTTTAATTGTATGGTTAATATCTTATTTCTTTCGTTTTTATGGTTAATATCTTATTAAATATTATGTCCATGAGCGATCATGTGAGAAAAAAAATTAAGGTGAGAAGGTAAGAAGAGATCTGCATCCTTGATCAGTTTTAATCTCACCTCTACCCCATGAATCGCACTTGATACGAGAATTGATCCGGTACATCTCAGTACATATCATCCTAATATGCATCCAAACATGAAGATCCCTTCTTACCCTTCTCACCGGAAGTATGGAACCCAACCTGACTTATTTAGTGTGTATATATACATATTTGCTATTGATATATATATATATAGAGAGAGAGAGAGAGGGGCGTTCAAATGCAACTAATTTGCATGATACACCTCATGCAATTACTCTGTCCACCACTCATTTTATGTAATTAAGAAAAATGAAAAAAGATGAAAATAAAATGAGTGGTGGATAGAGTTGCATGGGTTGCATCATGCAAAAGGGTTGTATAATAACCCCCTATATATATATATATATATATATATATATATATATATATATATATATATATATATATATAGGGAGAGGTTCATTTGAGAAATACTAAATATATGTGAAATAAAAAAGTAATCCTAGTCTTTCATTTGGTCAAGATCGGCTTTGACCGGTCAAATCTTGTGTCTTTGACTGGTCAACAATTATGGCTTTGACTGGTCAAAAGTTGTGGCTATTCTAAAAATAGAAGGATAGTTTTGTAATTTTTACAAATACACGAGACGAGTTCAGTGTAATTCACATATTAACTCTTTTAACTGATTCATATATGAACCAATTAACTGATTCATATATGAACTAATTAACTGTAGGTTCATTGTGAATCAGTTGAACTAATTAACAGATTCATATATGAACCTTTGTGATTCACATATGAACTAATTAACTGATTCATATATGAATAAGTTAAAAAAGTTCATATGTGAATCATACAGGTTCATATATGAATTCGTCCCGCGTATTTTACAAGACTACCCCTCTATCTTCTACAGACCACACAAGGAAATATCCGGTGCTTCACGGTCAAAGCCGCAAATGTTGATCAGATAAAGGGCTAGGAACATTTCTTTATTTCTCATATCTTTAGCATTTCTCAAATGAACCTAATCCTATATATATATATATATAGAGAGAGAGAGAGAGGGAAGTTCATTTATTGACCAACAAATTGTTGTTAACTTTGTGGACCTTATCCAACCAATAGAATTGCACTTTGATATGTTGTTTTTATTCATTTAACCATTAATGACAAAGGGTAGAAAGATAAATCTTAATATATACAATATTTATTATACTTGTGTGGGAGTTACAAAAATTTAAATTCCACAATCCTACCAAATTCTTTGATTTCAAAATATTTTATATAATCAATTGCTAAAATCGTATGAACATCACAAGAAGTCTAGTAGCTACTTGTTTCAATTCAAATCTTTTATCTACCGATTGAGTATGATGATTTATGCAAATCCAGGTATGATTGTCTCTTTAAACCACTCAGACGAAACCATGTGAACTTTAATATAAAATCATAAGGCACTGCATTTTCTGTCAAAATTTCAACTTTAAAAAAAAATAATGTTCATATTTTTTCATTTGAATATGATGTTCAGTTAAGGCGGTTCGTATGTAAGTGCATACACACATGTTCGAGGTGACATCTAAAAGTAATAATGTTCATATTTCTTCATATGAATATGATGTCAGTTAAGATACCATAAAGTTAACACATGTTCGAGGTGATTTTTAAAAGTAATAATGTTCATATTTCTTCATATGAACATGTATGAAACTACTGCATGCTTGAGTTGATGAACATCTAGTCCCCATATCAGTTTACCAGCAATTACCACTGCAAACATCAAGGTATGATTGTTTGCATAAACCAATCATGCAATTGTCAATGTATGCAGATTCAAGAACACTAATGAACAAAATAAACCTACACAAAGTGATATTGATTCAGTGCCCATATCAGTAAACAACAATTACCTAATGAACACTAATGAACCAAACATCCAAGTATGATTGTTTGCATAAACCTATCATTCAATTACCAATGTATGCAGATTCATGAACACTAATGAACCTATATATTGACCGAGTGCTCAAATCAAATGCATGCAGATTCATGAACACTAATGAACCGAGGCTTACGATTCTTTTGGAAGGAACATTAATTGAGAGATAATAAAGACATAATATTTCATTGATTTTTTCCCAAAATACCCTTATCATTATAGTTCACTCCTAATTTTTCATTAATTGTACATTTATTAAG
The DNA here is from genome assembly GCA_023525745.1 of Arctium lappa. Lineage (NCBI taxonomy): Eukaryota > Viridiplantae > Streptophyta > Magnoliopsida > Asterales > Asteraceae > Arctium > Arctium lappa. The sequence goes on from CM042057.1 coordinate 48,448,378, forward strand.
GCTTTAAAAAATATTCAATCTCAACCATTGTTTTTCAAGATCAATGGCTTATAATGGTTCATAAAGTTAACACAAAAAATGTGGTTAATAAATGATCCGGACCCATATATATAGGGAGGGGTTAAAATGAGAAATGCTAAGTGTGAATCCCAGTTTGCAAGCGTAATGATTAAAGCAACGAAGAACAGTCACAATGATTCATCAACTACGGTCATACGATTTGTATTAATCAATAAAGCTCAAAAGGTTACAGAGAGAATTGAATGAAATATGTGTAAACCTCTAAATGACCATTGACCTAAAATTAGGTTAAAGCTAAACATTATATACTTGGGCTTAGACCTAAAAAGGCCCATGGCCCGTTTAACAAACAAAACCCTTTAACAAAATAAGAGAATAAAGAAATTACATTTCCCACCCCTCTACTTCAATTCAACATATAAAACACACTCTAACAATCTCCTCATTTGAATTGAAGTTCGTAGTCCATCCAGTTCGGAACAAGCGTCTTCCGTAGCCCAAAGTGTAACTCGAAAATCGTTATCAAATTTATGTACTCTAATCTTTCGAGAATCGGCTTCAAGGCTTTAGACACAAGTACTTTGTATTCTAGGTCCAACGGATTCTGACCTTTGTCGTATTGAGACATCATGGCGTGAAGTTTGTTTCTAAGAATGTACAGAGTACCATCACAGAATCTTGCAATCTGGCTGAATCTGATGAAGCGCATTTTACCTTGGGTATGTAATGCCAAGTTCCGAAAGTTCCATCACTGTGTAGACTGGAACATCATTATTGTTTATTGGTAGACTCAGATCAGGTTTGAATAAATTGATCTTGGCTTGATGGCTTTCAAAATCAATTTGTAAGTCTTCAAGACACGCTAACTTCATTGTGCTTACCATGAATTGCTTTACTGCAGAAGTGCATCTTGAATTACTCCCAGACGTATGGTTCACGTCTTCATGTCACATAGCAAAAACAAAAGATCTGGTAGCTCTAGATTCTCAAAGTCAAACTCTGAGAATTTCCATTGCTTACCATCAGCTCTAGTGAGAAAGAAAGTCGGAAACCATATTTTGTTGGAACATTCAGTACCAATCTCATCGACATATTTGATTTTGAGCTTTGTTATGATTCCTCTGCTTGGTCTATCGGGATTCCCTCTTAGAGAACAATATTAAAAAAAATTACCTCTGCTTAACGACCCAATGCCATAGATGAAAACTTTATCATATGTTCGAATCCAGTGAGCAACGATCCTTTTCTGAGACTCTCCAAGAAAGGGAACATTGATCCTTACTCTTTCCTATTTCAGTGGTGGATCAGGTCGAGTGTTTACGGTTTCACGAACTGGAGTTTCTAAAGTATATTGATCGGGGAGATCTATTGTACTGAAGGAACTGAACGTAGAGGGATGACGTCGGAAAGTGCCTCAGCAGACTGAAACCCTAGTCGCATATGCTCAAATAAGCTATCATAGTCTCCTTGTTGCATACATTCTTCATCATCGAATGTGCATAATTCATTGACTCCTTCTTGGAACACGACTAAAGCTCTTTCTGAAACTACTGGTTCAGCTTACTCAACAACATCTACAAATGGATCAATTATAGCCAAATTTCCTACCTCATCGGGTGAGTTTGTACCTGTTTCACAATCGACTAATTTTGTGACCGAGCAGTCTGCCTGATAGTGGCTCGACTGTGAAATAACTTATGTCTGTGTATCATCGGTCTCCATATCATGTAATGTATCATGAACCCCATCGGCTGCCCTTTCTTGTACTGTTTCCGGCTGGCTACCGATTTGAGAGGTCGTTGTCCTTGTTATTGTGTCACTAATTCACTGGCGTTTCTCCCCCTCATGACGATCGGGATCATTTCGGTCGTCATGTGGACATTTGGAAGAACCGTCTTGAGTGAGGCAAGAGAACTCGAGTACCTTAACCCTGTTGGAAGGGGTAGATAGCGAAGACTGGAAATCGACAGAAATGGAATTCATTTTCTCGGCTAGATCTCAGAAACATGCTCTGACTTCGTCTTGGAAAACACGAGATTCAGACAGTTGGTGAAGAAGGGCAATAAGACCTGCATCTTCAGGGGTACCGTGAGATAGAAGATCGGCTAATAACATGGACTTGAGCTCGCTAGTGGACGATCTTTGTTGAACTGGTGGAGGTGGTGTGGGTGCTGTAGGAGGAGCTTCAGCTGCTGGGGACTTGCCTTTCATCATTCGAAGAACTGTTTGTTGGAACTCCTCAGCTGATTGGCGCTGATGTTCAAGTTGGCGAGAGATGGAACCATCGATAGCATGCAAAGCTTGCTGCAATAGTTTCGGTGTAATAAATGTGGGTAAACTAACACCTGGGTCACATAGACTTCCAATTGTGGTAACGACTGTTGAAGTCGTACCGTCTACGTTCACAGCTGGCGTGATGATAGTTGTGGTAGGACTTCCAGCCAATCCTCATGGAGCACCACTTGTGGGTGTCACTATGGCTGTTCTGGTTGGGCCACACATGCTCGCAACTATAGACTCAGAATGTGTCCTAGAGTGTATAGGATCTAGACTCGATGCGTGAAGAATAGAAGTCGATGGTTGGGGCTGAGGCCTATCTGTTTCAATAACTTGACTCTTCAAGTGAGAGCCTGGTAGTGTATGTGTTATGTCCCCGTGAATATCTGAAACAACCATCTGTTGTGAGTAGGGGTGTAAATGAAACGAGAAAACTCGTAAGCTACTCGAGATCGACTAGGTCAAAACTCGACTCAAATAGGCTCAACTCAAACTCTAGTTCGACTCGACATACTAACGACTCGAGTCGAGCGACCTGATACTCGACTAAATAAGCTTGTGAGATACTCGAATATATATTATACATATATAATTAATTTATATTATAATTTATAAAGTATAATGTAAGAAAACTTAATAATAATTATTTTAATACAATACATTAATGTTAAGATAATAAATCAAAATTGAAAATTGAATTAAAAAAAACTCTAAAACAGGAGGAGGAGATGATGAGAAGTGAGAAGAAAGAAGAGAGACTTTTTCCCATCCCACATTGGTCCCTTAATTCCTTTTTGACTCTTTACTCTAGTATATATATATATATATGGGTAGGCCTCCACCATTTTGTTTGCATTCTTCTTGTTGGTCCCGAAGGTGCTTAACAAGTTTGTAGAAGGGGGGGGATGAATACAAACACAAAATTTAAAATTTAATAAATTGTTTATTGATAAATCAAATACAATTTATAAGTCTGTTGCAGAATAATTTTAAGTAATACTCAATCTAAACAAACTAAAGAAAACACTGAGATGGTTGCACAAGAATATAGAGAATGGGAGATTAGAGAGTATAGAAAACAAAGGTTTCTATATTTTAGAAAGATGAAGGCTAGAGGCGCATTCCTTTCTCAGATGGAGAAGTAATCTTTCTATTTATACCCTATGCATTAAATGCATGGCAGGGCACTTTACACGTGTCCTTCCTTGATCGGCAGTGAGGGTCTGATTTTGGGAGACATGCTTTCGGCCGTATCATGAACAGTGTAGTTGACAGAGTTGTTGTACGAATTGTAGCAGAGATGCAGAGGTATGTCCGTTCTGACACATCGTACTTGGTGTGCAAGGGAAAGACAAAAGATACTTGAGGCATAAGCTAAATGATCAACAATCGCTGAATATCTCTTCCTTCAGAGATACAAAGAAGTTCAGCTATCGCTGAAGCTTTTCTTCAGGTTTCTTCGCGTATAAGTAGAGTCCCCTTTGCTTCACTGATATCCGCATCAGGTCACTAGTAGACTTGTCTTTGTTCAGCAGCTTCGTCTTAGATTCAGCTATGAACATCTGTTGGCGCGAAACTATCTTTTGGGATCATGTTTAATTGTTTACATTAGAAACAATCAGCGATACTAAACATACTCAGTATTTAAGCGCTGATGGTGAAAAACTAATACATAAAAATGTTTACAAGAAAGATCATCAGTGATAATTGAACAGACTCAGTCTGATCGCTGATGATGAAACACTAATACATATTGTATAAACGTAATTTTCACTAAGTATAGAAGAGGGTCTTTATCAAATCACTGAGAGACTTTGGATCAACAATCTCCCCCTATTTGATAATGACAAAGTAACTGAAGAAAATTACTTTTTTAAATCAAAATAAGGAATAATAAGGACTCATAACATACATGTCCCAATTACTATTTTGAGGGATCTTTTACAGTACTGATAGGGTTAAGTACTTCACTGAAATTTTCATTAATTCAAAGAAAGAATTACAAGATATGAAAATATGAAGTACAAGTGAAGAACTAACTACTGTAATTTTAACTAATAGATTACAAGAATTAAGAAACTAATCTATCAGCTATCTAGAGAGGACTTTGGAGGATTGATCATATAGTCAGTTATTTCTTCTCCTCTTTGCCTTCGATCTGAAGATTCTTGACTAATGATTGTCTTGATTGATTCAGCTAGAGGAGAGAAGTCACACCATAAGCATAAGAGATCCTTGAGATGACTAAGAGGACATATAGGGATTTCAGAGACTCTTTTGGAATCTGAGTTGTTTCTCATCATCTCTGAAGAAGATTCCAAAAGGATCTTTAAGTACTTGCCCAGGAATACATGGTCCACCAGGAGGCAAGGATAGATCTAGAACTGAGAGATCAGGAGGAGGACCAAACAATGCTTCCTTTGAGAATTTGATGGAGATGTCGTTTCTAATAGTAGCGACATTCTCAGAGGAGGAGGTGGCAGGTTTTCTTTTGATTTGTCTTGGCTTAGAAGCAAGAGCAGATGACACCTTTAATAAAACAGCTGTTATTCCCTAGATTCTAGTTTCTAATCACAAACATTCAAACAAACACAAACAAGAATTCAATTACCTATTTTGATTCAATCTCAAATCAACAATTACACTTTCTCTCTCTAGAACTCCCTCTAGAACTCTCTCTCTCTCTCTCTCTACAATACTCTCTCAATCGTATTCTCTGATTCTCTCAATTAGAATTCTCAATATTCCACACCTAGACAACTTACAAAAACAACAAGGTACAAGGTATTTATACCCACAACTAAAATACAAGGAAACTAAACTACAAAAATACAAATACAAAGACTTTGACTTTTATTACAAAAGACTTTGACTTTAATGAAAGTTGACTTTCTCAGCTTTGACTTTCTAGAACTTTGACCTTCAGTCTTTCTTGATCTTGTATCCAATAGATTTATGCTCTAACAATCTCCCCCTTTGGATTCAAGATCACTGTTGAAATATCTAGCAATTCAGTCTTCACTTTTAAGCTCTGTCAGTACAATCTCCCCTTTTCCTTTGATGGTATTCTTTCCAAAACTGTCTTCAAACGATTAACAATCTCCCCAAAACTTTCACAAGATACTTTCAGACTTTGGAAAGAAATTATCTTTAGAATCAACTCGGATTGCTTTAGCAAATAATCTTCAAAGAAAAATTTCCTCAAAATTAGCACATCTTCAGAAATTCTTTGATCTTCTTCAAATCTTTACTGTGAATCATCTGACTTGGACATTTCTGAAAATCATCTCTCAAAACTATATCATTTCTTGATAACATCTCCCCCTTTTTGATGATCTGAACATCTATATCATCAAAACTTTCACCAAGAAATGTCTTTGACCATTCTGATCTGTCAAACTGAGCCTCTAATTCTGTGATCCATAACCAAGTATTCATCTAGATCTTTGCAAATCCAGACAAAATAAGAACATGTAACTCCTGAATCAAGAAATGAATCAGTTAAAATGCCTGTCAGTAACACAAAGTCACTATGTGTAACGAATACACAATATAAATGAGCTTTTTGATGTTCACTCCCCCAGGGCTTCCATCCAATCATCGAAGCACCACAAAGAAAATTTCTATGAATGTTATGACAAAGAAACGAATTCTTTGTGTGTTCGTACAAGTGTAGAAAGAATTAAGCACGAAAAATTGCTTTTTAAGGCTCAACATAGTGTAAACCACTAGACAACAGTAGATAAACACAGACTCAATGTGCGTGATTGAAGTGCGAAGGTGGGGCAGACTTACTTCTTTTTCAATATCCAGATTTTCCAAATGAAAAGCAGATAGATAATGTGTTGCGTCCCAGAAAAATATGAAACATTTTCTTTTTGAGAAGAAAATGAGTAGCTGGTGGGGTTTAGACAAGAGTTGGCATGGGCTATTTGCCTGTTTCAATAATGTTCACAAAAGAATTGTGATGCATTAGTAATGTGGCTGCCCGGATCAGAAAGTAGATGGTGCAGAGTTTAATATTCTTTTACTCTGTTCTCACATCCTCTTTCTTTTAATCATTATAATCTCACATCTAACCAAACTCTCTTTTCCATTTTACCTCATCACACACACACTCATTTCTTTTCTAATCCTCACACTCAATCACTAAAGGATTAACTTCTTGGGTAGAAATCACTGGTTAACATGATTTCATAGAAGTTTCAATTAAGTCCTAGCACAAAGAACCCATATAATCCTAGAAAGCATGTGTTGCTCAAATGGTTTAATTATAGCAGTTAAAGCTCATATACAAATGTCAGATGTAAATATGCTCAGAATATAATCATGAAGATATGAGCATTTTTTTTAAACATTGAAGTATTTTCAAACAAGTATATTGAAAGAATGAACATGAATACAAGAGACTTGTTTGAAAATCTGACATTGTATGAAAATGATCAGAAATGAATGATATAACAATCAAAGCTTATGATCAACAAAAATGAATATTGTCTATATGAAGCAAAAATATAGACATTCTTGAAATGACGTTTCGAAATGAAATTACGCTAAAAAAATTCTTTGAAGTACAAGCGGGGTGTCTTACCATCGAACATATGTTTCAATATGAGACATGGTAAGAACAATTTGAACAAAAAGTCAAACCGGTGTGTGTGAATACTTGAAAGTATATGGAAAAGATAGTACGCAAGTATTTATCTTTGTAAACACACGATTTGTAAACATGTAAGCACAAAATAAAATGAAAACATTTAAAATCAGACTTCCAATTCATGAAATCTGTTTAAAAATTGGGAAGTGGTTTAAACATTTAAAAAAAATATTTTCTATGATTGAAAGTTGTTTTTCTTTCAACCATATATGAGATTAAGATTAGAAATTTAACCTTTTGAGTACAGTCTTAAATCTCATGAAGTCACGCTGAAGTCATAAAGATATTATCTTGTAAACTTCTCTCATTCTACAAAAGTCTCAAAGTCATATCAAAGCAAATTTTATACACAAAAATTTATTCAAAATGAAAAGACATAAAGCAATAAAACGTTGATTGTACGAGTTCTGATCTGAGATAATCAGAAATCATAGTCTTACTCCTTTTGACTTGACTAATATGCATGCTCCCCCTAAAATCATGCATTACAAAAATTTGTTAGTTAAGTAAAATGCAGAAATTAGTTATGCTCCCCCTCAAAAGAATAATGATCATCTTAAATCTTCTCTTACTCCCCCTGAGATCATGAGCAAACAATTAAAGTGCAGATATCCTTCAAACATAATGATAAAGAAAATGATGAAAAATAACAATATGTAACTTTATTAGGTAACAACCGATTACGTCTTAAGATTTAACATACCAAGCTTAGAGACAATAAAATTAAATCTCTTTTCATCTAAGGGTTTGGTAAATAAATCTGCAAGTTGATAATCTGTTTTTACAAAATAAAGTTCAATTGTTCCTTTTTCTACATTATCTTTAATAAAATGATACCTGACATCAATGTGTTTGGTTTTCGTATGCTGGACAGGATTAGCAGATATCGCGATTGCACTCTTCGAGTCACAATATATTGGTATTTTATCAAACTTGAATCCGTAGTCTCGCAGCTGTGTTCGAATCCACAAGACTTGAGAGCAGCAACTGGCAGCAGCTACATACTCTGCTTCAGCAGTCAATGTGGAAACGCATAATTGTTTCTTTGACACCCATCTAACGAGCTTGTCTCCAAGAAATTGAATGTGACCTGAAGTGCTCTTTCTGTCCAACATGCAACCTGCATGATATGCATCTGAATAAGCAGTCAGTTGAAACCCAGTATCCTTAGGATACCACAGACCAAGATCTGCAGTCCCCTTCAGATATCTAAAAATCCTTTTGACAACAGCCAAATGGGATTCTTTAGGAGCAGCCTGATATCTAGAACATAAGCATGTTGAAAACATAATATCTGGCCTACTTGAAGTAAGATACATTAACGATCCTATCATACCTCTATAAGTCCTAACATCAACACTTTTACCCGAAGGATCAGTGCTAATATTAGTACCTGGTGCCATCGGGGTTCCAATTGGTTTACAATTTTCCATTTTAAACTTCCGAAGAATATCCAAAATGTACTTAGATTGGTTAATGAAAATCCCCGTTGAAAACTGTTTAACTTGTAATCTGAGAAAGAAATTCATTTCTCCCATCATACTCATTTGAAAATGTGACACCATGAGGTTAGAAAAGTTTTTGCAATATTTAGGATTAGTAGAGACAAATATTATATCATCAACATATATTTGAATAAGGATGATATCGGCTTTTTCCTTTTTGATGAACAAAGTGGTATCAACCTTACCTTTGGAAAAACCGGACTTGACCAAAAATTTATATAGAACGTCATACCATGCTCGAAGGGCTTGTTTTAAACCATACAGGGATTTATCCAAAATGTAGACATGATTTGGCTTATCTGGATTGACGAACCCTTCTGGTTGTGACACGTATACTTCTTCCTTAAGAATGCCATTCAGAAAGGCTGTTTTCACATCCATCTGAAAGACTGTGAAATTCTTATGAGCTGCGTAGGCTAGAAACATACGGATTGCCTCTATATGCGCTACTGGAGCATACGTCTCATTATAGTCTATGCCTTCCTCTTGCCGGTAACCTTTGGCAACAAGTCTAGCTTTGTTCCTTATGACGATACCATCTTCATCCTTTTTATTCTTGAATGCCCATTTAGTGCCAATTACGGATTTTCCTTCCGGTTTTTGAACTAATCTCCAGACCTTCAGGGCTTCAAACTGATTTAATTCTTCTTGCATAGCAGATACCCAATCCGAATCAGCTAAAGCCTCTGATACACGTGTGGGCTCTATCTTGCTGAGGAATGAGTCATGCATACATTGATTAAGAGTCGTTGACCTAGTTTGTACAGGCTTGTTAAAATCTCCAATTACTTGATGTAAAGGATGCTCTTTGGTCCAGCGATGCTCATGAGGGAGTGGAGTAGATGAAGATTGATCATGATCATCATCTAGAAATCCACTGTCAGACTCTTCAGTTTGAATAATTGGAGGGGGGTTTGCAGTTACTTCTGGCTCATCAGTTACTTGTACATCTTCAACTGTAGGAGTAGATGTTGGAATGTGAGTTTCTGACTGAACGGGGGATACAAGTTCAGTTAAAACTTCTGAAGTGACTGGATGATTGCAGCTTGTATCTTCAGACCTTCTTAATCGTTATGTTGTCTTGAATGATGTCACCATATCCTAAGATTGGTGAAAGCTGATCGTTTCCAAATCTAACATTTCCGCTGAATTTCTCTGTAAAATTAGACAATAAAGCTTTCTGCCCAGTCATATGCTTGGAACATCCACTGTCCAAGTACCACATATGTCGGGTCTGCAAGAGAAATCAGAAAAAACAATAGATTTAGGTACCCATTTAAAAACGGGTCCTAACAGATTAGCACAAGATTTTGGTATCCATTTAAATATGGATCCTCCTTTTCTTTGAAACCTTTTGAAAAAATTTGATCTTGAAGAATAAACATGATAAGATCCAAACTAAACATTAGAATTATGTTGATAAGCAAAATCATTTCTCCGATAATGATAAGATTTAGTAGTAGTAGGAGATAATTGAATCAATTGCTTTATTGAATAACGCTTGTAAGAAGTTACAAGGTTTTGTTTATGAGAAACAAGTTGACCAACTACATCAGTATCACTACTATCAGATCTATTACACGAGTTATCAGAAACTGATTCAGCTATCTCATCATTCTTCCTTTTTGATCGCCATTCAGTTCGAGCTTTCGACCTTTTCTTGCTAATATCTGAAACAAAAGATTTAGATTTATTAGAAAAATCAGATTTCTGAGATTGATTTTTCTTTTGTGTACCACTGTATTTCTGTTTCTGTAATCGCTGTTTCTTATGTTTCTTACCTTGAGCATAGTAATCAGCAGTTACAAAAACTGATTCAGGGATCACAACCAGAAGATGAGTGATGACCTTAAGAGATTTGAAAAGGATATCAAAGATTATGTGAGAATTGTTGAGAGGTTTGAGGAACAGATTAAAGGTTTTCAAGCCAATGAACTCCAAGACTCATATGACACCAATTACTGGAAGTGGGAGAAAAAGGATCTAGAACTTAAACTGACCAAATCTAAAGAGGAGAGTGAAAAACTGAGAGAGGAGCTAACCAAGGTTAAGCTTGATGTAGAAAAGTTTTCCAATGCTTCTAAAGCAATGGACTCTTTACTACAAACTCAGATTCATGACAAGCTGAGAAGAGGAATTGGGTACAATGCCACACCTCCACCATATAACAACAATTACATTCCTCCTACTTCAGATTACTTGAAACCAAAGATAGGAAGGACTTGCTTGAGGGAGCCACTGAGATAGATCCTTAGATGAGGTAGTTGTTGAGGATAAAACTGAGAAAGAGGTTGGAAAGAGTAAGGAGAACAAGGTGGGTGGTGAGATTCCTTTAGAGAATAACATTATCACCAACGAGGACTGTGGAAGGGCTTGGATCAAATCCAAGGACATAGAAAAGACAGAGGGAAAGTCTGGTAAGGTCCATTACAAACAGACTACAGTTGTGAATCCAAGTCCTTGCAAATAGTGTGCATGTAAGAAGACTGAGCCCCAAAAACATGATAAAAAGAGGGAAAATCAAAGAAACTGGAATAATCAGTGGGCACAAAAACAAGGGGTTGATTTGAGTAAAATCAATATACCAAAACCTTGCTTTATCTATGGCAAATTGAATCATCTTGCCAAATTCTGTTATTTCAATCCTATAAACCAAAGGATGAATTTTCAAAGATCCATGCAAAAACCCTTTGGTTATAGGAAGGTTGAAAAGAACCATATGGCTAAGAAAACTGTTAAATCTAAAAGCCACATGAAGAAAAAGTCTGTTAAAGAAAGTGTCAATATGTGGGTTCCTAAAAGCACTAAAACTGTTAGTACTGCTACCACAAATAGTACTGCTGACAATGATAGTGCTGCTAGAAGAAATACTTCTGCTAACAATGTTAGTGCTGCTGACATTGTTAGTACTTCTTCAAAAGTTAATACTGCTAACTCTGTTAGTGCTGCTAACAAGGTTAGTGTTGCTAAACCTTTTAGTACTTCTAAAGTTAGTACTGCTTCTAGGGTTTGTGCTGCTAAGCCAATCATATTGACAAAGTACTCAAATAAAGAGTGCTCTGAGCTTAAAAACCTCATCAAAAAGGAATGTAAATACTTTGATGAGAAAGGGAGACCCAAGACCACTTTGGCTTGGGTCCCCAATCAATACTAATTGTTTAATCTTATGTGCAGGGCAATCAACATCTCAAGGGGAAGAGCATTTGGCATGTTGATAGTGGTTGCTCTAGGCACATGACAGGGAACATGTCATGCCTCAAGAATTTCAAGAAAATTGATGGTGGGCATGTTGCCTTTGGTAATACTCCAGATGGAGGAAAGATACTTGGTAAGGGGGATGTAACCAAAGGTAAAATGACCTTTGAAGATGTATTCTATGTTGAGCAGTTAAGGTACAACCTGTTAAGTGTATCACAGGTTTGTGACAAACAACATAGTATATTATTTACAGATTCTGAATGCATTATCCTTGCTCCTGGATTCAAGGTAGTTGATGAAAAGATGATACTACTAAGAAATCCCAGAAAGGATAATGTATATTGCTTAGATATGGAAAGTGTTTCAACTGATTCATCCCTAAACTGTCTTGTTTCAAAAGCTTCTTTGGATGAATACTCTCTTTGGTACAGAAGGATGTGTCACATGAACTTTAAAACAATGAATAAACTTGTTAAAAACAACCTTGTAAGAGGTTTACCTTCCAAAGTCTTTTCATGTGATGATCACTGTGTTGCCTGTCTTAAAGGCAAACAACAAAAAACTTCTCTTAAGTCCAAAAAGTTGAACACAATCTCTAATTCTCTTCAATTGTTACATATGGATCTGTATGGTCCTACAAATGTTATGAGTATTGGTAAGAAATCATACTGCCTTGTTATTGTTGATGATTACTCTAGATTTACTTGGGTATATTTTCTAAGGACTAAGGATGAGACAAGTGGACTGATCAAATCCTTTATTCTAAGAATTGAAAACCAAACTAATCAAAAGGTAAAAGTCATTAGGTCAGACAATGGTACTGAATTTAAAAATCATGACCTAAACACCTTTTGTGAGGAAAAAGGAATTGAGAGGCAATACAGTGCTCCTAGGACTCCACAACAAAATGGTGTTGCTGAGAGAAGGAATATGACACTAATTGAGGCTGCTGGATCTCTGTTGGCAGATTCAAAACTTCCAATTACTTTCTAGGCTGAAGCAGTTAATACTGCTTGCTATGTCCAAAACAGAGTTCTAGTAGTCAAGCCTAAAAACAAGACACCTTATGAGCTTTTAAATAACAGAAAACCTTTTATAGGATTTTTCAAACCTTTTGGGTGTCCTTGTACCATTGTCAATACCAAAACTCACTTAGGAAAGTTTGATAGCTAGGCTGATGATGGTTTTCTTGTTGGTTACTCATCTCAGAGTAAGGCTTACAGAGTTTTTAATACTTCTTCTAGAATAATTAAGGAAAGTGACAATGTCGAATGCAATGAGAACACACCAAATCCTATTGGGTCTGGTCCTCAGTGGCTATTTGACATTGATTCACTAACTAACTCTTCGGGTTTCAGTAGTGATTATCATGCAGGTTCAGGAAGTGGAGGATCAGGGGATGACCAAGTACAAGTACAAGACATTATTCCTCAGTCTGTGATCTTTCCCATACCTATAATAGAGCCTGTTGAGGTCTGTGAAAAGAAGAATGCTACTGAACCAATTCAGAGTGAAGAAGAAAGAAGAGATGAAGAGAATCAAGTGCATGAAGAGCCAGAAGCAGCTGATGAGATCCCCTCAGCTGACTTAAATGATTCCAATCTGGATGTGGGAATCAATGAAGAACCTAGTCATCAGACTAGAACTCAAAAGAATCATCCCCCAGAGCTGGTCATAGGAGACATCTATTCTCCTATGATAACAAGGAATCAAAGCAGACTTCAAGAGCTGCAGGATCAGCAACACACAGTACTCTCCGGCTTTCTATCTCAGATTGAGCCTAAGAAGGTTTTTGAAGCAATGAAAGATTCCAGTTGGATAGAAGCTATGCAAGAAGAGTTACTGTAGTTCAAGTTGCAAGAAGTTTGGGACTTGGTGGACCTTCCAAAAGGACATAGAGCTATAGGCACCAAGTGGATTTTCAGGAACAAAAAGGATGAGAGAGGCATTGTGATAAGAAACAAAGCAAGACTGGTGGCACAAGGGTACACTCAAGAAGAAGGCATTGACTATGAAGAAGTGTTTGCTCCAGTGGCAAGGGTAGAAGCAATTAGGCTATTTCTAGCCTATGCATCATACATGAAGTTCAAGGTATACCAAATGGATGTGAAGAGTGCCTTTCTTTATGGTACAATTGATGAAGAATTATATGTCTGTCAGTCTCCTGGATTTGAAAATCCATCATATCCAGACAGAGTATACAAACTGAAGAAAGCACTTTATGGTCTTCATCAAGCCCCAAGAGCATGGTATGATACTCTGTCTACCTATCTCTTGGAGAATGGGTTTGAAAGAGGAATAATTGACAAGACCCTATTCATTAAATGAAGTAAGAAGGACATCCTATTGGTTTAGATTTATGTGGATGATAACATCTTTGGATCCACAAAAGATCAAATGTGTAGAGACTTTGAGAAGTTGATGCACAAGAGCTTTAAAATGAGTTCAATGGGTGAACTTACCTTCTTCCTTGGGCTTCAAGTGAAACAAAAGAAAGATGGGATCTTCATAAGCCAATCAAAATATGTGAAAGACATCCTGGATAAGTATGGTCTAACAGACTCAAAGCCAGCAAGCACACCTATGGAGACTCATAAACAGATTACTGCTGATCTTGAGGGGGAGGATGTTGATGTCCATCTATATAGATCAATGATTGGATCTCTCATGTATCTCACAACCTCAAGACCAGACATCATGTTTCCAGTGTGTTTGTATGCCAGATTCCAAGTCAAGCCAAAGCAATCACATCTGCAGGCTGTTAAAAGGATTTTCAGATACTTAAGAGGGCAACCTAGATTAGGTCTTTGGTATCCTTATGAATCCAACTTTGATTTGATTGCCTATTCAGATAGTGACTTGGGTGGTGCTGTCATGGACAGAAAGTCTACTTTAGGTGGATGTCAACTTTTGGGTGCAAGACTAGTATCTTGGCAGTGTAAGAAACAAACCACAGTGTCCTTATCAACAACAGAAGCTGAGTATATTGCTGATGCAAGTTGCTGCTCTCAGGTTCTATGGATTCAGAATCAGATGCTGGACTATGGGGTAACCTTTCTTCACACTCCAATCTTCATTGACAATAGCAGTGCTATAAGAATTGTTAACAATCCAGTCAAGCACTCCAAAACCAAGCACATTGAGATCAGGTATCACTTTATCAGAGACTGTAATGAAAAGAAGCTAATTCAAGTTGCTAAGGTTCATACTGACAACCAGTTTGCTGATCTATTCACTAAAGCTTTTGATGTCGGTAGATTCACTTTCTTGGTCACAAGTGTGGGCATGATCAACTCTGAATGAGCTCATGTGTTAAAAATGTTTTCATACCTGTTATTGGTTTATTCTTTGGTGTTACTAACATCTTTTTCAGGAAGTAATTATCTTGCTCAGAGTACCACAAGCTTCAAAAAGTGTAAGTCTAGTTAATGCTGCCAGTACAGTTTTAATACTGCCAGTGCACAGTTAATACTGCTAGTTCGTTAATACGGCTAGTAATTAATAATGCTCTCAGTTAATTCTGCTAGTTGTTAATACTGCTAGTGGTTAATACTACTCTTAGTTAATACTGCTAGTTAGTAAATACTGCTAGTGGTTAATACTGCTCTCAGTTAATACTGCTAGTTAGTTAAAACTGCTAATGGTTAATACTGCTTATGTCCCGAATCGTATAAATACCCTATTTGCCCGCCCAAACGTTCATAACGACTCTTTGATTCCTATTTATCTGCTCTCTAACCCTTTTCTCTCAAGAACAAGTGTTTCAGTCCAACATACTCAAGTTCAATAGCATCCATGGCTTTCATTCATGAGCACAACGAGATTGCGATGCTACAGAAGCCGAAACAAGCTGCTGGATTCCACCAGATTGTGGATTTTCTCAAGTCCAGCCACATTGCCCATGCTCTCACTGTATCGCCAACAATATACATAGAGCATCAAAGACAATTCTGGGCGAATGCCACCATAGTCACAGAGAATGGTGTGCATATTCTGAAGACAAGGGTGTGTGCCAAACCCTTGTCAGTTTCTGAAGAGGTGATACGCATCTGTCTACGTCTAGACGATGCTGTAGGTATTACTTCTATTCCAAAAGAGGACTTGTTCTCAAACCTTTCAAGAATGGGGTATGGAGGCCAATTGGGTGGTTTCAAATTCTCAAAAGCAAAATTTTATACCCAATGGCGTTTTCTTGTTCATACCTTAATGCACTGTATTTCCAAAAAGACTATTGGATGGAGTGAGTTTAGCAGTACCATTGCTTATGCTTTAGTCTGCTTGGCCACTGCCAGAAAGTACAATTTCTCAAGAATGATTTTCAGTGATCTTGTATCAAACTTGGGAAGCAAAAAGAGTTTTTACATGTACCCAAGGTTTGTACAGGAAGTTATAACTCATGAATTGACGGATATGCCTCACTTTGATGAGGAATATGTACCAAAAATCCCCAAAGGTAAGGTCTTTTCAAACATGAAAAGATCTCCATTGGACTCGGAAGGAGTTGACACCCCGTTGTTCTCTACAATGATGGTGGTGTCCCATAATGAAGAAGGTATGGCAGCAGGGTTAAGGCCCTCATTAGACCATCCCACTGCTAGCCAATCCCAACCTTCCATCACCATATCAATCCCTCAGTCTCTTGTTCAAAAGCCAACTTCTCCAATAACCCGAACTTACTTAAGGAAAAAGGTAAAGAAGGCTCCTTCCCTTCTTGTACCTACACCCATAGAGCCTTTAAGCCCTCTAATGGAGAATTCTCCATTAGAGAATATCTACAGGGAAACCACAGGGGTGTCTCCCAACCCCAAGGAGGTGCTCACTGAGGAGATGGTTGAGCATATGGGTGCTAAGGCTGCCACTACTCCTGCTAGCACAGAGGAGGTCAGTGGTAACATAAATAAGACCTTCCCCATGGCAACTTTGGGTGAGAAATCATGCAAAGGTCCCAGTTGCCAAGAAACCACGGGGGTGGAGTGTGCTTCTGCTAGGCAGAAGGCTTCCACTACAAAAAGATCCCATGATCCTTCAAAAGAGGGTAACACATCTGGAGAAGGTGAGGACATATATGACTATAATGAATTGATGGAAACAATGGCCAACATCAACATGGATGTACTCAAGCAGGGACAAGAAATAGATGAGCTGAAACTGATAGTTCTATCTCAACAAGAACAGATTGTCAAACTGAAGAATATGGTGAAGAGACTTATTCAGAAAAAGAAGAATAAACAATTTGTTCTAAAGAGAAGGGAACCAGTGACTGATGCTCCCAAAATGGGAGAGTCAGAAGCTAATGCCAACATGGAAGATGTCAAGAATAAGGGGGAGCAAGAGAAAGTTGAGTTTAAGGGGGAGCAAGAAACTACAATAGTTTTTGTACAAGCAGTAGAAACATCAAACAGAGCAGCAGTAACAGAACAAGCAGCAGTAACTGTTAATGCTGTTGGTTCAAGCAAAGCAGCAGAAACAGTTAATACTGCTGAACTAAATGAAGCAGTAGAAATATTACAAGAGGTACTAACAGATCTTGAAATTGATGAAACTCTAATCAAAGCCAAGGATGATACTCTCAAGGTCACCTTAAAGGCCAAAGGAGTTGTCATCAAAGAAAGAGGTGAGGCTGTAAAGAAATCAAGCATTGAGAAGGTGATGAGCAAAGATAAAGGCAAAGCTAAGCTAGTGGAATCTGATCAACCAATCAAAAAGCAAAAGTTGGTTGAGTCAGATGAAGCTTTGGCCAGGAAGATGCAAGCTGATCTTGAGCAAGAAGAGAGGGTTCAAGTAGACAAAGATAGGGAGATGGCAAAGGCTTTAGCTGCAGAATTGAATGAAGCTTATCAACAAAGCTTGGCAACTGAAATGGCTCAGAAGAAAGCTGCAACTCTTAAGAAATCTGTGGTGGTCAAGAAGGCTGCAAAGAAGAGACAACCCTCAAAGACTTATCTTGGTATCCAAGAGAGAAACAAGATGATTACATTTCTCAAAGGTGCTGTAGGAGTCAGAAAGGAGATGTTCTCAACAATGACATTTGAACAGATTAAAGAGCTGTATGATTCAGAAATGCTAAAGTTTCAAGGAAATGAAACTGCCAGGGTGGAAATGGAGAAGAGAATGAAAGAAAGCAATGACTTCTTGATAGAAAAACCTTTTCCAGATGAACAAGAAACACCACCAAAGAAAGAAGCCACTATTGGTGAAAGTCTAAGGACTCTAAAAAGAACCAAGATGGTGGCAAGAAGAAAGTCAACCAAGAAGCCTAGAATAGCTGAAGAAGAAGCTGAGAAGGTTGCGGAAAAAGAAGAGGCATCTAAGTCATTTGAACAGAATATAACCAGCAAGAACTGTTGATGTAAATTTGTATATAGTAGTGATGGACAAAGTGCCTGAACCAATTTCAGCAGAACCTGTTGGTGTGAAGCCTCCTGAAGTTATTCTATGGGATACAATGAAGGTGGATGGCAAGGAATACATAAGATTCAAGAGGAAGGATGAAAAGTATGAAGTGTATAACACTTGGGCAAAGATTGTTAGAACATGCTCTAGGTCAGATCTTGAAGAGATGTTTGACATAGGAATGAAGTTGTATGCAGATCAACTTAAAGCTCTTGAGATTTTAATTACAAAACTGGTGATGGAGTATCTGTGTATGATGTTCAAGACTGAAGAAGTGGAGCATGTCATCAGAAATGTGTTCAAAACTGTCAACAATTGGACTCTATATGAAACTAGTGGAGTATATGCACTAACTATGGATTTAAATCACATAGAATACTTCCTAGTGGATAGAGTGTATAATCATAGCAGACTGAAGCTTCATGCAATGTTGAAGAAGAAGCTTGGATGTGTTCCAAATTCAAAGATGGCTAAGTATCTGATCCAAAGAACTATCAATCAGAGTTTGGGGTTGGATGCAAATCAGGAGTATAAGCCATGATGAAGTTTTGGGAGCATCTTGAAGATTATCTAAAGAACTTGACTTCTCTTCCTAAAAGTCAAGTTAGGGGGAGATTGTTGGGAAATTCAGAAATACACAAGTACAGTTAATGCTGCTAGAAGAATCTTGATTACTACTTCTGAGATTAATGCTGCTAAGTAAAGTTAATACTGCTCATCAAGATTAGTACTGCTAAGTCAAGATTAATACTGCTAGAGGAGATTACTACTGCTAAACAAGTTTAGTACTGCTAGTAGTTAGTATTGCTGAACAATAATACTGCTCAAAGTATTAATACTGCTGAAGACTTAGTACTGCTTGTAAGATTATCAAGATTCGTGTAGATAAATTTTGAAGATTATGGAAAGCTTGGAGATAAAGATGGAAGATTATTTTGAAGATCTTTTATTATTTGTAATTATCTTTTATCTTCAATATATATAGAATTAGTCAGAATAGTTTAGAAAGAAAATTTTAGAATTCTGAATTTTTGTTTTCATAGAGAGAATCAACCTCAAGGTTTGTAATCCTAATTCTAGAGAAGTAGAATTCGTATTGGTGAGCCTGTTCATCAATATTGAGGTTGAGTGTTGAATCTTGTAACTTTATAATCATTCAATAAAGTTTACAAGTTGGTCTTCTGATTCACTGTTCCATTGATTCTTGAATATTAAAGTGTTATTCCGCAAACTCCTTTAATATTGTTTCTGTGTGTTTATTCGTGTTTAGAATTCAGATCCTGTCACTTCTCAAACTCAGACTTAGAAAATTTAACTTCAAACTCAGAAATCTTCTTTTCAAAACAATCTACTTGAAGTTTAGAATAAAAATCAGACTTTCGTAAAGAATCAATTAGATCTTTGTTCCCAATAACAGACTTATTAAGCTCAAAGATCTTGTTGTTTCTTTTAGCAACTCTGTCTTTTTCTTTCTTCAGTTTTATTTGAAGATCATTAAGCTCAACCTTCATAGCTTCCATTTTGGTTATGAAATATTTTTCAGTTAAATTTAATACCTCATCAACTGTCTCGTCATCTGACTCATCATACTTCACTTCTTTTCCCATTAGACAGAGACGAGCAGTTTCTTCTTTCTCTTTTTCATCCTCTTGATCAGAATGATCCAACCAAAATGCGTCTTCAGCCATTAATGCTATGCCAACTTCTTGCTGTTTGGCCAATAGCAGTTTGTTCTGATAGTACTAGGAGTTGCGAACCTTTGGCTTTTGAAAATCTTTAGCAAAATGTCCAATCTTGCCACAGTTGTAACATTTGATTGGATCATTTGCTGGCTTTTCAGCAACGGTGTAATCATTCACAAACTTCTTCTTTTCTTTCGACTTCCTTTCCATATACCGGTTCTCTTCATGTCACTTTCCTTCAACTCTTTCTCAGTGCTCATGGTTCTTAGAGCTGGATGAATAGTATCTCTGAGAATTTGATCCCGACTTTTTGTAGAATTTCTTTTGAAATGCTCGGGTCAGTAAAAGAATAGCTTGTTTGAGACTTTCTCCATCATCTCCATCTGATTCAGATTCTGATTTTGAACTTGTAAGCACTTTCTTCTTTTTCTTCTTCTCTTTCTTTTCTTTCTTCTTCTCTCCGGCCACCAATGCAATAGGATAAGGAACTTTTTCTGCCTTCTTTTTCTCAGCACTTTTCTCTTCCACTTCGTCTTCATTTTGCCTCAGAGTCTCATAAACCTCATGTAATGGTATGTCATTCATATCCTTCATTTGTTTCATCCTACGCGTATGCTTCTTCCATTCAGGTTGTAGGATACTCAGGAATTTGACATTATTCTCCAGCTGCTTCTTTTTCACTTTGTTCTTTGTCAGTTCATTCAGAAGCAAGACAAACCGTTCATAGGTGTCTTCCAGGATTTCATTCTCGTTGGCTTTGAATTCTTCATAGCTATTGATGCAGTTAGCCACTTTCATCTGATTCCCGACCTTGGATCCCATCATCATCTTTTGCAATTGATCCCACATCTTTTTATCATTTGCCTTGTAACTATCAATCTTGATGTAGATCTCATTCGAAATGCTTTGAAGAAGTAAGGATCTTGCTTGTTTATCTGCTTTATATCGGCTTTTCTGTTCCTCTGAATATTGACCATACTCTACTTGAACTGTTTTCATCTTCTGTTCTCTTTCCTCATGTTGGGAACTGAAGAAAAACTTAAGTATGGTTAATGCTGCTGGTTCAAAGATTACTACTGCTAGTGTTATTCAAGGTTAATACTTCTGAGTATTACTACTGCTAGTCAAAGTTAGTGCTGCTTGAACAAAGTTAGTACTGCTTAGCTAGTTAGTACTGCTAGTAGTTAGTGCTGCTTGGTAGTTAATGCTGCTAGAAGAAATTTAATGCTGCTGAAGATTAATACTGCTTATATGATGAAGATTCGCATGAAAGGATATACATGGAAGCTTAGAGATATACATGGAAGATATACTGAAGATTTGTTTATTTATTGTAATTATCTTTTTCTTTCAGTATATGTATAGAATGTATAGAATAGATAGATAACTTTTGATACAGAATTTATTTTAAGTTATAGAGAGAAATCAACCTCAAGGCATAGATCCTAATTCTAGAGAAGTAGAATTCGTATTGGTGAGCCTGTTCATCAATATTGAGGTTGAGTGTGTAATCTTGTAACTTTAAAGCATTCAATACAAGTTTACAGTTTGTTCTTCATATTTACTGTGTTGATTTACTGTTTCATTGAATATCAAAGTGTTATTCCGCAAACTTCTTTGATATTGTTTCTGAAGAATTAATTCTTGTTGAGAATTCGATCCTGACACCTCAGTACCATCTTCACTATCAGATGAATCATCATCAGTTATTTGAACTGTGATTGGTACCATAGGACCTTCGTAATTGACAGCAGAATGTTTTCCCCATTTGCATGTCTGTCTACAAAATCCAGAAATATGTCTTTCCACTGTTCGTACTCTCCTTTAAAAAGAACTGGAGGCTTGACATCATTACCAATGGAAAGAGCATATTTGGAAGTCATCTTGTTTAAACCTGTTTTGAAAAATATATGCAATAAGAAACTAGAACTGATCGTTAGTCCAAATATGAAATCACAAGAAAAATCTTAAGATATAGAAAAAAATCAGAAATTTCGAAAAAAATTGACTAAGTGACAAAAGTCGCAAGTCACTATTGCTGAAAAACCCGCAGACTAAAGCTTGCGCGTTTGTGAAACTCGCATGCAAAGACTTGTGTGTTCTGATAAACTCGCAGATAGCTGAAACTTGCTAGTCGTTGAAACTCGTTGATTGTTGAAACTCGCAAGTAACTATTCTCGATGAAACTCGCTAATGCCTAAACACGCAAGTAACTATTCACGTTGAAACGCGCTAAAAGAGACGTGCACGTTCACAAAACTCGCTAGGGCACTACTTGCGCGTTTGAGTAAACTCGCTAACCACAGCTTGCGCGTTCCAACACTTCAAAAAATTTCTCAGCTCTCCAAACTCGCAGATAACACCTTGCGTGTTCTAAGAACTCGCTAATAACGCCTTGAGCGTTTTGGCCAAAAATGAAATTCTTCAGCTTGCGCGTTCTATCGAAGAACTTGCGCGTTTTGCCGATCTAGCGCGTTCTTCAGTGTCAGCCCAAAACTTGATTTTTCCATCTGTTTTTGACTCAAATCTTCTTCAATTGTTTCGAAACTTTGCAAAAATCCTCGAATTCAACTCTAGAACATATTACAATGCAATAATTTCAAAAACAAACACAAAATGATACACTTTGACTCGATTTACAGTGAACTTGGAACTCGTGAACTCAAAACATACAAAATCACCAAATCAAGATCAAATACAGTGCAATTTCCAAATTAAACTATACAGAGTCGATCGAATTCACTTAACATACAAATTCTAATAGTTTACAACTCAAAGATTGCACAAAACTCAGAAATCTGATCTGGACTTCGACGAACACAGTGTTGACATGTTTCTTGATCTGATTTCACTTTTGGATCTGCTCTGATACCAATTGTGTACCCAGATTCTAGTTCTTAATCACAAACAATTAATCAAAACAAGATTTATCAATCAATTACCTGTTTGATTTCACTTTCAAATTCCAAGATTACAATCTTTCTCTCTCTAGAACTCTCTCTCTCTCTACAATACTCTCTCAATCGTATTATCTGATTCTCTCAATTAGACTTCTCAATATTCCACACCTAGACAACTTACAAAAACAACAAGGTACAAGGTATTTATACCCACAACTAAAATACAAGGAAACTAAACTACAAAAATACAAATACAAAGACTTTCACTTTTATTACAAAAGACTTTGAATTTAATGAAAGTTGACTTTCTAGAACTTTGACCTTTAGCCTTCTTGATCTTGTATCCAACAAATTTATGCTCTAACAGCAGTGACTATGTTGATGAGAGCATCATTGATCCCTTCAACATAACCTCTGTAGGCGGACTTTGATTTCTTCAGTGAATCCTTGAACTCTAACCATTCCATGTAACCAAAGCTTTCAAGTCTTGAAACGAACATTGCCTTTGAGCTTCCATCCTCTCTGGTTATCTCCATTGTTACAGAAGTTCGGTCCTTCTTCTTTCTTCCAGAGATGACAACGGCTATAATCTTCATCGGGTCAGAGCGATAATCGATTTTTTGTTTACACCATTCAAGTCTTTTATCTCTGACCTCCTTTTCTTTTGAACGCACCTCTTCAATTTCTTTAAGTAGAGCAGCCTGAACTTCTACTAGATTTTTCTTTAGCTTCTTGTCATTGACTTGAGAAGACTGAACCTTGAGATCTAGAGAAGCATCTTTTTGGCATTCAGCGATCAGTTTCTCAGCTCTGACAGATTCTTCAATTTCAGCTTTAGTCAGGAAGTCGAGCTCTATAAATGGAGTTTGATAAGGGATCTTAAGTCGTTGACTCTCCAGATGAGAGATCATCTCTGTTCTTTTGTTCAGTTCTTCCTCTGACCAATGAGCTGGTCTGAAGGGACTTCTTGGATGGAGCAGGGCTTCTTCTTCTTCCTCTTGTTCATCAATCTCACTGAATGAGATTGGGATTATTTTTTCTTTAGCTGTAGAAGCTGGGATTATTTGGAGTTCATTTCCCTTAAGCATGGGAGAGAACTGTCTGGTCAAGAAGTGAAAAAGGAGTTAATTTTTATTTTAAGGAAGGATAAAGATAAAGGCTTAGTAAGAAACATGGATGGGAGAGGTATAGAAGGATATGGGTACAATAGAAAGACATACCTGAGAAGGATGCTCCCCCTCAGATTGGGAAACTATGTTCATGTTTTCCTCGACAGTTATACCCTTTTGCTTGCCTTGGGAAGGAGCACCTGAAGAAATTTCACTTCTCCCCCCTGCTGAGACAACTTCTTTCGAAGTTGTCGCTGAATAGACATTCACTGCTGATAACCAAAGAGATTGGTCCTCTTCATCGTCGTCGTCATCGTCAGCTTGTTGCTCTTTCCCTTGATCTTGAAGATCTAGTTCTTCATTATCTTCTTCATCCTCTTCCTCTTCTTCTTCATCTAGAATTTAAGCGAGAGAAGCAGAGGGAGGAGTTTTGTCAGCAACCTTCTCCCCCTCAACATGAGAGGGAGGTTCTTCCGTCTGGACATCAGCAGCAGCTTCCTCCGTATTTTCTTCATGAAGCTCTTTCTCCCCCTTTTCGTCATTGTCAGCTTGGGGAATATCAGCGGTTGAAGGAGTAGCTTTTGCAGTTGCCAAAGAGCGGACTTCAACGTCCAAATGCTCAAGCCGACCTTTAATGACAGGAATGTCTGAAGTAGCCTGATGAATGAATTCAATGGCTATGTTCCGAGATGTGCGATCATTCTCTGTAAAGGAAGGCATTGGCATCGGAGCTAGTTCTGTTAGCTTTAGAAGTACTTGCTGAAGCATGGAGGTGCAAGAATCAACCTTGAGAGAGAGATCTCAGAAGTCATCTCTGAGGGAGTTTTGCGATCCCTGAATAAGAGTGACCTGTTGTTGAGTTCTGACCAGTTCGTCCTTAATCATGATGATGTTCTCCTGAACAGTTGATAGCTGATAAGAAACAGCTTTGGAGGAGGAGGCATCAGTCAACCTATTGAGTTCCTCACCAGCGAGATTAACAGCGCCAGTGGATGCGTTGACAGAGGTGGTAAGACACTCCACCTTCTCAGCAAGTGTGTTGACGTGAGCGTCAAGAGTAGCCAAAGTAGGACTTGCAAGTAAAGTTAGTGAATGAGCACATCGATGCTCAGGATTATATGGAGAGATGGGAGTGGTGTTTAGGGTTATAGGAGTACCTGAGTTTTCAAACATGTTGTAGAAATGCATAGATTCTTCAAACGTTTGATTATCAGGTCCTATAGGTGCAAACTGAGGCTGTGTAGAAAGAGACGGAGGGTTAGAGACCAAAGAAATAGAAGGATGAGTAATGGGGATAGAAGAAGTTGGGATAGTGGAAATTACCTCAGGTTGTTGTTGAAGAACTGAGGTGATGGGTGGCGTCACTTTTGTTGTGGCAGCGATGGTAATCGCTGGCACGGTTGATGTGATGACTGCTGAAGTTGTGGAGGAGATACCCACAAAAGCATCCAAAGTAGTTTGTTGAGAAACTACTTCAGGCATTGAACCACTAGGGGTGGTCTCCTTAGTCTTTTTGGCCTTCTTAGAAGGACTATGAAGACTAGTTGATGTCGTTTTTGAGCGGTGGTAGTGGCAGGGATAGCAGGAGAAGGAACCTCCTGCGTGGCTGCTGAAAGCGAAGAGTGGAGAGAGAGACGAGTGCATAGAGTTGAGAGACTTACCTCATTTGCGATCGGCTTGACCTCCATTGATCGCTGACCAACCTTTGAAAAAGTACCATATTGAGAAGTTGGGTACTTGTCAGCGTATAGAAATTTTAGGTATGCACAGATAAAGCATACATAAGGTATCTTGGGATCCCTCTCTGTCTTCTCTATCTTTGACTTCAGATAGTCAAAGATAGCGCCTGCGTCGTCGAAATGCTTGCCAGCAATGACTGAATAGTCCATCTGGAGCTGAACTTTTCTAGCCTGATCTAGTGTTCCAATCTTCCCACTCATGCTTTGAATGATGTGTGAGAAGATGTAGTTGAGCTGCGAAGGCATGTTTGCCTTTTGAATCTTTGTCAAGCGCTTGTTGGGGATTGTGGAACGGGGCTTGTTATCCCAGCAGTACTCCATGTCATCTAGGAACTGGATGAGTTCAGCGTCAGTGGGGAGGACATCGAAACCATGTTTCGTCTTCTCAGGGAGGCGAAGTGCCTTTCTGAGGCCATAGGCAGTGAGCATGCCTGATCCTAGTTCGGATGAGAAGGAGATAGCGGGAACCACGTCACCCTTCTTGTTGGTGATGGTGGTTTCATCAGTGGTGAACCAGAACTGTTGGAGAAGAGTCTTGGATGGTTTGGGATCCACGTTTAGAGCGTAGGCTAAGCAGGACTGCTTCAAAAATGCAGCTGCATCGACCAGGTGTGGGTATTTGGCATCTTCGAAGTCCAACCTTGCGAGATGGTTGTTCTTTTGAACCTCAGAATCATTGAGAGCGAATTTGACATTCTTGGAGGCAATGAGTGTAGCTTGGGCCATTTATGAATATAGAAAGGAGAATAGAATACAAGGAAAGGTTTAGAGTCCAAAAATAAGTAAAGTTTTTACTAGTTTCTGTATTTAGAAAGAAACATAGAATAACCAAGTTATTTTCAGATTAAAGCAATGTTCTTTGTGAAGAATAAAGAACATGAAGAAAACCAAAAGTTTTTAAACTAGATAAAATCAAAAAAATTATTTTAATGTTTTTGAAAAATCCATTATAAAGAAATATGAAAGATTTTTAGAGTAAGATAAGAAGATATGAAACAAAAACTTGTTGATCTAGAGAAGATGAAGATTCAAAGATATGAATGAGTTTTTGTTTGCTTGAATGCCTTGAAAGTTTTTCTTGCTTGAGAGGATTTGTAGAAAGCGTAAAAAGATAAGAATTGAAAAAGCATTCTTTTTATATAAGGAGAGAATGAAAGAGAATGAGTGAGGCGGGAAAACAAATGCTCATCATGACATGGACACATTTTACGAAGTTGATTGGATAGAAGGGCAACGGATAAACGTGTCAGTGAAAAAGGCATGTTGTGGATTGTCTGTTCAAATGACGTCATAGGAGAGAAAAAATGTTTCATTTGTCCTTTTTGAAATTATCCCTGATGAAAAGTCAGAGATAGGTTTTCTTTTTGAAAGAACCTCTGATAAAAGTCAGAGATTGATTTTATTTTAAAAAGAATCACTGATGAGAAATGTCAGTGATAGATTTTGTTTATCAAAAAAATTTTAATCATTTGAAGAAAAATTAGTGATTAAAGTCCTGATTTTGAAAAACTGTCTTACTGAATTCACATTCAGTGAATGAGAGTGAGAGAACATACCTGAGAATCAGACATTTATTCAGTGATTAAAGTGATAAAGGGGAACTTAGACTTACTGACATAATGCGTGAAAGAAGAGACATTATTCTTCAAGATTCAGCATTCCAAGCTCACTGATAAGAAAGTTTAACCTTGTTTCATCAAGAGGTTTGGTGAATAGATCAGCTAACTGATTGTCAGTGGGGATAAAGTGAAGTTCAATATCACCATTCATCACATGATCTCTAATAAAATGATATCTGATTTCAATGTGTTTTTTCTTTGAATGTAGCACTGGATTATTTGCTATAGCGATAGCACTACTGCTGTCGCAATAGATTGGAATTTTGGATAGCTGAAGGTCATAGTCTAATAGTTGATTTTTCATCCATAAGACTTGAGCACAACAACTTCCAGCAGCTACGTATTCAGCTTCAGCTGTGGAAGTGGAGACTGAATTTTGATTTTTGCTTGTCCAACTTACCAACTTTCCTCCTAGGAGTTGACATCCACCAGTGGTGATCTTTTTATCTAGTTTACAACCTACAAAATCACTATCTGAATATCCAATTAGATTGAACCCTGAGTCTTGGGGATACCAAAGACCGAGGTTAGGAGTTCCTTTCAGATATCTGAAGATTCTCTTTACAACGATCAGATGGTATTCCTTGGGTTCCTATTGATAGCGTGTGACATCTGACAACCAGAATGTACAGGTTAGAGCCCGAACAGTATGATACATGTCTTATCAGGTAGGAACACCCTAATATGACCTAATTATGTAGGCCAGGGTTTTAGTTTCCTAAGATTCCCTGCAGTGCGCTTAGAATATCCGTTTACTGCGCGTAACGGTATACGATGTCTTATAAAATGCCAATCCGATAATAATTAACATCTGAATATATCAAAAGTATTAAATAAGACAAAATTATATTTTACCTACCAAAAATAAAAAAAAAATTTAACCTTGTGCAATTTTATTAGAAAATATGTGAGAATAAAGCCTTTAATCAAAGACTTTTTATAAAAAAAAAAATTACCTACTTAAATAATTATCTATTAATGATATAATAATTATTATTATTATTTAAAAAAAAGATAAAGAGAGGCCCAAAAAAATCGGCCCTCTCTCTCTTCCCTTCCTCTTTTCCTTCAAAACATCATTTCCCTTCACCATTTTTCAAGAAAAGTCATTCATTTCCTCTCTCTCACTTCAAACTATCCTCTCCTCTCCTCTCTAATCCACTAATGGCCGAAAATCAGCCCTAAACCACCTCAAAGTTCAAATTTTTGAAGACCAAAACATCCATTCTAGGTGGGTAAGTCTTCTACTATGTTGTTTCTTCACTTTTTCTTTCAAAATTTCTTACATTTCTTACTTTCTTTATCCCTTCTTCATTCTTTTCTTGAAGTTTTTAAAATAAAGGACCTTTATAGGTCTTAAAATGGTAGGTTATACACCAATGGCATGTTAAATGTCATGAAATGGTGACAACCCATGATCCATGTAATCAAAACTCAAGAAAATGGAGCTTAGATGACATGCATGGCTATTTTTCTCACCATCTAAGATGGTAAAGTTCATGCATGTGTATCTCCTTCTTTGTAATCTAAAGGATGTTCTTTTACAAAACTTATGTTAAAAATCATTGTAAAAACGTTTTTAAACAAAAAGACTACCCTTTGGGTGAGAATAAAAGTTAAAAAGCATTCAAATTGTCATGAAATCTATTTTTAGAATCTGGCAGATTGCATGCATGTTCTTGTTTTTCTCATAACTTTAAAATATTCAACCAAATATTATTAATCTTCTTCTGGAACTTTATATAGTGAGTTACAAATCTAACCCAACTGGTTTCACTCAAAAATATTGAGTTTTGACCCCTCATCCTCACCTATAAAGTTATGTGCGCAAGATGAATCCGTCTGGACAGAAACCTCCATTCAAACAACCATAAACATATTTTAAATCCATAAAAAATTATGATTTTTCTTCATAGAGTAACTTTGATGAGTTAGAATTCAAAAAAATTGGTTTCAATTAAAAACATGAAGATTTGGGTGTTCAACCCCTCGTGACAAGTTGAGTGTGCAAAACAGAAAAACCTGACAGATTATAACACTTGGATTAAAAAAGGTATAACTCACTCATTTTTAACCCAAAAAGGGTGAATCTTTTTCTGGAAGTTACCTCTATGAGTTAGGAGTGGAACCCAATTTGATTCACTCAAAAATGATGAGTTTAGACCCGTCAAATGGATGTGACAAAAAGCATCTGTAGGCTGCCTTGATAACTGTGACACTTAAACTTGCATGTAATGATTATGTTACCTATGCACCTCTAAAAATGGTGCTTTTTATGTCAAAAGTTCCCTAAGACACCAAATTTAAATATATAAAAATTTGGTTAAATAATGAATTTGGGAAAATACTTAAATATGCCAATAAGTGAACCTAAATTTCTGCCAGTAGAAAGGTAAAACTCTAGTTCTAGAAAAATAAGTTCTTGGTTGTTAAAAATAATAATAGGCTTATAAGTTATAGTTTTTGTTAAAACATCAAATAATAATGTATACATGTAAAATTTAATCTTGGGTTAAAATATAAGGTGATCAAGAGATGCATGTTTATAAACATAAATAATGTAACTACTCACTATTCATTCTTAAGACATAATTCAAGGATTAATTCCTATATGTATGTCACAATGTCAATTTTTAAAATGGTAAGGTTCTCAAATCATATAAAATCCAAAATTTCCGTGTATTTCGCAACGTAAAATATTACTTAAAAACCAATTAAAGGTCACTTAAGGCATTTTATAAGATATGGCGATCTAAGTAACACTTTAACGCTAAGAGTAGGTCCCGAACTGATAGTGTGTTTCACTTTCATAGGAGGGACTTAACACCGGGTCTTGTACAACCGTGAGGCCACTTCTGGAAATCCTACTGAACATCGTGAGTATTCACAACCCCTCTTTTACAGTTTTTATACGTTTTGGGGTGGAAAGCATGTGAATTTACAAATTGTTTCTACTGAATGATTGTTCGTTAAAATTGTCGAATTTTGAATTAAATTGTTTATGCACTATGGTATGTATACTTTACGCTGCAAGTGAGTATTCACAGCCCCACTTTTACCGTTTTAATTGATTTTGGGGTGGAAAGCATGTTTAAATTGCGTATATTAAAGATTCATGAGAATGGTTTTAAAGTATTGCGAATTGGCAATTTATAAGGCTTTGTTAAAAGTGTTTGGAATTATAAGCTATATGATATGTATGCTCTTGATGTGTTGAGTTTCTAAAGATTAAGACCCCGTAAGCACTACTATTAACCCAAAGAAAATTGGGCCTATAGTATTAGTGGATAGCGCTATTTGGTGTGACAAGCCTACCTTATGCTGACGAGCAGGGGTGCACTATACTAGAGAAGTTGACTATCCATGTGGCATAGACCACCTCTGAGTTAGTCAACGGGGGCGTTGAAATTGGCCAGGGACGGATTAGTAGTGGCTCAACATAATATTATCTTTACATACACTTATCATAAAGAAATTAAATTGTGGTATTCATGAATCAAAGATTTGAAGCTTGGTTTTTACGCATGATTTATAATGACATATCAATAACTGTCTTACACATGTGGATTTATTCCACCGTTGAGGTAATGACGTAACAATAATTGTCTTACACATGTGGATTTATTCCACCACTGAGGTAATGACGTGTAAATTAAGGGGCATTGGTTGGTCGAAAGGTTTGGTAGTGGCTCAATGTTAAGGCATTAATGTATACAGTTAACCTCGTGCAAATAATTGAACAATCAGTTTCTTAAGCGTCTTGTGAACGAACGTTTCACAATAAAAATTTCTGCATTCAAATTACTTTTGTGCATACGAAAACTTGTGAACTCACCAACTCAATGTAGTTGACCCTTTTTCTTTTACCATGCTTTTCAGGTACTGATAAGTATGTGGTGGCATATAGGGTGCATCTGTGTGACATCATCAACTGCAAGAACATTAAAATATTTGGTCAATTTTTGTAATTGCCGCTTACTTTGAGAACTTTTTGTTTATGACTTGTACAACAATATTTGTACTATTTTATGGAATGTTGTGGTTGGTGTTATCTATTACTTAATGCAATGAAACCGTGTGCTGTCATATCTCGTGTTTCCGCTTTTGCGGGGTGTGACATAGCATGCACATAAACAGGTATAGTACATGATGTCAGGTCGGCTTGCTGTAAGATACAACAGGGAGCCTATCATTCCTCTATAAGCAGTGTCATTTACAGGTTTTCAAGATGGATCCTTGTTTAATGTTAGAGGAGGTACCATAGGAGTTTTCATCATTGAAGTTTGAGTTAAATCAAACTTCTTCAACATATCTTTAACATACTTACCTTGGTTGATAAAAGTACCTTTTTAAGATTGTTTAATCTGAAGACCAAGAAAGTAAGTTAGTTCGCCCATCATACTCATCTTGTATTCTTTCTTCATTCTTTCAGCGAAGCGAGTACATAGAGATGGGTTAGTAGAACCAAATATTATGTCATCGACATATATTTGCACAAGGATAATATGACCTTTTATCTTTCTGAAAAATAAGGTGTTATCGATCTTACCACGTTCAAAATTTTCAGAGATAAGAAAAGATAAGAGAGTGTAATACCAAGCACGAGGGGCTTGTTTTACACCATAGAGATCCTTATCCAATTTATAAACATAATTTGGATGCTTAGGGTCATAAAACCCTGGAGGTTGTTCTACATAGACTTCTTCATTCAACTTTCCATTTAAGAATGCCGATTTTACATTCATTTGATATACAATGAAGTCTTTGTAAACTGCATAAGCTAAGAAGCGTCGAATTGCTTCGAGCCTAGCCACAAGGGCAAAGGTTTCATCATAGTCTATGCCTTCCTCTTATCTGTATCCCTGATCAACAAGTCTATCCTTGTTACGTGTTACAGTTCCATGTTCATCTAATTTGTTTCTAAACATCCATTTGGTGCTATAACAGTTTTATCAGATGGTCTAGGAACGAGATTCCAAACTTTATTTCGAGAAAACTCAGTCAGCTCTTCTTGCATAGCGCTGACTTAGTTTGGATCTCTGAGGGCATCATCAGTCTTCTTTGGCTCTATTAAAGAAATAAAGTTGACAAATAGACAGATATTACCTGAACTTCGTCGAGTCTGAATACCTGCATCGAGATCACCAAGAATTTGATCTATGGGGTTATCTTTTGTCCATCGCTGAGCAGGAGCATGATTGCTCACTTCATGAGTTGGATCAACAATAGTAATGTTCACTGATGAAGAGGCTTGAGGTTCACCATCAATTAACTGTTGAGTGTTAGACATACCATTGTTTTCTGAGGGGTTTTCAGACGAATGAAGATCTGATGGAGGGAGTGTGTTTAGAGGCTCAACTGAAACCCATGAGGTGGATTCAACATTGGGAGGTTTGATGTTTGGATCATCATCAGCAGCTGGAGGATCTGAGTGCAGATGGTTTGAGAAGAATGGTTCTGTTTCTTTATAATGAGAAAACATCCAAGCATTTAGCTCTTCATAGTCAGCGATTGGCTTAGAGTTCGCTGTGCGAGTTTCATCAAATGTGATATGAATTGTTTCTTCCACAATTTTCTTCTCTTGTTGAAGACTTTGTAGGCTTTGGAGAGAGAAGAATATCCAAGAAATATTCCATCATCAGCTTTTGGATCGAACTTTCCCAGTAGATCTTTGTTGTTTAAGATAAATCACCGAGGACCAAAGATATGAAGAAAACTGATAGAGGGTTTTCTTCCATGAAATAGTTCATAAGTTGTCTTTCCAAATCGCTTTACCATCAACGATCTGTTTTGAGTAAAGCATGCGGTATTCACAGCTTCAGCCCAAAATTGAGTAGGGAGGTGAGAATCACTGAGCATTGATCTAGCAGCTTCAATGATCGTTCTGTTTCTTCTTTCAGCGACTCCATTTTGCTGAGGTGTTCTTACTGAGGAGAAATTAAAAGAATTCCTTTGTTCTCAAAGAATTTGTTCAGAGAACTGTTTTTGAATTCAGTTCCATGATCACTTCTTATTGAACGAACAGTAAGGTTATTCAACATTTCCATCTTTTTAACAAAAGAGATTAGTTCTTCTGGAGTATCACTCTTGAAGCGAAGAAAGATAACCCAGGTGTAGCGAGAGTATTCATCTACAATGACAAGTGTATATTTCTTTCCAGCTATAGATTGTATGTTGACAGGGCCAAATAAATCCATATGCAAGAGTTGAAGAGGACTTGTCACTGAGGAAACTTGTTTAGACTTGAAACTAGCTTTTGCATGTTTTCCTTTTTCACATGTTGAACATAGAGATTCCTTAGCATATGAGTGCTGAGGAAGACCAGAAACCAGTTCCTTAGATGAGAGAGAATTCAGGGTTTTGAAGTTTAGATGAGAGAGCCTTTTGTGCCAAAGCCAGTTGACATCAGAAGAGGCTTTAGAAAGAAAACATACGTTTTCAGTGGTAGTAGAGTCCATATCTATTACATAGACATTTTCTTTAAGATGTTATCTTTAAGATAACCACTGAGAGCAAGTTTCCCTTTCTCATTTACCACTGCACATGCTTTCTTAGTAAAGCGAACATCATAGTCATTGTCACATAGTTGACTGATGCTCAAAAGATTGTGCTTCAGTACATCTACGTAAGCGACCATTCTGAAAGTAGTTGTCTCATTGCTGAGTACACTAAACCCTCGGGTACATCCATTTCCATTTCCACCAAAGGTCACAGAGGGACCTTTCTCTTCCTTGTATTCAGTGAGCATGTCTTTTTGTCCTGTCATATGTCGAGAGCATCCACTATCAAGATACCAGATGCCTTTTGATTCCTGCAAACATAAGGAAGATTAAGCTTTGTTTGGTACCCACTTTTCAATGGGTCCTTTAGGGTTAGTGGAGATGGAAGGTTCAGCAATCTTCACAGCAAATGAAGATTCAGCTTCAGTGGTAACCTTCACTTTTGTTAATTTCTTAACCTTAGTGGTATGTTTCACCTTGGTCGGTTTTTCAGCTTTGGTGACCTTCTCAGCCTTGGAGGCATTCATCTTCACTTTAGATGCTTTTTCAGCTTTAGTGGCAGTTGGACATTTGCTAGCAATATGGTCAGTAAATCCACAGTAGGTTTTGAGAATTTAAGATGAGCCGGGACAGCTCCAAGAATGCCTTTATCATGAGATCTGGGAGGAACTTTCATTTATTCAGATCTCTTAGGCTTAAGATCAATCTTCAGCTTTGGAGAACAGAGATCAAAGATTTCTATCACAAAGCTAGACGATTGATTCACTGAAGGTTTATAAGGAACTTTCAGATTTGCTTTCTTGGTAGCCTTCTGAGGATGTAGAATAAATTTTCCTTTATCTGCAGGCTTAGAGCCTTTAGATATTTTTTCAGGGATGTTTTTAGAAGAAGATGAAGAAGAGCACTGAGCATAAGAAGTGTCAGGGATAGACGAGACAAACATTCCAAACATAAGCAAGGAACTGTCTTCTTTGGGTTCATCCTGTAGTTTCCAAAAACCAGACTAGTTCTATCACTGGCAGGGATTTGAGCACTTATAATCTCAGTGATCTTTGTTGAGGATTTGCACTATCCTTCAACAGTAGCCTTCTCTGTTTTTAGAGCAACGATGGCTTGTTCGCGTTCTATGTTGATGATTTCATTAACAATGACTTGATCTTTCAAACTTTCCTCTAAAAGAGTCAGTTCTCTGATCTTTTCATGGTATTTTTCTAGTTGTTCAGTTAAATCAATGTTTTTGCTTTCAGCTAGAGATTTTCCATTTAGAGCATTGTATAGATCAATCGTCAGTACATCAACAGCGCGACTTCTCTCTGCTTCGGATAGAGAGGGATTAGTAGAGATAGATACCTGAGATGATATATAGCTCATGGAAATTTCTGGAGATTCTTCCACTTCTTCTTTAATCTCGTCCATGAGACAGAGATTAGCGACTTCTTCTTCATCAGAACTTGACTCTTCTGATTCAGCCCAATCATGTTCTTCAGCGATGAGACCTTTACCTTTTCGCTTGTAGTTTTTCAATTTTTGATATTTTTCTTTCAGTTTAAGGTATTTGTCATCGCTAAATCTTCTTGAGGTAGAAGGTTTGAATACTTTCTTCGACCTGCACTCACTTGCAAAGTGTCCAATCTTTTTGCAGTTAAAGCAAGTAGCAGTAGCCTTATCAGCAGGGGTTGATTTTGGCTTGTTAGTGAGAGAGAGAGAGGGGCTTATTTCTTCTGGAATTGCTCTTTCTTACAAATCTCTTAAAAGAGTTTGTCAAGAGTGCTAAAGACTCATCAAACTCTGAAATATCAGGGTCTGATACTTCCTCAGATTCAGAATCTAACTCAGTGATAGAAAGAGTAGACCACTGAGATGGAATTATTTCTGAAGAGACTAAAGCAACAGGAGTGCTTTTGGAGTCCTTAGAATATTTTAGAAGATTCTTCTTCAGGAGGTTTGATTGCTCATAGTTGAGCAATATTCCATACAAGGTGCTAAGAGAGAGAGAATTTAAGTCTTTTGTCAGCTTTAGACACATTGAATAACTGTCCCAGCTTTCAGGTAGACATTCTAAGAATTTAGTCAAGACCTCAG
Organism: Arctium lappa; assembly: GCA_023525745.1. NCBI lineage: Eukaryota > Viridiplantae > Streptophyta > Magnoliopsida > Asterales > Asteraceae > Arctium > Arctium lappa. Next base: position 48,484,060 of record CM042057.1, read on the forward strand.
AATTAGAATAGGGCCTGCCAACAGTTCTTATATCAATGATTAAGCAGTTAAACCTCTGGTGAACATCGGAGAGAGATCCGTTCTTACCAGAGATGAAACTTTCATACTGACGTACCAAGTTAATCTTTCGAGTTTCTTGGACTTCAGTGGTGCCTTCATATTGAACACATATTGTGTCCCACATTCCTTTAGAGGTTTTAAGATGCATGATGGAATGGAAAGCTTCATCAGGCAGAGCCATAGAGATAATGGTTTTTGCCTTTGCATCTAAACCAACTTTCTTTTTGTCTTCATCACTCCACTATCTTATTTCTTTAAGGGCATAACGCTCAGGGACAGCAGGAGTGGTGGCAGTAGCGGGAACGACAACTATGATAGTGAAAGGTTCATATGGTCCATTAGCTACATAATCAGGTATAGTAGGATATACACCTTCTAGAAATAACATCATTCGATTCTTCCAGAGAGCAAAGTTATCTCTGCTAAATCGAGGAGGTTTAGAGAGTGAACCATTATCATAGTAGTTTGTGTTTGTGTTAAGTGCCATTTTAGAATAACAAGGAAGAGAATAAAGCAAGAACTTGTTTTTTAGATTAAATAGTCTGCTCTAACACGACTTGTTGGTCCCGAAGGTGCTTAACAAGTTTGTAGAAGGGGAGGGGGGATGAATACAAACACATAATTTAAAATTTAATAAATTGTTTATTGATAAATATGTTAGAGCATAAATCTGTTGGATACAAGATCAAGATTACTGAAGGTTAAAGGTTCAAAAAGTCAAAACTGAGAAAGTCAACTCTTATTAAAAAGTCAAAGTCAAAGTCATTGTATTTGTATTTGTTTCCTTGCTTTTTGTAATAGGTATAAATAGTTTCTTTCTTTTCTTATTTTGTTGTATGACTAGTTGAATATTCAGAGAGAGAGAGTTTTAGAGAGAGAGAGAATTGTCTAGAGAGAGAAAGTTAAGAACAAATTGTAATCTTGTGATTTTGTGAACTGAATCAAACAGGTAAATTGATTAAATCTTGTTTTGTTATTAATCATTTGCAATTAGAACTAGAACAGGACTTACAATTGGTATCAGAGCTTAATCCAATCGAAATCAGATCAAGAAATAGTTCGACTCTGTGTTCTTCGAAGTCAGATCGAATTTTGTGTTTTAGTGCGAACTAGGAGTTGAAATCGATCAGGTTATGATCGTATAGTGTATTTGATCGAGTCTGTATAGTTAAAATTTTCAATTGCACTGTAACTGATTGAGAATTTCGAATTTTTGTGATTTTCCAGTTCACGAGTTTCACGCACTGTGTTCGATTCAAATTGTATCATTTTGTGTTTGTTGTTGTAATTCAAGTATTGTAACCAGTGAGAGTATTGAAATCGAGCAAAATGACAAAGTTTCAAGATCAAATTCGAAGATTTCAATGGATTTCAGTGTGATAGTTTGAGTTTTTGCTCGAAAACTCCAAGAACGAGCAAGATCTGTGAAACGCGCAAGTTCTTCGCAAGAACGCGCAAGTGGAAGTTTTTGGTCTCAAACGCGCAAGTCGTTATTAGTGAGTTCATAGAACGCGCAAGGCGTTATCTGCGAGTTCTAGAAACGCGCAGATCGAAGTCTGCGAGTTTGAAGATTGTAGAAATTTTTCTGAGTATTGAAACGCGCACGTAGACATTAGCGAGTTCTACAAACGCGCAGGTCTAAGCTTGCGAGTTTATTCAGAAATAGTGATCTGCGAGTTTGTTCAATCTACGAGTTTCAGAAAACGCGCATGCTACCATTAGCGAGTTTAAGAGTTTGATCAATCTGCGAGTTTGTTCAAACGCGCAAGTAGTGCTTTGCGAGTTCAGGGAACGCGCAAATCTCTATATGCGAGTTTCTGAGGAACAGTCACTTGCGAGTTTAAGCTCTTGCGAGCTTCAAGCTTCTGCATGTTTTAAGCTTCTATAGTGCTTTGCGAGTTTTAACACTCAGTCAAAATTTCTGAGTTTCTAAGTTTTTCTATATTTCAAGATTTGTTGTATTTTTCTTGTGATTCATAATTGGACTAATGATCAGTTTCTAGTTTCTTATTGCATATTTGTTCAAAAAGGTACAAACAGGATGACTTCAAAGGACGCTCTGTCTATTGGTATGGATGTAAAGCCTCATGTTCTCTTCAAAGGAGAATACGAGCAGTGGAAAGACAGATTTCTGGATTTTGTGGATAGGCATGCAAATGGGGAAAACATTTTGCTTTCAATTACTGAAGGTCCCATGATACCACCTACTGTTCCTATTCCTGATGATGATTCATCTGACAGTGAGGATGGTGATGTGGACAGAGAGCAAAAGATTAAAACTGATCCAATGGATATTTCACAATATTATGAGGAGTAGAAAAGTCGTTTTAAAGCAGATAAACAAGCAAGATCCTTACTTCTTCAAAGCATTCCGAACGAGATATACATCAAGATAGATATTTACAAGGTGAATGCTAAGAAGATATGGGATCAACTTCAGAAGATGATGATGGGATCGAAAGTTGGAAATCAGATAAAAGTAGCTAACTGCATTAAGAACAACGAAGAATTCAAAGCAAAAGAAGATGAGAGCTTAGAAGACACCTATGAACGGTTTGTCCTGCTTCTAAATGAATTGTCAAAGAACAAAGTGAAAAAGATACAGATCGAGAACAATGTCAAGTTCTTAAGGGTCCTGCTACCTGAATGGAAGAAACATATGTGCGGGATGAAACAGATGAAGGATCTAAATGACATTCCGTTACATGAGGTTTATGAAACACTGAGGCAGAACGAAGAAGAAGTGGAAGAGAAAAGAGCTGAGAAAAGAAGGCAGAGAAAGTACAAGATCCAATAGCATTGGTAGCCGGAGAGAAGAAGAAAGATAAGAAAGAGAAGAAGAAAAAGAAGAAGATAGTGGTTTCAAGTTCTGAATCAGAGTCTGAATCCGATGGTGATGATGGAGAAAGCCTCATACAAGCTATGCTTTTACTGACCCGAGCATTCCAGAAGAAGTTCTACAAGAAGTCGGGATCAAATTCTCAGAGGTATTCTTCATCTAGTTCAAAGAATCATGAACATCGAGAAAGAGTTGAAGGAAAGAGACATGAAGAGAACCGACATGTGCAAAGAAATCTGGAAGAGTAGAAGAAATATCTGAATGACTATGTTGGTGCTGAAAAGAAGACTGATGATCTGATAAAGTGCTACAACTGTGGCAAAGTCGGTCATTTTGCTAGAGATTGTCGGAGGCCAAAGGTTCACAATTCAAAATACTATAAGAACAAAATGCTCTTGGCCAAACAACAAGAGGCAGACAGAGCATTGACAGCAGAAGATGAATATTGGCTAGATCATTCGGATGTTGAGGAAGTAAAAGATGAAGAAGCTCACATGTGTTTGATGGGCAACACTATGAAGTATGATGATTCGGATGAAGAGACTGCTGATGAGGTAATGAACTTAACTAAAAATGATTTCATTACCAAAATGGAAGCCATGATGATTGAACTTCAAGATCATCAAATAAAACTGAAAAAGGAAAAAGACAGAGATGCTAAAAGAAATCAAAAGATCTTTGAGCTTAATAAATCAGTTTTTGGGAACAAAGATCTAATTGATTCTTTACGCAAATCTGCTTCTGATTCTAAACTCCAAGTAGATAGTTTTGAAAAGAAGATTTCTGTTTTTGAAGCTAAACTTTCTATGTCTGATTTAGAAAAGAAAGAATCTGCACTAACTGTTTATAAATTGCAGGTTGAAAACAAGCTCTTAAATAAGAAGGTAAATGGTCTGGAAGCCAAACTTTATGCAAGAGGTCAAACAGATCAAACTATTTTTCTTAATGCACCTAATGATGAGGTTGATGTTAAGAAAAAATGGGGTCTTGGTTATGAAAACCCTCATTACTTAAAGAAAGCCATCAGAAAACAACCAACATTATATAATTTTGATTTTCTTGCTGTTGTTGGTAAACATACTCATTTAAACCCCAAATTTGTTACCAAATTACCAGAAGAAGTTGAGGCCAAGGAAACTGAAAATAGAAAGAATATTAAGAAAATGAAACTACCGTTTAACTATGAAAAGTTAAATGATAGTTATCTTTCTGAAACACCAAAAGTTCTTTCAAACGACTATTTTGCTAGTTATTTTTTTTTAGATGGAGGCAAAACCTACAATTGCAAAAGTTTATGTTCCTCCACTCATTCTTGAAAGCAAAATAGTTGAGCTTGAAAATGTTTTATCTGATGAAAGACTTTTCGTAGATATTGAACAAAGTGTATTTTCTACTGTTTTAAAGAACACAGTTTTTCAATCTAAATCTACAAAGTGTTCTAAAGTTTCAAAGGCACCTCAAACTTCGACTGATAACTTTGATGACTTATTTGCGTCTGCAAATGATTTTCTCAATTCTGATGATGGGTGTATAGAAGAAATTGATATGTTTGATTTTAATGCTTCTCTTCTAGATCATTCTACTTTTCTTATAAATGGAGAAGTTTTACCAAGTGTTTTTGAAAAGGGTGAATCATCAACTAAGGTTGGTGAACCAGTTTCTGTGAATGCCGATTACTATGCTAAAGGTAAGAAAGTAAGAAACAACGTTCACAGAAACGGAGCAACACTTGTAAACAAAAGAAAAGCCAATCTCAGAAATCTGATTTTCCTAATAAATTTAAATCTTTTGTTTCAGTTTTAAGAAAGAAAAGGTTGGAAGCAAAGACTGAATGGCGACCAAAAAGGAAGAATGATGAGACAGCTGAATCAATTTCTGATAACTCATCTAATAGATCTGATAGTAGTGATACTGATGTAGTTGATCAACTTTCTTCTCCTAAACAAAACCTTGTAACTTCTTACAAGCGTTATTCAATAAAGCAATTGATTCAATTATCTTCTACTACTACTAAATCTTATCATTATCAGAGAAATGATTTTACTTATTGTCATCATTCTAATAATTGGTTTGGATCTTATCATGTTTATTCTTCAAAACCAAATGTTATCAAAGGTTTTCAAAGGAAAAGAGGATCCATATTCAAATGGATACCAAAATCATGTGCTAATCTGTTAGGACCCGTTTTTAAATGGGTACCTAAGTCTGTTGTTTCCTAATTTCTCTTGCAGACCCGACATATGTGGTACTTGGATAGCGGTTGTTCCAAGCATATGACCGGGTAGAAAGCTTTATTGTCTAATTATACAGAGAAATTCAGCGGCAATGTGCGATTTGGGAACGACCAGTTTTCACCGATCTTAGGATATGGTGACATCATTCAAGACAACATAACGATTAGGAAGGTGATCTATGTCGAAGGCTTAGGGCACAACTTGTTTAGCATCGGTCAATTCTGCGACAAAGGGTTAGAGGTCAACTTCAAATCTAAGAGATGTTCGGTTCGTACTGAAGACGGCAAAGAACTTTTAGTCGGGAATCGAAAGACAAATCTCTATACCATCGATTTTCACATGTCCAGAATGACAATCAGGTTTGCTTACTAACAAAAGCTTCGACGCAACAAAGTTGGCTTTGGCACAGACGTTTATCGCACCCTGAATTTTCGTTACATAAACAAGCTGGTTAAAGGAATGTTAGTTAATGGACTTCCTGAGCTAAGATACGAGAAAGAAAACTTATATGCAACATGTGAAAAAGGAAAGATGAAGAGAGCTCCGCATAAACCGAAGCCTGAACCAAGTACCAGCTCTCCGTTAGAGTTGTTGCATATGGATTTGTGTGGACCAATGCGACGTAGAGCTTGGGTGGAAAGAAATATGTGCTGGTTATCGTGGACGATTATTCGCGATACACGTGGGTCAAATTTCTACGGTCAAAAGATGAGACACCCGAAGTTCTCATTACATATCTAAAGACGACCCAGGTGAATTTGCATAAACCAGTCAAGCTTCTTAGAACTGACAATGGCACAGAGTTCAAAAACAAAATTGTTGAAGAATATCTCGAATTGGTTGAGATTTCACATCAATACTCTGCTGCTCGTACGCCTGAACAGAATGGAGTAGTTGAAAGGAGAAATCGAACGCTAGTCGAGGCCGCTCGTACTATGCTCAGCCAGTCTGATCTACCTCTATTTCTGTGGGCAAAAGCTATTTCGACTGCTAACTACACTCATAATCGTTCCATGATACACCGCAGATTTCAGAAAACTTCGTATGCTTTGATCAACAACCGAACACCAACCATCAAATATTTTTATGTATTTGGTCGTAAGTGTTTTATGCTAAACGACAGAGAGAGTCTGAACAAGTTTAGTGCTAAGGCGGATGAGGGCATCTTCATTGGATATTCTTCTACATCAGCTGCATATAGAATCTACCTGAAGAAGTCAAAAACGGTAATCGAGAGCGTTAATGTTACATTCGATGAAGAGATGGCTTCTGAACAACTCAGTTCAGAACCCGTGATAACCGGAGTGTTAGCTTCTGGATCAATCAGTCTAGAACCTGTACCTAAACAGAACAAATCAGATCGCTCTTCTACATCTACTATTCATTTATCTGATTTAGATTTGTTATTTGAATTCTTTTATGATGAGTTTCTAGGATCTAATTTGCCTAAATCTACTATGACTGACAAGTCTGAAGACACAAGTTGCAATCATCCAGTCATTTCAGAAGTCATAACTGAACGTGATCCCCTAGTTCCGTCAGAAACTCAAATTCAAATAAATACTCTAACGGTTGAAGAGTTGCAAGATATTGTTGAACCAGAAGTATCTGTATCAGTTGGTTGTGCTACATTGTCTACTCAAAAGCCAGAATCTGTTGTTCCAACTGTAACTTCTGCACCAACTATTTCAGCTGTACTCCCAACAAGTATTGTACAAGAAGAGACTGACAGTGGATATTTAGATGTTAACTATGATCAATCTGCATTTATTCCACTCTCTAATGAGCATCGCTGGACCAAAGAGCACCCTTTAGACCAAGTAATTGGATATCTTAACAAGCCGGTGCAAACTAGGTCAGCAACTTTAAACCAGTGTCTGCATGAGTCATTCCTCAGCAAAATAGAGCCTACTCGAGTATCAGAAGCTCTTGCTGATTCGGATTAGGTGTCTGCTATGCAAGAAGAGTTAAATCAGTTTGAAGCCCTGAAGGTCTGGAGATTAGTTCCAAAACCTGAAGGAAAGACCGTGATAGGAACTAAATGGGTATTCAAAAACAAGAAGGACGAAGATGGTATTGTCATAAGGAATAAAACAAGACTTGTTGCCAAAGGTTACCGGGAAGAGGAAGGCATAGACTACGATGAGACATATGCTCCAGTAGCACGTATAGAGGCAATCCGTATGTTTCTAGCCTACGCAGCTCACAAGAATTTCACAGTCTATCAGATGGACGTGAAAACTGCCTTTCTGAATGGCATTCTTAAGGAGGAAGTCTACGTGTCTCAACGAGAAGGGTTTGTAAATCCAGATAAGCCAAATCACGTCTACATCTTGGATAAAGCCCTGTATGGTTTGAATCAAGACCCTCGCGCATGGTATGATGTTCTATCTAAATTCTTGGTCAAGTCAGGTTTTTCCAAAGGTAAAGTCGATACCACTTTGTTCATCAAAAAGGAAAAAGCCGATATCATACTTATTCAGATATATGTTGATGATATAATATTTGGATCTACAAATTCTAAATACTGCAAAAACTTTTCTAACCTCATTGTGTCACGTTTTCAAATGAGTATGATGGGAGAGATTAACTTCTTTCTCGGATTACAAGTAAAACAGATTTCATGAATTGGAAGTGTGATTTTAAATATTTTCATTTTTCATTTTGAGCTTCAATGATTAATAAACCGTGTGTTTCCGAAGATAAATATTTGTGTATTATCTTTTCTACATACTTTTAAGTATTCACACACATCGGTTTAATTTTTGTTCAAACTGTTCTTACCATGTCTCATATTGAAACATAATTTCGATGGTAAGACACCCCGCTTGTATTTCAATGAATTTTTAACGTCATTTCATTTCGAATCGTCATTTCAAGAATGTCTATATCTTGGTTTGTATAGACAATATCCATTATTTTTTACCATAAGCCTTTATTGCTATATCATTTCATTTCTGATCATTTTCATACAATGTCAGATTTTCAAACTAGTTTTTTGCATTCATATCTATTCATTCAATATACTTGTTTGAAAATACTTTAATGTTTAAAAATGCTCATATCTTCATGATTATATCTCTGAGCATATTCACATCTGACTTGTATATGAGTTTTAACTGATAAAGTTAAATCATCTAAGCAACATATGCTTTCTATGGAATCACGTTAACCAGTGATTTCTACCCAAGAAGTTAATCCATAGTGATTGAGTGTGAGAAGTCAAAAAGAAATGAGTGTGGGATGTGCGTTGAGGTAAAATGGAAATGAGAGTTTGGTTAGATGTGAGCTTAATGATTAAAAAGAAAGAGGGTGTGAGATCAGAGTAAAATAATATCAAACTCTGCACCAACTACTTTCTGAGCCGGGCAGCCACATTACTAATGTTTCACAATTCTTGGTGAACATTATTGAAACAGGAAACTAGCCCATGCCAACTCTTGATACTACCCCACCAACCACTCATTTTCTTCTCAAAAAGAAAATGTTTCATATTTTTAAGGGGACGCAACACATAATATATCTGGTTTTCATTTGGAAAATCTGGATATTGAAAAAGAAGGAAGTCTGCCCCATCTTCGCACTTCAATCATGCACATTGAGTCTGTGTTTATACTATTGTTGTCTCAGTGGTTTACACAATGTTGATCCTTATTAAAAGCAATCATCAAGTGCTTAATTCTTTCAACACTTGCACGAACACACAAAGAATTTGTTTCTTTGTCATAACGTTCATAAAAATTGTCTTTGTGGTGTTTCGATGATTGAATTGAAGCCCTGGGGGAGTGAACATCAAAAAGCTCATTTCCAATGTGTATTCATTACACACAGTGACTTTGTGTTACTGACAGGCATATTAACTGATTCATTTGTTGATTCAGATGTTACTTTCCTATTTTGTCTAGATTTGAAAAGATATGGATGAATACATTGTTCAATGGGCAAAGAATCAGAGGCTCTTCGACAGATCAGAATGGTCAAAGACATTTCTTAGAGAAAGTTTTGATGAACCAGATGCTCATTTCATCAAAAAAGGGGAGATGATTTTAAAGAAATGGCAGTATCATAAATTTCAAAGATTAAAGATTTGAAGATGATAAAGTTCAAAGTTTGAGAGTTTGAAAGATTATTCAAGCAAAGTCAAAAATGTTTGAAGATGTGTTGATTTCACTGAAATTTTCTTTGAAGATTATTTGCTGAAGCAAGTTGAGCTAATTCTGAAGATAATTGCTTTTCAAAGTATGAAAGAATTTTGGGGAGATTGTTTTGCTAAATCTTTTTGAAAGTGATCTTGAATCCAAAGGGGGAGATTGTTAGAGCATAAATCTGTTGGATACAAGATCAAGATTACTGAAGGTTAAAGGTTCAAGAAGTCAAAGCTGAGAAAGTCAACTCTTATTAAAAAGTCAAAGTCTTTGTAATAAAATGTCAAAGTCAAAGTCAAAGTCATTGTATTTGTATTTGTCTCCTTGCTTTTTGTAATAGGTATAAATAGTTTCTTTCTTTTCTTATTTTGTTGTATGACTAGTTGAATATTCAGAGAGGGAGTTTTAGAGAGAGAAAGAATTGTCTAGAGAGAGAAAGTTAAGAACAGATTGTAATCTTATGATTTTGTGAATTGAATCAAACAGGTAAATTGATTAAATCTTGTTTTGTTAATAATCGATTGCAATTAGAACTAGAACAAGACTCACAAAAACAAATACAATTTACAAGTCTGTTGCGGAATAAGATTAAGTAAAACTCAATCTAAACAAACTAAAGAAAACACTAAGATGGTTGCACAAGAATATAGAGAATGGGAGATTAGAGAGTATAGAAAATAAAGGTTTCTATATTATAGAAAGATAAAGGCTAGAAGCGCATTCCTTTCTCAAATGGAGAGGTAATCTTTCTATTTATACCCTATGCATTAAATGCATGGCAGGGCACTTTACACGTGTCCTTCCTTGATCGACAGAGAGGGTCTGAATTTGGGAGACATGCTTTCGGCCGTATCATGAACAGTGTAGTTGACAGAGTTGTTGTACGAATTGTAGCAAAGGTATGTCCGTTCTGACACATCGTACTTGTTGTGCAAGGGAAAGACAAAAGAGACTTGAGGAATAAGCTAAGTGATCATCAATCGCTAAATATCTCTTCCTTCAGAGATACAAAGAAGTTCAGCTATCGCTGAAGCTTTTCCTCAGGTTTCTTCGCGTATGAGTATAGTCGCCTTTGCTTCACTGATATCCGCATCAGGTCACTAGTAGACTTGTCTTTGTTCAGCAGCTTCGTCTTAGATTCAACTATGAACATCTGTTGACGTGAAACTTGTCTTTTGGTACTGTTTACATTAGAAACAATCAACGATACTGAACATACTCAGTATTTAAGCAATGATGGTGAAAAACTAATACATAGAAATGTTTACAAAAATGATCATCAGTGATAACTGAACAGACTCAGTCTGATCGCTGATGATGAAACACTAATAAATATTGTATAAACGTAATTTTCACTAAGTAAAGAAGAGGGTCTTTATCAAATCACTGAGAGACTTTAGATCAACACTTCTACTAGTGGTTTGAGCCTCTTTGCTTGAGGTAATGCCTTGAGCTAGTGAAAGAGTTTTATAGGAGCTCACTATCAAAATAGGTTCACCTTCTTCTTATTTAAGCTTGTATATGTTTGTTTTTAGTTTTAACTTTACAAACATATGTTAGAACATAAATGTTCTATTTAGAAGTTTAGTAAAGTAATCTTTGTATTTTGTATTTGGGCCTTGTACTTTGGGTTTGGGCTTTATTGTGTACAAGGGTGTTAAGGGTATAAATAGGAGTCTGTGTGTATCTGTGTTAGTAAGTTTTATTTTCACAATGTAGCCATACGAATTCTGTTGTGCTCTATGTAGTTTGTGTTTTAATATTGCGAATAAAACTACATATTCCCTCCCAATCATACTTGTCTATTTTAATCAATTAATCCAACCTTGATCTATGTGACCTAACAAGTGGTATCAGAGCCTAACGAAGAATTTTTCTACGAATGATCGAAGATCAAGTTGATTGATAAAGAATAGTTCACTGTCCCACCTTCAAAGTTTCTGTGAATTCGAATTTTGTCAAATTGATGCTAATTTGAATGATCTTTGTTGCAAAATTGATTTAGAGAATAAATTCGAATTATATGGAATCAATTACCAGATTTAATTTCAATAAATTTGGATTCATTGGTAGATTTTTGAGAATTTTTGTTCGAAATTTTTATTTCACTGTGTTGAGATCAAATGTTGCTACAGAGGTGTTTTTAGACGTGATCATCAACAACAATTATGCTCCATTGTTGATTTTGAACCCGCTCACAAATTTCCAGACTCAAATTCGATGTATTGAAGGTGAATTCGAAGAATTTTGGAAAAACAATCGTAGATCTCAAGAATTCGCATGATTTGTAAAGAACTCGCATGAAGAACTCGCTTGGAGAATTCGCATGATGAAATGTTTGAAGGATTCGCATGAAACATCTATGGACACAACATTTTTTTTAAGTGAGGAATTTGCAGGTAGTCATGTGCGAAAAGTACATAATTTGCATGCTACTGTGCACATGTTGTGTGCGAACTATGAGAAATTCGCAAGTCACTTGATGTGAAATGTCAGAATTCGCATGTTGGTATATGCGAGAAGTGGCTTCCAGTGTGGAAAAATGTTCTAAGTAAAGAATTCGTATAGAGTCATATGCGAAATGTAGGAATTCGCATCATACCTTATGCGAATTGCGAGAAATTTGCACGCAAGCTCATGCGAGAAGCTAGAATTTGCACATAGGCACATGCGAAAAGCAGGAATTCGCATATAGGCCTATTTGAATTGTGGGATTTCGGCTATAGCTTCATGCGAATTGTGAAGGTTATGCGAAAAGTGACTGTTCTGAATCCATTTTGCTACAAGTTTGCTCTGTTCTCGAGATTTTCCGTGTAATGCATATGTGACATCATTCCTATCTTCCGTTGGTCACGTATTATTAGCCACTGATCTAAATTTTCACGAGTGCTCATGTTTGTTAAGATTTTTAGATACTGGATGTCTGGATTTGGTCTCTGATTGGATTGAATTAGAAGCTTGAGTATCTGCAATCATCAGTCTGGAGTGCTTCTTTATGTTGTTAGACCATTGAGTGCTCTTAATCATTCCTCTGACCTGATCAATCAGGAGTGTGAGCGACTGCAATCATTGTTCTGATGCTTTGGTTGTGATTCAGAATCTTGAGTGCTTATAATCATTCAGCTGATTAGTGAAGAAAGGAGGTCTGAGTTCGTTCGTTCAGTGTTCTGGAAAGCAGCTAGAAAATGAGCATCTTTCATCAGTTGTTGAACATTTTTTGGAATTGTCTTCTAACCGTTGCCTTGTAGTGTTTGCTACCGGATGCTTCTTCTTGCAAGCTGATCAGAATAAGTTCTTAAGCTGAATTCTTATTCAACTCTTGGTTCAAAGACAAATCAGATGTTATATACTGAAGATGCACTTTGGGTGTCATTCCATAATCCGCACATTTCATTCTTGTGGGCGTAACGAATGTGTTGGATTAACAAAAGTTAAAAGTTGTCTTTATGTGCACTCAGTCGAGGTTATTGTCTACATCATATCTGATATTAAAGTTGAAACTTCAAGGATAAGAGCTATATTCAAGGGGGAGCTGAGGATGCTTTGAAGTTTATGCAACACTAAGTTTTCTAAAGAAATCAAAGGGGAGAGGAGTTAAAGCTGAAAAGGATGATTACTTTACAAAACTTAGGGGGAGAATGTTAGAACATTAATGTTCTATTTAGAAGTTTAGTAAAGTAATCTTTGTATTTGTATTTGGGCCTTGTACTTTGGGTTTGGGCTTTATTGTGTACAAGGGTGTTAGGGGTATAAATACGAGTCTGTGTGTATCTGTGTTAGTAAGTTTTATTTTCACAATGTAGTCATACGAATTCTGTTATGCTCTCTGTAGTTTGTGTTTTAATATTATGAATAAAACTACAGATTCCCTCCCAATCATCCTTGTCTATTTTATTCAATTAATCAAACCTTGATCTATGTGACCTAACAACATAAACGAACACGAACATACCTATTTCCTTAACGAACGAATATGAACACTAGTTCGAGTTTGAGGTTGGGAATTGGTTTGAGTTTGAGCTTGATTCGAGTTCGAGCTCGATTTTGATCTTGTTTCGAGCTTGATTCGAGCTTGAAATGAGTTCGAGTTCGAGCTTGGGAATTGGTTATCGAGTCGAGTTCAAGCTTGGATTTTCACTACTCACGAGTTTTCGAGTCAAGTTCGAGCTTGAGAATCTTATTTCGAGTTCGAGTCGAGCTTACTGATACTCGAGCTCAACTCACATCATTTACACCTCTAGTTGTGAGATGGTTGAATGATCGGGTGAGGTTTGTGCTTGCGCCACTAGGTCCACGACGTCTTCTTCAATGTCTCGTCCCAACACATGGGATTCGACAATAGATGTGGCTACACGGATAAATTTGGCTGTGATGCTCGATCTCTCATTATTTCTCTTAGTTCGCCCTTCTCTCACACTGTCACTTACATTTTTCACTCTCATTTTCGACTGAAACTCCCTTTGCTCTCCTTATCTCTCCAGATACGGCTTGGGAAAGGGAAGGTGCGGGGGTAGGATGGTGTGATGGTGTGAGGGAGGTAGGTTGAGGTGAGGTGGGTGTAGGAGATGGTGGTGATGGTATGTGAGAGGTGGGATGAGGTGAAGAATGTGTATGGGATGTGTGATGAGAGGGTTTAGGAGATGTGGGTGTGGGTGAGGCTGGTTTGGATTGGGGAGAGGAATGGGATGGTGAGTTGGGTTGGGGGAGGGTTGAGTGGATGAGATAGGAGATGGGCAATGACCGGTTCGAGTAGGTGCGAGAGGAAATTGGTTTTGATCGTCATCCGATTGTGTCCAACCAGATGAGGATGAAGAAGAACCCGACGGGTTATGACCCTGTGATGTGTTACTCTCAATACCAGCTAAAGTTGGGTCATTGGTGACCGGTACATCATGGAGTGTTGATGAAGTATCAGGGTTAGGCACGGTTTTTCTTACCTCACTAGCAGTAGCTTGGTCGTCCACGACACCTCCCACGCCAGAATCCCTCATGATTTTTACTCTCGGCCCACCTTGTCCGAAAGTCCCTACATTCCAGACTTTTGGAAGTCTCACTATGGAACCTTGACGTAGCTCGGGTTGTGCTCCGTGGGTAGGTCCTGCCGGTACTGGACGGACCATAAGAGTGTGTTGGTCATGTATTGTCCTATAAGCTAACACACTAGGTGTTGTAGGACGAGCATATGCTAGTAAGTCATCGGGTATACGCATCGGGTCAATATCGGGATTAATATCTGGCTCGGAAACAATGAGGCGCATATAGTGATGAGTACATACCTGATGTGACTCCCGTCGTGGAATGGTGGGGTTGCTGGTCATCAATCGTGTTAGGTCACATCGCTTGAGCTTCCCAAGAGGTCACCCATCATGGGATTGCTCTGGCCCGAGCACGCTTAAATTGTTAGGATCAAGCGCTTACCACTACACCAAAAGCAATTGCTTATGGTGAAGGCGCTACTTTATTTCCTTATAGCGTAGCAGCCAGCTCCACGTTTCGATTTAGGAAGATGCTGGTCAATGACCCAACAAATCGACAGATGGCAAGTTGAAGAAACCTCATGTAAGGAATGAAGTTTCGTCGCCTTCCAGTGGCTTTGTCTTGAACATTTTGGACCAGCTCATTCCGTAGAAGGCGGGCGTAGGAAGTTGGCGCTGCAAAGTTGGATCCTTTTGTCTTTGACGAGATGCAGCGGTTGAGAATGGTGAACAATGTGAACCAGATAGGCGTGAGATGGTTGCGATGGAATTACTTCAATTTGGTGAGTGAAGACTCATAACCGAGTGCGTGGACCTCTTTGCACAGTTGCTCATCAGAGATAGATGGATCAAAAGTCTCTCGTCCTTGAAGGATAGCATCTGGAAGTTTGAGACGCAGTCGGAGACTATCGAAGTGAGTACCAGCGGGGTTATGTATACAAGGGCTTCTAGTTTTTTATTCCGATCATCGGATATGTATCGGATGGTGTGCCAAGTCTGCTGCAGGTAGATCACGGGAACATCAGCAGTAGCAGTGAGAGCATAGTAGAGTGCGTGGCGACTAAGGATCTCCAGCACGACGGGATGGTGACCGATGAAAATTTTGAAATCTATTGAGAAGTTATTGGCGGTCAAAAGCAGATAAGAGTCGTGGCTAATCAGTGCGGCATCAGCAACGGGATCGATCGGATCGACAACTGGATCGATCGGATTTTGTGCCATTTGTTGACCTGAGAATTTAGAGAGTAAGCGAACCAGTTTGGCAATAGATTCTAGGTCAATTTTCGAAATCTGTAGGATAAGTTGAGAACGGATAAGCGTCCAAGGGTGTGGAACCCAAGAACCAAGGTTCCGGGTTTAGGACTTATTATACCCACCTATTAAAGAAAAAAAATCTCAAAGGCATGCCAAATTAACTTGATCAAGAACCAGTGAAAGAACGATTTAAAAATCTGTTAGTTTGGGAATTTGAACGAAGATCTAGTTGGCAATTGCCCACTCTGTTTAAAACTAAAACTTTGGTTCATATGCGGCTCATAGTGGTGTAAGGGGTCAATTAGTGGACTTTGGGCTCCATGAGAGTGCCACTGCCAATAATTGGGCTGAGGATTAGCAAAGGACCAGCTCGGGAAGACCCGGACCCGGGTGTCTAAGATTGACCCGGGGGAGGTGGGGACCCAAGTGTTGATCAGCCTGGGTGGTGGGTGGTCATGGCACGAGGGCGGGGCCAGGGAAGAGCCAAGACACGGTTGGACCACTGATCGGGAGGCGGTGCGGCACCCGGGTGATGTGAAGTGCTGCACGAAGGCACAGGAGCGACAAGGACTCGATGCGGGGAAGCCGAGATCGGGTGTGCCGCGGAGCCGGGAGGGGGGGGGGGCGGCACCCGGGTGGGGGACACGGGGAAGGCCCGTGTGAAACTGGGAGGCGATTACCAAGTGCACACCCATCATCATTGTCGAAGACCCAAGTCGAACCAATCACAAGAACCTTGAACCAGTTTACCCAAATCAAAGTAGAATGTAACCATTATCCCCAAATCAATATCGATTTTAAACCCAAACGAGATTGACCAAATCGAACTCAACCAAATATATATATATATATATATATATATATATATATATATATAGGGGCAGGTTCAAACGAGAAGCTAAACATTTTGCGAGAAGGCGAGAAGTGTTATATTGGCAATACATAGACGTTTCATCATATATGATTAAACACACCTACAAGCCATGTAATCGTATATGATTAAACACTTCTCGCAAAATGTTTAACTTCTCGCATGATCTTTCCTCTATATATATAAACAGTCAAATCAACTCTTAACCTAATAGAAATCAATCAATTGATTTAAAACCCATCAAGCAAATTACCAAAAACGAAACTTGCATCCAACCCAAAGCAACTGTGTAATCGAGAAAGGAGAAATCGAGTATCAATCCAAATCAAATATCGAAATCGAAAACCAATGATCGAACAAATCCAATCGATTATAGAACTAATACGAACCAAAACGCAAACTAAATTTAACTGTCCTATTCAAATACCACAGACCGATCGGTCCACAACTATATTATCGATTAAAGCAAATCGAAAATAGAACTTGAACAGGAAATATCTTAATCAGTAACAAACCCAATCAAATTAAACTGAAATTAAACATGAACCAAACAAAGTTATCAGATGCTATGAACATAAACCAGAGAAGTCGATTTGAAACCTAGTTTTAACCCAAAATCGAAATAGAAATTCTAATTATCAACCCAAATCGAATCTAAAATACACCCAAAAACGAAATCGATTCTAAATCCACCTCAAAATCGGTGATTAAAGCAAACCCTAAAGGGGTCATTCGATGGTGAATCACGGCAGACATCGATCATGACGATGGTGGCGGTGGGTGGCTTTCGATCGTGAAAAAGAACAAGATAAATATATATATATATATATATATATATAGAGAGAGAGAGAGAGAGAGTGAATGACCTACCTGGTTCGGCGACCGACTTCGAGAGAGAGAGATGTAGGTCGAGGAGAGGAGAGAGTCGATGGAGAGAGATATAGTCGACGGATGTAGATCGAGATCGAGAGGGATGCGGGAGATTGAGATATTGAGATAATTAGAGAGAGAGAGAGAGTCGGGGGTTTTGGGTCGCCTAAAGCGATACCCAACCGGGTTCAAGGATTTGACCCTCTCGGGTCCAACTTGGGTCGGATGCCCGGGTATCCGGTGCACCGGGTTTGGGAGACCCGGTTTAAAAAAATAATTAATTAATTAATTAATTAAAAAATAAAAAATAATACTAATAAAATATTTATTTTGGTTTTGATATTTTAAAGAAAACACAAAAAAATAAACTAGAACTATTTTGAACCAAAACTAAGTAATAAAATAAATTGAAAAGACTTAAGAAAAATTTAAAAATAACTAATGTAAAAGAACTCCCCCTCAAACACAAATTTTTGTTTCTCCCCCTTAATCGAAAAAACCGTTTCGAGAAAAACAATTTTACCCCCACTCTACTTTTGTAGAAAATCGAAAGAAATGCAGCGAGGAATGTTCACTCCCCCTCGAACAGAGAACACAACAAGGAAGAATTACCTGATGTTCATTAATGTAACTCCCCCTACACTTATAAGCAACTTGTTAAGCTTAAAATACTGACACGCTCATGAATTAAAAGGAACAAAATACATAGAGAAACACATAAACACGTAAATAGAGAACGAAAACGAAAACTAATCTGAGAATACAGATGTTTAAAAGATTTTGTACGTGATACAAGTAGGATATAATAAACCTGGAGTGTTTCCTTGACCATCAAGAGGGTGATTCGGGATAGAGAAGGATACAGTCCATGTTTTCTATATAGATCTTGTATCACTTGCATAAAAAACCTTAAAATTTCAGATTTAGCATTCCAAGCTTGGACACAAGAAAATTGAAACGCTTTTCGTCCAAGGGTTTAGTAAAAAGGTCTGCTAACTGAAGGTATGTGTTCACAAAGTAGAGTTTGATGGTACTTCGACCTGATCTTTAATAAAGTGGTACCGAACATCGATGTGCTTTATCTTAGTGTGCTGGACAAGATTACTGGTGATTGCGATGGTACTCTTCGAGTCACAGTAAATCGGGATCTTGGAGTAGTGGAACCCGTAATCCTTCAGCTATGTGCGCATCCAAATCACTTGGGAGAAGCAGCTCGCGACAACAACGTACTCCGCTTCAGCTGGGGAGGTGGACACGCAGTTCTGCTTCTTTGATGCCCAACTTACAAGTTTGTCTCCAATGAACTGCACGTAACCCGTAGTACTCTTTTTGTCCAGCATACATCCTGCGTGATCTGCATCAGAATAGGCAACTAACTCGTACTTGGTATCTTTGGGATACCAAAGGCCAAGATCACCAGTACCTTTTAAGTAACGAAATATTCCTTTAACAGCTATGAGATGAGAATCTTTAGGCTTAGACTGATATCGCGCACATAGACATGTTGAGAACATAATATATGGCCTACTTGCAATTAAGTACATTAATGACCCTATCATGCCTCTATAGATCATAGCATCTACTTCCTTTCCGTCAGGATAGGAGTGTAGCTTAGACCCTGGTGCCATAGGAGTTTTCATGGGAGAACTATTTTCCAACTTGTATTTCTTTAAAATATATAAAATATATTTTGACTGATTAATAAAAATTCCAGTTGAAAGTTGTTTAACTTGAAGTCCAAGAAAAAATTCATTTATCCCATCATACTCATTTGAAACTTTTACATCATTAAGGCAGAAAAATTCTTACAATATTGCGGGTTCGTCAAGCCAAATTTAATATCATCTACATATATCTGTATGAGTATGATATCAACCTTTTATTTCTTAATAAAAAGAGTGGTATCGATCTTACTTTTCGAGAAGCCCGACTTGACTAAAAATTAAGATAAAACATGGTACCAGGCTCTTGGAGCTTGCTTGAGACCGTAAAGTGCTTTGTCCAGATGGCAGACATGAGTCATCTTGTCTCGATCCACAAAGCCTTCCGATTGGGAGACGTACATCTCTTCTTTCAGGATGTCATTTAAGAAGGTCATCTTCACGTCCATTTAAAAGACTGTGAAGTTCTTGTGCGCTACGTATGCCAGGAACATCCTTATAGCCTCTATCCGTGCCATTGGTGCAAACGTCTCGTTATAGTCAATGCCCTCTTGTTTTCGATAGCCTTTGGCCACAACTTGTGCCTTATTTCGAACCACTATTCCATCTTCATCTCTTTTGTTCTTGAAAATCCATTTCGTTCCAATGATGGTCTTGTACCGAGGCCGGGGTTCAAGTTGCCACACCTTTAAGGTTTCAAACTGGTTCAACTCTTCTTGCATCACGATAATCCAGTCGGGGTCCTTAAGGGCTTCATAAACAGTCGACGGTTCTATCCTGCTCAGAAATATCGACAACAAGCAGTCGTTGGCAGACATGGACCGTGTCTGAATTGGGGCGTTCAGATCACCTGTTAGAGTATTTGTTTAGATCATTTGTAATAGTTAAGTTTGACTTTTCTATATCTTGCTTTATATGAGGTCAAGGCTTGTTTGACCCATATATAAGCTTTTGTTCTTGTAAGCTTTTAAGAAGCTTTTGTCAGACTTGTGATTTGATGTTAGATAAATGACAAAAGTTTCTCTCTCTCTAGAAAACTCTCTCAATATCGTTCATCTTGATCTTGATCTTAATATGTTGATTGCTTGAATTCTTGGACTAACATTTTGTATTAGAGTAAACCAAAGAATTCAGTACATGGATTAGAGATCATTTTTGGTCAAAATTCTTGGATTTCTTTCCATTTTTGGAAGAACTCGCAGATCGTAGTCCGTTTTGCTGTGGAAAATCAAAAATTCGTACTTGTCGATTTCAGAGCGCAAGATTGATTGGAATGGATTCGCCGGATGATTAAAACAAGTTTCGTTTGAACCATTCAATCAAATTCACCACAAATTTGAATGAATTTTGATTTTTGAACATTCTTGAAACTTTTTGTGTTCGACGTCTATTTCTGCTCAAATCTGTGATTTTTGTTGTTTCTTGTTGAAAATTGTATTGGAAATATTGATCTAGTTTACATTTCTAGCATAATTGTAGTTTTTCAGATTGATTCTTCTAGTATTGATCTAGATATGGTAGAATTTGCATGTTTCGGTGAAGAACTCACAAGATCTGGAGAACTCGCAAGCTTCATAGAGAACTCATAAGATTCATCTTGAAGAACTAACAGACTTGAAGAACTCACAGACGGAAGTTTTTCTTTGTTTTGTGTTCTCTGCGACAATTTTTCAAGAACTCCAAAGGAACCCTTTTTTATTTGATTTTCTATTTCTTAGAATTTTTCTAAGTATAGAACTCACAGGGTTCATTTTGCGACATGTAAGAACTCGCGGGGTTCAATTTGCGACTTCTTGGTGATTGATTCCTTTGTTCTGCAATAACCATTATGTGACAAGTATTATTCTGCGACAAGTAAATTGTTGAAATTTTTTCTAAGGCAACAACTCGCAAAGACAAATTTTGTGATTTTTGTTGAAATTTTTTCTAAGTATAAAACTCGCAGAATCTTGCTACAAGTGATCTTGTATTCTCTCATATTCCACTAAGTATAGAACTCGTAGACTTCTCTTTACGACTTCTCAGAACTCGCAAGTAGTTATCTGCGACAAGTAACAACTCCTAAACTGTTGTTTGCGACCTCGAAGCTCTGCGACAAGTTCTACACTATGCGACTTCTACACTCTGTGGTTTCAACTTCCACACTTAGAAATTTTTCTGAGGTTTTTCTGATATTGACCAGTGTTGACTTTTAGAGTCAAGTTTTATCTGGATTCTTTCGACGATCACAATCAAGTATCTTATCAGTATTTTCTTCTCAAATATCAGTATGCCTAGTGATTTGCTTAACATGGGTTCTAAATCCAAGCCTCTAGTTCTACTAGTTGACGAATATCCATAGTGGAAGAAACGAATGATAAATTTTCTAAACAATCTGGACAAAAGGCTGACGAACTCCATTATCAATGGACCACACTTTCCACATGTCATTGTTGACAGAATTCCAGCTACAAAAACCAATCCAAAAATACCTAAGAGGATTGTAGCCCGAGATCCTATTCAGTACAATGAAAGAGATATAGAATTAGTAGAGTTGGATGTACAAGCTTTAACCTTTTTGATCATGGCTATTCCTAATGACATCTTCAACAGAGTAGACAATCGTTACTCTAAAACGGAGATATAGGATGAACTTGAATGACAAGTTCAAGGATCTGAAAATTCCATGAAGACCAAAAGGAACCAAAGTATCAATGCATATGAAGGTTACAAAGCCAAGGAAGGAGAGTCATTAAATGATGCATATAACTTCTACAATACTATTCTGAATGATCTATGAAGAAATGGAGTACAAAAACCTGAGTCTGAAATATACTTTAAATTCTTTAAGAACCTTCAGCCAGAATGGGACACATATTCTATTCAGCTTCAGATGAACAAGGATAGGGATGAAGAGAAACTTAATGACTTATTATGTGTTCTTCATCAGCACGAGGATAAAGTTAAGGAGCAAGGTATTAACAAATAGTTATATGAGATAAAGGAGAAACAGAAGAAAGTTGAAGACTCACTGGATCTGCTAGCACAAAGAAAATTGGTCAAGGGAAGTTCTGAATCAGTAAAGACAGTGAAACAGAAGGCATTTGTTTCAGAAATGGTGGAATCATCTGATAGTTCACGGGAGGATGAGGATTCAGACAATAAGCTTACTAATTTTGTTGAGAAGTTAGCCCTGTTAACCACAAGATTTCAGAACAAGTTTGGAAGGAAGAAGTTTGGAAGGAAGAAGTTTTAACACAAGTCCAAACCTGATCACTACCGGGCTGATAAGTATAAGGGGATGTTTGAGAAGAGATAACACAGAAAAGAAGGAAAGGGAGATGAAAGAAAAGAAGAAAAGAGAGATGAGAAAGAAAAAGAAAAGAGTGACAAGCACTTTAATTGTGGAAAAACTGGTTACTATGTCAGATATTGCAAGGAGAAAAGAGTCAAAGACTATGAGTATTTCTCAAAGAAAGCTCAGTTAGCCAAAGTCATGGAGAAGGGGAAAGCTCTGAAAGCTGAAGAAGAGATTTGGCTTGGATTTTCTTCTGATGATGAGGAAAAAGCAAACTCCACCCAAGTCCACTACAACCTGATTGCTACACTTGATGATGACTCTGACTCTGAGGTAAATTCTTTATCTGATAAATCTGACAGCTTTTCTGAAAATGAAGAAGTAATGAACTTGATGTCCCAATTAGACTTAATAAACTCTGAGTTTCAAAAACTAAAAGACAATTTTTTAAAAGAAAAGATTACATTTAAGGACATCAAGATCAAGGTTTGTTTTTTAAGACTTTAGCAACGGAACGAGAAGAAGAAAAGAATATTCTCAAACTGGATAAGGTAAACAATCAAGGTAAAATGTCTGAGTTACAAAAAGAGTTAAATTCATTGAAAGATAAGAATTTGGATCTAACTTTGAAGTATGATATTGTTTTGAAGGACAAAACTGAAGCATAGGCAAAGATTAAGGAGATGGAAGATCTTAATTTTAAAAGAGGTCAAACATAACAAACTTTAAAGATTTTGACCAGTAACCATAAAGATACTCGCTTTTACAATCCAAAAATAGGTCTGGGACTTCCGGATGCTGATATTTTAAAGAAAGCACCCAAAAATCTTTACAATTTTAAAACATCGGGTGATACTCCAATTGTTTTAATACCTCACATTCATGATACCTTTGTTAAGTCTGAGAGTTCGATACCTGAGACTCCTAAGATAAAAATAGAAAAAACAATTAAAGTTAAATCAGAGATAAAAACTGATTCAATTCCTCAAGATTTTAAAAATGTTGGCTTCACATATGATGAATTAAATTCATCTTATAAAAATAAAATAAAACATTCATCGAATTTGAACATCTTTTTCCCAAATCAAATGAGATAACTGAATCAAGTTCTCAATCTGATGAAACTGTATCTGTAATTTCTTGCTTTATCAAAGGAGAAAGGGAAGAAAACTCTCATTCTGAAAACGAGTCTGTTTCTGATAAAACTTCAAGTTTTAATGATTCTGATTATTAGGTTGCTTTGAAAACTATTTCAGAATTAGAAAAGCAGATTTCCGTTCTCAACAATCTAGTTGATGAATTGGAAAATGCTAACGAAAACATTGGGTTGAAATTAGATTCAAGTCTAATTAAAAATGAGATCTTACAAAAAGAAATCAGAAATTTAGAATCCCAAATTTTTAAAATTTCAAAAGGAAAAGCAGTTTGTCCTGATCAGAATTCTGCATCTTCTGATTCAATCAATGTTGTTGTGAAGTCTGACACTTCAACAATTGATACTAAAACTCCTCAAATGAAAACATCTTTGAAGATTCTAACATCTTCAAAAAAGGAGTCAAGTATTACTAAAAAAGGACAATGTTTGGAAACTAAATCCAATTTTGTTTCCAAAACATCTTCTAAATCTAACTTTTGTATTAAACCTTTCTTTGAAAAGTTTACCTCCAATGACGCTAACTTTGATTGTTCTTCAGATAGACATGTAAAGAAAGGAGGTAAGAAGACAAAGAAGTTGAAGGTGGAAGAGAAGAAGACTATTGTTGATAGTAAAGCATGTAATAGAGTAGCTCAAGCTTGTATTCCAAAATGTCAAGAGTGTTTCAATAAATAAAAAATTCTTTCTGGCATTGAAATGTTGACATAAGCTACTACTAAGTTACAATGTTCTTATTGTCTTGATAGTTCGTTTTCTTTGAAATCTAAGTTTTCTAAGAAAAGAAAACCTACCCAGTTTATGACAAAGAAAACTTCTACTCAATCCACTGTTAATCATAAAGCTGAAGTTTATTCTTTTAAAATGAAAGATAATGTGTTGAAAATGAACAAATTAGATGACGTGAAGTTTGTGTGGAAGTGGATTCTAAAGTTTAACTTAAAGAACAAGTTTGATCGAAAGAACCCAAATTTGAATGGAGAATCAAAGGGTCGTCAACTGATTTAAAGAAGGTCAAGGATACTAACAAGAAAGGACCCATATTCATATGGGTACCTAAGTTGAAGTGACTG
The DNA here is from genome assembly GCA_023525745.1 of Arctium lappa. Lineage (NCBI taxonomy): Eukaryota > Viridiplantae > Streptophyta > Magnoliopsida > Asterales > Asteraceae > Arctium > Arctium lappa. The sequence goes on from CM042057.1 coordinate 48,508,473, forward strand.
TTTCTTGCAGGCTAGTCATGTGTGGATAATAGATTCCGGTGCATGAAGACACATGACAACATATAAGCACCTATTGTTCGACTATGTAGAACATTATGCAGGTTCAGTCAGCTTTGGAAACAAGATGAAAGGTTACGTCAGAGGATTTGGTGTGATAAAAAACAACATGATAACCATTTCAAAGGTTCTGTTACTGAGAAACAGTGCAAAGTGGTTTTGGTGAAGATTATTGTTATATCTTAGACAAGAGCGGAGCTGAGTTGATTAAAGCAAGAAGAATAAGTCAACTATATGGTGTTCATTTTTCTACACTGACTACATCAAAGTCTGTTTGTCTTATCTTTAAGGAAACATCAGAAGATAGGTGGCTATGGCACCGAAGTTTTTCTCATCAGAAATTCAGAGATATCAACAAGCTCAGTAGCCAAGAATTGGTCATTGGTTTGCCAGAACTGAAATTGCAAAAAGAGTTCTTTGTTCAGCCTGTGAGATGGGTAAGATGAAGAGAAGTACTCATAAGTCAAAAATGTTGTCAAGTTGCATTGCCCCTCTTCAGCTCATTCACATGGATTTATGTGGACCGATGCGGACTCAATCCATAAGTGGCAAAATGTACATACTGGTGAGGATTAATGAATATTCCCGGTATACATGGATTGAATTCTCGAGGCTTAAGTCAGAAGCTCCAGATCTAATCATAAAGTTCATTAAAAAGATACAAGTTATTCTTCACTGCCAAGTTCAACAACTCAGAAGTGACAACGGAACCGAATTCATAAATGAAACTCTTCAAAGTTATCTTGAATCCGTTGGCATATCGCACAATTTCTCGGCAGCTATGATACCTCAGCAAAATGGGGTAGTTGAAAGAAATAGCAGGACGTTGGTGGAAGAAACGCGTACAATGCTAGCTTATTCAGATATACCTCTGTTCTTATGGGCAGAAGCAGTAGCCATCGCATGCTTCACACAGAACAAGACCATAATTAATAAGCATCTTAATAAAACTTCGTTCGAGATTATAAATGGTCGAAAACCTACGACAAAATTCTTTCGTATGTTTGGATGCAGGTGTTACGTGCTAAATGACAGAGAGAATTTATCAAAGTTTCAAAGGAAAGCTGATGAAGGAGTGTTTATTGGTTATTCTCTCCAATCCAAAGCATACATAGTCTACAATACTCGGACAAAGTCTGTGATTGAAAGAACCAACATATCATTTGATGAAACCTGAACAAAGACTTCTGAACAATTCAGTTCAGAACTCACACCTAGTGACAAAGCCTCTACTTCAAAAGGAGTAGAACTTGAGGTAAAACATAATAAGCTTTCTAAATCTCAAACTTTAACTAAATCAGATCTTGATTTGTTATTCTTTGATGTTTTTAATGATACTTGTTGTGTACCCGCACGATGCAGCACGGGTGAAATATAATTCTAAAACATTAGTTTAGCCTTGAATCATGGTTCTTATCACTTTCAATTTTATTTCATGAGTTTGCGTGGTTAATTTGCAAGTCAACTAATAAATAAAGGTGAAGGTTAATATGGTGTATTTGCGAGTCAACTAATACATAAAGTTGAAGGCTATATATGTATCTCGGTACACATTGCTAAGCGGTTTCCATCCATAGATCATCACTACATAGTGTTATGAAGATGAAAAGACAGTTTGTATTTAACTTATTGTTAAGTCCAAATATTGTATCCAAGATTTAATTAGGAAAGTCAATGTCAGAAGTCAACATTGTCAATGTTTTAGGAAAGTCAAAGTTGTATCATTTACTTAGTTGTTAAGTTTTTGTTTTGTTAGGTGGTATAAATAGGATTAGTCTTTGTTAATCTTGTAAGAACTTCATTGTAATATTTTCAGATTAGTGAGATATAAGACAAGAGCTTTCAAGATCTACTTTCTCTCTCTACTCTCTCTCTAGTTCTTGATTGATATATCTTGTTTGTATGAAATTAGCTTGATAATTTGGGATAACAATTGGTATCAGAGCCGTACCAAACATTTTCAGAAATGATTTGAGCAGAAAATTGGATTGAAATCTGAAAATTTTGGATAAAAAAGTTGTATTTTCTTGAAATTTTCAAGAACACGACTATTTTCTTTTGGTTTCTTTCTGATTGAATCAAATTCGTTTTTGTTCGTTGTTCTTTGATTGTAAAAATGATCAAGTTGTGATCGATTTTTGTTTAGAAACACAAAATATTCACAAAGTTTTCTGAATCAATCACAAAATATGTTTGATTTTTGATATTTTTTGGATCTTGTTTGAAAATTTTTTATCACTGTGAACTTGAATCTAAAACTGAAATTTGATGTTTTTAGTCATGTTTGATGCTTAGAAAAGTGTTACAGGTTGTATTTTGATCATCGTGGATAAATTGGAAAATCAATTTTCAGGGTTTGAATTGTTTTAGTTTGAATTTTTGAAGCATGTGCAAACCTGTTTGAAGGACACGCAAAGTTGTTTGAAGCACACGCAAACCATACATCATGCAAACTTGTGAATTAAAATTAGCAAATGTGTTTCATATTGATTGGATGATAAATTGGTAGTGGGATGGTGGATGCAGATTTATTTTCAAATAGAAATCAAAGTTTGATAAGGTTTTGAATATTGATTGATGATTTGTGAAATCAATTTTATTTTTGAATATTGATTGATTGATGATTCGGTGAAATCAATTTTATTTCGGTGGAAACTTGGTGCAAGATTCAATTCGGTGGAAGCTTTAATTTCAATTGGTTAAATTTGAATGGGTCGGTGAATTGATAAGGCTGATTGGAATATGAGGTTTGCGTTCTATGCATCACCCACACGCAAATCATAGGTTACACACTCAAACTTCACAGCTTTGCGTTTCGGTCGACACATGCAAACCACAACTTTGCGTTTCATCTTACACACGCAAACCATAGGCTTCTCATGAAAACTTCTTATGATCAATTTTCACGAAGTGGGTCTTCGTATAAGGTGTTTTTGATCGATCTAATTGGTCCTAAAGTCTTCTTCTTGTCACAAGGATTCCAGAACAAGTTTCGGATTCGATTTTCGTTAAGAAACGAGTGAGATACGAGTGTTTGAAGTTTCGCCGGAAAACTCGCCGGAAAAACGTTTTTCGCCGGAATTCATTTTCAGATGATGTTTTCGTTATTTTAACTCTTTCATCGTTCTCCTTTATTGTTTTCTAGTGTTTTCCAGGTGTTTAACTGCTTTAAAAGGAAGAAAATTGGTCGCCGGAAAATCAAGTCTCGCCGGAGTTATTTTTTCTTTGATTTGCGGTTCATAAATGGTTGCATGATTCGAATTTTTTTGTGGGGATCGATTATATTCTGATCAAGGATCATAAATAAACATTTTTTTTGAAGAAACAGAAGATTACAAAGAGTTCTTGAAAATTTTTCGGTTTTTCGGAAATATTCGGTTTCAAATATCGAGAGTTTGAGATCGTGTTTCATCTTCTAATCGATTGTGGGAGCTTAAGGGATCACAAAAGAAGAGTTTTGATCGAAAATTTCGAAGTCATAACATGATTTGCAGGTTGGGTCATTGTGGAGGAGAAGATGAATAGTATTTTAACGGAGTTCCGTTAGTTTTGTTAGATTGTCTAACATTTTTGGTCCTTTTCTCCGTTAAGTCTAGTTTTCTTCAGTTATATTCTTTTCTCTTTTAGTTCTTTTCTTTTATATTGTTAGTTAGTATCGTTAGTTAGTCGTTTGTTAATTTCCGTTAGTTTTTCCATTAAATTTGTTACATTTTAGTCCTATGTCCGTTATGTTTGTTAGTTCTGTTAAGTAGTTTCTCATATTAGCAGTTTTAGTCCCTCTAGCTTAAGTTTAGTGTTTTGGCAGTTTAGGTCCCTTGAGTTGTAACTTCTTGTTTTGTCATTTTTAGTCCTTCTAGTTTATAAGTTGTGTATTTTTACATTTTTTTTGCCCCTAGATTTTATATTTTGTGTTTTTGTCTTTTTGAATTCTCGTTTTTTCGTCGTGTCTTAGTATTTTTTTTTTAATTTTAGTATTGCGTCTTGATATGAGTTTGACTTTCAGTCAAATTCTTCTGAATTGTTTGGGAACGATCATTTGTTTTATCAAGCAGTTTCTCATTCAAAGTTTTCTAAGAGAGAGAAAATTTTAGATTGTCAGTATTTTGTTTTTGAATTCATTTCAACTCACGATAATTTTGTCAAATTATTTTTCAAGCAGGATGAGTTCACCAATTTTGCTCAAAGGAAGATACGAGCAGTGGAAAACTGATTTTTTCAAATTTGTAGACACACATGAGCTGAGTTACTATATCAGATTGTCATTGACTGAAGGAGAGATGAAATCTCGTACTCCAACAGGAGATTGTACTGAGGATCGAGAGAAAAGAAAGAATGCTGATAATATGGCTCGAACTTTTCTGTTGAATAGTATTCGTCATGAAATTAAAGGTCACATAAATACCTATCAGTTGACAGGAAAAGATTTATACAAGTCAACAGGAAAGGAGATATGGGACTATTTTGAATGGACGATGTTAGGGCAACAGTTGTGTCAGATCTAAAAGGAAAGATTTCTGAGTTGGAAACTAAAATTCAGCAGACAGTCTCTGTTGAGAGCAATGAGCAGAAAGTTAAGAAATTGGAATCTGAGAACGTTGAGCTGAGAAAGAATTTATCTGATTTGAAAAAACAGTTTGTTGCAAATAAAGCTGATTTTGATTCTGAAAAGAAATTTTTTTCGAAAAAGTTCTCAGATTTTTCAAAGAAATGTTTTGAGGAAAAGAAGTCGTTGGAGCTTAAATGTTTAAAATTTTCTCAACAAATCTCATATTTTGAGAAAATTCTGATTTTAGAAAGAGAGAAATTTGCTCAGGAAAAGAAGGCCATAGAAAAGAAGAATGCAGGATTGTTTAAAGAATTATCTGGCCAGCGAAATTATTATGAAAAAGGGTTTGAAGAAGAAAGGTGCTTATTTGAGAATGAAATCAAGAAACTGACTTCCAAGTTGTCTGAACTGTCTGCCAATGTACTGAAAGAGCAAAGAACGAAATCTGAGTTCTCAAAGAAGATTGACCAGCTTGAGAAGGAAAGAGACATCTTTGCGTCAAAGATCAAAGAGCTTGAAAATTTTGTTTCAAGTTCAAATCATAAATCTGTCTCTTCAAACAGGTCAGTCAAATCATTTAATCAGATTCGTCGCACTAACCTTTTCTTTGATGAATAATTAGATGGTTCAGATTCTTATCCAAGGAGAAAAAGTTTCAAGAAAGAGAAATTGGTCTGGATGAAGAAATCAGTCAAAGATGACAAGACTGATGAGCTGAAAAAGAAGACATCATGTGTACATGCTCACAAAGCAAAGAAGAACAAAGAGCATAAAGGTAAACCTGACCTCATATACTCAAGAGACCAATTACTCAGGTTTTCAGGTAATAAAATTTATTGTTCTTACTGCTGTACACATGATCATATTCACAAGACCAGTGATCATTTCCGGTATGGTTCTTACTCCATTAACCCCACACGAACTGCAACTAACATTTCTGGACCCAAATACCAGTGGGTACCAAAGAAGAAAACTGATTCTTTGTTGCAGGCACCTCAAGTCATGGGGGAGTAAGAAAGAAAATGGCTCTTGAATAATACAGTTCAAGACCCGCACCTTAATGTCAAGAAAATGACTTCTAAACACAACAGTTTAGGACTCGGACCTCAGCGATCAAAAAGACCTTACTCTTGTATGCTTGCATCATGATGCTTAATTTAAGGGGGAGTAAAGGTGATGGCTTCTGATCACATGACAGATCAAGACCCTTTCATCAATGATCAAAGACGGATATTGTGCTAATATCCAGGGGGAGCTTAAAAGATTAAAATCTTTATATCTTGATTTGAGGGGGAGCTGAAAAGGTAAAGATCTTCTGATCTAGATCTCAGATTGTTTGAAAGAAGGACAACTTTCGAACATGAAAAACAATTTCTGAAATGTTCAAACCACTTCTTATTCTCAAAAGTTTTATGAATTTAGAAGTGTGCTTTTAAATGTTTTTCTAAAATTTTTGAGCTTATTGTTTAACTGACCGTGTGTTTCCAAAGATCAATACTTGTGTATTATCTTGTCCATATACTGTCAAGTATTCATACACACCGGTTCAGTATTCTATTTGAAATTGTTATTACCATGTCTCAAATTCAAAAAAAAAAATCGATGGTAATACCCCCGTTTGAAGTTCAAAGTTGATGAGCATCATTCATCTTTTTCATATTTGTGCTTTCATTGATAAATTGTTTATGTTTGTTCATATAAACAAATTTCCAATTCTTTGATACCCTAACCTTTTGATTTGATCTGATTGATTCATTGTCATATTTTCAAAACAATTCTCTTGATTTCATTTCATTCATTCAATATCATTGTTTTGAGAAATCTTCATTGTTCAATAGCTCAAGTCTCACGAGCATACATATTGACAATGGTATCATATATCTTGTGCGAAACTGTTTCAGTTAAACTGTTGAGAAACCGTTATTCATAGGAAATATCATGGGATTCGTGTGTGAGCTTAAATAGAACTTCCATGGATTCACGCAACCTGTGTTTCCTACCCAGGAAGTTATCCTTGAGTGATTGAGGGGTGAGGGGACAAAATCAAAGAGTGGGGGAGATAACTCATCCGGTTGAGTTATTCTCATTGTGTGGAGCGGAAAAATGGAAATGAGAGTTTGGTTAGAAGTAAGCAAAATGATAAAAAGAAAGAGGGTGTGAGAACAGAGTTAAAAGAATATTAAAACTCTGCACCTACCACTTTCTGAGTCGGGCAACCACATTTACTGATTGGTTCACATTCTTTGGTGACCATCATTAAAACAGGCAGTGAGCCCATGCCAACTCTTGCTATTACCCCACCAACCACTCGTTTCTTTCTCGAAAAAGAAATGTTTCATTTTCTTGGGGACGCAGCACATATGCTATCTAATCTTCACTCGGAAGATTTAGATATTGAAAAAGAAGGAAAGTTGCCCCACCTTCGCACCTCTTTCATGCACATTGAGTCTGTGTATTATCTGTTGCTGTCTCAACAGTTTACACAATTTGAGCCTTAATGAAACACAGTCATTGTGCTAAAATTCTTTCATACACAAGCACGAGCACACAGAAAATCTGTTTTTCTGTCAGAACATTCATAGAATTACCTTGTGTTTTTCAATGATTGAATGGAAGTCCTGGGGAGTCAACATCAAACCAACTCCTTATATTGTACATTCGTTGTACACAGTGACTCCGTGTTACTGACAGGCACTTCTAACTGTTTCATTTGTTGATTCAGGGTTACCTCGTTCATTATGTCTGAATTTTAAAAGACTCAGATATATACCTTTCATGAATTGACGGCTATTCAGATCAACGGGCGGAGACTGTCAAAGGGGAGATTGTTATTTGTTCACAAAGGGGGAAATCAAAGACTGTCCTAAAATTGAAGATGTTTTGATGATCATGATGCTCACATCATCAAAAAGGGGGAGACATTTTATAAAGATTCAATTTCAGATTAAAGTCAGAATTTCAAATGCATTTCAAAATGCTTCCGCTGAAACAAAGTCAAAAGATTCAGAAGAAATTTTATTCAAAGATAAATCAAGATGATTTGTGAAAGTTTGTTTCTCTGAAGACAGTCAAGAGATCAAAGAGATGAAGATTCAATATCAGAGATTCCTCAAAGCTGTTTCAAAGTTCATTGTTTTAGAAGTTTCAAGAATTCTTTTTCTTGTTCATGACATGTTGACTTTCAAAGCTTCAAAGTGAAAAAGATTTTCCAAGATTCTTCAAGAGCTGAAATTTTAAAGATTGTGAAAGCTTCAAAGAGACAAAAGCTGAAGAATCAAGGGCTGAAGATTTGTATCAATTTTTTATTAAATCTTGAATACAAAGGGGGAGATTGTTAAGTCCAAATATTGTATCCAAGATTTAATTAGGAAAGTCAATGTTAGAAGTCAATGTTTTAGGAAAGTCAAAGTTGTATCATTTACTTAGTTGTTAAGTTTTTGTTTTGTTAGGTGGTATAAATAGGATTAGTCTTTGTTAATCTTGTAAGAACTTCATTGTAATATTTTCAGATTAGTGAGATATATGACAAGAGCTTTCAAGATCTACTTTCTCTCTCTACTCTCTCTCTAGTTCTTGATTGATATATCTTGTTTGTATGAAATTAGCTTGATAATTTGGGATAACACTTATATTAGAAGCCGTAGGTGTTGTAGTTATCCAAGCTTAGCTAACCTTACCCTAAACAATGCTAAAACTTCAACAGACTATCAATAAGTAAACAGTTGTGTATGACCAACATAACAAACGAATTAACCGACTTCAACAACTTCCATATAATTTTGGAAAAAGGGGACGGAACCCCAGGAAAAATTTATTCAAAAATTAAAAAAGAAATACAATTTACAAGAGGCATACCCCAAGAAATACAAGACGAAGGCCTAACACATGTTTAGGGAAAAACCAAAAAAGCTTAATCCTAAAAAACAACAAAGGAATACAGGTCCAAAAAACATCCAACAAACCCCAAGACAAAAAACCCTTCAAAATATGGCCCAAGAAAGGATTATGAAATTTTGCACCATAACCCATAACACCACAACCCACAAAGAAATTGAATTTGAAGGCCCAAAACATATCATAAAAGCTACACATCATGTAGGACATCTTTTTTCCACGACCCACAACAAAATCCTTAAGCAAAGCCCAATCACCATTAACTCTTGAATCCATCTTCCAATTAAAGAAATATTCAATATTGAACTCATTTCAAATGTATCGAAAAAACGATTATAATGGTATAACTTGTTAAAATTAAAAAAAAATGTAACGTATTTTAGTTAATATATGTTTATATGTGATAATATAATTAAAATGTAAAATGTAAAACTAAAAGGTATAAAGTAAATCTATTAAAAGAGTTCAGGGACCTAAACTGTAACTTAAAGTGGGAAGTCTCTTTCTAACGTGATTGTTTCTTTACCCGACAAACTATCCATCATGATGCCCATCACCACCATTACTACTACCACAAGTAATAATCACCACCAGTCCACCACCACCATTTTTTTTTTCAAATTAATTGCAAAACAGTTAATACTATAAAATATGTTTATTTACAAGAGATATAGAAAAATAATCTCAAAAGTGTTGAGATTCCAAATTCATATACTCACACCTTGTTAAAAATTTGAAAAAAATGCCTAACTAAAAGTGACAATACAATCATATTTAAAAATTCACATCCATAGATTCATAATATGATATGACATGTGAAGCATCAATCCGTCAGCATGTTCTGTAAAAAAAAAACATAATTATTTTAAATAAAAACATATTGTACAGATGTATAATAATAATTAGTTGATTGTACCTTATTCATCACATAAAACTTTTTTATACACAATGTTAGATATGTAGACTCCAACACGATTGAATTTTTTTCACAGACTTCACTAAATTTTTTTTAAAAACAATTAGTAAAACTTTATTTACTACATTTAATATTATTTATTAATTTTCAATATTTATTACTTACCATTTTAACTTCCCTAAAATTACATTTGATATCCACAAAATACAACGTAATTATGTATGTTAATGTGATATGTTAAAACGTATTTTTTAACATATTTTTAACATATAATAAAATAATTAAATCCAAAAATATTTAATATTGGACTAATTTCAAAGGTATCAAAGAGACGATTATAATGGTGTAACTTGTTAAAATTAAAAATTATTTTTTTAACGTATTTTAGTTAATATATGTTTATATGTGTTAATATAATGAAAATGTAAAATATAAAATTAAAAGGTATAATGTAAATCTATTAAAAGAGTTCAGGAACCAAAACTGTAAGTATATATATTAAATCTTTGAAAATCAAAATTTTTTTTGTCGGTATGCATGCTGACGGACTTATATCTATATGTATATAATAATAATAAATAAAAAAAGCTTTATAAAAGAAGTAATTATAAACAATAAATGAAATAAATTTTTTTAAAAATGATTGCTTCAACGGATGGTTGCTTTGTAGCTGTCCACTTTTGTCTTCCCCAAAAAAATACATCTTTAAACGATTTCTAAGAAAGCATCCATATACATTGCATTGCATTGCATTGATTATTGTCCATCATCTCCCACAAAGCATCAAAGCCAAGGGAATGACAACAATGGAGAAAAAACCATTCAGTAATGCCAAATGATCTTGAATGTGGTCGGACCCGATGTGAAGATATGTCGTTTAAGTCAACGGGTCAGATGTCAAGTTTAACACAAAACATCAGTTTTCGAATGTATTAGTTTGTGAACCATGTGATTGGTTATTGACGGAATGCATGTATTCAAATCAATGTAATTCATCACCCATCTCTGAAGATGAAGATTAGTTAATATTTTTGTTCGTTTTCGTTTGACAGGTGATGTAATGATTCATGTGTCAATATGTATTTGTTAGTTGAAAATTGTTCTATTTTAAAGAAAATCGTTGTACATGTATCTCGGAACATCGTTTGATGTTTTGTTTTATGTTTATATTTTGGGGTTTATGTGAGAGATGTATTTGAAAACGAAAAATTGTCCAATAATAGATTCAATGACCAGTTCGATTATGGGTTTATTGAATGGAAGAGACCACAAATGTTACATTTATGGAACCCCAAGATAGATTGTTTGCTTTAACAGAGGATGCAACAAATGGTACGTTTATGGAACTGGAATATGGATTACGGAAGGAAACATGAGATGTATTTGTATGCTGTATTTTCATCACCGCTGTCAGATTCTGGAGGAGACAATTTTTTTTTATATTTTTTTGTTCATTAAATGGGTTTCAGGTTGTTTGGATTTTTTTGGTTTACATGGATGATGAAACAAGTTTCTTTTATCAATTTGGAACCACATTCTGTTTGAATTCATGATGCAATTTGAACCAGTATGAATTTGGAATCACTTTCTTTTTCTATAATATTGGTTCATCCAATAAACAAATGTAAGTTAATGTTGTCTACAAACACTAATGAAACAGTGGCTAGACTTCTTTACAAAATCTGATATATATACTTGAACCAGTAGTTGAAGAATTCATACCACTCAAGAAGACTTGTGATATTCAGAGTTCTCTTCTTCAAATTGATTGGTATCTTCAACCTATTGCTATATTTGGCAACCGAATGTTCCGAAAAAGTTACATTACACCCTCTGCTCTGTTGCAACTCACACCCTCTAAGCTTTTAAATGCATTATAAATCAAAACAAGAAACCACTTATAATTAGTTCCAAACAAGAAACAAATTGCATTATATTATTTTTAATAACTGACCTTAGCTCGTCTTGCCAGCGATTTCAAGATTCCATCTCTCTCACCCATATACGAATATCATAGGATTCATCTCCAACCTGAATACATGACCATGTTGATGCATATCCATCAAAGCCAACTATATGTATGTACAAAGAGAGAAATAAAGATAGAAACTAAAACCTTTGGAGGGTTCTCCTTGTATACCCTCAATTAAGACAAAATGGGTCATGAAAATCAAGAAATCTTGTATACCTTCTTTCTTTTTAAGTTCAGAGACCTCCAATCCCCCACCACGTTGCTTCGTCAAGATAATAACGGACCTGCAAAATTAGCAAGTTCCATTTGCCATATTTCAAAGTAGTTATACATCATGGCTTTTAAGTTTCCAGGAGTTTGAATAAAATTATATAAATAGACAAAACTTTAAAGAAGATTTAATAAGCTCAAAGCTTTAGTACAAAGTATCATTGGATAACCAAACAACTAAAAACAATGGTAGTCTAGTAACCCTTAACCAAGAACAAACAATATATATCAGAACCAAGTAAATTTCAAGAGTCATAAAATTTGAAAAAAGGGATACATAAGCAACAAGAATGAGAAATCCGAATTGCACAATAACTCATAACCAAAACGAGTTATCAACAATCATAACATATCTATACTTGGTTCCTCATATATATTGTTAGTTCTTGGTCACAAACAGAAAGAACGAGAAGATGGAGATGAGTGAAAATCAAAGAGAACCCAGCTCTTGAAACACCAATCGATCACAAACCCTAAAATTTGTTCCTAAAACACATATTCAAATTACTTACCTGATGTAAATCGAGAGGAATAACATGGATATATCATATATATATATATATATATATAGAGAGAGAGAGAGAGAGAGAGAGAGAGCATGAAGATAAAGTTGGTTATTTGAATTTCGAATCAATGGGGATGCTGAAAGTGGTCCTGGAAAAACTGGGCATGAGAAAGGTGAGTCTGAGACCTCCCTTTTTTAGGATGGTAGAGCTTTAAAACCTTTAAAAGCTTAAAATAGAATGAAGACTTTCTAACTTTAAAGAAAGAAGCATTGAATCATAGACTCATTGGTGCACCTGGCAATGAGATATTCTTGAATGCATGAATAACTTGTACATTATGCACTCTTACTTGTAATTAAGAGTTTTTCAAATTTTATGCATAAAATTGTTGTACATCATACTTAAGAACTTGTAATTAAGACTTTTTGTCTAAATGCTTATTAATGTATTATAGATAATTACAGAAGATATCAAGCAAGACAACTCAAAGAACATTAACACACCTACCACAAGTGCAGACATATATGGCCTATCTGAAAGAGTTGGGGAGGTTTCTACTAGTCATGAATAAGTTATTTCTGGAAGTGCTACACCAGACTGTTCAGTTGATCCGATTTTCACCATTAGTTGAACCAACATCAACATCAGCTGTGTCTGGAGAATTACCATCAGAAACACAACCTAAAAAAACAATTCCATCACCAAGTGCCACAAATCAAGAGATTCTTGAAACTGAATTGCCTGCGGTACAAGATGAGCTTGATGAGACAAATAATCAGACATATATTGACCATCTACCGAGCACACATAGATGGACAAAGGCACATCTTCTAGCTAATATCATTGGTGATCCTAATGCAAAAGTAACAACCAGATCTGCATCTACATCTGCAAATTATTGCATGTTTGTAAATTTTCTAAGCAGCTTGGAACCTAAAAAGCCGTCTGAAGCACTAAAAAATCTGTACTGGATAAATTCCATGCAAGACGATCTAAATGAATTCACAAGAAATCAAATGTGGAGATTGGTACCGAGACCCAAGGACCAAACCATTGTTGGAACCAAATGGGTATTCCAAAATAAAAAGGATGAAGCTAGTATCATCGTCAGAAACAAAGCAAGATTGGTTGTGAAGGGTTATAATCAACAAGAAGGTATTTATTATGATGAAACACATGCACCAGTTGCTCGGATTGAGGCTATAAGGATTTTCCTTGCATATGTCGCTCACAAGAACATCAAAGTATACCAGATGGACGTTAAATCAACGTTTCTGAACGGTATCCTACATGAAGAGGTGTATGTAAGTCAACCTGAAGGTTTCACCGACCCAAAATATCCATATCACGTGTACGTGCTTGATAAAGCTCTTTACGGACTAAAGCAGGCACCTCGCGCATGGTATGAGACTCTGACGGTATATCTATCTGAATCAGGTTTCCAAAAAGGTACAATAGACACCACTTTGTTCTTAAAGAAAAAAGGTGAGGATTTGATTCTTGTACAAATCTACGTAGATGATATTATTTTTGGCTCTACGAACCTTAAGCTTTGTGATGAATTCCAAACAATCATGAAGAATAGGTTTCAGATGTCAATGATGGGAGAGCTAAATATTTTATTGGGATTACAAGTTAAACAAACCTTGGAAGGGATTTTCATTAACCAGTCAAAGTATATTAAAGAGATTCTTAAGAAATTTAATATGACTGATTCAACTCCTATGAAGACTTCGATGCAATCTAGAAGTTTGTTGGACGCTGATATCTCCGGAAAATCAGTAGATCAACGGACCTACAAAAGCATGATAGGCGCTCTTTTGTATTTGACATCAAGTAGTCCTGATATAATGTTCGCTACTTGTTTCTGTGCGCGATATCAAGCAAATACGAAGGAATCTCATATTGCTGATGTTAAAAGAATCTTACGATATCTTAAAGGCACACCAAATTTGGACTTTTGGTATCCGAAAGATTCTATTTTTGAACTAATAGCATACACAGATGTAGACCATGCAGGTAATAAGTTAGACAGAAAAAGCACATCAGGAGCCTGTCAGTTCTTGGGAGAAAAATTAGTCAGTTAGTCTTCAAAGAAACATAATTGCGTATCAACTTCTACGGCTGAAGGATAATACGTGGCGACTGCTAGTTGTTGTTCGCAAGTATTGTGGATGAAGAATCAACTTAAAGACTATTCATACACTTTGAACAAAGTCCCCATCTACTGCGATTCTAAAAGTGCAATAGCAATAACGGCAAATCGGGTGCAGCATTCCAAAACTAAACACATAGATATCAGGTATCATTTTATCAAAGATCACGTAGAAAAAGGTACTATTGAAATTCATTTTGTATCTACTAAATTTGAGGTTGCTGACCTGTTTACGAAACCTCTTGATGAAAAGAGATTCAATTTTTTAGTCAGCAAGCTCGGAATGTTAAATTTGAATGCATGAAAATAGTTTCCTATCTTGATTTGAGGGGGAGTGTATTCTTGTTTTGATTGTGCACGTGTTTTGGTTGAAAAATATTTCCTAAGTCTGAAACATATAACCAAAGTGGACTCATGTTCAATGAGGACCAAGCTTTTTCATTTGTTTTATAGGTCTGACAGTTTCATGCATTATTGATAAATCATGATCATGGACATTGACTTCTGATCAACTCAGACCAGAACTCATACTTCAGTATGATGAGCTGAATGCATAACTCTAGGGGGAGTACGCATCTGTGCACACTTCAAGGGGGTGTAATAGATAAAAGTCTGGAAGTGTGTGTGTAAGTGTGTGTGTTCAAAAGTTTTTGAAAATCTGAAAAAAAAATCAAGTGAGAGATGTTTTATTGAGCTTTAAAGTGATATTTTTGCAAAGTTACTACTTTTGGAAAGTCAAAAAGTCAAAGTGTCAAAATTTCCATTTTTGGAAAGTGTTCAAAATTTTTATAAGTCTACTTATCGCAAGAAGTGCTTTGCACAAGTGACTTGACACAAGCTTCGGTCTGCGACAAGTTACTTGATGCAAGCCATTATCTGTGAATTCTGGACTTGACGCAAGCTTCGGTCTATGACAAGTTACTTGACGCAAACCAAAGCCTGCGACAAGTGAAGAACTCGCATCCTTCAACTTGTGACAAGCTAGAACTCATACGATTCTTCTTGCGACAAGTCTACTTATCGCAAGAAGTGCTTTGCACAAGTGACTTGACAGAAGCTTCGGTCTGCAACAAGTTACTTGATGCAAGCCATTATCTGTGAATTCTGGACTTGATGCAAGCTTCGGTCTGCGACAAGGTACTTGACGCAAACCAAAGACTGCGACAAGTGAAGAACTCGCATCCTTCAACTTGCGACAAGCTAGAACTCGTACGATAGTGCCTTGCAACAAGTTCACACACCCTTTTCATTCTTTGCGACAAGTTGCTTCATTCTTTGGTTTGCGACAACTAGGAGGTCCAATCCACTCGTGCCATGTGTCAACCTATATTCTGAGTATATATACGAGTTTTGAGTTTCAGTATTCCCACTTGTTACAAAACCCTATTTTGCGACTTTTCACACTTAGAAAATTTCTCTCAAGCTTCGAACTTACGAGTTCTTCATCTGGATTGATTTCTCAGATTCATATCTCGATTCAAGAGTAGGTTTTTAATTCTAGTGTTTGTTTTTTTTATCTTGTATATTGTTTTGTGTTTGATTTCTTGTTTCCAGATTTCAAGCTCATCGATTTAGGGTTTTAAGCTTTGTGATTGTTCATCTTTTCTTAAACCCATTTGAACCAAACTCAAAATTTTGAACATTGGAATGATATTCATTGATAAAATACTCATATAAATTTGATATTATTGATGGGTTTTGGTTATCAATCACATTGAGACTTGTTTCCAACCTGAAATCATATTCCTTGACATCAATTTTGAATCATTTGACTTACAGACTGTTCGACTTTTAATGAACATTGATTTGGACTTAATAAACATTAATAATGATATTCAACCAAATTAAAGTGTTAATTCTTTATTAACAGTGATAATCGAACACTAATAAGTCAATATTAACGATGTTTAAGGGTTTCTAAGTGATTTGTCTTTCTAGAATTCAAAAATAATAGAAGTGCGGAACTCTGCGAGTTCTTGAGTTGATACTTGCGACTTCCTGGGGTTGGTTGGTGAATTTCACGACAAGTTCAAGTTTTTGAGTTTTGCGACTTCTTTGGTTATGCCCAAAATTTTTAAGTATTTTGTTGCAATCTTGTTCTGCGACAAGTGTTCATTTTTGTTAGATTTGCGATAAGTACTTTGTTCAGTACTTTCATAATTTTCTAGTCCTTAGTCTGCGACTTCTGGACTTAGAAAATTTCTCAAAAAAAGTGTTCTGAAAAAATCATTTTTTGAGCTTTTACTAACATATTGGATTTATATCGAATCATTTCAACTTTTCAGGTGAGATCATGGCTAGTGACAATTCTGTTGATCCTATTGTTCAAATGGATGTGAATGATCCAAATGTTTCTAAGGAGACACCTATGCCATCATCCAGATCTCATTATCAGTCTCCTGTTGGTGAAAACCCTAATCTGGCACTCATCCATCCAACTGATTATCTGTTGTTGTAGTCGAACAATCATCACGTTGAATTTGATCATATCAACATTGATCCTTTGGTGCTGGACAACTTCAGAGGCTATCGTCTTTACTATGCTTTAACTGCAACAATATCAGTACCACTAATATACCTACAACAAGCTTGGAGGTCCATTACTTATGTGAGCACCAACAATCAAAGACACTTTGAGATTCAAATTGATCACTTCACATCAATTCTGAACTATCAAAGACTGAGGCTAAATCTTGATCTTCCCTAGAAAGATTCAAGAGAAGGAAGAACTAGTTTTGACGACTATCCAATTGATTCTGAAGTTTTTGAAGGCATCCGATCCTTAGGATATGTTGGTCAACTTACCAAGACCATTCAATTCAAGAAGAAAAAATTGCCACTATTCTGGTATCAAATGTTCTTAGTCATTAACAGGTGTTTCACTGCTAAGCACACTAGAATAGACAACACCAGCATGCATATTCTCAGACTTTTCCATGCCATTGTGTACGATCTGAACATGGACTATTCTATTGCTTTCTAGATAGAGTTGAATGAAAGAGTTCAATTAAAGAGAACTACAAAGAAGCCAGTCTTTTGTACGATCTCAAATATTTCTGCAACTTATAATCTGAAGCATGTTGCGGTCTAACCGAGACACTTCGAAGAGGAACAATCATGAAGTAGGACCTGAGTTTGTCATGAGGTACCTACAGAAGTAGAAGCAATCTCTCAACTATTCCATGCCAGTACCAGAAGCATTACTTGGTTATGCTGATCCGAACTCTAAGATTGTTAGAGCTTATAGAGAGTCTATGAGATGACCAGAACCGGTTGCCCCTACCCAGACTCAATCCCTAGGCGAACAGAGTCAGTGAGGGTTCAATCTACCATGGGGGTAATTGAATGGGAAGTGCAGAGGGAAAATATTGAGAGGGGAACAACCGTGGGTCAGACTTCTAGACTGGAGGTTGTGGAATCCCAGGTTGTTATTGCCACATATCAAGTGGCTTCCACATCTCAACCTAAGCAGGCTATCATACATCAATTGAGCCATCAGGAAGAGAACGTCGAGGAGGGTCAGAACTCTAAGATAGAGTCGAATCATGCGGTAAGCACATATCATGAAAGTATCCCATCTGCTACTACTGACACATATGAGGAAAATGATGCAAATTTGAATGATGATAGAGATGATGATGATAATGATGACAATGATGATAACATGGATCATTATTTTTCTTTTCTCAGTGATGATGTGATGGAGATTGATGTTGAAACCATGATTCATAATGTGGTTGGAGATATAAGGAGACTTGAGGGAGACTTAATTGAAAATTCTGATAATGTGAGGCTGAGAGTAAGGGAAGAAAAAATATATTGTGAGCATGTGTGCAACCTAACCTACCTATCCAGAAGGGTAGTCACATCTGCTACTGGAATTCATGTGTTGAGTTCTGGTATTGAAACAGACATAAGTAGCCCACTTATGCATATGCACACATAAGCCATCCATTATGTCACCTCACAACAGGTGATAGTCTCAAATAATCACTGGGATGTAGCACAACTGCTATCTGGCTCTCATTTAGAGAGTTTACATATTGAAAATAGAAAACATCAGCCCCGTTTCTCACTATCTTTCAATGCACAATCGAGTCTAGAGCCCATTGTAATACCTTTTCGTATTCCTAGGAGACTATTTACTACTGCTAATATCGGAAGTCTTTGTGACCCGATCGGAACATCCATAGTAGATTCACATTCTGAACTACGAGGATTGGATGGAATTCCTGTCATTGCTAATAACTTGCCAGCTTTGAACACATGCCACATAGTTGCTTCGTCAACAGTTGTGACAACGTAAAGCCAAATTGGCTTCAGCATTACTATCTCTGACTTTGTGTCAAAGGAATTCCTCAACAACGCCTTAAAGGCTGTTGAAACTTCTGTAAAGGATCATATTTCTGAAGAGATTTCTAGAGTTAAAAGGTTATTGAATGGAAAGGATCTGGCTACTGAAGAGCCCCAAGCACCTCCACCTCCACCAGTGCAACATGTAGATATGTCAATAGAGGAGCTCAAATCACTTCTATATGCCAAGTTACTTTCACAAGCACCTGAAGATCAATACGATGCTGACTTGATAGGTCTTTTGAGGACTCAGCAACCACAACCAGTTCCTTAAGTTGTTCCTCAGGTGCCTGAAGGCGTAGTAACCATATCAGAGTTTAATGCATTCAAGTATGATGTTTTAAAGTCTATCCAAGAGCTAACCATAGTTGTTCAATGTTCTTGTAAGTCTCAAGCAGTTATCAGGAAAAGACATGACCATGATTCTGATCATGATCATGAGGGGGAGATGAATAAGAGATAGAAAACTGTTGAAGAAACTGATGTTAATGCTGAAACTATGAACTTCGAAGGTGACGACGAGATAAAACATCAGTTACATGAGTAGAATGATCAGAATGAGTGTCGAGAACTTATTTTGTATGTTGATTCTGAAGTAGAACCAAGGGTTGCAAAGCCTAAGGTTGCTACAAGAGCTGAAATTTTGGAGATAATTGGAATGGAAGCCATTGAAATTATTGATCTGTCTTCAGATGATGATGAGGAGGCAAATGATAAGTATGAGAGTTTCTGGAAAATAAAGGAAGAAGATAGAGAAAATTTTATGGGAGAATCAGATGATAATGCATAGAATGATGATATTCCAGAGAATGAAGAATTTTTTTTGGATAAAGAGAACCGAGATTTAGATATGTTACAAACTTTCTATGAGCAAGGAACTCCAGAATATATACAACTTAGTCATTTGCAAAATGAAATTCCTGAAGCTACAAATGAAGTTCCAGTGATTCCAGTGTTTAAAGAGTTCAACTTTCCTGAAGTTTCTAAAATGCCTTTCAATCAAAGCCAACCAAGTCCTGTCAGACATCCAAGCCCACATCACAATGATCAACCTTCTCAAGATGTTTAGTGTAACACCCCGAATTTTCGTTTGGTTTTGAGAGTTTGAAAAAGAAGAAAAGAAGAGGATGGTTCTGTCTACAAGGCGCACGGGTCGTGCGCCATCCTTCAGGAAATGCGCACGGGTCGTGCGCATGAAACAATGCGCGAGTCAGTGGAAAACGCACGGGCCGTGCGCCCTTCCCTTTGGAAAACGCACAGGCCGTGCGCTGTGTTGGGAGTTGTGCAAAGCCTTGCTGAAATATCTAAATTTAGGTTGATTCTTTGTAAACCCAGATTCTTTTCTCTCTCTCTCTCTCTTCTTTTCTCTCTTTTTCTCTTTCAATCTTCAAGGTTCGTTTGGTTGCTAGTTTTCGGTGTTTCTAGCGAGGGGTCGGTGTTTTAAGCTTCACCTCTACGTCGTGGTCATTATCTGGTTTTCCGGGTTTTATTCTGAAAACCTACCGGTGAGTTCCTACTACCATTTTACAAACTTTATACATGTCAAAACTCTTATTTGCGAAATCTGAAGTATTTCTACGGTATGATTTTATGATCTCTACATTTTGTTATAAATGAAGTTTTTGGTGAATCTCGGGGTTCCCGGTCAGTTTTGACCAAAATGACGGGTTCCGCCTTATTGAAGTAAAAATTATGTTTTACTTGCACATTATGTGGTCGTTTGAAAAGGATGATTATGAACTCATTTTAATGGTTTTCGTTCTTACCAGAAGTTGAACTGGAAGTAGCATTTTGTTTATAAAATGTACTTATTACCATATGTTTATTTATGGTTGGTCACATATGTGGTTGTGACGAGTCCTTACCATTTCTAGTGGATCCCTAGGATTTGGAGTAGACTGTTTTGTTGGGAGGCTATATTCCCCAAATATGTAGCTATGGATCACATGTTCCGTGATGAGTTTATGGTACGGTTATGTGAGGCCGGTTACTAGCCATGGTTCATGGTGATCCTAGTGAAGGAGTATACATTGGTTTCCCTTGGGAGCGCGACCTCACCTCGTAGCACGGACTCTGGGTTCATTGCTGAGGACTCCAAGTGTTTAGCTCATAACTCGGATTTGTGGTCTACTTTGTGTTACACCACTCTCCTTGGTAAAATGGTCCTTTTATCACCGTTTAAGAGTTTTGGACCGAAGAGGCCCGGTTGTGGCGAAATGTTATCTTTACGAACTAAACCTTTATGAAAAGATTTCTTTATGATATTGATGTTTATATCTTTCGAGCTTTATAAACTGTATGTTCTCACCAGGCTTTATAGTCTGACACTTTTTCTCAAATGATGTGTATAACAGGTTTCCATTAGCAATGGGTGCCGGGGTTTTTGGAGAGACGAGTTTTGAGTCTCGAGGTTTTTTTTGGAGATGTTTTAGTATTGGTGCTGGGCATTGTTAAGTCCCATTCTTTTGATGAAATCCTTGTATAGAATTGTATAGTCTTAAGGACTGACCCCATTTATGGGAAGTTAATGGATTTACCTTTGTCAATAGTCAGGTTTTAAATGTTTTAAATTTATCTGAAATTTAGAACGTTACAAGTTGGTATCAGAACTCTAGTTTAAGCGAACTAGGCATGAATGTAAGATGTCTAGACTTAGACTGCGTATGCTAAGAATTGATCCGCGAGAATTGGGTAGAACTCTTAAGATGGGTTAGTCTTAGAGTTGACGGAAAGTACAGTTATCAGGCGTTGTAATAGTGGTGACATGAACCGATATGTGTTGTATGTTCATAATTTCACTTAGCTAATGTTATTATGAGGATATTGTACGTAAAGGTCCTTGATTTGCTGTTGATATAACAATTGGTAATGTGGTAGTACGTTTTCCTTTGTGTTTATCCAATCTCTCTCTTATCTTTGTCTCTGTTCTGTGAAACAGTTCAGTATGGTGAATACGCGTGGTAGACCGCGTACTCGTGTTGACGGACTGGAAGCGACAGCCTCCACAACTGATCAGCCGGAAGGAGTTGAGGTTGTCGTGCGTCCGCCAGTGCAGCAAATACTAGGTGGGGGGCCAGAGATCATTCCGCGTGTAGACTTGGCTTCGTCCCACCCAGTAATTAGGGATGCTAGTTCCCCTTCTGAGTTGATGGCCAGCATGATGTTGGCAATGAGGGAAGAGATGGCAAAGCAGCAAGAGTTTCTGCTGAAGGTGATTGAGGACCGTGATGTGAACAATCGTAGAAGTGAGACGGTTGTGGAAAACATCGTAGCAGGTTCTGGAGGCGCTGGTACAGGGGTCAGGGCTGAGGAGAACAGGATTGTTGGTGCTCCGAGAGATAGGAAAAGTTGTTCCTACAAATCCTTTTTGGGTTGCGGACCGCCAGAGTTCTCTGGTTCTGACGACCCGGTCTGGTGTGTGAAGTGGATCCGAGCGGTTGAGCAAGCTTTTGGCTCTTCCGAATGTGGTGATGATCAGAGGGTGCGGTTCGGTACCCAATTGCTGAGGGACACTGCACTCATCTGGTGGAATATCATCCAATCCACTCTATCTCCTGAAGTGTTGGCCCAGTTGTCTTGGGCCGAGTTCAAGAAGAAGTTGCTAGAAGAGTTCTGCAACGAGAGAACGATGGACCGAATTGAGAAAGAGTTCCGGTCCTTGGTGAAGGGAAGCCTGATGGTGAGGGAGTATACCCGTCAGTTCATGGAGAAGCTTGGTCTGGTGGGGCACGCTGCCCCAACAGAGAAGGATAAGATGAAGGCCTATCTGAATGGCCTACCTGCGGACATGCAATCGATGGTCCATAATTCCAAAGCCTCTAACCTCCGAGAGATGGTGGAGGAAGATCAATTTATGGAAGAGATGTTCGCGAAGAGCAAATATGAGAATTCTATGATAGTGTCTGATAAGAGAAAGTGGGAGAGCAGTTCAGTATCTCCCAAGCGGACCCGACCTTTTGTTGGGAACCGCAACTTCAGCAGTTATCAGGAAGCTAAGTGGTGCCCGAAGTGTCGAACCAAGCATCACGGTAACTGTTACAACAATTCTCAAACTTGCTTCAAGTGTGGGAAGCCTGGTCATACTGTCAGGGATTTCCTGGTGAGGGGGATCATCTGTTTTGAGTGCAAGACACCGGGACACTCGAGAAAGGATTGCCCGAAGCTTGTGTCGGGTAGCGCGCCTGCAAGGAAGGAGAACCCTCCGAAGGTTCAGAGTCGAGCATTTCAGATGACGGCCGAAGAGGCTAGAGCATCCGTTGATGTGGTATCGGGTACTTTTCTTATAAACTCTATACCTGCTCGTATTTTGTTCGATACGGGTGCTAGTTTCTCTTTCGTATCTGAATTGTTCCGTCAGAAAATTTCTATGCCCACTACTAGTCTTGAGGATGCATTAGTAGTAGAAATAGCCGATGGTAGTCAAATTCTGATCCGCGAAGTTCTGAGGCAGTGTACTCTTAGTATCGAAGGGAAAGAATTTTCGATCGATCTATTACCGATGTTAATCGGGGGTTTTGATGTGGTAATCGGCATGGATTGGTTGTCAAACAATCAGGCCGAGTTCGTGTGTTCCAAGAAGATGATTCGACTTCCCAACCTCTCTGGTGAAGTCGTGGTCATCTATGGTGAAAAAAGGAAGGGTGAAGTAGCAATAATCACAATGGCAAGAGCACGCAAGTGTTTAATAAAAGGATGTTCGTCTTTCCTAGCCTATGTGATCGATGCTAAGTTGGAGAAATCAAAGCTGGGAGACGTGAAGATCGTGCGTGAGTTTCCAGATATCTTTCCGGACGACTTGCCCGGGTTGCCACCCGATCGACAGGTAGAGTTTCGGATTGATCTTGTGCCTGGTGCTGCACCGATCGCTAAAGCACCTTATCGCTTAGCGCCATCGGAGATGCAAGATATGGTAGCACAACTCCAGGAGCTATTTGAGAAAGGATTCATAAGACCGAGTTCGTCACCTTGGGGAGCTCCGGTCTTATTTGTCAAGAAGAAGGATGGCACAATGAGAATGTGCATTGACTATCGTGAGTTGAACAAAGCTACAATGAAGAACAGATATCCGCTTCCAAGAATAGACGACTTGTTCGATCAACTTCAAGGAGCGGGTTGTTTCTCCAAAATCGACTTACGATCAGGTTATCACCAAGTGAAGGTAAGAGAAGAGGATGTTCCGAAGACGGCTTTCAGAACGCGTTACGGCCATTACGAGTTCCTTGTAATGCCTTTTGGCCTGACGAACGCACCAGCAGTGTTTATGGACTTGATGAATAGAGTGTGCCGACCTTTCCTCGACAAATCGGTCATTGTATTCATCGATGATATACTAGTATACTCCAAGAGTGAGTCGGAACACGAACAACGTCTACGTGAGGTTCTGGAAGTATTGAGAAGAGAAAGATTGTACGTCAAGTTTTCCAAGTGCAACTTTTGGATTAAAGAAGTACAATTTCTGGGGCACGTAGTCACTCGAGAAGGAGTGAAAGTAGATCCCTCCAAGATTGAAGCTATGATGAATTGGGAGCCTCCTAAGAGTCCGTCCGAGATCCGAAGTTTCTTGGGTCTGGCGGGATACTACAGGAGGTTTATCCAAGACTTTTCAAAGATCTCTTCTTCCTTGACAGTTCTGACTCGGAAGAATGTGAAGTTTGAATGGACCGAAACCCAAGAGAAGGCGTTCCGGATCCTTCAAAAGAAGTTGTGTGAAGCTCCGATCTTGACATTACCTGAAGGATCGGAGAATTTCGTGGTTTACAGCGACGCTTCAAAGATGGGATTGGGTTGTGTGTTGATGCAACGAGGTAAGGTAATCGCTTATGCCTCGAGACAGCTCAAAATACACGAGCAGAATTACCCAACCCATGATCTGGAGTTAGCAGCGGTGGTGTTCGCCTTGAAGCTTTGGCGACATTACCTTTACGGCACGAAGTGCACGCTGTATACGGATCACAAGAGCCTGAAGTATGTCTTTGATCAGAAAGAGCTGAATATGAGGCAAAGGAGGTGGCTCGAGTTGCTGAAAGATTACGACTGTGAATTGCTTTACCACCCAGGTAAGGCAAACGTGGTGGCCGATGCGCTAAGTCGGAAGGACTATAGCGGGAGTATTCGAGCTACCCATTCGAGAATCGAGCTAGTATCTAGCCTTGTTGAGAAGATCAAGGCATCACAGGTGGAAGCACTGTTAGAGGAGAATCTCAAAGAAGAAGTCATGACAAAATAGCGTTTACTCTTAACGGAGGATAGCCGTGGAGTGAAACTGTTCAGCGGTCGTGTGTGGGTGCCCAAGATAGGGGGTAACCGTGAGCTGTTGCTAGAAGATGCACACAAGTCCAAGTACTCCATACATCCGGGAAGCACAAAGATGTACAGGGACTTGAAGTTGCACTATTGGTGGCCGGTAATGAAGCTCGATGTGGCACGTTACGTTGAGCGTTGTGTGACGTGTTCGCAAGTTAAGGCCGAACACCAGAGACCATATGGGGGTCTTCAGTCTTTAGAGATTCCCGAATGGAAATGGGAGCATATCACCATGGACTTCGTGACGAAGTTGCCTAAAACTCTTCGAGGTCACGATACCATTTGGGTGATAGTTGATAGATTGACGAAGATCGCTCATTTCTTGGCTATGCGCGAGACTCTACCGATGGATAAGTTAGTGAAGCTTTATATCGATGAGGTGGTCTCGAGACACGGCATACCATTGTCGATCGTGTTGGATCGCGACAGTCGGGTCACTTCAAACTTTTGGGATGGATTTCAGAAAGAACTAGGTACTCGAGTGAAGTTGAGTACGGCTTACCATCCGCAAACCGACGGACAGAGCGAACGAACGATCCAAACTTTGGAAGATATGTTGAGGTCTTGTGTCATCGATTTCGGGGGTAGCTGGGACACTCACCTGCCTTTGGTGGAGTTTGCCTACAACAATAGCTACCACTCGAGTATCGGTATGGCACCCTTTGAGGCTTTGTATGGGCGAAAGTGTCGGACTCCCGTATGCTGGCTTGAAGCGGGAGAAAAGCAGTTCGCTAGACCTGAGATCATGTAAGAGACTGCCGATAAGGTCAAGTGCATTCGTGAAAGAATGAAAGCGGCTCAAGATCGTCAGAAGAGTTATGCCGATAAGAAGAGACGGCCGATGGAATTCCAAGTAGGCGACCGTGTTATGCTTAAAGTGTCACCATGGAAAGGCATTATACGGTTCGGAAAACGTGGGAAGTTGAGTCCCCATTTCCTCGGACCTTTCAAAGTGCTTAAACGGGTAGGTTTGCAAGCCTACCAGTTGGAACTACCACCAGAGTTGAGCAGAATACACAACACGTTCCATGTTTGCTACCTCCGGAAATGTTTGGCGGTGGAAGACAGCGTCATTCCCCTTTCAGAGTTAAGGGTTGATGAAGGAAACCGTTGTGTGGAAGAACCCGACGCCATCTTAGAGAGAAAGTCTAAGAAGTTACGTCATAAAGAAGTCACTTTGGTCAAGGTGCAGTGGAAGCATCACCGGGGAGCAAATGTGACGTGGGAAGCCGAAGAGGATATGAAGCGAAGATATCCTCACCTTTTTGAGTAGTTGGGATTTCGGGGACGAAATCATTCCCATGTTGGGGAGGATTGTAACACCCCGAATTTTCGTTTGGTTTTGAGAGTTTGAAAAAGAAGAAAAGAAGAGGATGGTTCTGTCTACAGGGCGCACGGGTCGTGCGCCATCCTTCAGGAAATGCGCACGGGTCGTGCGCATGAAACAGTGCGCGAGTCAGTGGAAAATGCACGGGCCGTGC
This sequence comes from Arctium lappa, assembly GCA_023525745.1. Classification (NCBI taxonomy): domain Eukaryota; kingdom Viridiplantae; phylum Streptophyta; class Magnoliopsida; order Asterales; family Asteraceae; genus Arctium; species Arctium lappa. The sequence goes on from CM042057.1 coordinate 48,534,926, forward strand.
GCCCTTCCCTTTGGAAAACGCACGGGCCGTGCGCTGTGTTGGGAGTTGTGCAAAGCCTTACTGAAATATCTCAATTTGGGTTGATTCTTTGTAAACCCAGATTCTTTTCTCTCTCTCTCTTCTTTTCTCTCTCTTTCTCTTTCAATCTTCAAGGTTCGTTTGGTTGCTAGTTTTCGGTGTTTCTAGCGAGGGGTCGGTGTTTTAGGCTTCACCTCTACGTCGTGGTCATTATCTGGTTTTTCGGGTTTTATTCTGAAAACCTACCGGTGAGTTCCTACTACCATTTTACAAACTTTATACATGTCAAAACTCTTATTTGCGAAATCTGAAGTATTTCTACGGTATGATTTTATGATCTCTACATTTTGTTATAAATGAAGTTTTTGGTGAATCTCGGGGTTCCCGGTCAGTTTTGACCAAAATGACGGGTTCCGCCTTATTGAAGTAAAATGATGTTTTACTTGCACATTATGTGGTCGTTTGAAAAGGATGATTATGAACTCATTTTAATGGTTTTCGTTCTTACCAGAAGTTGAACTGGAAGTAGCATTTTGTTTATAAAATGTACTTATTACCATATGTTTATTTATGGTTGGTCACATATGTGGTTGTGACGAGTCCTTACCATTTCTAGTGGATCCCTAGGATTTGGAGTAGACTGTTTTGTTGGGAGGCTATATTCCCCAAATATGTAGCTATGGATCACATGTTCCGTGATGAGTTTATGGTACGGTTATGTGAGGCAGGTTACTAGCCATGGTTCATGGTGATCCTAGTGAAGGAGTATACATTGGTTTCCCTTGGGAGCGCGATCTCACCTCGTAGCACGGACTCTGGGTTCATTGCTGAGGACTCCAAGTGTTTAGCTCATAATGCGGATTTGTGGTCTACTTTGTGTTACACCACTCTCCTTGGTAAAATGGTCCTTTTATCACCGTTTAAGAGTTTTGGACCGAAGAGGCCCGGTTGTGGCGAAATGTTATCTTTACGAACTAAACCTTTATGAAAAGATTTCTTTATGATATTGATGTTTATATCTTTCGAGCTTTATAAACTGTATGTTCTCACCAGGCTTTATAGTCTGACACTTTTTCTCAAATGATGTGTATAACAGGTTTCCATTAGCAATGGGTGTCGGGGTTTTTGGAGAGACGAGTTTTGAGTCTCGTGGTTTTTTTTGGAGATGTTTTAGTATTGGTGCTGGGCATTGTTAAGTCCCATTCTTTTGATGAAATCCTTGTATAAAATTGTATAGTCTTAAGGACTGACCCCATTTATGGGAAGTTAATGGATTTACCTTTGTCAATAGTCAGGTTTTAAATGTTTTAAATTTATCTGAAATTTAGAGCGTTACATTTAGACTGAGAATGATCAACCTTCTCCAAGATGTTTAGATTGAGAATGATCAACCTTCTCAAGATGTTCAAAATGAGAATGAGCAACCTGAAGATGAAACTGTTCATGTTCCCGATATGCCAAACCAAGATGAAGCAGGCCCTTCTAATGCATCTGAGGCACCTCTTGTTCCCACTGAAGCTGAACTAAGGCATATGAGACATGCTATTAGAATTCCTTTCCTTGAAGAGCAAATGAAGAAGGTGTTTGTGCATAAGATCAGAACAATGGATAAGTTCAAAGTTTTGGGGGTTTCCAATCAGCCAAAGGAATACCAAGAAGAGTATGCAAGTATGATCAATTATCTGAGACAAACTGAAAGAGCTGTGAAAAAAAATGTGAAATTGTGACTGTCAAGGAAGTCAGATTGAAGAAGTTTTTCAAAATTTGGTATCCAGAATTCTATGTTCAAAGAAGAGACATGAGTGAATGTCGGTTTACTGAAGTTGATTTCAACTTTCTGAATATTGATGATCTTGAGCATATGTATCATCTTTTCAGATCAATGGTTATCAGAAGGGAGAATATTGTCTTTGCTTTGGAAGCAATCAAGAGATTCATGAGAAGGCACATATTCTACACTTACTGTTATGATTTTCAGTTGGGCATAGAGACTAATCAAAAGAGAGTCAACATGATTAAGCCAAATCTGACTCTATCTGATATTGATGATTATGATGTGTTCACTGTGTTGGAAGAACCACAGTTGGGAGTAGTCTACAAGAACAGTGAAAATGAGAAGAGGTTCTTCAGAGTTTCTGAGATTGCTAAGTTCTCTGATGGAACACTCAAGGTAATTATACTGCAACTCAACACAAGGTACAATGAAAGTGAAAGACAAAGATTGCAAGGTGGTGAGCACTTACCTAGAAGAGTAAAGCTGGTGATAAAAAGAATTCTTGAGGCTCTTGATGACAAAATTGATTTTAGAAGAGGCATCAGGAGGTTTGAATCACTTTTGGGAATCAGAGATAATCGTGTTAGGAGGTTTACAAACTGATCTAAAAGGGGGAGATTGTTAGAGTATTTGTTTAGATCATTTGTAATAGTTAAGTTTGACTATTCTATATCTTGCTTTATATGAGGTCAAGGCTTGTTTGACCCATATATAAACTTTTGTTCTTGTAAGCTTTTAAGAAGCTTTTGTGAGACTTGTGATTTGATGTTTGATAAATGACAAAAGCTTTCTCTCTCTAAAAAAATCTCTCAATATCGTTCATCTTGATATTGATCTTAATATGTTGATTGCTTGAATTCTAGACTAACATCACCGATGATCTAGTGTAGTGAGTGGTCCTTCGTCCAATGGTGTGTGTGCGGAAGCGGTTGAGTGTTCTGATCAGGTGCAGAGTCGACATAGTTTCCCGACGGAGTGTCTTGAACTGATTCGAGAGTTGGTTGTGAACCAAATAGAATAGACGCTAAGTTCACGGAGGGAGGAACTTTTGCTGGTTCAGAGGTTTGTTTCTCTAGGGTGATGGCCAAAGATGAGAGTCCACTCGGATCTTCAAGCAACCCTGTCTCGGTGGATCCTTCAGTAGAGGTCGATGCACCAACATAATCAACTGTAGGGGCGGAGCTTGGTTCTTCAGTAGACATGACAGGGATCGGTGGGTCAACTGGTGTGGTTGTGGCCTGAGAAGTTGATGATCCCGAGAGAGAGAGACAACGGTCTCAGCTCCTGCTCCATCGACCCTGTTTGTGACATAAGAGATAAGCCTATTTGATACAAAATATTTGTCATAAAAACATTGAAATAATGAATTCAAATCATTACAAGGTGATTGCGATGTAGACGCTTGGTTTGGATAAAATGTTGAATCAAGGGTTGAAAAGCCTAAGATTGCAACAAGGCAAGAGATTTTAGAGATAACTGGTTTGCTTAATCCTGATATCATTTCTCTTGAAGATGATACTTTTGCTGAAGTTAATGCAAAGTATGAGCTTTATGGGAAAATCAAAGAGGAGGAGAAAAAAATTGGTTTTATAGATATAGCCTCTGATGATGAAGTAGTGGAGGTAACTGAGATTGTAAGAAGAGCAGAGGAAGTTTCAGCTTATGGTGAAAGTGTACTGGATGATATTTTTTAGGACAAATACACATAAGCTTTAAATGATAGGTTTTCTCAAAGTACTCCTGATAAGCTACATCTAAGTCCTGCTGATGCTCAATTGCCTGAACCCAGTACTATTCCAACTGTTCCATCTTTTAGCGAGTTTGAATTACCTGAAGCCCATACAAGTCAACAACCTGATGATGTTGATCTGACTGTCAATCTGGATTATGATACTCATGTTGAAGAGGAGCTACCTTATCAGAAAAATCCTGGTAGTCCTACTCATCAAGAAGAATTTGTGAGAGAACCTCTACTTGAGCCAACCATTCCAGAACCAAAAGCAGGTCCTTCTGGTATTGCTATAGAGGGTTCTACTCCTTTTACTGGTTATGAGGAGTTTGGTCCAACAGAAGCAAATATAAAAAGGATTAGAAGTGCCTTAAGGATTCCGTATCTTGAAGAAGGAGTAAAGATTTTTGTGAGATACATAAGACAGACTGATCAAGCTCAACTCTTGGGGATTCAAGAAAAGTCTCCAGAGTATCAGAAAGATTATATCAAAATGCTACAAGTGATGGAGAGAACTTGTAAAGATGTCAGGAGTAGATCAGATTTTCTAGAAGTTGTCAGGGTGACTATGAAGCAATACAAGAAGATTTGGTATCCTGAATTCATTATTCAAAGAAAGAATTTTAAGACTTATACCTTTAATGAAGTTGATTTTGCCAATGTGAACTTCAGAGATATTGAATTAATGTACCACGATTTCAGAGATAGAACCATCAGGCACCCTGAAATAGTATTTGCTCTTGATACTATAAAGAGGTTTATCAAGAGACATATCTACTAAACATATATTTATGACTTCCAGTTGGGCATAGAGACAAACCAGAAGAGAATGAAGTTGCTCAAGCCTGACATGACTCATCCTCTTCTTGAAGAAACTCCACTCTACACAGTTCTAAGAGATCCAGAACTTGGTGTTGGGTATGAGAATGTGGATAAGAAGGAGAAAAGATTTATGAGAGTTGTAGAAATTCCTAAGTATTCTGATGGAACTTTGAAAGATATTGTGGAAAAGTTGCAAGCCAAGCATGAGGAGAGTGAAAAGAAAAGACTAGCTGAAAATGATCATATGCCAAGATTAGAAAGAATTTGGACAGAACATGTCATTGATGCTATTAAAGACAGAATCAGATTCAGACTAGCCATCAGAAGGTTTGAGGGATATATGGGGATAAGGAGAACTTGCATGAAGAAATGGACAAGTTCAAGATTTTCAAATTGCTCAAAAAGGGGGAGATTGTTAGATCATAGTTTTGAGTCAATTTGTAAAGTATATTTGTTTAGTTGTGTTGACTTTTCTTGTATGCTTGTTTAGAGGTCAAGGCCTGTTTGACACTATATATAGCTTTGTTTGTCTTGTTTTTGTAAGTAATTCAGTCTAAGGCTTTTGTACGCTTGTCATTGTAACCATTCCATGTGAGACATATGAATACGACTAATCTTGTGACTAAAACTCTCTGTAGATTTCATCTTTGATTCATTGTGTTTGATCTTAATTGTCATGATAGCTTGAAACCTGGGATCACAATTGTAATATGCTTTTTCCATTTCAGGTCAAATGGAACCACAAGCTGATAAATCTACGTCAAACACTCCTACTACTCCTCTAGGAAGCAGTCAAGGGGTAAAAGATTCTAATGAACCACCCCCATCTAACTTTACTACCCAATGTGAAACAAACCCCGGTGATGCTTTCGATGATGGTGAAAAGTCCAGTGGTAAAAGGAAAAGATATGTTGCGTGGAACCATTTTAAAAAGTTGAAAGTGAATGGTGAAGATAAGGCAGAATGCAACTATTGTGAGAAAAAACTAGGAGCAAATAGCAAAAACGGCACAAAGCATCTACTAGATCATTTTGAACGTTGTCCAAGACGAACGATTAGAGATATACGACAAAGCATCTTGGTTAAGGAGCAAAAGAAAGTTGATGGTAGTTCATCATATCTATCCAACTACACATTTAATCTAGACACTTCAAGGATATTTCTCGTAGAAATGATTATTGTGCATGAGTATCCTTTTACAATGGTGGAGAATCATGGTTTTAGAAAGTTTGTTGGAGGCCTTCAACCTTTGTTTAAGGTTCCAAGTCGAAAAACCATCAACAGCGACATTTTAAAGATTTATGACTTTGAAAGGCTAAAAAAATGAAGTTATTGGGGAGGAACACAAGTACGGTAGCAATAACTACGGATATGTGGACAACTAGCCATCAAAGAAAAGGGTTTATGGCCATCACTGCACACTTTGTAGATGAGTTTTGGAACTTCTAAAGCCGAATCATGAGGTATAACATAAATATTGTACAAGTCTAATATAATTGTAGTTTCAATGTATTATTTACACTTATATTAACGCATAAAGTTAGTTTAAATGTATTTTTTATACTTATATTAATAGGTTTATTTATGTGCCTGCACCACATACAACTGATGTTCTAGCGGAGATGCTTTATGATAGTTTGTGTGATTGGAGTCTCGATAGAAATTTGTCTACTCTTACCGTTGATAATTGCACCACAAACGATGCAGTTATTAGCAAGTTACTAGACAAGGTTCCACTGAGATCACTCATGATGAGAGGCGAGTTGTTTCATATGCGTTGTTGTGCCCACATTCTCAATTTGATTGTTCAAGATGGCTTATCTGTTAACGAGGAGGGGATTGAAAGAATTAGAGATAGTGTTTCGTTTTGGCTTGCATCAGGAAAGAGGGAGCAAATATTTGAGGAAGCAACTCGTTAGCTAGGAATGGAATACACAAAGAAATTGACCCTTGATTGCAAGACACGATGGAACTCTACTTTTTTTATGCTTAGTGTCTCTATACCTTATAGAGATGTTTTCAAGCGATTAAACCAAAGAGAGTCGAGATATACTTGTTTACCTACGAACCTTGATTGGGACTTAGCAAAGGAGGTATGTGACAGGCTACAACTATTCTATCAGATAACTCTTTTGTTTTTCGGTAACAAGTATCCGACAGCTAATGTCTTTTTCCCTTTGATATGTGAGATTAGTTTTTCTATACGTGAATGGGTGAAGTCTTCTAGTGATGAGATTAGTTTGATGGAGCATAAAATGATTTTCAAGTTTGATAAATATTGGTCCGTAATTCATGGGATCATGGGGATGGCGGCAGTTTTAGATCCACGATACAAGTTAAAATTTGTAGAGTTGCTTATGCCTGCCTTATATGGACCCGAAAAGGCAAAGAATGAGTTTAAAACTCTTGAGGGATTTGTCCGAACTTTCTTTAAAGAATATGAATCAACCAACTCACGTACAACAAGCTACTATGAAGATATTATCATATTGGTTTGTACTTTTTGTTTATATAATAAATAAAGCATTGCTAATATTTGATTTATTTTCACATTAAACTATAGGTGGTGGTTCTGGTTCATCTTCTTTCAGTGTGGGGTTGTCAACTGAGTATCGTGGTGGATTCAAAAAAATTCTATCTGACTTTGAAGTACTTGCTAGCGATAATGATGACTCGGGTGATATGGCGGAGTTGGATAACAAATTGAAATAGAAGCTTATGCCTAAGGACATAGATCTAGATTTGTTGCTTTGGTGGAAGACAAATGGAGGTAAGTATCCGACACTTCAAAGGATCGCAAAAAATATATTGGCAATTCCAGTTTCCACCGTTGCCTCAGAGTCCGCATTTAGCACAAGGGGAAGATTAATAAGTCCTCACCGAAGTCGACATCACCCAAAAACTTTGGAGGCTTTAATGTGTGCTCAAAGTTGGTTGTTGAATGAGATTCGAGGTAATGCTATATTGTATCTCATATGTTATTTTTATTCATGAATAATATATTTGTGTTATTTGTTTTAAATAATATATTTGTGTTATTTGTTCTAATTATAGAAACTTGTTCGGAAGAGACCGAGGCATATTGTCGCTCCATTGAATATGATGAGGACGTGGAAGAGGTAATAACATTTGTAAAAATACTATCTTGGTAACATTGCTTTTATAATTGCTCTTTTAATTTGGTTGATTTATTGATGGATTTCTTAATGTAGGGAGGTACTAAAGAAAGTGGCATGACGTCTTTGGATGAGTTGATGTGATGAAGTATTTTGTTTGTGTCTTCGTCGGAACAAGTTTTTGTTTGCTATTATAATTGCTCTTTTAGATTTTTGGATTGTGTTTGGAGCAACAATTTTAGTTTAGATTTTTAGATTGTGTTTGGAGCAACAATTTTAATTTAGATTTTTGGATTGTGTTTGGAGCAACAATTTTAATTTACATCGTATTTCGACATGATTTTCCAGCCATTTTTATTCTTGGATTTTTTCCCAATGTTCGGGTTCGGGTTCGAGGATCGGGGATTCCCCATCGGGTCGGGGACGGGGCATAAAAAATCCCCGATGGGGCGCCCCGAATAAAAACCCGACGGGGAACGGGGCGGGGACGGGGTTGCATTTCACTTTCGGGGACGGGGACGGGGGACGGAAAACCCGCCACGAACCTGCCCCATTGCCATTCCTACAGACAAATGGACAGAGCGAAAGAACAATAAAAACGTTGGAGGACATGCTTAGATCGTGTGTGATCGATTTTGGTGGTAATTGGGATACTCATTTACTATTGGTAGAATTTGCATACAACAATAGCAACCACTCTACTCTTGTTATCGCACCTTTTGAGGCGTTGTACGGGAGAAAGTGTAGGACCCCCGTATATTGGTTAGAGGCGAGTGAAAATCAATTTGTCGGGCCGGAAATCGTGCAAGAGACGACCGACAAGGTAAAAACCATTCGGGAACGTTTGAAGGCGGCGCATGATCGACATAAAAGTTATGCCGATAAGAAGAGGCGACCGGTGGAATTCCAAGTGGGGGACCATGTGATGCTAAAGGTATCCCCATGGAAAGTCTTGATACGGTTCGAGAATCGCTGGAAATTGAGTCCCCGTTTTTTGTGGACCGTTCACCGTGGTTGAGCGTATTGGACTACAAGCCTACAAATTAGATTTTCCTCCAGAGATGGCCGGAATTCACCCTATGTTCCATGTGTGTTATTTACGGAAGTGTATTGCAGAAGAAGAAAGAGTCATATCGTTGTCGAAAATTCGGGTTGACAATAATCACTGCATTGAGGAGCCTGAATCTATTCAAGAGAGAGAGACCAAAAGACACTGTCACAAAGAGGTCACGATGGTTAAGTTTCAATGGAAGTGCCACCGCTGTGCTAATGTGATGTGGGAAGCAGAGGAGGACATGAAACGTCGATATCCACATTTATTGGAGTAGTCGGGATTTCGGAGACGAAATCCATTCCAAGGTGGGGAGGACTGTAACACCCCGAATCTTAAGTATTAATTCGTGGTTTGACCCAGAATTCATATATTGTTGGTTGTTAGGTAAGATAGTTGTAAACAAGAAGGAGAAGTGTCCAACAGTGGTTGGTGAGGCTCACCGCGCGGGTGGAACCGCGTGAGCACTCACACACGGGCATTGTGCGCTGAAAATAGGATAAATCGACCCCCAACCCTTATTTACTCAAATATCTTCATTTAGAGATGATTGTCCCTTTAAATCAAGTTCTTATCAAACAAAAAACAATAAACAACAAGAGATTAATCAAACCTGAAGGTTTTTCTCTTTAAGCTCCCTCTCTCTCTAGAATCGCCTCTCTCTCACTCTCTTGAAGAGATGACGGCTGATTTCTCTAATCAGGGCTCACCTTGTTTAGCAACCCTAGCACCCTATAATAGGCATATACCTATTTAGGGAAAAACAAAAATACATAAAATAAACTTTGACTATTTATTACAAAGGACCTAGACTATTCTTGAGAGTTTGACTTTTCAGCTTTGACTTCAGATTTCCGTCTTCAGAATTGATGATCTTGAATCCAATAAATCTGTGATCTAACAATCTCCCCCTTTGGATCAAGATCATTACTTAAAGGATTTAGCAATTCAATCTTTTCTTTAAGCTTAGAAGATGCAATCTCCCTCTTAGTCTTCAAAATATAACAATCTCCCCAAAAGACGAAATTAAAAATCTCTTTCAGATGATGGAAAGAAGTTATCTCCAGATTCAGCTCAAAATGCATTAGCAGAATATTTTCAAGGAAAATTTCCTCAAAATTTGTATTATCCCCATATCTTGATTGACTCTTCTCTTTTCAAACGTCTGTTGAAGCAAAAACTTGTAACGGACATTTCTTTCAAACTTTGTATTCTCCCCCTTTTTGATGGATAGAGCATTGACATCATCAAAACCTCTTCCATGAAATGTCGTTGACCATTCTGATCTCTGATCTTTGAAAATGAGCCACTGATTCTTTGCCAATTCGAACAAAAGTATTCATCTAGATCTTTTCAAATCCAGACAAAATAAGAATGTAACACCTGAATCAACAAATGAACCAGTTAACATGCATGTCAGTAACACTAAGTCAATGTGTGTAACAAATACACATTGGAAAGGAGCTTTTTGCTATTCACTCCCCCAGGGATTCCATTGAATCATCGAAACACCACAAAGGCAAATTCTATGAACGTTATGACAAAGAAACAAATTCTTTGTGTGTTCGTGCAAGTGATTGAAAGAATTAAGCTCGAATGATTGCTTATAAAGGCTCAAAATTGTGTAAACCACTGAGACAACAGTAGATAAACACAGACTCAATGTGCATGATTGAAGTGCGAAGGTGGGGCAGACTTCCTTCTTTTCAATATCCAGATTTTCCAAATGAAAACCAAATAGATTATGTGTTGCGTCCCCTTGAAAAATGAAACATTTTCTTGTTAAGAAGAAAATGAGTGGCTGGTGGGGTTAATGTCAAGAGTTGGCATGGGCTAGTTGCCTGCTTCAATAATGTTCACCAAAGAATTGTGAAACATTAGTAATGTGGTTGTCCGACTCAGAAAGTAGTTGGTGCTGAGTTTTGATATTCTTTTAACTCTGTTCTCACACCCTCTTTCTTTTTAATCATTAAGCTCACATCTAACCAAACTCTCTTTTCCATTTACCTCAACGCACAACCCACACTCAATTCTTTTCGACTCCTCACACTCAATCGCTAAGGATTAACTTCTTGGGTAGGAAACATTGGTTAACGTGAATCCATAGAAGTTCAATGTAAGTCCTAACACAAAGATCCCATGTTTTCCTAGAAAGAATGTGTTGCTTAGAATGGTTTAACTTTATCAGTTAAAGCGTAAATGCAAATGTCAGATGTTTGTATGCTCAGAAAATAATCATGCAGATTTGAGCATTTGAAACATTGAAGTATTTTCAAACAAGTAAATTGAATGAATGAACAACAATGCAAGAGACTTGTTTGAAAATCTGACATTGTATGAAAATGATCATAAATGATATGGCAATCAAGGCTTATGGTCAAGAATAATGGATATTGTCTATACGAACCAAAATATAGACATTCTTGAAATGACGTTTCGAAATGAAATGACGCTAAAAAATTCTTTGAAATACAAGCGGGGTGTATGAACATCGAAAATTTGGTCAATATGAGACATGGTGATAACTTTTTCAACAAAAGAATTAAACCAGTGTGTGTGAATACTTGAAAGTATATAGACAAGATAAGACGCAAGTATATATCTTTAGAAACACACGGTTTGTTAAACATTGAAGCACAAAATAGATCTTGAAAACATTTAAAATCACACTTCCAAATCATGAAATCGGTTTAAGAATCGGGAAGTGGTTTGAACATTTAAGAACATGTTTTCTATGATTGAAAGTTGTCCTTCTTTCAACCATATATGAGATGAAGATAAAGAATTATACCTTTTGCGTGCAATCTTACATCTCATGAAGTCAAGCTTTAAGTCATAAAGATATTATCTTGTAAGCATCTCTCAAAACTGTAAAAGTCTTAGATCAAGTCAAAGCAACTTTATTCACATAAATTAAAAGACATAAAGTAGTAAAACAATTAAAGTACGAGTTCTGATCTGAAATGATCAGAAATCATAATGCTTTTACTCCCTCTGAAATTATGCATCAGAAAAATTTATCAGTGAAAGATATAAGCATTAACTCCCCCTCAAAAGTTGATCATCATATCTATTGGATGCATAAAATTTCAGACAAATATGTACTCCCCCTTGAATGTTGATCTTCTCAGATATGTACCAAGGAGTACAATATCATGCAGCTCAAGAGTAAAGTCTTTTGATCATTGAAGTGTGAGTCCTAAACTGTTGTGTTTAGAACTCATTCTTCGTTGAAGTACGGGTTCTAAGCTGATTTACTTAGAAGCCATTGTTATCTTACTCCCCTTTGACAGTAGGTGCCTGCAACATAGAATCATCCTTTTTCTTTGGTACCCACTGGTATTTGGGTCCAACTGTGTTAGCACAAGATTTTGGTACCCATTGAAACTTGGGTCCGCTTTTCTTTTGAAACCTATTTGAATAATTAGAATGATAAGAGTAAACATGATATGTGCCGAACCAAACATTAGAATATTTTCAAGAAGCATAATCATATCTATCATAATTTGAAAACTTTCTAGTAGATGGAGCTAACTGGAATAATTGTTGTATGGAATATTTCTTGCGAGAATCGACAAGTTTTGGTTTAGAAATAGCAATATTCGCAAGCAAATCATCTTTACTATTAGTCTTCTTATTACAATCAGAACTTGAAAATGATTTAGCTTTCTCATTTATCTCCTGTTTTGGTAGCCATTCCGACTTAACTCCAAGCTTTTTATTTCTCAAATCTGAAATATTTGAAACTTTCGAGTTAGAAAGGTGAGAGTCAAGAAAATTCTTCTTCTTCGACTTACCAGTGTTGATCTGTTTCTGTGAATGCCCAAATTTCTTCTTCTTACCTTTGGTAACTTTGTTTTTCACAGGAACTAATTTATCACCTTTCGTTGATGTTTCACCTTTGTTGTACAAACTTGGTAATCCAAAAGAATTAACAACAAAAGATGAATGGTTAGGAAGTTTAGCATTAAAGTCAAAATTACCAACACAGTCATCTAAACAACCATCAGAGTTTAGAAAAGCAAACTCATTATCAAGTAAAACAGACCTATGATCAGATTTTAAAGCCTTGGATAATTTAGAAAACTCAGTATACTTGAACACAGTAGAAAATACAGTTTGTTCTAAGTCTATCAAAATCCTTTCTTCTGTGAGTGTATTCTCGAGTTCAGAAATTTTACTTTCCAAAACGAGGGGAGGAACGTAAAGTTTACCTTCATTGGGCTTAACCTCCAGTTCTTTTACAGAATAACTCTCAAAATAGTCATTTGAAAGAGATTTTGATTTATCAGAACTATAACTATTATTCAACCTCTCATAACGAAATGGAAGTTGAACTTTAGTTGTGTTCTTTCTTTTATCATATTCCTTGGCTTTATCCTCTTCAGACAGACTAGTCCAGAAAACTTTGAGTTCAGGGTACTGAGGTGCCAGTTTCATAAATCCAAAATCCTAAAGAGCAGGCACTTCAGAAATACCCTTTTTGAAGTGGTGTGGATTCTTGTAACCAAGTCCCCAACAATCCGGATTCTTTTTAGGTTTTTTCAAATGAATAGTGTGTTCAGTTTGACCTAAAGTATATGTAACACTCTAAAATTTCATAGTAAATTAAAACCTGGAAATATGGCAACAAGACATCCATAATGATATACTCTTCCCATAAAGGGGATCAGTCCTTAAGACTATACAAAACTCATACGGATATAGAATTTAACAACAATACTAATCTAAACATAACCGTCTAGACTATAACACTTGACAATCCAAAACTCACTAAAAGATGGGACTTAAACAATGCCCAACACCAAAATACTAGACATCTCAAAATATGCCTCGAGTCCACGCTCGACTCTCAAAAACACTGTGCAACCCACCGCTAAGGGAAACCTGTTATACACATCATTTTAGAAAAAGTGTCAGACTTAAATCCTGGTGAGAACATACAGTTTATTCCAAATCAGGGATATAAACATCAGTATCATAAGGAAATCTTTTCATAAAGGTTTAGTTTATAAAAGATAACATTTCGCTACAACCGGGCCTTTTCGGTCCAAAACTCAATATACGATGATAAAAGGACCATTTTACCTAGGATTGTGGTGTAACACAAAGTAGACCACAAATCTGTGTTATGAGCTAAACAATTGGAATCCGCGGATACGAACACATAAGTCCGTGCTTCAACGTGAGATCAAGCCCCAAGCGCAAAACCAATGTATACTCCTTCGCTAGGATCACTATGAACCATGGCTAGTATCCGGCCTCACATAACCGTACCAAGTTGCCCCCGAGGAACATATGATCCATAGCTACAAATTTGGGGAATATAACCTCCTAACAAAACAGTCGACTCAAAACCTAGGGATCCGCTAGTAATGGTACAGACTCGTCACAACAACATATGTGACCAACCATAAATAAACATATGGTATTAACACATTTTATAAACAAAATTTCATTTCCAGTTCAACTTCTGGTAAGAATGAAAATCATTAAAATGAGTTCATAAACATTCTTTTCACATATCCACATAATGTGCAAGTAAAACATCATTTTACTTTTAATAAAGCAGAACCAGTCATTTTAGTCAAAACTGATCGGGAACCCCGAAAATCACTAAAAACTTCATTTATATCAAAATGTAGAGAACATGAAATCATACCATAGAAATACTTCGGATTTCGCAAATAAGAGTTTTGACATGTATAAAGTTTGTAAAATGGTAGTAGGAACTCACCTGTAGGTTTTCAGAATAAAACCCGGAAAACCAGATAACGATCACGACGTAGAGGTGAAGCTTAAAACACCGACCCCTTGCTAGAAACACCGAAAACTAGCAACCAACGAGACTTTGAAGATTAAAAAGATGAAAAGAGAGAAGAAAGAAAAGAAGAGAGAGAGAGAGAGAGACTGAGATTGAGATATGAGAAATATCTCCTAAATCAAGATATTAAAGCAACTTCAAAAAGCATTCTGACAGTGCGCACGACCCGTGCGCCCTCAAAGAAGGAAATGTGCACGACCCGTGCGCTAGCACTGTGCCTCGACCCTGGATCCTACGCACGACCCGTGCGTTTTCTCTGAAGGAGGACGCACGACCCGTGCGTCCTGTAGACAACCCCAAAAACTTACTTTTCCTCTAAACAACCTCGTAAAACGGCTAAACGAAAATCGGGGTGTTACAATATATAATTTCCCCTCCAAAGCATTCACCTTTTCAGTTAAAGATTTCTTTTCTTTTGAAAGCGAAGAATGCATTTTAGTAAGCTCTTTTGAATCAAACTCACTCATTCTATATTTGGAATTTGTTTCAGCTAACTCTTTAAGAATGAGAGTGTTTTCTTTAGCGCTAGTGTCAATATTTTTATGTAAAACCTCAATCAATACTTTCTTCTCAACAAGGTCATTGCTAAGTTTCTGTATTGAATGGTCTTTTTTCTTTAATGACACCCTTTTCATGCTTAAGTTTAGACTCTAATTCTTGGAGTTTAGTCATCATTGCATGCATTTGATTCAAAAAATCTGATTCAGTCATATCACATACCTCTTCATCAGAATCAGCTTCGGTTTTTATCTTCATCTGACCCATCAAGCACAAGTGTGTTGTCTCTTTCTTCACTTCTTTCTCAACAGAATCTCGTTTCTGGATTTTAGCTTCCAAGGCAGAAATCTTTCCTTTTAGCTCAGAATTCTCAATTTCCAGAAACTTTACTCTTGAAGATATCTTAGGTCCTGTCATCATCTTCTCAATTTGTTCCCATAACAGCTTTCCTGTAGCCTTTTTGCATTCTAACTTGATAGAAATCTCCTTTGAAATCTCTTCGGAAATTCCTTGCAATATAAGAGATTTGGCTAAACAGTCAGCTTGATATCTCCTTCTTTGCTCGTCTGAAAACTCATCAGGTGATAATGGATACTCTCCTTTTACTCTTTCCATTGATCCCTGTTTAAAATAATTATAAATCCTTGTTGGAGTTTTTATGTTTCCTTCTCTAAGAGATATTCTGATATGATCTCCTAAAACATGTCTGTCAATGAAATCCAGGAACTAATTTTTCCATTTTTCATACTCTCCTCTAAAAAGTGCTGGTGGATTCTCATCCGTACTAATTGCAGGAGCTTTGCTGGAAATCATTCTGTTAGAAAAAGAACATGACAAAAATGATCGTTAGTCCAAATGAAATCAAACAATACTGAAAAAATTAGAATGAAATTCAGAAAATTTTGATCATGAACAGAACTTTGTTCCCCTTCGCAGACTTAGCACGGGGTTAGCGGGTTTCCCGCTACTGTTTGCAAAAATTTGTCTAAGTATAAATTTCGCAAGCTATACAGAATTAGCACAAAATTTGCAAGCTATATAAAAAACACTCAAAAATTCGCAAGATATGAGAAAACAACCATAGAATTCGCAAGCAATACTGAAGATCACTCAGAATTCGCAAGCTATAGAAGGCACACAAAATTCGCAAAAACTATTTCAGAAATCGCAACCAACACTCTAGCGAATTCTTAGGATTTCGCAAACCTTAGACCTGCAAAACCTTTAGTTTTCGCAAACCACACACCTGCGAATTCTTCACTTAGCAAACTTTCGAAAATCTATTTAAACCTGCGAATATCTTGAAACTAAGAAATATGCGAACTCTAAACATAGAGATACCTGCGAATCCTAAGGATTCTCAATATAGAGGCCTGCGAATCTTAAGGAATTCGCAACCAATTTACCTGCGAATTTCACACTTAGCATAAAATAGAAAATAAGCACATTGTGAATCTTAAATGTAAAGGATCTGCGAATCCTTTAAGAACCATGCGAATTCTTCATCTTTTGCAAGTTCTTGAACAACCTTGCGAGTTCTTCACCTGAACTTCGAAAAATCGACTCTAAAAATCAAAAAAACCTATCAAGACTTCGATTAGCAGTTCCAAACTTTGACAATACGATCACTAATACATCTAGAACTGATTACAATCATCTAATCTCAAAAACAAATACTCTATGTATGAATCACTCGATGAAACAGTGTTGTTCTCGTGAAAAACGAAAAACGCCAAAAATCAAAGATTAAAGAAAGATTACAGTGCAATACTCAAATAAAGCAATACAAACTCGATCTGCTACTGAAATCGACCCTAACCCAAATGATTTCCAAACCAATTTCACACAAAAATCCAAGAACAGATTTGGACTTTCGATGAAACAGTGTTCGACCAGAATATTCCTTTTTGATTTCAATCTGGTTAAGCTCTGATACCAATTGATTGTCCCTTTAAATCAAGTTCTTATCAAACAAAAAACAATAAACAACAAGAGATTAATCAAACCTGATTTGATAAACAATCCAAAGATTACAAATCTCTTGAAGGTTTTTCTCTTTAAGCTCTCTCTCTCTCTCTAGAATCGCCTCTCTCTCACTCTCTTGAAGAGATGACGATTGATTTCTCTAATCAGGGCTCACCTTGTTTAGCAACCCTAGCACCCTATAATAGGCATATACCTATTTAGGGCAAAACAAAAATACATAAAATAAACTTTGACTATTTATTACAAAGGACCTAGACTATTCTTGAGAGTTTGACTTTTTCATCTTTGACTTCAGATTTCCGTCTTCAGAATTGATGATCTTGAATCCAATAAATCTGTGATCTAACAAGAGCTCTTTGGGTTGCATTTTTTCCCCAAGAGAAATCTGGTAATCCCCTTCCTTTCACCCTTTCCATTTAGATGTCTTCTGTTAGACCACAGTCTCATTGGATTCAAGATCATCCAATCTAAAGATCTAATCTGAAGCTAAAGCAGAAACGTCGACTCTCGATATTAAAGTCAAAATATCGTTTGTAATTAATGTCGAAGTTAATTAATGTTTATTGTTTTTAGTTAGTTATCTTAGATAGTTAATATATTAGTTAGTTAGATTGATAATATCTAAATGTTAGATATTATTATTAGCTATATTAGTTTAATATTACAAGTGGTTTAGGTTGTGTGTTAAAGAAGCTAGATATCATATCTGATATCTCAACAACTCTCTAACAATCAGATCACTTTTTATCACACACACTTAAGGGGTAAAACTAGAGAGAACACACAAGAGCTTCAAAGATCAAACCTTGTAACCATTGTTATTAATCAATACAGGTTGGTAATCGTTAATGTCTTGTTTGATATAAAACTTGATATAGTATTGTAGACCCACAATTGGTATCAGAGCCTGATAAGAGATTCTGTTAGTGTATTATTGTATCCAAGATTTAATAGGAAAAGTTAAGTCAAGTAAAGTCAACAAAGTCAAAGTCTGTTTAGTCAAACCTGAGATTACTTAGTTGTTAAGTTTGTGATTTAGTCCTTGGTATAAATACCATGTTGCCTTGTAAATTATGTAGCTAGACACATTGTACGTATCATTGTCAGATCTATGAAGTTTGAAGACTTTCTCTCTCTCTACACTCTCTCTCTAGAATTAGCATTGTCAAATCTTGTTTAGATTGAGATTGCTTGATTGTGATTGGGATTTACAATATCAATTGGTATCAGATCAAACCAAATAATTTTAGAGTGATTGGATTTATCAAACTGATTGATTTTCTGAGAATTTTTGTCAAGAACTCGTTTGTTGAAAAAGTACTGTTTGATCATGAATTTTCTTGTTTGTGTACAATTAAATCAAGAAATTGATTTGATTGTAAACGTTTTATCATAAGGATCATCTTTCATTTATATCACATTGTCAAATTCAAACATTAGATTGATCAATTTGATCAAATTGTATTTTTTCGAAAAAGTTGAACACGAGCACTGTTTCTTGAACTAATTTGTTGATTTTTGAGGTTTTAATGGAAATCTTGTGGTAGATTTGTGTTCTAATTGATAATTCGATCATATTGGTGCAAGTTCATGTTTAAATTTGCAGGTTTAAGTCGATTTGGACTGATTTTGTGAACGAACTGTCAAAATGTGCTAGATTCAGAACGCGCAACTTCATCCTTAGAACGCGCAAGATTCAAGCTGAAGAACGTGCAAGCAAAGCCTGCGAGTTCACCATCAAAACGCGCAAGTCAAAGGATTTGATGTTTGGCTAGAATGCGCAAGTGTCTGAAGAACACGCAAGCAACACGTGCGAGTTTGGGTAAAACACGCAGATAGAGACAAGCGAGTTTGATAAACGCGCAAGTCAAAGCCTGCGAGTTTGATCGAAATGCGCTAGGGAGACGTGTGAGTTTGATCGAAACGCGTTAGAGAGACATGCGAGTTTAATCGTAACGCACTAACAACAGTGTTCTGCGAGTTGTTTGATCTGCGAGTTTGTTCGAAACAGTGATTAGCGAGTTCTAGTGCCTTGCGAGTTTCATTGTCATGCGAGTTTGAGCAAAACGCGCTACTATTGGCCTGCGAGTTCTAGAAACGCACACGTTACCATTTGCAAGTTTCAACGTGAACAGTGACTAGTGTGTACAGTGTCGTGCGAGTTTCAATACTTAGAGTTTTTTGAAAATTAATTTTTTTTTTGTCTGATCCAAGTTCGACTTTTTAGTCAACATTTCTAATTTGTTTGGGAATGATCAATTTTTTTTCAAGCATTTCTTTCTAGAGAAAAATATGTTAGAAAATTTTTCTCTAGGGGCGCTGTCCCCATACCCCCGCAAGTCTGCGGAGGGGGACATATTTTGTTAATGGTCATAATTTTCTGATTTTTGACGATCATTTTTTTTCAAGCTAATCTGTCAAGATGCCTACTATTGATGATAAAGGAAATACTATATTGTCCGCAAGAGATATGGCAGTCTTGTACATGCCTGAGATACCAAAAATAGAAGCTGAACGAGATCAACTAAAAAAATCAGAATTCAGTGCTTCTAAAACAGATACAGGAGTTGAAATTAAATTTGTCAAATTCTGATAAAACTCCTGTTTGTGCAAAATGTACTAAAATTGCTAAATCCGATTGTGCAGGTATCATCAGTGCAAGAGAGAAGGAGATTAAAGAGAAAGAGTAAATGATTAAAATAAAAGGAAATACTATTCAAGTTGGTGAAAAAGAAATCAAGCTAAAAGACAGAAATATTGCGTATCTTCAAAGCCAACTGAAGACGACTGAACAGAAATCATTAGAATTGCAAGATGAATCAGTCAAGCTTCAAAACAAGTTGAATGCTTTTGAAGATCAGATATCTGCTCTGAAGAAGAAAAATGTTGAACTGAAAACAAGCCTCCAAGCAGAAAAAGAAAAATTAAATGTGAAGATATCTTCAACTCAACAATCATCTGAGATTTCCAAGAAAATTTTACAAGAGAAAAAGGATCTTGAGCTGAGATGCATTAAACTTTCAAAGCAAGTGTATGATTTTGAAAAAGTTATAATCACTGAAAGAGACACTTTTGCCAAAGAAAGAAAAGTTCTTGAAGATTAAAACACTGAACATCCTAAGCAGATTTCTACTTTACAAGACTTGCTCGAAAAAGAAAGAAATATTTTCAAAGAAAAGAAGCAGTCTTTTGAGCAAGAAAATAAATTATTTGAATAGAAAAATGCTGGGATTTTCAAGGATATTTCTGAGAAAAACAAGGACTTGGAAACAGATTTTGAACAAGAACGTTCATATTTTTAATCTGAAATATCTAAGCTCACATCCAAATTATCTGTTCTATCATCAGATATTCTTAAAGAACAGATGGATAGATCTGATTTGAAACAAAAGTTTGACACACTCTCAGATGAAAGAAACATTTTGACTAAAAGAATAAATGGCTTGGAAGATGTAAACATTGAATTGTCAGATAAAGTAACATCTGATGTGATTAGTCAATCACCTGTTGATAATTCAATAGAATCAGTCTGTTCTTTCAAAACAGCTTCAAGTTCTATTCATGAGAAAATGTTTTGAAAAGGAAAAGTGTCAAATCACGAACTGTCAACTAAAATTAGATTAGACCATCTAATCTATTTTATAACAAATATGTTGATGGTTCAACAAATTTTTACGTTAAATCACTTGGAAAGAATTAAGAAAAATCAGATGATCTGGAGAGTGAAGGGTTCTTCAGATGAAGAGAAGAAGAAGGACAAAACATCTGCATCCACAACCAATGCCAAAAAGAACAGTGCGCATAAAGGTAATTCTTTTGGTAATTCTGATACGTTTTATTCTACTAATCATCTTATCAGGATTGCACAGAAGAAAATCTGTTGTTCTTACTGTGGAGCACATGACTTTGTAAGTAAGAATTTTGTTAATTACTGGTATGGATCATATTATGTAAACCCCACAAGAACTGCAACTAACACTTCAGGAACCAAATGCCAGTGGGTACCAAAAGCTAAAACTGTGTTACAGGCACCCAAAGTTTAAGGGGGAGCATGATGTTTGACTTCTAGACATAGCAGTCTAGGACTCGTACTTCAATGTACAAGTTAAGTCTTTTGAACAAAATAGTTCAAAACCGGGACTTAAGTGTCAAGACTGTGGCTTCTAATCACATGACAGATCAGGACCCGTTCTTCAATGTTCAGATAAGGATATTATGCAAAATATCCAGGGGGAGCTTATCTAATCTAAATCATTCTATAATGATTTGAGGGGGAGCTTAAATGTAAGTATCTTCTAATCTTACATCTCTGATTGTTTGAAAGAAGAACAACTTTCGAACATGAAAAACATTTTCTGAAATGTTCAAACCACTTCTCTATTCTCAAAAGATTTTATGAATTTAGAAGTGTGATTTTAAATGTTTATCATTGTTGAACTTTAATGTTTAACTGACCATGTGTTTCCAAAGATCAATACTTCTGTATTATCTTTCCTATATACTGTAAAGTATTCACACACATCGGTTCAGTACTTCATTTTAATCAGTTATTACCATGTCTCATAAATGAACCAATTTTTCGATGGTAATACTCCCGTTTGCTTTCAAATGTTGATGAGCATCATTCATCATTTCATTTTTTGTGCTTTCATTGCAAAATTGTTTATATTCGTTCATATAAACAAAATATCCAATTCTTTGATACCCTATCCATTTCAGTTGATCTGATTGATACATTGTCAGATTCTCAAAACAATTCTCTTGATTTCATTTCATTCATTCAATATCTTTGTTTTGAGAGATCTTTAAAGCTCAAATGCTCAAATTTCATTCATATTTTTTATAAGCATACATTTTGACAATATTATCATACATTTTTGAGCTTAACTGCTAAAGTTAAATTGTTGAGCAACCATTCTTTATAGGACTTACATGAGATTCGTGTGTGAGCTTAAATAGAACTTCCATGGATTCACGTTAACCAGTGTTTCCTACCCAGGAAGTTATCCTAGAGTGATTGAGGGGTGAGGGGTCATAAATCAAAGAGTGGGGGAGATAACTCATCCGGTTGAGTTTTTCTCATTGAGCTGAGGTAAAATGTAAATGAGAGTTTGGTTAGAAGTGAGCATATTGATAAAAAGAAAGAGGGTGTGAGAACAGAGTTAAAAGAATATTAGAACTCTGCACCAACCACTTTCTGAGCCGGGCAACCACATATTCTGATTGGTTCACATTCTTTGGTGACCATCATTCAAAAAGGCAGTGAGCCCATGCCAACTCTTGCAATTACCCCACCAGCCACTCATTTCTTTCCCGACAAAGAAATGTTTCAATTTTCTTTGGGGACGCAGCATATCTGCTATCTAGTCTTCACTCGGAAGATTTAGATATTGAAAAATAAGGAAAGTTGCCCCACTTTCGCACCTCTTTCATGCACATTGAGTCCGTGTAATATTTGTTGTTGTCTCAACAGTTTACACAATTTGAGCCTTAAGAAACACAATCATTGTGCTAAATTCTTTCATACACAAGCACGAGCATACGAAAAATTTGTTTTTCTGTCAGAACATTCATAGATAAACCTTGTGTTTTTCAATGATTGAATGGAAGTCCTGGGGAGTCATCATCAAACCAGCTCCTTAAATCGTACATTCGTTGTACACAGTAACTCCGTGTTACTGACAGGCATTCTTAACTGTTTCATTTGTTGATTCAGGGTTACAATCCATAATTTGTCTGAATTTGAAAAGATTCGTATAAATACATTCATAAATTGACGGCTCTGTATCAGATCAAAGGGGAAGAATGTTCTTAAAAGGGGGAGAATATTTGTAAAAGGGGG
This sequence comes from Arctium lappa, assembly GCA_023525745.1. Classification (NCBI taxonomy): domain Eukaryota; kingdom Viridiplantae; phylum Streptophyta; class Magnoliopsida; order Asterales; family Asteraceae; genus Arctium; species Arctium lappa. The sequence continues at coordinate 48,557,586 of CM042057.1, forward strand.
AGATTCAAAGAAGATGTTGAAATTGAAAAAGTTTTGATGATTATGATGTTCACAATCATCAAAAAGGGGGAGACAATCTACAGAGATCAATTTCAAAGAAAGTTCAAAGTCAAGACTTGTGAGAATTTTCTGAAAGTTGATATCAGATGAAAAGAAATCATTCTTTTCTTAAAAGATTCTGAAGACAAATTCAAAAGGCTTGATGATTAAAAGTCAAACAAAGATGATTCGAGAAAGTTTGTTTTTCTGAAGACGATCAAGAGATCAGAAGAGATGAAGATACAGTTTTTGAAAGATTCCTCAAATTCAAAGATGAAGATTTCAAAGTTCAAAGATAAAAGTTTCAAAGAAGTTTCAGAAGTTTCAAAGATTTGTTCAAGACTTGTTGACTTTCCAAAGCTGCAAAGTGTTAAAGACTTTTCAAGATTCTTCAAAAACTGAAAGGTTTCAGATTGTCAGAGCTTCAGAGGTTAAAGCTGTCAGAGTTAAAATTTGAAGAATCAAGCGTTGAAGACTAATGTCAAAAAATTTTTAAATCTTGAATACAAAGGGGGAGAATGTTAGTGTATTATTGTATCCAAGATTTAATAGGAAAAGTTAAGTCAAGTAAAGTCAACAAAGTCAAAGTCTGTTTAGTCAAACCTGAGATTACTTAGTTGTTAAGTTTGTGATTTAGTCCTTGGTATAAATACCATGTTGCCTTGTAAATCATGTAGCTAGACACATTGTACGTATCATTGTCAGATCTATGAATTTTGAAGACTTTCTCTCTCTACACTCTCTCTATAGAATTAACATTGTCAAATATTGTTTAAATTGAGATTGCTTGATTGTGATTGGGATTTACAATATTAGATTCAAATCAAGTTTTTACAAAAACGACTCTGTGTTCTTATTTTCAAAATCATTTTCGAGATTTTTAGTGTTTTAGGAGTTAAAATCGATCAGGTTGTGATTGATTAGGTTGCTGGATCGAGTTGTGTTGGTTTAATTTCAGTAAAAAGCTTTAATCGAGTTCCATTTTGATGATTTAGTGGTTTGAGTTCGAGTTTTAAAAAGTTACTGTGCCATCGATCATATTGTCAAAAAGTGATTTTTATCAAGATCAAGTGGTCACAATCTGTACTAGAAGTGTTTTTAGTCATATTGGTAGAGTTTGGTACTGCTAATCCACGAAGATACAGGTTTTCAGTTGAATTTCGAAGTTGCAGGGACGAACTCGTGCAAACCAAGGGATGAACTCACGCAAAGTTGAACTTTGCGCGACCCACTTTGCGCCATATGCTTCTCACGCAAACATACCTTTGTGCTATACACGTCTCGCGCAAAACTCGGTTCTCGCCACCAACTGCAAACGCAAACATCAGTTTACGCGACCCTCTTGTAGCGCAAACCTCAATTCGCGCGACCAACGTATCACGCAAAGCTCAGTTCTCGTGATCATCTATTCACGAAAAGCTCAAGTCAAGTTTGCGCAACCTGTTAGAAACGCAAACCTCAGTTTGCGCAACCCGTTAGTCACACAAACCTCAGTTCGCGCACCCCTTGAGTCACATAAACCTCAGTTTGCGCAACCCACTCGTCACGCAAACCACACTTTGCGCAAGCAACCTCTCACGCAAACCTCTCTTTGCTCAAATACAAGACTTAAATCTTTTTATTCATAATGACATCCAGAGAAGCCCTTGCAATCGGAACTGATACCAAGCCACCAGTTCTTGTTAAAGGAGAATACGATCAGTGGAAAGATCGGTTCCTGAACTTTGTTGACAGATATGAGCTGGGTGATTTCATCAGACAGTCGATAGAAGAAGGGGTTATGAAACCAATTATGATGACTCGTTTGGTTGGAACTGTGCCGACACAGGTTGAACTTAAGTATCATGAGCTAGAAGATGATAACCTAAGAAGAGCCAAAGGTGATAAGTTAGCTAAGTCATACATTCTACAAGAAATTCCAAATGAAATATATGTAAAGATTGACAGCTACAAGACCTCCGACAAAGAAATGTGGGATCAGCTTGAGAAGATGATGCTGGGCTCGAAGGTTGGGAATCAGCTGAAAATCTCCAACTGCCTAAATAATTATGAAGAATTTAAAGGCAGAGTAGGAGAATCTTTAGAAGAAACCTATGACAGGTTTGTGACTTTGCTGAATGAATTAAGCAAGAATAAAGTCCACAAATCTCAAATTGAGCTGAACGTCAAATTATTGAGTATTCTACAACAGGAATGGAAAAGATTTGCCAGACAGATGAAGCAGATCAAGGATCTGAATGAGATTCCACTTCATGAGGTGTATGAAACCCTCAGACAAAATGAAGAAGAGGTGGATGAAATTCTAGATGAGAAGAGGCAGAAAGGAAAGATAGTTGAAGACACTGTTGCTCTTGTTGTCAGGAAGAAGAAGAACAAGACAATTATGTATGAATCAGAAGAAGATGAAGCTTATGCAAACTCTAACATGGATGAAAATGAACAACTGAAGCAAGCAATGATTCTGCCGTCAAATGCTTTTCAGAAAAAGTTCTACACGAAGCCGAGTTCAAATAGTCAAAGATAATCTTCTGGTCCGAACAACTACATCCACAAGGAAAGGGTTGAAGGAAGTAGATATGAAGGAAAGAGATTTGAAGGGAAAAGAACAGAGGAGAGGAAACCTGAAGAGAAAAGATATCAGTCTGAAGGGAAGAGAAAAGAGGAGAGGAAACCAGAAGAGAGAAAGTTTAAAGTTGAAGGATCCAGTGAGACACTCCGATTATTACAGTTGAAGAACTGTGGCAAAACAGGTCACTATGCCAGAGATTGTCGAAGACCAAAAGTCAGAAACTCCGATTATTACAAGAACAAGATGCTTCTTGCAAAGCAACAGGAGGCTGGTAAGGCACTGATGGCTAAAGATGAATACTGGCTTGATCATTCCGACGAGGAAGAAGAGGATGAAGAAAAGGATGAAGCCGTTAACATGTGCTTGATGGGAAAGCAAGAATCAGATGCTGAAGCTGATTCAGATGATGAAGAAGAGGAGGTATGTGATTTATCGTATTCAGATTTCATGAATAAAATGCATGCAATGAATTTAAAACAACAAGAGTTAGAGTTGAATCTTGAGAGAGAAAATGGTGTCATTATAACTGACAAAAATCAACTAATACAAAAACTTAGCAATGAAATTGCTGAGAAGAAAGTATTGGTTGAGGTTTTACATAGAGATAATGACACCAACGCAAAGGAAAAGACAATAATTCTTAAAGAGAATTCTGAACTCAAGTCTAAACTGACAAAAAGTGAGATTGATATGTATGAGCTTACAAAATTGCATTCTTCTTGTACCAAAGAAAACTTTTCTTTACTTGGTAAATAAAAAAGTTTGGAAGAGAAGTTATACAAAATGGGTCAAACTGAACAGACTATTCATCTGAACAAACCCAAAGAGGAAATAGAGAGATGGGGAATCGGTTATAAGAATCCTCACAGTCTTCAAAAAGGAATGTCTGAAGTGCCTGCACTTTATGATCATCTTTCTATGAAATTAGCTCGACGAATCCCTGAGTTTAAAACTTTCTGGACTAAACTATCAGAAGAGGATGAAGCCAACGAAACTGAAAAACGTTTGAAATCATCTAAAGTTCATCTTCCATTTTATTATGCGAAAATGAATAATAGTTATAATGAAAATCCAATATATCAAAAGAAGAAAACTCTTTCAAGTGATTTCTTTCAAAGTTATTCTGAAAAAAAAATGGAGGCGAAGCCTATTAAAGGTAAACTATATGTCCCTGCTCTTGTTTTACAAAGTAAAATTTCTGAACTCAAGAATTCTTTAACAGATGAAAGACTTTTGATGAATATTGAACAAAAAGTTTTTTCAACTATGTTCAAAAATGTTATTATTTCTAAGGCTTTAAACTCTGAGGACATGTCTGGTCTAGCTAATAAAGAGTTTGATTTTCTGAACGCTGACAGTGGTTTAGATGATTGTTTTGAACAATTTGACTTTAATGCAAAACTGCCTAATCATTCATCTTTTGTTAAGAAATCTTTAGGAAAAACCAGTATGCTTGTTAACAGTGCAAAATCAATGAAAGTTGATAAATCAGTCTCTGTGAAAGCTAAAAATGCTAAAGGTAAGAATATATCTCAGCATTCACAGAAACCGAACACTACTGGTAATCCGAAGAAGAAGCATTCGTTTGTTGCTCAAAAGTCTAACTCACAAGTTTCAAATGTTTCAGCAATGAGCAAGAAAAGACTTGAAGTTAAGTCTGAATGGCAACCGAAACAGGAGTTTGACGAGACTGCTATATCATGTTCTAGTGCTGACTATAATAAGATTACTACTAGTAAAGATAATATAATTGTGGATGTTGCTTTTTCTAAACCAAAACTTGTTGATATTCGCAAGAAATTTTCAAAACAACAATTATTCCAGTTATCTTTGTCTGCTAGAAAGTTTTCAAATTATGATTGACATGATTATGCTTCTTGTCAAGATTCTGACATTTGGTTTGGAACATATCATGTTCCCTCTTATAATTCAAATTCTTCATTTGATTCTAAAAAGCAAAGCAGACCCAATTTGAAATGGGTGCCAAAATCATTTGCTTACACAGTTGGATCCAATTGGAAATGGATACCAAAGAAAAGGAACGATTCTGTGTTGTAGGTACATACTGTCTAGGGGGAGTAGGAGAGAAAAGGCTTTTGAACACAACAGTTCAAGACCCGGACATCAAAGAACATATGGTTCTTGAGTAAATCAGCTCAAGACCCGTACTTCAACGAAGTTTGACTTCTAAACACAACAATTTAGGACTCGCACTTCAATGATCAAAAGACCTTACTCCTGTGCTGATTTGAGAAATTGTACTCAGATACTCAAAAGAGGAAATCAACCTTCAAAGGGGAGTACATATCTGTCTGAAATTTTAATGCATATCTTTTTAACTGACATATTTTAGATGCTTACTTTCAGGGGGAGTATAAAAGGTGATGACTTATGATTATTTCTGATCGAACTCGTACTTTAATAGTTTTACTGCTTTTTGTCTTTTCAATTTAAGTGAATAAATTTGCTTTGACATGACATAAGACTTTTGCAGAAGTTTTGAGAGATGCTTAAAAGATTATATGTTTATGACTTTAAGCTTAGCTTCATGAAATGTAAGATCGCATGTTAAGGTATAATTCTTTATCTTAATCTCATATATTGTTGATAAGTGGACAACTTTCAATCATTGAAAACATTGTTATTAAATGTTCAAACCACTTCCCGATTCTCAAAACGAATTCATGAATTGGAAGTGTGACTTTAAATGTTTTCAAGATCAACTTTGTGCTTTAACTGAAATAGTTAAACCAATCTGAGCATCATATGCATACTAGGAAAACAAGGATCAGTGTGCTAAGACTTAACACAACTTCTATGGAATCACCTTAACCAGTGATTTCTACCCACGAAGTTAATCCATAGTGATTGAGTGTAAGAAGTCCAAAGAAATGAGTGTGTCAAACAAAGAACTAAGTGTGATTAGAGTGAGCAAAATGTTTAAAAGAAAGAGCGTGAAAGAACAGAGTTAAAAGAATATCACAACTCTGCACCAACTTTTTCTGAGTCGGGCAGCTACATTACTAGTGTTTCACAACTCATTGGTAAACATTATTGAAACAGGTAACTAGTCCATGCCAACTCTTGATCAAACCTCACCATCTACTCATTTTCTTCTCAACAAGAAAGTGTTTCACATTTTCAAAGGGGATGCAACACATTTGCTATATGATTTTCATTTGGAAAATCTGATATTGAAAAGAAGGAAGTTTGCCCCACCTTCGCACTTCAATCATGCACATTGAGCCTGTGTTTAACTTACTGTTGTCTCAGTAGTTTACACAATTTTGAGCCAAATAAGCAATCATCAAGTGCTTAATTCTTTCTATCACAGGCACGAACACACAAGAAATTTGTTTCTTTGTCATAACGTTTATAGAAAGTACCTTTGTGGTCTTTCGATGATTAAATGGAAGCCCTGGAGGAGTCAACATCAAACAGCTCCTTTACAATGTGTATTTGTTACACACACAGACTTAGTGTTACTGACAGGCATGTTAACTGATTCATTAGTTGATTCAGGTGTTACACGACTATTTTGTCTGGATTTGAAAAGATCTAGATGAATATCTTTTGAATTGACGGATCAGAGGCTCCAAGTGGTTGACATTTCTTCCTCGAACTTTTAATGAAGTCATTACACTTTTCATCAAAAAGGGGGAGAATCTAAAGCTTGAAGAAATGTTCATTCCATTACATTACAAGACATTGGAGAAGAGAAAAGCTAACAAAGAAATGCGAGATCAAAGTATTCTGAAGACATGCTGATTTCAGATAAATTTTCTTTGAAGATACTTTGCTAAAGCATTCCGAGCTAGAGAAAGAGAAAGAGATTGCATCTTCTGAACTGAAAGAGAAGACCAAATTGCTAAAATCTTTTTAGTAATGATCTTGATCCAAAGGGGAGATTGTTAGACCACAGTCTCATTGGATTCAAGATCATCCAATCTGAAGATCCAATCTGAAGCTAAAGCATAAACGTCGACTCTCGATATTAAAGTCTAAATGTCGTTTGTAATAAATGTCGAAGTTAATTAATGTTTATTGTTTTTAGTTAGTTAACTTAGTTAGTTAATATATTAGTTAGTTAGATTGATAATATCGAAATGTTAGATATTATTATTAGTTATATTAGTTTAATATTACAAGTGGTTTAGGTTGTGTGTTAAAGAAGCTAGATATCATATCTGATATCTCAACAACTCTCTAACAATCAGATCACTTTTTATCACACACACTTAAGGTGTAAAACTAGACAAAACACACAAGAGCTTCAAAGATCAAACCTTGTAACCATTGTTATTAATCAATACAGGCTGGTAATCGTTAATGTGTTGTTTGATATAAAACTTGATATAGTATTGTGGACCCACATCTTTCATCTACCAATCCTTTGATCATTTATGGTTTCTCTTAGTTATCTAAAGCATTAAGTGGAAAGGATTCAAGTCTAGCTTCCATCAATCACCTTCTCTATTCTAGGGTTTATTTTTCCTTTGAAAACGACTAAGGTGAGTTCATCCTCTTTTATAAACTTTATACATGTTAAATTGTAGATTTTAACCTTCTCAACGTCTCCATTTTTTATTATTTGATTTAGGTGAGTTTTCACTAAAACCTATTTTTTGGAGATTTTGGGGGTTTATGTGGAAGGGTTTGACTTTAAGGTCAAGAGCTTACATTTTGATTAGTTGTGGATTTTGCACATGAGAAACATGTTTTCCATAACCTTGTGATTAAATACTTGGAAATCAAGATTTGGGTTTTGAAATATGGTTATGTATTATTGAATGAGGACTTGGGTAAAATGATTTGGTGTGTGTGGAAGTACCATTTAACAAATTGGAATGGAACCTCTAGGAATTTTTGGGAGTAACTATATGGATTCATGATTTTGCGTATATAGTGGCATTTTAAATGTTGGAAGTCATTGATTGGTTTTTTGGACATTGAATGGATTATTTGGTTGCATTTGGGCGTCATGAACCCACATATATCTATAATATTTGATCCGATGATGGAACACTAGTTTTCCACATCGAGGCACGCTTAGGCATCGGATGGGGTATAAGCCCTACGTGTTAGTACGCGATATTGGGTGAGGATCTCAATGTAAGAACCCTGTGTGGTTGAAGTTGGCTTTCTGTGGGTGTACGTTTAAAGCTATTAAACCTAACATCCATTGCGGGTACTTTATTATGTGTTTGGTTTTACTAACATGTCAAGTGGCTTACTTTTGTGTTTCGTCACTTGTGTTAGTAAGCGGGCCTCCCCCGTCAACCCAAGAGGTATTTGTATTAAAGTTGAGATTTATCTATATGGATTTCGTCGATGTTTCTTAAATTATTTCATTTGAAATTACTGATATTCCCAATGTAAATTTTTGATCTGACTAGGCTTTAGCCTAACACTTTTTTTTAAAATGACATGTATAACAGGTCATTTTAGCGGTGGGATTCCTCAGCTTGAGTGGAGATTCGTTGAAGGATAGTAGCATTTTTGAAGATTATAGAGGTGTACACTAATATGGTGAGAGTTTACTTTTGGAAGTGCGATGTCGACACCCGTTCGTAATTTAGAATTAATTGGTCTAGATTAGTAGGTTGTTGAGTTCAATTTCACTTAATTCCTTTATTGTAAACGTCATACAACTATTCCCCTTTTTGGGTGATTCTATTATGATAGTCTCGTTTATTCCACATTTATTTTTTTGGCTTAAATTAACCCCTATTTTTAGGGTATTACAGAATCCTCCACAGAATGGGGTGGTTGAATGGCGCAACTGTGATCCCAGAATTCAAGCAATAACAATCTAATCAATATGAAAGAATCAAAGAAAGAATTTGTCTCAAAATGTTGTAGTCATATATCTCTTGATAGAAAAGTTACAGACATGAATGGCTTATACATCTTAGATTGATTGATTACTTACTTACTCAAAACAAGATAAAGACAATTCTATATATAGGGTCAAACAAGCCTTGATCTAAACTTTGACTTAACATTCTCCCCCTTTTAGATCGAATAACAAACTCTTATCTTCCCCATCTTGAATCTCTAGCTTGTCTGATTCCCAACAGTGATTCAAAATTCCTAATCCCCCTTCTGAATGTGATTCTGTCATCAAGGGCCTCCAAAATCCTTAACATGACCAACTTTACCCTTCTTAGCAGATGATCTTCTCCTTGAGCTATTCTTCTTTCACTTTCCTTGTATCTGCAGTCAAGTTGCAGTCTAATAATCTTCAGAGTTCCATCAGAGAACTTGGCAATTTTAGACACTTTAAAGAACCTCTTCTCATTCTGATCATTCTTATACACAACTCCCAACTCTGGTTTCTCCAGTACAGTAAAAAGATCATAAGTATCAATATAAGATAATAACAGATTAGGCTTAATCATATTAACCTTCTTTTGATTAGTCTCTCTCCCCAACTGGAAGTCATAACAGTATGTGTAGAAGATATGTCTTCTCATGAACTGTTTGATAGAATCCAATGCAAAAATAATATTCTCCCTCCTTATACTTAAACTTCTAAAATGATGATAGAGAAATTCAAGATCATCAATATTCAAGAAACAAAAATCAGCTTCAGTGAATCTGCATTCTGAAAGATCTCTCCTTTGCATGAAGAATTCAGGATACCATATATTTATGAACTTCATGAACCTGACTTCCCTGACAGTTACTATACTAAATTTATTCTTCACAACTCTTTCAACTTGTCTCAGCCAGTTCATCATGTTGTTATACTCTTCCTGATATTCTCTAGGTTGATTTTGTACTCCCAACACTTTATATCTATCCATCTCTCTTACTCTATAGAAAAAAATTCTATTCATTTGCTCTTCAAGGAATGGAACTCGGAGAGCACGTCTCATATGCCTAATGTCAGCATCAGATGGCACAAGAGGTGCTTCCGAAACATTTGAAGGTCCAACTTCAGGCATGTTGGGTACATGAACATTATCATCATCAATCTCTCTTTCTCCTTCAGTTTGGTCATTTTGGACATTCTGAACAGGGCTTTGAACTTGAGGCATTTCCTGCAGAGGACTTGGAATTCTCTAAGTACTATGCATATCAACATGAATTTCAGAAGGACCAGGAACATTGATCTCTTAGAATGATGGGATGACAGGTGGTTCAACATTAACCTCTGGGGATTCATTCTAAACAGGACTTAAATGGATGTCCTCTTGAGATTCTAACAAAGTATCAAGGACACTAGCTTCATTTTCTAGAATGTCATCAACATTAAACATCATATTATCTTGTTCTTCCTCCATAACCATCCATAATTGATCATACTTCTCCCTTGAATCTTCTTCCTCATCCAAAGACAGATTAATGACATTAAGAACATTCAACCCTGTTACCAACAAAATCTCCTCCCTTGTAGACACCTTAGGCTTTTCAACCCTTGGTTCTATATCCTGGTTAACATACAAAATCAGTTCTGTCTACTCAGCCTGTTTCTCTCCAACACCATGACTAGCAGTCTCTCCAACATTCACATCTCCTTCTCTTTCATCCACCATAACTACATCAGCATATCTATCGACTGCTTGTTTCCACCTATTCTCCCCCTCATGATCATGATCTTGATCAGGATCATGTCTTTTTGAAGAAGCAGTTGCATGGGTTTTACATGATGTTTGAACTATCTGTTTGAGATCAAATATTGCATTCGAAATATCAATTTGAAAGAAGTCAACTCAGTGTCACTGACCAAATCTGCTGGGTTCACATATTGTGGCAGTTGTTGTTCTAGGTGGGATTGCAGAAGGGTAAGAAGATCTGCATCTTGATGGTTATCCGTAGCTTGCACTAAAAGTTTGTCAAATAGCAATGACTTCAAACCATCAATGGATTATTCAGCAGGGTGGGTAATATGTGGAAGTGACTGATTTTGTGTTGTAGGCTTAGGTTCGGATATCGGATCCTTTCCTTTCAATAAACGTTTAACTCCAATCATATTCTCCTCAAACTTCTGGTAAATCTTGTGTTCAACAGCCTTTAAGGCGCCGTCGAGAGTTTCCTTAGACACAAAGTCTAGGTGAGTAACACCGGAATCAAATAGATTATCCGTTCTCATGACAGTGATAGAACTAACTGCATGGCATGTGTTCATTGTTGGCAATGACAGGACTTCCATCCGGTCCTCGTAGTCCGGATTGAGGATGTACTCTAGATGTTCCAATCGGGTCACCAAGACTTCCGATGGTAGTCGTAGCAAACAGTGTCCTAGGATTGACAATTGGTAACTCAAAAGGCACTAGACTCAACTGTGCATCAAAAGAAGTCCAGAACGGGGGTTGATGTTCTCTTAGTTCAATAACTTGAATCTCCGAATGAGAAACCGATAGATTATGAGCTAAATACCGGTAAGAAGTTGAAACTATCTCTTGTTGAGAGGAGAGTGGTTGGCTGAGGTGTGCAAATGCGTAAGCGGGCAACTTATGTCTGTTTCAAAAATTGCATGCAACAAATGCGGCGAAGTGGTAGATGCGGTTGCCCTTTTGGAAAGGTAGGTCCGGGTAATCACACGCTCTCCATGTTCTTTTTTAAAATCTCTCTCTCTCTCTCTCTCAGTATTTTCATCTAAAGCTCCCTTGTTTCTCCTTATATCTCCCACAACATCACAAAGGATAGTATTAACTTGAACTTGATCTTCCACTTCCATGGCATCAGTACCATAGAATGGTTCAAATACATTAGTTTCTTCATCAACATGATCATATTCTTGTACTTCAGTTTGAATCTCAGCATTATCAGTACCATCATTATTATCATCATCAGAATCACCAGTATCAGCAACTTCAGTCTTTGTTTCCTCATCATATTTTGAAGCAATCTCTATATCAATAGTAGCTGATGGAACTTCACTAGAATCACTTCCATTTCCTGCCAGATTAGCTTGATCCAGTTCATTGTTAGATCCTTGACCTTCATCAGTAGGAGGTGTCACTGAACGTGGGATAATCACCCGTGACCCTGATGCCTCCAGTCTAGGTATCAGGCCCCTTCCAGAGCCCCTCTCGGTGTTTTTCCTCTTCGCACCCCGTTTATGTACTCCACAGTATCAGAAAACTTTACAGATTCCGCTCTCCTAGGATTTGAGCCTTGGGTAGGGTCAACCGGTCCTGGTTGTCCGAAAGACTCTCTATACTCTACAACACTATTACACTTTGGATCAACGTAATCAAGTAAACTTTCTAGCACAGACATAAAAAATGTGAAGTCTCTCTTCTGCTTTATTAAGTACCTCATATCACTTACCGGTGCAAATGGATGGTTAATCCTTGTAGGAATATGTCTGTTGCTTCACAGCATGCTTCTGACAATTAAGGTCATGAACCTCTGGTATGGTATGTAGTTCGGAGCTTTGGAAATCTTCTTGGCAACTACATTCTCAAAAAGCTAAGTCCAGAAAATGTTGGCATAGTCAATATGAAGATCATGAACTATGGAGTCAAACAACTTCAGAATCTGGATGCTGGCATTGTCAGTTCCATAAATTTTGGCAGCCAGACACCTAATGATAACAGAGAATAGAGTGTAGTAGAATGGCGGCAGGTTGTTCTTCTTAAAGTGATTGACCTGTGTCAGCTGGCCAATATATCCCATATCTCTGATTCCTTTGAAGACCTCAGTGTCTGATGGTAACTCATCAAAAATAGTTTTGCCTTCTCTTGCAGTCTCAGAAGGTAGACTCAGGATGAGTCTCAGTCTTTCAAGAGTTAAGACTGAAGTGAAGTGATCAATTTCCATCTTAAAGATAGGAATCCTCTCTCCTTGTTCCTTCACATGACTGAATCTGATTGACTTCCAATCTTGTTGGACATAGAGTTCAGGAACCGCAGCTTGAGTTGTTAGAGCATTCTCGAGAGGATGATTCTTCAATATATCCAATACCAGTGGATCAATTTTGATGTTGAACTGCATATGATGGTTGTTGGTTGTTGTCGTTTCATCTCAGATGGTGAAATGAGGAAAAGATCAGGATTGACATTCTATGGAACTTGAAAGTCTGATCTTGATGAAGGCATAAGACATTGTTCGGATGCCTCATGTGGTGATGATATTCCCTACAAATCAATTTCTTATCAATTAATACACATAATCACAAGAAGAGATTAATCAAACCTGATTTAATTCCCAATCAAACAATTACAAATCTCTCTTGAAGGATTTTTCTCTCTCTAAGCTCTCTCTCTCTCTCTAGAAAAATGAGCAGGACGACTGCCCTTCTATTTTGCACACATACTTTTTCACACAACCCTAGCACCCTAAATAACCCATATACCTATTTAGGGAAAACAAAATACACAAAATTAACTTTGACTATTTATTACAATAATGACCTAGACTTTTATTGAGAATTGACTTTGCAGCAATGACTTCAGATTTCAGTCTTCAGTCTTGATGATCTTGAATCCAATAAATCTGTGATCTAACAATCTCCCCTTTGGATAAAGATCATTACTAAAAAGATTTAGAAATCCAATCTTCTTTTTAAGATCAGAAAAATGCAATCTCCCTCTTTTTCTTTAACACATATTGTAATCTTCCCAAGAGACGTAGAAAAACACTATTTCAGAAGATGGAAAAAAATTATCTCCAGATTCAACTCAGAATGCTTTAGCATAATATTTACAAAGAAAATTTTCTCAAAATTTGAACTTTCTGACTTGGACATTTCTTTAAAAATTGTATTCTCCCCCATTTCTTGGTTAACTCTTCTCCCCCTTTTTGATAAAAATAGTAACGATTTCATCAAAACTTTTCTTCAAGAAGTGTCTTTATATGTTCTGACCACTGATCTTTCACGAGGAGCTTATTCGTTGATCAAAATTGTCATCCGAATATTTGCAAATTCAGATAAGCTAAAGCATGTAATACAAGAATCAACAAATGAATCAGTTAAAAATGTCTGTCAGTAACACGAAGTCACTATGTGTAACGAATACACATTGGAAAGGAGCTTTTGGATGTTCACTCCCCCAGGGCTTCCATTCAATCATCAAAACACCACAAAGGCAATTTCTATTAATGTTATGACAAAGAAACAAATTCTTTGTGTGTTTGTGCATGTGATAGAAAGAATTAAGCATCTTATAAATGCTCAACATTGTGTAAACCACTGAGACAACAGTAGGTAAACACAGACTCAATGTCCATGATTGAAGTGCAAAGGTGGGGCAGACTTCCTTCTGTTTCAATATCCAGATTTTCCAAATGAAAACCAGATAGATTATATGTTGCATCCCCAGAAAATATGAAACATTTTCTTTTTGAGAAGAAAATGAGTGGCTGGTGGGGTTTTTATCAAGAGTTGGCATGGGATAGTTGCCTGTTTCAATAATGTTCACCAAATAATTGTGAAACATTAGTAATGTGGTTGCCCGACTCAGAAAGTAGTTGGTGCAGAGTTTGATATTCTTTTACTCTGATCTCACACCCTCTTTCTTTTAATCATTAATCTCACATCTAACCAAACTCTCTTTTCCATTTTACCTCAACGCACAACCCACGCTCATTTCTTTTCGACTCCTCACATTCAATCACTATGGATTAACTTATTGGGTAGGAAACACTGGTTAACGTGAATCCATAGAAGTTTCAGTTAAGTCCTAGCACAATGATCCCGTAATTTCCTATAAAGCATGTGTTGCTCAGATGATTTAACTTTAACAGTTAAAGTTCAAATACAAGTCAGATGTTTGTATGCTCAAAATATAATCATGAATATTTGAGCATTTGAAACATTGAAGTATTTTCAAACAAGGAAATTGAATGAATGAACATGAATGCAAGATACTTGTTTGAAAATCTGACATTGTATGAAAAAGATCAGAATGAAATGATATAGCAACCAAGGCTTATGGTCAAGAATAAGGGATATTATATATACGAAACAAAAATATAGACTAAAAGTCTAAGATCTACCAAATATTAGAGAGATAAAGTAGAGAGAGAGAATGCGCCAAAAGTAAAATGTATATTCAAATGAGTTCCGAAAGTTACAAAACAAAGGCACCTACGGGACTTAAATGCCCAGGGCCTAAACCAATACAGAAAAGCAAGCTAAACACAGTTAAGACCACTGATAATAAATACATTGATTACTATTCAAACTAGACTTAACAATATCCCCCTTAGTAATCAATGGAGCTCTTCTCTTTGACGAAGTCAAATTTAAACCAAGCAAAACTTCTAAGCGTCTTAGAGTTGAACGGAAGATCAACCTCTCATCAATGATAGTCAATACTTTCTTGAGAAGTTTAATCTCTTCATTCTCGATCTGATATAGTTCACTTCTTGATTCCAAAATGCTTCTTACAGCGGCTTTTAAACGATTCTCCAACTGTAGCTTTATCACCTTCAACGTTCCATCAGAGTAATGATTAATCTTTTCAAATCTTAGGAAGCATTTCTGACTAGAAGCATTCCTGTAAACAACTCCATATGGATTCTGAAGAATAGTGAATAAAGAATATGAGTCGATGTTCGGCAAGCTACGGTCGGGTCTTTGAAGGTTTACCACTGGCTGAAAGCTTTCAACAGCCATTTGAAAGTCAAAAACTCTGTAGAATCTGATTTGGCATTGAATGAATCTTTTAATCACAAACAATGCTTGAGAGACATCTTCAGTTTTGTGATAAAGATTCCTGAAATGATCATACAGAAACTCAACGTCATCAATGGATAGATCATTAAAATCAGCCTCCGAGGAAGTATACAAGTTGCAGTCTCTTCTTTTCACTTTAAACACTGGATACCAGATATGTACAAACTTCTTTATGGAAAAACTGATAATCCTAACAACCAGATGAGGAGAAGAAACCAGATGCTTTCCACGGTGCTGACATTTGATGAACATCAAGTATTCATATTGATAATCAGCAGACTCCTTTCAACCCCAAAAATTGCATGAATATTGATATGTCTTCTCCTAGAAACAAAAATATTTCTTTGAGAGTCTTCTAGAAAAGCAGATCTTAGCCTTGAAGCCATATGCCGTTGTTGCAAACTGCTTTGTCTCTGTTGTCTAGTCAATGCTTGTAGATCCCAGTACAGGGAAATCAACAGCAAATAATATCAAAGATGAACAATTGTATATCCACAACCTCTAGTCATATGATTAATATGCAATCAAAGGTTATAGGTTTACAGAAAGAATTTCTGATCAGAGAAAAGTAAACCTATTGACTAGAGATCTGGAAATTATGAGACTAAACTAATGAACTTCCTAAACTGAAATATGAATGTCTAACCTCAATAATGAACTAAATAATGCCTTTATATATTTAGGCTTACAAGGCCTAAATGGGCTTATGGGCTTTAGGCCCAATACCAAACCAATTATTAATGAATTACATTATGCACCCTTATAAATACTTTATTCCATTTTCGACACATAGGACTTTCAGTCCTAACAATCTTCCCATAAAGTTGAATAAAGCATTTAACAACTTGAAAAACTTCAGGCCTTGATCTTGTTTCCCTCTTGAATCTTTGAAGAACTTTGGTGTTGCTTGACTTCATGTCTTTCCACGCTCCCCTTGAATAAAGCTCTTGGTCTTCATAGTTTCAACTTTGTAACCAGATTCAATGTACAATAGTCTCGACTGAACGCACTATCAAGCAGCTTTCAACTGTAAAAACTCAATCACATCGGATCAGTACACAAGAAAGATAATGTGAGAGTTACTTGACATTCCACGGTGCAACTTCAGTTTAAAAAACAATGAATTTGTCTTTGAATCACGAGTTGAATAGACTTTCAGCTTCAAGAACTTGTTTCAATCAGCTCGTAGGAGGAAATGACTTGAAGCAAACACCACATGATACGGTATAGAAGAAATACAATCTTTGAAATCTTCATCTTTGAATATTGAAACAACATTGAACTCATATCTTCATCTCTTTGATCTTTAGACTGTCTTCAGAAAAGCAAACTTTCACAAATCATCTTCTTGATCTTTATAACTTTGAAATTGAACTTTGTAAAATTTCTCCCCCTTTTTGATGATTGTGAACATCATGATCATCAAAACTTCTTCGATTTTAGCACTTTCTTTGATTTCCCCCTTTTGTAAAGACAAACAATCTTCCCTTCATAATAATTTGACATTATCCGCCCGTTGATCTGATTATCCGTCAATTCATGAAATGTATATATCCGAATCTTTTCAAATTCAGACATAATGAACAATGTAACCCTGATTCAACAGATGAAATAGTTAGTATACCTGTAAGTAGCACAGAGCCACTTTGTACAACGGATGTACTTTGGGAAAGAGATTTTGTGATATTCACTCCCCAGGGCTTCCATTCAATCATCGAAAAACCACAAAGGAATTTTCTATGAATGTTATGACAAGAAAACTTATTCCTTGTGTGCTCGTGCAAGTGTATGAATGATTGAAGCTACTTAGCTTGATCAGGCTCAAATTGTGTAAACTGTTGAGATAGCAACAGATATTACACGGACTCAATGTGCATGAAAAAGGTGCGAAGGTGGGGCAACTTTTCTTCTTTTTCAATATCTAAATCTTCCGAGTGAAGATCAGATAGCATATATGTTGTGTCCCCAAAGAAAAATGAAACATTTATTTGTTAAAAAAGAAACGAGTGGTTGGTGGGGTTAATGCAAGAGTTGGCATGGGCTAGGTTCCTTTTCAATGATGGTCACCAAAGAATGTGAACCAATCAGAATATGTGGTTGCCCGACTTAGAAAGTGGTTGGTGCAGAGTTCTGATATTTTTTTAACTCTGTTCTCACACCCTCTTTCTTTTTAACATTAAAGCTCACTTCTAACCAAACTCTCTTTTTCATTTTTCCTCTCAGCACAATGAGAAAAACTCAACCGGATGAGTTATCTCCCCCACTCTTTGATTTATGACCCCTCACCCCTCAAGCACTCTAGGATAACTTCCGGGGTTGAAAACACTGGTTTACGTGAATCCATGAGAGTTCTGTTTAAGCTCACACATGAATCCCATGTAAGTCCTAAAAAGAATATTTGCTCAACAGTTTAACTTGTACAATTAAGCACAAAATGTATGATAACATTGTCAAAATGTATGCTCATGAGATTTGAGCAATTGAACTTTGAAGATTTCTCAAAACAAAGATATTGAAATGAAAGAAATGAAATCAAAAACAATGTTTTGAGAATCTGAAAATGTATCAATCAGATCAAATTAAAATGGTTAGGGTATCAAAGAACTGGATATTTTGTTTATATGAACAAATATAAACAATTTAGCAATGAAAGCACAAATTTGGAAATGATGATTGATGCTCAACAATATTGAATTTCAAACGGGGGTATTACCATCGAAAAATTGTTTCTTTATGAGACATGGTAATAACAATTTCAAATGAAGTACTCAACCTGTGTGTGTGAATACTTTACAGTATAAAGACAAGATAATACGCAAGTATTGATCTTTGGAAACACACGGTCAGTTAAAAATTAAAGCTCAAAAATGAAAAACATTTAAAATCACACTTCTAAATTCATACAATCTTTTGAGAACCAGAAGTGGTTTGAACATTTCAAAAAACGTTTTTCATGTTTGAAAGTTGTTCTTCTTTCAAACAATCAGAGATCTAGGATTAGAAGATATTTAGCTTTTAAGCTCCCCCTCAAATCATGATAGAATGATTTATGTATTTTTAAGCTCCCCTTGGATATTTGCAAAATATCCAAGTCTGAACGTTGAAGAACGGGTCCTGATCTGTCATGTGATCAGAAGCCAACATTCGTTGAAGTCCGGGTTCTAAGATGATTTACTTAGAAGCTATTGTTCTTCTACTCCCCCTTGACAGTAGGTGCCTGCAACACAGAATCAATTTTCGACTTTAATACCTACTGGTATTTGGGTCCATGAATGTTAGTTGCAGTTCAAATGGGAGTAATGGAATAAGAACCATACCAGAAATAATCACTGGTTTTGTGAATAGGATCATGTGTACAACAATAAGAACAATAGTATTTCTTACCTGACAACCTGAGTAATTGATCTCTCAAGTAGATATGATCAGGTTTACCTTTACGTGCATTGTTCTTCTTTGCTTTGTGTGTATGCACACATGATTCTTTTTCTTTCAGCTCATCTTCAACTGGTTTCTTCTTCCAGACTAGTTCCCCTTCTTTATTTCTCCTTCTTCTTTGATGTGTACCTGAACCATCTATATTGTTATCATAGAAAAGGTTAGTTTTACGAATCTGATCAAAAGATTTAACTGACCTTTGTGAAGAGGCAAATTTCTGATTTGAACTTGATACAATCTTTTCAAGGACTTTAAGCAAAGTTGTCTCTTTCTTTAACAAGCAGGTCAAGCTTCTTCGTGAACTCAGACTTCGTTTTCTGCTCTTTTAGTGCATTTGCAGATATATCAGTTAGCTTCTCAGTAAGCTTTTTGATTTCAGCCTCAAATGTGCATCTTTCTTCTTCAAATCCCTTCTCAGCATCCTTTCTTTGGCCGGATATTTCCTTGAAAAATCCCACATTGTTTTGTTCAATGGCCTTCTTCTCTTTGGCAAACTTTTCTCTTTCAAGGATGATTACTTTCTGAAAATCAGAAACTTGTTGAGAAAGTTTTATGCATTTCAGCTCAACTTCTTTCTTCTCATCAACACATTTTCTCGAAAAATCTGAGAACTTCTTTGCGAATGATTTCTCAGACTCGAATTTATCTTTAGAATGCTTTTGCTCCAAATCAGATATTCGCTTTTGAAGATCGTCATTTGCATCTTTCAGTTCAGAGATCTTTTCCTCATAGCTTTCAACGGATGCTTCCTGGATTTGGACAATCTGATCTTCCAAGTTCAAGATTTTTCTTGTCAGCTCTTTGTTCTCAGTTTCCAAACTGAGTATTTTCTCATTATTCTGCCCAGAAGTCTTTTTCAGAAGATCTTCCTTAATTGCCTTTAATGCACTAACTTCTTCTTTCAGTATGTTGCTTTCATTATTATAAAGTTCTGATCTCTCTTTGTAGAAAGCAACAAATAATTCAAGATTTTAGTTCTCTAATTTGAGCTCTTGAACTTCAGCAAAAAATCCCATCTTGACTTATCTAATTCAAGCTTTTGGAAATACTTAAATCTTAACTGCACTGTAATGATCCTGAGACAAACAGGATGATCCAAAAATAGATCTATATAAATATATAGGTTTGCGCGAGGTTCGGGTCGTGCGAAGTGAGATTTGCGCGACCAATGGGTGGCGTAAAGTATACTTTGCGCGAGTAGGCGCTGGCGCAAACAAAGGTTTTTCGTGAGAAGGCAATGGCGCAAACAAAGGGTACCGGTTGACAGGGTACCGGTCCACACAGAATCTCGGTCGACCGATATACAATGTACCTGTCAACAAATCACCGGTCGAGACAAAGTACCGGTCGAGACTAATATCGGTCAAGTTGGGTACCGGTCGGGACAAGGATCCGGTCAAGTTGGGAACCGGTCGGGACAAGGATCCGGTCATGGAATGTGTCGGTCGTGGAGTATCGATTGACTAACGTACCGGTCAAGAACTATGTATAGGTCAAGGCTATGTCCCGGTCGATCTTATGTCGGTCAGTAGGTATCGGTCGACAAGAGAGGACCGTTAAAGCAATGTACCGGTCGATAGGGTAGACCGGTAAAGCAAGGTACCGGTCGATAGGGTGGACCGGTAAAGCAGGGTATCGGTTGATAACGGACAAACAGATAAGGACCGATAAACTCAACAGATAAGGACCGATAAAATCGAAGAACAACAATCCGATGAACAAGATGAATTTCAAGAACAAACAACCCAGAAACAGATCAGTTTAACCAGAAATTCAATCGATTATTCATTAACTTCAAGAACAAATTCTCAGAAACTCAAACAAAAGATCAATTTTCTGGCAGAAAATTGATTTTCAAAAATCACAGAGTCGACCGAGAACTTTAAAACCAGAAACATTAGACCGATAAATCTTAGATTATAAGAGCAACGGTTGATTGACTTTCAACCCAGAAAACAAATTAACAAGATAACAAGAAATCGATCGATAAAATTTTGATTTTTCAATAAAAAAAACAGATCGATTTACTGTTTTTTCCAAATAAAGTTGACAGAAAAATATACCCAGAAAAAAAATCCAGAAATCAATTACAGCATATAAACACAATAATCACGATAATCGATTAAAGGGTTTTAGACAAACCTTTTTCTGAATCAAACCTTCAGTCTCTTTGCTCTGATACGAATTGTAGATCCCAGTACAGTGCAATCAACAACAAATAATATCAAAGATGAACAATTGTATAGCCACAACCTCTAGTCATATGATTAATATGCAATCAAAGGTTACAGGTTTATAGAAAGAATTTCTGATCAGAGGAAAGTAAACCTATTGACTAGATATCTGGAAATTATGAGACTAAACTAATGAACTTCCTAAACTGAAATATGAATGTCTAACCTCAATAATGAACTAAATAATGCCTTTATATATTTAGGCGTACAAGGCCTAAATGGGCTTATGGGCTTTAGGCCCAATACGAAACCAACTATTAATGAATTACATTATGCACCCTTATAAATACTTTATTCCACTTTAAACACATAGAACTTTCAGTCCTAACAATGTTGGACCTTCTTCTAAGATAGTCGGTGGAATCACAGGATCAGAAGGAGGAATTTCAGCTTAAGCTCTGGACGACTGACCAACTTCAAATGAACTTGAAGGAGCAGTGGTAGTCGAAGTTGTACCAACAACAGGACTAGTAGAAACAGGAGAAGCTTCAGGAATCTCATCTTGTGAAGGAAGATCTCCATACAAAGTGTTTGCTACCTCTTCATCCTTTGCGTCAATATAGAAAGTATTATCTTCAGTATCAGAAATGATGATTATATCATCGCAGTCCTCTTCTTTAACTTTGCAAAGTTTCTCATATCTGATGTCATCGTCATCATCTGAATTGATCTCTATGAAGTCTGCGAAGAAACATCTCATGTCGTTTGCTGCTTCAGAATCATCCAAGTCATAGCAGAAATGACTATCTGCATGTTATTCTCTATATTCTGTTCAGAAATGCTTAGCATATTAGACATAGCAGATAAATCAACACTTTCTATCATTTTGTTCACAAGATCTTCAACACAACAGTCTTGAACATTATCAGTATTCTTTTCTCTGACAGCCACCTATTCTTGAGTTTGATCTTCTCTTTGAACTCTCCACTCTTTGTCTCTTTGACATCTCCCCCTCATGACCTTGATGATCTGGATCATCTTGGTTATGTGTCCGTTTATGAGACAAACCTGCTTCATTTCTGCAACTCTGTTCGTGACAATCAAACCTGTAAGATAAAACAGTTAAAGATTGAGTCAAAAGAGAGAGTCCTTCCTTGATTTCAGAAAAATTTGTTCCAGCTTCAGATCTGAAAGAAGTGAAGTCCTCGTGCAACACAGAAACTCTGTCAGATACAGAACTAGAAGCTGAAGGAAGAGTCGGTTGAAAATTCTTTAGCAAAGAAATCAAGTCTTTATCTTGTTGTTCTGGCGGCGACATAGAAAGAAAACGAGCATAGAGCATATCTGATAACTCTAAAATCGGAAGATCTTGAACTGGAATGCTGGAAGATACCGGAGGACGAGTAAATGCAGAGACACCAACTGATTGAGTAAATGGTGGAGGCAGTGGAATGGATACTATCGCAGGAGCCATAGTAGAAACAGTAGTAGACGGTTCACGGATAACCACCATAGATGGGCGTCTAAACGGAATCTCCGGCGGAATCATAATAGTATCAATCTCTTGCATCTTGCCTTTGAAAAGAGCTCGCATCTTCTGAATTTCTTCATTCTTTTGTTCTTCAAACCGTTCGCTCATTTGACTGATGACTTCATTCAAAGTCATAAACTTTTCTGTTGGATCTCGAGCTTGAACGGAAGAAGGCTCACCAACTGAAGTAGGTGTATCTGAAGAAGGAATAACAGAGAGAGAAGTGGTTGGACCTTGACTCTGTATCTGAGCTGAGGCATTAGAAAAACTAAATCTAATTCGTCAACCTGAATGTTAGAAACTACAGAATTGATAGGTACATATTCTTCATCAGACATCACAACCATTGGTTCATTTAAGTCTGGTGCTCTAATCTCCCTGTGTAAGACATGAATAGTTGGTTGATCATCATCTGCATCATTACCATCATCATCATCATCATCATCATCATCATCACTATCAGTACCAAAATCACCATCATTACCAACATCAGCATCTCTATCTCCATCTCCATCTCCTTCATTAACATCATCAGCAGTAGCATCATCATCATCAACAACATCAGCAGTAGCAACATCATCATCATGTACAATATTAGCAGGTTTAGTGTCAATGGCAGCAAGTACATCACCTATTTGTTGATCAGCAACATCTGCTTGAACTGCTTGTTCAGCATGAATAGATTCAGCTTGTTCATCACAAGAAGGTTTAGCTTGGTCAGCTGCCAAAGAAAGATCATGCTCCAGACAGTATTGAATTATGCTGTCATCAGATGGATCAGCAAAATTCACAATAAGCTCATGAGGAATCGGCATTGAATAGTCAAAAGTCCGCTTTTGTTTTTGAATGTATGTCATCTTAGTATCTGGAACTTGAGGCCAAGACAGACGACGAGGAATAGCAGAGTTACTTTGTAGCATACTTCGAACGATTAGCTTCATGAACCGAGCAAAAGGAATAAACTTTCGCTTCTTATGAGTCAACTTGTCTTGCACTCTCTTGGAAAGTTCGGTCCAGAAGATGTATGTGTAGTCGACATACAGGTCATAGACAATTGCATGGAACAGTCTGAGATAGTGAAGACTAGCATTATCCGTGCCGGAATGTTTCGACGTCAGGCACCTGTTGAGGACAGAGAATAAAGCATACCAAACTGGAGGTAGGTTGGATTTATCAAACTAACTCACTCGATCCAAATCACCAATATAGCCCATATGACGAATACCCTCTAATACATACAATTCAGAAGGATAGTTGTCATAGGAAGTGCGGCCCGGTCGTGAATTAGGTTCAGGGAGTTTTAAAATCAGCCGAAGACATTTATATGATAGAAAAGAATCAAAATGGTAGATATGTAAGTCGAATCGATGAGGACGAACGAGCTCATTCTTTGAGATTGAATGTCAGGCCTGTTGGAGATAAACCTCAGGAACATCGGCACAAGAAGTGAGAGCTGGAGCAAGCGGACGTCCACTGAGAGTTGCTCGAATCACAGGATGAATCTTTATCTTGTCAAAATCCACGAAGTAGTTGTTAGCCTTGTAAGGTAACATATACATCATAGTCGGAAACACATCATTCGGTGTGCGCCTCTGAGCTGAAAGATTTGCACCTGTGGAAGGTACAGACGACATGGGCGTTTCGCGCGATGCACGATCAGATTGATCATCGTGAAGGACATTCTCGTCTTGAATCACGGGATCAGTGATATTGTGAGAATCCATTAGAGAACCTAAGAAACAGAAAAAAAAAAGAAAAATTAGACAAGGAAAATGAAATTGAAAACACAAAAAAAATGAAAAAGTTTCTAAGTAAGGTTTGCGCAACAAGTGTGAGACGCAAACTAAGGTTTGCGCTTTGAATTAGAGGCGCAAAGAAAGGTTTGCGTGACAAACGATTAACGCAAAACAAAGTTTGCATATCAAGTACATGACGCAAAACAAAGTTTGCGCGATATACTTGTTAAGTAAACCTGACTTGGAAAATTTTCATTAATAAGAAAGAACACACACAACTAAGGTTTGTGTGACACGAAGGTAACGCAAAGGTAACTTTTCGTGAACAACAGGTAGCGCAAAGGTAACTTTGTTGGACCAACAGGTAGCGCAAAGATAACTTTGCGTGACCAACGTGATACGCAAAAAACCCTAAAACATTTAAAGATATGCGCGAGTTCATCTTTGATTTTTCATCTCTGATTTTAAAGGTATAAAAGCTGTTTGAAACACATAAAGGATTGAATATAAACTCATTTCAAGCAAACTGTTACTGAATAGAATTATTTTACAACCCAAAATTTTGAAAATTTTGAAAAAGGCGGAGATGAACAGTCGCACATATTCAAAACTCAAAATCAAAGAGAAATACAACGAAATACGAGAAGAAATCACATATCTGGTGATCGAAATCAGTATCTAATACAAACCCAACAATCAATTTGAACAAAATAAGTTCTCGATCTGATTAAAAAGAAGATGAACAGTGCGAATGAAGAAATCGCATAGTAAGAAATCACTTAAGAAACCGAAATCTAATAAGAACAATGTTATACTAATCATAACCACAAATCAACAATGAAAAGAAATATAAACAAACATGAATCAAGGAAGAATCCTAAAATCAAATCAAAAAACGCACAGAGAGAGGGAAACCCAAGACTGAGTTCGAAAAGAGAAATTAAGCGAGAAAAGAGAAAGAGAAAAGGATAAACACTATTTATACCACTAAATTTTTTTTAAGAAAATACTAAAAAAAAATTAGCACTTCTAAAAAAATTGAAATTTTACCTGAATAGCCCTTTTACTCCCCTACACAAATGCACTAAACAAAACAGATTAGATTAGCATTTGTACAGAACAAAAACAGAAATACTTACCTGATGGACTTCTAATAAGCACGTGAAGTACTTTATCAGCTATGTATCTGACCAATTTATTTACTCCCCCACAAAATCAGAATATATCAAATTGTTTTCAATCAGATTATCTCTTCCCCTTGAAATAAGCACATACCAATGTACAAAATTATGGATACACAAAGCCATAAAGTGTTTTATCAAGAAAGTAGACGTGATCAGGATGTCCTTTGTCAACAAACCCCTCTGGTTGAGAAACATAAACTTCTTCTTTCAGTTTCCCGTTGAGAAAGGTTGTTTTTACATCCATCTGATACACAGTAAAATTGCAATAAGCAGCAAAAGCGAGAAACATTCGAATAGCTTCTAAACTTGCAACCGGCGCGAAAGTTTCATCGTAGTCAATTCCTTCTTCTTGTCGATAACCCTTGGCAACCAATCGAGCTTTGTTACGAACAACGATACCATCTTTGTCTTTCTTGTTCTTGAATATCCACTTTGTGCCAATTATGCTCTTTCCTTTTGGCCGTGGTACAAGTCTCCAAACTTTTAATGCATCAAATAGATTGAGCTCCTCTTGCATTGCTATTATCCAATCCGGATCCTCCAATGCTTCGGAAACTTTGGTTGGTTCAATCTTGCTTAGAAAGCAAGTGAATAGACATTCATTGAGAGTTGTCGTCTTGGACCGTGTAGATACACTTGCTTGAGGATCACCAATAATTTGATGAATAGGATGGGATCTTGTCCATTTGGTGGTGTGAGGGAGAGGATCTATAACTTCTTGAACAAGTTCTAGTTGTTAAGAGAGAGCTTCAGTTATGTCTATGTCGGATGAAGAAAAATCAATAGTTTCAACTGGAGAAGGAGGTATTTCAACAACTTTTGAATCAGATTCTGGAATTGTTGGTTGAATATCAGCAGTTTGTTCTTCTTTCTGAACTGATTCTTCTTGAACTGGTTATTCTTGAACATGTTCTTCTTGAACAGATTCTTCTTGAATAGACTCAGTATGCATGTGCTCAGATTCTGGATGAGATTCAGAGATTATGTTTTGAGAAACAGAAGTGATTGGAACAACATCATTTTCAGAGATAGATGCAGCGGAATTTGGAGTAGATGCGCTCACAGTTTCCTGATTCAAAACATTTGAAGCATTTTCAATATTAGATTTAGGAACATCATCATAAAAATGCTCAAAAAAAATCAAGAACAGTAAGATTAAGCAAATAAGAAGAAGGATCCTGATTTGACGGCTGTAGTGCAGGTTCTGAACTATTTTGTCCAGAAGCTAAATTCCCTGTAAAAGCGGGTTCTGAGCCTGATTGACCAGAAACCAAATCGGCAGCTTCGTCAAATTTAACATTGACATTCTCTATCACTTTTCTTGCGGAAGTAAGAAAAACTCGATAAGCCGAAGAAGTAGAAGAATAACCCAAAAAGATACCCCCATCTGCCTTTGGACTGAACTTGTTGAGATTGTCGCGGTCATTCAGAACATAGCACTTACACACAAATGATTTGAAATATTTGACATTCGGTTTGATATGGTTTATAACCTCATATGGTGGTTTGTTGAATCGGCGATGTAGAATAGATCTGTTCTGAGTATGACACGCAGTAGAAACTGCTTCGGCCCAATGAGACAAAGGAAGACCAGAAAAAGCAGGCATCGATCTGGAAACCTCGACAAGCGTTCTATTTCTTCATTCAAAAACCCATTCTATTGCGGTGTTCGAGCAGCAGAAAACTGTTGTTGAATTCCTTGATCTTCGTAGAATGCTTGAAGAGTATTGTTCTTGAATTTTGTACCATTGTCTGATCTGACAACTTTGACCGCTTTTTGCTTGTTGGTCTGAATTGTTTTGATAAGGTTGATGAGTATGTCTGGAGTTTCATCTTTGGACTTGAGAAACTTAACCCATGTATATCGTGAGTAATCATCAACAACCACCAAGACATATCTTTTCTTTCCGATATTCTTTGTTTTCATTGGTCCGCATAAATCAACATGTAACAAATCAAGAATATCCGAAGAGCAGGCTTCAGGCTTTGGCTTGTGCGGAACTTTCTTCATCTTTCCTTTCTCACAATCTTCACAGAGGTGGTCTTTCTGAAATCAGAGTACTGGGAGACCTCGAACTGAATCATTCTTGACAAGGCGATCCATGTATTTAAAGTTGAGATGAGCTAGTCGTCGGTGCCAAATCCAGCTTTCATGAACAGAAGCTTTAAATAACAAGCAGATATCTGATGGAATTTTAATCTTGGAAAGATCAATAGTGTATAAATTTGATCTTCTCTTTCCGACAAGTAAATCCCGGCCACTGTCATTCTTTACAGAAATCTTTTGGATTTGAAGCTAACTTCAAGATCTTTGTCGCAAAATTGCCCGATGCTGAATAAATTGTGGCTTAGACCTTCAACATAGCTAACTCGTTTGACGGTTATATTACCTTGAACAAGATCACCATAACCTAGAATGGGAGATGTCTCACAGTTTCCAAACTTCACACGACCGCAACATTTTTCTTTAAAATTTGAAAGCAGTGATTTGTTGCCCGTCATGTGTTTGGAACACCTCGAATCAAGATACCATAATTGACTAAGCTGCACATACAGAAATTACACAGATTTAGGTACCCATATATGCTTATGGGTTCCTTTTTGTTAGTCCTTTGTTGTTTATTTTTCATAACTCTCTTTTTAGAAAAAAATATGAACACAATCATTCATGGAGGAAGAATCATAATCATCTGAATCAGAAGTAGAAGAAAAATATGAGACATTCTTTGGAATTTGAATCATTTACTTTATTGAATATTTTGTGTTTTTATTAGAAAATGCAAATGTATCCGTTTTACAAAGACGATCTACACATTTATCCTCTATAGTTGCAGATTCATTTGACTTCTGTTTGATCCTCCATATCTGCCTTGATGACTTCTTTAAAGTCCGATCTAAAACGGTAGAATTAGAAGAATTAGAATTTTCCGACATGACATTATCTTGTTTCTTGGACTTCTTTGACCTTCTTCTTTTACGCTTTGGTTTATAATATTGATCATTTAGCATAAAAGATTCATCAACAATTGAATTAGAAGAAGAAATTTTATCTAAGAAATCAAACTGAGCATTTAACATTGAAGAACCAGCCTCGGAGTCATGAATTTCAGAAACACACAAGTCAGGAAGAGTTTTGCACGACCCACTGGTGGCGCATACTGAGTTTTGCGCTACCAACCTCTGGCGCAAATCATCAGTTTGCTCTACCTGTGGTTGGCGCAAACTTTCACTTGTTTGAACTTTTTGAGTATTTTCCTTAGAATCGATAGAAAATCCAAAATTTATTTTATCTTCAAAACTTGATTTCATGATAAAAAGAAATAAATTGTTTTCAAAATCAGTTTGAAGATTTTGTTCTTCCATTTTATCTTCAAGATCAATGATTTTACTTTCTAATACTAATGGAGCAATATATCTCTTAGAATCATATGAAATCGGAGATATATTTTCCTTATTAGTATTATTAGTATATATATCAAAATAATCATTTGATACTGAAGATTTAATGGAAGAATTGACATTTAAAACATTTTGAGATTTTCTAGATTTCTTTGATTGTTCAGGAAATTACTTGCAATTTTCACTAATATAAACAAATGACATTTCCATTTTCTTGTTGTTCATTCTTTTCTGATTTTCGATTTCTAATTCTTGCTTTTCATTCATCCACTAAATTTTAAATTGAGGAGCATATTTTGCAAGACTTAGATAATCAAAATTATATAAAGTGGGGGTTTTTGTTATAACATTGTTTAGACAATGTGGATTTTCAAAACCAAGTCCCCATCTTTCTTTGATTGCCTCATCACTCCTTGGTTTATTCATATATATGGTCTGCTCAGTTTGTTCTCTCTTATATAATTTTTCTTCTAAAACAATTATTTTATCCGAAAATTTTTTATTCAAATTGGTCATTTCTGTCAAAGATTCAAGATTAGTCTTGTTCAAATTTTCTAATTCATCCAATTTCTTTTGAAACTTTTCTTTTGTATCTGTCAAAATAAATTTTTCATCTTTCAATGAAATTTGCAATTTTTCAATCATGACAAATTTTTCTTCATTTATGTGCTTTTCAGATAGGAACTTCGAACGTAAATCATGTAAAACAGTTATTATGACGTTCATTTGTGATGAAATGAAATTGTAATAAAACTCGGTAGGTACCTCATATTCATCAGTTGAAGCGTCCTCAACTTCATCATCACAATTATCATCCCCAATGAAACACATAGCTGTTGTTTCCTCGTTTTCAGCTTCATTGTCGGAATGATCAAGACAATATTCCTCCTCAGCAAGCAGAATTGTTCCATTTTCTCTCTTTTCTGCCAATTCCAGCTTTTTCCTGTAGAAAGCAGAATCCTTGACAACCTTCACTCTACACTCTTTTGCTATGTGTCCGGGTTTTCCACAATTGAAACAGTTCATTGCTTTATTTTCCTCCTTTTTCGGCTCAACCACTTTAACTGGTTCATACTTTGGAACATATGGTTTTGATGGAGCACCGGGTTCCACTTTCTTTGAGCCGGAAGTGAAGCGAAGATTATTTGATCCTGATCTATGCTGGAACTTTTTCTGATAATGTTGAGTGAGAAGTATCATAGCTTTTTCTAGAGCCTCACCATCATCTTCAGTTGAACCATCATAGGCATTTTCAGATAAAGCTTGTTCTGCCAATTGACTAGCCAGGAGAGCAATCGGATCTACAGTCTTTGGCTTAGTTTTCTTGTCAATCTTAGCTTTCTTTTCCATAACCAAATTTTCAGCAGCCATTAAGATCTCATACAGTTCCTGAATTGGCATTGTGGAGATCCGTACATCATTCCTCATCCTATGACAAGATTTGCTCCATTCTGGTTGAAGAACATTTAAGAATTTCAGATTGGCTTCCAGTTCAGTCTTTTGTCACCTTTATCTTGTACAAATCATTGATCACTTCCCAAAATCTGTCAAACACACTTTTTAGACTCTCTCCATCTTTTGCCTTAAACTCCTCAAAGTTGTTCATGTAACGAGTTTGACGGAGTTTAGTGGCAACTGCTGATCCAAGCATTATCTTTTCTAATTGAGTCCACATTAGCATCGGAGTCAGCTTGAAACAATCAATTTGATTGTATATTGAATTAGGTAGTGCAAGAATCAGATTAGATTTTTCTTGATTATCAGCTTGATATCTCAAAAGCTCTTCAGCATCATACTCTCTTATAGCCTTCTCAACTCTTGTAGGCGGAGTAGTTGTAGTAGTTGGTATTTATTTCATAAGCCTTTCCATAGGACCTTCAGTTAGAGACTTCAACATATTGTCCCCATTTGGTTGTCGCTCTATGAAATTGATAAATCTGTCTTGTCACTGCTGAAATTCGTTTTCATTTATCAGAACTGTAGGGCGAGTGTCTGATCCCAAAGACATCATTATGTTGTTCTTGTAAAACTGAGCTTGTAGAGACATCTTGACAGAATCACAAAGTCAGAAAGTTCTAAGTCTGAAATCTGGTAAACTAGCACAAACTGAAGGTTTGCGTGAGCAGAATGTAGCGCAAATGAGATTTGTGTGAGCTGTTGATGGCGCAAATCAAACTTTGCGTGAGATGCTGGAGGCGCAAATGTAACTTTGTGCGAGCTGTATATGGCGCAAACTAAAAGTTGTGCGAGGTAAAGATGACGCAAAAGTAACTTTGCACACTGAACTGAACTTTTCATGAACAGAGGATGACGCAAAGTTTACTTTGCGTGATATGAAGGTGACGAGAACTTGTACAAAACGAAAACTTGCTTTCCTGAAGAAACTGACGCAGAACAGAGGATGAACTGGCGCAAAGCTCTATGAACTGGCACGTACTAGCGCAAACTTCCAGATGAAGCCTGATGAACCGGCGCAAACCTGAGATGAACTGACGCAAAGTTCAGATCTGGCGCAAACTCTGAAAAACAATAAAAACTTCAAAAATTTGATTTACAAATACGAAATTGATAAAACTTTCTAAACCATAAGTGATCGAAAACAGTTTTATAACAACTTTCAACCAATAAGATCGATCAAAAACCACAAAACCACAAAATCGTGAAATCAACAGTTCGAAAAACGACTTTTCAGAAAACTCGAAATTTCTCATAATTGACCTTTAAATCGTGAATTTCATGCAAAAATATGTGAATCAAAAGTGTTTTACTATCAAAACCGAATTCAACAAACCAATTTACAACAAAAAAACAATTAGAAATCAGTCCGAATTTGATGTAAAATCAAAAAAACGAGATTTTCTTGAAAAAAAATCAAGAAAATCAATCAAATTTTCTGATTTAAACACAAATTCAGAATCAAAAACAAGTTTCTCTCAATCCTCTCAGATTCAGAATTGCTCTGATACCAATTGAAAGTCCAAGATCTACCAAATATTAGAGAGAGAAAGTAGAGAGAGAGAGAATGCGCCAAATGTAGAATGTATATTCAAATGAGTTCCATAAGTTACAAAACAAAGGCACCTAGGGGACTTAAATACCCAGGGCCTAAACAAATACAGAAAAACAAGCTAAACACAGTTAAGAGCACTGATAATAAATACATTGATTACTATTCAAAATAGACTTAACATAGACATTCTGGAATGAAACGTTTAGAAACGAAGTTACGCTCAAAATTCTTTGAAGTACAAGCGGGGTGTATCACCATCGAAAAATTGGTCAATATGAGACATGGTGATAACTTATTCAATAAAAGAATTAAACCGGTGTGTGTAAATACTTGAAAGTATATAGACAAGATAATACGCAAGTATATATCTTTAGAAACACACGGTTTGTTAAGCATTGAAGCACAAAATAGATGAAAACATTTAAAATCACACTTCCAATTCATGAAATCTGTTTAAGAATCGGGAAGTGGTTTGAACATTTAAGAACATGTTTTCTATGATTGAAAGTTGTCCTTCTTTCAACCATATATGAGATGAAGATAAAGAATTATACCTTTTGCGTGCAGTCTTACATCTTATGAAGTCAAGCTTAAAGTCATAAAGATATGATCTTGTAAACATCTCTCAAACTGCAAAAGTCTTAAAGTCATGTCAAAGCAACTTTATTTACAACTTTATTCAAAATTAAAAGACATAAAGTAGTAAAACATAGAATGTATGAGTTCTGATCTGAAATAATCAGAAGTCATCACCTTTACTCCCCCTGAAATTATGCATCAGAAAAATCATCAGTGTAAAATATAAGCATTAACTCCCCCTCAAATGTAGATTACCATAGTTGTTGAAAGCATAACTTTCAGAAAAATATGTACTCCCCCTTGAATGTTGATCTTCTCAGATATGTATCTAGGAGTACAATATCATTCATCTCAGGAGTAAATTCTTTTGATCATTTAAGTGTGGGTCTTGAACTGTTGTATTCAAGAGCCATCAGTTCTTTTACTCAACCTTGACTTGACTTTCCTGTAACACAGATTCATCCTTTTTCTTTGGTACCCATTTGTATTTGGATCCAACTGTGTTAGTATATGATTTTGGTCCCCATTTAAACTTGGGCCCGCTTTTCTTTTGAAAATCATATGAAGAATTAGAACGATAAGAATATACATGATATGTGCCAAACCAAACTTCAGAATATTTTCGAGAAGCATAATCATTTCTACCATAATTTGAAAACTTTCTAGTAGATGGAGCTAACTGGAATAATTGTTGTATGGAATATTTCTTGCAAGAATTAACAAGTTTAGGTTTAGAAATAGGAACATTCGCAATCAAATCATCTTTACTAGTAGTCTTCTTATTACAATCAGAACTAGAAAATGATTTAGCATTCTCGTCTATCTCTTATTTAGGTAGCCATTCCGACTTAACTCCAAGCTTTTTCTTTCTCAAATCTGAAACATTTGAAACTTTCGAGTTACAACTGTGAGAATCAAATAAATGCTTCTTCTTTGACTTACCAGTGGTGATCTGTTTCTGTGAATGCCCAGATTTCTTCTTCTTACCTTTGGCAACTTTGGTTTTCACAGGAACTAATTTATTAACTTTCGTTGATGTTTCACCTTTTTCATACACACATGGTAATCCAAAAGAATTAACAACAAAAGAAGAATGATCAGGAAGTTTAGCATTAAAATCAAAATCACGAACAAAGTTATCTAAACAACCATCAGAGTTTAGAAAATCAAACTCTTCATCAAGTAAACCAGACATATCAGCAGATTTTGAAGCCTTGAATGATTTAGAAATATTAGAATATTTAAACACAGTAGAAAAAACAGTTTGTTCTAAGTCCAACAAGATCCTTTCTTCCGTGAGAGTATTCTCGAGTTCAAAAATTTTACTTTCCAACACGAGAGGAGGAACGTAAAGCTTACCTTCGATGGGCTTAGCCTCCATTTCTTTTACAGAATAACTCTCAAAATAGTCATTTGAAAGAGATTTTGATTTATCATAACGATAACTATTATTCAACCTCTCAAGACAAAATGGAAGTTGAATTTTATATGTGTTCTTTCTTTTCTCGGTTTCCTTGGCTTCATCCTTTTCAGACAGTCTAGTCCAAAATCCAAAATCCAGGTGTTGAGGTGCCAGTTTTAAAAATCCAAAATCATAAAGAGCAGGCACTTCAGAAATACCCTTTTTGAGGCATTGTGGGTTCTCGTATCCGAGTCCCCAACCCTCTTTGTTCTCTTTGGGTTTGTTTAGATGAATGGTTTGTTCAGTTTGACCTAAAGTGTATAATTTCCCTTCCAAAGCATTCACCTTTTCATTTAAAGATTTGTTTTCTTCTGAAAGCGAAGAATACATTTTAGTAAGCTCTTTAGATTCAAACTCACACAATCTATATTTTGAAGCAGTTTCAGATAACTCTTTATGAATTATAGTCTTCTCTTTCGCGTTAGTGTCAATGTTTTTATGCAACGCTTCAATCAATACATTTTTCTCAGCAATATCATTGCTAAGTTTATGTATAGATTGATTTTTATCATTAATGACAGCTTTTTCACGCTTAAGTTTAGACTCTAATTGTAGGAGTTTAGTCATCATAGCATGCATTTGATTCAAAAAATCTGATTCAGTCATATCACATACCTCTTTGTTATCCTATTCATTAGAATCAGCTTCGATTTCCATCTCCATCTGACCCATCAAGCATAAGTGTGCTGTCTCTTCCTTCTCTTCTTCTTCGTCAGAGTGATCAAGCCAAAACTCATCATCTGCCATCAATGCTTTTCCAGCCTCCAGTTGCTTGGCTAGAAGCATCTTTCCAATAGTGAGAGCTTCTCTTGATGTCATCCTGATTTGATAAAATATGCAATAAGAAACTGATTTGAAATTGATCGTTAGTCCATATAAAATCAAAATAATACAGAATAACACTGAAAAATAAGCTTCAGAAATGAAATTTCTAAATACATCAAGTATAGAATTCGCAAGGTACAGGATAAGACCAAGAAATTCGCAATCAACACAAAAGAGGTAAGGAATTCGCAAGATACCCAACCATATAAAGAATTCGCAAGCTACACTGAAGATCACTCAGAATTCGCAAATCACACAATGACACAGAATTCGTAAGAGAGAAGCCTACGAATCCTATACTTGGAAAAGTTTTAGAAATATTTAGATACCTGCGAATTTCTTAAACCTATGAATCCTGCGAATTCTAAGCACAAGGACTTCTGCGAATCCTAAGGATTCCCAACACAGAGGCCTGCGAATCTTAAATAATTCGCAAACATCAAGCCTGCGAATTTTAAAGACTTTGCAAACGTCAAGCCTGCGAATCTTAAATAATTTGCAAACCTCAAGCCTGCGAATTTTACACTTAAGCAAACCAAAAGAGAATAAGCACAATGCGAATTCTAAATAAAAAGGATCTACGAATCCTTTGAAGCTTCCTGCGAATGCTTCGTCCTCTGCGAGTTCTTCACTTTTACTACGAAAAACGATTCTGAATCACCCAAAAACCTATCTAGACTTCGATTTGCAATCCCAAACTTTGACAATAAGACCACAAATACATCTAGAACAGATTACAACCAACTAATTTCAAAAACAAACACTCTAAGTAAGAATCGATCAATGAAATAGTGCTCGTGTACTCGTGAAAACCAAAAACACCAAAATCAACACAATGACTATCGATTACATTGCAATACTCGATTAAATCAATACAACATCAATCTAATACTGATTTCGACCTCAAACCAAATGATTACAAATCCAATTTCACACAAAAAATCAAAAACAGATATGGATATTTGATGAAACAGTGTTCGACCAATATTTATTTTTGATTTCAATCTGGATAGGCTCTGATACCAATTGATATTCCCTGCAAATCAATTTCTAATCAATTAATACACATAATCACAACAAGAGATTAATCAAACCTTATTTGATTCACAATCAAACAATTACAAATCTCTCTTGAAAGATTTTTCTCTCTCTAAGCTCTCTCTCTCTCTCTCTCTCTAGAAAAAATGAGCAGGACGGTTGCCCTTCTATTTTGCACACATACTTTTTCACACAACCCTAGCACCCTAAATAACCCATATACCTATTTACGGAAGACAAAATACACAAAATTAACTTTGACTATTTATTACAAAAATGACCTAGACTTTTATTGAGAATTGACTTTGCAGCAATGACTTCAGATTTCAATCTTCAGTCTTGATGATCTTGAATCCAATAAACTTGTGATCTAACAGGTGAGTTTTCTCCCATCTGAATATTTTGATCAACTGATTGATCAGCCATTTGTACCTAAAAAAGATTAACAGTTTTGGATAGGGTCCAAGTGGTTAGTGAAAAATGAAGTTTTGACCATGAAGATCAACTTTGAAAAGTTGCTAAGTGTAGAATTCGCATGACAGGAGTATGCGAATTCCTCACTTGATGAAATAAAATCATTGAAAATTTTGACAAGAATTCGTATGAACCAATATACGAACTCCTCACTTGAAAAATATAAGCATGACAACACTCAGAATTCGTATGAACAACTTATAAGAATTTCACACTTAGAATAAAATTGACATGAATGACCAAGAATTCGTGTAACCCTGAATTTTCAAAAATTCAAACTTTGAAGTTATTCTAAGTATGAAGAACACCAAGAACATTCATACAAAACCCATAAATTGAAAATCATAATTTTGATTTTATAACCCAAATCTTGATTCATTAACATTCGATTAAAGATTATTAACCACTTTAACACACTTAATATGGTATTATAGTCTTTTAAGAACAACAAAGTTCAAATTTTAACCAAGAACAGTTCGAAGTCCATTACGAATAGTCCAAGAGTAAAAAAAATCAAATTCAATCCCAAATAATCAAAATTAGGTTAAACTTTTTATCGATTAGGGTTCGATGTTATCAAAGATATGTATCTTTCAGTCCAATCAACACAAAGAATTAAAATCAAAGAACAAATTTTTAAGAGTTCAGAGGTCATTCGAACAAGAAGATGAACAGTTCATATGAAATCCTAAATCTAATCCAGTAAAGGTATCCCTGCAAAGAACAAAAATATAGAACACAAGATGCAAAATACAAACATATAGGAACAAAAATTACACCTTCAAATCAAAGAAATCAAGAAGTTCAATGAAAACTACGAAGTCGTAGAGGAGGGTTTAGGGTTTGTGCTCTCAAGAACTCGTAAACGATTAGAAGGTTTACGAAAAGTGAGGGTTTTCTAAGAAAAAAACCTATTTATACCCTATAATGAGTATGCCACGTGGTAGGACTTTATTGGACCTCACACTTTTTGTACAAGACACATATACGAATGGTCTAAAAAAATAGACAATGTGTGTGAGAATTCACATGAAACGATATGTGAATTCTGTGTAAGAGAACAATTCGTATGACAGAGTGATGCGAATTTCTCACTTTTCACACATAGAGGCATGCGAAAAGTTAGATTTCGTTTAACACTGTTATGCGAATTCCATCAATTCGTACAACACACACATGTGAAATCTGAAGAATTCGCATGATAGTGTTATGCGAATTTTGGACTTGGCAAATTTTCCATCTTTTTTTAAAAACATTCTAAACATGGAATCTTGCCATTTTAAGAAACTTTCCATAAATGGAATTTTTCAAAAATGACATTTTTAACTGATTTTATGTTTAAAAAAAACATTTACACACACTATCACACTTACAACCCTTTTAAGATTTGTCTATATTAAGCTCCCCCTTGACTTAATATATGTCTCTTCTTAATCTTGACATGATTTTGTTCTTTCTTGATGTATCTGTGTATTTCCTTGCTGACTCCCCCTTGACATTATATGGATCTTGTAGATAATGTATGGATATGCTCCCCCTTCATATCTGCATACATATATAAATATAACAATTCAAATCTATTTCTCCCTTAAAAAATATTCTTTGAAGTACAATCTCCTCAATTATTTAAACATGATCAAAAACAATTAATGGTGAGAAAAACTCCCTGTAATGATTTAACATTAAAAGATTCTATCAGAATAAGTCTTTTGAAGATTAAGTTCTGAACTGATATATTCATAAGTCATCACTTGAACATTGAAGAATGAGTCCTAAGTTGTTGTACTTAGAAGTCATCTTGGTCTCTGAGGTACGAGTTCTAGACTGTTTTATCTAGAAGTCATAATCCTTTCACTCCTTCTTGAGTGTTGATTCCTTCAGCACATGTTGAAATGGTTTTGTTACCCAGATGAATTTGGGTCGACTCTGGTTAGTATATGAAAACTTCTTTGAGTGGTTTTCACCTGTGTGAAATGCAGTATCATAATGGTTCTTGTAAGAATAATACCTTTTGTTGATGTGTACTTAATGTACAAAATCATCATTGCAACAATAAGAACAACAAAGTTTTCTTTTAGCTAACCTGATCAGATGCTTAGTAGACTTGACAACATCAGGAGTAAAAGATTTGTCTTTTGCAGTTTTGTTCTTATTTCTTTATGTAGCTTGTGCAGATGATTTCTGGTATTTAACAGATTCTGGAGATTCCTTTACCCCAAATCATCTTCTCTTTCTTGAAAGCTTTAGAACCAGATTTTGTAAAGTAAGTAGCATGATTATCAACATATTTGACATAAAATGAACTAGAAGGCTTAATCTGATCTGGTTTTGTTGGGAACTGAAGAATTTATCAAGTATAGTTAATGTTGCTGGTTCAGAGTTAATACTGCTAGAAGACGTCAAGGTTAATACTGCTGAGTATTACTACTGCTAGTAGTATTACTACTGCTAGTAGTTAATACTGCTAGTCAAAGTTAGTGCTGCTTGAACAAAGTTAGTACTGCTTAGCTAGTTAGTACTGCTAGTAGTTAGTGCTGCTTACAGTTAATGCTGCTAGAAGAGATTAATGCTGCTGAAGATTAATACTGCTTATATGATAGAGATTCGCATGGAAGGATAACAGCTGGATGGACTGAAGATTATGGAGGGCTTAGAGATATACATGGAAGATATACTGAAGATATTTTTATTTCTTGTAATTATCTTTTGATTAGTATATGTATAGAATGTATAGAATAGATAGATAACTTTTGGTTTTTAGAATTATTCATTTTAAGTTATAGAGAGAAATCAACCTCAAGGCATAGTTCCTAATTCTAGAGAAGTAGAATTCGTCTTGAAAGAGCTTGTTCTTCAAGATTGAGGTTGAGTGTGTAATCTTGTGATTTCAAATATACAATACAAGTTTACAGTGTGTTCTTCATATTTACTGTGTTGATTTACTGTTTCATTGAATATCAAAGTGTTATTCCACAAACTTCTTTGATATTGTTTCTGAGAATTAATTCTTGTTGAGAATTCGATCCTGACAAGTGGTATCAGAGCCAAACTCTCTCAGAAACATCTATTCATCATGGAAAATCTTACAGAATCAAGCAGTACTTTGGTTTCTAAGGTTCCAATGCTCAAACCCAGTGAGTTTGACATGTGGAAGATCAGAATCAGACAATATATTCTTCTCACTGACTACTCAATGTGGGATATCATTGAGAATGGTCCTTCTGAAGCTGGAAGGATAGGACCAGATGGGAAAAGACCTCCACCAAAGACAGATGGTGAGAGGAAGATCAGACAGACAGAGATGAAGGCCTTGAGCACTCTGATCTTGGCCATCCCCAATGAATATCAGCATCAATTTTGCAACTGTACTGATGCTCATATTCTCTGGAATGCTCTAGAGAAAAGATTTGCTGGAACAAAGAGCATCAAAAGAAATCAAAGAGATGTTCTAAAGCAGCAGTATGAGAACTTCACTTCCTCAAAGATTGAGTCTATGACTCAAACTTTTGATAGGTTCAACAAACTCATTGGTGAACTGGCTACTGTAGGAGTGAAGATGGAACAAGATGATGTCAACAGAAAGTTCCTCAGATCTCTTGGGGATGAATGGACTATGTACACTGTCTCATATAGACAGAGTGACAATCTGGAAGAGAAAGAACTTGATGATCTATACAATGATCTAAGAGTTTTTGAAACTGAGGTAGAAATCAAGAAGAAGCCCACTGGTTATGTCCACAATGCTGCACTTCTTTCAGCATCCACTGATACTACTGCCAGTGGAGTAAGTTCAGAAAAAGGCACTGAAACTATCTTTGAAGCCTTTTTGTCCAGTCATAGTAACAATTCATTGATTAATGATGATCTGGATCAACTTCACCCTGATGACCTGGAGGAGATGGATATTAAATGGCAGATGGCCATGTTATCCATGAGGGTGAAGAAGTTCATTAAAAGAACAGGAAGAAATAACTTCTCTCAAAGAAGAGAAGATGAAGCTGGTTTTGACAAGACCAAGGTGGAATGTTATAAGTGTCACATGAAAGGACACTTTGCTAGAGAATGCAGGAGTGCTGTTCCAAACAACAACCACCAACAAGCTCAGAATGGAGGCTACACTCAGAACAAGAATCCTGCTCAAGCCCTTGTTTCTCAACAAGGAATGGGATTTGACTGGAGTGATCAAGCTGAGGAAGCCATTCAGAATCAAGCTCTTATGGCAGAAGTGTCTGATCTCCCCTCTGAGGTAATTTCTAATCTTTGCACTAAATCTTGCATTGACACTGTCAAAAGATACAGGGATCACAATCAAAGTATGTGTGATGACCTCAAAAGATTAGAAAAGGATAGAAGAGATTATGTGTTAATAGTAGAGAGATTTGAAGAGCAAATCAAAGGCTTTCAAGCTAATGAACTTCAACACTCTTATGACACAAACTATTGGAAGTGGGAAAAGAATGAGTTAGAGACCAAACTGTCTAAATCACTAGAAGAGAGTGATAGGCTGAAAGAGGAATTGTCTAAAGTTAAACTTGACATAGAAAAGTTTTCATATGCTTCAAAAGCAATGGATTCTCTTCTAAAGGCTCAGATTCATGATAAGATGAAGCCTGGTATTGGATACAACAATACACCTCCTCCTTACAACAACAATTATATCTCTCCTACTTCAGACTTGTTAGAAACCAAGGAGAAAAAGGACTTATCTGAGAAAGCCTTTAAGATAGATCCTTTGGATGAAGTAGTAATTAAGGATTTAACTGAGAAAGAAGTCAGTGAGTATAGGGATAATGATGTGAGTAAAGAGATCCCATTAGAAAACAACATTATCACCAATGAGGGATGTGGGAAAATCTGGGTCAAGTCCAAGAAGATAGAGAAGACCAAAGGAAAGGATAACAAGGTCCATTACAAACAAACCACGGTTGTGAATCCTGGATCTTGTAAACAGTGTGATTGCGGTAAAGCCAAGAGCCTAAATTCTGGTTTAAAAAGAGGAAATCAAAGAAACTGGAATAATCAATGGGCTCAGAAGCAAGGAGTTGATCTGAGTAAAATCAATAGACCAAAACCTTGTTTCATATGTGGCAAGTTAAATCATTTGGCTAAATATTGCTTCTTTAACCCTATTAACCAACAGATGACCTTTCAAAGTTTTGTGCAAAAACTTGTTGGTTATAGGAAGAATGGAAAGAAACATGGTGAAAGGAAAGGCCCCATGAAGAAAAAGTTTTTAAAAGAAAGTGTCAAAATGTGGGTGCCTAGAAGCACTAAAACTGTTAGTACTGCTGACAGGGTTAGTGCTGCTGGAAGTATTACTGCTGCTACCTGTGTTAGTACTGCTAAAAATATTAATGCTGCTAATACTGTTAGTACCTCTTCAAAGGTTAATACTGCCAACACAGTTACTGCTGCTAACACAGTTACTACTGCTAACAATGTTAGTACTGCTAAGCATGCAAGTGCTGCTAAGGCAGTTAGTACTTCTAAAACCAGTATTGCTTCTAGCAAAAATGTTTTCAAGCCTATTATTGTAACAAAGTACTCCAAGAATGAGGAGTTAAAGTTCAAAAATCTTGTCAAGAAAAAATGCAAGTATTTTGATGAGAAAGGGGCACCCAAGACCACTTTGGCTTGGGTTCCTAATTCATACTAACTGATCTATCATATGTGTAGGGCAACCAACAGCTCAAGGGAAAGAGCATATGGCATGTTGATAGTGGTTGCTCTAGGAACATGACAGGCAACATGTCATGCTCTCAGGATTTCAAGCATATCAATGGAGGACATGTTGCATTTGGAGATAATCTTACTGGTAGAAAAATAAGTGGAAAAGGTAATGTCACCAAAGGTAAGATGACATTTGAGGATGTCTTCTATGTTGATCAATTGAAGTACAACCTGTTAAGTGTATCACAGGTATGTGACAAACAACATAGTATATTATTTACAAATACTGAGTGTGTGATCCTTGCTCCAGGATTCAAGGTAGTTGATGAAAGCATGATACTACTTAGAACTCCAAGAAAGGACAATGTTTACTGTCTAGATATGGACAATGTGGATAGTGATTCATCTCTAAATTGTCTTGTTTCCAAAGCTTCTGTAGATGAATCCTCTCTTTGGCACAGAAGGATGTGTCACATGAATTTTAAGACTATGAACAAACTTGTTAAAAACAACCTTGTAAGAGGTTTACCATCTAAAGTCTTTTCATGTGATGATCATTGTGTTGCATGTCTTAAAGGTAAACAACACAAAACTTCTCATAAGACCAAAGAGATAAATTCAATTTTTTCTTGTCTCCAGTTATTGCATATGGATCTGTTTGGTCCTACAAAGGTTATGAGTATAGGCAAGAAATCTTACTGCTTGGTTATTGTTGATGATTACTCTAGATTTACCTGGGTATATTTTCTAAGGACTAAGGATGAGACAAGTGGACTGATCAAATCCTTTATCCTAAGAATTGAAAACCAAACTAATCAAAAAGTAAAAGTCATTAGATCAGATAATGGGACTGAATTTAAAAATCTTGATCTAAACACCTTTTGTGAAGAAAAAGGCATTGAGAGACAATATAGTGCTCCTAGGACTCCTCAAGAGAATGGTCTTGCTGAAAGGAGAAATAGGACACTAATAGAGGCTGCTAGATCTCTGTTGGCTGATTCAAAGCTGCCAATTACCTTCTGGGCTGAAGCAGTTAATACTGCCTGCTATGTCCAAAACAGAGTTCTAGTAGTTAAGCCAAAGAACAAGACACCATATGAGCTTTTAAATAAAAGAAAACCTTTCATTGGATTCTTCAAACCTTTTGGGTGTCCTTGTACAATTCTCAATACCAAATCTCACTTAGGTAAGTTTGATAGCAAAGCAGATGATGGATTTCTTGTTGGGTATTCATCTCAGAGTAAGGCCTACAGAGTTTTTAACTCATCTTCTAGAATAATTGAAGAAAGTGACAATGTCAAATGCAATGAGAATACACCAAATCCTATTGGGTCTGGTCCTCAGTGGCTATTTGACATTGATTCACTAACTAACTCTTTTGGTTTCAGTAATGAGTATGCAGGTTCAGGAAGTGGACGATCAGGGATCACACAAGTTCAAGAAAGTATATCTAAATCTGTTATATTTCCCATACCCACAGTGAATTCTGTTGAAGATTGTGAAAAGGAATCATCTACTGGACCAAGTCAGAGTGAAGAAGAAACTAGAGTTGAAGAATCAGAATCAGAAGTAGCAGCTGAAAACACTTCAATTGAGTTGCATGACTCTAATCTAGAGGCTGGACTGAATGAAGGACCTAGTCATAACACCAGAGTTCAAAAGAATCATCCTCCACAGCTGGTAATAGGAGATATCTCTTCTCCTATGATGACTAGA
Organism: Arctium lappa; assembly: GCA_023525745.1. Lineage (NCBI taxonomy): Eukaryota > Viridiplantae > Streptophyta > Magnoliopsida > Asterales > Asteraceae > Arctium > Arctium lappa. The sequence continues at coordinate 48,601,061 of CM042057.1, forward strand.
CATCAAAGCAGGCTTCAAGAAATGCAAGATCAACAACATACAGTGCTTTCTTGATTTCTATCCCAGCTTGAGCCTAAAAAGGCACATGATGCTATGAAAGAATCTAGCTGGATAGAATCAATGCAAGAAGAACTATTACAGTTCAAGCTACAAGATGTATGGGATCTATTAGACCTTCCTAAAGGTCATAGAGCAATTGGCACAAAGTGGATTTTCAGAAACAAGAGAGATGAAAGAGGAATTGTCATAAGGAACAAAGCAAGGCTGGTGGCTCAAGGGTATACTCAAGAAGAGGGTATAGATTATGAAGAAGTCTTTGCACCTGTGGCTAGGATAGAAGCTATCAGATTATTCCTAGCCTATGCTTCTTACATGAACTTCAAAGTCTATCAAATGGATGTAAAAAGTGCTTTTCTCTATGGCTCAATTGAAGAAGAGGTATATGTCTGTCAACCACCAGGGTTTGAAAACCCAAGCTATCCAGACAGGGTATACAAATTGAAGAAAGGTCTTTATGGTCTACATCAAGCTCCAAGAGCATGGTATGACACTCTGTCATCCTATCTCTTGGAAAATGGCTTTGAAAGAGGAGTCATTGATAAGACTCTATTTATCAAGAGAAAGAAGAAGAATATCTTGCTGGTCCAAATATATGTTGATGACATTATCTTTGCATCTACAAGAGACAACATGTGCAAGGAGTTTGAGGAACTAATGCATCAAAGGTTCAAAATGAGTTCCATGGGGGAACTTACTTTCTTCCTTGGACTCTAAGTTCAACAGAAGTCAGATGGCATCTTCATCTGTCAATCCAAGTATGTGCAGGACATTCTAACCAAGTTTGGTTTCTTAGATTCAAAACCTGCCAGCACACCTATGGAGACACACAAGCAGATAACAGAAGATCTTGAGGGGGAGGATATGGATGTGCATCATTATAGATCCATGATTGGCTCTCTCATGTATCTCACAGCATCAAGGCCAGATATAATGTTTCCAGTCTGTGTATGTGCAAGATTCCAAGTTAGGCCAAAGCAATCTCACTTTCAAGCTATTAAGAGGATATTCGGATATCTCAAAGGGCAACCCAGATTGGGACTTTGGTATCCTCATGACTCACCCTTTGACCTAATAGCATACTCAGACAGTGATCTAGGTGGGGCAAACTTGGACAGAAAATCTACTTCTGGAGGATGTCAGTTTTTGGGTGCTAGACTAGTTTCATGGCAATGCAAGAAACAAACCACAGTGTCCACATCTACAATAGAGGCAGAGTACATAGCAGCTGCAAGTTGCTGTTCTCAAGTCTTATGGATTCAGAATCAAATGCTGGACTATGGGGTAACCTTTCTACACACTCCCATTTTTATTGATAATAGCAGTGCTATCAGCATTGTGAATAATCCTGTCAAGCACTCTAAGACAAAGCACATTGAGATCAGGTATCACTTCATAAGAGACTGTAATGAAAAGAAACTTATTCAAGTTGTAAAAGTTCATACTGACAACCAGTTTGCTGACCTATTCACCAAAGCTTTTGATGTGGGTAGATTCACTTTCTTGGTAACAAGTGTGGGAATGATCAACTCTGAATAAGCATCCTCTCAAAAAGTGGTTAAATATCTGAATACTATAGATTCTTGGTGTTACTAATCTTCCTTTGCAGGGCATACACAGCAGTACTCAATTTCAGCCTAAACTTCAAAGAGTAAGTATGGTTAATACTGCTAGTTAGTTAATACTGCTAGCTAGTTAATGCTGCTAGTTAGTTAATACTGCTAGTTAGTTAATGCTGCTAGTTAGTTAATGCTGCTAGTTAGTTAATACTGCTAGTTAGTTAATGCTGCTAGTTAGTTAATACTGCTAGTTAGTTAATGTTGTTAGTTAGTAAATACTGCTAGTTAGTTACTGCTGCTAGTTAGTTAATACTGCTAGTGGTTAATGCTGCTAGTTAGTTAATACTGCTAGTGGTTAATACTGCTAGTTAGTTAATACTGCTAGTGGTTAATACTGCTCGCAGTTAATACTTCTCGCAGTTAATACTGCTCGCAGTTAATACTGCTCGCAGTTAATACTGCTCGCAGTTAATACTGCTCGCAGTTAATACTGCTCGCAGTTAATACTGCTCGCAGTTAATACTGCTAGTTAGTTAATACTGCTAGTAGTTAATACTGATCGCAGTTAATACTGCTCTAGGTTAATACTGCTTATGTCCCGAATACTATAAATACCCTTTGTCCGCCTAAAAGTTCATAACGACTCTTTGTATACTGTTCACTTTCTCTCTAAACCCTTTCTCTCTCAAGTTCGAAGTTTTCAGGCAAGCTTTTCACTAAGATCAATGGCATCCATGACATTCATCGATGAACACAATGAGATTGCGATGCTACAAAAGCCAAAGCAAGCTGCAGTATTTCATCAGATTGTGGATTTCCTCAAGTCAAGCCATATTGCTCATGCTCTTACTATATCACCTACAATCTATATCGAGCATCAAAGGCAGTTCTGGGCTAATGCCACCATTGTTGCTGAGAATGGTGTGCAAATGATCAAGACAAGGATCTGTGAAAAACCACTAACAGTTACTGAAGAGGTTATTCCCATCAGTCTACGTCTAGACGATGCCTCTGGTATAACATCTATCTCAAATGATGAATTATTCTCTTCTCTTACAAGAATGGGGTATGGAAGCCCATTGGGTGTATTCAAATTCTCTAAAGCCAAATTTTCACCCCAATGGCGTTTCTTTGTCCATACTCTTATGCACTGTATCTCCAAAAAGACTACTGGATGGAGTGAGTTCAGCAGCACCATTGCTTATGCTTTGGTGTGCTTGACCACTGCCAGAAAGTATAACTTTTCTAAAATGATTTTCAGTGATCTTGTCTCAAACATGGGAAACAAAAAGAGCTTCTTTATGTACCCCAGGTTTGTCCAAGAAGTTATTACTCATGAATTGACGGATATACCTCAACCTGTTGGGGTATATGTACCTAAACCCCCCAAAGGCAAGGTTTTCTCAAATATGAGAAGATCTGCTGGGGACTCGGAAGGAGTTGACACCCCATTGTTCTCTACAATGATGGTGGTGTCCCAAACCAATGAAGGTATGGTAGCAGGGTCAAGGCCCCCATTAGACCATCCTACTGCTAGCCAATCCCAACCTTCCCACTCTAAATCTATCCCCCAGTCCCTTCTTGAAAAACCAACCTCTCCTATCACCCAAACATACAAGAGGAAACAGGTAAAGAAGGCTCCTTCCCTTCTTGTACCATCATCCCCCAAGCCTTTAAGCCCTCTAAGGGAGAATTCTCCTTTAGGGAATATCCATAGGGAAACCAAAGGGGTGTCTCCCAACCCCAAGGAGGTGCTCTCTGAGGAGGAGGAAGAGCATATGGGTGATGAGGCTGCCACTACTCCTGCTAGCACAGAGGAGGAAAGTGGTAACATCAATAAGACCTCCCCCATGGCAAATTTGAATGAGCAATCATTCAAAGGTCCCTGGTGCCAAGAAACCACGGGGGTGGATAGTGCTTCTGCTAGGCAGAAGACTTCCACTACTGAAAGATCCAATGATCCTTCAAAAGAGGGTAACACTTCTAGAGAAGGTGAGGACAGATATAACTACCAGGAATTGATGGATACAATGGGAAACATCAACCAAGATGTCATCAAACAAGGCAAAGAGATAAAAGAAATGAAGCTGGTAATTCTATCACAACAAGTACAGATTGCTAAGCTGAAGAAGATGGTGACCAGGCTAGTACAGAAAAAGAAGAGGAAGCAGTTTGTCTTAAAGAAGAGATCAAATGTTCAAGATCCTTTCAACAAGGGGGAGAAGCCAGAGGGAGAAAAAGAGAAAGAAAGCTCAACTGTAAAGGAAGTTGAAGTTGAGGGGGAGACAGAACATGGAACAACAGTAGAAACTGTTAATACTGCTGAAGCAGCAGTAACTGAAGCAACAGTAACAGAAGCAGCAGTAACAGGGTTGTCTGTAGAAGAACTGGAGATAGCAGAAACTCTGGTAAAAGCAAAGAATGACACTCCTAAGGCTACTCAAAAGGCCAAAGGAGTGTTAATCAATGAAGGAGAACCTCAAAAGGAAGTCTTGAAGGATATAAAGGGAAAAGGAAAAGAAAAGATGGTTGAAGAAGTTGAACTGCCTACAAAGAAGAAGTCTCAGATTGAACTGGATGAGGCAATAGCAAAACAGCTTCAAGACCAAATAGAAAAGGAGGAAATGTTGCAAACAGAAACAGACAGAGAACTTGCAAGGATAATGGCCAGAAAGTTGAATGCAGAATATCAGAAAAGCCTAAAAGAAGCAGCTCAGACCAAGAAACTTAAAGTTAAAAAGATGCCAGTGATAAAGCAGAAAAGACAACCTCCAAGACCTTTTTGGCCAATCAGGAAAGAAGAAAGATGATAAATTTCCTGAAAGGTGCAATTGGAGTCAAGGGGGAGATGTTCACCAACATGGCATACAGTCAAGTTGAGGAGCTCTACAGGAAGGAAATGGCAAAACTCCAAGGGGATTCCTCTCAAAAGGAAGAAGCAGAAAGGAGGATGAAAGAGAGACATGATCTCAACATCCAACAACCATTCCCTGAGGAGACCACACCCTCAAAAGAATAAGCAGAAGAGAAGAAGGAAGAACCTGAAAGTGTGGGTATAGAAGCCAAATCTGGAAAGAGAGTGAAGTCAATTGCTTCAAAAAGGCAGTTGAAAAAGCCAAGGGTGGAAGAAACTGAAAAGAAAACAGAACCTTCAGTCACATCTCAAACAGAATCAGTACAACTTCCAGAATAGTCTAGTAAGCCAACAGATGAGAGTATGGATCCTTACATGACAATAGTGGAACCTTTGAAAGCTGTTCCAATCTCTATGCAAGCTCCAGAGATCATCTTCTGGGATATTCTAAGAGACAGTGGAAAGAATTTCTTCAGAATCAAGAGAGCTGATGGTTCATTTGAAGCTTATTCAACATGGGGGAAAGTTATCAGAAGTTGTTCAAGAGCTGATATGGAAGAATTATACAAAGTGGGGATGAAACTTTATGAACCTGTGTTGAAAGGTACTGAAGAGAATCTTCTCAAAGTGACATTGGAATACTTGTGCATGATGTTTGATCCAGAAAGAGTGCACTATAGGATTAAAGATCATAAGCATGAGTTCATCTTCAAGAAGATTGATAAATGGATACTGTTTGAAAACTGTGGAGTATACATGATTACTATTGACAACTGTTATCATGAATACTACCTGGTGGACAAAATCTATGAGCATAGCAAGGAGAATCTAGAAGGGATGCTTAAAGCTACACTTGTATGTACAAAGGATTCATAGATGGCAAAGATTGTGGTGAGAAGAACTGTAGATCAAAGTTTGGGCCTAGATCCAAATTTGGGAAATTGAACCAGAGGTGTTGAAAGCATCTTGAAGAGCATCTGAAGAACTTGACTTCTTTTCCTAAAAGTCAAGTTAGGAGATTGTTGGGAACTGAAGAATTTATCAAGTATAGTTAATGTTGTTGGTTCAGAGTTAATACTGCTAGAAGATTTCAAGGTTAATATTGCTGAGTATTACTACTGCTAGTAGTATTACTACTGCTAGTAGTTAATACTGCTAGTCAAAGTTAGTGCTGCTTGAACAAAGTTAGTACTGCTTAGCTAGTTAGTACTGCTAGTAGTTAGTGCTGCTTACAGTTAATGCTGCTAGAAGAGATTAATGCTGCTGAAGATTAATACTGCTTATATGATAGAGATTCGCATGGAAGGATAACAGCTGGATGGACTGAAGATTATGGAAGGCTTAGAGATATACATGGAAGATATACTGAAGATATTTTTATTTCTTGTAATTATCTTTTGATTAGTATATGTATACAATGTATAGAATAGATAGATAACTTTTGGTTTTTAGAATTATTCACTCTAAGTTATAGAGAGAAATCAACCTCAAGGCATAGTTCCTAATTCTAGAGAAGTAGAATTCGTCTTGAAAGAGCTTGTTCTTCAAGATTGAGGTTGAGTGTGTAATCTTGTGATTTCAAATATACAATACAAGTTTACAGTGTGTTCTTCATATTTACTGTGTTGATTTACTGTTTCATTGAATATCAAAGTGTTATTCCGCAAACTTCTTTGATATTGTTTCTGAGAATTAATTCTTGTTGAGAATTCGATCCTGACAGGTTTCAAAATTTCTGATTTAACATTCTTTTTCTTAAAAACCATGTTTTGAAATAAGCTAGATACTGATTAAAATAAACATACTAATTCAACTCAATCATCATCATAAGAAGATAAGTCAGGTGTTTCAGATGTTATCTTGTCAGATAAATCAGAATTAGATTTCTCAAGTTGTTTGATCTTGTCCTTCAACTTGGATTTCTCATTGCAAATTTTATCAAATTTGCTTTGTAGATTAGATCTACTTCTCTGTCCTTTCTGTATATCTGAAGATAAGGTAGCTAATTTGTTAGTGAGTTTAAAAATCTCAGTTTCAAAAAATTTTCTTTTAGATTCAAACTCCTTTTCCATGTTCTGATTTTTCTCAGAAATTTCTTTGAAAAGTAAAGTATTTTTCTTTTCTTTATCAAAGATATCTCTTTCAGAAATAACAATTTTTTCAAATGCAGAAACTTGTTTGGAAAGTTTGGCACATCTGATTTCTAACTCTTTCTTTTCTGTTTCAGCTTTCTTAGAAAGATCAGATAACTTCAGATTGAAAGTTTTCTCAAATGCAGCTTTCTCCAACTTACTTCTCTCATCAACATTTTTCAGCCATTCTTTGCCTTTTGTCTGATTGGTAGATACTTGTATTTCAGCTTTTGTCAGCTTGACATTCAGTGTCTCTATTTTTGCTTTCAGCTCTTAGTTCTGACGTTTAAGATTTGCATTCTCTTCTTCAATCAGAGGTATTTCTGGCATGTATCTCACAGCAGAATCTATGTTTGTTAGAACAGTATGACCTTTATCATCAATGTAAGGCATGATTAGTATTTATCTAAAAATATCACTTGAAAAGATCATTAGTCAGATAATCAGAAAAATCAACTTTAAAAATCACAGAAAATCACTCAAAAATTATAACAAGTATACAATTTGTATGGCACTCACAAGCAAGAATTCGTATGAAACTTACATAATTCGCATAAACACAATTCGCATAAGAAAGAATAAGAAGACTTCACTTTTCGCATGAGCTTATACGAGTTCTGAACTTTTCGCATCAAACTATGTGTGAGTTCTGAGCTTTTCGCATAAAGAAGGATGTGAATTCTTGACAATTCGTATGAGAACTATATCAGTGATGTGGATTCCTCCCTTAGAATATTTTCCAAGCATCAACAATTCGTATCGATATGAATTCCTCACTTAAAAAATTCTCAGACACATATGCAAATTTCTAGCTTCTCGTACGTAGGCTTGTAAGAAATCTTCACTTTTCGTATCAACCTTTGTGTGACTTCTATCCTTGGAACCATAAAAACAACACATATGCGAATTATTCAGTCTGTGAGTTCTTCATGCAAGTTCTTCAAGTATTCTGCAAATTCCTTGGATCTTGAGTATTTTTTCGAAAATTTCATCACAAATCTACTCAAAACTTCAAATTGTCCTTTGAAACTTGATATGATTGGTCACTTTAGCATCGAGAACAACCCTGTGGAATGAATATTTTTAAGAACAACCATGATTGAAACCCTTTGATCTTTGACAGTCCGCAAATGGAAAGTTTTCAAATATAGAAAGATGCACCAAATTCTCTCAATTTGTTGTTCAATTGAACAATCATTCTGAATGAAAGATGTTCTATGACACTTGGCGGTCACAGTATGCTCAAATTTACACTTTAATCATCGAGATTACACAATCTTGACTTCAATAAAACAGTGTCAATGAACAGTAACTTTCTATTTTTAGCAGGGTTCAAAAAGGCGCGTCATGGCGCGATATGGCGTGAGACACGTCTCCGCCGTTAAGATATGAGCCATAACGTTTTGTTAAAGCGTGGCTCACGCCATGGCAGTTCAAGGAGCGCCATATCGCGCCATGGCGTCCGTTTTTTTTATGGCGTCGCTATTTTTTTTTTTTTTTTTTTTTACAATTTGTAACTTTTTTAAGTTTTAAAATTTAAATTGGTTAAAGGTAAAAATAAAAACTTAAGGGATGAAAAGTTAAAAGTTAAAACTTAAATTAAGTTGACTTTATTTAGATTTTGTAGAAATCAGAATTGAATTCACGTGTTATTTTCTAGACTTTTTAGAAATTATTTAGATTTTATATGACATCAATACATATATATATATATATATAATTACATATATATATATATGAATTTAAATTATTGGATATAATTGTATTAATTGAATAAAAAAAGAAAACATATATTTATACACATACAATAAATTAATAATATTATTAATTTGCCGCCTTAGTTCACGCTTTGAAAAACGCCGCGTCCTCGCCATATCTCGTAAGGCTTGAGGCTTGACCTCGCCGCCACGCCACGCCTCACGCTATTTTGAACCTTGATTTTTAGTAATCGAATTTTCTACTCAAAATCACTTGATGTTGATTTTCCCAATTGAATCTGATTAGGTTCTGATACCAATTCTAATCCCAGAATTCAAGCAATAACAATCTAATCAATATGAAAGAATCAAAGAAGGAATTTGTCTCAAAATGTTGAAGTCATATATCTCTTGATAGAAAAGTTACAGACATGAATGGCTTATACATCTTAGACTGATTGATTACTTACTTACTCTAAACAAGACAAATACAATGCTATATATAGGGTCAAACAAGCCTTGACCTCTATACAAGCTTACATCAAAAAGTCAACAAAACTAGAAAAGATTATTTGATCTAAACTTTGACTTAGCAGCAACAGAACTTTAGTTGAAGCGGCTCGCACGATGTTGAGTCAATCTAATTTTCCTCTCTTTCTGTGGGTCGAAGTCGTTGCTATTGCTTGTTACACACATAATAGATCAATCATTCACAAATGGTTTGGTAAAATGCCTTATGAGCTTATTAATAATAGAATACCTAGCATCAAATATTTTCATGCTTTTGGATGTAGGTGTTTTATTCTCAATGACAAAGAGGATCTCAACAAGTTCTCTCCGAAGGCGGATGATTGGATATGCAATAGACTCTGCGACATATAGAGTCTACAACAGGAGAACTAAACCTATGTTTGAGAGCGTAAATGGAACATTCGATGAATTAGCAGATTTGGATTTTGAACATAATAGTTTAGAACCTGTATTAACTGGCATATTATCTTCTAAACAACTCAGTTCGGGACATACAAAACCAACTTAATCCAAATCACACTTTTACATCTAAGTCTCATCTTTCTTATTTGGATTTATTATTTGAGAATTTTTATGATGAATACTTTTGAACTCACTGTGTGTCCCTGATTCTAGTTTCTAAACAAGATTAATCAAACACAACAAGATTTACAATCAATTACCTGTTTGATTACTTTGAAATCCAAGATTACAAAAATCTCTCTTTACAATTTCTCTCTATCTCTCTCTCTCTCTTTCAAACTTTCTCTTTCTAGAATACAACTGAATGATATTTTTCAAATCAGTTCTCTCTAATTCATATGTACATATTACAAAGAAAGGAAACTATTTATACTAACTCCTAATACAAGGAAAATAGAAAATACAAAATACATTGACTTATTACAAATAGACTTTGACTTTGAATGAGATTTGACTTTCTCAACTTTGACCTTCAGTATTCTTGATCTTGTATCCAACAGATTTATGCTCTAACAATCTCCCCCTTTGGATTCAAGATCACTGTAAAAAGATCTAGCAATTCAGTCTTCACTTTAAGCTCTGTCAAAATTATCTCTCCTTTTTCTTTAACAATCTTCTTTCCAAAACTATCTTCAAACGAGTAACAATCTCCCCAAAACTTTCACACAACACTTTCAGACTTTGGAAAGAAATTATCTTCAGATTCAGCTCACCTTGCTTTAACAAATAATCTTCAAAGAAAATTTCCTCAAAACTTCAGAAACTCTTTGATTGTCCTCAAATCTTCCCTTTGAACTTTCTGACTTGAATATTTCAGAAAATCAATCTTCACAAAAACTTTATCAGATCTTGATATCATCTCTTCCAAACTTCAAAACTTTAACATTTCTTCATATCATCTCCCCCTTTTTGATGATTTGAACATCTATATCATCAAAACTTTTCGTCCAAGAAATGTCTTTGACCATTCTGGTCTGTCATACTGTGCCTCTGATTCGGTGATCCATAACCAAGTATTCATCTAGATCTTTGCAAATCCAGACAAAATAAGAATAGGTAACTCCTGAATCAACAGATGAATCAGTTAAAATGCCTGTCAGTAACACAAAGTCACTGTGTGTAACGAATACACAATATAAAGGAGCTTTTGTGATGTTCACTCCCCCAGGGCTTCCATCCAATCATCGAAATACCACAAAGGCAATTTCTATGAATGTTATGGCAAAGAAACAAATTTTTTGTGTGTTCGTGCAAGTGTAGAAAGAATTAAGCACGATAATTGCTTTTATAAGGCTCAACACTGTGTAAACCACTGAGACAATAGTAGATAAACACAGACTCTAAGTGCATGATTGAAGTGCGAAGGTGGGGCAGAATTCCTTCTTTTTCAATATCCAGATTTTCCAAATGAAAATCAGATTGATTATGTGTTGCGCCCCCTTGAAAATATGAAACATTTTCTTTTTAAGAAGAAAATGAGTGGTTGGTGGGGTTTAAGCAAGAGTTGGCCTGTGCTATTTGCCTATTTCAATAACATTCACCAAAGAATTATGAATCATTAGTAATGTGGCTACCTGGCTCAGAAAGTAGTTGGTGCAGAGTTTGATATTCTGTTCGTGCAAGTGTAGAAAGAATTAAGCACGATAATTGATTTTATAAGGCTCAACACTGTGTAAACCGCTGAGACAACAGTAGATAAACACAGACTCTAAGTGCATGATTGAAGTGCGAAGGTGGGGCAGAATTCCTTCTTTTTCAATATCCAGATTTTCCAAATGAAAATCAGATTGATTATGTGTTGCGCCCCCTTGAAAATATGAAACATTTTCTTTTTAAGAAGAAAATGAGTGGTTGGTGGGGTTTAAGCAAGAGTTGGCATGTACTATTTGCCTATTTCAATAACATTCACCAAAGAATTGTGAATCATTAGTAATGTGGCTACCTGGCTCAGAAAGTAGTTGGTGCAGAGTTTGATATTCTTTTACTCTGATCTCACACCCTCTTTCTTTTTAATTATTAATCTCACTACTAACCAAACTCTCTTTTCCATTTTACCTCGTCACACCCACACTCATTTCTTTTAGACTCCTCACACTCAATCACTAAAGAATTAACTTCATGGGTAGGAAACACTGGTTAACGTGAATCCATAGAAGTTTAGTTAATTCCTAGCACAAAGAACCCATAGTTCCTATAAAGCATGTGTTGCTCAAATGGTTTAACTTTATCAGTTAAATCTCAAAATACAAATGTCAGATAAATGAATGCTCAGATGATATAATCATGAAAATTTGAGCATTTTTAAACATTGAAGTATTTTCAAACAAGTATCTATACTACTTTATAAACCAAATTTATCAAAAGTCTGAAAGTCTTAAAGACAAGCCACAATGCATAATGTACTACCCTTTAAAGCATGAAGTCTTAAAGTCTTAAATGTCTTAAGTACTACTTTTATTGCATATGTACAAGTTATTAAGCTTTTATTTCTTGAGATCCAACCCAAGACATCCAACGCCTCAATCTTTTATTGAGATCCACCACATCCCACGCCTACTTCCTTCTCCCAGACGTCGACAATTCAACCTCCCAAGAATCTCTCATTACAAAGTGAAGATTCAAACTCTGGTATGATATATTTCTCTCCATCCATCTCTCCATGTACGTTTCCATCTTTTGATTTCTCTACCAGGCTCATCTCTTCTCCATCTTCTCCGGATTCAATCGCTCAATCACTCCATATATAGTTGTTATATTCATCGTTGTGTTCATAAACCCTAACTTGTTTTATTTTCCTCTTCGTTACCACATGATATTCTCAATTCGCCTGAACTTAATGGATATTGATTCGTCTAAACCCTAACTCTTTGTGTTTTGTCTTCTTTATGTTCTAATGGATTTTAATTCGTTTGATTATACTCTGCTACTGGAAAAAAGCAAGAGAACTGGTACAACCTCGAGCATTCATGGACGTTCTGGTTCAATAACCCCTCGCTAAATCCAACCCAAGACATCCAACTCCTGCATCTTTTATTTAGATCCACCACATCCCACGCCTACTTCCTTCTCCCAAACGTCGACAATTCAACCTCCCAAGAATCTCTCATTACAAAGTGACGATTCAAACTCTGGTATGATATATTTCTCTCCATCCATCTATCCATGTACGTTTCCATCTTTTGATTTCTCTACCAGGCTCATCTCTTCTCCATCTTCTCCGAATTCAATCGCTCAATCACTCCATATATAGTTGTTATATTCATCGTTGTGTTCATAAACCATAACTTGTTTTATTTTCCTCTTCGTTACCACATGATATTCTCAATTCGCCTGAACCTAATGGATATTGATTCGTCTAAACCCTAACTCTTTGTGTTCTGTCTTCTTTATGTTCTAATGGATTTTAATTCGTTTGATTATACTCTGCTACTGGAAAAAGCAAGAGAACTGGTACAGCCTCGAGCATTCATGGACGTTCTGGTTCAATAACCCCTCGCTAAATCCAACCAAGTCGCCTCGAGCATTCATGCGCCCTATCTCCAATTTCTCTCCTACGCTTAAGGTTCATCTACATCCCTCCTATCTCACATACAAAAGGTATCAAAATCTTGGTGGGGGTTTTTTTTTTTACTTTACTTCTTTTTTGGGTTTGTTTAATTTCGATTTTGCAGGAGACCCATTTGTGTTTTACGATTGGAACATTTCTTATGTCACAACTCCCAACTTGGTATCAAACAACAAGTTTTCTTGGTGCAAAATCTTTAATGTTTATTTGTTTAGATCTTTACTTGAAGACCATGAATGTATAATTCTGTGTTCATTGTTTTAGGACCATGTAGCAATTTTGATTCTTTGATGTGCATTACTCTATTCCATTAGCAAATTAAAGGTAGCAAATCAACTACCAGATGAGAAATTTGTTTCTTGTAATTTTCCTTGATCTCTTTATTTTATTATGTTTTTGTTTACTTCTTTAGTTACCCATTAGACTCTTTGATGCATAGTTATCGCATGTTAGGTTAGTGTTACAATTTTATTTTTTATATTTAGGGGTCGACTTCGATTTTTCAGTTTTTGCATTAGCAGAAGTTGATGTTCATTCATTTATTTGTTGAAGTTTGAAGTTTCTGCCATACTTCTATTTCGTGTTGAAGTTTCTTCCATACTTTTTGAAGTTTGAAGTTTCTTCCATACTTCTATTTCGTGTTCATCACCATTTACTGTTTGACTTCACACAATAAGCAAACATTCCATCCATGTTGTGCTTTGATATGAATGGAGATGGGAAATAACGGTGCAATGATTTGGGTCCAGGTATGGGAAGTATTGGAAGACATATTTCATTGTGAAATTTAAGTTCCTAATGAGGCTCTCTATGTCAAAACATGTTTAATGTTTGACTACAAAATGTGGGCAATGGCCAAGTATTGTTGCAAAACTGGCCTATAACATTCAACAAGATAATCAGGTTTTTTAAGTACATATTTAATTGACGGCCTCTGCTGTTTGAGAATCAACACGGTTCACTTTGGCGTCCAGTAAGAAATTTTCTTTCTTATCCCTTTTCTCATTGCTTTTCAATTTTTCTTTGCTTGATCCACTTTTGTTTCACTTTGTTTCTTAATTTACAGGTTTTGTTCAATCGCCAAAACTCTCCATTGTTGTTCCGAGGTTAGTTGGTTTCCGTTTCCACTTTGCAGTAGATTACATGAATTTGTTTGATCCATTAAGAACCCTTCGACAAAAAATCCAACAAAGAACTAACATCTATATTAGTTATATATCTAATTAGTTTATTCTTTTGGCAAATTTTGTTTCCCTTTCATAAGTTTCACCTCATATGTAGTTGTAAAGTTCATTTTGATATATTGATTTCCATTACTTTGGATGTACATATTTTTTTTTCGAGTTGCAACAAGAAGTTTAGATATAAACAACCAACTGAAAGATAAATTCAACAGGTTTGAGGACACATAATACCTTGACATACTTTTTTTGCACGTCAAACTTCATATCCATGTCTAAGTTTTTCGGCTTAAAAATGGCTACAATCTTATTCCTTTTTGGTGTAAAAATTTATAATCTTTCTTTGCATCCTGTTTAGCCTGATTGTTTTTTGAATGTTTATGTTCAAATTGTTATGGAGATCGAGATTCCTTTTATAGAGATTTGATTTAATTTCCCTCTTTAACAAATCAGAGACAAACACAAAATCTTTTCTCACTCTGTCTTTCATTTCTTCGTGAAGCTATCATTTTGTCATATATTAAGCTTTAAAACAAACCTTTTAATTTGTGCATTATGAAGAAATTTAATCTATTGTATCGTATGTTACTATATTAATCTTTTGCAATACTAATGAGGCATGAAATGGCAGTGGCATATGCATAAGACATACATGTTATAGTTGTCATGTTCTAATTTTGCAGGAGCATCATTGGACAGAGAGACTTTTTCCATCTTACATGTATATCCACCTAATACAATGCAGTTGGCATACACAACTTCTTCTTAAATGAATTGGATGCTTGTTTTTGAAAGCTTGTGGAGTTATGCTTGGGTTATTTTTATGAAGCCTATGATTTTTGTTTTTTAGGGTGGATGGTTGTTAATCAGATTTTGCTTCAATTCTTGCTGTTGGAGTTGTTTATTGGGTTTTAACCCTGATTTGAGTTTCAGCGTTAGAATCTTTTCGAGTGTTTTCTCAAAATATTTTTTTGGTACGTGAGTTGTAATTTTGGGGGTATACCCCTTGTAATTTGTATGTCCATTTTTTACTTTGAATAATTTTTTATTATAGAAGTATTGTCCCTTTTTTTCAAAAAGAACCCTAAGTAGTGGATGAATCTAATTCAATTGTTTATTATATACGAATTTTAATAACCAATTTAATCCAACTAAATTTGCACAATTGATAGTACCAATAATGATTAAACTGGTTTGGTTTCATTTAATATTTTGATCAAATCATTTTAACCATATTTGTACTACAATGTACAAGATGCAGAATACAAATATTATAGAAAATAGGTTATTTTCTATACTTTAGTAGTAATTAGATTAGATTGTATTTGAAACTGTCATAGTTTTCAATCGATCGACTGCAAGCCATAACTCTTATTAGTCAATATGTATTAATAAATAAAGATTAAGGGGTTGTTAACCAAAATCTTAAGGGGTAAGAAGATTCTTCTTCATTTACCTTATTGTGTAACATCAATGACTATAAAAGTGGATTGTTGGTAAGCTTCTTAAACCCGGTAATTGTTTTTCGGGTAAGAGACATTTCTCACACTTATGAATTAAGACTCTCGGTCTTTGCCTTGTCTCTTATCGGATAAGCTTTTCGGTCCTTACCATACTCAATAAATAAGGTGTTTGACATCGGTAAACGTTTACCAAATAAGTGTTCAGTAAACGACTCTTAAGTGTAAATATATCATTGTTAAACTATTCTTTAACAAACCCGCTTAAGCTTCAAAATCGTTTACATTCACGGCTCCCGCCGCATTGCGCGGGCACACAACTAGTATTGAATGAATGAAAATGAATGCAAAAGACTTGTTTGAAAATCTGACATTGTATGAAAATGATCAGAAATGAATGATAAAGCAATTAAAGCTTATGGTCAAGAATAATTGATATTTGTCTATACGAAACAAAATATAGACATTCTTGAAATGACCGTTTCGAAATGAAATATCGCTCAAAATTCATTGAATACAAGCGGAGTGTCTTACCATCGAAGAAAAATTGTTTCAATTTTGAGACATGGTAAGAACATGTTGAACAAAGATTCAAACCGGTGTGTATGAATACTTGAAAGTATATAGAAAAGACAATACACAAGTATTTATCTTTGGATACACACGGTTTATTTATCAATTAAGCACAAAAATAAAATGAAAACATTTAAAATCACACTTCCAATTCATGAAATCTTTTTAAAGAATCAGGAAGTGGTTTGAACATTTAAAAATACGTTTTCTATACCTGAAAGTTGTCCTTCTTTCAGATATATTTGAGATTAAGATAAGAAATTTACCTTTTCGCGCAATCTTAATTCTCAGAAAGTCAAACTGTAGTCATTTAGATATGATCTTGTCAGTTTCTCTCATCCTGCAAGTCTCAAAGTCTAGTCAAAAATTTATTCACAAAGTTTATTCTAAAAGAAAATGACATAAAGCAATAAAACGATTAATGTACAAGTTCTAATTTGAAGTAATCAGAAATCATAGTCTTACTCCTTTTGACTTATAAGTTCCACCTAAAATCATGCATCACAAAAAAAAATTTGTCAGTTAAGTATAATGAAGAAATTAGTTTTGCTCCCCCTCAAATGAATGTAGATCATCTAAAATCTTCTCTAAATCCCCCTGAGATCATGAGCAAACAATTTAAGTGCAGATATCTTTCAGAAATAAAGATAAAGAAAATGATGAAAAATAACAATTTGTAACTTTAGTAGATAACAACCGATTACGTCTTAAGATTTAACATACCAAACTTAGAGACAAGAAAATTAAATCTCTTTTCATCTAAGGGTTTGGTAAATAAATCTGCAAGTTGATAATCTGTTTTTACAAAATAAAGTTCAATTGTTCCTTTTTCTACATTATCTTTTATAAAATGATACCTTCAATCAATGTGTTTGGTTTTCGTATGCTGGACAGGATTGCAGATATGGCAATCGCACTCTTCGGGTCACAGTATATTGGAATTTTATCAAATTTAAATCCATAGTCTCGTAGCTGTGTTCGCATCCACAAGACTTGAGAGCAGCAACTTGCAGCAGCTACATACTCTGCTTCAGCAGTCGAAGTGGAAACGCATAATTGTTTCTTTGAAGCCCAACTAACGAGCTTGTCTCCAAGAAATTGAACGTGACCTGAAGTACTCTTTCTATCCAACATGCAACCTGCATGATCTGCATCTTTAGAGAAACCAGACTTGACCAAGAATTTGGATAAGACATCATACCATGCTCGAGGGGCTTGTTTCAATCCATAAAGGGCTTTGTCCAAGATATATACATGATCTGGCTTATCTGAAATGACGAACCCTTCTGGTTGAGATACGTACACTTCCTCCTTAAGAATGCCGTTCAGAAAAGCTGTTTTCACATCCATCTGAAAGACTGTGAAATTCTTATGAGCTGCGTAGGCTAGAAACATTCTGATTGCCTCGATACGCGCTACTGGAGCATACTTCTCATCATAATCTATGCCTTCCTCTTGTCGGTAACCTTTGGCAACAAGTCTAACTTTGTTTCTTATGACGATACCATCTTCATCCTTTTTATTCTTGAATACCCATTTAGTTCCTATCACGGTCTTTCCTTCTGGCTTAGGAACTAATCTCCAAACCTTTAGGGATTCAAACTGATTGATCTCTTCTTGCATTGTAGATATCCAGTCCAAATCAGCAAGAGCCTCAGATACTCGTGTTGGCTCAATCTTGCTGAGGAACGAATCATGCATACATTGGTTAATAGTCGCTGACCTAGTCTGAACAGGCTTGTTGAGATCTCCAATTACTTGGTGTAATGAACGCTCCTTGGTCCAGCGATGCTCATGAGGGAGTGGAGTAGATACTGATTGAACATGATCATCATCTAGAAATGCACTATCAGAATCTTCAGCTTTAATAACAAGAGGGGGGGTTCTCAATTGAAGTTTCATGTGCAGAAGTATCAGTTGAAACAGTAGATTCTGGCTGTTGAATGGACATTGTATCACATCCAACTGAAACAGTTACTTCTGGCTCAACATTTGCTTGTACATCTTCAACTGTAGGAGTAAAAGTAGGAATGTGAGTTTCTGACTGAACGAGAGTTACAAGTTCAGTTAAAACTTCTGAAGTGACTGGATGATTGCAACTTGTGTCTTCAGACCTGTCAGTCACAGCAGATTTAGATACATTAGATCCTAGAAACTCATCATAAAAGAATTCAAATAACAAATCTAAATCAGATAAATGTGAAACTGAAGTAGAAGCGTTATCCGAATTTTTCTCTGTAGAAACAGGTTCTAGACTAATCTGCCCAGAAGCTAATACTCCTGTGATAACGGGTTCTGAACTGATATGATCAGAAGCCATATCTTCATCAAATTTGACATTGACACTCTCGATAACTGTCTTTGACTTCTTTAGATAAACACGATATGCAGCAGATGTTGAAGAATAACCAATGAATATACCCTCGTCCGCCTTAGCACTGAATTTATTCAGACTCTCTTTGTCATTAAGCACAAAACATATACACCTAAATACATGAAAATATTTGATAGTCGGTGTTCTGTTGTTGATCAGCTCATATGGAGTCTTTTGAAAACGGCGGTGAATCATGGATCGATTTTGAGTATGGCATGCAGTCGACACAGCTTCTGCCCACAAGAATAGAGGTAAGTCCAATTGGCTAAGCATAGTCCGAGCGGCCTCGACTAGCGTTCGATTTCGCCTTTCGACTACTTCATTTTGTTTAGGCGTTCTAGCATCAGAATACTGATGTGAAATCCCAACTGATTCGAGATATTCATCAACAATCTTGTTCTTGAATTCTGTGCCATTATCAGTACGAAGAAACTTGACTGGTCGCTACATTTTCATCTGGGTCGTCTTTAAGAAAGTAATGAGAACTTCCGGTGTCTCATCTTTTGAACGAAGAAATTTGACCCACGTGTATCTTGAATAATCATCCACAATAACCAGCACGTATTTCCTTCCTCCCAAACTCTGAGTTCTCATTGGTCCACATAAATCTATGTGTAACAGTTCTAACGGGGAACTAGTGCTTGGTTCAGGCTTCGGTTTGTGAGCGGCTCTCTTCATCTTACCCTTTTCACATGTTGCGCATAAGTGTTCTCGTTCATATTTCAGCTCAGGAAGTCCTTTGACCAATTTCCCACAAACCAGCTTGTTGATGTAACGAAAGTTTAGATGAGATAAACGTTTGTGCCAGAGCCAACTTTGTTGCGTTGAAGCTTTTGACAATAAGCATACTTGACTGCCAATCTGAACTTTTGAAAGATTGATGGTGTAGAGGTTTGTCTTTCGATTTCCAGATAAGAGTTATGTTCCATCTTCAGTGCGAACTGAGCAACTCTTAGACTTGAAGTTGACCTCTAACCCTTTATCGCAGAATTGACCTATGCTGAATAAGTTGTGCCCCAAGCCTTCGACATAACTCACCTTACTTATCGTTATGTTGTCTTGAATGATGTCACCATATCCTAATATAGGTGAAAGCTGATCGTTTTCGAATCTGACATTTCCACTGAATTTCTCTGCATATTTAGACAATAAAGCTTTTTGCCCAGTCATATGCTTGGAACATCGACTATCCAAGTACCACATATGTCGGGTCTGCAAGAGAAATCAGACAACAATAGATTTAGGTACCCATTTAAAAACGGGTACTAACAGTTTAGCACAAGATTTTGGTATCCACTTGAAAATGGATCCTCTGTTCTTTTGAAAACTTTGAAACACATTTGATCTTGAAGAATATATATGATAAGATTCATACCAATCAGAAGAATTATGAGAATAAGCAAAATCATTTCTCTAATAAGAATAAGATGTAGTAGTAATAGAAGACAATTGAATCAATTGCTTTATTGAATATCTCTTGTAAGAAGTTACAAGGTTTTGATTATTAGAAGCAATTTGATCAATCACATCAGTATCACTACTCACTGATCTATTACAAGTATTATCAGAAACTGATTCCACTATCTCATCCTCCTTCCGTTTTGGTCTCCATTCGGATTGAGCTTTCAACTTTTTCTTCCTTAAATCTGAAACATAAGATATAGATTTATTAGGAAAAACATATTTTCGAGACTGAATATTCTTTCGTGTACCAGTGTATTTCTGTTTCTGTAATCGTTGTTTCTTATGTTTCTTACCATTAGCATAGTAATCAGTAGTTACAGAAACTGATTCACCAACCTTAGTTGATGATTCAACAGTATTTACACCACTTGGTAACACTTTGTCATTTTTAAGACAAGTAGAATGATCAGGAAGTATAGAATTGACATCAAACATATCAAATTCTTCCATGCATCCATCATTAGAATTTAAAAAATCATTTGCAGACTCAAATAAGTCAACAGAATTATCAGATGAAGATTGAGATACCTTAGAAACTGTAAAACACTTTGTAGATTTATTTTGAAAAACAGTGTTCTTTATAACTGTAGAAAATACATTTTGTTGTATATCAACCAAAAGTTTTTCATCAGATAAAACATTTTCAAGCTCGACTATTTTGCTATCAAGAATAGATGTAGGAACATAAACCTTTGCAATCGCAGGTTTTGCCTTCATCTCAGAAGCGGAATAACTAAGAAAATAGTCAGTTGAAAGAACTTTTGGTGTTTTTGAAAGATAACTATCATTTAACTTTTCATAGTTAAACGGTAGTTGCATTTTCTTTTTATTCTTTCTATTTTCAGTTTCTTGGTCCTCAACTTCTTCTGGCAATTTGGTAACAAATTTAGGTTTTAAATGAGTATGTTTATCAGCACAAGCAAGAAAATCATAGTTATAAAGTGCCGGCTGTTTTCTGATAGCTTTCTTAAGATAATGGAGGTTTTCAAAACCAAGTCCCCATTTCTCTTTGACATCAGCCTCTTCATTAGGTGCATTGAGAAAAATGGTTTGATCTGTTTGACCTCTCGCATAAAGGTTTGCTTCCAGACCATTTACCTTCTTATTCAAATTCTTATTTTCAACCTGCAATTTATAAACAGTTAGTGCAGATTCATTTTTCTCAAACTCATATTTAGACACTTTACCTTCAAACTCAGAAATCCTCTTTTCAAAACAATCTACTTTAGATTTAGAGTCAAAATCAGACTTGCGTAAAGAATCAATCAGATCTTTGTTTGAAATAACAGACGTATTAAGCTCAAAGATCTTCTTGTTCTTTTTAGCAACTTTTTCTTTTTCCTTTTTCAGATTATTTTGTAAATTTTGTAGCTCAACCACCATGGTTTCCATTTTGGTAATAAAATCTTTTTCAGATAAGTTTAATACCTCATTAACTGCCTCATCATCTGACTCGTCATCCTTTACTTCTTTGCCCATGAGACAGATATGAGTTGTTTCTTCTTTCACTTCTTCTTATCCTTCTGAGTAATCCAGCCAAAACTCATCTTTAGCCATTACAGCGACACCCGCTTCTTGTTGTCTTGCCAAAAGCAACTTGTTCTAATAGTACTGAGAGTTGCGAACTTTCGACTTTCGACAATCTTTTGCAAAATGACCCATCTTGCTGCAATTGTAGCATTTGATAGAATATGTTGCTGGCTTCTTGGCAACTGTGTAGTCATTCACAAACTTCTTCTTCTCATCCGGTTTCTTCTCCACATATCTATCCTCTTCATACCTCTTTCCTTCCACTTTCTGTCGATGCTCGTGGTTCTGTGAACTAGATGAAGAATACCTTTGAGAATTTGATCCAGGCTTCTTGTAAAATTTCTTCTGGAATGCACGGGTCAGCAATATCATGGCTTGTTTCAGACTTTCGCCATCATCACTATCTGTAAATGAATCTGACTCAGAACTGGTAAGAACTATCTTCTTTTTCTTTTCTTTCTTTTCTTTCTTCTTTTCTCCAGCTACCAAAGCAATCGGATCAGGAACTTTTTCTGCCTTCTTCTTCTCAGCTCTTTTCTCTTCTACTTCTTCTTCATTCTGCCTCAAAGTCTCAAATACCTCATGTAATGGGATTTCATTCAAATCCTTCATCTGCTTCATCCTTCTGGTATGCTTCTTCCATTCCGGGCGTAGGATACTCAGAAATTTGACATTGTTTTCCAGCTGCTTCTTTTTGACTTTGTTCTTTTTCAGCTCATTCAGAAGCAATACAAACCTTTCATAGGTATCTTCCAGACTCTCATTCTCCTTAACTTTAAATTCCTCATAACTATTAATGAAGTTCGCCACTTTCATCTGATTTTCGACCTTTGATCCCATCATCATCTTTTGCAACTGATCCCACATCTTCTTAGCATTGGCTTTATAACTATCAATCTTGATGTAGATCTCGTTTGGAATACTTTGAAGAAGTAATGATCTCGCTTGTTTATCTGCTTTGTATCGGCTTTTCTGATCTTCAGAATATTGAGAAATATCCACTATTACTATTTTCATCTTCTGCTCTCTTTCCTCAGTTCCATCTTCACTATCAGAAGAGTCAACATCAGGTACTTGAACTGTTATTGGAACCATTGGACCTTCGGTGATAGACAGAAGAATATTTTCTCCATTTGAATGCCGATCTATGAAATCCAAGAATCTGTCCTTCCATTGTTCATACTGGCCTTTGAATAGAACTGGAGGCTTAACATCGGTTCCAATTGAAAGAGCATCTTTAGAAGTC
Organism: Arctium lappa; assembly: GCA_023525745.1. Classification (NCBI taxonomy): domain Eukaryota; kingdom Viridiplantae; phylum Streptophyta; class Magnoliopsida; order Asterales; family Asteraceae; genus Arctium; species Arctium lappa. Next base: position 48,623,746 of record CM042057.1, read on the forward strand.
ATCTTGTTTAACCTGTTTGATTAATATATCAATAAGAAACTAGAACTGATCGTTAGTCCAAATGAAACAATCAGGAAACATGAAAAATTAAAAAAAATTGAAAAACACAAAAATTAATCCAAGTATTTTCTGCTATGCATGTCACTCAGGAAACACATTCAACCATTATTGCGTGTCATACATGAAACGCACATCCCACTATGCGTGTCGCTCATGACCCGCACATCACACTATGCGTGTCGCACATGAACCGCACATTACACTATACTTTACTATGCGTTTCAGCTTTCTTCAACTTTACTTTGAAGGACCAAACTTTTACTACGCGTTTCCCACATAGACCGTAAACCTCCACTATGCGTGTCAGGTAGGAAATGCACACTTTGCTTATCCTTCTACTTAGTCAACTATGCATTTCACAAAGGAACCGCACACCTCTTCTGTGCGTGTCGAGAAGCAAACACATATCAAACTTTGCGTTTCAAGTTGCAATAGCAAGACACACTGTGTGTGTCACTTTACACCCGCAAGGCACACTTTGTCTATTGAACTTAAATCTCTCTACTATGCTTGTCATTAGACCCGCATAAATCAGCTTCTCAAATCTTAACAGAAACGCATATCTCACTATTCTTTTCTTGATGAATATATCTGCACTATGAATGACCCTCACACTTCTGAAGAACTTGTACTTATTTTGATGAATGACCCGCAAACTTTGATGAAGCAAACGCACAACTTGATGAACACACGCACACCTTGAAAATCGTTCAAATTCACCAAAAACTCATTTCTGCCTGGAATTCTAACTTGAAACTTTGACAATTTGCTCCTCTAAACAACTTGAACACAAAACTATCACTAATATTCGATCAAATACACCAAAATTACAATTTTGATTCAAGAATAGTGTCAAGAACTCGTGAACACGAAAACTACAAAGAATTCAAAATTTCAAATGAATTACAGTGCAATTCTTGATAACACCTATACAGACTCGATCGATTAAGCTATTTGAACAAAATCTAATCAATTTCAGAACCAAAAACTCACTAAAACTCAGATTTGATCTCGACTTCGATGAACAGTACGAACATACGCATTTCTTGATTTTTCTCGATTTGGATCTGCTGTGATACCAATTGTGTGTCCCTGATTCTAGTTTCTAAACAAGATTAATCAAACACAACAATATTTACAATCAATTACCTGTTTGATTACTTTGAAATCCAAGATTACAAAAATCTCTCTTTACAATTTCTCTCTAACGAACTCTCTCTCTCTCAAACTTTCTCTTTCTAGAATACAACTGAATGATATTTTTCAAATCAGTTCTCTCTAATTCGTATGTACATATTACAAAGAAAGGAAACTATTTATACTAACACCTAGTACAAGGAAAATACAAAATACAAAATACATTGACTTATTACAAATAGACTTTGACTTTGAATGAGATTTGACTTTCTTCATCTTTGACTTTCTCAACTTTGACCTTCAGTATTCTTGATCTTGTATCCAACAGATTTATGCTCTAACACAATTCTACATCTAATGTTCCAAACAGCGAAGAAGTTGCAAGAACTGAAGAACTAGTTTTTTTATCTGGTCCTTCGGAGTCTCACATTTCTATAGAATCTACTGCAACTCCTATTGTTGCATAATCCCCACATAATAGAAGATAGTTCTAGTTTAAGTGAAGACACTCCAATTCCTGTTCAATAAAAACTTCTCGTGTCTGATTCAAGTCCTGAGACATCACCAATTCAGTCATTGGTTGTTCCTGACGTTGTTTCTACAGCAGAAGATCAATCAGCTCAGAATTCTAGAACAGTGCCTTCGCTTCATGCTATACTAAGTGACTCCAAAGATGAATATGTTGATTCTCAAGATGATCAATCAACATATACACCACTCCCACACACTCAGAAGTGGACAAAGGATCACCTGGTACATCAAATAATTGGAGATCCTTCGTTACCGATTCGTACCAGATTTGCTTAAGCTAATGAGTGTTTTGTAAATAACTTTAGGTATAAATACTTTCCTTGTTTAGTTTCTTTCATAATTCTAAGAGCTCAATTTGTGTTTGAACGTATTGTAAACTTTTCTCTCTCAATATACAAACACTTTTGTGACACCATTGTTGATTTCATTAAGCTTTATTGTTTACAAACTTGGTTTGGACATCACAATTGTAACACCCCGAATTCTGGGATTTTTTCGTCCTAATCCGATGTTAAGATAAGTAACCAAGAGGATGGCAGAGAGTGTGCCAGTGTTCCGCGCTGCTCTCCACGCGAGTGGAACCGCATGGCTCTCCACGTGAGTGAAACCGCGCGGTCATCCGTGCAGACCTTTGTCCCGTCCCAACTCTAGAACCCGGGGCGGCTCTCCGCATGGGTCAAACCGCGCTGCCAACCGTACGGAGCCTCTGTGCGAATAAAAAGAGGGAAACCGGCTTTCCACCCCATTTTCTAACCTAAAACCTCAAATACTCTCCTCCTTTTTCTACTAAACCGATCCCCATCCTCCCTAAACGAACTCCAACTCATTTTGGGAGTTTCCCTTCTATAATCAATGGTTCTTCATCATCTAGCAAGTTTGGAGGTTAGAACCATAATCCTTCATCTTCATCTTCCTCACCAAGTTTCTTAGGGTTTCATCCAACCCTTTCCACCATCTTGAAGATTAGAAGTTTTTAATTTATTTTGGAAGATCGAGAAGAGTATTGTTGATGGGTTCAAGCTCTGGTAAAGGTAATCTTCTCTTCTCTTCAACTATGGAATTTAGGGTTTTGAGATAAAGTGAAATCTTCAAGTAAAATGTTTGGGGAACTTTTTTATACGTTGGAATATGGATATTTATGTTTGAAATTTATGGATCTAGGTTTTGGAAGTTTTGGCTTTGAATATTCAAGTTTCTTCAAGGAAGATCTAAGTGGGGTAAAATCTAGATTTAGCCTACATCTAGCAGTGTGGTTTACATGAAATTATCAACTGTTGGGTTATTTGGTGGATTTTGATTATTTCAGGTGTTTGACTTTATAAACTTTGTAATACACTCACATTTGGGCATTTTGATAAATAAGTCATGCGTGAAAGTGTTTCAATGATTCATTGCAAAAATGAAGATTATTTGGGTCAAAGTACATTTTTGGTGTTTGTTGGAAATATGTATCATTTATGTAATGGGACGTTTTGAAGGAATGATGTGTGAGTCCTTTGATTTTGGTTATTCCCAACTTTGGGAACATTTTAGAAATGGTAAACCTTTTAGTTTTGGGCCGAAGGCCAATTATGATTTGAGAGACAAAGATTTTGTGGGAAAAGACATATTTTGGTTTTGTAACCCTATTGGCTCACGTATTTCATCCAATCGTTAATTATGCTTTTTGGGGCTTGGTTTACACTCAGATGAGTCTTTGGAACATTTGTTCGGTATTGGTAGCTCGTTAAGGAGCCTTGGACGTATGGTGTGCTTAGTTGCATCTTAATTGAGAGTTACATGTTTTGAATGTGTTAGTTCATTCGTTTGAGTCATGTAATGTTTTAGACTGTAATGCATTAGATCCATAGGTGTATAAGTCAGTCAGTTGGTTTAGTTGGGGACTTTATCCCCGTTTTGGGACTGGAAATTATTTATGGCTAGCGGGAGCTCGAGGAATAGATCATGGGTGGTTGAACTCGATAATCGTGTAACCTTTATTGAAGGGCTCGAGGTAAAGATCGTGGGTGGTTGAACTCCATGCCCGTTTGTAATCCAGTCTGGTTACTCATCGTGGAATTTAGTGTCCGCGTTTGAAGTCTAGTGAGTGGTCCCCAAGTCATGTTTTTATGGAAGCTTGCGGTGGTGCTCTGCAGATCCGTATAAGGAGCTAAGTCTTGCGGTCGTGCCCATGGTGAGCCGGATACGAGGACTTGTGGATTTTGTGGTGACACTCATATAGAGTTCGAGTAGACACTAGAGGCATTTGGGTATCTTGCGGTGGTTGCTCGGTTGGGAGCCGTATATGGGGATCCATGGCTCTATGTGAAACTCGAGAACATTAATAAGTGGCTTAACTTTGTGTGCCTGCCACTTTTGACGGAATTTGGGTATCCCCCATCACCGAAAGGTGTTGTTTTTGGGTATTGAGTTTTATTATCCAAGTTTTTGGTGACGTTTTGCATAAATGGATTTCATCCATGATTTATGGGTTGAGTATTATGCCCCACTCGTGTTTTGAGCATTTCGGGATATAAAGTTTTAACCTCATTTTCATAAATGGAGAGTTCGATTTATATTCACGTTTTGAGTGAGTTTTGGGTTGAAATTAATTTACGAAGAACGTTTTATATTGGGATCTTGTCCTTAAAGTAGTTTGGATTGGAAAACGTTTATATTGGTGTTTCTTTGCCTAAAATGCATATCATTGGAAAACGAGTCATTTTCATATTTCAGGCATATCAAATTGAAAGATTATGATTTTAATTGCATTACTTCTTTTCAACGATATCTTTATTCATGTTGAAAACTCTTGAACTCACTAGGTGTTAGCCTAACCCTTTTTATTTGTCGGCATGTGCAATAGGTTCCGGTTGGGAATAGTTTAGTGACACTGTGCATACAGGAGTGCTAGTTATGTGCTCGAAAAGTGGTTACCTTAGTGAAGTCTTCCGCTTTTCTTTCGGGAAGAGCATATTATAGTTGGGATTAAGTAACACCTGACTTTGGTTTGGTCCCTGTATAAGACTGAAGTTTATAATTGTTGAGGTCAAATAGAGAAATTTATTTTGGAAATTTATCTTTTACTTGATGTAATATCGAAATTTTAATTAGTTGCTCTTACCAAATTTGAGGGTGTTACAACAATTACTCTCATGTAAAAGATGTATGCCTTAACTTAACGAACCTTATTTAACGGTGTTAGACTGTGGATGTTTTAAAAATGAAAAGTTAAGGACTACCAATAAATATTGTAGATAATACGTTTAAGGAATCATATCCAAATTTTGAAATCACAAGGACCTCCCTTTTTATTTAATTGGCCCATACCCTATTATTGAATTATTATTTAAATTACAAAAAGAGTAAACTCCAATTTTGGTATGTGACGTTTCTGGATTTATTTTGAAAGTGGAACCTATAGTTTCATAATTCAATTTTTCATCCTCCAGGTATTGATTTTTCTTTGAAAGTGGGACATGGCCTTTAACTCCGTTAAAAAGCTCCGTTAAAGCTAGGGGCAAAATCGTCCAACCATGTTTCTATCCCCTTTTTGCACTTTTTTTTGTTTTTTCTTGTTTTTGTAAAAACCATAAAAATTTAGGGACCAACTCTATAAATTTTGTATAATCACCTCCCTTCCCCATTTTCCCGGCGATGCACCCATTGATAACTCTATTGTTTTTGTTGACCACCCGTGACTCCCCATTTCCCTCTTCTGGTTTGTAACATGAAGTAGAGTGTGGCTAGTAACACCATTAACACCGAACATTCAACCATCATGACGAAACTGAATCGGAGTTAGTCACATAAAGGGATCTGATTGTGGGACGTAAGTGTTGATAAATGAATGGAGACGACGATCACAATGGAGGCAATCACAACTGGAGACAATCATCGTCCCTGTGGTGAACCATCATTGTTCCTGTATGATATCGATCAAAAACCAGTGTAAACTATTGGGTCCAATTGAGATCATGATTGGTATTGATGAATGATAAACAAGAGATTAGGGATAGAAATCAGTAGATTTATTCAAACAAAATGTAAACTACACTACCAAGAACAAGGCAGCCGTATGTCTACATGTTTGCAGATCTGAGAATTACAAAATATGAAAGGTTAACCTAAAACAAAGCTACATGATTCCTATATATACCCCATACTCCCTTGACTACATTGTAAGCCCAAACCCAATACAAGGACCATTACAATATATGTAGATTACTTTATAAAACTTCTAAATAGAACATAAAATATGTTCTAACATAAACCATCACCGTTCCTTTGGTGATATGATAAAAAAACATGGTCCTGTGGTGATATAGATCAAAAAATCATCATCATCCATGTGGTGAACCACCATCTTCACTGTGAAACTCCACCATGACCAACCATCTTCATCGTGACACATCACCACTGGCACCCCTTTAACCCATCATAATCGTGACCCACCATCTTCACCGTGAAACTCAGCCAAAGTGTCCTTGTGATTTGGTTCTTGTATTAGTGTTATATATATATATATATATATATATATATATAGTAACAATCTCCCTCCCCAATGATCTCCATCAAGGAAACTGTGACCAACGAGAGGGAGTCAGAACAATGGAGGATGTGGTGTTGGTTTGCCGAAAAGTTCGAAGGGATGATGTTTTTGCACAGGGACTCTCTCTTTATATATATACATTATATATATGGGTTAGGTTCACATGAGACCAGCTTGTTTTCATAAGACTCATGAGACCACAATTTTACACTTGAAAATTCACAGCAAAACATTATGAAGGTAAAGAAAAATTTGAACCTTCACAGTGTTTTGTTGTGAAGGTTTTTACCTTCACAGTGTTTTGTTGTGAAGTTTCAAGTGTAAAAACATGGTCTCACAAAAACAGGTCGGTCTCACATGATCCTAAGGGGGTGTTTACTTGGGGTTTAATGAGCTTAATGACAAAACCGGCTTATTTGCGCAGACGTTTGGAGTGTTTACTTGGGGCTTAATGACAAAACCGGATTATTCGCGCAAACATTTTTGGCTTATTCACTAAGTAGGGGAAAGATGTGTTGTCCCCATTAAGACACATCTTTGACATTTCTACCCTTTAAAAATAAAGACATGCCTACCCTCCTACTCAATAATCACGCAATAAAACCTAGCTGCTCGATTTCACCTTCACTACTTGTTCGATTTCGATTTCACCTTCACCGCTCGTTCGATTTTACTGCTTCGAGTTTATTGCTGGTTCGATTACACTATTTCAATTCACTGCTGGTTCGATTTCAACCCTAGACAGTAATTTCCTTTGGTCGATTTCTCCAAAGGTAATGATTTTAATGATTGTTCGATACTTGTTTCTTCTCCATACTCGATTGTTGTTCCATACTTGTTTCTTCAGTAGATTCTTATTCCATACTTATTTCTTAAGTCGATTGTTGTTCCATACTTGTTTTCTTCAGTTGATTGTTGTTCCTTACTTGTTTTTTCAGTCAATTTTTGTTCCATACTTGTTTCTTCTCCATAGTTGCTCGACATTTCTGCAATGTAGATTTTTGTAACCATGATTTCTACAATGTCGATTTCATACTTGTTTCATACTTGCTAATTTTTGTTTGAACTTTGCTACATTGTGTTTGGACTTGGAAGTTTAAGTACTTAATGAATTTTTGTTTGATTTTTGAATTATATCAATGAATTTATGAATATATAGCTTAAAAAATAAACAACAATTTATAAAACAACTTAAAATTCATATTCAGGGGTAAATTGGTCATTTCTGTTATTCAGACTATTAATTCAGATAACAAAGTAAACAACGGCATCAATTTATCCACACAGACACATTTATCCATACAGGACTTAAAGGAAAATTTGGTAAACAGCCCCTAAGCCTTATATGTGTGTGTGTGTGTGTGTGTGTATATAGAGAGAGAGAGGTTCATTTGAGAAATGGTAAATGTATGAGAAATAGAGAAGTAATCCTAGCCTTTCATTCAGTCCAGATTGGATTTGACTGGTTTGCGTCTTTGACTGGTCAACAATTGCGGCTTTGACTGGTCAAAAGTTGCGGCTATTCCAAAAATAGAAGGACAGTTTCGTAATTTTCTTATGTTTAAATGTTAAATGTTTGGGTTGTTACAATTGGTATCAGAGCCAAGTTTAAGGGATCTAGGTGACCGGTCGAGCCTAGACTTAGACTGGAGGAGTAGAAACACAACTGAGAAATAGGAAGACAGTAGAAACACAACTGAGAAATAGGAAGACAGTAGAAACACAACTGAGAAATAGGAAGACAGTAGGGAGTCAAGTAATGAGGTGGTGAGGACTAGCATGTAAGGTAAATTTGGAATTACACCTGGCCAATGTAATTGTGAATTTACAGGTGTATGTGCTTAATTTACCTTGTTACATTGGACCTGTTGGATTAAATGTTGCATGTTTCCACTTTTCAGTAAGCATGTCTGAGCGCGTAACAAGGAGTAGATCTGTGTCGGTTGCGGAGGCAGTGTCGGTGAACGAAGTAATTGTGGAAGAACCAAAAGCCCCTCCGAGAAAGGTAGCCACTCGGGGAAGGTGACGTGGTCGCGAAAAGGGTCAAGGGAAGGAGTCCCGGAAGGCTGCCACTTAACTGGACGAACCTGAGACAGGAGCTCAAGGGAGAAAGACGGCGTAAGGGGGTCGTCGAGCGAGGAGCGTAGAGGTGATGGCGGAATAGGAACCCTCTTTGCAAGAGAGCTCGGCTACTATCAGAGGAAGAGGACGTTCAATAAGTCACGACGGGGGAAGAACCCAAGCCTTTGTGACTCAAGAAACTTTTGTTAATGAGATGGGAAAATCCAGGAAACGTTGTAAGCCCTGTTGGCTCATCAGACGAGGGAAACATTTGGAAGCAAGGGAAAGAGTGAAGAGAGAGAAGTAACTGAGATGTCGAACCCACCAGTGACTGTGATGGGTAGTCAATCTCAATCGTTTCTGGAAATGGCAAACAGAGCGGTGGAGGAGAGAGGTTGCAGCTACAAATCATTTTCTTCGTGCAAACCCCCTACCTTCAAAGGGGAACGTGATCTGGTGGTGGTGATAAAGTGGATTGGTGAAATGGAGCTGGTCTTTGACACCTACAAGTGTGCGGAGGAGGACAAGGTGGTGTTTGCATTGTCCATGCTAAGAGACAATGTTGTGTTTTGGTGGGAGGCCGAGACTGGAGGTAAGGGTTTAACAGCGGCAAAGGGAATGACTTGGAAAACTTTAGTCGCCAAATTCAAACGGCAGTTTTGCCCTTTAGCATCCGTAAAGAAATTGGAAAAGGAGTTCCTGAATTTGGAGTAAAGGGATATGACAGTACGGGAGTATACAACCAAGTTCCTTGAAAAGGCCCGATTTGCTGAGATTTTTGTGCCAAATGAGGAACGACGGATAGATAGATATTTGTTGGATTTAAGAAGTATCATCTAAGAGCTTGCGGCCGCACGAGAGCCTTCCACCTTTCAAGCGGCCGTTAACGCGGCTGAGATGACTGAAAAGGATAAAGTTCGCCAGCTGAGTGAGAGGAGTGGCGAGAAGAGGAGGTGGGAAGGGCCAAATCGTGGCCCTAAGAAGCTCAAGAGTGCAAGACCCGAGCAACGGGCGACTCAGAGGTTTGGGTACAAGTCATGCTACAAGTGTAATTGAATGTACATGGGGGAGTGCATGATAGACAGGGATGGTTGTTTTAAATATGGAAAGTCGAGGCATATGGCTCGGGATAGTCAGGGACTGAGGTCTTGCTATCAGTGTGGCTCTCCAGACCATATCAAATATGACTGTCCACAGGTGAAGAAGGCAGCGTTTGGAAGTGCCAGAGGAAAAGGAGGAGAAAGGAAGGTGGAACCAGCTCGGGCTAGGGTAAGAGCATTTAATATGACGGCGGAGGAGTGTGATCCCAATATTCAAGCAAACATGATTAATCAATACAAAAGAATTAACAATCAAAGAATTAAGATGAGAGAGAAATAGTCACAAGTGATGTCGTAGTCATTGATCTAACAGAGAGAATTACAATACAATGACCAAACAAGACTTACACAATTACTTACACACACTTCTCTAAAACAAGACAAAAGAATGCTTTATATAGGGTCAAACACAACCTTGACCACTACACAAGCTACATATAAAAGACAACACTACTTAACAAATTGACTCAAAATTCCATTCTAACATTCTCCCCCTTTTTGAGCAATTTGAAAAAACTTCAATTCATCTACCTCTTCATGCTTGTTCTTCTCAATCCCAAATATCCCTCAAACCTTCTGATTGCCTGTCTGAATCTGATTCTGTCCTTGATTATATCTATGACATCTTCAGTACAAATCCTTTGCATTCTTGGAATATGATCATTCTCAGCTAACCTTTGCTTATCACTTTCCTCATACTTTTCTTCTAGATTTTTCAAGACACCTTTCAGAGTTCCATCAGAATACTTAGCAACTTCGGTTGCCCTCCTAAATCTCTTCTCCTTTTTAAAATCCTTCTTATACACAACACTAAGTTCTGGCTCTCTTAGTACTGTGTAGAGTGGAATCTCTTCAAGTAGAGGATGAGTCATGTCAGGTGCAAGCAAATTAACTCTCCTTTGATTGGTTTCAATGCCCAGCTGAAAACCATACAAATAAGTATGATATATATGCCTTCAGATAAATCTCTTAATGCAATCCAAAGCAAACATAATATCAGGATATCTGATAGTTCTACTTCTGAAGTCATGATACAAAACCTCAATATCCCAAAAGTTTATGTTGGGAAAATCAGCTTCGCTGAAAGTATAAGTAGACAAGTTCTTTCTCTTAACTTCAAACTGAGGATACCAAATGTTATTATACTTATTCATGGTAACAAAGTACACTTGCACAATATCATGCTTGATCCTGACTTCTTTTTGAGTTCGGCTCCTTACTTGCAACAACTGGATGTAATCCTTCTGGTATTCTGGTGACTTGTCTTGATTAAGCAGAAGTTGAGCTTGATCTAACTGTCTGATATAGCTCACAAAAATCTTAACACCTTCTTCTAAGTAAGGAACTCTTAACATTCTTCTGATTCTCTTAATCTCTTCCATAGACATACCAGATTCATCATAACCAGTAAATGGAGTAGAACTTCCTTTTGGTTTATCTGAAGGACCTACTTCATCTTGTGGAAAGGTTGGCACAATTGGAGGTTCCTTAACAAACTCCTCTTGATGAACTGGACTTCCAGGCTTCTTCTGATATGGCAACACTTCTTCCATATGAGTACCAGAAACATGAGTATCAGACATATGAACATCGATATCAGGATTGACAGATGATTCCACATTTTGCTCAGCAACATCAGTTTGAACAACACTGGGATGAGAACTAAACTTACTGAATGAAGGAATAGATTGAACTACAACAATACTTGGTTCAGGAACACTCTCATGAACAGGACTTAAATGTAATCCCTCAGGTGTACTCTGAGCGAACATATCATTCAAAGCTTTTGTGTCCCTATCCTCAAAAAAAAATCATCAAGTATGCTTGCTTCATTCTCTGGAATCTCTTGAGCTCTTTTAACAAACACAGTAACATCAACAACTTCATCATCAGATTCCAGCTCCAAGAACTCATCTTTTTGACCTTCCTCTTTCATTCTCCAATACAGCTCATACTTTGCATCAGCTTCTTCAAAAGTATCATCTTCAAGAGAAATTACATCAGGATTAGGAAGACCTGTAATCTCCAGAATTTCTTGCCTTGTTGCAATCTTAGGCTTTTCAACCCTCGATTCAACACCTTCTCCAACATATAATACAATCTCCATTTGATCATTCTGCTCAGAATCATGATCAGCTCCCCTCTTTTCACTTTCAACATTTTCAGTCCTTTCTTCCACCATGACTGATACACCAGATCCAGTAGCAGCTGCCTGTTTCTCCCTTTTCTCCCCCTCGTGATCATGATCATGTTCTCTAGTAGAAACAGCTGCTTGGGTTTTGCAAGAAGTTTGAACTACCTATTTGATTTCAATTACTGGATCCTTCCCTTTCAAAAAACGTTTAATACTTCCAACTTCCTCATGCACCTTCTCAAGATTACGAGATTCAACAACCTTTAAGGCGTCGTCGAGAAGTTCCTTTGACACGAAGTCTGGGTTAGTAACGGCGGTATCACTTAGATTAACCGTTTTCATGACAACTGATGAATCAATTGCATGGCATGTGTTCATCGTTGGCAAAGATGTGTCGATGACAGGACTTCTAACCGATCCTTATAGTCCGGATTGCGGAGCTACAACGGTTGTTCTGATCGTGTCACTAAGACATTTGTTGATCCAAACTCTCTAAGTGATTTGATAACGACCCTCTTCACCATCAGCGATCAAACTGAGCCTGTTCAGTTATCGCTGATAGTCTTTCTTATAAACATTTCTATGTATTAGTGTTTCACCATCAGCAATCAGACTGAGTCTGTTCAGTTATCACTGATAGTTTCTGATGTAAACAGTAAACGTAATCCCTGAAGACAAGCCTCGCGTCAACAGATGTTCATAGCTGAATTGAAGACGAAGTTGCTGAACAAAGACAAATCTACTAGTGACCTGATGCGGATATCAGTGAAGCAAAGACGAATCTACTTATATGTGAAGGAACATGAGGAAAAGCTTCAGCGATCGTTGAAATCTTGTTATCTCTGAAGAAAGAGATACTCAGCGATCGAATGATCACTTAGCTTATGCCTCAAGTTTCCTTTTGTCTCACCTTGCACAACTTAGTACGATATGTCAGAACGGACATGTCTCTACCATAATTCGTACAACACCTTTGTCAACTACACTGTTCATTGTCCGGCCGAAAGCATGTTTCCCAAAAGTCAGACTCCCAAAGCCAATCAGTGAACGCCACGTGTAAAGTGCCCTGCCATGCATTTAATGCAGAGGGTATAAATAGGAAGATCACCCCTTCATCTGAAGTGTGCTTAATCCTTGAACTCCGAAATAGAAACCTTTGTTTTCTATATCTCTTAATCCCCCATTCTCTGAATTTCTTATGCAACCATCTTAGTGTTTCTTAAGTTTGTTTAGATTGAGTCTGTCTTAATCTTATTCCGCAACAAACTTGTAAATTGTATTTGATTTATCAATAAACAATTTATTAAACTTTAATTCTTGTGTTTGTATTCAACCCCCCCCCCCCTTCTACAAACTTGTTAAGCACCTTAGGGACCAACAAGTGGTATCAGAGCAGTTTGTTTAATCTAATAAACAAGATCTTGCTTTATTCTCTTCTTTGCTGTTCTAAATGGCACTTAACACAAACACAAACTATTATGATAATGGTTCACTTTCTAAACCTCCTCGATTTAGCATAGATAACTTTTCTCTATGGAAAAATTGAATGATGCTATTTCTTGAAGGTGCGGATCCTACTATACCTGAATATATAGAAAATTGACCCTATAAACCTGTTAGAATTATAGCTGCAATTCCCGCTACTGCCACTACTGAAGCTGTCCCTGAATGCTATGTCGTTAAGGAAGTAAGACAGTGGAGTGATGAAGATAAAAAGAAGGTAGGAATAGATATAAGAGCAAAGACCATTATTTCAATGGCTCTGCCTGATGAAGTTTTCCATTCCATCATGCATCTGAAAACTTCTAAAGAAATGTGGGAAACCATAGTGTTCAATATGAGGGCACCACTGAAATCCAAGAAACTCGTAAGATTAACTTGGTAAGACAGTATAAAAGTTTCATCGCGGATAAGAATGAATCTCTCTCTGACGTTCATCAGCGGTTTAACTGCTTAATCATTGACCTAAGAACTGTTGGCAGGACCTATTCTAATTCTGAGATCCTAACAAAATTCTTAGAATGTCTTCCTGAAAGCTGGGACAGTTATTCAATATGTCTTAAGCTTACAAAAGACTTAAATTCTCTTTCTCTCAGCACTCTGTATGGAATATTGCTCAACTATGAGCAATCGAATCTCCTGAAGAAAAATCTTGTAAAAGATTCTAAAGACTCCAAAAGCACTCCTGTTGTTTTAGTCTCTTCAGAGATAATTCCATCTCAGCGATCTACTCTCACCATCACTGAGTTAGATTCTGAATCTGAGGATCTATCTGACCCTGATCTTTCAGAGTTTGATGAGTCCTTACAGTTATTCAGTAAGCCTCTCTCTCTTACTGAAAAGCCAAAATCAACGCCTGTTGATAAGGCTACTGCCACTTGCTATAACTGTGAAAAGATTGGACACTTTGCTAGTGAGTGCAGGTCGAAAAAGGTCTTCAAAACTTTTACCTCAAGAAGATCCAGTGATGACATATACCTAAAGCTGAAGAAAAAATATCAAAAACTGAAAAGCTATAAGCAAAAAGGTAAAGGTCTCATCGCTGAAGAACATGACTGGGCTGAATCAGAAGAATCAAGCTCTGATGAAGAAGCCGCCACTAATCTCTGCCTCATGGCTGAGATTAAAGAAGAAGTGGAAGAAGCATCTGAACCTTCCATGAGCTACATATCATCTCAGGTATCTATCTCTACAAATCCCTCTCTGCCTGAAACTGAGAGAAGTCGCGTTGTTGATGTGCTGACGATTGACCTTTATAATGCTCTAAACGACAAAACTCAAGCTGAGAATAAAAATGTTCATTTAACTCAAGAGCTAGAGAAATGTCATGAAAATATCAGAGAACTAACTCTTTTAGAAGAGAAGTTGAAAGATCAAGTCATTATAAATGAAATCATCAGCATTGAACGCGAACAAGCCATCGCTGCTCTAAAAGCAGAAAAAGCTCATGTTGAAAAATGGTGCAAATCATCAACAAAGATCTCTGAGATAATAAATGCTCAAACTCCTGAAAGTGATAAAACTGGTCTTGGCTTTTGGACACCACAGGATGAGCCAAAGAAGAAAGTTCCATGCTTAAGTTTGGAACGTTTGTCACTCATATCTCTGACACTTCTTATGATCAATTCTATCCTTATTCTTCTAATTCTATCCCTGAGAAAAAATCCAAAGACACTAAGTCTGCGGATAAAGGAAAAACCATTCTTCTTCCTCAGAAGGCTACAAGGAAAGCAAAGCTGAAGGTTACTTCTAAACCTTCATCAAATCAATCCTCTAGCTCTGTGATAGAAATATTTGATCTTTGTCCTCCAAAGCTAAAGATTGATCTTAAATCCACGAGATCTGAAGAAATGAAAATTCCTCCTAGATCTCATGACAAAAGCCTTCTTGCACCTGGACCTGCTCATCTTAAACTTGCAAAACCTTCTACTTCTGGTCCTAAAACCATTTTCAAAGACAGAAAATGTTATCACTGTGGTTTTACTGACCATATTGCAAGCAAATGCCCGACTGCCACCAAAGCTGATAAAACAACTAAAATAAAGATAAATGCCTCTAAGACTGAGAAGGTCACCAAAGTTAAAAAAATCAACCAAGGTGAAAAATACCACTAAGGTTAAGAAATTAACCAAAGTGAAGATTACCACTGAAGCTGAATCTTCATCTGCTGAGAAGACTGCTGAAACTTCCTTATCCACTAACTCAAAAGGACCCATTGAAAAGTGGGTACCAAACAACGCTTAATCTTCCTTATGTGTGCAGGGATCAAAGGGCATCTGGTATCTCGATAGTGGATGTTCTCGTCATATGACTGGACAAAAAGACCTGCTTACTGAATACAAGGAAGAAAAAGGTCCCTCTATGACCTTCGGTGGAAATTGAAAAGGATATACCCGAGGGTTTTGTGTCCTCAGCAATGGAACAACTACCTTTCGATGAGTCGCTTATGTAGATGGACTGAAGCACAACCTTCTGAGCATCAGTCAGCTATGTGAGAAAGACTACGAAGTTCGCTTTTCTAAAAAAGCATGTTCAGTGGTGGATGAGAAAGGAAAACGTGCTCTCAGTGGTTATCGCAGAGAAAATGTCTATGTAATAGATATGGACTCTACTATCACTAAAAACTTATATTTTCTCTCTAAGGCCTCTTCTGATGTCAACTGTCTATGGCATAAAAGGCTCTCTCATCTAAACTTCAAAACCCTGAATTCTCTCTCATCTAAGGAACTGGTTTCTGGTCTTCCTCAGCACTCATATGCTAAATAATCTCTCTGCTCAGCATGTGAAAAAGAAAAACAAACAAAAGCTAGTTTCAAGTCTAAACAAGTTTCCTCAGTGACAAGTCCTCTTCAGCTCTTGCATATGGATCTGTTTGGCCCTGTCAACATCCAATCAATAGCTGGAAAGAAATATACGCTTGTCATTGTAGATGAATTCTCTCATTATACCTGGGTTATCTTTCTTCGTTGTAAGAGTGATACTCCAGAAGAACTAATATCTTTTGTTAAAAAGATGGAAGTGCTGAATAATCTTACTGTTCGTTCAATAAGAAGTGATCATGGAACTGAATTCAAAAACAGATCCCTGAACAATTTCTTTGAGAACAAGGGAATTTCTCATAAGTTCTCTTCAGTAAGAACACCTCAGCAAAACGGAGTCGCTGAAAAAAAAGAAACAGAACGATCATTGAAGCTGCTAGATCAATGCTCAGCGATTCTCATCTCCCTACTCAATTTTGGGCAGAAGCTGTAAACATTGCATGTTTTACTCAAAACAGATCGCTGATAGTAAAGCGATTTGGGAAGACAGCTTATGAACTTTTTCATGGAAGGAAGCCTTCTATCAGCTTTCTTCATATCTTTGGTTGTCAGTGCTATATCATAAATAACAGAGATCAACTTGGAAAGTTCGACCCAAAAGCTGATGATGGAATATTTCTAGGATATCTTAAACAATAGAGTTTTCAACAAAAGAAGACTATCTGTAGAAGAAACAATTCATGTCACATTCGATGAAACTCGCTCAGCGAACTCTAAACCAATCACTGACAATGAAGAGTTAAATGCTTGGATGCTTTCTCACTATAGAGAAACAGAACCTTTCTTCTCAAACCATCAGCATTCAGATCCTCCAGCCGCTGATGATGATCCAAACATTATACATCCTAATGCTGAATCCACCTCATGGGTTTCAGCTGAACCTCTTAACACACTACTACCATCAGATCTACCTTCGTCTGAAAACCTCTCTAATAACAACAGCATGTCCAGTACTCAATAGTTAATTGCTGATGAACCTCAAATGTCCTCATCAGTAATCATTCCAATTGTTGATACAACCTCTGAGTTAAGCAATCATGCTTCTGATCAGCGATGGACCAAAGATCACCCAATAGATCAAATTCTTGGTGATCTCAATGCAGGTATTCAGACACGATGAAGCTCGGGTAATATCTGTCTCTTTGTCAACTTTCTCTCTTTAATAGAACCAAAGAAGACTGATGATGCCCTCAGAGATCCAAACTGGGTCAGCGCTATGCAAGAAGAGCTGACTGAATTCTCTCGAAACAAAGTTTGGAATCTCGTTCCTAGACCATATGATAAAACTGTTATTGGCACCAAATGGGTGTTTAGAAACAAGTTAGATGAACATGGAACTGTAACCCGCAACAAGGCTCGACTTGTTGCTCAGGGATACAGACAAGAGGAAGGTATAGACTATGATGAAACCTTTGCCCCTGTGGCTAGGCTCGAAGCAATTCGACTATTCTTAGCTTATGCAGTCTATAAAGACTTCATCGTCTATCAAATGGATGGAAAATCAGCGTTCCTAAATGGAAAGCTGAATGAAGAAGTCTATGTAGAACAACCACCAGGGTTCTATGACCCTAAGTATCCAAATTATGTTTATAAATTGGATAAGGCTCTCTATGGTCTAAAACAAGCCCCTCGTGCTTGGTATGACACTCTCTCATCATTTCTTATCTCTGAAAATTTTGAACGTGGCAAGATTGATAATACGTTATTTTTCAGAAAGATAAAAGGTCATATAATTCTTGTACAAATATATGTCGATGACATAATATTTGGTTCTACTAACCCATCTCTATGTACTCGCTTCGCTGAAAGAATGAAGAAAGAATATAACATGAGTATGATGGGTGAGCTGACATATTTTCTTGGTCTTCAGATTAAACAATCTGACAAATGTACTTTCATCAACCAAGGTAAGTATTTTAAAGATATACTAAAGAAGTTTGATCTTACACAAACTTCAGTGATAAAAACTCCTATGGCACCACCCCTGACACTTAACAAAGATCCTTCTAGAAAACCTGTTAATGTCACTGCCTATAGAGGAATGATAGGCTCCCTGCTGTATCTTACAGCGAGCCGACCTGACATTATGTACTCTACTTGTTTATGTGCACGCTATCAATTTGAACCCAAGGAATCCCATATGATCGTTGTTAAGCGAATTTTCAGATATCTGAAGGGAACTCCTAACCTCGGTCTTTGGTATCCTAAAGACTCAGGGTTCGATCTAACTGGTTATTCTGATAGTAATTTTGCAGGCTGTAAACTTGACAGAAAGAGTACCACTAGTGGATGTCAACTCCTGGGAGGAAAGCTGGTAAGCTGGACAAGCAAGAAGCAAAATTCAGTGTCCACTTCCACAGCTGAAGCTGAATACGTAGCCGCTGGAAGCTGTTGTTCTCAGATCTTATGGATGAGAAATCAACTATTAGACTACGACCTTCAGCTGTCAAAGATTCTTATCTATTGCGACAGTACTAGTGCTATCGCTATAGCAAATAATCTAGTACTACATTCAAAGACGAAACACATAGAGATCAGATATCACTTTATCAGAGATCATGTGATGAATGGTGATATTGAACTTCACTTTATCCCTACTGACTTTCAGCTTGCTGATTTATTCACCAAACCTCTTGATGAGACAAGGTTCAACTTTCTCATTAGTGATCTTGGAATGTTGAATCTCGAAGAATAATAAGTTCCCTTTTTATCATAAGTAATCATAAGTTCCCTTTTTATCATTCTCTCTGATAAACATTCTGACTCTCAGGTATGCTTTCTCAATCCCTATAACTGAATCATCAGTCAGTTAAAATGTTTTTCAAAATATAAACTTTAATCACTGAATTTTTTTAAATGATTAAAAGCTTTTTGAAAAATACATTCATCACTGATATTTCTTGTCAGTGATCTTTAAAAAGAAAATCTATCCCTATCTTTACCATCAGGGATACTTTCAAAAAGAAAATCTATCGCTGAGTTTTCTTCAGCGATAATTTCAAAACGGACAAATGAACAGTCTCTCTTCTATGACGTCATTTGAACCGACAATCCACGACATGCCGTTTTTTTCTGACACGTTCGTCCGTTGACTTTCCATCGAATCAACTTCGTGGGACGTGTCCATGTCATGAAGAGCATTTGTTTTCCCGCCTCTCACACTCTCTCTCCTCTCTCTCAAGTATACAAAGAATGTTTTTCCATTCTTATCATTTTACACTTTCTGGAATACTTTCAAAGCAAGAATACTCTCTCAAGCATTCTAGCAATTCTCAAGCATTTGTATCATCCTCTTCAAAGATCAACAGGTTATTCTTGATCTTTTTCTAATTCTTGTCTTAAATATTTTTACATAAAACTCCATTTATGGGTTTATAAGATTCTAATCACATAAAATCATTTTCATTTTTGATTTTATTCTTTAAAAACCATTTTATTTTGATTTTCTTCATTCAAAATCTTTGGTTTTTCTTCTTGTTCTTGTATATTATATTAAGAACACCTTGTTAATCTTCAAATTTTTTGATTTTCTATGTTTCTTTCCTCAAATAGAAACTAGAAAATCTTCTTTATTTTTAGACTAAAACCTTTTCTTCTACTCTTTTATCTACTCATATTCAGAATGGCTCAATATGCACTTGTCGCTTCTAAAAACGTCAAATTCGCACTCACTGAATCGGAGCTTCCAAAGAATAATCATCTCGAACGTCTCGATTTTGACGGTGTCAAGTACCCATATCTGAAGGAAGCCGCAGGATTTCTAAAACAATCCTGCATTGCTTACGCTATCACTGTGGATCCCACACCCTCCAAAGCTCTTCTCCAGCAATTCTGGTTCACCGCTGAAGAAACCTCTCTCACCAACAAAAAGGGTGAACAGGTTCCTGCCATTTCCTTCATCACTAAACTAGGATCAGGGGTGATGATTGCCTTAGGGCTGAGGAAAGCTCTGCGTTTTCCTGACAAACCCAGGAACGGATTTGATGCCTTGCCAACTGATGCTGAAATCATCCAATTCCTGGATGATATGGAATACGCTTGGGATCCCAAGCCAAGGACGACAATTCCCAACAAGAATCTGACTCTTGTGAAGAAGGCACTGATGCCTTCTTAGCTTAACTACATCTTCTTACACTTCATTCAGTGTATGAGTGGAAAGAGTGGGTCACTGGACCAAGCCAGCAAGATTCAGGTCAAGATGGCTTACTCAGTGATCGCTGGACGAAACTTCGACTACGCAATAGCTATCTTTGACGATCTCAAGTCAAAGATAGAGAAGACTGAAAGGGATCCCAAGGTCCCCTACGTACGCTTCATCTGCGCATACCTGAAGTTTCTTTACCCTGCTACTTACCCCACTAACTCAGATGCATCTTTTTCGAAAGTGGGTCAGCGCTCCCAGGAGGTCAAGATGCTCCCCAATGAGGTAAGTATCTCGGAACTTCGCTCTCGTCTCTCTCTCCTCACTTCTTCGTCTTCAGCGGCCACACAGGAGGTTCCTTCTTTTGCTATCCCTGCGGCTACCCCTTCCAAACGACCATCAACTGGTTCCCTGGTCCTTCGAAGAAGGCCAAGGTGACCAAAGAGAAAAGTACCACTAGTTCAAGACCTAAGGATGTTTCTCAACAAACCTCCTTAGATGCTTTCGTGGGTCTCTCCTTCACATCCTCAGCGATAACCACTTCAACCGTGCCAGCGATCTCGGTCGCTGTCACAACAACAGTGACGCAACCTACAATCTCAGTTTAGCAACAACCTGAGGTAAATACCCCTATCCCTACATCTTCTATCCCCATCTCTAGTCCTTCTATTTCATTGATCTCTAACCCTCCATCTATTTCTACTCAACCACAGTTTGGACCCATAGGACCTGAACATCAATCTTTTGAGGAATCGTTACAATTCTACAAAATGTTTGATAATTCAGGTATCCCTATAACCTTAAACACTTCTCTCAACTCACCATATAAGCCTGTTTCTCAAAAACTAACTTATATTTCAGGTCCTAGTTTGGCGACTGTTGACACCAATGTCAACAGTTTGACTACGAAGGTGGAGGCTCTGACTTCATCTCTCAACAACACCACCATTGTTGTTCAATCAGCTGGTGAAGCTCTGAAGACGCTGACAGTCAACTGCGCCTCCAAAGTTGATATTTCTCAAATCGCTACTCTCCAAGAAGCGATTGTCAAAGTCAGGGAGGACTCACAGCAACAGTTTGCAGCTCTGACTACAAAGGTTGATGCCTATGAGGTCCTTCTTCAGCAGATCCTGGCCCTCCTGAAGGAACCAACTCCAACTCCTGTTCCTTCATTTACAGAAGACAACTGCACCGCTCTAGACGTAGTTGTGGAGTTTATTCATCAAGCTACGTCCGATATCCCTGTACTTGAAGACCGGATCAAAGGACTGGAGGCTGAAGTCCAGAAGTTGTCCACCGCTGAGACCTCTACTCCTTCCCAAGATCTCTCCCTCCGTGATAATGACAAAGAGGGGGAGAAAGCATCTAAAGAAAATAAGGAGAAAGCGTCTGAAGAAAATAAGGAAAAAGAAGCTGATGCTGCTGAACAACTGAAGGAAACTCCCTCTCATGTTGAGGGGGAGATAGCTGCTGAGAAATCCCCTCCTACCATCGTTGATCTAGTTGATGATGAGGAAGAGGAAGAGGATGAAGATGAAGATGAAGCCCTTGATCTTGAAGATCAAATGGAAGAACTTCTTCTAGATGATGATGATGATGATGAAGAAGATCAATCCTTATGGTGTTCTTCAGCCGTCACTTCATCAGCGATAGCTTCGAAAAAAAGTTATCAAAGCAGAGGGGGGAGTCAAGAGACACCTTCAGGAACCCCTTCCCAAAGCAAAGGTGCAACTGCTGAGGGAACCCTGAAGATGATTTCACTACCTGAGGAGAATCCTTCTCATGTATGCCTTACTCTTGTTCCTTTATCCTTCAATAAAAATCCCACCCCTGTTTCTTTCTAGCTTTTATCTATCTTCTTACCTAAAAATAAATCTAACCTTTTTCTTTTTCTGACAAGATAGTTCTCTCCCCTGCTTAAGAATAAAGAGCTTCAAATAATACCAGCTGCTGAAGCTGATGACCAAATAATCCCAATCTCTGTCAGGGAGATTGATGAAGAGGATGAAGAAGAAGAAGAAACCCTGCAACATCATGGAAGGCCCTCTAGACCATCTCACTGGTCAGAGGAAGAGAGAAAGAAAAGAACAGAGATGATCTCTCATCTGGAGAGTCAACGACGAAAGGTCCCCTCTCAATCATCAGATCTGGAGTTCCTGACTGAAGCTGAAATTGAAGAATCCGTCAGGGCTGAGAAGTTGATTGCTGACTGTCAAAGAGATGCCTCTCTGGCTCTCAAAATTCAGTCACTCTAACTTGGTCCAGTAGATGGTTCCTTTTCACAGTCTTCAAAGGAATTCACTGTGGGTATGGGAAAGATCACAAATTTAGATATACTTTCTTGAACCTGTGTAGTCCCTGATCCTCCACATCCTGAACCTGCATAATCATCACTAGTGAAACCAAAGGAGTTAGTTAGTGAATCAATGTCAAATAGCCACTGAGGACCAGACCCAATAGGATTTGGTGTGTTCTCATTGCATTTGACATTGTCACTTTCTTCAATTATTCTAGAAGATGAGTTAAAAACTCTGTAGGCCTTACTCTGAGATGAATACCCAACAAGAAATCCATCATCTGCTTTGCTATCAAACTTACCTAAGTGAGATTTGGTATTGAGAATTGTACAAGGACACCTAAAAGGTTTGAAGAAACAATGAAAGGTTTTCTTTTATTTAAAAGCTCATATGGTGTCTTGTTCTTTGGCTTAACTACTAGAACTCTGTTTTGGACATAGCAGGTCGTGTTAACTGCTTCAGCCCAGAAGGTAATTGGCAGTTTTGAATCAGCCAACAGAGATCTAGCAGCCTCTATTAGTGTCCTATTTCTCCTTTCAGCAACACCATTCTGTTGAGGAGTCCTAGGAGCACTATATTGTCTCTCAATGCCTTTTTCTTCACAAAAGGTGTTTAGATCAAGATTTTTGAATTCAGTCCCATTATCTGATCTAATGACTTTTACTTTTTGATTGGTTTGGTTTTCAATTCGTAGGATAAAGGATTTGATTAGTCCACTTGTCTCATCCTTAGTCCTGAGAAAATATACCCAGGTAAATTTAGAGTAATCATCAACAATAACCAAGCAGTAAGATTTCTTGCCTATACTCATAACATTTGTAGGACCAAACAGATCTATATGTAATAACTGGAGACAAGAAGAAATTGAGTTTATCTCTTTGGTCTTATGAGAAGTTTTATGTTGTTTGCCTTTAAGGCAAGCAACACAATGATCATCACATGAAAAGACTTTAGAAGGTAAACCTCTTACAAGGTTGTTTTTAACAAGTTTGTTCATAGTCTTAAAATTCATGTGACACATCCTTCTGTGCCAAAGAGAGGATTCATCTACAGAAGCTTTGGAAACAAGACAATTTAGAGATGAATCACTATCCACATTGTCCATATCTAGACAGTAAACATTGTCCTTTCTTGGAGTTCTAAGTAGTATCATGCTTTCATCAACTACCTTGAACCCTGGAGCAAGGATCATACACTCAGTATTTGTAAATAATATACTATGTTGTTTGTCACATACCTATGATACACTTAACAGGTTGTACTTCAATTGATCAACATAGTAGACATCCTCAAATGTCATCTTACCTTTGGTGACATTACCTTTTCCATTTATTTTTCCACCAGTAAGATTATCTCCAAATGCAACATGTCCTCCATTGATATGCTTGAAATCCTGAAGGCATGGCATGTTGCTTGTCATGTGCCTAGAGCAACCACTATCAACATGCCATATGCTCTTTCCCTTGAGCTGTTGGTTGCCCTGCACATATGATAGATTAGTTAGTATGAATTAGGAACCCAAGCCAAAGTGGTCTTGGGTACCCCTTTCTCATCAAAATACTTGCATTCTTTCTTGACAAGATTTTTGAACTTTAACTCCTCATTCTTGGAGTACTTTGTCACAATAATAGGCTTGGAAACATTTGTGCTAGAAGCAGTACTGGTTTTAGAAGTACTAACTGCCTTAGCAGCACTTGCATGCTTAGCAGTACTAACCTTGTTAGCAGTAGTAACTGTGTTAGCAGCAGTAACTGTGTTGGCAGTATTAACCTTTGAAGAGGTACTAACTGTATTAGCAGCATTAATGTTTTCAGCAGTACTAACACAGGTAGCAGCAGTAATACTTCCAGCAGCACTAACCCTGTCAGCAGTACTAACAGTTTTAGTGCTTTTAGGCACCCATATTTTAATACTTTCTTTTAAAATCTTTTTCTTCATGGGGTCTTTCCTTTCACCATGTTTCTTTATCACATGTTTCTTTCCAGCCTTCCTATAACCAACAGGTTTTTGCACAAATCTTTGAAAGGTCATCTGTTGATTAATAGGGTTAAAGAAGCAATATTTAGCCAAATGATTTAACTTGCCACATATGAAACAAGGTTTTGGTCTATTGATTTTACTCAGATCAACTCCTTGCTTCTGAGGCCATTGATTATTCCAGTTTCTTTGATTTCCTCTTTTTAAACCAGAATTTAGGCTCTTGGCTTTACTGCAATCACACTGTTTACAAGATCCAGGATTCACAACCGTGGTTTGTTTGTAATGGACCTTGTTATCCTTTCCTTTGGTCTTCTCTATCTCCTTGGACTTGACCCAGATTTTCCAAAGGATCTATCTTAAAGGATCTATCTTAAAGGATCTATCTTAAAGGATCTATCTTAAAGGACTCACTGGCTTCTTTCTCAGTTAAATCCTTAATTACTACTTCATCCAAAGGATCTATCTTAAAGGCTTTCTCAGATAAGTCCTTTTTCTCCTTGGTTTCTAACAAGTCTGAAGTAGGAGAGATATAATTGTTGTTGTAAGGAGGAGGTGTATTGTTGTATCCAATACCAGGCTTCATCTTGTCATGAATCTGAGCCTTTAGAAGAGAATCCATTGCTTTTAAAGCATATGAAAACTTTTCTATGTCAAGTTTAACTTTAGACAGTTCCTCTTTCAGCCTATCACTCTCTTCTAGTGATTTAGACAGTTTGGTCTCTAACTCATTCTTTTCCCACTTCCAATAGTTTGTGTCATAAGAGTGTTGAAGTTCATTAGCATGAAAGCCTTTGATTTGCTCTTCAAATCTCTCTACTATTAACACATAATCTCTTCTATCCTTTTCTAATCTTTTGAGGTCATCACACATACTTTGATTGTGATCTCTGTATCTTTTGACAGTGTCAATGCAACATTTAGTACAAAGATTAGAAATTACCTCAGAGGGGAGATCAGACACTTCTGCCATAAGAGCTTGATTCTGAATGGCTTCCTCAGCTTGATCACTCCAGTCAAATCCCATTCCTTGTTGAGAAACAAGGGTTTGAGCAGGATTCTTGTTCTGAGTGTAGCCTTCATTCTGAGCTTGTTGGTGGTTGTTGTTTGGAACAACACTCCTGCATTCTCTAGCAAAGTGTCCTTTCATGTGACACTTATAACATTCCACCTTGGTCTTGTCAAAACCAGCTCCATCTTCTCTTCTTTGAGAGAAGTTATTCCTTCTTGTTCTTTTAATGAACTTCTTCACCCTCATGGATAACATGGCCATCTGCCATTTAGTATCCATCTCCTCCAGGTCATCAGGGTGAAGTTGATCCAGATCATCATTAATCAATGAATTGTTACTATGACTGGACAAAAAGGCTTCAAAGATAGTTTCAGTGCCTTTTTCTGAACTTACTCCACTGGCAGTACTAACTGCTTCAGGGTTGGCAGTAGTATCAGTGGATGCTGAAAGAAGTGCAGCATTGTGGACATAACCAGTGGGCTTCTTCTTGATCTCTACCTCAGTTTCAAAAACTCTTAGATCATTGTATAGATCATCAAGTTCTTTCTCTTCCAGATTGTCACTCTGTCTATATGAGACAGTGTACATAGTCCATTTGTCAGGATCGAATTCTTAACAAGAATTAGTTCTCAGAAACTAATATCAAAGAAGTTGCGGAATAACACTTTGATATTTAATAAAACAGTAAACAAAACAGTATATGATTAACAAACTGTAAACTTGTATTGAATGCTTGAAGCTACAAGATTACACACTCAACCTCAATATTGATGAATAGACTCACCAATACGAATTCTACTTCTCTAGAATTAGGATCTAAGCCTTGAGGTTGATTTTCTCTCTATCAATTGTTATCAAAAGTTATTTCTATCTATTCTATACATTCTATACATATACTGATCAAAAGATAATTACAAAGAATAAACAAATCTGCAGTATATCTTCCATGTATATCTTCAGTATATCCTCAGTATATCCAGCTGTCATACTTTCCATCCGGATCTCTTTAGCAGCACTAATTATGCTCAGCAGTAGTAACTTCTTCTAGCAGCATTAACTACTAAGCAGTACTAACTACTAGCCGTACTAACTAGCTAAGCAGTACTAACTTTATTCAAGAAGCACTAACTTTGACTAGCAGTAGTAATTCTACTAGCAGTAGTAATACTCAGCAATATTATCCTTCAAAGTGCTCTGGCAGTAGTAACCACTCTTGTACTAGCAGTAGTAACCACACTTAGTAGAATCTTCAGTTCCCAACAATCTCCCCCTAACTTGACTTTTAGAAGAGAAGTCAAGTTCTTCATACACTACTTCAGAAGCTCTCCAAGATGCTTTCAACACCTCTGGTTCAATTTCCCAAATTTGGATCTAGGCCCAAGCTTTGATTCACAGTTCTTCTCACCACAATCTTGGCCATCTCTGAATCCTTTGTACAGACCAGTGTAGCTTTAAGCATCCCTTCCAACTTCTCCTTGCTATGCTCATAGATTTTGTCCACCAGGTAGTATTCATGATAACAGTTGTCAATAGTAATCATGTATACTCCACAGTTTTCAAATAGTATCCATTTGTCAATCTTCTTGAATATAAACTCATGCTTATGATCTTTAATCCTATGATGTACTCTTTCTGGATCAAACATCATGCACAAGTATTCTAATGTAACTTTGAGAAGATTCTCTTCAGTACCGTTCAACACAGGTTCATAAAGTTTCATCCCCACTTTGTATAATTCTTCCATATCAGCTCTGGAGCAACTTCTAATAACTCTCCCCCATGTTGAATAAGCTTCAAATGAACCATCAGCTCTCTTGATTCTGAAGAAGTTCTTTCCATTGTCTCTTAGAATATCCCAGAAGATGATCTCTGGAGCTTGCATAGAGATTGGATCAGCCTTCAAAGGTTCCACTATGGTCATGTACGTATCCATATTCTCATCTGTTGGCTCACTTGACTGTTTTGGAAGTTGAACTGATTCTGCTATAGGTACCTCTGAATGTTCTGTTGTAGTACCAGCTGTTTCTTCTACTCTGGGCCTTTTAGACTGCCTTTTGGAAGCAATTGTCTTCACCCTTTTACCAGCTTTGGCTTCAACACCAACACTCCCAGGTTCTTCCTTTTTCTCTTCTGCTTCTTCTTTGGAAGGTGTAGTTTCCTCAGGGAATGGTTGTTGGATGTTGAGATCATGTCTCTCTCTCATCCTTCTCTCAGCCTCCTCCCTTTGTGCTGAGTCCCCTTAGAGTTTGGCCATTTCCTTATTATATAATTCTTCAACCTGAGAGTATGCCATATGAGTAAACATCTCCCCCTTAACACCAATTGCACCTTTCAGGAAGTTTATCATCTTTCTTCTTTCCTGATTGGCCAATAAGGTCTTGGAGGGTTATCTTTTCTGCTTTTTGAATGGCATCCTTTTTACTTGTGCTTGCTTGGCCTGAGTTGCTGTTTTTATGCTCTTCTGATACTCTTCATTTAGTTTTCTGGCCATATTCAGTGCAAGCTCTCTATCCTTCTGAGATTGAAGTTGTTCCTCCCTTTCCAATTCTGCCTGAAGCTGCTTTGCCACTTCTTCATCCAGTTCTACCTGATTTTTCTTCTTTGCAGGTTGTTCAGGTTCAATCATTTTAGCTTTACCCTTTGTATCCTTCAACCCTGCCTCACTTCTTTCTTGTGTCTTCTTCTCAATACCTCCTTCATTGATGACCACTCCCTTAGCCTTTTGAGTAGCCTTAGGAGTGTCATTCTTTGCTTTTACTAAGGTTTCAGCTATTTCCAATTCTTCAACAGATAGCCCTGTTGCTGCTTGAACATTATCTGTTTCTACTTCTTGTGTTTCTGTTTCTGCAGCTTTCTCGCCTTACCATCAATTCCCATCTCATAAATACTTTCTTTTTCTGCTTCAGCCTCTGAATTCTCCCCCTTGTTGAAATCATCTTGAACACTTGTCCTCCTCTTTAACACAAACTGCTTCCTTCTCTTTTTCTGTAACAATCTTGTCACCATTTTCTTTAGTTTGGTGATCTGAACTTGTTGAGATAGGATAACCAGCTTCATCTCCTCTATTTCTTTACCTTGCTTTATGACATCCTTGTTGATGTTTCCCATGGTTTCCATCAATTCCTCATAGTTATATCTGTCCTCACCTTCTCCAGGAGTGTTACCCCCTATTGAAGGATCATTGGATCTTTTTGAAGTGGAAGTCTTCTGCCTAGCAGAAGCACTATCCACCCCCGTGGTTTCTTGGCACCAGGGACCTTCAAATGATTGCTCATTTGAAGTTGCCATGGGGGAGGTCTTATTGATGTTACCACTTTCCTCCTCTGTGCTAGCAGGAGTAGTGGCAGCCTCATCACCCATATGCTCTTCCTCCTCCTCAGAGAGCACCTCCTTGGGGTTGGGAGACACCCCTGTGGTTCCCCTATGGATATTCTCTAAAGGAGAATTCTCCTTTAGAGGGCTTAAAGGCTTGGGGGTGATGGTACAAGAAGGGAAGGAGCCTTCTTTACCTGTTTCCTCTTGTAGGTTTGGGTAATAGGAGAGATTGGTTTTTCAAGAAGAGACTGGGGAATTGTTTTTGAGTGGGAAGGTTGGGTTTGGCTAGCAGTGGGTTGGTCTAATGGGGGCCTTGACCCTGCTGCCATACCTTCAGTGGTTTGGGACACCACCATCATTGTAGAGAACAATGGGGTGTCAACTCCTTCCGAGTCCCCAGCAGACCTTCTCATATTTGAGAAAACCTTGCCTTTGGGGGGTTTAGGTACATATACCCCAACAGGTTGTGGTATGCCCGTCAATTCTTTAGTAATAACTTCTTGGACAAACCTGGGATACATAAAGAAACTCTTTTTGTTTCCCATGTTTGATACAAGATCATTGAATATCATTTTTGAGAAATTATACTTTCTGGCTGTAGCCAAGCAGACCAAAGCATAGGCAATTGGACTACTGAACTCACTCCATCCAGTAGTCTTTTTGGAGATGCAATGCATCAAGGTATGAACAAGAAAACGCCATTGGGGTGAAAATTTTGCTTTTGAGAATTTGAAAACACCCAATGGGCCTCCATACCCCATTCTTGTAAGGGAAGAAAACAGTTCATCATTTGAAATAGAAGTTATACCAGAAGCATCGTCTAGACGTAGACTGATGCGCATAACTTCTTCAGATACAGTTAGGGGTTGGTCACACACCCTGGTCTTGATCATCTGCACACCATTCTTAGTAACAATGGTGGCATTGGACAAGAACTGCCTTTGATGCTCAATGTAGATTGTAGGGGCAACTGTAAGAGCATGAGCAATATGGCTCGACTTGAGGAAATCCACAATCTGGTGGAACCCTTCGGCTTGTTTGGGCTTCTGTAGCATTGCGATCTCATTGTGCTCGTCGATAAACGCCATGGATGCCATTTAACTGGGATGTTCTTGCCTGGAAGACTAGGTACTTGAGAGAAAAAGATTAGAAGAGCAAGTGAACAGTATGCAAAGAGTCGTTATGAACGTTTAGGCGGGTAAAGGGTATTTATAGTATTCGGATTATAAGCAGTATTAACCAACTAACAGTATTAACCAACTAGCAGTATTAACCAACTAGCAGTATTAACCAACTAGCAGTATTAACCAACTAGCAGTATTAACCAACTAGGAGTATTAACTGTACTTCCTCCTTGAAGCTTAGGCTGAATTGAGTACTGCTATGCATGCCCTGCAAAGATTGATTAGAAGCACCAAGAATCTATAATATTCAGATATTTATTCACTTTTTGGGATAAAGCTTATTCAGAGTTGATCATTCCCACACTTGTTACCAAGAAAGTGAATCTACCCACATCAAAGGCTTTGGTGAATAGATCAGCAAACTGGTTGTCAGTATGAACTTTTACAACTTGAACAAGTTTATTTTCATTACAGTCTCTTATAAAGTGATACCTGATCTCAATGTGCTTTGTCTTAGAGTGCTTGACTGGATTATTTACAATGCTAATAGCACTGCTATTATCAATAAAGATGGGAGTGTGTAGAAAGGTTACCCCATAGTCCATCATTTGATTCTGAATCCATAAGACTTGAGAACAGCAACTTGCAGCTGCTATGTACTCTGCCTCTGTTGTAGATGTGGACACTGTGGTTTGTTTCTTGCACTGCCATGAAACTAGTCTAGCACCCAAGAACTGACATCCTCCAGAAGTAGACTTTCTGTCCAAGTTTGCCCCACCTAGATCACTGTCTGAGTATGCAATTAGGTCAAAGGGAGAGTCATGAGGATACCAAAGTCCCAATCTGGGTTGTCCTTTGAGATATCTGAATATCCTCTTAACAGCTTGAAAGTGAGAATGCTTTGGCCTAACTTGGAATCTTGCACAAACACAGACTGGAAACATTATATCAGGCCTTGATGCTGTGAGATACATGAGAGAGCCAATCATGGATCTGTAATGATGCACATCCATATCCTCCCCCTCAAGATCTGTTGTTATCTGTTTGTGTGTTTCCATAGGTGTACTAGCAGGTTTTGAATCTGAGAAACCAAACTTGGTTAGAATGTCCTGCACATACTTTGATTGACATATGAAGATGCCATCTGACTTCTGTTGAACTTGGAGTCCAAGGAAGAAAGTAAGTTCCCCCATGGAACTCATTTTAAACCTTTGATGCATTAGATCCTCAAACTCCTTGCACATGATATCTCTTGTAGATCCAAAGATAATGTCATCAACATAAATTTGGACCAACAAGATATCCTTCTTCTTTCTCTTGATAAATAGAGTCTTATCAATGACTCCTCTTTCAAAGCCATTGTCCAAGAGATAGGATGACAGAGTGTCATACCATGCTCTTGGGGCTTGATGCAGTCCATAAAGAGCTTTCTTCAATTTGTATACCCTGTCTGGATAGCTTGGGTTTTCAAACCCTGGTGGTTGACAGACATATACCTCTTCTTCAATTGATCCATAGAGAAAAGCACTCTTTACATCCATTTGATAGACTTTGAAGTTCATGTAAGAAGCATAGGCTAGGAATAATCTGATTGCTTCTATCCTAGGCACAGGTGCAAAGACTTCTTCATAATCTATACCCTCTTCTTGAGTATACCCTTGAGCCACTAGCCTTGCTTTGTTCCTTATGACAATTCCTCTTTCATCTCTCTTGTTCCTGAAGATCCACTTTGTGCCAATTGCTCTGTGACCTTTAGGAAGGTCTACCAGATCCCATACATCTTGTAGTTTGAATTGCAGCAATTCTTCTTGCATTGCTTCTATCCAGCTGGATTCTTTCATTGCATCATGTGCCTTTTTAGGCTCAAGCTAGGATAGAAAGCAAGACAGCACTGTATGCTGTTGATCTTGCATTTCTTGAAGTCTGCTCTGATGTCTAGTCATCATAGGAGATGATATATCTCCTATTACCAGCTGTGGAGGATGATTCTTTTGAACTCTGGTGTTATGACTAGGTTCTTCATTAACATCAGCTTCTAGATTGGAGTCATTCAACTCAACTGAAGTGTTTTCAGCAGCTACTTCTGATTCTTTATCTTCTTGATTCTCTTCATCTCTACTCTGACTTGGTCCAGTAGTTTGTTCCCTTTCACAGTCTTCAAAAGAATTCACTGTGGGTGTGGGAAAGATCACTGATTTAGATACACTTTCTTGAACTTGTGTAGTCCCTGATCCTTCACCTCCTGAACCTGCATGATCATTACTACTGAAACCAAAGGAGTTAGTTAGTGAATCAATGTCAAATAGCCATTGAGGACCAGTTCCAATAGGATTTGGTCTGATCTCATTGCATTTGACATTGTCACTTTCTTCAATTATTCTAGAAGATGAATTGAACACTCTGTAGGCCTTACTTTGAGATGAATAACCAACAAGAAATCCATCATCTGCTTTGCTATCAAACTTACCTAAGTGAGTTTTGGTATTGAGAATTGTACAAGGACACCCAAAAGGTTTGAAGAATCCAATGAAAGGTTTTCTTTTATTTAAAAGCTCATATGGTGTCTTGTTCTTTGGCTTAACTACTAGAACTCTGTTTTGGACATAGCAGGCAGTATTAACTGCTTCAGCCCAGAAGGTAATTGGCAGCTTTGAATCAGCCAACAGAGATCTAGCAGCCTCTATTAGTGTCCTATTTCTCCTTTCAGCAAGACCATTATGTTGAGGAGTCCTAGGACCACTATATTGTCTCTCAATGCCTTTTTCTTCACAAAAGGTGTTTAGATCAAGATTTTTAAATTCAGTCCCATTATCTGATCTAATGACTTTTACTTTTTGATTAGTTTGGTTTTCAATTCTCAGGATAAAGGACTTGATCAGTCCACTTGTCTCATCCTTAGTCCTTAGAAAATATACCCAGGTGAATCTAGAGTAATCATCAACAATAACTAAGGAGTAAGATTTCTTGCCTATACTCATAACATTTGTAGGACCAAACAGATCCATGTGCAATAACTGGAGACAAGAAGAAATAGAATTTATCTCTTTGGTCTTATGAGAAGTTTTATGCTGTTTGCCTTTGAGGCAAGCAACACAATGATCATCACATGAAAAGACTTTAGAAGGTAAACCTCTTACAAGGTTGTTTTTTAACAAGTTTGTTCATAGTCTTAAAATTCATGTGACACATCCTTCTATGCCATAGAGATGATTCATCTACAGAAGCTTTTGAAACAAGACAATTTAGAGATGAATCACTTGAAACATTTTCCAAATCTAGACAGTAAACATTGTCCTTTCTTGGAGTTCTTAGTAGTATCATGCTTTCATCAACTACTTTGAACCCTGGAGCAAGGATCATACATTCAGTATTTGTAAATAATATACTATGTTGTTTGTCACAAACCTGTGATACACTTAACAGGTTGTATTTTAATTGATCAACATAGTAGACATCCTCAAATGTCATCTTACCTTTGGTGACATTACCTTTTCCACTTATCTTACCACCAGTAAGATTGTCTCCAAAAGCAACATGTCCTCCATTGATATGCTTGAAATCCTGAAGACATGACATGTTGCCTGTCATGTGCCTTGAGCAACCACTATCAACATGCCATATGCTCCTTCCTTTGAGCTGTTGGTTGCCCTGCACATAAGATAGATCAGTTAGTATGAACTAGGAACCCAAGCCAAAGTGGTCTTGGGTATCCCTTTCTCATCAAAATACTTGCATTCCTTCTTGACAAGATTTTTGAATTTTAGCTCCTCATGTTTAGAGTACTTTGTCACAATAATAGGCTTGGAAACATGTGTGCTGGAAACAGTACTGGTTTTTGAGATATTAACTGCCTTAGCAGCACTTGCATGCTTAGCAGTACTAACCTTGTTAGCAGTAGTAACTGGGTTAGCAGCAGTAACTGTGTTAGCAGTATTAGCCTTTGAAGAGGTACTAACTGTATTAGCAGCATTAATATTTTTAGCAGTACTAACACAGGTAGCAGCAGTAAAACTTCCAGCAGCACTAACCCTGTCAGCAGTACTAACAGTTTTAGTGCTTTTGGGCACCCACATTTTAATGCTTTCTTTTAAAATCCTTTTCTTCATAGGGCCTTTCTTTTCACCATGTTTCTTTCCAGCCTTCCTATAATCAACAGATTTTTGCTTACATCTTTGAAAGGTCATCTGTTGATTAATAGGATTGAAGAAGCAATATTTAGCCAGATGATTTAACTTGCCACATATGAAGCAAGGTTTTGGTCTATTGATTTTACTCAGATCAACTCCTTGCTTCTGAGCCCATTGATTATTCCAGTTTCTTTGATTTCCTCTTTTTAAACCAGAATTTAGGCTCTTGGCTTTACTGCAATCACACTGTTTACAAGATGCAGGATTCACAACTGTGGTCTGTTTGTAATGGACCTTGTTTTCTTTTCCTTTGGTCTTTTCTATCTCCTTGGACTCTATCCAGTCTTTCCCACATCCCTCATTAGTGATTATATTGTTTTCTTCATGGATTTCTTTATCTGTATCATTATCTCTCTTCTTACTGGCTCCTTTCTCAGTTAGATCCTTAATCACTATTTCATCCAAAGGGTCTATCTTAAAGGCCTTTTCAGATAAGTCCTTTTTCTCCTTGGTTTCTAACAAGTCTGAAGTAGGAGAGATGTAATTGTTGTTATAAGGAGGAGGTGTACTGTTGTATCCAATACCAGACTTCATCTTATCATGTATCTGAGCCTTTAGAAGAGAATCCATTGCTTTTGAAGCATATGAAAACTTCTCTATGTCCAGTTTAACTTTGGACAATTCCTCTTTTAGCTTATCACTCTCTTCTAAGGATTTGGACAGTTTAGTCTCTAACTCATTCTTTTCCCACTTCCAGTAGTTAGTATCATAAGAGTGTTGAAGTTCATTAGCTTGAAAGCCTTTGATTTGTTCTTCAAATCTCTCAACTATTAGCACATAATCTCTTCTATCCTTTTCTAACCTTTTGAGGTCATCACACATACTTTGATTGTGATCCCTGTATCTTTTGACAGTGTCAATGCAAGTTTTAGTGCAAAGGTTAGAAATTACCTCAGATGGAAGATCAGACACTTCTGCCATTAGAGCTTGATTCTGAATGGCTTCCTCAGCTTGATCACTCCAATCAAATCCCATTCCTTGTTGAGAAACAAGTGCTTGAGCAGGATTCTTGTTCTGAGTGTGGCTACCATTCTGAGCTTGTTGGTGGATGTTGTTAAAAACAGCACTCCTGCATTCTCTAGCAAAGTGTCCTTTCATGTGACACTTATAACATTCCACTTTGGTCTTGTCGAAACCAGCTCCATCCTCTCTTCTTTGAGAGAAATTATTCCTTCCTGTTCTTTTAATGAACTTCTTCACCCTCATGGATAGCATGGCCATCTGCCATTTGATATCCATCTCCTCCAGGTCATCAGGGTGAAGTTGATCCAGATCATCATTGATTAATGAGTTGTTGCTATGACTGGACAAGAAGGCTTCAAAGATTGTTTCAGATCCTTTTTCTGAAATTGCTCCACCAGCAGTACTAACTGCTTCAGGGATGGCAGTAGTATCAGTTGCTGCTGAAAGAAGTGCAGAATTGTGGACATAACCAGTAGGCTTCTTCTTGATCTCTACCTCAGTTTCAAAAACTCTTAGATCATTGTATAGATCATCAAGTTCTTTCTCCTCCAGATTGTCACTCTGCCTATAAGAGACAGTGTACATAGTCCATTCATCCCCAAGAGATCTGAGGAACTTCCTGTTGATGTCATCTTGATCCATCTTTACTCCAACAGTGGCCAGTTCACCAATGAGTTTATTGAACCTATCAAAAGTTTGAGTCATAGACTCATTCTTTGAGGAAATAAAATTCTCATACTGCTGCTTAAGAACATCTCTTTGATTTCTTTTGATACTCTTAGTTCCAGCAAATCTTTTCTCTAGAGAATTCCAGAGAATTTGAGCATCAGTACAATTGCAGAATTGATGCTGATATTCATTGGGGATTGCCAAGAGCAGAGTGCTCAAGGCCTTCATCTCTGTTTGTCTGATCTTTCTTTCACCATCTGTCATTGGTGGAGGTCTTTTTCCATCTGGTCCTATCCTTCCAGCTTCAGAAGGACCATTCTCAATGATATCCCACATTGAGTAGTCAGTGAGAAGGATATATTGTCTGATCCTTATCTTCCACATGTCAAACTCACTGGGTTTGATCATTGGAACCTTTGAGACCAAAGTACTGCTTGATTCTGTAAGATTTTCCATGATAGATAGATGTTTCTGATAGAATTGGCTCTGATACCACTTGTCAGGATCGAATTCTTAACAAGAATTAG
This sequence comes from Arctium lappa, assembly GCA_023525745.1. Classification (NCBI taxonomy): domain Eukaryota; kingdom Viridiplantae; phylum Streptophyta; class Magnoliopsida; order Asterales; family Asteraceae; genus Arctium; species Arctium lappa. The sequence continues at coordinate 48,659,831 of CM042057.1, forward strand.
TTCTCAGAAACTAATATCAAAGAAGTTGCGGAATAACACTTTGATATTTAATAAAACAGTAAACAAAACAGTATATGATTAACAAACTGTAAACTTGTATTGAATGCTTGAAGCTACAAGATTACACACTCAACCTCAATATTGATGAACAGACTCACCAATACGAATTCTACTTCTCTAGAATTAGGATCTAAGCCTTGAGGTTGATTTTCTCTCTATCAGTTGTTATCAAAAGTTATTTCTATCTATTTTATACATTCTATACATATACTGATCAAAAGATAATTACAAAGAATAAACAAATCTGCAGTATATCTTCCATGTATATCTTCAGTATATCCTCAGTATATCCAGCTGTCATACTTTCCATCCGGATCTCTTTAGCAGCACTAATTATACTCAGCAGTAGTAACTTCTTCTAGCAGCATTAACTACTAAGCAGTACTAACTACTAGCAGTACTAACTAGCTAAGCAGTACTAACTTTATTCAAGCAGCACTAACTTTGACTAGCAGTAGTAATTCTACTAGCAGTAGTAATACTCAGCAGTATTATCCTTCAAAGTGCTCTGGCAGTAGTAACCACTCTTGTACTAGCAGTAGTAACCACACTTAGTAGAATCTTCAGTTCCCAACACCATTCATCCCCAAGAGATCTGAGGAACTTTCTGTTGACATCATCTTGTTCCATCTTCTCTCCTACAGTAGCCAGTGCACCAATGAGCTTGTTGAACCTATCAAAAGTTTGAGTCATAGACTCATTCTTTGAGGAAGTAAAGTTCTCATACTGCTGCTTAAGAACATCTCTTTGATTTCTTTTGATGCTCTTAGTTCCAGCAAATCTTTTTTCTAGAGCATTCCAGAGAATCTGAGCATCAGTGCAGTTGCAAAATTGATGCTGATATTCATTGGGGATGGCCAAGAGCAGAGTGCTCAAGGCCTTCATCTCTGTCTGTCTGATCTTCCTCTCACCATCTGTCTTCGGTGGAGGTCTTTTCCCATCTGGTCCTATCCTTCCAGCTTCAGAAGGACCATTCTCAATGATATCCCACATTGAGTAGTCAGTGAGAAGAATATATTGTCTGATTCTGATCTTCCACATGTCAAACTCACTGGGTTTGAGCATTGGAACCTTAGAGACCAAAGTACTGCTTGATTCTGTAAGATTTTCCATGATGAATAGATGTTTCTGAGAGAGTTTGGCTCTGATACCACTTGTCAGGATCGAATTCTCAACAAGAATTAATTCTCAGAAACAATATCAAAGAAGTTTGCGGAATAACACTTTGATATTCAATGAAATAGTAAATCAACACAGTAAATATGAAGAACAAACTGTAAACTTATATTGAATGCTTTGAAGTTACAAGATTACACACTCAACCTCAATATTGATGAACAGGCTCACCAATACGAATTCTACTTCTCTAGAATTAGGATCTATGCCTTGAGGTTGATTTCTCTCTTAAACTTGGAATTAACCTTGTCTAAAACTATTATGTATCTTCTATACATATACTAATCAAAAAGATAATTACAATAAAATAAACATATCTTCAGCATATCTTCCATGTATATCTCCAAGCCTTCCATAATCTTCAGTCCATCCAGCTGTTGTCCTTTCATGCGAATCTCTATCATATAAGCAGTATTAATCTTCAGCAGCATTAACTACTAAGCAGCACTAACTACTAGCAGTACTAACTAGCTAAGCAGTACTAACTTTGTTCAAGCAGCACTAACTTTGACTAGCATTATTAACTACTAGAAGTAGTAATACTCAGCAGTATTAACCTTGAAGTCTTCTAGCAGTATTAACTCTGAACCAGCAGCATTAACCATACTTGATAAATTCTTCAGTTCCCAACAAAAGACAAGAAGCTGAAAAGCAAACCAGTGGAAGTCCAGGCAGCTCTTTTGAAAGAGATTGAAGAGGAACGCTCCAAAGAAAAAGAGGTCAGCGATAATTCTGTCGATTGGGGCAAGCACAAAATTGATTATCGCTCTGACCCAATGAAGATCGTAGCTGTTGCTATCTCTGGAAGAAAGAAGAAGATAAACTCTCTGTCACCATGGAGATTACCAGAGGGGATGGAAGCTGCAAGGCTATGTTCATTTCAAAGCTGGAAGACTTTGGCTACATGGAGTGGCTTGAGTTCAAAGATGCGCTGAAGAAATCAAAGTCTACATACAGAGACTATGTTGAAAGGGTAAATGATGCCCTCATCAACAGAGTCGCTGCTATACTAAAGGTGCCATCTACTCTTCCTCCAAAGTCCAAGCAAATCAAGAGAAAGCCTATCTCCTCCTCATCTGATAATGTCGCAGTGATCAGGAATGAAACCTCCATCAAATTCTCAAGAGAAGCTCTGTTTGGTCCTCCTCCTGATCTTTCAGTTTTGGAACTATCTATGCCTCCTGGCGGACCATATGTTGCGGGACAAGTACTTGAATAACCTTTTGGAATCTTCTTCAGAGATTACGAGGAACAGCTCAGATTTCAAAGGGTCTCTGAAATCCCTATGTCTCCCCTCGCTCTTCTCAAGGATCTCATGTGCCTATGGTGTACTCTCTCTCCTGCTGCTGAGCCAATCATAGCGATCATCTGCAAAGAATCTTTAGAGCGAAGGCAAAAAGGAGAAGAAATACCTGAGTATTTGATCAATCCTCCTAAACCCTCTTTAGATAGCTGATAGATTAGTTTCCTTTCTTGTAATCTATTAGTTTAACTTACAGTAGTTAGTACATCACTTGTACTTGTAATTTTCATACCTTGTAATTCTTTTCATGGATTAATGAGAATTTCAGTGAAGTACTTAACTCTATCAGTGCTGTAAAAGATCCCTCAAAATAGTAATTGGGACATGTATGTTATGAGTCCTGATTATTCCATCATTTTGAATTATAAAGTAATTTTCTTCAGTTACTTTGTCATTATCAAATAGGGGGAGATTGTTGATCCAAACTCTCTCAGTGATTTGATAAAGACCCTCTTCTATACTTAGTGAAAATTATGTTTTAATATGTATTAGTGTTTCACCATCAGCGATGAAACTGAGTTTGTTCAGTTATCGCTGATAGTCTTTCTTATAAACATTTCTATGTATTAGTGTTTCACTATCAGCGATCAGACTGAGTCTGTTCAGTTATCACTGATAGTTTCTGATGTAAACAGTAAACGTAATCCCTGAAGACAAGCCTCGCGTCAACAGATGTTCATAGCTGAATCGAAGACGAAGCTGCTGAACAAAGACAAGTCTACTAGTGACCTGCTACAGATATCAGTGAAGCAAAGACGAATCTACCTATACGCGAAGGAACATGAGGAAAAGCTTCAGCGATCGCTGAACTCTTGTTATCTCTGAAGAAAGAGATACTCAGTGATCGAATGATCACTTAGCTTATGCCTCAAGTTTCCTTTTGTCTCACCTTGCACAACTTAGTACGATATGTTAGAACGGACATGTCTCTGCCACAATTCGTACAACACCTCTGTGAACTACACTGTTCATTGTCCGGCCGAAATCATGTCAACCAAAAGTCAGACTCCCAAAGCCAATCAGTGAACGCCACGTGTAAAGTGCCCTGCCATGCATTTAATGCAGAGGGTATAAATAGGAAGATCACCCCTTCATCTGAAGTGTGCTTAATCCTTGAACACCGAAATAGAAACCTTTGTTTTCTATATCTCTTAATTCCCCATTCTCTGAATTTCTTGTGCAACCATCTTAGTGTTTCTTAAGTTTGTTTAGATTGAGTCTGTCTTAATCTTATTCCGCAACAAACTTGTAAATTATATTTGATTTATCAATAAACAATTTATTAAACTTTAATTCTCCTGTTTGTATTCAACCCCCCTTCTACAAACTTATTAAGCACCTTAGGGACCAACAACATTCGATGGTAGAATCAGTAAAAAGTGTCCTAGGAAGAATAATTGGTAAACGACAAGGCACTAGACTCAATTATGAATGAAATGAAGTAGAGAACTGGGGCAAGTGTTCTCTATTTTCAATACCTTGATTCTCCGAATGAGAACCCGGTAGACGTTATGCTATATCCCCGTGAGAACTTGAAACTATTTCTTGTTCAGAAGAAATAGAGTGGATGGCCTGGGTGTGCGAGTGCATAAGTGGACTACTTATGTCTTGTGCATCTGTACGCAACACATGCGATGGAGCACTAGATGTGGTTGTCCTTTTGGATAGGTAGGTTCGGGTATGTACGCTCACTCTCACCATGTTCTTTTCCTTTCCTTTCACTCTCTTTCTCAATATTTTCTACTTTATATCCCTCAGTTCCCCATATTTCACCAACTACTGCATCTAAAATAGAATCAACTTGGTGTTGCTCTTCCACTTCCATGGCTGCAGTACCATAGAATGGTTCAAAGACATCTACATCACCAAGTATATTAGCTTGGGTCTCAACAAATTGAGTAGATTCCTCATCATCAGCAATTTCAACAACCTCAGTATTAACAATAGTCTTAGAGGTTTCAACAGTAACAACATTAGCATCATCATTCTCATCCTTATCCTCATCAGCTGATCCACAAATAGAATCTGATTCAGTTTCCTCATCATCATCTTTTGAACTAGTAGCAGAAGGTACTAGACTTGTATCACTTTCATTATCAGCATGTTGATCATGTGCAAGATCCAGATCTTGTTCAGAACCATGACCTTCACCGACAGGAAGTGTCACTATACATGGGGTAATAACCCGTGACCCTGATGCCTCTAGTCGTGGTCTCTGACCCCTTCCAGAACCCCTCTCAGAATTTTTTCTCTTCTCTCCCCGTTTTTGTACCCCCATGGTATCAGATTACCTCACAGACTCCGCTCGCCTAGGGGTGGAGCCTTGGGTAGGGATGACCGGTTCTGGTCATCCCATAGCCTATCTATAATCCATGACACTAGGACACTCTGGATCTGCATAGTCTAACAATGCTTCAGGCACAGGCATGATGAATGAAAACTCTTTCTTCTGCCTCATTAAATACCTCATTTCACTAACAGGCGCATGTGGATGATTAATTCTTTTAGGAATGCTTCTGTTACTCCTCAACATGCTTCGGACAATAAGGGCCATGAATCTTTGGTAAGGATTATAGTTCGAAGCTTTAGCAGAATTCTTGGCCACCACTTTTTCATACAGTTTAGTCCAGAATATTTGAGCATAGTCAATATGTAAGTCATGAACCACTGAATAGAACAGTTTCAGAATATGACTGTTGGCATTATCTGATCCAAAATTCTTAGCAGTGAGGCACTGATTGATCACAGAGAACAAAGTATAGTAGAACGGAGGTAGATTGTTTTTCTTGAACTGGCTCACTTGAGTAAGTTATCCTACATACCCCATGTCTCTAATGCCTCGGAGTACTTCAGCTTCAGAAGGTAACTCATCATAACTGGTTCTGCCTTCCCATGCAGTCTCAGATGGAAGACTAAGAGTTAATTTCAGCCTCTCTGGTGTGAGAATAGATGTAAAGTGGTCAATTTCCAACTTGAAGATCTGAACTCTTACTCTGTTTTCGTTCATGTGGGAAACCCTGATGGTTTTCCAAGCTTGTTGTACATAGAGTTCTGGAACAACAGCTTCAGCAGTAAAAGCATCTCTGAGTGGATGGTTTCTCAAGATATCCAGTACCAAAGGATCAATGCAAATAGTGAACTGTAGATGATAATTATTTAGTTGATGTGGTTTCATTTCAGATGGTGATATTAGGAATTGATCAGGATTCACATCTTGTGGAATTTGAAAATCAGATCGGGATGATGGCATTGGGCACTGCTCAGAAGCTTGTTGTGCTTCTGGTGAATTTTTATCGGTTTGAACTTGCTGATCAACAGTCTGATCTTCCATTTGTACCTGAAAAGATTTAACAATTTTGAACAAGGTTCAAATGGGTTAGTGAAAAATCAAAAAAAATGATTTTTGGACATGAAAACCAAGTTTTGAAAATCACTAAGTCTAGAATTCGCTAGATAGACATCTGCGAATTCTATACTTAGGAATTCTTGGAAATAATCAAGAATTCGCTAAACTTCAAGAATTCGGATAACAAAATTCGTAAGGGCCAAATTCACGAATTCTTTACTTAGAAAGAATTGTGACATGAAAAACCAACTGCAGAATTCGTATGGGACAAGTTCACGAATTCTATACTTATCAAAAATAAAACATGAAATTCAGAATTCGTAAGATACATTGTATTGTCAAGAATTCGTAAGACTCGTAATGTTTGAAAAAATGTTTAAGTGTTCATATGTATCTCAAGAACATCTTCGAACATTCAAACCCAAACCCAGATATGAAAATCTCAAATCTGTACTTTTAACCTAATAAACTTATTCTGTTAGGATCGATTTAAGGTTTAAATAAATTTTAAGCAATCAAAACTAACATCAAAAAAACTTTCGATCATATTATTATGATTTTCCAATAAGAACCTGATGAACATACGAAAAGTCGAAAGAGCAGTTTCGATTTCAATCCCAACAAGTAATGATTTTAGGTGAAAATTTGTAAAAATCTTAGGTTCGATTTTAGTTCAGTAACGTTCCTGTGATTCGAATGTAAACTAAACAAATTATCAAGATCAAGATTTAAAAAAGAAAATATGAGTTCACGAATTCTTAAATAAACAGTCCATATGAATCGACAATATCCTAATCTAAGTCCAGTTAGGGTTTCCTGCACAAAATCAAACAACAAAATAACACAATACGAACAAACAAATCATCAATCAAACAAACAAAGAAACACCTTTTGGAACGAGAAATCGAAGAAAAATAGATGAAACTTGAAAAGTCACAACGGAGGGTTTTTTGAAGAAGGTTGTGCACTGAAGAATTCGTAAGCTAAAAGGATATGCGAAAAAGTGAGGTTTTCTCAGATATAAACTCTATTTATACTCAGGATTAAGAATAACATGTGGCACGATTTAAGTGGACCACCACTTTTCGCAAGATACACTAAAACGAATTGTCTTAGAAAAAAATAAGACAAAGTGTGTGAGAATTCATAAAGGACAATTCTGCGAATTCTGTGTAAGAATTTCAAGAATTCGTAAAGGTGTGTGTTGCGAATTCTTCACATTTCGCAGAAACACTTATGCGAATTGTTAGAATTTGTGACACGCACATCTGCGAATTCTCAAGATTTCGTATTTCTCACATTTACGAATTCCTCAGATTTCGCATGTGTGAGGTATGTGAATTCCTCACTTATCCAATTTCCAACTTTTTTTGAAAAACATTCTAAATAAGGAAACTTGCTAATTTTGAAAAAAATTCAAAAATAGACACTTTCCATAAATGGAAGCTTTCTAAAAATGACATTTTTACATTATTTTTTATTCCAAAAGCATTTTCACACACACAACACACTTACAACCCTTTTCAGATGTTATCATTAAGCTCCCCCTTGACTTGATGTATGTTCCTTTTGTTCCTTGACATTTGATGTATTTGTCTGTCTGATTTTGCTGCTGGGCTCCCCCTTGACATTATGTGGACCTTTTGAATAGCTGTATAGATATGCTCCCCCTTCATATTTGCATCCAGATAAAAATGTGACAATTAAAAATAGTACATTCTCTCCAAACATTTCATTCTCTTATAATGCAAAATATGACATTTAATTTTAAAACTCCCTGATATGATTTGGAAATCAAGATCATCAGTATTTTGACATTGAAGTTTGAGTCCTAGACTTCTTTGTCTAGAAGTCATAGTCTTGAAAATTTAAGATTGGGTCCTAAACTGCTGGGTTTAGAAGCCATTGTGCTGCTCACTCCTTCTTGATTGGAGTATCCTGCATCACAGGTTGAATAGGTTTTGGTACCCAGATGAGTTTGGGTCCAGTCTGGTTAGTATGTGGAACCTTCAGTGAGTGGTTTCCACCTCTTTGATAAGCAGTATCAATAAACTTCTTCTTTGAAAAATACCTTTTATATATGTGTGCTTTATGAACAAAATCATTACTGCAACAGTATGAACAACAAAGTTTTCTTTTTACTAACCTGATTAGATGTTGATTTGACTTGATAACATCAGATGCAAAAGATTTATTTTTCTGACTTCTGTTCTTTTTCTTCAATTCAGCTTCTGCAGATGATTTCTGGTATTTAACTGATTCAGGAGAACCTTTAACAATCCAAATCATCTTCTCTTTCTTGGAAGCATTTAATCCATAAGCATATCTATCAACAGATTTAACATAATATGGACTAGAAGGTTTAATCTGATTTGGTTTCAAAACTTGAAATTTAACATTTTGTTTCTTGAAAACCATCTTTTGATACAAGCTATCTACTGATTGAAAGGAGCACATTGATTCACTTGTATCACCATCATAAGGAGATAATACATGTGTATCAGATGCTAACTTATAAGATAAATAAGCATTAGCTTTCTCAAGTTGACTGATCTTGTCATTCAACTTAGCTTTTTCATTACAAATTTGTCAAATTTGCTTTGCATTTCAGATTTAGTCTTCTGTCCCTTTTGTATATCTGTTGACAAGACAGCTAATTTGTCAGAAAGTTCAGAAATCACAGATTCAAAATGTTTTCTTTCAGCTTCAAAATCTTTCTCCAAGTTCTGATTTTTATCTAAAATTTCGTTGAACAGTAAAGTGTTTTTCTTTTTAGAATTCTTTCTTTCTTTGTCAAAGATATCTCTTTCAGTAATGATGTGGCCCAAGATTTACTAGCATAAACACATACAAATTAACACAAAACACTTTGTTTATTAATCACAAGAATTACATCAAGTCATAGATCTATAGTGATTAACCTTTCAATATAGATTGTGTTTGTGTGTGTACTCAATGTGTGCAACTATGTGTTTCTCTCAACTACCACCAATATTACACCTTCACTTTCACACACTTAATCTCTTGCTTACACAAGTCTACTAGAAACAATAGAAGGACTTGCTTATATATAGGTCAACATGACCAAGCAAGGTCAAACCATCTAAGCTCTCTTACAACATACACAAACAACTATTACAACAATTACAATAATGACCCTCATTTAATCTTGAATACAATTATAATCTAACAATCTCCCCCTTTGGATTCATGATTAAAAAAAAATTGGCAATAATCTTCAGGTCTTCTTATCTTCAGAACTGATCTTCAACTTCGAATCTTTTCTGGATTTGACAATTCTTCAAACTTGTCTCCCTTTGAATTAACTTTTGCATAAACTCTGACATTCTCTTTGATAAGCTTTCTTTAACCGTTGACTTTAATCATCTGAAAACTTTATCTCCTCTAAAATCTTTAAAACTTCAATCTGATCTTGAACTTTGATTATTCTCCCCCTTTTTAATGATTTGTAAGAATCAAAATCATTAAAACACTTCAAGGTCAGATTTGTCATTGAATGAACTTCCCACCATCTGATAAATACATTCTTCATGAACTTTCATCTCCTCCTTTGGATAATTGACAATCTCCCCCATATAGGAAAATTATGAATCTCCCCAATACAAGATGTTATAAAATCTGTCATCTGATCTGAAAGAGTCGTAGAACCATGAATGTATTCATCTGAATCTTTTCAAATTCAAATGAAATAAGAGTTGTAACCCTGAATCAACATATGAAACAGTTAGAAATGCCTGTCAGTAACACAAAGTTACTGTGTACAACGAATGTAAAATATAAGGAGCTTGTTTGATGTTGACTCCCCAGGACTTCCATTCAATCATTGAAAAACACAAGGTAGTTCTATGAATGTTCTGACAGAAAAACATATTCTCTGTGTGTACGTGAATGTGTTTTGAAAGAATTAGCACAAATAATTGTGTTTCATAAGGCTCAACATATGTAAATCACTGAGACATCAATGATTATACATGAACTCAACGTGCATGAGAAAGGGTCGAAGGTGGGGCAACTTTCCTTCTTTTTCAATATCAGCATCTTCCAAGTGAATATCCAATAGATTATGTGCTGCTTCCCCAGAAAATGTGAAACATTCTCTTTTTAAGAAAAGAATGAGTAGCTAGTGGGGTAGTATGCAAGAGATGGCATGGGCTATTTGCCTATTTCAATGATGGTCACCAAAAAAAATGTGAACCAATCAGTAATGTGGCTGCCCGGCTCAGAAAGATGTTTGGTGCAGAGTTCTAATATTCTTTAAACTCTGTTCTCACACCCTCTTTCTTTTAAACATTTAAGCTCACATCTAACCAATCTCTCATTTCCATTTTACCTCAGCTCAATCCCACACTCATTTCTTTTAGACCCCTCTCCCCTCAATCACTCAAAGGATTTCTTCCGGGGTAGGAAACACTGGTTATTGTGAATCCATGGAAGATCTAATAAGCACTCACACTGAATCCCATGTTCCTAAAAGTACATGTTGTACAATGATTTTCTTGACAAGTAAAGCACAAGAAATCATATGTCAGTGTTTGTATGCTCTCTGAGTTTTGATGAGCATTTTAAGCATTTAAGATTTCTCAAAACTTTATATGAATGAAAAGAATAGAAATGTTTTGAGAATCTGACAATGATTAAGATCAGATCAAATTATCATGAAGAAAATATTTGAGAATTCAAAGACTTATGTTCTTTACATAAACAATATATAAACATATTATCGATGAAAGCACATTTAAAAATGAAATGACGTTTGATTCAAACAACTGTGAATACCAAACGACGGGAGTATTACCACAGAAAGATATATCATTTGATACATGGTAATAACATAATCAATTTGAAAATACTGAACCAGTGTGTGTATGAATACTTGACAAAGTATATAGAAAAGAAAATACACAAGTATTATTCTTTAAAGAACACACGGTCAGATAAACAATAAAATTGACAAATATCCAAAAACCATTTAAACTTCACACTTCTCAAATCAGAAAAACATTTTAAGATCATGAAGTGGTTTGAACATTTTAAAACCATTTTTCACAAGTGAAAGTTGTTCTTTTTTTCACAAGTGTTAGATTATAAGGATTAGAATGTTATACCTGTGGATTGGAATCCTTAACTCCCCCTAGAATGAATATAGCAGTTAAAGTATCCTTGACTAGATATCCTCCCCCTTGATATCTGTATAACATCATTCTTTTTAGAAATATTATTATAAAAGATATAGTAATATAAGATCTAATATCCCTTTCAAACAAAAAATCTTCCTGAAAATATGTAATCTTGAAAGCATCCTTCAGAATAAAACATTTGAATACGGGTTTTGAACTGAATTGTCCAAAAGCCATTCTTCGTTGAATTACGGGTTCTAAGATGATTTACTTAGAAGCCATAGTTCTTTGAAGCACGGGTTCTGAACTGATTTGTTCAGAAGCCTTTGTCACATAACATATCCTGCAAGAAAAAGATTTTGGTAATCATTATAAAAATGATTCCGCTTTAGTCAGTCAACATATGATGAAATATCCAAAATATATTCAAATAAAGCACAAGATTAGAAAACTCCCCCTAGAATCATGAAGTGGCGTTTAACATACCAAGTTTGCTAACTAAGAAGGTAAACCTATTTTCATCCAACGGCTTGGTGAAAAGGTCAGCTAACTGGTAGTCTGTAGTCACAAAGTGCATATCGATATCGCCCTTTTCAACATGATCCGTTATAAAATGATAACGCACGTCGATGTGTTTCGTCTTGGAATGCTGCACTGAATTAGCTGTAATCGCAATCGCACTCTTAGAATCACAGTAGATAGGAACTCGTTGGTAAGTATATCCGAAATCTTTTAACTGTGTTCGCATCCAGAGGACTTGTGAACAACAACTTGTGGCAGCTACGTATTCAGCCTCTGCGGTGGATGTAGAAACACAATTTTGTTTCTTAGAAGTCCAACTAACCAACTTATCACCTAAGAACTGACAAGAACCAGAGGTGCTCTTTCTATCCAGTTTACAACCTGCATGATCAGCATCAGTATAGGCAGTTAAATCAAAAGATGAACCCTTAGGATACCAAAGGCCTAACTCAGTAGTTCCTTTAAGATACCTAAGAATCCGTTTTACAGCGACCAGGTGTGATTACTTCGTATTAGCTTGATATCTCGCACAGAAACATGTAGCAAACATAATATCCGGTCTACTCGCAGTTAATTATAGCAATGAACCAATCATGCTACGGTACACTTTTTGATCTACTGATTTGCCAGAAAGATCTGCATCTAAAAGTGTGCCCGTTGCCATCGGTGTTTTCATCACTGAACTGTCAGTCATGTTAAATTTCTTTAAAATATCTCAAATATATTTTGACTGATTAATGAAAATGCCTTCGGGTAACTGTTTTACTTGAAGACCAAGGAAAAAATTCAGTTCGCCCATCATTGACATTTCAAAACGAGATTCCATGATTCTTGAAAAGTTTTTACAAAACTTTGGATTTGTAGAACCGAAAATTATGTCATCTACATAAATCTGAATCAGAATCATATCATCACCTTGCTTTTTTAGAAAGAGAGTAGTATCAATTGTACCTTTCTTGAATCCTGAAGCGAGTAAGAATTGAGTTAGAGTTTCATACCAAGCTCTTGGTGCCTGTTTGAGTCCATACAAGGCTTTGTCTAAGACATAGACATGATCAGGGTTCTTTGGATCAACGAATCCTTCTGGTTGAGCAACATATACTTCTTCATGCAATATCCCATTTAAAAATGCTGATTTTACGTCCATTTGGAAGACCGTAAAATTTTTATGCGCTGCATAGGATAAGAATATTCGTATCGCTTCCAGTCGTGCCACAAGAGCAAATGTTTCTTCATAATCAATCCCCTCCTGTTGACAATAACCCTTTGCAACAAGGCGAGCTTTGTTTCGAACTACAACTCCAGATTCATCTCTCTTATTTCTGAAAACCCACTTTGTTCCAATAACAGATTTTCCTTTTGGAAGTGGTATAAGTCGCCAAAATTTGTTCCTCTCAAATTGCAGAAGTTCATCTTGCATCGCCAGTATCCAATCTGGATCGCGCAAGGCTTCTGAAGCTTTCTTTGGCTCGATGGAACTTAAAAAACTTGAATACAGACAAAAATTAGTCGATGCTGCACGCGTTTGTACACCCGACTGTGCATCACCTATGATATTATGAAGTGGGTGATCTCTTGTCTATTTCATTGTACTTGGAATCGGATGAATTTCACCTTGAGTATTATCTTCCTCATATTCATCATATACTGCAGGTAAGTCTTTATCAACCCCAGATGTGCTCGGGACATCTTGTACAGCCTCTTCTGAAGTAAATATTTCCGGAGCAATAGAAGAATCACTCGGAACTTCAGTTGCAGATTTTGGATCTGCATGCACAGAATCAACATTAGTATCTTCAGAATGTATATGTGTAGATGTACCTAATGTGGTTGATCTTGTGACATTTTTAGAAGGTCCTGAAATACCTTCGACTATAATTGGAACCTCTGAAGTTGATGTGGATATGCTTGATTTTTCAAAATCTGCACAAATATCCATAAAAGCATCAAAAAATAATAAGTCTAATTCAGCTGTAATTTTATTTGAATTAGAAGACTTATTCTATTTGACTTCAGGTTCTATTCCGTCTTGAATAGAAACTTTCTATTTAAGCTTGAGTTCTGAACTGTTATGTTCAGAAGTCAACGTTGATGACTCATCGAATGACACATTAATGCTCTCCATGATCGTCTTGGTTCGTCTATTGTAAATCTGATAGGCTTTAGATGTTAATGAATAACCAATGAAATAGCCTTCGTCGGCCTTCTTGTCAAACTTACCAAGTTTGTCTCGATCATTGAGAATGTAACACCTGCAACCAAAAGTACGAAAAATTTAATATTCGGTTTTCGATGATTAATAAGTTCATACGCTGTCTTGTTATGTCTTTTGATGACAATCGTGCGGTTTTGTGTGAAACACGCAGTAGCTACGGCTTCAGCCCACAGAAACATTGGCAGTTCGGAATAGGCTAACATTGTCCTTGCAGCTTCCACTAGTGTTCGATTCTTCCTTTCAACTACACCGTTTTGCTGAGGAGTGTAGGCAGCAGAAAAGTTGTGAGAGATCCCAACAGATATGAGATAACTCTAAAGCTTTTCATTCTTGAATTTAGTGCCATTGTCACTTCTCAAAGATATAATTGGTAGTTGTAGTCGAACCTGAATCTTCTTTAAAAACTCAATGATCAGCTCTGCTGCATCTGATTTGTTCCTTACGAATTCCATCCAAGTATATCTGGAGTACTCATCTATCATGACTAAAATATATTTCTTACCATTGATAGACTGAGTCCTCATCGGGCCGCAAAGATCCATATGTATCAATTCAAGAGGTGTTGAAGAAGAGAATTATGTCTTTGCTTTATGAGATGTTCGCTTCATCATTCCCATTTCACAAGCGGGACAAAGAGAATTCTTCTCAAACCTTAGTTCTGGTAGACCTTTCACAATGCCTTGTCTCGCCAACTGATTAATTGCATCAAAGTTTGGATGAGACAGACGCCGATGCCACATCCAACTTTCAGCTCATGAAGCTTTTGCAATTAGACAAACAGGTCTTGATGCAGAAAGTGTTGGAAAATTCACAGAATAAAGATTTGCATTCCGCTTAGCTTTAAAAACTGCACGCCATCTTTATCTTCAATGTAACAGCATTTATCCGTAAACCGAACTTGAAATTTACTATCGCAGAATTGACTTGTACTGAAAAGATTATGATCAAGTCCTTCTACGTATAGTACTCTTTTGATCGTCACGATGCCATTTGTTAACGATCCGTGTCCTCGAATGTATCCAGTAACCTCAGAATTAGCATAACTTACAGTACCGACAGGTTCCTCAACATAATTATGAAGTAGATGCTTAAATCTTGTCATATGGCGCGAGCATCCTGAATCTATATACCATGTATGTGAGGCCTGCAAAAAGAACAACTCATTTCTGTTTAGGTACCCATATCCAGATGGGTCCTTTCTTGTTAGCTTTTCGCAACTCATCAACATCATCTACCTTAGCCTTAATTCGCCACTCATAGCGAGGCTTAGGTACCCATTTTCATACCATTTTAACATTAAGCTCATGAAATGTTTTCTTTTTCAAAAAATGATCAAACTTAGCATGAAAAATTTTAGCCTGATGAGTTAAGGATTTTGAAGCTAAATTGACATGAGATGTTTTTCTGGCAACTTTAGATTTAGGATGAATAGAAGGAATGATAAATGCATTATCATGACAATGTTTGCAAATAAAATTCTTACGTGCAAATGTCAAAAGCTTAGATTTATCCAATGAAGTACAATTATTCATACAACTTTGACATTTGGAAACGTTTTAATTTTTACACATCAAACTATCACTATCACTGATTTTACATTTATTTATAGCAACTTTATTTTCCTTCACATTCTTCACCCTTTCTCCTTTACCATTCTGCCTTTTTACATCTGAAACACGAAACAGAATCTTGTTAGTGTTCTTTGAAGAAGATGATTTTTCCTTTGAATAACAAGATGTTTCTCCTTTTTCAAAAATACTCGGAGGATATTCAGGAGTAGAAGTATAAACAACTGAAGATTTAGAATTAACAGTATCAAACTCTGGATTAGAATGAACATTCCAGTTTGTAGACTCAAACATCTTTTTCTCCTTTAGATTTTGTTGAAACAAATCATTTTTTAAAGTATTTAACTTTTTAGAGAGTTCTTTGTTTTCTTCAGAAGACTTGTCAAGTTTGAATTTGAGATCAACATTCTCATCTTCTAACTCTTCAATTGTCTTTTGAAGATCTGTGATTTGCTTCTCAAAATTAGATGTTTGATTTACCTCAAAGTTTGATTCCATTTTCTCTATAATAGGAACAGGATCTGAAGCATTCATCATTTCTATAAAAATCTCCTCAGTCATAATTTTTGAAAAATCAGAAGTAAGGTTTTGATTCATGATATTTTCACTTTCTGAACCATTTGAGGAATTTGACGTGAATAAATCAGATGATAACACTTGATTCTCAACATCAGTTTCTAAATCAGATTCATCAAACTGACACTGAGATTCAGTAATATTTTCTTCAACCTTGGCTGATTCTGTTGGTAAACAAGGATAAAATAGAGAAGTAAATTCACTAAACTCTATCTTTCTTGTTTGTAACTTTCATTTAAATCTTTATAAGCAAAACCAACAGATTTTAAACTTGAAATAGAATCAGCGCAAGATGAAATGTCATCATCATTCACAACTTTACCTTTTACAAAAGTATCATGAATATCAGGTTTTGTAGAATTAGAGCCCATTTTATCAAAATTATACAAATTTTCTGGTGCTCTTTTCAAAACAGTATTTGGTTCAAAATCTAAACCTTTTTTAACATTATAAAATCTGACATCTTGGAGTTTGTTTGTTAAAATATTTAATGTTTGCTCAGTCTGTCCTCTTTTCAGATTTAAATCCTCCAGTTGCTTGATTTTACAATATGCCTCGTTTCTTTCTTGAAAACATGCTTCAAATTTTAGTTGAAAATCACCTTTTTCAGCATTTAAGTTTACAAGATCTTTTTCAAGCTCAGATATCTTTGAATTTAAAACATCTTTGTCCTTTTTCAAACAATCTTTTTCAGATTCCTTTTCCTTAACCACATCTTTCAACATTGAATTTTCATCACGAAAGTTCAACATTGTTTGTCTTTCATGACTAAGTTTGCCTTTTAAAGATTTAAATTCTTCTTTCATGAACTTAACTTGAGCCTTTAAGGATTGAATACGTACCTCGGAACCACAGTCAGAATGATCAGAAGATGATCCAATGTCCTCATCTACTTTGGCCATCATACACACCTGAGTAAAGTGTGCAGATTCGTCATCAGAACTCTTGTACAACCAATTCTCTTCTTCCGCCATTAAGTTCTGACCTTCTTCCACCTTCTTTGCTAACAGTGTTTTCCGAGCATAATATTCATAATTCTTTGTACGCTTGAACTTGCAATCCTTGGAAAAATGACCTGGTTTTCCACAGTTATAGCATCTTCCATATTTTGGCCCAGTCTCTTCTTTCTTTCCTTCTCTCTTCTCTTCTCGCTTTTCATCTCTTTTCTCTCCTCTTTCTCATACTTCTTTTCAGATCTCGGTTTGTACTTTTCTTTCTTGTAACTCTCATATTTCGGCTTGTACTTGTTCTTTCCAAAACTTTTAAACTGCTTTGTGAGAAGAGCCAAATTTTCAGCGAATCGTTGCATATCCTCATCTGAATATTCTTCACTTTCAGTAGAAGATTGATCAGTGCTTGAATCAGTAACTTCAGTTAGAAGAGCTTTGGATTTCCTTGACTTTGACTTGTAAGAAGAACTGGACTTGGAACTTGACTCTTTCTTACGTTCAGACATTAAGGCTAAAGAATCTTTGACCATCTTCTTTTCAGCACCAAGCTGCTTTACTTCATCCTCATGCTGAGATAAAGTTGTGAAGATATCATTGACGTCTTCTTGTGCCATGTCCTTAGTCATTTGAATGTTGATAGCATAGCTTTTCCATTCTGGGTTCAAGTTCTTGATAAACTTATAATTGATCTATGATCCTGACTTTTTCATTCCATTTCTCCTTAGATCATTCAATATCACATTGAAACGATTGTATGTTTCCAACAAAGTCTCTCCTTCTTTCGCATGCAAACCTTCATATGCATTTATACTCTGATTCAGCTTTGTCTGAATTGACTTCTTTGATCCTTGAAACTGTCTCTCCAATTCATCCCATAAATCTTTTGCAGATTCCCTACTATCTACGCGATTGTAGATGTCATTAGGAATTGCCATAGTAAGATAGATAAGTGCCTCTTCATCTATCTTGTGTCTTGCCTTTTCCACATCAGTAAAGAATTGATAAGGTTTTGGCACGTATCGATCTGCGATTTCTGGAGATGTAGTTGTGGCTGCTTGTCCAGGTACAAACGATTGTGGATTTCCCGGACCATCTATGATAGATGTCATATAATCTTTGTTCTTTAGATTTAAGAACTGAATCATTTTTTTCTTCCATTGTGAATAATCTCCAACAGATAAGACCGGAGGCTTTATATGAGATCCCATAGAGAGAAATTCATTTGCCATGATTGAAAGATGTATGTACCTTCACAAGATAAAAAATATTAGCTAGTAAAGATCTTTAAATCCAATTAAATCAAGAAAATTACAGAAATCTTAAAAAAAAAAATCATAGATTTTGATCACAGAAATAACTTTTGTCCCCCTCCGCAGACTTAGCACGGGGGTCCCGCAAACCGGTTAGCGGGTGGGGTCAAGGGGCAACGCCCTTGCCGGGGTATGGGGGCAGCGCCCCTAGAGAAAAAAAATTTGACATTTAAAGGGCGTGTTACAGTTTTGAAAATTCCTTAGAAAAAAAATTCTAAGTATGCCAAGCTTTGCGTGTCAAGTGTGGAACGCAAACCAGACTTTACGTTTGTAGTGTGAACCGAAAACCTTAGTTTGCGTTTGTAGAGTGGCCCGCAAACCTTAGCTTTGCATTTGTGCTGTGAAACGCAAACGATACTTTACGTTTGTGATGTGGTTTACTTTGCGTGTTCAGTTTGTGAAACGCAAATGCCACTCTGCGTTTATAGAGCAAACGACACTTTGCGTTTGTTCTGTGAATCGCAAGACTCAGTGTGCGTTTGTGCCGTGAAACGCAAGACTCAATGTACGTTTGTGCCGTGAAACGCAAGACTCAATGTGCGTTTGTGCCGTGAAACGCAAGATACAAATCAAGCACAAAGAAACATTCGATATGAAAACCAGTATGAATCACACGCAAACCAAGATGAACACCCGCAAACTCTGATGATCACACGCAAACATGGATGAATCAAACGCAAACCTCAGATGAATGAAACGCACATCTGATGAATGAAACGCAAACCTATAAACTCAACAAATTTGCACCAAAAACTTATCTAGACCTCGAATTTCGATCTGAAAGTTTTACAATTCATTCACAAACACAATTCGAACACAATCATAACAAGCAATTTCGATTAACAACACACAAATCATCACATTTAATTCAAGAACAGTACGTGAAACTCAAGAACTCGAAAAACACCAAATCTTCAAATTGATGATCAAATCACATGGATTTCAAGAATTAAAAGATACTAACTCGATCGATTTCACAAAACGAACATAACCTAATCGATTTCAACTCAGAATTTTCACTAAAACTCAAAATTGATTTGAACTTTTATGAACAGTGACGTGAACAGTACGACTCAAAATATTTTCTTGATTTTCAAACGGATTTGGCTCTGATACCAATTGTGGCCCAAGATTTACTAGCATAAACACATACAAATTAACACAAAACACTTTGTTTATTAATCACAAGAATTACATCAAGTTATAGATCTATAGTGATTAACCTTTCAATATAGATTGTGTTTGTGCGTGTACTCAATGTGTGCAACTATGTGTTTCTCTCAACTACCACCAATATTACACCTTCACTTTCACACACTTAATCTCTTGCTTACACAAGTCTACTAGAAACAATAGAAGGACTTGCTTATATATAGGTCAACATGACCAAGCAAGGTCAAACCATCTAAGCTCTCTTACAACACACACAAACAACTATTACAACAATTACAATAATGACCCTCATTTAATCTTGAATACAATTATAATCTAACAAATGACTATCTTTTCAAAATCAGAAACTTGTTTTGAAAGTTTTGTACATCTGAGTTCTAACTCTTTCTTTTCAGACTCAGCTTTCCTTGAAAGTTCAGACAATTTTAGATTGAAGATTTTCTCCAGTTCAGCTTTCTCTTTCTTGAATCTTTCATCAACTTTCTTGATCCATTCTTTTCCTTTTGATTCATAAGTTGATACTTGTGCTTCAGTTTTTGTTAATTTGACATTCAAGGTATGAATCTTTGTTCTGAGCTTTGAATTTTGACTTTTGAGCTTTTCATTCTCAGCTTCTATCTTTGGAATCTCCGTCATGTATGACAATGCACATTCCCTGTTGGTAAGACAAAGACTTCTTTTCTCATCAGTATAAGGCATGATTAAAATCAATGAATAGTTATGCTTGAAATGATCTTTTATCAGAAAAAAAACAGCAAAATTTAAAGTGAAAACACTGAAAAATCAATTAAAATGAATTTTAAGGCAAGAATTCGTAAGACACAATCAAGACAAAATTCTCAAGGCAAGAATTTGTAAGACACACTCAAAGCAAAATTCGCAAGGCAAGAATTCGTAAAATGAACAGGAATTCGTAAGATACAATTCGCAAGGCTCACACACAAAATTCAACAAGGAATTCGTAAAAAGGATATAAGTAAGGATACGAATTGTGAACTTTTCGCAAGATGGCTTGTGCGAGTTCTTGAGCTTTTCGCAAGAAGGCCTATGCGAGTTCCTTGAATTCGTGTAAGACACAGTTACGAATTCTTCAGAATTCGTGTCTGTCATAGTTATGAGTTCTTCACTTTTTGTATAGAACACTTGTGAGAATTCTTCACTTAGCCATTTTTTTTTATGAATGTGAATTCTTCAGCGAATTCTTTCACTCTGCGAGTTCTACTTGCGAGTTCTTCATGAATGTTGCGAATTCTGTAGATCTTGACTTAATTTTGCAACTTTTTGCTAGAAATCCACCCAAAACTTGATGTTTGATCCTGAAACTTTGTAAGATCACTCTTTATATCATTGATAACAACCCTCTAGAGTGAATTTTCACATTAATCACAAATGAAGTGGGAATTGATCTTTAACAGTTCGAAAATGAAAAGTGGCTAAAATTTGAAAGATTGATCAAATTATGACAATCTATTGATTTAATGAGCAATCAACCAAAACAAGAAATGATCCTCTATCTGATATGAACACTGTGTGTGCAAATTTACATCAAGAACTCCATGAAATTAAAAATTCAATTTCAATGGAACAGTGTCTTTCTAAATTCGAAAACTGTGATCAATCTGTCTTCAATTCGATGCTTCAAATCTTTTCTGTTGTTTCTGATTAGGCTCTGATACTAATTGTGATCCCAATATTCAAGCAAACATGATTAATCAATACAAAAGAATTAACAATCAAAGAATTAAGATGAGAGAGAAATAGTCACAAGTGATGTCGTAGTCATTGATCTAACAGAGAGAATTACAATACAATGACCAAACAAGACTTACACAATTACTTACACACACTTCTCTAAAACAAGACAAAATAATGCTTTATATAGGGTCAAACACAACCTTGACCACTACACAAGCTACATATAAAAGACAACACTACTTAACAAAACTACTTAACAAGTTGACTCAAAATTCTATTCTAACAAGGAGGTGATGGAAACACCGGATGTGGTGACAGGTACTTTCCCTATAGACTCGATTCTTTCTAAGGTGTTGTTTGATTCGGGTAAAAACCGTTCATTTATTTCGTCGAACTCTGTTCATAAATTGCATATGAAACCCAAGAAGCTTAATCATGGGTTTGAAGTAGAAGTAGTCGATGATAGTCGAGTCTTAGTGGGGGAGGTATATGAAGGGTGTAGAATTGACATCGACTGTCATTTATTCCCATTACGGCTCTATCCGATGGGCATGGGGGAATTTAACGTCATCGTGGGGATGGACTGGTTGGTGTCTAATGATGCCAAGATAGTGCGCAATAAGAAGTTGATCCGAATAGCGTTGCCTGATAAGGAAGAGGTGGTTGTGTATGGAGATTGGAGGGATATGAAGTCGTGTTTGATCTCTATGATCAAGGCTAGGCGGTGTTTAGTGAAGGGGTGTGTGGGATTCTTAGCTTATGTAATAGATGCTAAGAAAGAGAAGAAGGGACTAGAGTCAGTTCCGGTAGTAAGTGAATACTCGGAAGTGTTCCCGGAAGACTTAACCACTCTGCCCCCAGACCGGCAAGTGGAGTTCCGGATAGACCTGGTGCCTGGAGTGGCACCGGTCGCAAGAGCACCCTACCGCTTGGCACCGGCCGAGATGAAAGAGATGATGGCTCAACTGCAAGAACTTCTCGACAAAGGGTTTAATCGTCCCAGCACTTCACCGTGGGGAGCGCCGGTGTTATTCGTTAAGAAGAAGGACGGGTCTATGTGGATGTGCATAGACTACCGCGAGCTTATCAAAGCAACAGTCAAGAATAAGTACCCGTTTCCGAGAATTGATGATATTTTCAATCAGTTGCAAGGACTGGGTTACTTTTCAAAGATAGACCTGCGATCGGGCTATCATCAATTGAAGGTGAGAGAGGAAGATGTGCCTAAGACAGTTTTTCGTACGAGGTATGGACATTATGAGTTTTTAGTCATGCCCTTTGGTTTGACTAACGCTCCAGCAGTGTTCATGGATTTGATGAATAGGGTGTGTAGTCCACTATTGGACAAGTGTGTGATCGTCTTCATTCATGACATACTAATTTATTCGCGATCCATGAGTGAACACGAGTCACACCTGCGATCGGTGTTAGAGTAGCTTAAACCCGAGAAGTTGTAGGCCAAATTCTCAAAGTGCAAATTTTGGCCAAGGGAAATGCAATTCCTAGGACATGTGGTGTCAGAAGACGGAATCAAAGTAGACCCAGCGAAGATTGGGGCTAATAAAGATTGGGAAGCGCCGAAATCGCCGTTGGAAGTAAGGAGTTTCCTCGGATTGGGGTGCTATTATCGAAGTAAGAATTACCCGATGCATGATTTAGAATTAGCGGCGGTGGTTTTCGCACTGAAGATCTAGAGGCATTATCTGTATGGGGTTAAGTGTCAGATCTATACAGACCACAAGAGTCTTCAGCACCTATTCAACCAGAAAGAGTTGAATATGAGGCAGCGGAGGTGGATGGAGTTGTTGAGCGATTACGACTGTGAGATTCTCTACCATCCGGACAAAGCCAATATGGTGGCCGACGCCTTGAGTCAAAAGGAGCGAGTACATGCAACAAAAGTCGTGGCCTTTCGATTCGAAGCAACTTCCAATTTCTTGGAGGAAGTCAAGAGGATGCAAGAGGAAGCGCTTTTGGAAGAGAACCTGAAGAGTGAAA
Source organism: Arctium lappa (assembly GCA_023525745.1). Lineage (NCBI taxonomy): Eukaryota > Viridiplantae > Streptophyta > Magnoliopsida > Asterales > Asteraceae > Arctium > Arctium lappa. Next base: position 48,682,861 of record CM042057.1, read on the forward strand.
GAATGGTCGGATTGGTAACTTCGTTTTCCGTGGACAACCGCGAGGATAAATGTTTTGAAGATCGTGTGTGGATTCCGAGATTGGGTGATCTACGAAAGAGGGTGTTCGACCATCATGACGAAACTGAATCAGAGTTTGTCACATAAAGGGATCTGATTGTAGGACGATTGATAAATGAATGAAGACGACTATCACAGTGGAGGTAATCACAAATGGAGACAATCACCGTCCCTGTGGTGAACCATCATTGTTCCTGTGTGATATCGATCAAAAACCAGTGTAAACCATCATCGTCCCTGTGGTGATATGATAAAAAAAACATGGTCCTGTGGTGATATAGATCAAAAAACCATCATCGTCCATGTGGTGAACCACCATCTTCACCGTGAAACTCCACCATGACCTACCATCTTCACCGTGACCCATCACCACCGACACCCCTTTAACCCATCATAATCGTGACCCAACATCTTCACCGTGAAACTCCGCCAAAGCGTCCTTGTGATTTCTTGTGTTAGTGTTATATATATATATATATATATATATATATATATATAGTAACGATCTCCCTCCCCAATGATCTCCATCAAGGCAACTGTGACCAACGAGAGGGAGTCAGAACAATGGAGGATGTGGTGTTGGTTTGCCGGAAAGTTCGAAGGGACGATGTTTTTGCACAGGGACTCTCTCTTTATATATATACATTATATATATGGGTTGGGTTCACATGAGACCAACTTGTTTTCATAAGACTCGTGAGACTACGATTTTACACTTGAAACTTCATAGCAAAACATTGTGAAGGTAAAGAAAAATCTGAACCTTCACAGTGTTTTGTTGTGAAGGCTTTTACCTTCACAGTGTTTTGCTGTGAAGTTTCAAGTGTAAAAACGTCGTCTCACAAAAACAGGTCGGTCTCACATGATCCTAAGACTTATATGTGTGTGTGTGTGTGTGTGTGTGTGTGTGTGTGTGTGTGTGTGTGTGTGTGTGTGTATGTGGAGAGGTTCATTTGAGAAATGGTAAATGTATGAGAAATAGAGAAGTAATCCTAGCCTTTCATTCGGTCAAGATCGGATTTGACTGGTCAAATATTGCGTCTTTCACTGGTCAACAATTGCGGCTTTGACAGGTCAAAAGTTGCGGCTATTCCAAAAATAGAAGGACAGTTTCGTAATTTTTACAAATACACGGGACGAGTTTATATATGAACATGTATGATTCACATATGAACTATATGTTCATATATGAACCAGTGTAATTTACATATCAACTCTTTTAACTAATTCATATGTGAATCTTTGTGATTCATATATAAACTAATTAACTAATTCACATATGACTTAATTAACTGTAGGTTCATATGTGAATCAATTGAACTAATTAACAGATTCACGTATGAACTAATTAACATATTCACATATAATTAATTGATTCATATATGAACTTAAAGGTTCATATATGAATCAATTAAAAGGGTTCAGATATAAATTAATTAAAAGAGTTCATTTATGAATTACACTGGTTCATATATGAACATATAATTCATATGTGAATCATAGAAGTTCATATATGAATTTGTTCCGTGTATTTTACGAAACTACCTCTCTATTATCTACAGACCATGCAAGGAATTATCCGGTGCTTCACGGTCAAAGCCGCAAATGTTGACAAGATAAAGGTGTCAGGATCGAAATTCGAAACAAGAATTTAATTAAACACTCAGAAGCTATGCTAAAGAAGTTTACGGAATAACACTTTAACAGTAAATCAATGGAACAGTGTATAAACTCAAATCACAAGTTATATTGAATTAACTTAATGATTACAACCAAAGCCTCAATCTGTTGAACAGGCTCAACAGACGTTCAATACTTCTCTATTGAAAGGACTACAAAGAACCTTGAGGCTAATTCTCTCTAGAACACAAACAATACGTATTCTTTGTATATATATATCTTCTATCAAAAACTATATATCTATGCTAAGACTTCTAGACTATATATACAAATCAGATTACAAGATAAATATGAAAATAATATTGATCTTCAGCATCCATTCCATAATTATCTTCAGCTTTATCTTCAGCTCCTAGTCTTTCGCTTTAAGCAATCAATCCATCTTTATCTTCATAAGCAACATCAATATTCATCCTCAGCAGTACTAACCATGCTTGCAGTAGTAATTCTTCAAGCAGTACTAACTACTAGCAGTATTAACTTTCAAGCAGTATTAATACCTCTAGCAGTAGTAATCCTACAAGCAGTAGTAATACCTTTGAATAGTAGTACTAAAGTCTTCAGCAGCATTAATTCTTTCAGCATTTAGCAGCACTAACTAGACTTAGCACATTTTAGACCCAACAAAAGGGCTATGATCATTTCTCTATTTCTCATACATTTACCATTTCTCAAATGAACCTAAGGCTATATATATATATATATATATATATATATATATATATATATATATATATACATATATATATGGTTGATTTGAACAAATGCACAAGTGCACAGGGTTAAATTGGTAAAATAATTATCCCCTTTTATTTAAAGAAACACGTGTGAATATTACAAAATCCCTAACATTTAGGGATTTCTTCCCGTAAACAGAATAGGTAAACATCAAAACACCAAATATTCAAGAAATCAACAACCAAAATACCCCTGTAGCGTCGAATCCGGAGTAAGCAAAGGGAAATCGTGTTGGGTCTGAAATGAGCTAAGGATGATTAATACTGTCAGATACTACTTCTTGTGTAATTAATACTGCTAGTTCAATATTACTACTGCTGGTGAGATTAATATTGCTAGACTTGAAAAGATAATACTACTAACATGGTTAGTACTGCTAGCATGTTAGTACTGCAAGATGGTTAATACTGCTGAGTAATTACTACTGCTTATGAAGATTAAAGTTGCTGAGAAGATAATGATGGAATGATTTGATTAATGCGAAAGTCAAGGAGATTTGAAGATAATTATGGACTAGATCATGAAGATTAATTTTTCTTTTATAATTATCTTGTAATTTGTCTTGTATATATATTGTATAAAAGGCATAGAATAGAAGATACAACAAAACACAATACGCACAATAGAAGTTTACAAGTTCATACGTTCATAGAGAATTAACCTCAAGATTCTTTGAAATCCTTTCCTTAGAGAAGTTCAGAACGTCTGTTGAGCATGTTCAACAGATTGAGGTTGAGTTTGTAATCATTAAGTTAATCAATATAACTTGTGATTTGCATTCAAGTATTGCTTCACTGATTGAGTGTTAAAGTGTTTTTCTGCAACTTCTTTAACATTGTTTTTGAGTGTGTTAATTAAATTCTTCATTAGAATTTTTCGATCTTGACAAGTGGTATCAGAGCAAGAAAACTCATAAACCTATAATCATGGACAGTTCAAGCGACAGCGTTTTGGTATCAAAGGTTCCCATGCTCAAACCCAATGAGTTTGACATGTGGAAGATCAGAATCAAGCAATATATTCTTCTCACAGACTTCTCAATCTGGCATATCATTGAGAATGGTCCCTCAGATGAAGGAAAGATAGGACCAGATGGCAAAAGACCTCCACCAAAGTCTGATGGAGAGAGGAAGATGAGGCAGACAGAGATGAAAGCCTTGAGCACTCTGCTCTTGGCTGTACCTAATGAGTACCAACACCAGTTCTGCAATTGCACGGATGCACAAATTCTACGGAATGCACTGGAGAAAATATTTTCTGGTACCCAAAGTACCAAGAGAAATCAGAAGGCCATCCTGAAGCAGCAATATGAAAACTTCATGTCTACAAAGAATGAGTCCATGACTCAAACTTTTGATAGATTTAATAAGTTAATTGGTGAATTGGCTATTGTTGGTGTCCAGATAGATCAAGATGATGTCAACAGAAAATTTCTAAGATCTCTTGGTGATGAATGGACTATGTACACTATCTCCTTCAGACAGAATGACCAACTGGAGGACAAGGAACTGGATGACCTCTATAATGACCTTAGGGTGTTTGAAGCAGAGGTAGAAGCAAAGAAGAGGCCCTCTGGATACTCATACAATGTTGCTCTTTTATTATCTTCTACTGATTCTGCTACTAATACAGAATCAGTTAGTATTGCCTATGGATTAAAGCAAGATGGATCTAATGACTCTGTTTTAGAAGCTTTTCTAGCCAGTCATGCTAATTCCACTCTAATTAATGATGTCTTAGAACAGATAAATGTTGATGATCTGGAAGAGATGGATATCAAGTGGTAGATGGCTATGCTCACAATGAGGGTAAAAAGATTCATCAAAAGGACTGGAAGGAACAACTTTGCTCAGAAAAGAGAAGATGGGGTTAGATTTGATAAATCCAAGGTTGAATGTTACAAGTGTCACAAGTTGGGGCACTTTTCAAGAGAATGCAGAAGTGGAATGCCTCAACAGCATACTAGCAACCATCAACCATCACAGTTCACTAGCATCAACAACAGGAACTCTTTTCAAGCTCTTGTTTCCCAAGAAGGAATGGGATTTGATTGGAGTGACCAAGCAGAAGAAGCAATTCAGAATCAAGCTTTAATGGCTAAAGTTTCAGAGTCAGCAAGCACTGATATTCCCACAGAGGTAAAATCTAACCTTTGCTCAAAATCTTGCATAGAAACTGTTAAAAAGTACAGGGATCACAATCAAAGCATGTGTGATGACCTAAAAAGGTTAGAGAAAGATAGAAGAGAGTATGTTGTGATTGTTGAGAATTTGGAAGAACAGATTAAGGCATACAAAGCCAATGAACTTCAACACACATATGATACTAACTACTGGAAGTGAGAAAAGAATCAGTTAGAGTTTAAGCTTAAAAAGTCTAAAGAGGAATGTGAGAAGATAAGAAGTGATTTTGAGAAAGCCAAGCTGGACATTGAGAAGTTTTCCAATGCCTCTAAAGCAATGGACTCACTTCTAAAATCTTAAGTCCATGACAACCTGAAAAGAGGTTTAGGATACAACAGTACCCCTCCACCCTATAACAATAAATATATCCCTCCCACTTCATACCTCTTAGAAAGACAAGAGAAAAAAGACTTACCTGCAGGAGCAACAGATGTAGATCCTCTTGACAGTGTAGTGATTGAGGAAGAGGCTGAAGAAGAGACCACTAAGGGTAAGAATAAGGATGACCTTAAAGAAATCCCTTTAGAAAATCATATCCTTACCAATGAAGGGGGGGTAAACCTTTTGTAAAGAGTGAGAAGGCTGAAAGTTCTAAGAGAGGGAAGGGAAAGGTACAGGGAGTCCATTACATGCAAACAACTGTTGTTAATACCTATACTTGTAAACAGAATCAGCCCCAACAACATGATAAAACAAGGGGAAATCAAAGAAACAGAAATAATAGTGGGCTTTAAAACAAGGAATTGATCTGAGAAAAACTAACAAACCAAAGCCTTGTTTTAGCTGTGGCAAGTTAAATCATCTAGCCAAACACTGTTATTTCAATCCTATTAACCAAAGGATCACTTTTCAAAGAAATATACAAATTCTGTTGGTTATAGGAAGCAAATAAGGAATCATATGGCTGATAATGTGAGAAGGGCACCTATAAAATCTCATGCTCAGAATAAGTTTGCTAATTCAAAGAAAAATACTCCAAATAAGCCAAGGAGTAACTTAAAGAAAAAGAAAGTAAACAACTTTGTCCAAGTTTGGGTTCCAAAAGTAAAGAAATCTGTTAGTACTGCTACTTCAAATAGTACTGCTGACAGAAATAGTGTTGCTGCAAGCAATACTACTGCTAACCCAGTTAGTACAGCTAACCCAATTAGTACTGCTAATGATGTTAGTACTGCTAACAAAGTTAGTACTGCCAATCAAGTTAGTACTGCTTCCAGTGATAGGCCCATTCTTCTGACAAAGTATTCAAGCAATAAGATTCCTCAGTTTGATAATCTCATCAAGTCTGAATATGAATATGTTGATGAGAATGGGAAACCCAAGACCACTTTGGCTTGGGTTCCTATTAAAAACTAACTGCTTTATTATATGTGCAGGGCAACCAACAGCTCAAGGGAAGAAGCATTTGGCATGTTGATAGTGGTTGTTCCAGGCACATGACAGGTAACATGGCCTGCCTTCAAAACTTCAAAATAATTGATGGAGGACATGTTGCTTTTGGTGATAATCCAGCAGGTGGAAAGATAAGTGGAAAAGGTAATGTGTCAAAAGGTAAGATGACCTTTGAGGATGTATACTATGTTGAGCAATTGAGATACAACCTGTTAAATGTATCACAGGTCTGTGACAAGAAACATAGAATATTATTCAATGATACTGAATGTATTATCCTTGCTCCAGGGTTCAAGGTAGTTGATGAAAGTATGATACTACTTAGAACTCCTAGAAAGAACAATGTTTATTGCTTAGACTTGGAGAGTGTAGCTTCTGATTCATCTTTAAATTGTTTATTTTTAAAAGCTTCATTGGATGAATCATCTCTTTGGCACAGAAGGATGTGTCACATGAACTTTAAAACAATGAACAAACTTGTGAAAAACAACCTTGTAAGAGGTTTGCCACAAAAGGTATTTTCATTTGATGATCATTGTGTTGCATGTCTTAAAGGCAAACAGCACAAAACTTCTCATAAGTCCAAAGAGATAAATACAATCTCTTTACCTCTTCAATTATTGCACATGGATCTGTTTGGTCCTACAAATGTGATGAGTATTGGTAAGAAATCTTACTGCTTAGTTATTGTTGATGATTTCTCTAGATTTACTTGGGTATATTTTCTGAGGACTAAGGATGAGACAAGTGGACTGATCAAATCCTTTGTTCTTAGAGTTGAAAACCAAACAAATCAAAGAGTTAAAGTCATCAGGTCTGATAATGGAATTGAATTTAAAAACAATGACCTAAACAGCTTCTGTGAGGAAAAAGGCATTGAGAGACAATACAGTGCTCCTAGGACTCCTCAACAGAATGGTGTTGCTGAAAGGAGAAATAGAAGTCTGATAGAAGCTGCTAGATCTCTGTTGGCAGATTTAAAACTTCCAATTACTTTTTGGGTAGAAGCAGTTAATACTTCCTGCTATGTTCAAAACAGAGTTCTAGTAGTGAAATCCCAAGACAAGACACCTTATGAGCTTTTTAAAAAGAAGAAACCTTTTATTGGATTTTTCAAACCATTTGGGTGTCCTTGCACCATTCTCAATACCAAAACTCACCTAGGCAAGTTTGATAGCAAAGCTGAGGATAGGTTTCTTATTGGATATTCATCTCAAAGTAAGGCCTACAGAGTTTTCAACACCTCTTCTAGGATTATTGAGGAGAGTGACAATGTCAAATGCAATGAGAACACACCAAATCAACTTGGTTCAGGTCCTGATTGGCTATTTGACATTGATTCACTGTCTAATTTTTTGGGTTTCAGTAATGAGCATAATGCAGGAACAGGGACAGAAAAGGTACAAGTACAAAGACAAGAGTTTGTGTTGTTCCCAACACCTACTGTTGATCCTGTTGAATTCTGTGACCAAGATAAGAAAGGAACTTTAGATTCAAAGGACACTGAACCAGCTCAAAATGAAGAGGACAGAGGTGAAAAGGAAGATCAACCTTTAGATTCAGGAATCAGAGGTCCTGAGATGCCATGTTTGGAAGAAGATGACACAGATGATGATAACTCTTCAGTTTTTGGTGGCAGCACTCCTGAAAAGAATGACTCTACTCTGGAAGCAAATATTAATGAAGAGGTTGTTCATCAAACAAGAGTTCAGAAAAATCATCCTCCTCATTTGGTGATTGGTGACATCAATTCTCCTATAATCACAAGGAATCAAAGCAAGTTGGGAGGATTGAAGGACATACAATCAGGATTACTATCTTGCTTTCTATCACAGGTTGAACCCAAAAAGGCATATGATGCAATGAAGGATCCAAGCTGGGTAGAAGCAATGCAATAGGAGCTACTGCAGTTTGTGCTGCAGGATGTATGGGATTTGGTTGACCTTCCAAAAGGACACAGAGCTATAGGCACTAAATAGATCTTTAGGAACAAGAAAGATGAGAGAGGAATAGTAATAAAGAACAAGGCCATATTAGTGGCACAAGGGTATACTCAAGAAGATGGCATTGATTATGAAGAGGTATTTGCACCAGTGGCCAGGATTGAGGCAATCAGGCTATTTTTAGCCTATGCTTCTTTCATGAAGTTCAGGGTCTACCAGATAGATGTAAAGAGTACTTTCCTGTATGGGAGAATTGAAGAAGAAGTGTATGTCTGTCAGCCTCCAGGGTTTGAGAATCCAAATTATCCTGACAGAGTATACAAATTGAAGAAGGCACTCTATGGGATACATCAAGCACCAAGGGCATGGTATCCTGTTTCCTGTTTGTTTGTGTGCAAGATTTCAAGTAAGGCCTAAGCAGTCACATTTTCAAGCAGTCAAGAGGATATTCAGATATCTCAAAGGACAACCTACATTAGGTCTTTGGTATCCTCATGACTCACCATTTGACCTACTTGCTTATTCAGACAGTGACTTGGGTGGTGCAAATTTGGATAGAAAGTCAACTTCAAGGGGATGTCAGTTTTTGGGTGCAAGACTAGTGTCATGGCAGTGCAAGAAACAAACCACAGTGTCCACCTCTACAACAGAAGCAGAGTATATAGCTGCTACAAGCTGCTATTCACAAGTACTCTGGATTCAGAATCAAATGCTGGACTATGGTATGACTTTTCTTCACACTCCAATCTTCATAGACAATAACAGTGCTATTAGCATTGTTAATAATCCAGTCAAGCACTCCAAAACAAAGCATATAGAAATCAGGTACCATTTTATCAGAGACTGTAATGAAAAGAAGCTAATTCAGGTGGTGAAAGTCCATACAAGTAACCAATTTGCTGATCTATTCACTAAATCTTTTGATGTGGGTAGATTCACATTTTTTGTCACAACTGTGGGCATGATAAACTCTGAATAAGCCTATTGTCTTTTGACTCATGTACCTGTATAGATTCTTCCCTGTGTACTTTCTCATAATGTATGGAATATGGTGCTTTTAATCCCTTGTCTTTAAGTGTTTCAGGTTGCTTTGAAATAAAGGTAGTTAGTACTTCTGGTTCATTTAATAATGCTCGCACAAATGCTGACAGGTCAAATAGGATTAAGTATGGTTACTACTGCTAGGCGGTTTATACTGCCAGTGCAATGTTACTACTGCTTGTCTTGTTTGTACTACCAAAAGAGTTAATACTGTTGTGATTACACCCTAGTGCTCAATCGACTTCAGAACTAATGGCAGGTCTCGTGTTTGTGGATGATCACAACGAGTTAGCAATGCTACAGAAACCCAAACAAGCTGTGGGGTTTCATCATATTGTGGATTTTCTCAAATTCTCACACGTCGCTAACGCATTATCTGTCAATCCCACAATCTATGTGGAACACATGCGACAGTTTTGGGAGAATGCTACCATCCACACTGAAGATGGCAATCAGGTCATCAAATCAAGGGTTTGTGATAAACCTCTGACCATTACTGAAGGCTGCATCCGTGCACATCTACGCCTAGATGATGCCGCAGGTATTACTTCTCTACCGAAGGAAGAACTCTTCCAAGTTCTTAGTCGTATGGGGTATGAAGGTCCCACTGACGTATATAAGTTTTACAAGAACAGATTTTCACCTCAGTGGCAATTCTTTGTTCATACCCTACAGCACTGCATTTCTCGAAAAACAACTGGATGGAGTGAGTTCAGCAGTACCAAAGCTTATGATCTGGTTTGCTTGGCAACCTCTAGAAAGTTCAACTTTTCTCAAATGATTTTAAACGATTTGTTGTCAAACCTGGATACCAAAACCAAAAGCTTTTATATGTATCCAAGGTTTGTGCAAGAAGTACTAAATCAAGAATTGACGGATTTACCTCATTTCAATGAGGTATATGTACCAAAACCCCCAAAGGGGAAGGTGTTCTCTAATATGAAGAGGCCCAGTAAGGACTTCTCTGGTATAGACACACCATTGTTCTCTACAATGATGGTTGTGTCCCACTCTCAAGGTGAGGCATCAGGGTCAAAGCCCACATTAGACCAACCCACTGATGACCTACCCACACCTTCCACTACAAAGCATATCCCTCAGTCCCTTCTAAAGAAGCCAACATCACCCATTACTCATACATACACAAGGAAAAAGGTACAGAAGGTTCCTTCCCTTCTAGTATCTTCACCCTCAAAGCCTAAAATCCCTCTGATGGAGCATTTTCCATCAGAGAATATCCAAAGGGAAACCACAGGGGTGTCTCCCAACCCCAAGAAGGTGCTCAATAAGGAGGAGGAAGAGCATGTGGGCAGTGAGGCTCACACTACTGACTTTGCACAAAGTGCAGGGCAGGACAGTGTGAACATCTTTAAGACCTTTCCCACGACAACTTTGGGTGAGCAATCATCCAAAGGTCCCAGGTGCCAACAAACCAAGGGGGTAGAGGATGCTTCTGCTAGGCAGGAGACCTCTACTAAACGTTCCAATGATCCTCCAAGGGTGGTAAACACACCTAAAGGTGGTGAGGATAGATATACATACGATGAATTGATGGAAACCATAGCCAATATCAATATGGATGTCATTTCTCAAGGGCACAAAATAGAGGCAATGCAACAAGTCATAACTGGCCAACAAGAGCAGATTGCAAATCTCAAAAAGCTGGTGATGAAGTTAGTGCTCAAAAAGAAGAAATCAAAGTTTGTGCTGAAGAAAAGGAGCACAGATCATGATTCTTTCAAAAAGGGGGAGACCAAAGATGATGAATCTCAGTTTGAGGGGGAGATGGATAAAGAACCAGAAATGGGTACAAAAGCAGCAAAGCAGCAAAGCAGGAGAAACAGAAACAGTAGCAGAAACATTTAAAGTAGCAGCAGAAATTGGCTCAAAAGCAGTAATTGAAGCAGAAGCGGTAACTGAAGCTGCAGTAGAAACTGAAAAAGAAGCAGCAGAAACAGGGCTAACAGTTGAAGAGATAGAGATTGCTGAAACACTGGTGAAGGTAAAAACAGACACTCCCAAGGCTACTCAAAAGGCCAAGGGAGTGGAAATCAAAGAAGGAGGATTTGAAAAGAAGAGAAAAGAAATAAGTGATGCTGAGGTAAAGAGAAAAGGAAAAGAAAAGGTAGTGGAACCTCTGAAGAAAACAAAGAAGTCAGTTCAAATAGCTCTAGATGAAGAGGTAGCCAAACAGATGCAAGCTGAAATAGAATCAGAAGAAGAGTCTCAAACTGCCAAAGATAGGCAAATTGCTTTAGATCTGTCTAAAAAGCTCAATGAGGAGTACTAAAGGAGTTTGAGGGCTGCAGCTGAAGCCAAGAAAGTCCAAGCAAAAGCATTTATGCCAAGGCAGCCAGCACAGACAAAGAAAAGACAACCTTCAAAGACTTTTGTTGCCAACCAAGAAAGGAGGAAAATGATCAACTTTCTAAAAGGATCAGTTGGTGTTAAAGAAGGCATGTTCGCTGGTATGTCTTATGGCAGAATTGAAGAGCTTTACAAGAAAGAAATGACCAAGCTACAAGGAGACTTTACTCAAAGGGTTGAGGTTGAAAGGAAAATGAAAGAAAGGCATGATCTGCATATCCAACAACCTTTTCCTGAGAGTGAAGAAACCACTTCTACAAAAGAAGTGGAAGAAGAACAGAAAGAAGAAACTCTTTCTCAAACAGTCAAAGCTGTCAAAAGAATGAAAACCATAGCTTCAAAGAAACAGACCAAAAGTCCAAGGATTGAAGAAGTTCAAAAAGAAGTTGAACCTGTTGTTGCAACCCTTGAAGAACAATCAAGTCAACAAGGTGCAGAACAATCTGAACAATCTGAGGTACATGTTGGTTTGTATATGACAGTGACTGATAGTGAGCCTATAAAAGCTAACCAAATATCAGTCCAAGCCCCTGAAATTATCCATTGGGATATCCTGGAAGATCAAAGGAAGAAATACTTCAGGATTAAAAGGATGGGAGACAAGTATGAGGTTTACTCTACTTGGGGCAAAATCATCAGAAGTTGTTCCAGATCTGACTTAGAAGAAATGTTCAAGGTTGGAATGAGCTTGTATGAAAAGGATTTGACAGGAGCAGGAATGAGCTTAATAAGATTAGCCATGGAGTACTTATGCATGATGTTTGATCCTAGAAAAGTTCAACATGTTGTCAGAGATCTGCATCTGGAGAATAAATTCCAAAGAATAGACAATTAAATGCTATTTGAAAAGTGTGGAGTCTATGTCATTACTATTGGCAAATCTTATCATAAGTACTACCTGGTGGATAAAATTTATGATCACAGCAAAGCCAAATTGCAAGGTATGTTGAATACTAAGTTGGTATGTTCAAAGGATTCTGAAATGGCCAAGATAGTAGTCAAAAGAATCATCAATCAAAGCTTAGGTTTGGATCCTAATCTTGGGAATTGAGCTTAAGTTTTGAAAGTATCATGAAAACCAAATTTTGAAGAACTTAACTTCTCAATCTGAAAAGTTAAGTTAGGGGGAGATTGTTGGGTCTGAAATGAGCTAAGGATGATTAATACTGCCAGATACTACTTCTTGTGTAATTAATACTGCTAGTTCAATATTACTACTGCTGGTGAGATTAATACTGCTAGACTTGAAGAGATAATACTGCTAACATGGTTAGTATTGCTAGCATGTTAGTACTGCAAGATGGTTAATACTGCTGAGTAATTACTACTGCTTATGAAGATTAAAGTTGCTGAGAAGATAATGATGGAATGATTTGATTAATGCGAAAGTCAAGGAGATTTGAAGATAATTATGGACTGGATCATGAAGATTAATTTTTCTTTTATAATTATCTTGTAATTTGTCTTGTATATATACTGTATAGAAGGCATAGAATAGAAGATACAACAAAACACAATACGCACAATAGAAGTTTACAAGTTCATACGTTCATAGAGAATTAACCTCAAGATTCTTTGAAATCCTTTCTTTAGAGAAGTTCAGAACGTCTGTTGAGCCTGTTCAACAGATTGAGGTTGAGTTTGTAATCATTAAGTTAATCAATATAACTTGTGATTTGCATTCAAGTACTGTTTCATTGATTGAGTGTTAAAGTGTTTTTCCGCAACTTCTTTAACATTGTTTCTAAGTGTGTTAATTAAATTCTTCACTAGAATTTTTCGATCTTGACAAATCGAAAGCGACATTCAGAATCATCGAAAAAAAAAGGATTAACTATCGAAATCGTGGGAGAAAAGGCGCGATAATAGATGGGGTTGAAAGCGGGAATCGACGCAGAAGAGGTAAAACATTTCAATTCTAGGGTTTATAAATAGGGGAAATTAGGTTAACCATTGTGTAACCATTATTCCAGTTCGCAAAATCAGTGAGCATATCTTCAAAAGGTGTGGGCTATCAAAATTCAAGAACACTATGGATAATCCTATCGATGTCGATTTGGAAGCGAACACTAATATGACTAATTTAGTGAACAAAATCGCAGAGGAAGCAGAAATTCGTACTAAAAGCCCCAACCAAAATAACACGGATGAAATCAAAATGTGGTTGTCCACACTGCATCTGCGGTTGTATGTATAAGATTATGTTAGTCCATATAGAAATTACATATGCACATTGCACATATGCATACGTGCACATTTGGGTGTATCCATATATAAACTATAATCATATATGCATATGTGTACATTTCTAATATATGGAAATTGCATACTGAACTTGAAGTGAATATGTCCATACCTACATATACACATGCACATATGCATATGTGCATATTTGGGTATATCCATAGTGCACGTATGCATATGTCCATATAGAACTAACATATACACATGCACATATGCATACGTGCATATTTAGGTATATCCACAGTGCACATATGCATATGTCCATATAGAATTAACATATACACAGTGCACATATACATATGTGCATATTTGGGTATATCCATACATAAACTCCAATCACATATGAGTATGTGCACATTTCTCATATTTGGAAATTACATAAAAAATATACCCCAGATCAAGACAACTTTTTTCAACAACAGTTCCAAAACGTAAAAAAATACCCTAGATCGATGGGTAAACTGATTGTGCAGTTAGAAATAAATAAAATGCTTAGAAAGGTAAAGGATGACTTCCAAAATTAATAAGATGCAAATCAAAATAATATTTTAAATTAATATATTTAATATCAGGATAACTACCAAATTAAAAAAACTCTTTTAAATATGGCAACAGATTAAGTGGTTCGATATTTAACAAATCTCCATATTACCCTTTCAGATTTAATAGCATTCATGGCATAACAAAAACTCTAGGAAGCTTCTGATTGTTCGAAATTTGGTTAGCACGGTTAGCACCAATGTCACAGTTACCAAATGAATGGGTCTCTTTCTATATATATATATAGAGAGAGAGAGAGAGAGTATCAAACGAGAACAGTAACTACTTAAAAGAACATGAGAACTAACAAAATCATTAGTGATTTTATATTAACGCGCAAAAAAGTCAGCAGACCTGAAGCCGCGGCCAAAGTCCCCTTTTTGCGCGTTAATGTAAAATCACTAATAATTTTGCTAGTTCTCATGTTCTTTTAAATAGTTATTGTTCTTTTTTGAACCCGACTCTCTATATATATATATATATATATATATATATATATGAGTTAATTACAGTATTGGTCCCTAAAGTTCAATGGTTTTATACAATAATAAGAAGAAACAAAAAAAGTGCAAAAAGAGGACAAAAACATGGTTGGACGATTTTGCCGCTGACTCTAACGGAGCACTTTAACGGAGTTAGTAGTCAGGTCTCACTTTCAAAATAAAATCAATACCTGGAGAACGAAAGTTTGAATGATGAAAGTATAAGTCCCTTTTAAAAAAATGCAGAAACGTCAAAAACCAAAATTAAGTTTACTCTTACAAAAATATAAATTTTAGAAACTCTGATTACCTTAAATGATAAAAGACCAAGATTTATTCTCTTATTGTATAATTTCTTAATTTTAGATATATAGTCCATGTGAAGCCAAATCCAATTGATATTTAAGGTTGCTTCCAAGAACCACACTGAATGTGCCAAACTCCCGGCTCCTTTTCCGCCATCAACTCCTCACGTGTTGCTTTATGTTTCGAAAAGTCCACTCTCTTGACCAACGAACCAACTTTTGATTATTTATACAAATTTTATTCCTTCACAAATGAGTGGAATTGAACCATGGCTACTTCTAACAACGAGTGGCTCCAAATTTACAAAAATAACCTCACCGGAACCGCTCAACCCACGGTGGAGCGGTGCTCCGGTGATGTTATCACCGAAGCCACAACAGTCACCACCACCACCGCTAGTAGTCATCTCAGCCGTGTAACACGGCCCATCAACCCCCGTCGGCGGTCCAGGGCTTCAAGGAGGACGCCGACCACCTTACTCAATACCGACACCACCAACTTTCGTGCCATGGTCCAACAGTTCACCGGTGTTGGTGGTGGTGGTTCTACGTCGTTTCCGGCATCTCCTGCTACTGATTCTTCTCATCAGCCTATGAGCAGTTACAAGAATAATTCATCCTGTTTTAATCATTATCCTGCTGGTGATGGTTATAACTTGGAGTTCCGGCAAGCACTGCCACAGCAGCAGCGGTACTACACAATGGCGGAGGAGGACGGCGGAGCTGCTAGTGGTCAAAATAGTGGTGATGGCTTCTTTCAAAGGTTCCAAGAAGAGGCTATTGGAGGGTCAAATAAGGCTGCAAACTTTTACTGAGAGAAGAACAGTAGTGGCAAGAACAATACTTGCATGTTTACTGTTTAGATACTCATGAAAAATATATATATATATATATATATATATATATATATATATATATAGGGCCGTTCTGTTTACAAATAATGTAATTCTTACAAACTCTACAAATCGATCTCAACCATACATTTAGGTAATCAACGCCAACGGTGTGGATTAAAACAGTTCCTAAATTTACTCTTAACCGCATTTTATAACCGCCTCTAAATTAAAAAAAAAAAAAAAAAAAAACAAGGGTTCAGATTATGTTTGTAGGGTTTTTAAGAATTATATGGTTTGTAACTGAAACGAACCCTATATATTAGGGCTTTTTTTTTTTTTTTTTTTTTTTTTTTTTTTTTTGTAATTTAACAGTTGAAGGATGTAATAATTTCTAAGTTCAAATACTGAGTTTTTGCCTCTAATTATTTACTTGTATTCAGATATATTTTTCGATGATAGTTTTATGATGAATTTCTGATAGCATGCATAATTAATAAAGATTTTTTTAATGGTCAACTTGTCATCGGATATGGTTTTTTAAGTCAATTATCAAGACGATAGAACATGTGGTATTGGTTGGAAGGAACGGAAACGGCCAGGAAAGAAAGTTGCATATCATACATACCTTCAAGGTAGAAGAAACTGGATCCAACAACTTTTTGGAGTGGTGTTAATTACATGATAAATACCACCTCCATTATTATACATCAAACAACAATTGAATTTGTATCAAAGAATCAAGGGAAAGAGAGGTGAGTGACGTCAAGGGGAAAGTAAGTGTTGTTATCACACGTCCGTCCGTATTTCACAACTTCTAATATTAAAAGAAAACCTCACAAAGAAAAAGAGTTCCAACATATATTCCCACAACATAATGGGGAAGGTAAATCGCATGTTTTAAGAGCAAGTAGGTGGCGCTTGAAGTCGAAGCTCAGGACCTTTCTTTCATTCTACATGGATTTCCACATCTGATAAAGCACCAAATCAAAACATAAACAAACAAATAACACAAAAGAAAAGAAAAGAAGCCAATTCCAATTTCAATGATTCTTCAACATAAACATTCACCAATTAGGTAGTAGGTACTTGACAACATATGAACATCCACCCTCAAGTGAGAAACAATCTCTTTCTTCAAAAGATCAGGGATGAATCTTTCAGGTTTGGTTTGGCTTGGCTGTAAATGGATTTATAAAATGGTATGGGTCCCACACATCGATGTGTTGTAATCTCTCGTTGAAAAAATCCGCTTATTACTTCCTCTTCGTGTTGCCGATAGTTAACAGTTCAAAGCTTCGAAGAGCATCATCACGACCCCCTCTTGATGAGGGTACAGCACGTGAGAAAGATGATGACTTGGACTCGAATCCAGGTTGAGAGTGAATCCTTTGGGTGGTGGATATGCGACCACTGCCTGAACCAAGCCGGTTTGATCGACTCTCGCTTGGTTCACCGGAGGAGCTTGGTCTACTGCTCGACACAACAGCTCTTTTTGAAGTACTACCGGTTCGTGAGATGCGGCCTCTATCTGAGTCACCATGCTGAATATACAAACACAACCATAAATTTTATGCACAAAAGAGATCTAAGCCCTAAAGACTAGGAACCACCCATCTAAGCGCGACCAGAGGCGGATCCAGATATTTTTTTATTTTTTTTTGCATTGGTGGCACAAAATAGTTACTGTAATATAATGAGAGTAACTTGCAAACAATATTACTGACCACTTCTTTGGAGGATGTTGCATGTTCTGAAGATCTGTGTCTCGCGTGTTCACCATGCAAGCCACTACCAGAACCATTTCGCCTAGCAAATGCCTCAACTGCACCTGAGAGTCTTTCCCGAACCTCTGGTCTCACTAAAAGATGTAGATGGTATAGATTAGACAAAGAGTATAAAGAATCTTAACATGGCATACATTGGTATACGCATTCCTACATTATGCATATACACACAAATACATATATAGAAACGGATATACATATGTTCATATATTATGTGTACGCAAATATACAGAAAAGCTCAATGAACACACACATATTGTCACAATTTTGTGATCATACAGACCCTTTCAACCGCTACACAAAGCATACCATATATCATCTTGACAATTATACACACACACATATGTATATATAGACATACATACATACATACATACATACATACATACATACATAAATAATATATGTGAGGGCATACAGAAGTTCGTAAGCAAGCACACTACCACAATCTTATAATCACACAGAAGCACACCATGAATAATCCTGACATGGTATACATCTCTACATATGTTCCTACTTATATAAACACACATATACACAATATACACACATCCATCCATGCATGCGTATATATAATGTATGTGCCTGTGTGACATACATAAGTTCAAAAACACACTGCCACAATCTCATTATCATACAGATACACTCAACCACTGAACAAAGCATATCCTAAACAATCTTGACATGGATGTGTCTATATGTACACACACATATATAAGCCGTGTATGCATACAAAAGCTAAGTAGACACATTGCCACAAACTTATGATCATACAAGACACTTTCAATCATTAGGCAAAGTATACTATATTCTTTTATTTCGTATACATCTATCCATGCATACATACATACATATATACATATGTTCAGGTTCGGTAAACACACACAATGCCACAATCATATTATGATACAGATGCTTCCAACTATTAGATAAACATACCATAAATAATATTGACTGGCATACACATGTATGTGTATATTTATGTATATACTAACTACACTTCTAATTAGTTACAAGATCATTCTCTACGTTGTCCCAAATCTTAGTCAACCATGCTGACCATGCAATGTCAAGTTTCAGCAGTTGACTTTCTGTTGGGAATAGCATCAATTGACTTAAAAATAGAGTTTCAAACTAGATAGAAAAACAAACCTGGGGCTTTTTCCACTCTTTCTGCTGAAGGCCCAGGATTCACTGGTAGTTTCCCAACCGTCTGATTTGTTTTAGAGGTTTATAAGAAGCAAATCCTTCAAAAGAAAAACAGAATAGAAGACTAGAATAAATACTGACCCGTCCTCTAGAACTGGAACCTGAACCAATTTGAGGATACTTCAAAATAGTCCAGTCAAAAACATAGTCGAACTGATAACCTGAAATATGAACAACACTCATCTAATGCTGAAATCTATTTCAAGGGATAAAAGATAATAATTATGATAATACATTGTTCATACTTCACATTTAATTATATAAGAACGAAAAACAAACCCTCAATAACATCCTTGTGTTTCCATATCAAGTGTTTTTGTTCATGGGCCATTTGAAAGGGAAAGCTTAAATAAGATCCAGACATTTACCTTCTCGAATGAAAAGATCACGAAAAAGCCTTTTCAAGTATGAATAATCTGGCTTGTCGTCAAACCGTAGTGATCGACAATAATGGAAATACGATATGAACTCAGTTGGATAAGACTTGCAAAGCACCTGTAGATTGTCATTTATAGTCACTTCATTAAGATGGTATGAATGGATATTTTTAAGCTCTCATTGCCACGTAAGAATTTCTTAAAATATGTTTGATCTCGATAATACCTCTATAGGAGTAAGCATCTTCTTTTCACTAATTTTATCATATTTCTGCTTCTTAGTGCCAGCCTTCAGCCCCTGCCAAGGAAGGCTTTAACCACATGAATAGAAAACCAAGTTAGAATAGGGAAGTTAAAAAGTATAAAGGAAAATAGAAATAGATCACGGTTAGAATATATGAAACCTTCCTCTCAAGAAATACATTAGCACATAACCAAGAGACTCCAGGTCATCCCTCCTGCTTTGCTCTGCGATTGACAATCCAAAACAAGTCACAATTGGAATTTTTGAACCCTTTTCAAAATTGTTTTTAGCATGTCTTAAGGTTCAAAGTTGACACTTCTCTTATAAGCAATGATAACTAGAGTGTAGATTTATGAGGAATAATGCTATTGCCCAAATATAATAATCATGGTGTTTCTAAAAGGAAACTAATTCTTGTGTGGTCCAAAAATAAGATGTTGCAGATAATTTGAGATGGTGAGAATTATCACAGAAAGGATATTATATACAAAACACATCTCTTAACACGCTGAAATGAGCTAGATTACTTACCAACTCCAAGGTGGGTATTAACACTGGCATAACGAGCAGTACCAGTTAGATTTTTGTTTTCCCTGAAATGAAAATTGTTCACAATTTTCGGTAAGTAATCTAAATCTGTGCAACAAAGGAATCCTAAAAATAGAGGCAATAGAAAATGCATCGAAAATAAAGTCATGGAAATAACGGTATTCAGAATATTTTTCCACAATTTATGCACAAAGATTTGAGAACCAAATTAGGTCTCCTAATGTGAATTCACATTTGAATTGTAGTATAAACAAAACGTTGATGATAATACATATTGCAACTTAGAAGCAAACCATTGATCTATAATAGGACCTTCCCAGAACCATCAATTGGAGTAGAAAACATTGTTGACTTTTTGTAAGAGAGATAGTATAGGTGCCTTTGATGGCAAACCACTAAAAGGATGAAGAAACGATCAGGAATCATTTGGCTAATTCACATCAAAACAAATGTAAGACACGTTTAGCTCAATTAAGTTTTTTATATGAATGTAGAAACATACAGTAATGGGTTTCCACTTCCAGAACTACCTCTCTGGGTTCATCAACAGAATGCTAAATGTCTATATGTGTGTATTATATTGGAGAAATGAGTATGTGGTTGCCTATATGCAACCTTGCATATAGAACATAGTAAAACTACATGTTATGATTAAAGATGGCTTAAAACTCTTTTGTTCTCCCACTCCCACCTTAACATTAAATCTATATTTCACTCACTAAAAAAGTTCTCTTACTAAACATAACAAATTTACTTCCTACTGGAAGATATGATGAATGGGCAAATGGCAAAAACTAGAACAAAAATATCACAAAGTTACTTAATAATTGAGAAACATAATATAAAATATATATTTGTTGTCAAAACAACAACAAAATGGTCATACAAATACAAAAGTGCAGCAACAAGAAGTAGAAAAGGCATATAGACAGAGCAATAATTTGTTAGTATCGAGACATCTTTGTTTATGGCTTGAACCATAAGTGTTTACAGCACCAGACCAATGCGCTGACCATTTGAAATATATTCTTTATTTACTGTTTTTCAATGCAACGAGTCATCTACCGTGGTTCATGAAGTTCTAGCTAAATATCACCCATTTTATTGTTTTAACGATTACTACCATACTTGTTTTTAACTAATATGCTTCGGTTTTTAACAAAATATTTTGTGTCACTTCAATTTTGGTGGTCTCCATGTTTACTTGGTTTTGAGAGTTCATCTTTGGATGTTCTTTTGGTAGTTTCAGAAAAGCAATACAATCTTTGGTTGTCTAGTTTGGTTGTTTTTTATTTAGAATCTAGAGCTTTTGGGTAGTTTTTCCAATTAACATCACTTTGTTTTAGTAGTACAAAACTACTTATGCATAATTTATCCATTTTGACTAATTTGCGGATTTTTGATCTTCAGAAATGATGTTAACTTCTTAACAAGTAAAATATAGATTGCAAAAGTAAAATAGGAGAAATAAGTACGGCAAAATTATTTTAGGTTATATAATTTTGAATATGCCATACAAATTTGCCGCCTTATGTCACCCCTTGAAAAACGTTACGTCCTTGCCGTGGCGTCACGTGTAAGGCTTAAGGCTTGACCTCGCCACCACGCCACGTCTCGCGCCATTTTAAACCTTGATATATATATTGCATATTTTTTCTGAGCAGAAGTAGTGGTATGCAGATTGGGGTGATATACATATATGTTTTGTGTAGTGTATATATTTCCGCCTCGGGGATTACGCCTTGGACCGCCTCGAGGCTTACGCCTCGCCTCATTGAAGGAAAACGCCTTGAGGCACGATTCCGCTTTTTAAAACCTTGATAGCCACATATTCACTAACATATATATATATATATATATATATATGTATAGTGGGACGTTCAAATAAGAATACTAAATATAGTAAGAAGGTAAGAGAAAAAGATTAAAGAAAGGTTCATATGTGAGTCATTAAAAAAAATCCATTTGCAGATGCATATGTGAACCCACATGAATAATCTATAACATTGGTTCACATACGCATCTTCAAATAGATTTTTTCGGAATTTTTTCAGTGACTCACATATGAACCTTTCCTTCTTACCTCCTCATGATATTTACCCTTCTTATTTGAAGCGGCCCCTATATATATGTGTGTGTCTGTGTGTGCAAATCTTGTGGACAAAAAGGAATGATAACCGAGTTAATAATATTGGCTATGGAGGTAAACAAGTAGCTTGACATGGAAAAGAATGATTCGACTAATGTGGACATCCGGCAAGAAAAAGACATTGGCATCCTCAAGGCAAAAGAAGTGCAATATTATGTTTCTTCAAATAGAAATGTACGCAAACTTACAGCATCATTATCCAATAAAGTTAAGTATGAATATTTGCACACAATCAGGTTTGTCAAGTCTGCAAGGAAAACCTATAAGTATATTTTTTTAATGGAACACGTATCATTGGACAATATTAAGTCGTATATTTGTACATTAATCAACAACCCAATTTCATAGAAGAATTTAAGATGGGCAGGCAATGGGAACTGTTATGACAACCATGTGTACGTTTCAACAGTACAACAAATTGTCTGACCTTTTTATGTAGTTGTTCACAAATATGATGTAATGAACTAGGCGACAAAGCTAATATTTCAACTTATCACACCAAATCATTTACTAAAACTCTAAAAGGATATAAGAATAAACTTCTATCAGATTGCTCGAGAACATATCAGTTGTGATACCTAACAGCAAACAAGATAGGAAAAGTAATATCAGTTTCCACTTGAGTTTATGCATAATCATTTCCAATACCTGTATGGTATATGCTTGTGCGTTTGGAGATCCCTATACTTTTTTGCAAGACCATAATCTATAATGTAAACCTGTTGCAAAATAAAAAAACCACAAATAAGTTGATGATCAGAATCTCGTATGGACAACAGAAGAATGTAGAAGAAGGTAGTGGGACACATGTTATGCTGAAAATTAATTACATAGATTAACTCATTAAAGGTGCAATAGAGTTCATATACATCACGGAATGTCTAAAAGCATCCACAAGTATGATATCACATGAAATCAAATTGATGCCTGAACTGGAAATTCTTTACATGAAAATTGTATAGAACAAATGAAGACATGCAACCCAAGAAACTAAATGAAGTCAACCTTGGCATGCATGGTGAGGCCTTATCTCGTTAAGAAGTATTGAGTTAGAAAATTTATATTTATCAACAACTGAAAACGAGTACTTGAAGATCTTGTAGAAATCCATTATGGCAAAGGTTTTTGACTTCTTCTAATGTCTCATAAATTATTACAACAGGAAAAGAGAATTTAGAGATGAGGAAAAGAAATTGTCTATTTTGATTGAATGAATTGCACACACATACGCTCCCACATACATATACTTGAGACCTCCCACTAATCAACAGAGTAACCGATTACAAAGTCAGTTACAACTATAATAAGAGAAAGTTACAAACCTATCCTCCCGATAGTCGGTTACTCAGTTGATTAGTGGGAGTTCTCGGGTATATATATGTGGGAGCTATATGTAATTCATTCAACCTAATACAAAGTTTTTCTCCCCATCTCGTCTTCTCTAAATTCTCTCTTCTGGTGATATAAATCATCCAACATATTTTTTAGCTCACTGAATTGGTATCCCAAAATCAGGTTCATCAATGGAAGCCTGGTGCAAATACATGCCTTGAATCTAACAGAACTACGAAACCCTTCAATATATACCAAAGTGACCAAATAATATGATTAAAGCACATAAACTATGTAATTACCAATTAGTTCAATTTAAAATTCTACTCAGATAATAACACAAAATAACTATGAACAGTTCATGACAAATTTGATGTTTCCCATAGCAGCTGATAAAGCTAGAAACAGTAAGAACTAAGGAATAGCACATATTGCAACGTTTAAATTCCAAATATCTAAAATAAAAATTGAAATGAAGGTACAGTATACAAGCCATAACTTGTAAAACAAACTACCTGGTTTGCCTTTCGTCCTAGACCCATCAAAAAGTTGTCTGGCTTTATATCACGGTGAAGGAAACCTCTTGAATGCATATATTCGACTCTGTTTATCTGCATGAAGCAATTGAAAAGGTGGAAGTGTTGAGATAATGTGTTCAGCAACCTTCTCATTACACAAGGCAGAATACTTACCAACTGATCGGCAAGCATTAAAACTGTTTTCAACGTGAATTTCCGATTACAATAATTGAATAAATCTTCTAAACTTGGTCCAAGAAGATCAATAACCATAGCATTGTATTCTCCTTCAACTCCAATCCATTTGAGGTGGGGAACACCAGCTGCATTATTTTAATAAGAGTGTATTGTAAGGTCCTTGATATACCAGCAAAAAAGTGGGAAAGATAATAAGAACACAAGAAGGAAAAATATGAAACTCACTTCCTCCTTGAAGAAGCATGTACAACTTGGCCTCATAGTGAAGCTGTGGGTGCTTGGTCTTAACAGATTCCTGGAAACAAAGATAACTTAGGCCACACATAAATAAAAACAACATGAAAGTGCTCTTAACGGAAGATCTGAAAACTTTTTGACATCTTAATCCAACCTAAAATTCCCCAAGCAAAAACTATCTCCAGATCTTCTTTGATAAAGTACAAAAGTAAGCACAAAAACTTAGATTCTGAATAAGCACAAAAAATTCCCCAAGCAGAATTATCTCCAGATCTTCTATGACATCACATCAGTAGAATATATTAGGTGAATAGATGCTACTCTACTGGTTTATTTTAGTACCTATTACTGTAAAATAAAATTACTCTTTAACTTTATTGTTGCTGACTTGCTGTTGTATGAAATTACTATTGTTTATTCTAGCTGTTAATTTGGTTTGACTTCACTTTTCACATTAACCGTTAATTTATGTTAAGTAGTATCATGTTTAAGTTCACTTAAATTTTAGCCACAATCTTTTTCCGGTTTTCCCTAGTTGCTAATTTTAGCCACAATCTTTTTACTTTTCTAGGATTAGTCTAGACTATGCCTAGACTAATCCCTTGGCAAATTATGACTGTAAGACATCAGCCCTGATTAAATCTCAGTGGCCACAATTGTTGTGTACACCTGGATTCGAACCCTGGACAGATGGGATATTCCACCACATGGGGCCTTAACCAGTACGCCACAACCCTTGTGGTTTAATTGTTACAATTTTGGTGACTTCAAAAAAAATAGAAATGGCATATTAACTGTTTCCTAACATTCCTTTCACTTGGTTGTTTGTAGCTTTTAGCATAGAAATACTGATTTGTCTTTTTGATTTGATTAGTTTTTCAAAATTTCTTTTTTGTCAGGAATTTGGAAAATGAGGGCTCGCTATGGCACATTTTTGGGTTTGCACGATTGTCTTTGTTGCATGCCATGACTAATATGGTACAGAAACACCATTGGATTTTATGCAATTAAGTTCTAGATGATACGATACCAACAGAAGTATGAGCTACTGAACTAACAAATAAACATGAAGATGTTGAAGAATGAAAATTCCCATTGATTTTCAGGAAAACTCTAGTCAGGCATCTAAATGAACATTAAACCCTGAATGATTAATATTACACCCAATTTCCTACATGCTTATAAACATTTGCTTCCACATCTACATTCGGAGTGCGTAACAACTTGGGAGGTCTATGTGCATACAAATAGCACAAGTATAGTACTTACATCTAAGCATAAATAGTCATACATCTACATCAATAAGAGTATCATCGTTTCAGGGAATATTTTTATGTTACCTAGAAAATAATACCTTTGGTCAATATCCGACAACTACAGAAATGACCAAGCACAGTACACAAGTACACAAGTAGACAGATATGTGATATGCTAATTGCTAAGGTTAGATTTATGTGTATTGTGCTAGAGGTTAAGGTTTGTTGTTAGACAACTTGGATTGTTAGGCACTTTCATTAACTGCAAAAGATACTTCCTGAAATTTTTGTTATCATAGTGCAATTGACATAATGATAAGTAAAGCTAGAGTAGTTTCTCTATATTGCTGTTGCAAAGCTTTTTACATTTTCCAACAAAAACCAGTTTGGTTTGCTGAGTAAGGAGAGCTAAATTTTCTTTATAGCAAGTATTATAAGGCCTCCCATATTCATGGTAGATACAAATTCCATCAACCAATGATGCCAGCACATAATATGATATCTAAAATGAGGGTACTCTATGAAATCAATATACTGCAACTCCTACAGTGGAAAATCACTATACTATGGAAATCTATCAAAAAAATACAATTTGTATGGGGAAATATAGCTTCCTAGAAACTGCAGGATATTTAGAACCGATAGGTAATCTTGTCCTTATGCACCAATCAATGCCAAATGCCTAATGGGGCTTGTATGCCAATCATGTTCAAATTGCATTCACAATTGTAATTTGGAGACTTTTCGTGAGTTAAAATTTATCAGAAGCTGCAAATCTTACTTTACAATTTGTTTTTCCCATTTTCATTCAAACTACAATCTCTTGATTAGGTACTCACTCTAATTACCTAATGACATGAAACATAGTTTAGACATAGGACAACCAATTTAGGCAAAGGGAAAAACCAAAACATATGTGCTACTTGGTAGGTAAAGACCATGAGACTCGTTGCACATGTAAGCAAATCCCCATTCTGGGAATTATAGAAAAAAAAATCCCAGCTGCTATATAAGGAGAGGACTTGAGCTACAGATTAATACTTGAATGGAAGATATTTACAAAACATATAGTAATATGCAAAACCAGACACCATAACTTCTTCAATAGCAAAATTTACTTGCCGAATTAAGAAAAGAGGCCCTATGCAGTAATAAAGACAGCTTTATCAAACCACATAAGCAATAGCAGCTTGTAGTTTAAATATAGATAAATATGATTCATATGCCAGCCTTTGCATAAATGTAAAACCCCTAGAGACATACCAGCTTGACAGCGACTTCTTCTCCAGTTTGAACATTTACTCCTGCGAAAGTGGGAAGAAAAAGAAATCAATCACATATGCAACAAAAACATAGAATGAGAACACCAACAACAACGAATCTTTGCCATAGAAACATGCTGAAGAAGAAAAAAGGTTACCCAAATAAAGCTCTCCGAAAGATCCACTACCAATCTTCCTCCCAAGTTTAAACTTCCCACCAATCACATGATCCATGATGAAATTTCAAACAACTAAACCCTTAGCGGATTCGAATGATTAACTTGTGTTCAATTCCTTGACAAAAATTCACCACCTGAAAAGCTAAGATCTCCAAAATGCACTCAGATCCATCAAACACAAACTCGCGAAATACAAAATCTCCACACCAAAATCTATAGCAAATTTTGATATGAAGATTTGTGAGAAAGCAATAGAACTCGATAGATGTCTCGCAATGCCGAAAACTTAAAAGCCCCAGCAAAGAAATTTTCAACAAAATAATGGATCGGTAAAAACCCTAGAACCTACACCATCTGTGAAAGGGAAACTGGTTTCTAGAACCTAAACTAAAATACGATTTTTCTTGCAGAAAATGATCAGAAACTCAACAAAGATGATAACGCATAGCAAACGTAATCACGATAAAGCTTTATTTATGAATGGGGATAGAAAAGGAGGCGGAAGTGAAGATTTTTTGAAGTGAGATCGAAGTGGAGAAATCTAAGAAGACGAAATCAAAGGGGAAACTTGTTTTGGGGGTTGAGATTCCATAGGATCTGCGGGAAGAACGAAAGAATTGAAGCAGACGACGGATTTTGAGGAGAAATATATTTTTGTTGCGAAGAAAAGCAGGGATAAGAAGGATTCGGACAGGGCATTCTTTGATTTTCTTACCAATTTACTGTAGTTTCTAACTTCCACTTTTTTTTTTATTTTCTTACAAAATAAAATAATATACATGTATATCTATATCTATACTACTTTATAATGCATTTGGTCATCTCTTTTAAAAACAACATTTTAAGTTTTATGTACTACTATTTAATGTATACTTGCTTAATTTTCAACTTTACAAGTTTATATCGTTAAGGTACAATACCACTGATGCATCATTAAATAGGTACAACTCTGTCATTCCTCTATTCAAGACGACGATTCAGGATACTCTCCCGATTAAGGTTGTTCCTCTATCCAATGCGACGCTTCACCATACTCCTTGGAATCGATGCAATGCTTTTTATACTCAGATACTGATGCATCATTAAATAGGTACAACTCTGTCATTCCTCTATTCAAGACGACGATTCAGGATACTCTCCCGATTAAGGTTGTTCCTCTATCCAATGCGACGCTTCACCATACTCCTTGGAATCGATGCAATGCTTTTTATACTCAGATTGATTCATACTCTCGTCTATCAGGTACCCATCGATTTCTTCTTCTTCTTCTTCGATTTTTGATGTTTTACGGTTTCTTCATGTTTTACCAAGAACCGATTTCTTCTTCTCACTTTTCATTTCACAAATTTTTAGAACTGCAATTGATTCACGGTTTCTTCAGGTACTCTCTCAAATCGATTCTTCAATTGCAGGGCTTTTTATACTCCCTCAAAGCGATTACGCTCTTCAGGTACGATTCAAGATATTCCGTACAATTTATTCATCAATATCACAATTCTTCTTTGAATATGGCAATTCTTCTTCACCGATTTCTTCTTCTTCATATTTTTATTGGTTCTGTCATTTCATGTTTTACTAAGCTTTGATACTCTCTCAAAAACCCTAAACCAGAAAAGGTAACGAATAAGAGGTGTAAACTAAATCTGTCTTGTTGGAGATATGCTCGTTGACACAAAAATAATTAATTATTGGCATTATCCTATTCGATCGCACACAAAGTCCAAACTAAAATTGCAAAAATTATATAGTTAGAGGGAAAATTTGTTAAACATCATAAGTGATAGTTTAACTAGAAACTAGAGGAAATTTTGAGGGACCAATGTTGTAAAATGGAGGAGACATAAAAGTAAAAGTGTATGATTTTGGAGAGGAGTACACTCCACCTCCATTAATTACTACAATCAAAACCTATTTCCTCTCCCTCTCTCTCCATACCTTTGGCCAATGAAAAAAAAAGTATTTTTCTCTCAAAAGGAAAAAGAAGGAGATAACCTTTTTCTCTAAAAGGTTTTTCGTGAGAAGGTATTCTTACTAGAACTTTTGGAGCTTCAGGTGTGCACTTGATAGAGGGATTCTTTCTTGGATCCTCCAAAGTCATCAAGGGTATGATTTTATCTTCCTCTTTTAAGTTGATATCTCACTTGTACAATGGATCCTCTCTTAGAAGAAGAAGTTAGTTTTTCGTTTTTTTTTTGTTATAAGCTTCCGTTGCATGTTTATGTTTGGAAAAACTTCTTCTCCCAACAGTGGTATCAGAGCCACTTATATAAGGTGATAGCACTTTTCTCATCTTTTTCTTGAAGAAAATCGTTTTTGAATGTTTTTGTACACTTTTCGAGAAAAGATGTGTAAAGAACATGAAAAATGATTTCTAAGGTTTTTTCAAGTTTTAAGTTTTTGTTCCCTCCCTCTTGGACCTTCGATTTTGACATGCATGTTTGAAAACGAAGTTTTTTTTATGTCATGATTCAATATTATAAAGATCAAAATTTCGGAATTTTTGTGATAGATGTGAAAATACCAAGAGATTTTATTTTGTGTGGATATAAATTAAATGAAAGAGGGGAAAATAAATTAAAGTCTTGAAAACCTTGTTTTACAAAACTAGTACTTATAAAAATAAAAGAAAAAATTGTTTTTTCCATTAAGTATGGATTTTTTGGGTTTTGTTTTCCCAAAATATTTTGATTCACTTGCATGTTGTTGTTTGGATGGGTTTTGGCATGAAAACCATACTTACAAAACATAAAAGTATGTTTGTGTGTTTATGTTGTCAAAAAAATTTGATGGCATAGAAACATGCAAACAAATATAGATTTTTGTTTAAGTGTCAAAAGTGTATGTTTAAATCAATCTTTGTCAAAATATGGCTTACAAGGATTTTGACACTCCTTGTTTTGGTTCCTTTTTGTGTTTGTATGGATCTGGTAACAAGTGCCTCTCTTGACCCATGTGATTGTCATGTTTGGTTTGTATTTTATTAATTATTGGTTTGTAGAATTTGTGCGACTTGCATATCGTTTCATTCATGTTATGTAAATGTATAAGCGACCTTCGTGTCGTTTCAAATTTTATGTATTTGTAAAATAGCATAGAATAGAGTAAGAAATTATTTTTCCAATAATTGTAAATCGAAGACGGTGCAACCAAAAGAGAGTTACGAAGAATGACTTTTTGAAGGCGGTCCATCCGAGCATCAAATGGTGATGGCGAGTTTAGTAGGAGCCGGTCATATCTTTTGAATATGTCCCTAGATTGACCATGTTTTTTCCGTGTGTTGACTCACCGGAAAAACGCATAGGATTTGAGGCATTGTTATCGTGTTTGCTTGTTGTGGTTGCTTTATTAATTTGATAAATTTGTCTAGGCCTTGCATGCTAGAAAATTTTATTTTAAAATAATTAAAGAATCACAAAGTTTGGTTAATTAGTTAACAAACTAACAAGCAAATGAATTTTAGCAAAAATATAAAAGTTGTTTTAAAATGGTGTAAAACAAAATTTTGCTAAAAGAAAGTTAAAAGGTTTTAACTAGAAAACAAAAACCCGTTTTAAGTAAATCAAACGCTATCCACGAATAAAACACACATTTGAACTAACCGTTTTTCTGGCGTGGGAAGTTCTAAAGCCAACACGTCGGTTAGACATTAGGGATGATGATGTGAAATTCGCAAAACCCGCGAGTCTTGGGTCGAATGTCACGTGTTTTATCATGAACAATTTATAATCTAGACTTATGATCCGCGACATACCCGTCATGAGAAAGGATAAGCGTTGAAGGGATTAAACATGCCAAATGACATGATGGATGTCAACGAATCCCGCAAGGATCTAAGAATTTCATAGAGAATGAAATCAATAAAATTGTTATCTACCTAAATAATTTCTAGTTGTGATCCACGGCATACCCGTCGTAGCTAAGAAGTGAAATATGGGTCTTAGCCTTGTTAAGTGTCAAACAACAACACGAATTCATCGATTTCAAACTTTTGTCTGAAATGGCTCCTCGAGAAGGACAAGCTCACGGGCTTGAACTTCATAGACTGGCTTCGTAACCTGAGAATCGTACTCAGGATGGAAAAGAAGCAGAGAGCCATTGAGGAACCCCTCCCTGAGGCACCGCCAACCGGAGCATCTCGAGCGATTCAGGAAGAGTACGAAAAACGTCTGACCAAATCAAACGAGGCCGCTTGCCTCATGTTAGCGACCATGGCACCTGAACTCCAAAAGGGTATGGAGATCCTTGGGGCGTATGACATGCTTAACCAGCTGAGGGACATGTTCCAACAACACGCTAGGCAAGAGCGGTTTGACATAGTCGAATCTCTGGTGGGATGCAAAATGGCCCCGGGAAGTAGAATCAGTGTGCACGTTCTTAAAATGAAGTGAAGCGTCTTGGTTTTCCCTTTAGTCAGGAGCTTGCCACGAATTTCATCCTAAACTCGCTGACTAGTTCATACGAATCGTTCATAATGAACCACAATATGAACAACATGGAGAAAATCATTGTTGGATCCCAGATTTAATAGTCTTATAACAATGATATAAACACAAACAATAATAATAACAACAACGGAAGCAATATTGTTTAAATGTCAAAGCAGATTCAATATCACAGTTTATGCAAGAAGATATCCAATGATGTAAAGATAAGAACAAGCTTATTATTTACTGGATAAATTATGTAGATTAGAAGAACACCATAAAGATGGATAAATCATACAAGATCTTCTTGAATATATTAACAATAAAGCACATACAAGATATATGAAAAGGCACACTTTTGTCAATGGAGTGATGGTCCTATTTATAGGACCATAAAGTGAACAATGTACTTATCCTGACATAAGAAGCATGCTTGAACAGTGACTTACCTAAAAGGTAAGCTCAAGACATGCTTGAACAGTGACCTACTCTAAAAAGTAAATTTTATCACAAGGTGGTGTGTCATCTGTTCTTCTGTCAACACTTGTATAAATCTTCAGTCTTGATCCTCAGAGAGAACACCTTCAGAACTCTGAATTAGATCTCTGATGAAACTATCTCTGATGTCTTCCCATCTGAAGAGTCTGTCTCTGAACTGACTTCAGAGCAAGACTTGGCTTTCTCTGATGATGTCTCTGAAGGTCTTCAGTGGAAGACTTAAGATATTTTCAATACTTTTACAATTCAGAATTGGAAAATAAAAAATCCAATATAATTGAGAGAAAAAAAAAATTAATCTAGAAATCATAGAAGAGAAAGTCATCCTCTTAAATATTACTTCTCAAAATATTAGGAATTACAAACAGAGAATGTAACAACAAAGTAAATAAGAGAACTAACACCATCACTAGAACAGATCCTATGGAATTTCATAATGAGCTCTCTGAAGTTAATCATTGAGCTTATTTCCAAGTCTAGTTTCGTCAATAGATCAGCTATGTGTCGTTCTTCCTTCACATGTATCATCCTTAGTACGCCTCTCAAAGTCTCATCTGAATACTTGGACACCTCTGAAGCCAGGAAGATCTCCACAGGTTCAGTTACTCCCAATCTTTCTTCTCCTAGATTCAGAGCAATCTGAAAATTGAGTCTGGCCCTTAGTTTGACATGAGCTTCCATAGCACGCCTGACTTCGTATAAACCCATTCTGAAAGTCCTTCCTAGTTCATATTTTGTTGAGCAGTAGGCGTAGAGATGAGGCAGATCATAAGGGTTTAGATTTACGAGAATCACCTCATAATGTCTCTGGTGATTTTGTTGTAGGAAAATGTCTTTTCAGAGCTCATAAGGATTTATGATTTTGAACTCATAAACCTTCCCATCAGAGCGAATCACCTCATAAGGGTTTATGGTTTTGAACTCATAAGGGTTTATGATTTTGAACTCATGAAAATGTCTTTTCAGATCATAAGGGTTTATGCTTTTGAACTCATAAACCTTCCCATCAGAGCGAATCACCTCATAATGTATGTAGGTGATTTTATTGTAGGAAAATGTCTTTTCAGAGACTTTGTTTATCTTTGTGACATGGAAATTAGAAAGAACGCTTGCTCTTGGACTGGTCTTGTCTCTGAAAAATCTCTGCTCATAGTCTTCCTTGTTTTCCTTGATTCTTGGATTTAGAGGAAGAACTTGAGTATCTTCTAGACTGAATTCGCAGTAGATATATCTGAAATGGTCCTCTATCGAAGTCTCTGGTTTGGAGGCAAGAAATGCTGGAGGTTGAGTGAAGATGGCTTTCGCTGGTAAACCAATGCTTTCCTTCTGAACAAGATCCTCTGGAGGAGCCTGTTCATCGACAACCATGGTCCTTTCTTCAGCAAGCAATTGATTTGTCTCTGGTTCCTTCGTTTGTGCCTTTGAAGATGATTGAGGGTTATCGTGGGTGGTTTCTGAGATGAACATGTCAAGCTCTACAGTTTCTTTTAGCTCAGTTTCAGTAGAAGTATGATGTGGTTGGGCATTTTTGTAGACATAGGCATCCATATCAATAACTTCTTCTTCTGGTATGTTCTTGGCTGTTGCTGCTGCTTCTTCTTCCTCTAAGTCTGAGCCGAATGCATCTCTCATAACTATATTTTTCCTTTCTGGAGAAGAGAATGCATCCTCAGATCTAGAGCTTAAGTAATCAACTTGTTGTTCATCAATATCTTTCAGATCATCGATTGTCTCTGAATCGATGTTTTGTTGAGTTCCTGTTTGTTGATTTGATGATGAGGGAGGAACAGAGGTATCCATCTTTATGGCAGCCTCTGAAGTGTTACCTCTGCTTGTTCCAACACCATGTGTCTCCCCCTGTAACACCCTCAAACTCGGAAATAGCAACTAATTTAAAATTTTCTAAATACATCGATAAATAATTTATCTACAAACACAATATAGGATTTAACCTCAATAAACACATTTATTCTCTACATACAGTCTATAATAAGGACGGGTGCTACTAAAACCCAATAACAGTCACTATTTCCAACTGCGGAAGACTTCATCAATCTACTTACTCTCGTGTAAGTCTATAGCTCAACTCCTCAAAGCACTGATAGAACCAAACCCCAACTGGAACCTGATGCACATGCCGGAAAAATAAAAGGTTAGACTTAACGCCTAGTGAGCTCAAGAGTTTTCGTTAGAGATAAATAAAGCGATAACTTTAGGAATGTTATTTAAAATCATGATTTTCCAAAATGCAATACAACTAATTTGGAAACAACTAGAAATGAAATACATTAAATCTTAAAACAATCTCTTTTCATCATTCACCCCTTTCGTGATTAAAATCATAAAACACACACCTCTTTAAATAAAGCCAAAACCCAAAGCGCACGTAAAACATAAATGATATTATAATGATCAAACGTTGAAAACATAGATAACTCAAACTTCCAAGACATCCCAATAACTCGAATGAGTTTCAATAACCGAAACCTTAAAACATAGATAATTACCCATACTCAAACGTCTCCGAAAACATGGATTATAAAACTCCATAACCAAAACCACACCTATTGGTGACGGGGAAGACCCGATTACATTGTACGTGACGGAACACAAAGTACGTCACATAGTTATGTAGTAAATCAAAAACATGTGGGTTACACATAAAACACCCACCGAGCTCAACTACTTCAAGTCTATTGCCCGAAAACATCAAGTCAACCACTCCAGGTCTATTCTTGAGAGTCCCCAAAATAGGGCAACTCGGGCACAATGGAATTACACCTTATTGTCCATGGGACGCTGCCCGACCGTATAGGCCCACACCCATACGGGAGTTTGCACCAATCCATTGAAGAAGCCATTTGGGAGTTGAGATGAGGAAGATAAAGTTCAGGTTCTTTGAGAGAGAAACAAATTGCTCTAGAGTAATTTGTTTGCATAAAAATGGATATTCGGATGTAAAAATGTTTTTATATCCAAAATTAGAAAATTACACTCGAGTGCATAAGGTGAAACGACAGGGATTAGACCTTATGGCCGAATCCCATGACTGGGTTGATGAGCCTACCTCTGAGAGTGACAAAGAAACTTCTAACAAGTGTCTGATGGCCAAAATCAATGACATGCCCGAAAATGAAGATCATGATATGACGGTTGCATTTGTTTCCACTGAGTGTTCTTCCTCTTCATCTCAGGTACATCCCTTTCACTCTCTTACTAATTCTGAAAAGATCGAAGCCTTTGACTCCTTAACAGTTGACTTCTATAATGAAAAGGATGCAAAGAAAAAGGCTAATGCTCAAGTAAAATCTCTCTCGTCTCAACTTTAGATTTGTCTCTCTTAACTTAAACATTTTGACAAAATCAAAGCTGAACTTGAAGACTTGAAAACCATCAACTACATTCTTGGTAAAGAGAAAAACAAAATGTTCAAACGTCTTTAAAAGGAGCAAGAAATTGTAAGCAAATGAACAAGTTCCTCTAAAAATCTAGAAAGGAATTTTCAAGATCAGATGCCTTGTGATGACAAGTTTGGTCTAGGTTTTGGAAAAATGGAAGTTGATTTTTCTTCCACTCAACTTCATCCTTCCTCTCATGAGCTGACCGATTCTGACTCCTATGACTCACACTCTGTGCACTCTCTAGATCTCCGTGACTCTTTGAAATTTGGAATGTTTGTCAAAGCCAAAGAATCTACTCCCATGTCTCAATCTGAGGAAGCTCAAGGATCAAATGATCTTGTCAAGCCTATTCATGACCTTCTAAAATCTTTAAATCTTGATGAGGATACCTATTCTTCTCCTAAACCTTCAAAATTTCCTAAGAAAAATTTTCAACCGTCCTTAAAGAAATTTTCTAACTTTGATAAAGAAAAATCTGTAATCTTTGATTTACCTTTAAAAAAGAAAAATGCCCTCTTCTTCCAATAATGAACCTCCTGTTCTCCCTACCAAGTTCATTCCTAGATCTGTGAACTTGAAGAAGTCCAAATCGAAGGGTATCTCTAGCTCTCCTCTCCCTTCCTCTGAAAAAGGAATCCTTAGACCAAAACCTAGCCCTTCACCTTCCTCCTCTAAATCCTTTAAAGTCAATGTTAAGGGCAAAGACAAAGATCTAGGACAGAAATCAATGAAAGTTTTCATTTATAGAAAATGCTATAACTGTGGGGACACCTTTCACTTAGCAAATGATTGTCCCAAATATCAGATAGAAAGAAAGAATCTTGATGACTCTTCTTCTTCCTCCTCTAACCCTAAAGGACCCACCTCAAAATGGGTACCAAAAAGGACTGATTTTTCTATGATTGCAGGTATTTGAACATCAACAAACCTGGTATCTGGATAGTGGATGTTCAAGGCATATGATCGGCAACAAATCTCTTCTCATCAACTATGTGACCGAAAAAGGACCTGTTGTGAACTTTAGAGACAACTCTAGAGGTTCCACTAGAGGCTATGGAACTCTCTCTAATGGTTCCATCACCTTTAATTAAGTAGCCTATGTTGAGGACTGATGCATAATCTCTTAAGCATAAGTCAGTTGTGTGATTTAGGATACATTGTCACTTTCAGGCTTAGTGACTGCACCATCTCAGATAAAAATAATCATATTGTTTTAATTGGTGTTAGAAAGGACAATGTGTACATCATTAACATGAGTCAAAAATCAATTGAAGGAAGCATCTGTTTCATTTCAAAAGACTTTATTAAAAAGAACTGGCTCTGGCTATCATATCTCAACTTCAAGACTTTGAATACTCTTTCCAACAAAGATCTTGTTGTTGGAATGCCAAAGCTATCTTTCGTGAAATGAAAACTATGTGTAGTTTGTGAGAAGGGAAAGCTAACAAAATCCTCCTTCAAATTAAAGCAATGTTTTTCCATCTCTAACCCTCTTCAAATGCTTCAGATGGACCTGTGTGGACCTGTCAGCTCTCCAAGTCTTGGAGGAAAAAGGTACATTCTTCTAATTGTTGATGAATTTACACATTACACTTGGGTATCTTTTCTCAGGTACAAGAGTGACACTTCTGATGAAATCATCCATTTCATCAAGAAATCTGAGGTTCTAAATGAGCAACTAGTGAGATCTGTAAGAAGTGACAATGGCACTGAATTCAGAAACACCACCTTGGAATCCTTCTTCAACGGCAAGGGGATCTCTCAAAACTTTTCAGCTATCATAACTCCACAACAAAATAGTGTTGTGGAAATAAAGATTAGAACTCTATATGAGGTAGACCGCTCCATGCTAAGTGAATGCAACCTACATACTTACTTTTGGGTTGAAGCAATCAACACCGCTTGCTTCACTTAAAATCGGTCAGTAATTGTGAAAAGGCCTAACAAAACTCCCTATGAAGTCTTCTATGGCCGAAAACCCAATATTGGCTTCCTTCATGTTTTCAGCTGTGTGTGCTTCATTCTCAATGACCAAGAAAATCTTGGAAAATTTGACCCCAAGGCTGATGAAGGGATCTTCATGGGATATTCTCTTACCTCAAAGGCCTACCGAGTCTATAATCTTTGGAGGAAATGCATTGATGAGTCCATTCATGTAAAAATTGATGACCACAAATCATCTTCTCTTTCATGTGATGATAATGAATTGAATCAATGGATAACCTCATGTGTGGGTGAAGACTCTCAAAGTCAATCATCTGAACCTCATCCTTCTGTTCCTTTCATGATTGAGTCATCTCCTCAAATAAATGACCCAACTTCTTCCCCGTCTTCAAACCCAAATCTTCAGATCATCATATCTGAAGATCCAACCGATCCCATCTCTCATAACATTCCCTCTCATAACACTCCATCACTTGGATCTACATCCATCACACCTGCCGAACCTTCTTCTTCACAACCTCTTAAAATGCTTCATTCACCTCTTCCACCAGCTACCAAATGGACAAAAGATCGCCGCATTGATCAAATTATTGGTGATCAACAATCTGTTGTTCAAACTAGAAGAGGAATAGGCAACATTTGTCTCTATGTGAATTTCCCCTCCGTCATTGAACCCAAGAAAATTGAGGAAGCTCTGGCCGATCCACGTTGGATAACATCCATGCAAGAAAAGCTCTCGTAATTTGAAAGAAACAAGGTTTGGAGACTTTTTCCTCGTCCTCCTAGGAAAATAATCATTGGAACTAAATGGGTCTTCAGAAACAAAATGGATAAAGAAGGTACAAGCTTGACAAAGCTTTCTATGGTCTCAACAGGCCCCTCATGCCTGGTATGACATATTGTCAGACTTCTTACTTGCCAACAAGTACTTACGAGGTAAAATTGACAACACTCTCTTTCTCAAGAAGACTAAATGTAATATAATTCTTGTTCAAATCTATGTGGATGATATCATTTTCGGTGCTACTGATTGTCAAGAGTTTGCCTCTCTCATGCAAAGCAAATATAAGATGAGCATGATGGGAGAACTCATATTTTTCTTAGGCCTTCAAATCAAACAAACTTCTAAGGGGATCTTTATAAATCAATGAAAATACATTCGTGATCTCCTCAATAAACTTAATTTTGAAAATTGTTCTCCCATGAAAACTCTAATGGCACCACCTTTGAAAATTCATGCTGACCCCGATGGAAAATCGTTTGATGTCACAAATTTTAGAGGGAAGATAGGCTCTCTTCTTTATCTTACTGCTAGTAGACCTGATATCATGTTTGCTACTTGTCTATATGCGCGTTATCAAGCCAATCTTCAGGAATCTCATTTGGCTGCTGTAAAACGCATTTTTCGGTATCTCAAAGGTACCATGAATCTGGGTCTTTGGTATCCCAAGGAATCAGGTTTTGATCTAGTTGGATATTCAGATTCCGACTTTGTAGGATCTAAGGTAGATAGAAAAAGCACAACAGGCAGCTGCCAATTATTTGGTGGAAATTTGCTCAGCTGGTCTAACAAGAAACAACATTCAGTCTCCACTTCTACTGCTGAGGCTGAATATGTTGCAGCTGGAAGTTGTTGTGCTCAAATATTGTGGATGAAGAATCAACTTCAAGATTACAACCAACACTTCTCTAAAGTTCCAATACTATGCGACAACTCAAGTGCAATAGCTATTGCCAACTGTTAATTCCAAAAATCGTTCCAAGGAAGATCTAAGGCCGGTGTGGAGCTTTAACAACTAAAGTAAGCGATTGATCGGCAAATCATACGACAAAAGTAAAAAGTAAATAATACACAGAGAATTTGGTGACGCGGAAAACCCCGTCGAGGGTAAAAACCACGGACAACAACAAGGATCGTCAAGTGCACTATGGACGTCAATCAGGGACATCGTCCTTTAAAAGGAGTGATTACAAGTACAATTAACAATATTACAATAAAAGAAATAATGTAATCGTGCAATTAGGCTATATGTCGTGTAATAGAACACTTGTATTGAGAGATTCTGCTTGAGAGATTTCGTGAGAGTTGTATCTTTGTAATTGCTTTTGTAATCCGATGATGATCACCGTATTGCTCTTCCGGGTTGTATACATAGCTTTTGTCACCATAAATGAGAATTTGGTTGTCCAACGGTCTTGATATTGATTGATTTTGATGGCGGTCGTTCGTTATATTCGTTGGTCATTGTGTGGATTAAACCTGTAATGAAAGATTCATAGAGGGAAAACGGTTGAATGCAATAAATGATCAATGATCGTTAGTAACGTTACATAGATCGTAAGATAATAGCTGTCGAGAGACTTCTTTTAGTCATGGACGTGAGAAACTCTCGACGACCATCGTCAGGGACAACGATGTCTTTTGTTATATGTTGTCGTTAGGACCTTATCTTAATACAAGAATGGTTTTTAGACTGGAGATGTTTGGTTTTCTTCCATCGGTCGTGACTTGTGAAATTTTACCCAAATAGTTTGCCCCCAAAATTCGAAAATTAGGCAGCAGGTTGTTTTTTCGAAATTTGCAACCAAGTTGGACACGTGTCGATTTCTTGTATCTGAATCGTTTCCTCGAGAACTGAAGTGATTATATGAGGAAGTGTGCATCCGTTTAACTGCCGTGATGTCGTGGCGACGTGGGGCGCGTGGCGTCAGGTGTAGGGACAAGTGTCATAAAAGGTGTCGGCTATCTGTTGGTTCGTGCCACCACCATTTTTGCATATAAATAGAGATTTTCACCTGTCCTTTTCCTTTCTACGCTTTTAGGAAAGGATTTCAGCTGCATTCTTTTTTCCTTTAAGAGCTCTCAGCTTGTGAACTCTCGTTTCTACATAAAAAAACTTTTTCAATGGCAGTCGACCCTTTTAGCACCGTGAAAGGAGAAGCCGAGATGAAAGAATTTAGACGTCTAGCCAAAATTCCAGTCGACGTTCGACTGAGTGCTCCGGTCCAGTGGAAGCCAGAGTAGTGTCCGAAGGGGTATTTCGTCATGTACGAGTATCCCTTCAAGATAGGCTTTACATGGCCTTTCTCTCCTTTGTTGAGGGATTTTTTGTCGACTTTGGGTTGTCACCGGGGCAAATTATGCCCCAATTCTGGCGAATCGTTTAAGTCGTGGAATGGTTGACGGCCAAGTGGTCGTCACCTTTTACTGTGAACTATCTCTTATTGGCCTATTTGGTAAGAAGAACGAGCCACAAATATAGTCTATTTTCCAGATTTAGAGGAGACCGTGTTCTAGTTCAGGCGACGACAGTGAACTATCGCAAGTCGAAAACACGATTCTATTTTGGTCGCGTGACACCGGGCGATGAAAATGCTCGATGGATCACCACCGGGTGGAACACAACAAGTAAGTTTCTTAGATTGCTGCTTTTTCTTTGTTTTTTTTTCTTACGTTTGAAAATGTATTTTTGTAGAGATCGACTTCTCTGAGTCGTTCCTGATTCCGACTTGTCTAAGAAGGTCGAGAGTTTTCTCCATTTTAGCGTCAAGGAGCTTTCATTCTTCCCTATGGCGTCAAGGGAAGAAGGAAAAGATGATGAGGAGGACGTGGTCATCATCGAGGCATCTACTCATAAAGACACAAATGTTAAAGAAGAAGAGGAAGAAGACGACGAAGAAGAGGAAGAAGAAGGCGAAGAAAAGGAGGAGGATGACGACACAAGGAAATCCACTCCGGGTAATTTTTTTTTAATTTATAGATCGTAAGATAGGGTCTAGTCGAGCAGACGTCACCTAATAGGGTTCTAATGGGTCTAGTTGTTCGACGTCACCATTTGATGATTTTGTGGGGTCTAGTCGAGCGGACGTCACCCAATAGGGTTCTAATGGGTCTAGTCATTCGACCTCACCATTTGATGCTTTTGTGGGGTTTAGTTGAGCGGGCGTCACCCACTGGTTGGCGAGACCATTTAGGACTCTTAGTCATAAGACGTTATCCCTTAATCATTAGTAAGGACTAGTTTTTGGTGAGAACGTCACTTAATGACTTGTTTTCGTTTGTCTTTTCAGGAAACTCAGTTTCATTAGTACAAATGGCGAGTCCCTCTAGGAGGGAGTCTGTAGCTCAACTGGCTCGACAAGGTCGAGTGCTGAAGAGAAGGGCCCTTTTGACTGCTGGGTCGGAGGGTAAAAAGGCGAAGTCGGTCGCGAGGGAACCGTCTCCGACGAACGACGACCCTAAGGTCGTTAGTTCTAAGGAGGCGATGCCGCCACCGGTTGTGGAAGCCACACCGGTTTCCTCGGTCCCACCACTGGTAGTGGAAGCCTCTTCGTCAAAAGACAAGGGGAAGGGTCCTCAAGCAGGTGAGGATCCTAATACCATGTCGGTGAACATCAGGCTGCCGGTTGACTTCATGTCGTCGGGTGGTCTAGATAGGAAGGAAGTGTTCCCTTGTGCGAACAGTTTCTTTCTGCTGACTGTCCACGAGTGCTACAAAGATCTAGCGATTGAAGACGTGTATGCCAGCGTCACAGGATTTTTCTTCATGGTAAGAACCATCGAGTTATTTTATTATTTTGTCATTTGTTTTACTAACTTCTTGTATGATTTTCCAGGCGTTCCAGGCGTCGCTTGCACTTCATTTACGTCTTAATGACATAAAATCCTTAGTCTCCCGATATCTCAAGTAGGAGATGAAGGCTACTACCAGGGCTGAAGCAGCGGAGGAGGAGAGAGAACATATATCTCTTCGACTTCAGGAGGCTCTCGGAAAGTTGGAAGATGTCGAGCGTGAAAACGAGACGCTACAAGGTCGCATGAAGGAGGTGCTTGACGAGGCATCCATCAATCGATCGGAGTTGGACGCAACCAATATGATCTCGGCTGCGACTGCAAAAGAAGTCGAGCTCTTGAAGTTTGAGCGGGACCTGGCCCATCGGCAAGTCGAGGAACTTGAGGAGAGAGTGACGTATGTCGAGGCGTTCACTCGTCTGAAGACTCGGGCAACTCTAATCAGGCGTCACTGACGGGGAGAGGATCCTTTGGCGTCGACAGAAAGAGATCTAACCTTCTTTCTGGAGTCAGTGGGAAATGAGGAAGACCTCGATTCGGAAGACGAACATGATCGTGAGATGTTGGACGAAGCTCCTCGGGGCAACGCTGCTGAGGCCGTGGCTCCAGAAGGGCAGGAGCAACAGGCTCCTTAGTTTAGACAATTTAATCGGGCGACCGTGTCGTCCAGCGTAATATCTTTTTTAAGATTTTTTTGAATAGCTTGAACTGTCGCAACTTATGTATTGTTGAAACAATACTTGAACAATTGTTTAAAGAACTTACAATAGACGTAAGAAAAGTAATCGAAAGATAACCAATATTAATTAAAATTTAAACAACTCACGACAAATATAAGAAGGCGATCGTAAGATAGTAAATATTAAATGTAAATCTAAATAATTCTCGATGAACAAAGATGATAAGAAGTATAAATGAAATAATTCACATATTTGCGACGAAGACATAGTCGATTATTAGTTAAACTTGCAGTTTTTCAGCAAGTAGGCAAAGAGCTTGCGTCTGGACGCAAATTGCAAATGTATCGATTTGTAACCTGTTTAACAGAGATAGTTTCACAAGAAACTTACGATCGTCATGATATTGATAAGGTTTTGACTTTAGATCCTTTGGTTTGTACGACATAGTCGTGCGACAACCGTAAGGCATGAATATAGTCGAATGATCGACCGATCCTGCAATGAAATAACCTTAGAGGGGATCGTTGGTTGGACCAACGACTCTCCGATGATTAAGTCAGTAAGGTTTGTTAGAAAGATAATCGTAAGGAAAGAAGAGATGGGTTTTAGAAAAAAAAACCTCTTCAAATGTATTGCATTCCAACTTCGGGGAATGTCTCGACCGTCGAGGGTTTGTAATCTGTAGGCTCCCTTTCTGACAACCTCTGTTATTTGATACGGTCCTTCCCACTTGGTGGATAATTTACCTGAGTCGGGTTCTTGTGTGTTTTGAAACACTCGTCGTAAGACGTAATCACTTGTTTGAAAGATTTTGGTCTTGACACTCTTATTGAAGTGTCATTCGACCAACTGTTTCTGTGAAGCCACCCTGATCAAGGCTGACTCCCGCAATTCTTCTAGTGTATCGAGGTCGTAACATAGCTTGACTAAGTAGTGGTCGATCATCGAATGTCGTGAGGTTGGAATGTGAGTCTCGACAGGCAAGACTTCTTCACAACCATAGACAAGAGAGGAAGGAGTTTGTTATGTAGATGTTCGAGGTGTCGTACGATTAGCCCAAAGAACTGTCGAAAGTTCTTCAACCCATTTGCCTTTTGCTGCCTTGAGTCTTTTCTTGATCGAGTTAACGATTGTTTTGTTGCTTGATTCAGCGAGTCCATTGGACTGAGGATATCAGGGTGTTGAAGTCGTAAGTTTGATGTTACGATCTTCGTAGAACTGCTGGGTTCTGTCACTTATGAACTGTAACCCGTTATCACATACAATTTCGGACGGAATTCCAAATCTGCAGATAATGTTAGTTTGGATAAAGGAAATGACTTCCTTGTCCCGAATCTAGGAGTAGGCAACCGCTTCTATTCATCTTGAGAAATAATCCGTAAGGACTAGAAGATATACCTTTGCCCAGGGGCCGGAGGTAACTTGCCGACAATATCCATTCCCCATCGCATGAAGGGAGATGGAGTTAAACTCAAATGCAAGGGTTTAGAGGGTTTGTGAGACATACCTGAATGTCGTTGACATGCATCGCAACTTTGGACATACCTTGTTGCGTCTTGTCGTAAGGTTGTCCAGTAATACCCTTATCGGAAGATACGATTTGCCAAGCTACGACCTCCCGAG
The DNA here is from genome assembly GCA_023525745.1 of Arctium lappa. Taxonomy (NCBI): domain Eukaryota; kingdom Viridiplantae; phylum Streptophyta; class Magnoliopsida; order Asterales; family Asteraceae; genus Arctium; species Arctium lappa. The sequence continues at coordinate 48,727,108 of CM042057.1, forward strand.
TAATTGCCACACTCTCCGTCGTGCATTTCTTGTAAAATGCTTTAGACTTGATTCTTATTGGTGACACATCGTAAGTTTAGTCCTGTCGACGATTGCCTATAGAGTTGACCTCTGATCATGATATATCTGGATGCTTTATATCGAATTTTTCTGGCTTCCAATTTGTCTTCGGGAAGTTGGTCGTTTACTAGAAATTATCTAATATCGCTCGACCATTTATCTTCCTCTTCAATCATTTATATGTCACTTTCACTATCGATGAATGACGTGACCAGATGAATTATTAGAATAGCATCGAATGTATGATATCCAAGTGTCAACCCAAGATTATCTAGTGCGTCAGCCTGGTTATTTTGATCTCTTGGGATCTGTGAAATGGAGAATTCTTCGAATTCTTCGAATTCTCGGGATTTGTTTTTGGCTATCTTGAGATAGGTTGTCATCCTATAATCTTTGGCAGCAAAGTCCCCGTTCATTTGATTCACGACTAAAAGCGAGTCACTTTTGACATGAAGTTTTGCTGCCCCCAGGTCGTGGGCCATGTTCATCCCTGCGATCAAAGCCTCATACTCAACTTCATTGTTGGTGGTTTTGAAGTCACATCGTATGGAGTACAATATTGCCCCCTCTGTGGCGACTTGAGGACGACGCTAAGTCCTGCCCTCCGGGCATTGGACGATCCGTCAACATGTACGGTCCATGTTGAGTCGTCGAGAGTTGCCACAAGTTCTGTTGATACTTCCAGCTCTGGACTAAAATATGCGACAAAGTCGGCTAATGCTTGCGATTTAATCGCAGTTCTCAGTTTGTATTCTATGTCGTAACTACTAAGGTAGATACTCCATTTTGCTAGTCGACCTGTCAATTCTGGTTTTCTTAAGACAGACTTAAGAGAAAAGTTAGTCACAACAGTAATAGGATGTGATTCGAAGTAGTGACGTAACTTTTTTGCTGCAGTGATCAAGGCTAATAAAAGTTTTTCCATGGAAGAATACCTGGTCTCCGCATCGAGAAGTGATTTACTTACATAATAAATTGGCCGTTGTTGTTTGTCATTCTCTCGGGTGAGAACGACACTTACAACATTTGAGCTGACTGCTAGATATAGTTGGAGGACCTCATGATACTCATGTTTCGACTGTCAAGACATTGTAGAATAAGTAGCATTTATTTGAGGATCGAGAGATAAACCTATTTAGTGCCGCAACTCGGCTAGTAAGTCGTTGGACTTCTTTAACATTGCGAGGGGATTTGATATCCAAGATATCTTTTATCTAGTTAGGATTGGCCTCGATCCCTCGACGGGTGACCATATATCCTAAGAATTTGCCTGCACTTACTCCAAATGAGCATTTTATCGGATTTAGCTTCATGTGGTATTGTTGGAGGATATCGAACGATTTCCTCAGATGATTGATATGATCGATTGTTTGTTTTGATTTGACTAGCATGTTGTCGATATATACCTACATTGTGTCTCCAAGACGTTCTTTGAACATCCTGTTGACTAGTCGTTGATACGTGGATCCTGCATTTTTAAGACCAAAAGGCATAACCTTGTAACAGTAAATCTCTTTGTCTGTCATGAATGTTGTTTTCTCTTGATCGCCTCGATGCATCAGGATTTGATTATATCCTGAGTACGCATCCATGAACGTGAGTAATTCGTGGCCTACAGTTGCGTCGACCATGGCGTCGATGTGTGGTAATGGGAATGGGTCTTTTGGACAGGCTTTGTTGAGATCTGTGAAATCAATTCATACTCTCCACTTCCCATTTTTCTTCTGTACGACCATGACGTTAGCGAGCCAGTCGGGATATTTGACCTCCCTGATCTTCCCTGTATTGAGCAAATTATTAACTTCGTCGTTGATTACTTTGTTACGTTCTAGAGCGAACTTGCAATGCTTCTGTTTAATAGGTTTGAACGAAGGATCAACGTGGAGTCGATGGGTGATGACCTCGGGTTCGATGTCGATCATGTCTTCATGCGTCCAGGCAAAGCAGTCGACATATTCCCGCAAGAAAGAGATTAGTGATCCCTTTAAAGTAGGGTCGAGTGACGTACCTATGTAGACCATTCGATCAGGTTTCTCCTGATTCAGGACGACTCCTTCCAATTGATAGTCGTCAGCAGTTTCAGGATCGGCCTGGTTCTGTAATTACTAGATTCCTTGCTTTCTAGGCTTCATGGAGATTTTATTACATTCAAAAGCAATTTTCTTCTCACTCTTGATCTCTTGTACGCCCCAAGTTGTTGGAAACTTGATCGTTTGATGGTATGTCGATGGTACGACTTTCACGTCGTGTATCCAGGGTCGTCCCGGGATAACGTTGTATGCTGATGAACAGTCGATGACGTTGAATTTGGTATGCTTGTTGACTCCCTTGGCGAATACTGGGAGAACGATTTCCCCAATGGTGTTAGACATGTCTCCGTTGAAACCCACAAGGACCGTCGAGCGTCGTACGATCTCAGAATTGTCGATCCCTATAGCTTTGATCGTGCTGAGGAAGATGATAATGGCAGAGCTTCCTCCGTCGACCAATATTCTCTTTGTCGAGCAGTTACCAATTGTGAGCTGAATTATCAGACCATCATGATGTTTCTGCCATTGATCACCAAGATCCTCCTGATCAAAGGTGATGGGCATGGCTTCTAGTTCCAGTTCATGTTTAGGTCACGATGTTCGTGGAACAGGTAATTCTCCGGATCCTTGACTAGCATGGCGCTTTGCTGCTGAGTAAGTCAATCCGTAGACGTCAGATCCTCCGGTTACACAGTTAACGACCTTTGTATATTCAGGCGAAGCCAGACATACGTTCGTGCCCAGTAAATCTTGTAAGTGACCTTTAGGCTCTAGCTAGGCCAATTCTCTCCTTAGAGCAAGACAGTCGTCCGTCAGGTGGCCATGATCGTTTTGGAAGTCGCACCATTTGGACTTGTCTTTCTTAACGTCGCCTTTTTCGCTCTTTGGCGGCCATTTGACGCGAGTCTGAATATTCCTGATAGCGTCGACAACTTCCTTGTACGATCCCATAAACCCATAAGAAGAAATCTTAGGATGTTGAGGGAATTTGATTGTTGGAGCAGCCTTCTTGTTATTGAATCTCACGTTTGAGACTTGTTTGGATGTCTCGACACAAGCGGTTGGTCTTGCCTTGAAATCTGGTTTTTTGACGCTCAAGGGTTTTTTGTCGCCAGAGTGCTTGCAACGGAAAGCCACGTTATCTTCGACCCGTATATAAGCTAGCGTTCGAGCTCGGACGTCTTCAAAGTTTTCTGGTGGATATTGGGTTAAGTCCATGTAGAGGTCAGAACTGTCATCGAGACCTTGCTTGTAAGCCTCGATTGCAGTTCAAACATCATAATTTCGCACCCTGATCATCTAAGAGTTGAAGCGATTAAAATAGCTCCGAACTAATTCGCCTGTCTTGTGTGTGATGTAATAGAGATCGCTGGTTTGCTTTTCCATCTTATGACTACTGGCGGACTGCTGGAAGAATTGATTGACCAATTCTGCAAAACTGCCGATGGATTTGGGTCTTAAGTTTATCAACCACTGCAGAGCATCTACGGTGAGGGTCACACCAAAACTCTTGCACATACAGACTTCCTAATACTGATGAGGTATCGACACAGTCCACATCAGTTGCTTGTATTGTGCTATGTGATCTGTTGGATCGCTAATTCCGAAATATTTCAGCGTAAACGTCGGGATATTATATTTCTTTGGGGCCTCGACCAGGGCGATCTCGTCAACAAATGGTGATGCTTGGAACCCGGTCCTTGGCTCGACGTCCACTGGTACGGCGACTCTAAGTAGTTTTGTAAGAAGTGATAGCATCTTTTCATTCTGCTCTTCCAACTATTTTAGACGTCGTATGATAGGATCGTCTGCATTGATACCATTGCTTCCTGGAAGTGACGTTGGCACGAATCCAGAATCTTGAGATGCAAGACCTGCATTGGTAAAGAATCCATTATGCTGCGATGTGCCTCCATTATCTCTATTTATTGGCACGTGCATGTAGGGCATAGACGCCGATGGAAATGTTGTCACTGGAGGTGGCATCGTCGGAATCGTCGGGATGGATAAGGTGGCGACTCTAGTGGTTGCTCCTATACCTTGCATTAGCCTAGGGTATGGAGGCGGTGGAGGCAGAACACCTGCAAAAAGCATGTTAAAGGGTGGTCTTGGACCGAACTGGGGTCCAAATTGGTTACCCATGTTTAGGTTCCCCATCGTTGGATTTCTCATGGTTAAGAGTTCTTCATTAGCCCTGCGATTCTGCTCGTCTAAAGCATGAATTTGGTTGTGGGCAGCGTCGAGTTCCATGCACATTTGGGCAATGATGTGAGCTTGAGTTCCTTGAGCTGGCATGATCATGTCAAACAAAAAACTGCACTTAAACCGTTAATAGGTCGCACTTTCTGCCGAGAATGTTACTCTAGCTGGGGCCCCATGGTGTGCGCCAAACTGTTAATGCCAAAAATCATCCCAAGGAAGATCTAAGGTCGGTGTAGAGCTTTAACAACTAAATTAAGCGATCGATCGACAAATTGTATGACAAAAGTAAAAAGTAAATAAGACACAGAATTTGGTGACGCAGAAAACCCCATCGAGGGTAAAAACCGCGAACAACAACAAGGATCGTCAAGTGTACTATGGACGTCAATCAGGGATGTTGTCCTTTAGAAGGAGTGATTACAATAAAAGAAATAATGTAATCGTGCGATTAGGCTAGATGTCGTGTAATAGAACACTTGTGTCGAGAGATTCTGCTTAAGAGATTTCGTGAGAGTTGTATCTTTGTAATTGCTTTTATAATCCGATGATGATCACCGTATTGCTCTTCCGGATTGTATATATAGCTTTTGTCGCCATAAATGATCATTGATTGTCCAACGGTCTTGATATTGATTGATTTTGATGGTGGTCGTCCGTTATATCCGTTGGTCATTATGTGCATTAAACCTGTAATGAAATATTCATAGAGGGAAAACGGTTGTATGCAATAAAAGATCAATAATCGTTAGTAATGTTACATAAATCGTAAGATAAGAGCTGTCGAGAGACTTCTTTTAGTCATGGACGTGAGAAACTCTCGACGGCCATCGTCGGGGACGACGATGTCTTCTGTTATATGTTGTCGTCAGGACCTTATCTTAATACAAAAATGGTTTTTAGACTGGAGATGTTTGGTTTTCTTCCATCGGTCGTGACTTGTGAGATTTTACCCAAACACCAACAATCCTATGCTTCACTCTAGATCCAAGCATATAGACATCAGATATCACTTCATCAGAGATCACATCTCAAAGGGTGATATTGAAATACACTTCATCCCAACTAGTCATCAGTTAGCTGATCTTTTCACAAAACCTCTTGATGAAGCCCGGTTCAACTTTCTGATAGGAGCACTAGGTATGTTAAATTTTGATCTTAAAAAAAATCTGCAACTCCACCTTAAGGCTAAGTGATTGTTCAATCTTCGACAACTCGATTCTTCGACAATGGGTTTGGTTGATCAAATCTTCGGCAACTCAAATCTTCAGCTAAGGGTTTGGTAAATCTTCGGTAACTCAACTCTTCGTCTACAGGTTCGGTTGCTCCATTTTTCGGTTAGTCTTCGACCACCCTTGAGCCTTTCTTTTTTCGGCTACTCTATCTTCGGCTAGTATGGTCTTCGACAAGTATAGCTTTTGATTGATCTATTCTTTAGCACATCTTTTGTGGTTTCAACATTCAGCTGAATTGGTCTTCGGTTGGTCCAACCTTCGGTAAGGTTATTTTTGACCACCTTTTCGGCTAGTCTTTCATTTAAGCTAGTCTTTCACTTAGTTTTTTTTTCGGCCACCATTTATCGGCTACCATCTGAATTTCCTTCGGTTGCTTCTCTATCCGGATGTTATCAAATTTTTAACTCTTATTCTTATCTGAAAACGGTTACATCATGACGTATGCCACGTCATGTGTCAGGATGTGACTGTTCCACTTTCCCATTACCCTACCTCTTCGCTGAAAATCGTCGACCCATCATCTCCCTCATTAATTTCACCTCGATTCCCTACAACCCCTACAACCTCTAAAACCTTTATGATATTTAGCCCTCATCATTATCGACCTTTCCCCTCCTCTCCTTATAAATAAACCCACGATATATCTCTTTTCACTTTTACCATATTCATCCTCTTGAATCCTCTACAACTGCTTCTCTCAAGTTCTCACTATTTCATCAATGGTGTCTTTCATAACTCCCACCAAGACATCCAAGTGGAGTAAAGGTGAACCTCTCACCCGAGATTCATTAGTGACTCCTTCATACAACCACACGACTCATTTTAAGCTCGATCCATCCCATCCAGAATTCAACCAGGTATCCCTCTTTCTTCAATGCTCACCTCTCCAACATGCTTTCACCGCCAACCCCAAGATGAGAAAATTGTTCCTTGGGAACTTTTGGCTCACATGCGTGTATGATTCCACCAATGACTCCATTTCTGCTTCAGTTTTGACGGACGAGGAGGATCACGGCCTCACTTTTGGTTATGAAGATGTGAGGCGGGCTCTCAACCTCCCCGCTTTCCCATCATACGACGAGTTCCCCACCGTAAAGGAACACGAGGAAGTCGTTGCTGCTCTCAACTATCTCTCTGACGGCAAGGATCAGGGTACCAGGACTCTCCTCCACAAGAATATGGGGGAGTCTGGAACTTGTTCTTCTCCCATCTCATTCACTGTCTCTCCTAGAAGACAACCGGTTGGGATCAATCCCCATCTTACCTCACCCAGTTAGCTCACGCGCTCATGTTCCAACAACAGATCAACTTTTCTCGATTCTTTTTTCAATGATATTGTCACGGTGATCTCTCCGCCCCGGCGTCCACAAGTGTCTCTTCCCCGCTTTCTCTCTTTAATAATCAGCTATAAGTTGAAAGATGCTATTAAGGCCGATTCAAAGCTACCAGAGCCAAAGATCATCTACGACTTCTCTGCTCCCAAAGTTGGGAAGCAGATCCTGAAGAAAGTCCCCTCCTCTACCGATCAACCATTGACTCCAGGTATGATTTCTTATGTTCTTGCTCCTAATGTTGAGTGGGGAGCACCTTCGGCTGTTCAGTCGAAGGAACCGTCAGATGAACCTTCTTTGGTAGTCCCCAAATCCCCTCCCCAAGAAAAATCGGTGGCCAAGAAAAAGAAAAGATCAAAGGCCACCAGTTCCCCCGCACTTGCTTCAAAGACTTTGCCACCGAAAAAACCTTCGACGGCTACCCAGGTCAAACCCCCTTCTTCTCAAAAGCAGAGGAGATCAAAATCCCCTCCTAAGTCTCATTCGAAGAGACTTAGGAAACCCTTCTTGTCCAAGCCTCCTACTCCACCAACCGGTTTTCAACAATCGGTGGGTACTGAAATTCTCCCCTCCGGGCCAAGGGAATATGCTCAGCTAACAGCCTCCTTCTTCGTACCCTCTCAAAAGGGTGTGATTGTACATAAGGGGACGCCCATAAACCGTCCTCGACTTACTCCTTAGTCGATGAGGATGACTTGGACACCTCCCTAATCCAAGGCCCCTCTTCTCCACCGCACATCCTTTCACCCGGGACTCATAGTCCCGATGACTTTGCACAATCCAAGGAAGGATCAATCATTCTAAGGGTTGGTTCTGAGGATCCAGATCGATTTCTGGAGTTTCTACTTGGTGACATTGGTTCCCGGTCTCCCTCTCAGCTTGACCAACAATTTCTTGAAGTATGGGATCCCTCCCCTGCTAAAAGCAAAGAGGTTTCCTCCACCCCCACCCTAAAAACCACCCCTCCATCCACACCATCCCCCCACCACAATCTTCTTGTAACACCCTAAAAACCAGGGTAATTTAAAACTGCGGAAACTGTACAATTATGCATCAACCATAGGTATAAACCTCCCAAAAAGGGGAACTGTACTTAACCTTTACAAAAATCAGAATACGGATAAGGATCCCAACAACAAACCAATCTAAACATATACTATCTAGATTACATAAGTTGTTGATCCAGAATCATCCAAAAATGTGGGACTTAACAATGCCCAACAATCAAATACTAAACATCTCAAAAGCCCTCGGGATCAGTCCCGACACTTAAACCCTTGGCAACCTGCCGCTAACGAGAACCTGAATACATATCATTTGAGAAAAGTGTTAGGCTTATAAAGCCTAGTGAGAACATACAGTTTATAAATTTCAAGAAACGTAAACAATTGTATCATAAGATAATCTTTCCAATAAGGTTTAGTTTTACAAATGAAACCTTTGCCACAACCGGGCCTTTTTGATACAAAACTCGTCATCAAATGACCAAAGATAACCATTTTACCAAGTATTGTAGCGTAACACAAAGTAGGCCACAATCCGAGTTGTGAGCTAAACACTTGGAATCCATGGCCATGAACTCACAGGTCCGTACTACGATGAGAGGTAGGGCCCCCAAGGAGACCAAGGTATACTCGTTCACCAGGATTACACTATGACCCATGGCTAGTAACCGGTCTCACATAACCATACTAAATGGCTCCCGAGGATCATATGCATCCGTAGCTACAAATAGGGGAATTTTGATCCATAGCTAGTAACCGGTTTCAACCATACCAAATGGCCCCCGAGGATCATAAACATCCACTTTACAAATAGGGGAAAAACATCCCAAATATAAGTCGACTCAATACCTAGGGATCCACTAGTAATGGTGCAGACTTGTCACAACAACATTTGTGACCAACCATAGATAATCATATGGTATAAAATAACATTTATAAACAAAAATGCATTTTCAAGTTTAACTTCTGGTAAGAATGAAAATCATCAAAATGAACTTTAAACATTCTTTCAAGTATCCCACATAAATGTGCAAGTAAAACATCATTTTACTTCAAATAAGATGAACCCATCATTTTAATCGAAAATGATCGGGAACCCTAAAATCTCCCAAAACTCAAGTTATATCAAATATGCAGAAAACTTAGATCTGATGTAACACCCTAAAAATAGGGATAACAAAAATCCGAAAAACGGACATGCGGTATTTAAAATTGCCAAAGAAAGAGCCTCCCAAAAATGGGGAAAATACACAAACCTGTTTAAATACAAACGTAATTAAACGGATAATAAATAACAACCAACTAATCTAATTTCTATAACCAGAAAAGAGATTACAATCAAGGGTGTCATTTATAAACCCAAATGTTCTCCTACCAAAAGTAAGTCCATGTTGGGAACTGAAGAAAAGATCAAGTATGGTTAATGCTGCTGGTTCAAAGTTACTACTGCTTGAAGACTTAAAGGTTAGTAGTGCTGAGTATTACTACTGCTAGTAGAATTAATACTGCTAGTCATTGTTAGTACTGCTTGAACAAAGTTAGTACTGCTTAGCTAGTTAGTACTGCTAGTAGTTAGTATTGCTTAGTAGTTAATGCTGCTAGAAGAAGTTAATGCTGCTGAGCATAGTTAGTGCTGCTTATATGATCTGTATGAAAAGAATGACAGCTGGAAAGAATGAAGATATTCATGGAAGCTTAGAGATATACATGGAAGATATACTGAAGATTTGTTTATTTATTGTAATTATCTTTTTCTTTAGTATATGTATAGAAGATATAGAATAGTTTTAGATATAACTTTTTGAGAATCATTCATTCTAAGTTTTAGAGAAAATCAACCTCAAGGCATAGTTCCTAATTCTAGAGAAGTAGAATTCGTCTTGAAAGAGCTTGTTCTTCAAGATTGAGGCTGAGTGTGTAATCTTGTGATTCTAATCATTCAATACAAGTTTACAAGTTGTTGATTATACACTGTTTTGTTTACTGTTACATTGAATATCAAAGTGTTATTCCGCAACTTCTTTGTTATTAGTTTCTGAGAATTTATTCTTGTTAAGAATTCGATCCTGACAAGTGGTATCAGAGCAGAACTCTCTCAGAAACATTTATTTATCATGGAAAATCTTACAGAATCAAGCAGTTCTTTGGTCTCCAAGGTTCCAATGCTCAAACCCAGTGAGTTTGACATGTGGAAAATCAGAATCAGACAATATATTCTTCTTACTGACTACTCAATGTGGGATATCATTGAGAATGGTCCTCTGAAGCTGGAAGGATAGGACCAGATGGGAAAAGACCTCCACCAAAGACAGATGGTGAAAGGAAAATCAGACAGACAGAGATGAAGGCCTTAAGCACTCTGCTCTTGGCCATCCCCAATGAATATCAGCATCAATTTTGCAACTGCACTGATGCTCAGATTCTCTGGAATGCTCTAGAGAAAAGATTTGCTGGAACAAAGAGCATCAAAAGAAATCAAAGAGATGTTCTAAAGCAGCAGCATGAGAACTTTACTTCCTCAAAGAATGAGTCTATGACTCAAACTTTTGATAGGTTCAACAAGCTCATTGGTGAACTGGCTACTGTAGGAGTGAAGATGGATCAAGATGACATCAACAGAAAGTTCCTCAGATTTTTTGGGGATGAATGGACTATGTACACTGTCTCATATAGACAGAGTGACAATCTGGAAGAGAAAGAACTTGATGATCTATACAATGATCTAAGAGTTTTTGAAACTGAGGTAGAGATCAAGAAGAAGCCCACTGGTTATGTCCACAATGCTGCACTTCTTTCAGCATCCACTGATACTACTGCCATCCCTGAAGCAGTTAGTACTGCTAGTGGAGCAAGTTCAGAAAAAGGAACGGAAACAATATTTGAACCCTTCTTGTCTAGTCATAGTAACAATTCATTGATTAATGATGATCTGGATCAACTTCACCCTGATGACCTGGAGGAGATGGATATTAAATGGCAGATGGCCATGTTATCCATGAGGGTGAAGAAGTTAATTAAAAGAACAGGAAGGAATAACTTCTCTCAAAGAAGAGAAGATGGAGCTGGTTTTGACAAAACCAAGGTGGAATGTTATAAGTGTCACATGAAAGGACACTTTGCTAGAGAATGCAGAAGTGCTGGTCCAAACAACAACCACCAACAAGCTCAGAATGGAGGCTACACTCAGAACAAGAATCCTGCTCAAGCCCTTGTCTCTCAACAAGGAATGGGATTTGACTGGAGTGATCAAGCTGAGGAAGCCATTCAGAATCAAGCTCTTATGGCAGAAGTGTCTGATCTCCCCTTTGAGGTAACTTCTAATCTTTGTACTAAATCCTGCATTGACACTGTCAAAAGATACAGGGATCACAATCAAAGTATGTGTGATGACCTCAAAAGATTAGAAAATGATAGAAGAGATTATGTGTTAATTGTAGAGAGATTTGAAGAACAAATCAAAGGCTTTCAAGCTAATGAACTTCAACACTCTTATGATACTAACTATTGGAAGTGGGAAAAGAATGAGTTAGAGACCAAACTGTCTAAATCCTTAGAAGAGAGTGATAAGCTGAAGGAGGAACTGTCTAAAGTTAAACTTGACATAGAAAAGTTTTCATATGCTTCAAAAGCAATGGATTCTCTTCTAAAGGCTCAGATTCATGATAAGATGAAGCCTGGTATTGGATACAACAGTACACCTCCTCCTTACAACAACAATTATATCTCTCCTACTTCAGACTTGTTAGAAACCAAGGAGAAAAAGGACTTATCTGAAAAAGCCTTTAAGATAGACCCTTTGGATGAAGTAGTAATCAAGGATTTAACTGAGAAAGAAGCCAGTAAGAATAGAGATAATGATATGAGTAAAGAGATCCCAGTAGAAAACAATATTATCACCTATGAGGGATGTGGGAAAATCTGGGTCAAGTCCAAGGAGATAGAAAAGACCAAAGGAAAAGATAACAAGGTCCATTACAAACAAACCACGGTTGTGAATCCTAGATCTTGTAAACAGTGTACTTGCAGTAAAGCCAAGAGCCTAAATTCTGGTTTAAAAAGAGGTAATCAAAGAAACTGGAATAATCAATGGGCTTAGAAACAAGGAGTTGATCTGAGTAAGATCAATAGACCAAAACCTTGTTTCATATGTGGCAAGTTAAATCATTTGGCTAAACATTGTTTCTTTAACCCTATTAATCAACAGATAACCTTTCATAGATCTGTGCAAAAACCTGTTGGTTATAGGAAGGATGGAAAGAAACATGTGATAAAGAAACATGGTGAAAGGAAAGGCCTCATGAAAAAGGAGTTTTTAAAAGAAAGTATTAAAATATGGGTGCCTAAAAGCACTAAAACTGTTAGTACTGCTGACAGGGTTAGTGCTGCTGAAAGTATTACTGCTGCTACCTGTGTTAGTACTGCTAAAAACATTAATGCTGCTAATACAGTTAGTACCTCTTCAAAGGTTAATAGTGCCAACACAGTTACTGCTGCTAACACAGTTACTACTGCTAACAAGGTTAGTACTGCTAAGCATGCAAGTGCTGCTAAGGCAGTTAGTACTTCTAAAACCAGTACTGTTTCTAGCACAAATGTTTCCAAGCCTATTATTGTGACAAAGTACTCCAAGAATGAGGAGTTAAAATTCAAAAATCTTGTCAAGAAAGAATGCAAATATTTTGATGAGAAAGGGGTACCCAAGACCACTTTGGCTTGGGTTCCTAATTCATACTAACTGATCTATCTTATGTGCAGGGCAACCAACAGCTCAAGGGAAAAAACATATGGCATGTTGATAGTGGTTGCTCTAGGCACATGACAGGTAACATGTCATGCCTACAGAATTTCAAGCATATCAATGGAGGACATGTTGCATTTGGAGATAATCTTACTGGTGGTAAGATAAGTGGAAAAGGTAATGTCACCAAAGATAAGATGACATTTGAGGATGTCTACTATGTTGATCAGTTGAAGTACAACCTGTTAAGTGTATCACAGGTTTGTGACAAACAACATAATATATTATTTACAAATACTGAGTGTATGATCCTTGCTCCAGGGTTCAAGGTAGTTGATGAAAGCATGATACTACTTAGAACTCCAAGAAAGGATAATGTTTATTGTCTAGATATGGACAATGTGGATAGTGATTCATCTCTAAATTGTCTTATTTCAAAAGCTTCTGTAGATGAATCCTCTCTTTGGCACAGAAGGATGTGTCACATGAATTTTAAGACTATGAACAAACTTGTTAAAAACAACCTTGTAAGAGGTTTACCATCTAAAGTCTTTTCATGTGATGATCATTGTGTTGCTTGTCTCAAAGGCAAACAACACAAAACTTCTCATAAGACCAAAGAGATAAATTCAATTTCTTCCTGTCTCCAGTTATTACATATGGATCTGTTTGGTCCTACTAATTTTATGAGTATTGGCAAGAAATCTTACTGCTTGGTTATTGTTGATGATTACTCAAGATTTACTTGGGTATATTTTCTAAGGACTAAGGATGAGACAAGTGGACTGATCAAATCCTTTATCCTAAGAATTGAAAACCACACTAATCAAAAAGTAAAAATCATTAGATCAGATAATGGGACTGAGTTTAAAAATCTTGATCTAAAACCCTTTTGTGAAGAAAAAGGCATTGAGAAACAATATAGTGCTCCCAGGACTCCTCAACAGAATGGTGTTGCTGAAAGGAGAAATATAACACTAATAGAGGCTGCTAGATCTCTGCTGGCTGATTCAAAACTGCCAATTACCTTCTGGGCTGAAGCAGTTAATACTGCTTGTTATGTCCAAAATAGAGTTCTAGTGGTCAAGCAAAAGAACAAGACTCCCTATGAGCTTTTAAATAAAAGAAAACCTTTTATTGGATTTTTCAAACCTTTTGGGTGTCCTTGTACCATTCTCAATACCAAAACTCACTTAGGTAAATTTGATAGCAAAGCAGATGATGGATTTCTTGTTGGTTATTCATCTCAGAGTAAGGCCTACAGAGTGTTTAATTCTTCTTCTAGAATAATTGAAGAAAGTGACAATGTCAATTGCAATGAGAACACACCAAATCCTATTGGGTCTGGTCCTCAGTGGCTATTTGACATTGATTCACTAACTAACTCTTTTGGTTTCAGCAGTGATGATTATGCAGGTTCAGGATGTGGAGGATCAGGGACTACACAAGTTCAAGAAACTATACCTAAATCTGTGATCTTTCCCATACCCACAGTGGATTCTGTTGAAGACAGTGACAAGGAACCAACTGCTGGATCAAGTCAGAGTGAAGAAGAAAATAGACATAAGGAGACCCAAGAGAATAAAGAATCAGAAGTGGCTGCTGAAAACACGTCAGTTGAGTTAAATGACTCTAATCTAGAAGTAGGACTCAATGACGAACCTAGTCAAAACACCAGAGTTCAAAAGAATCATCCTCCACAACTGGTAATAGGAGATATATCTTCTCCTATGATGACTAGACATCAAAGCAGGCTTCAAGAAATGCAAGATCAACAGCATACAGTGCTTTCTTGCTTTCTATCCCAGCTTGAGCCTAAAAAGGCACATGATGCTATGAAAGAATCCAGCTGGATAGAAGCAATGCAAGAAGAACTGTTACAGTTCAAGCTACAAGATGTATGGGATCTAGTAGACCTTCATAAAGGTCACAGAGCAATTGGCACAAAGTGGATCTTTAGAAACAAGAGGGATGAAAGAGGTATAGTCATAAGAAACAAAGCAAGACTAGTGGCTCAAGGCTATACTCAAGAAGAGGGTATAGATTATGAAGAAGTTTTTGCACCTGTGGCTAGGATAGAAGCAATCAGATTATTCCTAGCCTATGCTTCTTACATGAACTTCAAAGTCTATCAAATGGATGTAAAGAGTGCTTTTCTCTATGGCTCAATTGAAGAAGAGGTATATGTCTGTCAACCACCAGGGTTTGAAAACCCAAGCTTTCCAGACAGGGTATACAAATTGAAGAAAGCTCTTTATGGACTACATCAAGCTCCAAGAGCTTGGTATGACACTCTGTCATCCTATCTCTTGGAAAATGGCTTTGAAAGAGGAGTCATTGATAAGACTCTATTTATCAAGAGAAAGAAGAAGGAGATCTTGCTGGTCCAAATCTATGTTGATGACATTATCTTTGGATCCACAAGAGACAGCATGTGCAAGGAGTTTGAGGACCTAATGCATCAAAGGTTTAAAATGAGTTCCATGGGGGAACTTACTTTCTTCCTTGGACTCCAAGTTCAACAGAAGTCAGATGGTATCTTCATCTGTCAATCCAAGTATGTGCAGGACATTCTAACCAAGTTTGGTTTCTCAGAATCAAAACCTGCCAGCACACCTATGGAGACACACAAACAGATAACAGCAGATCTTGAGGGAGAGGATATGGATGTGCATCACTACAGATCCATGATTGGCTCTCTCATGTATCTCACATCATCAAGGCCAGATATAATATTTCCAGTCTGTGTATGTGCAAGATTCCAAGTTAGGACAACGCAATCTCACTTTCAAGCTGTTAAGAGGATATTCAGATATCTCAAAGGGCAACCCAGATTGGGACTTTGGTATCCTCATGACTCACCCTTTGACCTAATAGCATACTCAGACAGTGATCTAGGTGGGGCAAACTTGGACAGAAAATCAACTTCTGGAGGATGTCAGTTTTTGGGTGCTAGACTAGTTTCATGGCAGTGCAAGAAACAAACCACAGTGTCCACATCTACAACAGAGGCAGAGTACATAGCAGCTGCAAGTTGTTGTTCTCAAGTCTTATGGATTCAGAATCAAATGCTGGACTATGGGGTAACCTTTCTACACACTCCCATTTTTATTGATAATAGCAGTGCTATCAGCATTGTGAATAATCCTGTCAAGCACTCTAAGACAAAGCACATTGAGATCAGGTATCACTTCATAAGAGACTGTAATGAAAAGAAACTTGTTCAAGTTGTGAAAGTTCATACTGAGAACCAGTTTGCTGATCTATTCATCAAAGCTTTTGATGTGTGTAGATTCACTTTCTTGGTAACAAGTGTGGGAATGATCAACTCTGAATAAGCTTTCTCTCAAAAAGTGGTTAAATATCTGAATATTATAGATTCTTGGTGTTACTAATCTATCTTTGCAGGGCATACATAGCAGTACTCAATTCAGCCTAAGCTTCAATGAGTAAGTACAGTTAATACTGCTAGTTAGTTAATACTGCTCTCAGTTAATACTGCTCGCAGTTAATACTGCTGGTTAGTTAATACTGCTCGCGGTTAATACTGCTCGCAGTTAATACTGTTGGTTAGTTAATACTGCTCGCGGTTAATACTGCTCGCAGTTAATACTGCTAGTTAGTTAATACTGCTCTCAGTTAATACTGCTAGTTAGTTAATACTGCTAGTTAGTTAATACTGCTCGCGGTTAATACTGCTCGCAGTTAATACTACTAGTTAGTTAATACTGCTCGCGGTTAATACTGCTCGCAGTTAATACTGCTAGGTAGTTAATACTGCTCTAGGTTAATGCTGCTTATGTTACAAATACTATAAATACCCTTTGCCCGCCTAAACGTTCATAACGACTCTTTGCATACTGTTCACTTGCGCTCTAAACCTTTTTCTCTCAAGTACCAAGTCTTTCAGGCAAGAACATCCCAGTTCAATGGCATCCATGGCATTCGTCGATGAGCACAATGAGATCGCAATGCTACAAAAGCCAAAGCAAGCTGCAGGATTTCATCAAATTGTGGATTTCCTCAAGTCGAGCCATATTGCTCATTCTCTTACTGTTGCTCCTACAATCTATATCGAGCATCAAAGGCAGTTCTGGGCTAATGCCACCATTGTTGCTGAGAATGGTGTGCAGATGATCAAGACAAGGGTGTGTGACCAACCCTTAACAGTTACTGAAGAAGTTATTCGCATCAGTCTACGTCTAGACGATGCCTCTGGTATAACTTCTATCCCAAATGATGAATTGTTCTCATCCCTTACAAGAATGGGGTATGGAGGCCCATTGGGTGTTTTCAAATTCTCTAAAGCCAAATTTTCACCCCAATGGCGTTTCTTTGTCCATACTCTCATGCACTGCATCTCCAAAAAGACTACTGGATGGAGTGAGTTCAGCAGCACCATTGCTTATGCTTTGGTCTGTTTGGCCACTGCCAGAAGGTACAATTTTTCACAAATGATTTTCAGTGATCTTGTATCAAACATGGGAAACAAAAAGAGTTTCTTTATGTATCCCAGGTTTGTTCAAGAAGTTATTACTCATGTATTGACGGATATACCTCAACCTGTTGGGGTATATGTACCTAAACCCCCCAAAGGCAAGGTTTTCTCAAACATGAGAAGATCTGCTGGGGACTCTGAAGGAGTTGACACCCCATTGTTCTCTACAATGATGGTGGTGTCCCAAACCAATGAAGGTATGGCAGCAGGGTCAAGGCCCCCATTAGACCATCCTACTGCTAGCCAATCCCAACCTTCCCACTCAAAATTAATTCCCCAGTCCCTTCTTGAAAAACCAACCTCTCCTATCACCCAAACTTACAAGAGGAAACAGGTAAAGAAGGCTCCTTCCCTTCTTGTACCATCATCCCCCAAGCCTTTAAGCCCTCTAAAGGAGAATTCTCCTTTAGGGAATATCCATAGGGAAACCAAAGGGGTGTCTCCCAACCCCAAGGAGGTGCTCTCTAAGGAGGAGGAAGAGCATATGGGTGATGAGGCTGCCACTACTCCTGCTAGCACAGAGGAGGAAAGTGGTAACATCAATAAGACCTCCCCCATGGCAACTTTGAATGAGCAATCATTTGAAGGTCCCTGGTGCCAAGAAACCACGGGGGTGGATAGTGCTTCTGCTAGGCAGAAGACATCCACTTATAAAAGATCCAATGATCCTTCAATAGGGGGTAACACTCCTGGAGAAGGTGAGGACAGATATAACTATGATGAATTGATGGAAACAATGGGTAACATTAACCAGGATGTCATCAAACAAGGCAAAGAGATAGAAGAAATGAAGTTGGTCATTCTGTCACAACAAGTACAGATTGCTAAGCTAAAGAAGATGGTGATCAGTATGGTACAGAGAAAGAAGAGAAAGCAATTCCAACTAAGGAGAAGGAAACCTGAGAAAGATGCTCCCAAAAGGGGGAGATCAACATGGAAGAAGCCACAAGAGAGGGGGAGCTTGATGGAGAGAAATTTGATGTTGAGGGGGAGCAGGAAGCAGAAACAGAAAGAAATTCAGTGCAACTAGAAGCAGAAACTGTTAGTGCTGCTGAAACCTCACAAGCAGCAGTAACAGAGTTATCACCAACAGAAATTGAAGTAGCTGAAATGCTAATCAAAGCAAAGAATGACACTCCCAAAGCAAAGGGAGTGGTCATAAATGAAGGGGGAGAGAAGAAATCAGAACAGAAAGACATGGCTGAAGAAGCAAAGAATAAGGGAAAAGCAAAGATGATGGAATCTGATCAACCTGTCAAGAAGCAAAGGTTAGTTGAATCAGATGAAGCCTTAGCCAGGAAGATGCAGGAGGATATTGAAAAGGAAGAAAGAGTTCAGGTGGAAAAGGACAGGGAGATGGCAAAGGCTCTAGCTGCTGAATTAAATGAAGCATATCAGAAAGGGCTTGAAACTTAGAAAGCTAAACAAAGGGCCATAAGCTTGAGAAAGGCTATGATAGCAAAATCAAGTGCAAAGAAAAGAAGACCTTCACAAACTTACCTTGCCACTCAGGAAAGAAACAAAATGATAACTTTCTTGAGGAGTGCAATTGGGGTAAAGAAAGAAATGTTTGTGAAGATGACTTTTGATCAAATCAAGGATCTTTATGAAAAAGAAATGGGGAAGCTGAAGAGTAATGAAAAGGATAGAGTGGAATTTGAAAAGAAGGCCAAGGAGAGTAATGATGTGAATATGAATCAACCATTCCCTGAAAGTGAAGAGGGGACTCCTATCAAAGAAAAGACAGAGAACAAGGAAGAAAAGAAGAAGGAAGCTACTTTAGTGCAGGTTCAAAAGACTTTGAAAAGAACCAAAATGATGGCTAAAAGAAAGAAAAGTGTAAAGAAGCCTAGAGTAGAAGAAGAGCAAAAGGTTGCTGAAGAAGAAGAGGCACCTCAGAATGAAGCTAACTCTCAGGAAGTACCACAGAGTTTAAATGTAAACATGTACATGGTGGTAATGGATAAAATTCCAAAGCCTATTTCAGCAGAACCTGTTGGTATAAAGCCTCCTGAGGTCATTCACTGGGATACATTGACAGTGGATGGAAAGGAGTACATCAGGCTGAAGAGAAAAGATGAGAAATATGAAGTGTACAGCACTTGGAGTAAGATTGTTAGAACCTGTTCAAGGTCTGATATTGAAGAAATGTTTGCAATAGGGATGAAGTCATATGCAGATGAACTAAAAGCTCCAGAGATTTCAATTAAAAAGCTGATAATGGAGTATCTGTGTATGATGTTCAAACCTGATGAAGTAGAGGAGGTAATAAGAAATGTTTTTCAAACAGTGAATAATTGGACTCTATATGAAACTAGTGGAGTATATGCAGTGACTTTGGATTTAAATCACACTGAGTACTTCCTAGTGGATAGAGTGTACAATCATAGCAGATTGAAGCTTCATGCCATGCTAAAGAAAAAGCTAGGGTGTATTCCAGATTCAGAGATGGCTAAATACTTGATCCAAAGAACCATCAATCAGAGTTTGGGATTGGATGCAAATACTGGAATGTAGACCATTATGAAGTTTTGGAAGCATCTTGAAGAGTATCTTGAAGATTAATTCTGAAGAACTTGACTTCTTTTCCTAAAAGTCAAGTTAGGGGGAGATTGTTGGGAACTAAAGAAAAGATCAAGTATGGTTAATGCTGCTGGTTCAAAGTTACTACTGCTTGAAGACTTAAAGGTTAGTACTGTTGAGTATTACTACTGCTAGTAGAATTAATACTGCTAGTCATTGTTAGTACTGCTTGAACAAAGTTAGTACTTCTTAGCTAGTTAGTACTGCTAGTAGTTAGTACTGCTTAGTAGTTAATGCTGCTAGAAGAAGTTAATGCTGCTGAGCATAGTTAGTGCTGCTTATATGATCTGTATGAAAAGAATGACAGCTGGAAAGAATGAAGATATTCATGGAAGCTTAGAGATATACATGGAAGATATACTGAAGATTTGTTTATTTATTGTAATTATCTTTTTCTTTAGTATATGTATAGAAGATATAGAATAGTTTTAGATATAACTTTTTGAGAATCATTCATTCTAAGTTTTAGAGAAAATCAACCTCAAGGCATAGTTCCTAATTCTAGAGAAGTAGAATTCGTCTTGAAAGAGCTTGTTCTTCAAGATTGAGGTTGAGTGTGTAATCTTGTGATTCTAATCATTCAATACAAGTTTACAAGTTGTTGATTATACACTGTTTTGTTTACTGTTACATTGAATATCAAAGTGTTATTCCGCAACTTCTTTGATATTAGTTTCTGAGAATTTATTCTTGTTAAGAATTCGATCCTGACAGTCCAATTGCGATGTTCCCAAATCTCTCACCCAAGCACTATGCCCGCTTAGAACCGGTGCCGCTAAAACCTGAGATACACATCGACACCAAACAAGTGTTAGACCAAAAAGCCTAGTGAGTTAAACAAGTAAAAACATGCTAGAAACGATTACAGTTCTTATCAGCAGTTAAACAATTTATCACGGACATGGTTAGTGCACATAATGCATATAGGAGGTCCTAAGATGTGTTCCAATCCATCAGGGTTAGGATACCAAGGGCACACCTTTACCATCTTTAAGACGTGTTCCAATCCGCCATAGTGCAGATACCAAGGACACACTTTACCATCCTTAAGACGTGTTCCAATCCGTCAAAGTGCGGATACCAAGGACACACTTTACCATCCTTAAGACGTGTTCCAATCCGTCTAAGTGCGGATACCAAGGACACACTTTACCATCCTCAAGACGTGTTCCAATCCATCAAAGTGCGGATACCAAGGACACACTTTACCATCCTTAAGACGTAATTTCAACATATAGTATAATATCCATCCAAATACTTATTAAGAATGTAAGGTCGCCAAACGGCATTCCAAACCGGAATTATCAACATACCAAGATATACAAGTATAAAGCATGGTAACTTCCATCACATAAATCCATGAGAAAAACCCCAAATACTTGAATAATAAATATGAACATTTGAGAGATGCATTAATATTAACAAGTAATAAATAATGATGTGTATCTAGTTTTAAGAAAGGTTAGAAAACTCACCTTGCTAGATTTAGACTAAATCTAGATTTTACCCACTTAGAACTTTCCTTGAAGAAACTTGGTTCTTCCAACCAAATCTTCCAAAAACCTAGATTCACAAGGTTCCAACCATAAATAATCATAATCAACCACAAAGAATCATTTCCCAAACCATATACATGGATACCTCAACTAATACCGAAACCCTAACTTCTATAACCGAAGAGAATAGAAGATTACCTTACCCCAAGCTTGAATTCACCAATCAAAACACTTCTAGTTCACCAAAATGGTTACGAACCTTCAATCTATGAAAGGGAGAACAAAGGGTGGATGAAACCCTAGAAAACTTTGGGGAAGAAGATGAATAGTGAGAGATGAGAAGCTTAACACCACAAAATACTCTAGTATACTTCAATAGACTTCCAATCTCTTGCCATATCCTTGAAAAGCTCCCGAAAACGAAACCATAGCAACTTGAATCATCAAAATCGGAGTTGTGGAGCAAAAGTTATGAAGGAATGAATATTTGGGTGAAATGGGGCGGAAATCAGGTTTTAATCCGCGCCTCTGACCCCCACGCACGGCCCATGCGTTTTTGTGAAGGGCTCGCGCACGGCCCGTGCGCCCCATCCAGCGAGCCCATGATTTCCCTGAAAACCATTTTGGTCATAACTTCTTCGTTATAGCTCCGTTTTTGCTCCGGAAAGAACCGTTGGAATCGTAATTGAATCCTTCATCCATCTAGACTATAAAATCAAGGATTTAAGTCCAAAATCAAAAATCTTATTTTTCCTTAATATATCGCTTTCGGTATTAACTTGAAATGATACCCTTCGGAAATCGGGGTGTTACAATCCTCCCAACCTTAAAAGAGATTTCGTCCTCGAAATCTGGAACCACCAAGAACCCAACATAGTACTTGGAAAGATCGATTGGTTTCCCATAAAAACGCCTCCACGAAACCTTACCTCGTATACGAGCACAATTACATCCCGGTCGAGGTTGTTACTGCACTTCTCGTAAAGAGTCATCACAATTCAATTCCAAGGTTCGACATAACTCATCGATGACGGAATGGACATCAAGTCCTCGCTTGATCACTTTCTTAACCATTAATACTCGGTCGCCTCCCAACCTTATGTTGCTCATATTACCTCAAGAGTAAGCTACGACTTTCTTCAGTCATTATCACCAAGAATACCTAAAAGCAAACCTTTCCCTTAGATACCTCTAAATACGACGCATCAAAGTCTCTTCAATAAACATTACCACTAAACTCCCACCATGCACTCAAGTATCGATTTCCAAAACAGCGAAAATCCTGACAATTATCAAAATACCAATGATTGATTTCTTAATTATCAACATCTAATTCCTTAAGTTTACCTCTCGTCCTGCAGACGCACTAGATCTACCGGAAATACATTGAAGCACACCAACAATCATTGTTCTCAAAATCACTCGCCAACACCTAACCTCGAGACGGCCATTCTGCAAACGTGGGTATACTACCAATTATTTCATTCCCGATTAGTAGTATCGATTCAAAGTTGACACCTGCTCTTGGAAGTAGTCCCCCAATTCAACATCCTTACCAGTCAATCATAACATCATCATTAATCATGAATACCCAACAATATAGTACACCACCGACATATAACATACTATTGTATCAAAATCCCACAATTCCAAAACCAACCATACCCAAACAACCGAACGCAATTTTAATCCGTAGGTTTAACGAAGCATAAAGATCGTTATCTAACTAACTGAGAGATAACACGTGTCTAACGCCTCGAACTCCGAGGACTCTTTAAATCCTTAATATTGACTCCTAACACGAGGGGGCTTACACCTATAGCCCAATGAGTTCAAGATTTTTCACACTACAATGCCAATTTGAAATTTATAAAACTCTCAAGTACATAAGTTTTATAACAGTTAAACGTGCGGTGAAAATACACTATCGTGCATTCGATAGGTTTCAAAATTGCTCACCAAATGCCACACATATAAAACCGTTTTCAAAACTCATTTGATCAGTACTTACGCTAATAAAAAGATAACGAAAGATGCGTGACAAAATTTTCAAACGACTACCCGGGTCTTAGTATGCATCAATTTATGCTATGCATATGAAAGTAACTTTCCGTCCTATAACATGTGCAATAAAAGTTTGTACAACTCCCAAAACTGTAACAAAGACAACATGCAAACCGGAAATTCATTTCATGCATTTCAGAAAACCCCTATCAGTAAAATCAATAACTGAAATATGTTCTGGGCAAAAGTTCCATCCGAAATAACATAAATCTTTTATACGATTACTCACACTAACAGTATAATTTATGTAAAGAACGAGAAATAGTTTCATGTACTAAAATAGTGTATAACAAGACTTTCATACAAAACTACAGAAGGGAAATTCACAAAATCGAACCCCAAAATTTCTGCAAATGAACCATGAAATGTCATTAAATAAAACTTCCCATAGTGACTCGCATACATCGGTTTATTCCCCAAAATTTAGTAAAGACATATGCATGCGATTTGAGCAATTGTAAGAGTAATTTAGTTTAATTCCAAACTGTATAAATAAAATGTTTGCAAAAACCAAGACCACATGCTCATAATATCGAACTCTTAAAGTTTTCTCTCTTTTAGTCACAATGCGGCATGAAATAAGATTTCACAACAAAACTTGCATGCAACCGTTTATTTCACAAAGCTATTAGATTGATATGCGTATGCACCCGGTTAAAACATGAAATAATTTGTGTCATTTTCGAGTTCAAAGTCAAATATAAACATGCTCTCATCAATCTAAAACATTGGCTAAATACCATGACGAAAATTTCCAATAAAATATGCATACATGATATGTGCAACTGAACTGTTCCCACTAAACTCAAAGGGAAACAATACCACTGTTTTTAAACCGGACCAATTTCTTCAAGACTCTATTTAGCTCAAACCGATCTAACGACTCAACGGTTTACATAAATACCCAATGAAAGTCTATATAAATATCGAAACACGTTTGACTAACTGTTATGCAAACATGACCAAAAGTATACTTAACTAAAATCTCATCGCTGGTTGAGACAAACCATTTTTCAAATGAACTCATACTCTTATGTTTTCAAAATGCCTCATAACACAATAATATGTGTTTTCTGAAAAAGGTTTGTAAGATCAAATACACAAAATGACACTTACATCAATTGAACTCCAATTATATATGTAAAATCATCGAGGAAACATCTCAACATGATTTATTTACCAGAATACCCAAAGATTCCAAAATGGATGTCTCGATATGTTCATAAAACTAAACATTTCCAAAATAATCAAAATTTCTCATTGGTTGAAACAAAATGTTTTCCAAATGAACTCTTTCTCTTCACGTTGCCAAAATGACTCATAGTTCACCGATATGCATTTTCCAACGGTTTATAAAATTTATATGCATCAAATGGACAATTAAATATCCAAATTATAGCGGCCGACAACGGGGAATACCCGTATCCGTTGAGAGCGGAAGAGCACGAAGTATGCCATTCCTACAACGTTCATCGTATGACACCTAGCGATATAAAAGTCTAAGTGTCCATACGAATCCTTGACAAGTTTCACCCAAGAGACGAGATATCTTGATGCCACAAAGGACACCCGAAAGGCCCGACACGTCCGGGGACTACAACTGAGGAAATTCCCCTACGGCGGAGATCTAAGCACCCACCCATATGGTGTCGCCCTAGACTATCTCCTCCTAGTGCCTACTTGTCAAGTTTGGTCATAAAACATGAGTCCCGGAGTCCAACCCCGTACCACCCAATTGACCATCAATTAAGACTGACTCATGTGCCTATGGATCCAATGCAACACAGTCTAAAAATATGCGACTACACATGAATGACAAAAGCACTCGAGCCTGTAATGATTATAAACATGCAATGGAATGCATTAAGATGTACATCATAAATTGGATTCTAAATCGAGCCATTAAAACCGGAAAAATGTCTTCAATACTCTTTAAGTCGACACTGAGAGCTAAAATACTCAAAATCCATTTGACCACAATTATCGGTCCCCCAAATAATGAAATGTCTTTAAACAACGTTTACGAAGACAAAAACTTCAAAGACGAGATTAACCCCAAAACTCAATACATAATGGGACCAAATAATTTCAAAAGGGTCTATGAATGAAAATATGCCAAAATGCATATAACATGTAATAGACTTCATTTGTACCAAAAATTACCAAGATGCTTAAGTCATGAAATGGACTCTATTTGTACAAAATACCAAAATGTTATAATCATGCTATTACTTATCAAGATGTCCAAATTCCAAATATGAGTATTTTATGGAACTAAAATAAGCCAAGTATATCAAATATGAAAACTCATTAAAATACTCACACTTTGACAAATACCAAATAAAATACATTTTTACTTCAAAATATTCAGAACTTATCAGTAGTTAACCATCTCATGTAAAACACTTTAAAATAACCATTTTGGCATGTACACCGTTTTAACAAATCAACTTGAACTCACGCTCCTCGACTTCTATAGTTACACTATCGCCAACCAGATGTTCAACGTCTTTAGGCAAAGATCACAGACTTCATAGGTTCACCTCACGAATTCCCCTCGAATACATCGATTCAAAAAGTCTATGGTTCTAATCCAACCAAATAATCCGATTCGAAACTGTCCAGTTAATGCGATCACCATACTTACCGTTACTCCAAGTAACGAATAATAAAATCTTCACTTTTTCTAATAGTTACCCGTTCAGAAACTTTCCTACTACTCCAACGGTCGACATACCATGGCAGTTCATACAAGCACGATGATGAATAAGAAGGAGATTAACAGTATTGAACACGAAGGAAACATACTACTACGTCTACCAGATATTATAACATTAGAAAACCAAGCACAAGAGAACGTATTACTACCTTACCAATTGTCACAGTAACGACATTTCAAGTACCATCACGTATAAATATCCTCATAATCACATTAGCTAGGTGAGATTATGAACATATAATACATAAAGGTTCTCGTTACCATCGCCACAACGCTTGATAACCATAGTTTACGTCGACTCTAAGACTAACCCATCTTAGAAATTCTACCCATCTCACAATCATTGCTTAACATACTCAGTCTAAGTCTAGACATTTTACGTCCATGCCTAGTTCACTTAAACTAGAGCTCTGATACCAACTTGTAACACCCAAAAAATAGGGATAACAAAAATCCGAAAAACGGACATGCGGTATTTAAAATTGCCAAAGCAAGAGCCTCCCAAAAATGGGGAAAATACACAAACCTGTTTAAATACAAACGTAATTAAACGGATAATAAATAACAACCAACTAATATAATTTCTATAACCAGAAAAGAGATTACAATCAAGGGTGTCATTTATAAACCCAAAGGTTCTCCTACCAAAAGTAAGTCCAATTGCGATGTTCCCAAATCTCTCACCCAAGCACTATGCCCGCTTAGAACCGGTGCTGCTAAAACCTGAGATACACATCGACACCAAACAAGTGTTAGACCAAAAAGCCTCATGAGTTGAACAAGTAAAAACATGCTAGAAACGATTACAGTTCTTATCAGCAGTTAAACAATTTATCACGGAATTGGTTAGTCCACATAATGAATATAGGAGGTCCTAAGATGTGTTCCAATCCGTCAGGGTTAGGATACCAAGGGCATACCTTTACCATCTTTAAGACGTGTTCCAATCCGCCAAAGTGCGGATACCAAGGACACACTTTACCATCCTTAAGACGTAATTTCAACATATAGTATAATATCCATCCAAATACTTATTAAGAATGTAAGGTCGCCAAACGGCATTCCAAATAGGAATTATAAACATACCAAGATATACAAGTATAAAGCATGGTAACTTCCATCACATAAATCCATGAGAAAAACCCCAAATACTTGAATAATAAATATGAACATTTGAGAGATGCATTAATATTAACAAGTAATAAATAATGATGTGTATCTAGTTTTAACAAAGGTTAGAAAACTCACCTTGCTAGATTTAGACTAAATCTAGATTTTACCCACTTAGAACTTTCCTTGAAGAAACTTGGTTCTTCCAACCAAATCTTCCAAAAACCTAGATTCACAAGGTTCCAACCATAAATAATCATAATCAACCACAAAGAATCATTTCCCAAACCATATACATGGATACCTCAACTAATACCGAAACCCTAACTTCTATAACCGAAGAGAATTGAAGATTAACTTACCCCAAGCTTGAATTCACCAATCAAAACACTTCTAGTTCACCAAAATGGTTACGAACCTTCAATCTATGAAAGGGAGAACAAAGGGTGGATGAAACCCTAGAAAACTTTGGGGAAGAAGATGAATAGTGAGAGATGAGAAGCTTACCACCACAAAATACTCTAGTATACTAGAATAGACTTCCAATCTCTTTCCATATCCTTGAAAATCTCCCAAAAACGAAACCATAGCAACTTGAATCATCAAAATCGGAGTTGTGGAGCAAAAGTTATGAAGGAATGAATATTTGGGTGAAATGGGGCGGAAATCAGGATTTAATCCGCGCCTCTGACCCCCACGCACGGCCGTGCGTTTTTGTGAAGGGCCCACGCACGGCCCGTGCGCCGCATCCAGCGAGCCCATGATTTCTCCGAAATCCGTTTTGGTCATAACTTCTTCGTTATAGCTCCGTTTTTGCTCCGGAAAGAACCGTTGGACTCGTAATTGAATCCTTCATCCATCTAGACTATAAAATCAAGGATTTAAGTCAAAAAATCAAAAATCTTATTTTTTCTTAATATATCGCTTTTGGTATTAACTTGAAATGATACCCTTCGGAAATCGGGGTGTTACATCTGAAACCATGGAAATATATAGGAGTTCCAAAAGGTAGCTTTTGATATGTATACAGTTTTTTTAAAATGATAGTATGAACTCACCAAATAGGTTTATACGAAAACCTGAAAACCAGATATCGACCACGACGAATAGGTGAAGCTTTCTACACCGAAACCCCGAGAAATGCACTTAATACTAGCAATCAACGGAGCTTCAAAGATCGAAGAAACCAAAGAGAAACTTAGAGAGAGAGAGGGAGATTTGAAGAGAGAGAGAGAGAGAGATTTTCAGAATGAGATATTTTTTGCTGAAAGTCTCTTAAGTCGGCCAGAGGGTTGCGCGGCTGACACCGCGACCTTCAAGCCGCGGGAAAAGTCGCGCAACCCTCTAGCCGACTTAAGAGACTTTCAGCAAAAAATATCTCATTCTGAAAATCTCTCTCTCTCTCTCTCTCTCTTCAAATCTCCCTCTCTCTCTCTAAGTTTCTCTTTGGTTTCTTCGATCTTTGAAGCTCCGTTGATTGCTAGTATTAAGTGCATTTCTCGGGGTTTCGGTGTAGAAAGCTTCACCTATTCGTCGTGGTCGATATCTGGTTTTCAGGTTTTCGTATAAACCTATTTGGTGAGTTCATACTATTTAGCCTTCAAGCCGCGGGAAAAGTCGCGCGTGCCATAAAACTGGAATACTCCAGGGGGTTACGCGGCTTACCTCGCGGCTTACAAGCCGCGGCATATCCCGCGTAACTCTCTATTTCCCAAAATTTCAACCAAAACCCAAACACTAACTCTCGATTCAAAACTCGGCGTCTACGACAAAAGGTAAACGCAAGAATACAACGATTAAAATATAATGAAAATCCAGGGTGTTACAATCCTCCCCAACTTGGGAATGATTTCGTCCCCGAAATCCCAACTATAAAAAGAGATGAGGATATCTTCGCTTCATATCCTCCTCAGCTTCCCACGTCACGTTGGCTCCCCTATGATGCTTCCACTGCACCTTGACCATAGTGACTTCTTTGCGACGCAACTTGTTAGACTTTCTCTCTAAGATAGCGTCAGACTCTTCTATACAACGGTTACCCTCGTCTACTGTTAATTCGGAGAGAGGGATGACACTTTCCTCTTCCGCCAAACACTTCCGAAGGTAACAAATATGAAACGTGTTGTGAATTCTGCTCAATTCTGGCGGCAGTTCCAATTGATAGGCTTGCAAACCCACCCGCTTGAGCATTTTGAAAGGTCCGAGGAAACGGGGACTCAGCTTCCCACGCTTTCCGAACCGTATAATGCCCTTCCACGGCGATACCTTCAGCAACACACGGTCGCCCACTTGGAATTCCATCGACCGTCTCTTTTTATCGGCATAACTCTTCTGTCGATCCTGAGCCACTTTCAATCTTTCACGAATGCTCTTGACCTTATCGGTCGTCTCTTACACGATTTCAGGTCCGGCGAACTGCTTTTCTCCCGCTTCAAGCCAACACACGGGAGTTCGGCACTTTCGCCCGTACAACGCCTCAAAAAGTGCCATTCCAATACTCGTGTGGTAGTTATTATTGTAAGCAAACTGCACCAAAGGCATGTGCGAGTCCCAACTACCCCCGAAATCGATAACACAAGACCTCAACATATCTTCTAACGTCTGTATTGTTCTCTCACTTTGCCCGTCGGTTTGTGGATGGTAAGCCGTACTCAACTTAACTCGTGTACCCAGCTCTTTCTAAAACCTATCCCAAAAGTTCGAAGTGAACCGACTGTCGCGATCTGATACGATCGACAAAGGTATTCCATGCCTCGAGACCACTTCATCGATATAAAGTTTTGCTAACTTATCCATCGGTAATGTCTCGCGCATAGCCAAGAAGTGAGCGCTCTTTGTCAATCTATCAACTACCACCCAAATGGTATCGTAACCTCGAAGAGTTTTAGGCAACTTAGTCACGAAATCCATGGTGATATGCTCCCACTTCCACTCGGGAATCTCTAAAGACTGAAGACTCCCATATGGTCGTTGATGTTCGGCCTTAACTTGCGAGCACGTAACACAACGGTCCACATACCGCGCCACATCAAGTTTCATAACCGGCCACCAATAGTGTAGCTTCAAGTCCCTGTACATATTCGTACTTACCGGATGAATGGAATACTTGGACTTATAAGCATCTTCAAGAAGTAGATCACGGTTACCCCCAATCTTGGGTACCCACACACGACCGCTGAATAGTTTTACCCCACGACTATCTTCCGTTAAGAGTAAACGCTGATTCGTCATGACTTCCTCTTTGAGATTTTCTTCCAACAAGGATTCGATCTGCGATGCCTTGATCTTTTCAACAAGGGTGGATACTAACTCGATTCTCGAACAGGTAGCCTGAATACTTCCGCTATAGTCTTTTCGACTTAACGCATCGGCTACCATGTTTGCCTTCCCGGGATGGTAAAGCAACTCACAGTCGTAATCCTTAAGCAATTCGAACCACCGCCGTTGTCTCATATTCAACTCTTTCCGATCAAAGACATACTTCAGGCTCTTATGATCTGTGTAGAGTGTACACTTCGTGCCATATATATAATGTCGCCAAAGCTTCAAGGCGAACACTATTGCTGCTAACTCCAAATCATGGGTAGGATAGTTCTTCTCATGTATCTTAAGTTGCCTCGAGGCGTAAGCGATTACCTTTCCCCGCTGCATCAACACACAACCTAAACCCATATTCGAAGCATCGCTATAGACCACGAAGTCTTCTGACCCTTCAGGTAACGACAAGATCGGAGCTTCACATAATTTCTTTTGAAGAACCCGTAACGCCTTCTTTTGCGTTTCGGTCCAATCAAACTTCGCATTTTTCTGAGTTAGAACTATCAAGGAAGAAGCGATTTTTGAAAAATCTTGAATAAATCTCCGATAGTATCCTGCCAGACCCAAGAAACTTCGGATCTCGGACGGATTCTTGGGAGGCTCCCAATTCATCATAGCTTCAATTTTTGAGGGATCTACTTTCACTCCGTCTCGAGTGACAACATGACCCAAAAACTCCACCTCTTCAAGCCAAAAGTCACATTTGGAAAATTTGGCATACAATCTTTCTTTTCTCAGCACATCAAGAACTTCGCGAAGGTGTTGCTCGTGCTCCAACTCGCTCTTAGAGTATACAAGCATGTTATCAATGAATACGATGACCGACTTGTCGAGGAATGGTCGACACACCCTATTCATCAAATCTATAAATACCGTTGGTGCGTTCGTTAGGCCAAACGGCATCACGAGAAACTCGTAATGGCCATAACGCGTTCTAAAGGCTGTCTTCGGAACGTCTTTTTCTCTTAACTTCACTTGGTGATAACCCGAACGTAAGTCAATTTTGGAAAAACAACCCGCTCCTTGCAGTTGATCAAACAAGTCGTCGATTCTCGGAAGCGGATATTTGTTCTTCACTATCGCTTTGTTCAACTCACGATAATCAATGCACATTCTCATTGTGCCATCCTTCTTCTTGATGAATTGGACCGGAGCTCCCCAAAAGACATCTGGAAACCCTTCTCCAAAAGCTCTTAGAGTTGTGCCATCATCTCTTGCATCTCTGATGGCGCTAAACGGTAAGGAGCTCTAGCAATAGGAGCTTCTCCCGGCACGAGATCAATCCGAAACTCTACTTGACGATCAGGTGGTAACCCAGGCAAGTCGTCAGGAAAGACATCTGGAAACTCGCGCACAATCTTCACATCAACCAGCTTTGACTTTTCCAACTTGGCGTCGATCACGTAGGCTAGGAAAGATGAACATCCTTTTACCAAGCACTTGTGTGCCTTTGCCATTGTGATTATTGCCACTTCACCATTTCTCTTCTCACCATAGATCACAACGACTTCACCACACGGATTGAGAAGTCGGATCTTAGAACACACGATCTCGGCATGATTGCTTGACAACCAATCCATACCGACCACAATGTCAAAACCTCCTATTATCATTGGCAGTAAATCGATCAAGAATTCTCTTCCCTCGATACCGAGAATACACTTCTTCAGAACATCACGGATTAGAACCTTACTACCATCAGCTATCTCTACTACTAACGCATCCTCAAGACAAGTAGTGGGCATAACAATCTCTTGACGAAACAACTCAGATACAAAAGAGAAACTGGCACCCGTATCGAATAAAACACGAGCAGGTACAGAGTTTATAAGAAAATTACCCGATACCACATCAGTGGATGCCTTGGCTTTATCAGTCGTCATCTGGAACGCTCAACCCGGAACCCTAGGTGGGTTCTCCTTCTTTGCCACCACGCTACCCGTCACAAGCTTTGGACAATCCCTTCTCATGTGCCCCGGTGCCTTGCACTCATAGCAGATAATTCCTCTGATCGGACAATCTTTGGCGGTGTGATCAGAATTCCCACACTTATAACAAGTTTGAGAAGTGGTGTCACAGTTACCGTGGTGCTTAGTTCGACACTTGCGACATCATCTAGCTTGTTGACTGCCGAAGCTTCGGTTCCCGGAAAAAGGTCGGGATCTCCTGGGAGGCACATAACTGTTCTCCCACTTTCTCTTGTCAGACACTACCACCGCTTTCTCAG
The DNA here is from genome assembly GCA_023525745.1 of Arctium lappa. Lineage (NCBI taxonomy): Eukaryota > Viridiplantae > Streptophyta > Magnoliopsida > Asterales > Asteraceae > Arctium > Arctium lappa. Next base: position 48,759,720 of record CM042057.1, read on the forward strand.
CTTTGCTTCTCAAGAACAACTCCTCCATAAACTGAGCTTCTTCAACCATCTCTCGGAGATTGAAAGCTTTAGAGTTGTGGACCAAAGATAACAGGTCCGCTGGTAGGCCATTAAGATAGGCTTTCATCTTATCTTTCTCCGTTGGGGCCACGTGCCCCACCAAATCCAGCTTTTCCATGAACTGACGGGTGTACTCCCTCACCGTCAGATTTCCTTTTACAAGAGACCGAAATTCTTTCTCAATTCGGTCCATAGTCCTTTCACTGCAGAACTCTTACAACAACTTCTTTTTAAACTCGGCCCAAGACAACTGAACCAACACAGTAGGAGACAGGGTGGATTGAACGATATTCCACCAAGTGAGGGTCGTATCCCTAAGTAATTGGGTACCAAACCGCACCCTCTGATCATCCCCACATTCGGAAGAGCCAAAAGCCTGCTCGACCGCTCGAATCCATTTAACACATGCAACTGGGTCTTCGGAACCAGAAAACTCTGGTGGTCCGCAACCCAGAAAAGATTTGTAGGAACAACTCTTCCCACCTTTTGAAGCACTAACAACCCTGTGCTCTTCAGCTCCGACTCCGCCCCCAGAGCCCCCAGCGCCAGACAACACATTCTCTTCCACTGCTCCATGCCTTCTGAGGCTCGCGTCCCGGTCTTCCAACATTTTCAGAAAAGCCTCTTGCTGTTTCTCCATGGCCGTCGTCACCATTTGCATGACGTTGGCCATCATATCAGCTTGAGGGCTAGCTAACTGAACAACGAGACTGGTGGGCGTCAGAACCACTCTTGGTCCTAGGTCCACTTCCCCAGTAAATAACGGTGGCATGCCCGAAGGAATGACGGTCGCCGCCCTAACCACGGGTTCTCGCTCGGGCGAACTATTGGCACGCAGATCTCCATCGACTAACGGTCCACTGTGCGTATTTACCATCCTAAAATGGTTGCCACACAAAAATGAGAAGAGTAAGAGACAGATCGAGAGAATAAACACGACAAAACGTACTATTACAGTACCAAATGTCATAGCAATAGTAATTCAGGCACAATCACATATAAATATTCTCATAATAACATTAGCTAAGTGAGATTATGAACATACAATACATAACGGTTCTGGATACTATCACCATAACGTTTGATAACTACAATTTCCGTCAACTCTAAGACCAACCCATCTTAGTAGTTCTACCCAATACTCACGAATCAATGCTTAATATACTCAGTCTAAGTCTAGTCATCTTACATTCATGCCTAGATCACTTAAACTAGAGCTCTGATACCAACTTGTAACACCCTAAAAACCAGGGTAATTTAAAACTGCGGAAACTGTACAATTAAGCATCAACCATAGGTATAAACCTCCCAAAAAGGGGAACTGTGCTTAACCTTTACAAAAATCAGAATACGGATAAGGATCCCAACAACAAACCAATATAAACATATACTATCTAGATTACATATGTTGTTGATCCAGAATCATCCAAAAATGTGGGACTTAACAATGCCCAACAATCAAATACTAAACATCTCAAAAGCCCTCGGGATCAGTCCCGACACTCAAACCCTTGGCAACCTGCCGCTAACGAGAACCTGAATACATATCATTTGAGAAAAGTGTTAGGCTTATAAAGCCTAGTGAGAACATACAGTTTATAAATTTCAAGAAACGTAAACATTTATATCATAAGATAATCTTTCCAATAAGGTTTAGTTTTACAAATGAAACCTTTGCCACAACCGGGCCTTTTTGATACAAAACTTGTCATCAAATGACCAAAGATAACCATTTTACCAAGAATTGTAGCGTAACACAAAGTAGGCCACAATCCGAGTTATGAGCTAAACACTTGGAATCCATGGCCACGAACTCACAGGTTCGTACTACGATGTGAGGTAGGGCCACCGAGGAGACCAAGGTATACTCGTTCACCAGGATTACACTATGACCCATGGCTAGTAACCGGTCTCACATAACCGTACTAAATGGCCCCCGAGGATCATATGCATCCGTAGCTACAAATAGGGGAATTATGATCCATAGCTAGTAACCGGTTTCAACCGTACCAAATGGCCCCCGAGGATCATAAACATCCATTTTACAAATAGAGGAAAAACATCCCAAATATAAGTCGACTCAATACCTAAGGATCCACTAGTAATGGTGCAGACTTGTGACAACAACATTTGTGACCAACCATAGATAATCATATGGTATAAAATAACATTTATTATGAAAAATGCATTTTCAAGTTTAAGTTCTGGTAAGAATGAAAATCATCAAAATGAACTTTAAACATTCTTTCAAGTATCCCACATAAATGTGAAAGTAAAACATCCTTTTACTTCAAATAAGATGAACCCATCATTTTAATCGAAAATGATCGGGAACCCTAAAATCTCCCAAAACTCAAGTTATATCAAATATGCAGAAAACTTAGATCTGAAACCATGGAGATAATAGGAGTTCCAAAAGGTAGCTTTTGATATGTATACAGTTTTTTTTAAAATGATAGTAGGAACTAACCAAACAGGTTTATACGAAAACCCGAAAACCAGATATCGACCACGATGAATAGGTGAAGCTTTCTACACCGAAACCCTGAGAAATGCACTTAAAACTAGCAATCAACGGAGCTTTAAGGATCGAAGAAACCAAAGAGAAACTTAGAGAGATAGAGAGAGATTTGAAGAGAGAGAGATAGTTTTTCAGAATGAGATATTTTTTTGCTGAAAGTCTCTTAAGTCGGCCAGAGGGTTGCGCGGCTTACACCGTGGCCTTCAAGACGCGAGAAAAGTCGTGTGTGCCATAAAACTGGAATACTCCAGGGGGTTATGCGGCTTAGCTCGCGGCTTACAAGCCGCGGCCTAACCCGCGCATGTCAACAATCTGGAAATCCTCCAGAGGGTTACACGGCATACCTTGCGTCCTACATGTAACACCCTGAATTTTGTTTGGTTTTGCGAAGTTGTATTGAGGAAAAAGAGGTTTCTGTGGCTGTCTACAGGACGCACGGGTCGTGCGTCCTCCTTCAGAGAAAACGCACGGGTCGTGCGTCCTCCTTCAGAGAAAACGCACGGGTCGTGCGTATGATCCAGGGACAAGGCATAGTGCTAGCGCACGGGTCGTGCGCATTTCCTTCTTTGAGGGCGCACGACTGTCAGGTTGCTTTTTGAGGATGTCTTAAATATCTAGATTTGAGAGATATTTCATATATCTCAAATCTTAGTTCTCTCTCTCTCTCTCTTCCTTCCTCTCTTTTTCTTCTTTTCGATCTTCAAGTCTCGTTTGGTAGCTAGTTTTTGGTGTTTCTAGCAAGGGGTTGGTGTTTTAAGCTTCACCTCTTCGTCGTGATCGTTATCTGGTTTTCCGGGTTTTATTCTAAAAACCTACTGGTGAGTTCCTACTACCATTTTACAAACTTTATACATGTCAAAACTCTTATTTGCGAAATCCGAAGTATTTCTACGGTATGATTTCATGTTCTCTACATTTTGATATAAATGAAGTTTTGGGTGATTTTCGGGGTTCCCGATCAGTTTTGACTAAAATGACTAGTTTCGCCTTATTAAAGTAAAATGATGTTTTACTTGCACATTATGTGGATATGTGAAAAGAATGTTTATGAACTCATTTTAATGATTTTCATTTTTACAAGAAGTTGAACTGGAAATGACATTTTGTTTATAAAATGTGTTTATACCATATGTTTATTTATGGTTGGTCACATATGTTGTTGTGACGAGTCTGTACCATTACTAGCGGATCCCTAGGTTTTGAGTCGACTGTATTATTGGGAGGTCATATTCCCCATTTTGTAGCTATGGATGCATATGTTCCTCGAGGGCAACTTGGCACGGTTATGTGAGGCCGGATACTAGCCATGGTTCGTAGTGATCCTAGTGAAGGAGTATACATTGGTTTTGCTTGGGGGCGCGATCTCACATCGTAGCACGGACCTATGTGTTCGTATCCTTGGATTCCAAGTGTTTAGCTCATAACTCGGATTTTGGCCTACTATGTGTTACGCCACCATCCTTGGTAAACTAGTCCTTTTGTCATCGTTTAACGAGTTTTGGACCGAAAAGGCCCGGTTGTGGCAAAATGTTATCTTTTATAAATTAAACCTTTATGAAAAGATTTCCTTATGATACTGATGTTTATATCTCTGATTTTGAGTAAACTGTATGTTCTCACTAGGCTTTAAGCCTAAAACTTTTTCTCAAATGATGTGTATAACAGGTTTCCCTTAGCGGTGGGTTGCACATGGTTTTTGAGAGTCGAGCGTGGACTCGAGGAATATTTTCAGATGTCTAGTATTTTGGTGTTGGGAATTGTTTAAGTCCCATCTTTATGTGAATTTTGGTTCGTCAAGTGTTGTAGTCTAGACGGTTATGTTTAGACTAGTATTGTGGATGAATTATATATCTGTACAAGTTTTGTAAAGTCTTAAGGACTGATCCCATTTATGGGAGGTTTATATCAATACAAGTGTCATGTTGTCATAATTCCAGGTTTTAATTTACTCTGATTATTAGGATGTTACAAGTTGGTATCAGAGCTCTAGTTTAAGCGAACTAGGCATGAATGTAAGATGTCTAGACTTAGACTGAGTTTGATAGGCATTGATTGTGAGATTGGGTAGAACTTCTAAGATGGGTTAGTCTTAGAATCGATGGAGGTTATGTTAATCAAGCGTTGTGATGATGGTAACAAGAACCCTTATGTGTTATATGTTCATAATCTCACTTAGCTAATGTGATTATGAGGATATTTTACGTGAGTGTAATTGGTCTGCTAATGTTATGACAATTGGTAGACGTAACGGTACGTTTCTTTCGTGCGTGTTTCAGTTAAACTCTTCCTTACCCTTTCTCGTGCTTGTGTTTACCTGCTCTACCTTGGTATGTTGACCGTTAGAGTAGTGCGAAAGTTTCTAAGCGAGTAAGCTAAGGAATGATTGTTGTTAGTAGCAATGTCTCTTTGGAATGATAGTAAGTGCGTTGAACGCATTAAGTTAATCTTCCTGAGCCAGATTCGTTGGTGGAATTAGGATTATATCTTGTTAGATCGATTCTATTTCAAGGAGTTTTGTAAGTTAATTAATGGGATGGTTGCCCTATGATGCCTGAGGTATTCGGTTGATTATAGAACGTCGGAATATTGGGAAGCGTAGTATTAAGATGGGAGTGCTGACCGAATTCATGCATTAAATTTATTTCTAAAATAAGGTTGCATAGGTTGCTTTTCATGATCGCCAACCATAAAGTAAAGTACCTTATAACGTTTTGGCAAAACATTTAGCACTCAGCATATTTTAAACTATGAGCATAGGCATGCTTAAAATGGTTTTGTTGCACCTGATTACAAATTGTTATCAAAACTCTCTTTATTCACGTCTTGTGTTTAAATGCTATTTATGGATGTCGTAATATCTGTGTTTTAACGCTTTTTGAGTTAATGGGCAAGTAGCTGTGGAATTTTGACCTTGACATTGGATCTCTTCCACGTATGTCAATGGTTTTAAAGGAAAAGTTATTCCCATGCTTTTGAGTAGGAGTTTCTTGAGAATTTTTAGTCGTCTGAGTTTTGTTGAATTCTTGAAGCTTTGTTTTACGAATTCTTTTGTCGCATGTGTATATCTTGTGATGCGTAAGTTTAATTTCATTGCGTGCAAGTTATGAGTTCTTTGGGCGTCGTGTCTCATCAAAAATCTTGTCAAAATGGTCGCCTTATCTTGTGTTGCAAAATGGAAATTTGGACACCACTTGATTTTAGCATTAAGGAGTTTTATGAAAGTCCAGTTGATTTACGGTGTCACATTTTACGACTTTGGTGTCGCGTGAATAATTTCAGGAACATGTGCATATGCATCATTGTGTGCGTTAATTTCGGGGTTTTGTTAACAAATGTCAATCGTCGTGTACTATGTGCATTGAATTTAAGTATAACGTTGGTGTGAATGATTGCATAAACGATTTATGTTATTTTTTTAAAATAGGACTTTCGTTCTGATCGTATTTCCATCATTAACTCTTACTGTTAAAATTTCCGCAAAGCATTTAGCGAGTTAGCGGCATTTTGTCGTGGTAGTTTCTATCTTGGTCAGATGTGTTTATCTTTTCAACGTGAAGCTTCAAACTCGATTTGAAATTTTATTTGCATCCCCGCTATTTTACCGCCCTTTGGGGAATGAATTGTTGCATATGTTGAAGTGCAAGAACCTATTTTCACGTTTATAGTATAAACTATTGCGTATGTTTTACTCGGTATTTCTCAAGGTGCGAGTATTTTGTTAAGTTTACGTATTCGGTAACTTGGATTGTTTTAACATCATAAATCGCCCATGTCGAGCTTGAATATTTCAACAAGTAAATAGCGTGGTTTACATGTTCTGGGTGATTTTGTACACGTAAAATCTACATTATGATTTATGAATCTTAGAATATTTGCATTCATGAAACCTTTGGAAAATCTTTGGTCCCAACACGTGTTGAGTTTTGAGAAAGCATGTATTTGTGATGTGGGTTTCCATAAGCATTGTTTAAAGACATTTCATTTTTTGGGGAAAACCGTTAAATGTCGGTTAAATGTGTTTTAAGGTTTACGAGACTTTCGTTGGAAATTTACGTGAAGTGTCGGACCTTTGGCTCGGGTTTTGACTGAATGAATCGTGTGGACATTTGTCCGGATTTATAACCGCAATGAAGGATTTTAGCATGATGGAGTTTATTCGTGTTTTGGTAAGTTAAAGCTGATTTGTGAAAATAGTGTACATGCCAAAATGTTTATTTTAAAGTGTTTGTGTTTTACATTAAATTGCTAACTGCTGATAAGTTTTGGTTATTTTGAAATGTTTAAGTTTTATAAACATGTGAGACACCCATTTTGGGATCTTTGGTTATTTTGGTAAATAAATCATGTTGAAGTGTTTCTTTGATGATTTTACATATACAATTGGAGTTCAATTGACGTAAGTGTCATTTGGTGTATTTGATCTTATAAACCTTTTTCAGAAAATGCATATTATTGTGTTATGAGGCCTTTCGAAAACATAAGGGTATTAGTTCATTTGGAAAACGGTTTGTTTCAACCAACGATGAGATTTGAGTTAATCATACTTTTGGTCGTGTTTGCATAATAGTTGGTCAAACGTGTTTCAATATTTATTTCGGCTTTCATTTGGGTATTTACGTGAACCGTTGGGTCGTTGGCTCAGTTTTGACTAAATGGAGTCTTGAGGACATTTGTACGGTTTAAAAACAGTTGTGAAATTTTGGAGTATGATGGCGATTATTCTATGCCATTAGGAGTTACATGTTTTGGGAGCTTTGGTTTTTCATTTGTAATCATGTAATGTTAGACAGTCTGTCTGTTTTGTAAAGCCTGAGGTTTTGGGTTGCACTTAGTGACCGCTCGGGTTGGCTAGCGAGTAGACAATAGGTGGCACGAGCTGCTGAGTTGGAACTCATCTGGATTAGATAGGCACCCGTGTCCGTAAGCCCTTGAGGTGGAACTCGACGGAGTATGGCTAGAGGCGATAAACGGTTTGAAGTTGTGATGTCTGGTATGGCATGGGAACTAAGATCGGGATGCGTGGTGAAATCCAATAACATCACGGGTGGCCCCATTCATTTGTTCTCGCCACCCAAGATGGAAACGTTTAGAGGTCATGCGAGGAAGTTGTATAGGAGACCTACTTGCGTGTCCTTCTATTCTCTTTGTGTACGGTCTCTCCGTCGTAGACCCGGGGTATTTTAAACACTAATGTTATATTTTTTTTACGGCTTTGATTATGTGGAGTCGACGGTAAATGATGGCTTTAATATTGGGTTCTCCCCACGTATATTAAGGTATGAATGAAATGTGTTATTCCTGCATGTTGATATTTAGTTTTCTTTTGTTTTTGGTCGTGTGAGTATTGGGCCTAGTGTCCATGTTTTCGGACGTGCGATATGGATAGTGTTACTAATATTTCATACTACGAGTTATACAAGTTGTGTCAATTTATAAAACGTAATTGCAATGAAGTATCCGTCTTTGAAAATGCATGACTTTGAAAAGGAGTTGTTTCCATGTTTTAAAGTTCATTATTTGAAAGGTTCTGATTTAAAGAGAAGTTCATCAATCTAAATGTTTTTACTTATGTAAAACTCTTGAGCTCTCTAGGCGTTAAGCTTAAACCCTTTTATTTTATCTACATGTGCATCATTTCCTGTTGGGGATGCGGTTCTAGCAGTGCTTAGAGGAGTCGGGCCTTAGCCTTGAGCTAGAGTAAGTTGTTGGTAAAGTCTTCCACAGGTTGGAGATAGTGTCTACGCATGGGTTTCTGTAGCGCCCGTACTTTATAAGTCCGAATGTATAGATTGGTGGTATGTTTAGTAGTTAATCTTTATAATGTGGTTGTAGACGAAGTATTTATGGAAGTATTAAGAAATTCGAATAAGGGCTATTTCCAGATTTGGGGTCAGATCGGAGTTGAGCGATAACAGAATCTGTGTTAACCGATTGCCGGAAAGACGCATTGGTGCGCCTTGTAAGAATATCTTTATCGATATTAGGAATGGATCAGTGAAATCTGAGAATTTTGGGAAGATTAGCGTCGACCGTTAGCTTTGAGTTCGGAACCGTGCAGTTTGAAAGAAATTAGTAGATGGAAAGTTAAGGTCGCTAATTTCCTGGAGGTAGTAATTGTCACCTAAGGTTGGGAGGCAACCGTAACCTTGGGAGTAAAGGTTACATTGAAGTGTTGAGTGTTCGCTTGGTTAGGAGTGATTTATGCCCAAGAAGGGTAGCTATTTCGGGTGTCGGTATTAAGATCTCGTTAATGATTCTGGTATTTAGGTTTGAGATGATATTCTCTGTGATCAGTGTTCCATTGAGAAGATTAGATTTCGAGGACGAAATCATTCTAAGGTTGGGAGTATTGTAACACCCCGAATTTCGTTTGGTTTTGCGAAGTTGTATTGAGGAAAAAGAGGTTTCTGTGGCTGTCTACAGGACGCATGGGTCGTGCGTCCTCCTTCAGAGAAAACGCACGGGTCGTGCGTATGATCCAGGGCCGAGACATAGTGCTAGCACACGGGTTGTGCGCATTTCCTTCTTTGAGGGCGCACGACTGTCAGGTTGCTTTTTGAGGATGTCTTATGAGTGTCCCTAAATCTAGTTTCTAATCAATATTAAACAAACACAACAAGATTAACAAACAATTACCTGTTTGATTACTTTCTCAAATCACAATTACAAAGATCTCTCTCTAGAACTCTCTCTCTCTCTCTCTACGTATTCTTTCTCTCTAACTTCTATCTCTTGTCACTTAACTACTTAATGAAAATACAAAAAGAAAAACTATTTATACTACCTTCTAAAACAAGGAAACAACAAATACAAATACATTGACTTTTATTAATAGACTTTGACTTTTAATGAGGTTTGACTTTAGCAGCTTTGACTTTCTCAACTTTGACCATCAGTAAGCTTGATCTTGTATCCAACATATTTATGCTCTAACATCTTAAATATCTAGATTTGAGAGATATTTCATATATCTCAAATCTTAGTTCTCTCTCTCTCTCTTCCTTTCTCTCTTTTTCTTCTTTTCGATCTTCAAGTCTCATTTGGTTGTTAGTTTTCGGTGTTTCTAGCAAGGGGTCGGTGTTTTAAGCTTCACCTCTTCGTCGTGATCGTTATCTGGTTTTCCGGGTTTTATTCTAAAAACCTACTGGTGAGTTCCTACTACCATTTTACAAACTTTATACATGTCAAAACTCTTATTTGCGAAATCCGAATTATTTCTACGGTATGATTTCATGTTCTCTACATTTTGATATAAATGAAGTTTTTGGTGATTTTCGGGGTTCCCGATCAGTTTTGACTAAAATGACTAGTTCCGCCTTATTAAAGTAAAATGATGTTTTACTTGCACATTATGTGGATATGTGAAAAGAATGTTTATGAACTCATTTTAATGATTTTCATTCTTACCAGAAGTTGAACTGGAAATGACATTTTGTTTATAAAATGTGTTTATACCATATGTTTATTTATGGTTGGTCACATATGTTGTTGTGACGAGTCTGTACCATTACTAGCGGATCCCTAGGTTTTGAGTCGACTGTATTATTGGGAGGTCATATTCCCCATTTTGTAGCTATGGATGCATATGTTCCTCGAGGGCAACTTGGTACTGTTATGTGAGGTCGGATACTAGCCATGGTTCGTAGTGATCCTAGTGAAGGAGTATACATTGGTTTTGCTTGGGGGCGCGATCTCACATCGTATCACGGACCTATGTGTTCGTATCCTTGGATTCCAAGTGTTTAGCTCATAACTCGGATTTTGGCCTACTTTGTGTTACGCCACCATCCTTGGTAAATTGGTCCTTTTGTCATCGTTTAACGAGTTTTGGACCGAAAAGGCCCGGTTGTGGCGAAATGTTATCTTTTATAAATTAAACCTTAATGAAAAGATTTCCTTATGATACTGATGTTTATATCTCTGATTTTGAGTAAACTGTATGTTCTCACTAGGCTTTAAGCCTAACACTTTTTCTCAAATGATGTGTATAACAGGTTTCCCTTAGCGGTGCGTTGCACAGGGTTTTTGAGAGTCGAGCGTGGACTCGAGGCATATTTTGAGTTGTCTAGTATTTTGGTGTTGGGCATTGTTTAAGTCCCATCTTTATGTGAATTTTGGTTCGTCAAGTGTTGTAGTCTAGACGATTATGTTTAGACTAGTATTGTGGATGAATTCTATATCTGTAGAAGTTTTGTAAAGTCTTAAGGACTGATCCCATTTATGGGATGTTTATATCAATACAAGTGTCATGTTGTCATAATTCCAGGTTTTAATTTACTCTGATTATTAGGATGTTACACTACAAGCCGCAGCATATCCCGCGTAACTCTCTGTTTCCCAAAATTTCAACCAAAAGCCAAACACTAACTCTCGATTCAAAACTCGGCGTCTACGACAAAAGGTAAACGCAATAATACAAGGATTAAAATATAATGAAAATCCAGGGTGTTACACTTCTCCTTAACCGACCCGCAAGAAATCCCCCCAACCGACCCGCAAAAAATCCCCCCAGCCGGACCCCAAATGATCACCCAAACCTACCCCCCAAGCCTCACAATCCGAAACCTCCTCCTTCAATTCCTCCCCAGATTTACCTTCTCACTGCCGGCCTCTTTTCCCTAGCCGAACCTTACTTCACCACCCGCCGACCCAACCACGTGCCATCCCTCCATGGTCCCACCTCTTCAGCTACACCTTCCATACCTTTTTCCCAAAACCCTATATCCCTTCCTAGTGATGTGTTTTCCGATATCCTTGACACCAATCGGCAGCACAGACTACTAGGTGCTCAGTTGGCCTCCCTACAAGCTGAGTTTGACAGGTTTACGACTGCTACTGGTCATCGGGTGACCATTCTAGAGCAAAATACCATTAGAGAGGATCAGATTGCCCGAGATCTGGACATCAACAATACCTCCCTTGCCGATCTCCTTCGAATCATTAAGGAGCAAAATACTGAAGTTTAGAGGGTTCAAACCGATTTCTTTCGGTGTATGGATGCCATGGCCCAGGACCTCTCCGATATGTCTATGCCTTTATTCTCTTCAGTTGGGGCAGTCAATAGTCGGCTACAGTGCCTCCTCTCTTCCAACCTTGATCTTACCTTATCTTTTGCTTCCCTCAAGGCCTCATCCGATGCAAGGGATAAAGAACTTGATTTCTTGAAGACCAAAGTCCTCTCCCAGGACTTGGTTAATGCTCAGATCTTGGAATCAGTCAGCCGTCTTCATCAAAAGGTTGATGCTCTTCCTGTCTCTGTCGCCAGGTCTCAGTCAGAGGAATAGGATATTGACCTTGGTGATGCCGTCTTCGGCAACGATGATAGAGTTTGTCTTCGCCTAGTGGATCGGCGGATGGGTTGTGTTTCGACTTAGCTGGGCGTTTCTTCTCATTCGACTGCTGAGGGGGAGAATCCAACCCCTCGAGTTATCATTACCAGCGTCCAAGTCGAAGATGAGGGCACCGACAGATCAGCTTCTACCGATCTGGCTGAAGACGAGGGGATCGGTCGATCGACTCCTACCGATCGAGCCGAAGAATCTAAGGGGGAGCCTTTGAAAAATAAAGGAAAAAATAAAAAGACTCATGAGGAAGAGGCAACCGCTATGCAAAAGAAGAAGGAAGAAAGAAACAAGCGCTCCTTAGGGTAAGAGTTTCTAAAACTACAACCTGCCCCGAAGATTGTATCCCAGCTGGGGATGACCGATGAGGAAATCAAGGCAGTCGAGCTTGCCTAAAAAGTTTTTGATGAAACTCAAGATCTTGATCGAAAGCTTGCCCTAGAAGAGGCCAAATAAGCCAAACTTTCTGAGGACCCGATTGAAGCTAAAAAATTGGAGCTTGGAAGTTTGGAGAAATTGGCTAGAGAAACTGATGAACAAAAAACTAAGTGCATTCGGTGGTACAAAAAGTCTCAAACCGGCCAACACGAAAGCTCCCCAATCTCAAGTGTTAGAATATCGGGGCCGGAATCTACAAAGGAACCAATCTGGCTTATTATAACTCGAGAGGATGGGTTGAGACAAACTGACAAACTGGAATGGTTAAGGGATTACGGTCTTAATGAATGGTTCGAAATTATCAACATCTTGAAGAAGAGTATAAGTGCCTTCAAATACCAAGTCTTGGATCACATCAACTCCCTTCAGAACAGGATGAAGTACTACCAAACCAAGTACCGAATTGAACACTCGACATACGAAAGTGAGTTCATTTAGAAGCTCAAAGCTGATCATTACTCATCCTCTTCCTCCAAGCCTAAGTCTCGATTGGTGAAGAAAGAAGGCGTGTTCCAAGAATTGGCTAAGGAAGGAAATGTCCCAAAAACTTCTGTTAGAGCACATATTTGTTGGATTCAAGATCATAAAGTATGAAGATAAAAGTTCAAGCAAGTCAAAGCTGAAAGTCAACTCTCAAGCATCAAAGTCAAAGTCTTTGTGTAATAAGTCAAAGTCAAAGTGTACTGTATTTGTTTCCTTGTTTTGTTGCTTAGTATAAATAGGTTCCTTGTAATAGTCATTGTAGAGAATTCAAATTGTGTGAACGTATGTGAATCAGATGAGAGAAGATGTTCATGTTCATATCATTCTAGAGAGAGAGAGAGAGAGAGTGAATGTATAAAGAGAAAGTGGAGATTATAATCTATGATCAATTTCAATGACATGTGATTTCAAGAATTGTTCATCTTGATTGTTTTGTGTGATTAAAACTTTAATTTAGGACTTATCAATTGGTATCAGAGCAGATCCAGATTGAAATCAAATCGAGAAATGGAGCCGACACTGTTACATCGAGTTCGTAGATTAATTCTGAGTTTGTAATTGTTTTTCGAGTTGTAATTGGTTAGTATATGTGCGTATAGTGTTTTAGATCGAATTTTTATAGGTTTAATCGACTATTGCACTGTAATCGATCATAAATTGTTGAATTTGTCGAGTTTGAGTTTCACGAGTTCGTCAAGCACTGTAATGGATTAATTTGTACTTCTTGATGTATTTTGTTGAAATTCATTGGTAGGATTCAGTTCTTGATGTTTAGGTGATCGATCTGTTAAAATCTCATATCGAGATTCGATGTCTAGGTTGGTTTTTGATTGATTCAGAGGAGTTTTTCATTCCAGATCTCAAGAACTCGCAAGGGTCATCAAGAACTCGCAAAATCATCTCAAGAACTCGCAGAATTCAGAGAATTCGTAAAAATCTTGAAGGATTCACAGAAAGCTTGAAGATTTCGCAGACATCAGAATTCGCATAGTTGTTTCTAAATATTCATAAGGACAGGATTCGCAGAACAGTGTGTTGCGATAAACAGAGAATTCACTTATGTGTTACTTGCGAATTTCATAGAATTCGCAGAGAGTTCATTCTGAAAAAGTTTTAAGTATAGAATTCGCAACTGAGTATCTTACGAATTTTACAGATTTCGCATTTCTGAGTGTTGAGAATTCTAAGAATTCGCATTACTCTGTGTTACGAATTGCTCAGGATTCGTAGTTTTTCGAGAAAATATTACTAAGGACAGGATTCGCATATGAGAATTCGCATAAGACTATTCTACGAATTCCTTGGAATTTGCAGAAGAGTAGTCTACGAATTCTTATAGTTTTACGAAAAGTTTGAAAATTTTCTAAGTAAAGGATTCGTAAGTCTTTACCTTGCGAATTCTAACTTGTTCTTGCTTGCGAATTCTGTTTGTTTCTTTAGCTTGCGAATTCTAATTCTAAATCTTACGAATTCCTAGTGTTTAAGAGTACTTTGCGAATTCTTTGTACTTCTATTGGATCCTGCGAATTCTAGACTTAGTGAATTTCAGAAATTACTGTGTCTAGTTACTTTCAGTGTTTTTTTCTGTATTTTTGAGATTTCATTTGGACTAACGATCAAATTCAAGTTCTTTTTGTAATAGATATTCAAGATGAGTTTTCTGATGATGAAGAGAAGATTATCAAGCTCAGAATAGAGAACAAAAATCTCGGTTCTTCAGTTGACTATTATTCAAAGCGGTCAAAGAGATATAATGATGAAAGGAAGATACTGAGAGAAGAAGCCAGTGTGTTAAAGAAAATAAATGAAGATATGTTGAAACAGACTTCTAGGCTGAATGATGAGAAGATACTGAGTTTGGAAACTGAAAACACTGAGCTGAAAAATAAAATCTTTGACTTGGAATATTAAATGATCCAAATCCAGCAAACATCTGTTGAAAGTTATGAGGAAAAGATTAAGAGTTTGGAAGATGCTAATGCTGAGCTTCTAAAGAAAATATCTGATTTGGAACAAAAGATGGTCAAAGAAAAGGATGATTTTGAGATTGAAAAGAAAGAGTTTGCTAAGAAGTTCTCAGACATTTCAAGAAAAAGTGCTGAAGAAAAGAAGACAGTTGAGCTGAAATGTATAAAACTTTCTCAACAAATTTCAGATTTTGAGAAAGTCATCATTTTGGAAAGAGAAAAGTTTGACAAAGAGAAGAAGACCATAAAACAGAGAAATGTTGGAATTTTCAAAGAAATATCCGGTTAAAGAACAAATGTTGAGAAGAGTTTTGAAGAAGAAAGGAATATGTTTGAGGAAGAGATTAAGAAGCTTACTGAGAAGTTATCTGAACTATCAACTTGTGCACAAAAAGATCAAAATACGAAGTCTGAATTTGAGATTAAAATTGACCTACTCGTCAGAGAAAGAGACAGTTATTCTTCAAAGTTTAAAGAGCTTGACGATATTTTTTCCAAGGTGGTGGTGACTGAGCAAACGACTCCAGAGTCACAAATCCACACACCTAGAAATGGTCCAACTGATTCAGAATGTTCATTCAAGACAGCTGCAAGTTCACATCAGAAAATTGTTTCTTTAAAAAGGTCAGTTAAATCTTATGATCAGATTCGTACAACTAACATTTTCTATGATTGGAAAATAGATGGTGCAAGTACACATAGAAGGAGAAGAAGGAGATATGAAGAAGAGAAGCTGGTGTGGAAGGTAAAACCAGTTGAAGATGAGAAAAAGGAAGAAAAGAAAGGAAAGAAGGATGAAAAGAAAGAAAACAAATCATTTGTACCTGCGTCAAATGCAAAGAAGAACAAAGTGTTGAAAGGTAAACCTGATATTGCTTACTCGAGAGATCAAATGATCAGGTTATCTAAAAAAAGGTATTGTTCTTACTGTCATATTTATGATTTTATTCATAAAGCAAGTGATCATTACTGGTATGGTTCTTACTCTATTACTCCCATTAGAACTGCAACTAATAAACATGGACCCAAATACTAGTGGGTACCAAAGCCGAAAGATGATTTTGTGTTGCAGGCACCTATTTTCAAGGGGGAGTAAGTGAACCAAGGCTTCTGAGTAAATCAGTTCAGGACCCGTACTTCAACGGAGTTTGACTTCTAAACACAACAGTTTAGGACTCGCTCTTAAATGATAAAAAAAAATGATACCCTCGAGCTGATATGAGATTGTACTCCTATACTCAAATGAGGAAATCAACCTTCAAGGGGGAGTATATATATATATTTTTCTGGAAATATGTATTCGGAACATATGACGAACTACACTTCAGGAGGAGTTGTAGATCTCTATCATGTGCTTTTTCACTGACATATTTTAGATACATATTTTTAGGGGGAGTAAAGGATTATGACTTCTGATTACTTCATATCAGAACTCGTACATTCAATGTTTTACTACTTTATGTCATTTTAATTTTCAATAAAAGTTGTGAATAAATTTTGTATTTTGACGGTCTTTTTGACTGATGCAGATTGAGAGGATGCTTAAACGATCATACCATTATGACTTTAAGCTGACTTCATGAGATTTAAGACTGAACGAAAAGGTTTATTTCTAATCTTAATATCATACGTATCTGAAAGAAGGACAACTTTCAGATATGAAAACATGTTCTTAAACGTTCAAACCACTTCCCGATTCTTAAATGATTTCCTGATTTGGAAGTGTGATTTTAAATGTTTTCATTTACTTGTGCTTAAACGTTAACAAACCGTGTGTTTCCAAATATTAATACTTGTGTATTATCTTTTCTACATACTTTCAAGTATTCACACATATCGGTTTAATTTTTGTTGAATTAGTTCTTACCATGTCTCTAAATTGTAACCAATTTTTCGATGGTAAGACACCCCGCTTGTTATTCAAAGCTTGAGCGTGATTTCATTTCTAAACGTTCTTTCAAGAATGTCTATATTTTTGGTTCATATATACAATATCATTTTTTGTTGACCTAAGCCTTAATTGATAAATCATTCGATATTGATCTTTTTGATACAATGTCAGATTTTCAAACAAGTTTCTTGTCTTCATTTCATTCATTCAATTATCTTGTTTGAAAAGTCTTCAATGTTTAAAAATGCTCAAATTTTCATGATTACATCTCTGAGCATACATATATCTGACTTGTATCTTTGTGCTTTAACTGATAAAGTTAAACCAATTTTGAGCAACATTATGCTTTCATAGGAAATTATGGGTTCATTGTATAGGACTTCAATGAAACTTCTATGGATTCACGTTACCAGTGTTTCTTACCCAAGAAGTTAATCCTTAGTGATCGAGTGTGAGGAGTCAAAAAATATTGATTGTGGGTTGTGTGACGAGGTAAAATGAATATGAGAGTTTGGTTAGATGTGAGCTCAATGATTAAAAATAAAGAGGGTGAGAGAACAGAGTAAAAGAATATCAAACTCTGCACCAACTACTTTCTGAGTCGGGAAGTCACATTATTAATGTTTCACAATTCTTGGTGAACATTATTGAAACAGACAACTAGCCCATGCCAACTCTTGATAAAAACCCCACCAACCACTCATTTTCTTCTTAAAAAGAAAGTGTTTCATATTTTAAGGGGACGCAACATATAATCTATATGTTTTTCATTTGGAAAATCTGGATATTGAAAAAGAAGGAAGTCTGCCCCACCTCCGCACTTCGATCATGCACAATTGAGTCTGTGTTTAACCGTTGTTGTCTTAATGGTTTACACAATTTGAGCCTTATAAAAAGCAATTATCATGTGCTTAATTCTTTCGATCACTTGCACGAACACACAAGGAAATTTGTTTTTCTTGTCATAACGTTCATAGAAATTACCTTTGTGGTGTTTCAATGATTGAATGGAAGCCCTGGGGGAGTGAACATTACAAAATCTTCTTTCCAATGTGTATTAGTTACACACATTAACTTTGTGTTACTGACAGACATATTAATTGATTCATTTGTTGATTTAGGTGTTACATTCTAATTTGTCTGGATTTGAAAAGATCTACATGAATACATTATTTTGGATTGACGGTGAATCAGAGGCTCTGATTTCAAAAGATCAGTGGTCAGAATTGATAATGACATTTCTTGGTGAAAGTTTTGATGATTTCGATGCCTCATTCATCAAAAAGGGGGAGAAAACAAAGTTAAAGAAATGTTTGGAAAGAAATATTTGTATCAGATATGGGGGAGAGATATTCAAGAAGTGTTTCAGATGGAAGAAAAGTTCAAGAATTGTTGATTTGATGAGGATTTTACTGAAATTTTATTTGGAGATAATTCGTTGAAGCAATCAGAGCTATGTTTGAAAGAGGTTTATACCAATCTTTGGGGAGAATGCTACTAATTCTTGAAGATCATATTTTGATAAAGATTGCTGAAAGTTTTTGAAGATACTGTGTTTATCAAAGAAAAGGGAGAATGTCAATTTTTCATATTAATAGGGGGAGAATGTTGATTTCTTACATCAAAGGGGGAGGAGATTACAAATTGAGCTTAAAGAGAGAAGATTGAACTGCAAAATCTTTTTAGAGATGATCTTGATCCAAAGGGGGAGAATGTTAGAGCACATATTTGTTGAATTCAAGATCATAAAGTATGAAGATAAAAAGTTCAAGAAAGTCAATGCTGAAAGTCAACTCTCAAGCATCAAAGTCAAAGTTTTTGTGTAATAAGTCAAAGTCAAAGTCAAAGTGTATTGTATTTGTTTCCTTGTTTTGTTGCTTAGTATAAATAGGTTCCTTGTAATAGTCATTGTAGAGAATTCAGATTGTGTGAACGTATGTGAATCAGATGAGAGATGATGTTCATGTTCATATCATTCTAGAGAGAGAGAGTGTGTGAATGTAGAAAGAGAAAGTGGAGATTGTAATATGTGATCAATTTCAATGACATGTGATTTCAAGAATTGTTCATCTTGATTGTTTTGTGTGATTAGAACTTGAATTTAGGACTTATCAACTTCCAATCTTGACCTTTCCTTTCCTACTATCATGCCTCAACCCTCTACCACGGACATCCTCGAGCCGACATATGGTATTTTATTCAACGATGGCTTCGGCCAAATCGGCTTCTTCAGAGCCGAACAAATCCATATTGCCGATAGTCTCTTCCTTGTTGGGATTCTTCAGATCATTCCTATCGGGCCTCATGCAGTTCCTCTCTTCAAAGCAGTAACTAATGAGCTGAAGAAGAGGGAATATATTCAGAGTGATCCTTTTGAAGAAGCCTAGTATTTTTTTCTGTCTTTTTTGAATTGTACTTGAATTTTGCTTTGTCTTGTACTCAAACTCATGAGATTAATACAAGTACAAATTTCTTTAGTAAATATTGTTAATAGCTTATTCTTTCATTCATTTTATACTTATAAATGTCGGATACGTTAAAAAATCCAAAAGGAAACAAAAAGAATGATCTATGTGAAAAAGAACCCAAAAGAGTAAAATAGGGTCAAAATGCATTATTCATTTTCTTAATCCTTTATTTTAAGTATGGGATGTCATCATCAAATAGGGGGAGATTATTGGATCATCAAGAATTTGAAGATGACCTCCTCTTTTCGGTGTATCAACTTATACTTGTAATATTTGTACATCCTTTGTACTTATATTATTTTAAGGTTCTTTATAATAGCTTAGTCATGCTTCAAAAGATCGGTAAAGTCGAAGACCAACCGAAATCAACAAGAAGTAATTATTCAGATGCTGATCAAGATAAACTTCCAACCTCACTAAGCTACCTACTTGCCGATTTAATCAAAATGCAGTTATATGAGCATCGACTTGATAATTTGCCTAGTGAGAAAGCCAGGAAAAGACCCAACAAGCATACAAACTCACTCTCCTGGGGCAGCAGAGGAAGGCAATATTTATACCTCTTTCTCTATCGGCTAGTATCCTACTTGTCGATTTACCTCTCTCCATCGGCTAGTATCCTACCTGCCGAATTATAGTCCTTCAATTCGGCAGGACCCTCTTCTAGCCGATTGTTTCTCCATTGTAAGTCCAAGATTTCAAGCAAAGACAATCAAGTCTCAAAATTAAGCACATGATCGTAGAGAGAGAAACTAGAGAGAGAATGTCATATATCTAATAGTCACAAGTATTACAATAAATCTCATACAATGTACTCACCATCTTCTCTCACAAAGCAACATTTCTACAAACAAAGACAAAAGGCTTATATAGAGTCAAACATCCCTTGACCTCTAAACAAGCTTACAAGGAAAAAGTCAAACATAATTAAAAGAACTTATTTGATCTAAACCATGTTTTAACAATCTCCCCCTTTTAGATCAAATAACCAAAAACCAAACTCGCAGATAAGCTTATACGCGTTCCAACTTCTCGCAGATTGATTCTTGCGCGTTCTGATCAAGAACTCGCAGAAAACATACAAACACAGAAATACTGCATCTTGCACGTTCTTCACTTCTTGCGTGTTCTTTGGTGTGCGTGTTCTTCACTATGAGTCTTGCGCAAAAGATAGATCTTGCGTGTTCTTCAGAGTTAAACACGGACTTCGATCAAAAACTTTGATTCCTGCAATTAAGGCTTGAAAATCCACAAGAATGGTCGCACTAACAATTTGAACACATTTCTAATACAAATATATGACTAAAAACAACAAAATTACAGTGCGATCAATGGATTACAGTGTTCGACATTTTCAACCAAAAAATTTCCAAAAGATTCAAAATTGAGTGCGAATTAGTGAGAATTTCGTGATCAAATATAAACAAGAAAGATTCAAAAACACAAATCGATCACTAAGAACCCATTTTCTTGCAATAAGCAAGAAAAATTCGACCCAACATTGATTTTCCAGAAACAGTCCTGCGTGTTCTTCAAAGATTTGAAAATTCGATCAAATCAATTGTGTATCAATCCATTCTGAATATAATGGTCTGCTCTGATACCAAATGTAAGTCCAAGATTTCAAGCAAACACAATCAAATCTCACAATTAAGTACAAGATCGTAGAGAGAGAAAGTAGAGAGAGAATGTCATATATCTGATAGTCACAAGTATTACAAGAACTCTCATACAATGTACTCACCAGCTTCTCTCACAAAGCAACATTTCTACAAACAAAGACAAAAGGCTTATATAGGGTCAAACATCCCTTGACCTCTAAACAAGCTTACAAGGAAAAAGTCAAACATAATTAAAAGAACTTATTTGATCAAAACCATGCTTTAACATCCATAAATCAGCTAGTCTCCTTTTTACCCACCTATTTCTGACAAAAAGGTAGAAACCTCTTATTGCACAAAAGATCTTCACCTGAGTTAAGAGATGGCGGAGACATTCTCCAAAAGTTCAGAAAAAGGATGTATATATTGTATACTATTTTTAAGTGTTGTCTTCTCAAGGTACAAATGTCAACTTTACTCCATGATAGGTCGCATCAAATACTTTATCCCTTTTTGTAAAAAAAATATCTGACACCCAATACCAAGATGACAAGTGTCCTCAGCATTTAATGCACAAGGTGATATTTAAAGGTGAAGAACTTCTCCATGCAAGCTACGTTTTTGAAAAGATATCTCAGTGTACTAAAGCAAAAAGTTGGCAACCTTGCTCTCTCTCAAACTCCATAGATTTAATCTTTGTGTATTCATGTTGTTTTTAAGTTTTCTTGTTACTTTGTGAGAGATTGTTAGAATAGTTTTATCTGTTCTTTCCGAAACAATCTTAAAAGTTTTCTATGTGTAATTCTTGATTTTATATCACTAAAGAATTAAATTAAGTGAAAAAATTTCTTCTACAATACTTGTTTAGTTCTGCCTTTACTTTTTGGGACCAACAGTTACCGTTCTCAAACCCTACATCATTCAAACCCCTCCCACCCAACGGCAGCGCTTCCTGTTGCCACCCCTCCTTGCCCCATCGTTGTCTGTTATCCATAAGGGTGGGCATATCGGAACCGAGTATGCCTTTGGAACTGGAACCACTCCGAAACTGTCGGTTCCGGTTCTTAAAATACAGAACTAATATAGACTGGTTCCAGTTCCGGTTCTCATTTTTTTTGGAACCGTTAATCGATGGGTACCTATCGGGTCCGGTTCCCAGATCTGGTACCCGAGCCCGCTGGGTACCCAAAACTGGAATCGACACGACCCCCTATTTTTTAATAAAAAATATTTTATATGTTTATTAATTAATTTACCTTTTAGGATTACATACTTACATTTATGGCTCTTCCTTCACTTGACTTCTCCAATCCAAAGGCAAATATCTCATTCACAACTTCATTCGATTTCTCCATAGCCGCTCGATTCATGTTGTTCGGTTACTGATTTACTTCTTGCTCGATTCAAAAATTGGTCGTAATGATCTAAATGAGACATTTGTTAGCATCAACTAATTTTCTTTTTGAGGCAATCTTCTAAATGTTGAAATAAAATGATGTTTTGTTGTTGTCAAGCTAAATGTTGTTTTGATGCTGTTTAGGTGAAGACGTGAAGTGTTTTAGAAGTTATTTTGCTGTTGTTAGGTGTTGACGTGAAGTGCTTTGGAAGCCGTTTTGCTGCTGTCAAGAGTTTCTATCAAATATTTATGTAAGTATTGGTTTTTATTTTTTATCGTATTAGTTTTTACCATGTGTAGTATTTATATCATTTACGTTGCGACTTTGTAATAGACTAATAATTACTTTTTATAGTATAAAATGCAAAAATTAAAAAAAAAACATTGGGTACCCGGTATCGGAACCGGAACAGGCGGTTCCAGGATCGACTCCCATATATAAAGAACCAGTGTAACCGGTTCCGGATCCTTCATTCCAGGAACCACTGGTTCCGGTTCCGGGATCGATTCTCTGAATTTTAGCCGGGTATCTGCCTTTGCTCACCCCTACTCCATATTATCCATCGTCGTTGTTGCCCCTGCCACCGATCTCCCTCTTTTTGATCAATTTTTTTTTTCGATTCTCCTTTTTTATATCAATTTAATAAAGTATGTATAAACAGATCAAAAATGAGGGAACCGAAAAACAAAACAAAAAAAACACTATAAAAAAGATGGAGATCAATGGCAGGGTCAACCGAGGTGATGTGTGGTGATAAAGAGCCGATTACGATGGGATAACGATGGGGAGTGATGATGTTTAGCGCGAAAGGTTTGAATGATGTAGGGTTTGGGAACAGTAAAATTGATTTAGGTTTTTTTTAACTTTAAAACCTTCCTAGCCAATTACAATTAGTTTTTAGGGTTAAAAATATGTTATTTAACCAATTTCTAAATGTTCGATGGTTTATTTATTAAAAAAATGTTCAGAGAGTTAATCACTCAAAATGAGAAAATTCAATGTTTTTTTCATTTAAAAAATTCAAAAACTTAATCATTCAAAATAGGCAAGTTCTTGAGGTTTTTATGAGTTTTTTCTATATTATATATATGTATATATATATATATATATATTATATATATATATATAGTGTTTGGTTCAATTGAGAAATGATAAATATATGAGAAATAGAGAAGTAATCCTAGCCATTCATATGGTCAAGATCGGATTTGACTAGTAAAATATTGCGGCTTTGACCGGTCAAAAGTTACGGCTTTGACTGGTCAAAAGTTGCGGTTATCCCAAAAATAGAAGGACAATTTCGTAAATTTTACAAAACACACGGGCTGTGTTCATATATGAACATGTATAATTCACATATGAACTATATGTTCATATATGAACCAGTGCAATTCACAACTGAACTATTTTAACTGATTCATATATGAACCTTTGTGATTCATATATGAATCAGTTGAACTAACTAACAGATTCATATATGAACCTTTGTGATTCATATATGAATCTGTATGAATCACATAGATTCATATATGAACCTTTGTGAATCACAAAGATTCATATATGAATCTGTATGAATCACAAAGATTCATATATGAATCAGTTGAACTAATTAACAGATTCATATATGAATCTTTGTGATTCATACAGATTCATATATGAACTCATCCCGTGTATTTTACGAAATTACCCCTCTACCTTCTATAGACCACACACGGAATTATCCGGTGCTTCGCGGTCAAAGCCGCAAATGTTGACCAGATGAATGACTAAGATTACTTCTCTATTTCTCATATATTTACCATTTCTCAAATGAACCTCTCCATATATATATATATATACATATATATATATATATATATATATATATATATATATATGAGTAAATTACATTTTTAGTTCCTGTGGTATTTTAAAAATTGCGAATTTCGTCCCTGTGGTTTGAAATTTCAATTTTCGTCCCTGTAGTTTGCAATTCATTTCTATTTTTGTCCCTGAGGCCAAAACATTACTTTTGAGTATGAAGGACTGAAAGAGAAATGAAATGTAAACCATAAGGATAAAAAAGCAATAAAATTTAAACATAAGGATGTAAAAGTAATGAATTATAAAAAAGATGGATGAAAATGGTAATTTCAAAACTTTAAGGACGAAAATCGAAATTTTCAACAAACCACAGGGACTAGAAACATAATTTATTCTCTCTATATATAATTATTTTTGTTCCGTTCTTTCTTAGGCGACGTTAGGTTTGTAGAATGTTTTTGAATGAAATGAAATCTGTTAAAATAATTTGACTTTAAATGAATTGGAATAAATTGTTTTCAGATTTGAACACATGTTTGGTTGGCAGAAATTGGAATGAAATATGTCTGTTTGGTTCACATAATATAGCTTTAGAATTGAAATGAAATGTCGGTAAATAACCAAAATACCCTTGTGAATTTGAAAATACATTATTATAATAAAACATGGGATTCGGATAGATTTTTCATATCTCAGCATTTAGCAATGCAAACGGATATTTTTTTTTCAAAATTAAATCGGATCGTAAGAAAAATAATACTTGATTATTGCTTAAAAAAACTGATATAAATATGCAAAAAAATGTTTATTGAATTGAATCTTTTTTCTAAAAAAATAATTTTAAAATGAAAGAGTAGAAATCGTTGAGAAAGTATAGAATGAATATTTCATCCCATTAAAATACCACTTTATTGACAAGAAATGTTTAAATATTTTATTTATGGAATTTATTGGGTTTTGAATATTCTTTGCTACAAGTACTCTTTCTTTGACATTGTACTTGTACTTGTTTTTGTAGTAGTCTTCATCCTTGATAAGTCTACTTCTGCAGTTGGCGGAGTAATGGCCTGGCTTTCCACATCTAAAACATCTTCCATCGTTTTGGTTTGATGGAAGAGCATTGTCTGATTCTGTCTTCTGTGCTTGTACTTGTGGTTGTGGCTTGAAGTACCTCTGAGGTTGAGGATACCTTGGCTGAAATGATTGTTGAGATCTTGATTGTTGAGTAGAATCATGATTGGTGAAATGAACGCCCTTTTGATCACTATGCAGAGTAGATCTGGGCTCTAGTTGATATTCAGTTTTCTGAAATCTTCTTTCTGGATTTCCTCTTCTTTCTTCATCATCTCTTCTTCCTTCAAATACTTTCTTGCCAAATTTCTTGTTAAATTGATGGGTGATTAATGCAAGAGATTTGGCAAAGGCATTGATGTCATCATCTGAGTCAGAATCTGAGTGTTCAACTTCTTCAGACATCAGAACCTTCTTGGATTTTCTTTTAGATTCCCTTTTTGAACAATTGTCTTTTTCTGCATTTCTGCATTCTTGTGATACACCCTTCTGTTTTGACATGAGTGCAAGTGGACCACCTAAAGAGGTTTTTGATTTTTGTTTAACAACTTCTTTTTCCTGTGCTACCAAGGTACCATAAATGTCAGTCAATGATCATTATTCAAGATTTTGATTAGCTTGTATCGACATTGACAGTTGTGACCATTCTTCATTTAGACTTTTAAGAAAGAGAACATTGTTTTCTTCTTTTGTTCTCATGACCCCAAATTTTCTGCATTTGGTGATGAGGATGTTAAACCTTGAGTATGTTTGATGTAAGGTTTCTTCGGGTAAAGCATGAAAATCATGATATTCATTGATACAAAGATTTCTTCTGTTCTTTTGAGTTTGTAGGCCTTCTTCAAGTTGATTTAACAACTGATCCCATATCTCTTTTGCAGTTACACAAGAATCAAGTTCTTGGAAGATATCATTGGGAATGGCCATTATAAGTAATCTAACAGCTTTTGAATCATTATCCATCATGTTAGTTTCTTCATCCGTAAAGTTTGAAGTTTTCTTTTCATAGTAAGCAGGGATTTCAGCAGTATCTGCTGTTGCTGAGACTCTTGGTACCAACACCATTGGTTGGTGAGGTCCATCGTTCTCTGATCTTCACAGATCCCTGTCCATGCCTTCTAAGAAATTTACCATCCTTATTTTCCATTGAGGATATTCATCCCTTAGAAGTGTAGGAGGTTTGGTTAATGATCCGGTTGTATAAATGGCACTTATGCTTGAGTTTGCCATTTTTGTGAAGAAAAAATGAAGATTTGAAGAACTGATGCTTTTCTATGAAGATCTTTCTATTAAATGATGTAACTGTGATTTACTTTTAAATCTGGAGCATATGAAGTTTAATAAACCAGGGTTTACAAAAACATGCACAGATAATAAAAGCTTGAATCAGTAAGAATTAAATCTATCCGAGTATGCAGATATGATCTTTCTTTGTTTTAGAAAACAAAGGAGGCTCTGATACCAATTGTTGGATCCCAGATTTAATCTTATAATAATAATGATATAAACAACAAGAGTATAAACAGCGGAAGCAATATAGTTTAATATCAAAAGCAGATTCAAATATCATTGTTCATATATAAAGCAAGTAGAAAGAACAAGATCTTCGTGAGATATATTCAATTGATTCTTCTTGTACAAGATATCAAAAAGCACATTTTTGTCAAAGGAGTGATGGTCCTATTTATAGGACCATAAAGTAAACATTGTACTATTCTGACAAATAGAAGAATGCTTGAACAGTGTCTTACCTAATAGGTAAGCTTAAGACATGCTTGAACAATAACCTACTCTATAAAGTAAATCTTATCACTAAGTGATTGGTTATCTGTTCTGATACTTCAGGAAAGTCTTCAGCGCCATCTTCAGAGAGAATGTCTTCAGAGCTCTGACGTTGTCTTCGAAGCCTCTGATGAAGCCATCTCTGATGTCTTCTGCTGAAAGTTGCAATCTCTGATTAGTACTTCAGAGGCAGGTTTGTCCTCTGAAGTCTTCGTCCTCTGAAGTCTATGTCCTCTGAAGTAGGACTTGGGTATTTTCAACACTTTAACAAACAGAAGATTTGGAGCTAACAATCTCCCCCTAAGTGTTGAAAATAAAAGATACAATAATAACAGAGAATAGAAGATTTAAACTAGAAAGCGTAGAGGAGAAAATCATCCTCTTAAATATTACTTCTTAAACATTTGGAAGTTTAATACAGAGAAAGTAATATTCAAAAATAAAGAAACAAACTAAAATTTGTCACTTGAACAGATTCCATGGAACTTCATGATCAGAGCTCTGGAGTTGATCATCGAGTCAATCTCTAAGTCAAGCTTTGCAAGTAAATCTGCTTTGTGCCTTTCTTCCTTCACATGGATCATTTTCTTTATACCTCTCAAGGTTTCATCAGAGTACTTCAAAACTTCCGAAGCGAGAAAGATCTTATTTACTTGGTTTACTCTGTAGACGAAACCCAGACGTTCTGCAATGATTGATCCAATCTTCTTTGCCTCAAGATTAACGATCGACTCCACAGGTTCAGTTACCTCCAACTTTTCTTCCCCCAGGTTAAGAGCAATTTGGAAGTCACGTTTTGCTCTGTGTTTGACATAGGCCTCCATTTCCCATCTGACTTCAACCATGCCCATCCTGATTTCCTTTCTTCCCTGATCATATCTGGCAGAGCAATAGGCATACAAATGAGGTAAATCATATGGATTTAGATATACGAGATCATTATCATTGAACTCATAAATCTTCTGATCAGATCGAGTTACCACATAATGCCTATAGATGATCTTGTTGTAAGCAAAGGTCTTCTCTGAGATTTTGTTGATTTTGATGATTGGATCATCAAAGAGGACTTGTGCTCTGGGTGAGGTTTTATCTCTGACAAATCTTCACTCATAGTCCGGCATGTTCTTTTTGATCCTTGGATTAAGAGGAATGACTAGAGTGTCTGCCATATTGAACTCACAGTAGATGTATCTGAAGTGGTCTTCTATGGAAGCTTCGGGATTGGATGCAAGGAATGTAGGAGGTTGAGTAAACACTTTGGCTGGTAAACCAATGCTTGCCTTCTGAACAGGATTCTCTAAAGGAGCCTGTTCATCAACAACCATGCTCTCTGGTTTTTTTTGTCTGTGGAGGATCTTCTATTGTAGGTTCAGAGATGTAGCCATCTATCTCTGGTGAATCCCTCAGCTCTGTTGATGTTGAAGTATGATGTGGTTGAGCATTCTTGAATACATACTCTTCAACATCAATTACTTCAATCTGTTCTTCAGCAGCTTCTTTTCCAGAATCTGATTTTTCTTCTTTTTCAGATTCTGGTTCTGCTCTTTCAGCCTCTGATTCGTAAGCATCACTCATCACATAAGTTGGTCTTTCTGGTGATTAGAATGCATCTTCTGATGTAGAGAAGTCTACTAGCTGCTTGTCTTCATCTTCTTCCAGAGCTCCAATAGTTTCTAGAGTTGCAGCTATTATTGGAACTATTGGAGCACATGAAGTAGATGGTGCTAGAAAGATAACAGGTACTGGTGACTTTAGAGTGGCCTGGTTATCTTCAACAGAGGTTGAGGTTGAACGCCTCTCTATTCCTTTTTCCTTGCTTTGGTTTGTGTTAGATGGAGTGGACTCCTTTTGTGTTTCAACAGTTTTTGGTGTAGGAGTCTTCTCCCCCTTATGAAGATCGGATGACCCCTGAGGTTGGTCATCATGGTCATCAGAGTCTTCATACCTGGCCTTCTTCCGGGCTTCCTCAGAGCATGCAACCTCTGGTTCCTTTCGCTTCAATGATCCCTCTGAAGATTTGACATTCTGCAGAAGGTCTTCAATCTTCTTGTTCTGCTCAGTGGTCTTGGAGACGAACTTGCTGGAGATATTCATTACATTGCTGGTGATCTTCTTGGAGAAGTTGGTGAGGTCAGCCTTTGTAACAAATTCGGATGTAGCAGGAGCAGAAGCAGAGGAGGTAGGGATCTTTGCAATCACCTCTGCCAAAGAACGCAAGACTTCCTCTTTGAATTGAGAAAAGTCTGCATGTGTTGGAGTGGGGGCAGAGGGAGTTGGAATCGCCTTGAGGAGCTCTGTGGTGGAGTTCTGAATTTCTATGGATAGAACTGAGTCATTTTTGATGACCAGGCTTTCCAGAACATCCAGTTTATCGTTCTGAGAGATAATGGTCGTGCGCAGCTCAGAGACCTCTGAAGTGAGCTTTGCAACTTCAGAGTGAGAGGCAAAGGCCTCGGGGGTCTTCTCTATTTGAAGTTTAATCTCCTTCAGAGATTCTCTGATTTCATCACCAAATATTCTGATCTCCTTTTTGGTAATGTAATCAGAGGGGGTGACCTTAGGATCAACACATGATTCTAAGTTTCCCTCGAGTTCAGATAGGCCTTCTTTCGGAGTTGGCTTGATATTGACTCCGGAAGGACTTCCCATTAATCCTTGGGGACCCTTTTTCAAGGATTTTCATATAATGGTTCCGATTGGTCTCTGATCATCAGAGTCAGAATCTGATGATGAGAAACGAATGTGGGTGTAAAACTTGCTGTCCAGGCTAAGGAGTCCATATGCAAGAAGGTCGTGCCATTCTTTTTCTGACAAGCAATCCTTACGAGAGATCTTAGGTCTTTCCTGATCTAAGGGACGGTCCAACTTTTTATGAGCCACAAAGGCATCATGTGTGTGAGGAGGTGACATACTCTGGGTGAATGAGTATTTTTATCTTGGTCTAAGTCCTGTTAGGAGGACATAGCCGTATCATAGGTTTCCCATTTGGTACGTGCTTCAGAGGCAGAAGAAGATGCCTCTGAGCGGCTAGGATGGGAAGGGTTCGAGGTGTGCACCTCTGTTTGAATGTCCACTGATGCTGGACCACCTTGGACGGTAAATGTGTTTGCATGGGGATTTAGGCTTTGGAATTGCTCATGTGTGCCAACAAGGACATCTTTTTCTACCTCGTCGCCCTCGGATTCTAAGTTTAGAAACTCACCCTCTGGAATTCTCGCTTCCTCACCTTCCTCTGCTCTGACAGAGTTATTCTCTTCGTCAGAGGGAGGGTTCTCTTGTCTTCTCTCCCTTACTCTCTCAGAGCCACCCTCTGGTTGCGCTCTGTTAACGTTTTGAGCAGTATCAGAGATATCACTCTCTGATTCAGGCTCAGGATCAGAACCTAAGTGTGTTGGGGATCCCATCATCGGTTCTGATGATTGGGCAACACGACTAAGTAGGAGGTGGGTAGTAGAGTCAGCAGGAATTACCTCAATCATGGTGTGTGGGAAACGTCAGTCATTTGGATAAGGAGGAACCTCTGTAGCTTTGAACGAGTTCATGATAAACAGAGGTATCCTTGGACCCTCCTCAGTGATGGAGAATTTCTCCATTGCTCGTTGAATGACCACAGAGATGAATCTGGGAAACAATACCGAAATTGGTTGTTTTCCTTTGGCCAAGTCTTTGTTCTTCTTGTCCACCGCCGTCAGCATCTCACAGAAGAGAATGTGAGCCATATTTATGCTTCTGTTGAAGAAGAGAGCATACATTATGGCTAGAATCGCTGGATGGGTCTGATCCTGGCTTCCAATCTTGCAGGTAATTGTTCGGTTGAGAACACTAAAC
The DNA here is from genome assembly GCA_023525745.1 of Arctium lappa. Taxonomy (NCBI): domain Eukaryota; kingdom Viridiplantae; phylum Streptophyta; class Magnoliopsida; order Asterales; family Asteraceae; genus Arctium; species Arctium lappa. Next base: position 48,790,371 of record CM042057.1, read on the forward strand.
ATAAAGTTCCACTTGGGAGGCAGGTACTGATGTCTGAATTGACTTAGGCTTGTGATCTCCCTGTTGTAGCCTAAGTGTTGGAGGAACTGAAGATGGACTTCTTGAGTTGGTAGTTTCTCAAAGGTTTCTATTTGAAGATCAGTTTTCGTGAGTAGGTTAAATCGGCGAGTTAGGGTTTGTGGGGTGATTCTTATGTTCATGCTTTGTTCACCTAGGTCAATGTACCCAACCAGTCCTTCCTTTTCATCATCGTATTCACTTGAATACCACCATTGTTGGACAAAGCGTAGAGGAATATCTGAAGCATGTTTGGTGAGGACATCGTTGAGTTCGCAGTTGGTCAAAAAGTCTAGTATTGGGCGAAACTGCTCATCGTATTTGGTAGGGGTGACGTCCAGAAAGTAGTTGTTACCTTTTACTAGAACATCAAACTGTGCCATATTCAAGCTTGGAACAAGTTTGCTAGAGTTATCTGAGGTTTGGGAATGAGCCGCCATTGTTGCAGGTTTTTGAGAAAGATGAGAGCTTAGAAAGAGAGATTTGGGATTTTGGATTCTGAGAGCGTAAAGAATAATGAGAAGAGAAAAAGGGTTTTTATGGACAGAAAAAAAGGTAGAGGGAGAGGTTATGGAAACGACGATTGAGAGTTCCAATGTCAGAAAGGACGTTCCATCATCCCCTAATTAATAGGTGACACGTTGAGGTGTGTTGGGGAGAGCCGCTTGGTGTCAGAAAACCGCCAGTTGGGTTTTTGAAAAGAAACGAATGGTTATCCAAAAGATTTATTATTAAAAGAATTTCCTGGAATATTCATTTAATGAGAAAAGATCAGAGGCTTTGATATAAATATCAAAGACAAGATCAGAGACTCTGATATGAGTATCAGAGACAAGATCAGAGGCTCTGATATAAATATCAGAGACAAGATCAGAGGCTCTAATATGAGTATTAGAGAAGCTCACTTTCTCCCCCTTGAAAGATGAAAGGTTCTTTGTCTCCCTCTTGACCAAAGAATAATGTCTTTATCTTCTCCCCCTTGACACATGCTTGGAGATACAAAAGTGTTATCCCAGTTTAATCTAGTTGGTAAATAATCAATCAAGTAATAAAGCAACACAATAATAATCAAGAGATATATAAATCAGAGTAACATACCAATCCCTTGAATAAACAATGAAACCCTTAAGTGTTCTTGATACCCTTTGAATACAGAGAATAATAGATTTGTAGATTGGAATAATTATCGAAGGTTCTACCTAAAACTAAACTAAACAAAACTTTAAATACCTAGGTTAAAAGGCCTAATAGGCTTATGGGCTTGAAGCCCAATAGCTAATAACTATTAACATATTACAGTTTAAACCTTGAACTGTAACTATCAAATAAATACAGTTTAGACCCTTTAATCTTGAATACAATTATTTGATCCAACAATCTCCCCCTTTGGATTCAAGATTAAAAAAAAATTGCAATAGTCTTCAGGTCTTCACTGGTCTTCTCTTTTCTTCAGATATGTCGTTGATAGTTTTAAAACTTGATATCTTTAAAATCTTTGAATTCTTTAAAAATCTTCAGTAGTCTGATTATATTCTCCTTCTTTGATAATTCTCCCTTTTTTTTATCTTCTCCCCGTTTTTGATGAGTGGTGAGAATCATCATCATCAAAACTTTGCAAAACAATCACCCCCTTTTCAAGACAATCTCCCCCATTGTGTATGATCACGTAAGCACAGTCTTCATGTAACGAGCCCTGTATGGAAATAAGAGCAGTCTTCCTAGATGGAAAGAGTGATTATTTCAATCTTTTCAGATAAAAATAGTCAATTGTAATCGTTTAAATCTTTGCAAATTCAAATAGTGTAAGAGTTGTAACCCTGAATCAACAAATGACTAAGTTAGAATGTCTGTCAGTAACACAAAGTTACCGAGTAACACAAAGTTACCGAGTAACACAAAGTTACTATATAAGGAACTGGTTTTGATGTTGACTCCCCAGGTCTTCCATTCAATCATCGAATAACACATGGTTATCTATGAACGTTCTGACAGAAAACAAATTTCTGTGTGTTCGTGCATGTGTATGAAAGAATTAAGCATAGATGATTGCTTTTCAATATAGGATCAAAATATGTAAACTTGTTGAGACAACAACAAATTATACAAAGACTCAATGTGCATGAGAAAGGGTTCGAAGGTGGAGCAACTTTCCTTCTTTTTCAATATTAGTATCTTCCAAATGAAGAACCAATAGCATATGTGTTGCTTCCCCCGAAAATGTGAAACATTCTCTTTTTGAGAAAAGAATGAGTAGCTAGTGGGGTTGTATGCAAGATATGTCATGGGCTAGTTGCCTTTTTCAATGATAGTCACCAAAGAATGTGAACCAATCAGATTATTTGGCTGCCCGGCTCAGAAAGAATTTGGTGTAGAGTTTAATATTCTTTTACTCTGATCTCTCACCCTCTTTCTTTTAATGCTCACTTCTAACCAATCTCTCTTTTCCATTTTACCTCTTCACACACCATCACTCAATTCTTTTGACCCTTCTCCCCTCAATCACTCAGGGAATACTTCCTGGGTAGGAAACAATGCTTATCGTGAATCCATGGAAGTTTTGTTAAGCTCACACACTGAATCCCATGTATTGTTCTAATAAAACATGTTATTCAATAGTCTTTTGTACATGTAAGCACAAATACCACTTGTTACATGAAAAATAAGACTTTCAGAGATGTCAAAACAGTTATGTTTGATGATGCAATTCTCCCCCTCAAACTAAAAGAGTTTGACAATTAAGTTCATATCATTTTATCATGAAGAATAAGATTTTGGAGAATCAAAAACGAATGTTGTTTATATGAAGAATATATAATATTCCAGTTTAGAGGCCCAATAGCTAATAACTATTAACATATTACAGTTTAAACCCTGAACTGTAACTATCAAATAAATACAGTTTAGACCCTTTAATCTTGAATACAATTATTTGATCCAACAAAAAGAATGATTTTTACCATTTGTGAAAAAGTCCAGATGCTCTGAAATTAGTTTCAGAAGTTCTGGTTGAACATGCTACGCATGTCAGAGGCTCTGATGAATGGATCAGAGACTCTGATGATTTCCTGTGTTAGGCAGACATGTTCAACATACCCAACTTGCTAATTAAGAAATTGAACCTTCGTTCATATAAAGCTTTTGTGAAAATATCAGCAAATTGAAGTTCAGTTGGTACAAAATACATCTCTATTGTTCCCTTTTCAACATGATCTTTCAGAAAGTGGTACCTTACATCAATGTGCTTTGTTTTGGAGTGTTGTACTGAATTGGCAGAGATGGCTATGGCACTTTTTGAATCACACAGAATTGGAATTTTGTCATATTGTAAGCCATAGTGTCGGAGCTGAGTTTGCATCCATATGACTTGAGAGCAACAACTAGCAGCAGCAACATATTCTGCCTCTGCTGTGGAAGTTGAAACACAGTTTTGCTTCTTGGATGTCCAACACTCTGAAAGCTTTGGAGGCTAATGAATAGCCAATGAATTTGCCTTCATCTGCTTTCTTGTCAAACTTTCCAAAAGACTCTCTATCATATAGAATATAACATCTGCATCCAAAAACATGGAAAATATTTAACATTAGGTTTCCTGTTGTTAATGAGTTCATAAGATGTTTTCTTGAATCTTTTGACAATTGTAGCTCTATTTTGCGTGAACCAGGCTGTTGCCACTGCCTCTGCCCAAAAGTTTGTGGGAAGATCTGATCCTGCAAGCATAGTTCTTGCAGCTTCAACTAGTGTTCTGTTTTTCCTTTCAACAACACCATTTTGTTGAGGTGTTCTAGCTGCAGAGAAGTTCGGTGTTATGCCTTCCTTTGAAAGATATGAGTTTATTTTTGCATTTCTGAACTCTGTTCCATTATCACTTCTCAGCTTCTAAACTTTGGTATCAAACAGAACCTGCAATCTTTTTAACAATCTTATTAAAATATCAGGGACATCAGACTTGGCTCTGATGAATTCTATCCAAGTATATCTAGAGTATTCGTCAATCAAAACGAGGATATACTTTTTACCTGACAAGCTCTGTACAGAGATAGGACCACAGAGGTCCACATGAAGCATATGCAGAGGTTTTGGACAATTATTATCACTTTTGGTCTTGTGGGAAGATCTTTTCATTTTTTCCATTTAACAAGCAGAACAAAGATGATATTTGTTAAACTTCAGAGATGGCAATCCCTTAACCAGATTTAGTTTGACCAATTTATCAAGTGAAGAAAAGTTCAGATGTGAGAACTTTTTATGCCAGAGCCAAACATCTTCACTGTTCAGAGATACTAGACAAAGTTTCTCTGAGTCAGTTTTTATGTGTTTGGAAAAATTCATTCTGTATAAATTTCCCTTTCTGTCAGCTCTGAGCATTTCTTGACCTATTTTTGAGTGAAGTAGTGAACAATGTTTTTCTTGAAATTTCACATCAAAACCATGGTCACAAAGTTGAATTATGCTGATCAAGTTATGCTTTAACCCATCAACATAAGCAACCTTTGATACTAAAACATTACCTCTTGTAAGCTCACCATAACCCTTAATTTGTCCTTGCATATTGTCTCCAAAAGTTACTGCTCCACCAGATTTAACTTTGAAAGAGGATAGTAACTTTTTATCTCTATTCATATGCCTTGAACATCCAGAATCTAAGTACCAGATCGGCATAGACTGTTTCTGCAAGACATATTAGATTTTCTCAGGTACCCATCTCATTATGGGTCCTATTTTGTTAGACTTCTGATTATCTCTTTGAAATTTTGCCTTCTTATCTTTTGATGTTTTGGCAAAATTGTCCTTTTTCTTTTGAGGCTTTGTCTCTGAATTTTTATTCAGAGATTGATTAAGAAATAGTGAGAACCTTTGAAGTGATTTTTTAGTTTCATCAAGAGTTGGATGCAATTGCACTTTACAGAACAAGAAGAAGTAGAAGCAAAGGATTTCATTTCATTAAATGCATTCGATACATTATGATTCCTTTTTGAATTAGTACTAGGAATATTACAAGTATTCCTAACTACTTCTTTTCTTTTAGCTTGAGAGACAGCCTTCTTTTCAAGTTACCTTCTCTTGTTCAGAAACATCCTCTTCTCTTTGTTGCTCATTGCACAAACAGGATCATAATGGTTAATTTCTTGCCATTTTCCTTTTTGTCCAGGAGTAAACTTGATTGGTTTATAAGTGTAGAGTTGAGAAGTGATAGTTTTATTCTTTGCCTTTTCTTGTAATTCTTTTTCAAGTTCCAAAGAAGTTTTTGCTTTAAGACACATTTATGCAAAGTCAGGACATATTGGTATTCTGGGTTTAATTTTTAAACAGAAATAGGAATGTTCAAAATTCCAGAACCAACGGTATCTATCTTTTTATGAATTACTTTCTCTGGTTTGTAGAAAATATGTTCATCTACCTCTAGATCAGATTCAGAATCAGAGTCAAGAAAGTCTCGTTCAGTCTTACCAGAGATAACTACCTCTGATGGTTTCTCAATTTTCTTAGGTCTTGAGACTTTGATGATTCTTTTCATGCTTTCTTTCTTCTCTAAATCAGCTATGATATTTTCTTGATTTATTCTCTTGATGTCATCCGCAAATGTAGTTCTGATGCATTCATCATAGATTGGTGAATACAAAGGGGCATCTGGATTAAGTGAACTCTGAGGTTCATCTTCAGAAGTACTTGCTTCAGAGGTACTTTGTTCAGATGTCTCTGATTCATCTTTGATGAATGCGTTAAACTTAAAAATCTCTTTAGGATCATTGCTCTGAGGTTTTGTGAAAAATACCTCTGAAGTTTCCCTTTCTATTTTTAAGATGGAATTTGGAAAGCTTTGTACTTCAGAGTATGCTACATTTTTAAAGTTCAGAGCCCTTATTTTTGATCTCTCTAAGGTTTTTATTCTCTTGAAATTGTTCAGTGATGGACAGTCAGAGCTCTGGACCTTTCCATTACAGAAAGTGGAAGAAAGTGAAGTTTTCTTCAATCCAGTGAATGGATCCAATTCATTGAATCCAAGCCCTTGAGTATCCATTTGAGAGTTTATCTTTATATGAACATCCTGAGCATCAAGATAGCTTTTGATTTGAAGTTATTTCCTTTCCAGAGATTGATGTACGATTTCTCTTTCTTTTTGGAAAAAATTGGTTAAGGCAACAGAATTGAGTCTTTCATACTCAGATTTTTTTACTTCTTCTTCTTTAACTTTTAAAACTTTCTCAAGTTCTTTGAACTTTTCTGAAAATGATTTTTCCTTTTGTTTCTGAGCTTTTTCAAGATCAGATTTTTCAACAAAAATATCTCTCTTTTCTGATTCAAGAAGATCTTTTTCCCTTTTGTAAAAATTAAGATCTTTTGTCATTTGTTTTGCTTTTTCTTTTTCTTCAACAAGTTTTTGCTTTAGGATTTGAAATTCATCTGTTAGTTTAATAACATCCAATTCAAGATCACTTTCAGAGGTGGAAGGAGAGTTTACCTTTTCAGAGTAGTCCTCTAATGATCCGTCACTTTGATCATCTGTGAACGCCATACCACAGAGATTGGTGGGTTCTTCCTCTCCATCGCTTGTTGAGTCTGACAGCCAGTCTTCCATCTCTGCTACAAGTACTCTTTCTTTGACATTGTACTTGTACTTGTTTTTGTAGTAGTCTTCATCCTTGATGAGTCTACCTCTGCAGTTGGCGGAGTAATGGCCTGGCTTTCCACATCTAAAACATCTTCCATCGTTTTGGTTTGATGGAAGAGAGTGTCTGATTGTTGGGAACTGAAGAATTTACCAAGTATGGTTAATGCTGCTGGTTCAGAGTTACTACTGCTAGAAGACTTCAAGGTTAATACTGCTGAGTATTACTACTGCTAGTAGAATTAATACTGCTAGTCAAAGTTAGTGCTGCTTGAACAAAGTTAGTACTGCTTAGCTAAGTTAGTACTGCTAGTAGTTAGTGCTGCTTACAGTTAATGCTGCTTGAAGATTTTAATGCTGTTGAGCATAGTTAGTGCTACTTATGATTTGAAGATCCGAATGGAAAAGATGACAGCTGGAAAGAGTCAAGATATTCATGGAAGGCTTAGAGATATACATGGAAGATATACTGAAGATATTTTTATTTATTGTAATTATCTTTTGATTAGTATATGTATAGAATGTATAGAATAGTTTAAAAAATTATTATTCATTCTAAGTTTTAGAGAGAAATCAACCTCAAGGCATAGATCCTAATTCTAGAGAAGTAGAATTCGTCTTGAAAGAGTCTGTTCTTCAAGATTGAGGTTGAGTGTGTAATCTTGTGATTTCAATTATTCAATACAAGTTTACAGTTTGTTATTCATATTTACTGTGTGTGATTACTGTTTCATTGAATATCAAAGTGTTATTCCGCAAACTTCTTTGATATTGTTTCTGAGAATTAATTCTTGTTGAGAATTCGATCCTACCAAGTGGTATCAGAGCCAAACTCTCTCAGAAACATCTATTCATCATGGAAAATCTTACAGAATCAAGCAGTACTTTGGTCTCTAAGGTTCCAATGCTCAAACCCAGTGAGTTTGACATGTGGAAGATCAGAATCAGACAATATATTCTTCTCACTGACTACTCAATGTGGGATATCATTGAGAATGGTCCTTCTGAAGCTGGAAGGATAGGACCAGATGGGAAAAGACCTCCACCAAAGACAGATGGTGAGAGGAAGATCAGACAGACAGAGATGAAGGCCTTGAGCACTCTGCTCTTGGCCATCCCCAATGAATATCAGCATCAATTTTGCAACTGCACTGATGCTCAGATTCTCTGGAATGCTCTAGAGAAAAGATTTGTTGGAACTAAGAGCATCAAAAGAAATCAAAGAGATGTTCTAAAGCAGCAGTATGAGAACTTCACTTCTGCAAAGAATGGGTCTATGACTCAAACTTTTGATAGGTTCAACAAGCTCATTGGTGAACTGGCTACTGTAGGAGTGAAGATGGAACAAGATGATATCAACAGAAAGTTCCTCAGATCTCTTGGGGATGAATGGACTATGTACACTGTCTCATATAGACAGAGTGACAATCTGGAAGAGAAAGAACTTGATGATCTATACAATGATCTAAGAGTTTTTGAAACTGAGGTAGAAACCAAGAAGAAGCCCACTGGTTATATCCACAATGTTGCACTTCTTTCAGCATCCATTGATACTACTGCCAACCCTGAAGCAGTTAGTACTGCCAGTGGAGTAAATTCAGAAAAAGGCACTGAAACTATCTTTGAAGCCTTTTTGTCCAGTCATAGCAACAATTCATTGATTAATGATGATCTGGATCAACTTCACCCTGATGACCTGGAGGAGATGGATATTAAGTGGCAGATGGCCATGTTATCCATGAGGGTGAAGAAGTTTATTAAAAGAACAGGAAGGAATAACTTCTCTCAAAGAAGAGAAGATGGAGCTGGTTTTGACAAGACTAAGGTGGAATGCTATAAGTGTCACATGAAAGGACACTTTGCTAGAGAATCCAGGAGTGTTGTTCCAAACAACAACCACCAACAAGCTCAGAATGGAGGCTACAATCAGAACAAGAATCCTGCTCAAGCCCTTGTTTCTCAACAAGGAATGGGATTTGACTGGAGTGATCAAGCTGAGGAAGCCATTCAGAATCAAGCTCTTATGGCAGAAGTGTCTGATCTCCCCTCTGAGGTAATTTCTAATCTTTGCACTAAATCTTGCATAGACACTGTCAAAAGATACAGGGATCACAATCAAAGTATGTGTGATGACCTCAAAAGATTAGAAAAGGACAGAAGAGATTATGTGTTGATAGTAGAGAGAATTGAAGAGCAAATCAAAGGCTTTCAAGCTAATGAACTTCAACACTCCTATGACACAAACTATTGGAAGTGGGAAAAGAATGAGTTAGAGACCAAACTGTCTAAATCCTTAGAAGAGAGTGATAGGCTGAAAGAGGAATTGTCTAAAGTTAAACTTGACATAGAAAAGTTTTCATATGCTTCAAAAGAAATGGATTCTCTTATAAAGGCTCAGATTCATGATAAGATGAAGCCTGGTATTGGATACAACAATACACCTCCTCCTTACAACAACAACTATATCTCTCCTACTTCAGACTTGTTAGAAACCAAGGAGAAAAAGGACTTATCTGAGAAAGCTTTTAAGATAGATCCTTTGGATGAGGTAGTAATTAAGGATTTGACTGAGAAAGAAGCCAGTGAGAATAGGGATAATGATGTGAGTAAAGAGATCCCATTAGAAAACAACATTATCACCAATGAGGGATGTGGGAAAATCTGGGTCAAGTCCAAGGAGATAGAGAAGACCAAAGGAAAGGATAACAAGGTCCATTACAAACAAACCACGGTTGTGAATCCTGGATCTTGTAAACAGTGTGCTTGCAGTAAAGCCAAGAGCCTAAATTCTGGTTTAAAAGAGGAAATCAAAGAAACTGGAATAATCAATGGGCTCAGAAACAAGGAGTTGATCTGAGTAAAATCAATAGACCAAAACCTTGTTTCATATGTGGCAAGTTAAATCATTTGGCTAAATATTGCTTCTTTAACCCTACTAATCAACAGATGACCTTTCAAAGATCTGTGCAAAAACCTGTTGGTTATAGGAAGGCTGGAAAGAAACATGTGATAAAGAAACACGGTGAAAGTAAAGGCCCCATGAAGAAAAAGATTTTAAAAGAAAGTATTAAAATGTGGGTGCCTAGAAGCACTAAAACTGTTAGTACTGCTGGAAGTATTACTGCTGCTACCTGTGTTAGTACTGCTGAAAATATTAATGTTGCTAATACTGTTAGTACCTCTTCAAAGGTTAATACTGCCAACACAGTTACTGCTGCTAACACAGTTACTACTTCTAACAAGGTTAGTACTGCTAAGCATGCAAGTGCTGCTAAGGCAGTTAGTACTTCTAAAACCAGTACTGCTTCTAGCAAAAATGCTTCCAAGCCTATTATTGTGACAAAGTACTCCAAGAATGAGGAGTTAAAGTTCAAAAATCTTGTCAAGAAAGAATGCAAGTATTTTGATGAGAAAGGGGTACCCAAGACCACTTTGGCTTGGGTTCCTAATTCATACTAACTGATCTATCTTATGTGCAGGGAAACCAACACCTCAAGGGAAAGAGCATATGGCATGTTGATAGTGGTTGCTCTAGGCACATGACAGGCAACATGTCATGCCTTCAGGATTTCAAGCATATCAATGGAGGACATGTTGCATTTGGAGATAATCTTACTGGTGGTAAAATAAGTGGAAAAGGTAATGTCACCAAAGGTAAGATGACATTTGAGGATGTCTACTATGTTGATCAGTTGAAGTACAACCTATTAAGTGTATCACAGGTATGTGACAAACAACATAGTATATTATTTACAAATACTGAGTGTATGATCCTTGCTCCAGGGTTCAAGATAGTTGATGAAAGCATGATACTACTTAGAACTCCAAGAAAGGACAATGTTTACTATCTAGATATGGACAATGTTGATAATGATTCATCTCTAAATTGTCTTGTTTCAAAAGCTTCTGTAGATGAATCCTCTCTTTGGCACAGAAGGATGTGTCACATGAACTTCAAAACTATGAACAAACTTGTCAAAAACAATCTTGTAAGAGGTTTACCTTCAAAAGTATTTTCATGTGATGATCATTGTGTTGCATGTCTTAAAGGCAAACAGCACAAAACTTCTCATAAGACCAAAGAGATAAACTCAATTTCTTCTTGTCTCTAGTTATTGCATATGGATCTGTTTGGTCCTACAAATGTTATGAGTATAGGCAAGAAATCTTACTGCTTGGTTATTGTTGATGATTACTCTAGATTTACCTGGGTATATTTTCTAAGGACTAAGGATGAGACAAGTGGACTGATCAAATCCTTTATCCTAAGAATTGAAAACCAAACTAATCAAAAAGTAAAAGTCATTAGATCAGATAATGGGACTGAATTCAAAAATCTCGATCTAAACACCTTTTGTGAAGAAAAAGGCATTGAGAGACAATATAGTGCTCCTAGGATTCCTCAACAGAATGGTGTTGCTGAAAGGAGAAATAGGACACTAATAGAGGCTGCTAGATCTCTGTTGGTTGATTCAAAACTGCCAATTACCTTCTGGGCTGAAGCAGTTAATACTGCCTGCTATGTCCAAAACAGAGTTCTAGTAGTTAAGCCAAAGAACAAGACACCATATGAGCTTTTAAATAAAAGAAAACCTTTCATTGGATTTTTCAAACCTTTTGGGTGTCCTTGTACAATTCTCAATACCAAATCTCACTTAGGTAAGTTTGATAGCAAAGCAGATGATGGATTTCTTGTTGGTTATTCATCTCAGAGTAAGGCCTACAGAGTTTTTAACTCATCTTCTAGAATAATTGAAGAAAGTGACAATGTCAAATGCAATGAGAACACACCAAATCCTATTGGGTCTGGTCCTCAGTGGCTATTTGACATTGATTCACTAACTAACTCTTTTGGTTTCAGTAGTGATGATTATGCAGGTTCAGGATGTGGAGGATCAGAGACTACACAAGTTCAAGAGAATATATCTAAATCTGTGATCTTTCCCATACCCACAGTGGATTCTTTTGAAGACTGTGAAAAGGAACCATCTACTGGACCAAGTCAGAGTGAAGAAGAAAGTAGAGATGAGGAGACTCAAGAAAATAAAGAATCAGAAGTGGCTGCTGAAAACACTTCAGTTGAGTTGAATGACTCTAATCTAGAGGTAGGACTCAATGAAGAACCTAGTCATAACACCAGAGTTCAAAAGAATCATCCTCCACAGCTGGTAATAGGAGATATAACTTCTCCTATGATGACTAGACATCAAAGCACGCTTCAAGAAATGCAAGATCAACAGCATACAGTGCTTACTTGTTTTCTATCCCAGCTTGAGCCTAAAAAGGCACATGATGCTATGAAAGAATCCAGTTGGATAGAAGCAATGCAAGAAGAACTGTTGCAGTTCAAGCTACAAGATGTATGGGATCTAGTAGACCTTCCTAAAGGTCACAGAGCAATTGGCACAAAGTGGATTTTAAGGAACAAGAGAGATGAAAGAGGTATTTTCATAAGGAACAAAGCAAGGCTGGTGGCTCAAGGGTATACTCAAGAAGAGGGAATAGATTATGAAGAAGTTTTTGCACCTGTGGCTAAGATAGAAGCAATCAGATTATTCCTAGCTTATGCTTCTTACATGAAATTCAAAGTCTATCAAATGGATGTAAAAAGTGCATTTCTCTATGGCTCAATTGAAGAAGAGGTATATGTCTGTCAACCACCAGGGTTTGAAAACCCAAGCTATCCAGACAGGGTATACAAATTGAAGAAAGCTCTTTATGGACTGCATCAAGCTCCAAGAGCATGGTATGATACTCTGTCATCCTATCTCTTGAAAAATGGCTTTGAAAGAGGAGTCATTGATAAGACTCTATTTATCAAGAGAAAGAAGAAGGATATCTTGCTGGTCCAAATCTATGTTGATGATATTATCTTTGGATCCACAAGAGACAACATGTGCAAGGAGTTTGAGGACCTAATGCATCAAAGGTTTAAAATGAGTTCCATGGGGGAACTTACATTCTTCCTTGGACTCCAAGTTCAACAAAAGTCAGATGGAATTTTCATCTGTCAGTCCAAGTATGTGCAGGACATTCTAACCAAGTTCGGTTTCCCAGATTCAAAACCTGCCAGCACACCTATGGAGACACACAAGCAGATAACAGCAGATCTTGAGGGGGAGGATATGGATGTGCATCATTATAGATCCATGATTGGCTCTCTCATGTATCTCACAGCATCGAGGCCAAATATAATGTTTCCAGTCTGTGTATGTGCAAGATTCCAAGTTAGGCCAAGGCAATCTCACTTTCAAGCTGTTAAGAGGATATTCAGATATCTCAAAGGGTAACCCAGATTGGGACTTTGGTATCCTCATGACTCACCCTTTGACCTAATAGCATACTCAGACAGTGATCTAGGTGGGGCAAACTTGGACAGAAAATCTACTTCTGGAGGATGTCAGTTTTTGGGTGCTAGACTAGTTTCATGGCAGTGCAAGAAACAAACCACAGTGTCCACATCTACAACAGAGGCAGAGTACATAGCAGCTGCAAGTTGCTGTTCTCAAGTCTTATGGATTCAGAATCAAATGCTGGACTATGGGGTAACCTTTCTACACACTCCCATTTTTATTGATAATAGCAGTGCTATCAGCATTGTGAATAATCCTGTCAAGCACTCTAAGACAAAGCACATTGAGATCAGGTATCACTTCATAAGAGACTGTAATGAAAAGAAACTTATTCAAGTTGTAAAAGTTCATACTGACAACCAGTTTGCTGATCTATTCACCAAAGCTTTTGATGTGGGTAGATTCACTTTCTTGGTAACAAGTGTGGGAATGATCAACTCTGAATAAGCATCCTCTCAAAAAGTGGTTAAATACCTGAATATTATAGATTCTTGGTGTTACTAATCTTCCTTTGCAGGGCATACATAGCAGTACTCAATTCAGCTTAAGCTTCAAAGAGTAAGTATGGTTAATACTGCCAGTGCGCAGTTAATACTGCTAGTTAGTTAATACTGCTAGTGGTTAATACTGCTCGCAGTTAATACTGCTAGTTAGTTAATACTGCTAGTGGTTAATACTGCTCGCAGTTATTACTGCTAGTTAGTTAGTACTGCTAGTGGTTAATACTGCTCGCAGTTATTACTACTTGCAGTTAATACTGCTAGTTAGTTAATACTGCTAGTAGTTAATACTGCTCGCGGTTAATACTGCTTGTTCGTTAATACTTCTCTAGGTTAATACTGCTTATGTCCCGAATACTATAAATACCCTTTGCCCGCCTAAAAGTTCATAACGACTCTTTGCATACTGTTCACTTGCGCTCTAAACCCTTTCTCTCTCAAGATTCAAAGTTTTCAGGCAAGTTTTTCGCAAAGATCAATGGCATCCATGGCATTCATCGATGAACACAATGAGATCGCGATGCTACAAAAGCCAAAGCAAGCTGCAGGATTTCATCAGATTGTGGATTTCCTCAAGTCAAGACATATTGCCCATGCTTTTACTGTATCGCCTTCAATCTATATCGAGCATCAAAGGCAGTTCTGGGCTAATGCCACCATTGTTGCTGAGAATGGTGTGCAAATGATCAATACAAGGGTCTGTGAAAAACCACTAACAGTTACTGAAGAGGTTATTCGCATCAGTCTACGACTAGACGATGCCTCTAGTATAACTTCTATCCCAAACGATGAACTGTTCTCTAATCTTACAAGAATGGGGTATGGAGGCCCATTGGGTGTTTTTAAGTTCTTAAAAGCTAAATTCTCACCCCAATGGCGTTTTCTTGTTCATACCTTGATGCATTGCATCTCTAAAAAGACTATTGGATGGAGTGAGTTCAGCAGTCCCATTGCTTATGCTTTGGTCTGTTTGGCCACTGCCAGAAGGTACAATTTTTCACAAATGCTTTTCAATGATTTTGTTTCAAACATGGGAAACAAAAAGAGCTTTTATATGTATCCCAGGTTTGTTCAAGCAGTAATCAACCATGAATTGACGGATATTCCTCATTCTGCTGGAATATATGTACCTAAACCTCCCAATGGCAAGGTTTTCTCAAATATGAGAAGATCTGCTGGGGACTCGGAAGGAGTTGACACCCCATTGTTCTCTACAATGATGGTGGTGTCCCAAACCAATGAAGGTATGGCAGCAGGGTCAAGGCCCCCATTAGACCATCCTACTGCTAGCCAATCCCAACCTTCCCACTCTAAATCTATCCCCCAGTCCCTTCTTGAAAAACCAACCTCACCAATCATCCAAACATACAAGAGGAAACAGGTAAAGAAGGCTCCTTCCCTTCTTGTACCATCAACCCCCAAGCCTTTAAGCTCTCTAAGGGAGAATTCTCCTTTAGGGAATATCAATAGGGAAACCAAAGGGGTGTCTCCCAACCCCAAGGAGGTGCTCTCTGAGGAGGAGGAAGAGCATATGGGTGATGAGGCTGCCACTACTCCTGCTAGCACAGAGGAGGAAAGTGGTAACATCAATAAGACCTCCCCCATGGGAACTTTGAATAAGCAATCATTCAAAGGTCCCAGGTGCGAAGAAACCACGGGAGTGGATAGTGCTTTTGCTAGGCAGAAGACATCCACAGATAAAAGATCTAATGATCCTTCAATAGGGGGTAACACTCCTGGAGAAGGTGAGGACAGATATGACTATGATGAATTGATGGAGACAATGATGGGTAACATCAACCTGGATGTCATCAAACAAGGCAAAGAGATAGAAGAAATGAAGCTGGTAATTCTGTCTCAACAAGTCCAGATTGCTAAATTGAAGAAGATGGTGACCAGGCTTGTACAGAGGAAGAAGAGAAAGCAGTTTGTTCTAAGAAAGAGAAAAGGAGCAAACAAAAAGGAGGACAATGCTTCCAAAAAGGGGGAGAATTCAACCTCAGAACAAATAGATCAACAAAGTGAGGGGGAGTTTGTTGAAGAAAGGGATGAAATTGTTGAAGAAAAGGCAGCAGCAGAAACGGTTAGTGCTGCTGAAACTACACAAGCAGCAGTAACAGGATTAACATCTGAAGAGGTTGAAGTAGCAGAGATGCTGGTAAAAGCAAAGAATGACACTTCCAAAGCAAAGGGAGTGGTCATAAATGAAAGGGGAGCAAAAGGAACAGAAAAGAAAGAAATGGCTGAAGATGCAAAAAGAAAAGGAAAAGAGAAGATGATAGAAGTTGATCAACCAACTAAAAGGCAAAAGATGGTTGAATCAGATGAAGCATTAGCCAAGAAAATGCAAGAAGAGTTAGATCAAGCAGAGAAAGAGCAAGTGGAGAAAGACAGAGAAATAGCCAGAGCACTTGCAAATGAATTAAATGAAGCTTATCAGAAAGGGCTTGAAACAGAGAAAGCTAAGCAAAGGGCAATAAGCTTGAGAAAGGCTATGATAGCCAAATCAAGTGCACAGAAAAGAAGACCTTCACAAACTCACCTTGCCACTCAGGAAAGAAACAAAATGATAAATTTCTTGAGGAGTGCAATTGGTGTGAAGAAAGAAATGTTCATAAAGATGACTTTTGATCAGGTCAAGGGATTATATGAGAAAGAAATGGGAAAACAGAAAGAGAGTTGACAAGAAGCCCAGAGTAGAAAAGGAAAAGAAAGCTGAAACTCAGGAAGAAGTACCACAGAGTTCAGATGCAAACATGTACATGGTGATATTGGATAAAATTCCAAAGCCTATCTCAGCTGAACCTGTTGGATTCAAACCTCCTGAAGTTATTCATTGGGACACTATGGAGGTAGATGGCAAGGAGTATATCAGATTAAAAAGAAAGGATGAGAAGTATGAAGTCTAATAGCACCTGGAATAAACTTGTCAGAGAGTGTTCAAGATCTGATTTGGAAGAAATGTTTGAAGTAGGGATGAAGGTTCATGCAGATCAGTTGACAACTCCAGGGTTACCTATAGTGAAGCTGGTCATGGAATACTTGTGCATGTTATTCAATCCAGAAGCAGTGAAGCACTTAATCAGAGATGTGTTCAAAACTGTTAGAGGATGGACTCTATATGAAAGGAGTGGAGTCTATGAACTAGCATTGGATACTTTTCACATGGAGTACTACTTGGTGGATAGGGTCTACAATCACACAAATCTAAAGCTTCATGCCATGTTGAATAAGAAGTTGGGTTGTGCACCAAATTCAGAAATGGCAAAGTACCTAATTCAGAGAACTATCAATCAGAGTATGGGACTAGATCCTAACATTGGAGTAGATCAATGAAGATTTTGGAAGCATCTGAAGAACTTGACTTCTTTTCCTAAAAGTCAAGTTAGGGGGAGATTGTTGGGAACTGAAGAATTTACCAAGTATGGTTAATGCTACTGGTTCAGAGTTACTACTGCTAGAAGACTTCAAGGTTAATACTGCTGAGTATTACTACTGCTAGTAGAATTAATACTGCTAGTCAAAGTTAGTGTTGCTTGAACAAAGTTAGTATTGCTTAGCTAAGTTAGTACTGCTAGTAGTTAGTGCTGCTTACAGTTAATGTTGCTTGAAGATTTTAATGCTGCTGAGCATAGTTAGTGCTACTTATGATTTGAAGATCCGAATGGAAAAGATGACAGCTGGAAAGAGTCAAGATATTCATGGAAGGCTTAGAGATATACATGGAAGATATACTGAAGATATTTTTATTTATTGTAATTATCTTTTGATTAGTATATGTATAGAATGTATAGAATAGTTTAGAAAATTATTATTCATTCTAAGTTTTAGAGAGAAATCAACCTCAAGGCATAGATCCTAATTCTAGAGAAGTAGAATTCGTCTTGAAAGAGTCTGTTCTTCAAGATTGAGGTTGAGTGTGTAATCTTGTGATTTCAATTATTCAATACAAGTTTACAGTTTGTTATTCATATTTACTGTGTGTGATTACTGTTTCATTGAATATCAAAGTGTTATTCCGCAAACTTCTTTGATATTGTTTTTGAGAATTAATTCTTGTTGAGAATTCGATCCTACCACTGATTCTGTCTTCTGTGCTTGTACTTGTGGTTGTGGCTTAAGGTACCTCTGAGGTTGAGGATACCTTGGCTGAAATGATTGTTAAGATCTTGATTGTTGAGTAGAATCATGATTGGTGAAATGAACGCCCTTTTGATCACTATGCAGAGTAGATCTGGGCCCTTGTTGATATTCAGTTTTCTGAAATCTTCTTTCTGGATTTCCTCTTCTTTCTTCATCATCTCTTCTTCCTTCAAAGACTTTCTTGCCAAATTTCTTGTTAAATTGATGGGTGATTAATGCAAGAGATTTCGCAAAAGCATTGATGTCATCATCTGAGTCATCATCTGAGTGTTCAACTTCTTCAGACATCAGAACCTTCTTGGATTTTCTTTTAGATTCCCTTTTTGAACAATTGTCTTTTTCTGCATTTCTACATTTCTGCATTCTTGTGATACACCCTTTTGTTTTGACATGAGTGCAAGTGGACCACCTAAAGAGGTTTTTGATTTTTGTGTAACGACTTCTTTTTCCTGTGCTAACAAGGTACCATAAATGTCAGTCAATGACCATGATTCAAGATTTTGATTGGCTTGTATCGACATTGACAGTTGTGACCATTCTTCATTTAGACTTTTAAGAAAGAGAACATTGTTTTCTTCTTTTGTTCTCATGACCCCAAATTTTCTGCATTTGTTGATGAGGATGTTAAACCTTGAGTATGTTTGATGTAAGGTTTCTTCGGGTAAAGCATGAAAATCATGATATTCACTGATACAAAGATTTCTCCTGTTCTTTTGAGTTTGTAGGCCTCCTTCAAGTTGATTTAACAACTAATCCCATATCTCTTTTGCAGTTACACAAGAATCAAGTTCTTGGAAGATATCATTGGGAATGGCCATTATAAGTAATCTAACAGCTTTTGAATCATTATCCATCATGTTAGTTTCTTCATCCGTAAAGTTTGAAGTTTTCTTTTCATAGTAAGCAGGGATTTCAGCAGTATCTGCTGTTGCTGGAACTCTTGGTACCAACACCATTGGTTGGTGAGGTCCATCGTTCACTGATCTTAACAGATCCATGTCCATGATTTCTAAGAAATTTACCATCCTTATCTTCCATTGAGGATATTCATCCCTTAGAAGTGTAGGAGGTTTGGTTAATGATCCAGTTGTATAAATGGCACTTATGCTTGAGTTTGCCATTTTTGTGAAGAAAAGATGAAGATTTGAAGAACTGATGCTTTTCTATGAAGATATTTCTATTAAATGATGTAACTGTGATTTACTTTTAAATCTGGAGCATATGAAGTTTAATAAACCAGGGTTTACATAAACATGCACAGATAATAAAAGCTTGAATCAGTAAGAATTAAATCTATCCGAGTATGCAGATATGATCTTTCTTTGTTGTAGAAAACAAAGGAGGCTCTGATACCAATTGTTGGATCCCAGATTTAATCTTATAACAATAATGATATAAACAACAAGAGTATAAACAGCGAAAGCAATATAGTTTAATATCAAAAGCAGATTCAAATATCACAGTTCATATATAAAGCAAGTAGAAAGAACAATATCTTCGTGAGATATATTCAATTGATTCTTCTTGTACAAGATATCAAAAAGCACACTTTTGTCAAAGGAGTGATGGTCCTATTTATAGGACCATAAAGTAAATATTGTACTATTCTGACAAATAGAAGAATGCTTGAACAGTGTCTTACCTAATAGGTAAGCCCAAGACATGCTTGAACAGTAACCTACTCTATAAAGTAAATCTTATCACTAAGTGATTGGTTATCTGTTCTGATACTTCAGGAAAGTCTTCAGCGCCATCTTCAAAGAGAATGTCTTCAGAGCCTCTGATGAAGCCATCTCTGATGTTTTCTGCTGAAAGTTGCAATCTCTGATTAGTACTTCAGAGGCAGGTTTGTCCTCTAAAGTCTTTGTCCTCTGAAGTCTATGTTCTCTGAAGTAGGACTTGGGTATTTTCAACACTTTAACAAACAGAAGATTTGTAGCTAACAACAACACTTTGACACCCCGTAAGTCCGTAACTCGACATCACTTTATTTAACACTTTCTTCAACGTCGTAAGGCATTGTGTTCTTCATCACCGTAACCCAACACCCATCAAAACGAATCCAAAATCTATCTAGTTTTGGTTGTGAACCGAGGAACAAAAGAGAGCGCGTCATGTCTTCACACATTTATGGGTCATTCATGCATTATTCTTCATGAATAATGTATCATTCAAGATGAATAATACATCATGAATAATGAATGAACAATGAATGAACGTTCACATTTGTTATTCATACTGAATGTGGGACACCCGGGGATGCACATACATATTCATAATAAATTAAACCAAATTTCGGTTGTGAATCGGGGAACAAAAGAGAGTGCGCAATGTGTCCACACCTTTACGGATCATTTATATATTATTCATCATGAATAATGTATTATTTAGGGTGAATAATATACGATTAATGATGAATAATACATGAATTATGAATTCATGTATTATTCATCCTGAATAGTGGACACTCCGGGACGTGTATACATATTTTTATAATGAATATAACACATATATAGCATTTCAAAAACAGTTATAATTAAAAAAAAACTATATCGAGATGAATGTCATATCGAATAGCACGAAATTCTCGTTTTTTTGATGTAACTTGTTTGATTAAAATATTAGTAATTTTAAGATAATTTATTTTAAACTTTAAAGAGGTAAAATTTTTAATTAAAAAAGAAAATAAAAAGTTAAATAAGGTAGGCGCTGATCAATTCTCAATTAATTTTATTATGTTTTAACCATTGATTAGTTTTCTAAGTTTTGATCAATGGCTAAGATTGGTCTCACGTACAAAATGAAAAATGAGTTTTCATTTGAACCTACCCTTAATTTACTATTATTCAAAGCATAAAAAATAGAGGCCCTCATTATTATTTTTATGATTAGATTTCGAAAATATCATATTTTAAATATTTTAAAACATCTTATATACGATTTCCATGAATTAAAATTAAAAATAATTAAATTATAAGAAGTAAGAACGTCTTGAATAGATACTCTTGTCATTATCTTTAGAAAATAAATTATATCCAATTTTAACTCTTATTCTAATTTAAATATTTAAATATAAATTATATTATTAAAATATCAAATATATTTAATAAAATATTTTTTTTATTTCATAATCATTTAATTTTAATATTTTTTATTGGTTAAAAAAAATAAAATATTATTTATATCTTTTAATTATGGAGTTTTAGAGATTTGTACAAACTTAAAGATTTCTTTAAATTTGGATATTCCCACCAATGCTCTCTTGTTTTCTCTCTTTTAGCATACATCTTAGAGCATCTCCATCAGATTTTCTAAAATGAAGAATCAATAAAAATCTCCAAAGAAAATTTACATTTATATTTAATAGCTTCTCCATTTTAGGGATTATAATATTAATTATATTATTAAAATATTCAATACAATTCATAAAAATATTATTTCTCTCTCATAAACATTTAATTTTAAGTATTTTTATTGGTAAAATGAATAATTAAATCATTTCTTTTCCTAAGTAATTATTTTTAGAACGTCATCTACATTTGTAGAATTTCATCATCTATCTTAATTTTAAATATTAAAAATGTTTTAAGATTGCAATTTTGGTAATATATATTCATATTACTTTCACATACAAACTAAATGATTAGAGCATCTCCAAAATAGATAAAAGTGGGATTTTAACAATTTTTTTGCTCCAACAACTATGCTATATCATATGCTAAAATAGAGAAAAGAGGAGAGAGAAGGTAAAAATCTTCAAATTTGGAGAAATCTCTAAAACCCCATATTGAAGAGAGAGAAACAATATTTAATTCTTTTCCATCAATAGGAGACATTGAAGTTGTATGTTTAGGAGAGAGAAATAATATTTTATTAATATAATTGATGATAGAATTGCTAAAATAGAGTAACTGTTGAGAGTTGGTTGTAATTTTTTTTAGAGATTTTAACTTTTTATACTCTATTTTAGAAAAACTATAGCATAGTTGTTGGAGATACTCTTATATACAACCAGTAGTATTAATAAAAAGTCCACTCATCTTACCAAACACAATAATTAGATGATGTTTAGTTAGTATTAAAAAATTGAAAATAATGAAACATATCGTAGTCATGTTAGCTGGGTGGAAGACATTAGAGCATCCGCTGTTAGTGCAACATTTTAGTCGGCAAAATGGTGAAACCAACACTTTCCCATCAAATTTGGTTTGTGAGTTCACACCGCGCAAAACCAAACAAATCAATATAAATAAACTCTAAATTTGATTTATGTAAGTTATTGGATATAACATTTTTTATCTTTATAATTTTAAAAATACAAGATAATCATCGTGGTTTATAAAGATATCTGATTTAGTTCTCTCTCTAATGGTCCTTAAAAACCAGTTAAATGAGAAGCATTTTAGACTTTTACCTTTCTTTTCATTTTTAGTTTTTTTGAAAGGCTTTTCATTTTTCTTTAAGAAAATAAAAGTTACTTAATATATATTATATTATATTAATTATATAAATATAAGAGTAATTTACATGATTGGTTCCTATACTTTATGTGTTTTACACATAAGGTCCCTATTTAAAACTATCCAGGGCTTACATCTCTATCGTTTTTAATTTATAACACCCTAGAAGCGTACTCGCGTAATGCAGCGAGATAAATCACAATTTTAATGTTTCATTTTATTTTTTGTTTTTTTGTCGATTTACAGTACGATTTTGGATGGTTTTAAGAAAGTGATAATGTTTTTTTTTATAAATTTGTTTAATTTAGGCTTAATAATATAATGTTTTTTATATAAAAAATTAAGTATTTTGTTAGAATTCAATGATTATTTTATATATTTTAATAACGTCTAGAAAAAATAACCAATTACATATTTAATAATATAATTAAAACAAATTTATAATAATATAATATATTAATTAGTAGTGATACATGGAAATGTTGCCTAAAAGAAAAGTCCTGTACATACCAAATTGGAGGGTGTTAGAAGCCTGCAGTAGTAATATGTATCTTGTGCTTTGATACTTGTAAATTAAGAGATTTTTAAAATATTGCATAAAATGATGGTACCTTATGCCTAATAATTTGTATTTAAGAGTTTTTTATCCGTATTTCTATACTATATTATAAAAACGACATAAAAAACTATTAATTACAATATTTTAAGCACAAGTTACAACTGATTAAAGCCAATTACTTAATTTACAATTTATTAATGCTTTAGTACAACCTTTCCAAGCACAATATCTCACATAATCATCTATTTGTGAAACGGATACTCATTTATTAATATAACTATTTGTTTTTTTGGTGGGGGATTTTATAAAATAGATTTTATATTAGCATAATCTATTTTAAATGTAGATTTTACATTTAAATCTATATTAATGAGATGTAATATAAAATCTTTTTTCTTCTGTATTTTTTTATATTACATCTCATAATGATTTTTCCATATTTTATTTTATAATTTTTTTTTACATAATGAGATGTAATATAAACTCTTTTTCTTCGGTATTTTTTTTGCTAATATAAAATCTATTTTATTTTATAAAATCTACACGTATTTTATATTAGCATAATATAAAATTTACACGTATTTTTTTTGATAATATAAAATCTACACGTATTTTTTTTTCCACGAGCATTAAAAGAAGAAAAAAGAAGGTTGATATGAGTTAAAAATAAAAAATAACGAGATACACTAATAAATGATCGTATTCTTTAAAATAAAAATATTCCACAATACTTTTCAAATTAACCAAGTGTAAAGAAAAAAATAAAATAGAAACGATGTAGATATAAAAATATTCTTCCAGATTTTTAATATATTTACATTTAAATGTAAAATCGAAAATAAAAATAAAAGATTTTAAAATATTCTCTACATTCACTATAAATATATATAGCTTCTCTATGTATCATCCGAGTACAAGAAGAAGACGAACGGTCGGGTGTCAATGGCGGAACCTGCAACTGAACAAAAGGTATTCCACTATATTTTGTTTCTTTGAAAAACTACTTTTTTATATTTTATTTTATTTACTGAGGATTTGTTTATATTTTTCAAAACCCACAATCATATTTTTCGAAGTAGGGGAATAAGATATATATACATATCTTTATTTTTATCAACTAATACTATGAGGTCTTGAAGTCAATAGTCAGATAAATATGTTGTGAGACATGTCGTTTGAGTTTTAAATAATATAATACAAAACTATTACCAATATTATTGCACAAAGTCATAACAACAAACGATTAAGAATATATGTAAGTTAACCACTTATGAAAATACATTCATTTTTCACATTGTATTTCATTAACTGTTAACTCAGAAATTACGTTTCATTTTAACTCGGTTCAATATTCCAACAAAAAATTTATCCTCCCGTGCAATGCACGTTAGATTTGTTCTGTTATGTAAGTTAATTAAGAGGACATTTTGATCATTTTAATCATAGGAACCAAACATGCAATTTACTCTATATATATTAAGTATATATATATATATATACATATATATATACTAAAAGATTTTCATTTTTAGGAGTCATTCTTATATTCTTCAAATCATCTTGATAGATAATTTGTGATTCATAGAGTTGTCCTTGTTTTTTAAGGAGAACTTCCCTTTCTTCAAGATCATGAGGACTAAGAGTATCATCAAATAATTCTTTGGGGTAAATAATTTTATGATCACAGTCATTCCATCCTGTAGGTTTTATATACTTGATGTCAATTTGGCTTGAAGGGGGTAGAGTATATTTGACCAGGAAAGGTATGATATCATTATCATTGCTTGGGTCAAAATACTTAGAGTCTTCTTCTAAAGTATCCCATTCATCTAAAGTGACATTCATAAAACTAGTGGAAAATCTATGTAGGTCTTCATCAGTAGTTTCTTCTTCTTCATCTTTTGATCCAGAGGATGAAGCATTATCTTTGTAATTTCTAATTCTTAGAGATTTAGATCCACTTGAATTGGTGTAAGCAACATAACTAGTGGGGTTAATGGTAGTAGGTTCTCTATGAAATGGAATGGTCCATTCACTACCTGCTATGGTTTGAGAATCAATCTGGGCTGGAGGTATCATTTGTATTCCTCTAGAAGACACAGTCTGAATGATTGAATCAATATCAACATTATACTGACTTCTAGTAGATCCAGTTAACCTTCCAAGAAATATTATTTCTATGGCTAGATTTCTACCAAGAAAACTTTCATACCCAAGTGTTTGAATCTGCAAAGTGATATGTCTACAGAAATCATTCACACTTAATGAAAAGTTTTGGGGAGCAATATAAGCAACGCCTATATTGTTGTTCAAGTCTATTTCCATGGTTCCTATTATAGCTTGATCAAGATTAGAAAATCTATTGTCAATCAAAACTACAAGGGCTTTTGTTCCTAAACCAATTCTATGAAGACCTTTTACTGCAATAGTCAAAAGTCCAAAATGCAAAGTGGTTTGGTTTTCACTTCTTAATCTAAGGCTAGCTTCTCTAGTCATCAGATTAAGGGTAATGACTCTTCCTTGAGGGACAGAAAGATTTTGTAAACTATGGTGTCTAAAGAGACCAGTGTTTCTCTCAAAAATCCCAGTAGCATATAATCTGGTGGGATTAAAGGCTTCTAATTGATTATTGTTAAGAAGTTGTTCACTTCTATCAACATTAATCATATCTTCAAGTCTAGATTTAGATCTTGAGGATCTCCTAGAGAAAAGTCTTCCTAGAGTACTAAAATGTAGTCTAGTATCTTGTCCAACCAATTTAGCTCTGTTATCAACAGATTCATTTTCTTGTAAAGTTCTAGAACGTCCAAGAAAAGGGGTTCTATTTGCCATTACTTTTGTAAACAAGAAAATTGGTTTTGACTTTAGAATCAAGTTTCTTTTCAAAAGTTGTAGAAAGTTTTGAAAATTGATTAGCAAGCTTATCAATATCAGAGGATTTTGGAATTTCTTTAGAAGAAATTTTATCAATCTTGTGATGTAAAGCAACTAAAAGATCAATAACTGTATTGTTTTGAGAAGCAAGTAGTTTGTTTGAATCAGAAACTGAAAGTCCAAGATCTACCAAATCTTAGAGAAAAAGTAGAGAGAGAGAGAGTATGCGTCAAATGTAAATTGTGTATTCAAATGAGTTTCCAAAGTTACAAAACAAAGGCACCAAGGGGACTTAAATACCCCAAGGCCTAAATAGAACAGATAAACTAACTGAACACTGTTTAGACCACAGAAAATAAATACATTGATTACTATTCAAAATAGACTTAACAATCTCCCCCTTAGTAATCAATGACGCTCTTCTCTTTGACGAAGTCTATTCAGTCCAAGCAACACTTCTAAGCGTCTTAGAGTTGAGCGGAAAATTAACTTCTCACCAATAATATTCAATGTCTTCCTAAGAAGTCGAATTTCATCATCTTCAAGCTGGAATGCATTTCTTCTTGTCTCCAAAAATCCTTTTTCAGCAGCTTTTAAACGTTGCTCCAACTGTAGCTTGATCACCTTCAAGGTTCCATCAGACTAATGACTGATCTCTTCAAATCCGAGGAAGCAGTTTTGACTTGAACCATTCCTGTAGATAACTCCAAATGGATCTTGAAGAATGGTGAATAGAGGATAAGAATCTAAATTTGGCAAGCTACGATTGGGCCTTAGAAGATTAACCACCGGCTGAAAGCTTTCAGCAGCCATTTGAAAATCAAACACTCTATAGAATCTGATTTGGCGCCGAATAAACCTTTTGATCACAAACAGTGCTTCAGAGACATCTTGTGTTCTATGATAAAGATCCCTGAAATGATTATACAGAAATTCAATGTCATCAATAGATAGATCATTAAAATCTGCCTACGAGAAGGTATATAACTTGCAATCTCTTCTTTCCACTTTAAAATCCAGATACCAGATATTAACAAACTTATTTACCGTGACGCTGATAACTCGGACAATCAGATGCGGAGAAGAAACGAGATTCTTTCCATGGCGCTGGCACTTGATGAACATTAAGTATTCATATTGATATTCGTTTGACTCCTTTTCAACACCAAGAATTGCATGAATGTTGATCTGTCTTCTTCTAGAAACAAAAATATTACTCTGAGAGTCTTCTAGAAAAGCAGATCTTAGCCTTGAAGCCATATGCCGTAGTTGCAAACTTCTTTGTCTCTGCTGTCTAGACAAAGTTGGTACTTCTTCTAGGATAGTCGGTGGAATCACAGGTTCAGAAGGAGGAACATCAGCTTGTGCTCTGGACGACTGACGAACTTCAAATGTGCTTGAAGGAGCAGTGGTAGTCGGAGTTGTACCATCAACAGGAGTAGAAGTAGCTGGAGCAGTTTCAGGAATCTCATCTTGTAAAGGAATATCTCTGTACAGCATGTTTGCAATTTCTTCATCCTTAGCATCCATAAAAACAGTATCATCTTCAGTATCAGGCAACACAATAATATCCTCATACTCTTATTCTTTTACTTTGCAAAGCTTCTCATATCTGATGTCATCGTCATCATCTGAATTGATCTCTATGAAGTTTGCGAAGAAGGATCTCATGTCATTTGCAATCTCCGAATCATCGAGCTCAATTGATCTTGTTGCAGTGTCTGGATCAACATAGACAACTATCTGCATATCATTCTCTATATTTTGTTCAGAAATGTTCAAAATATTAGACATCGCAGACAAATCTACATTGTCTATCATATTATTTACAATATCTTCAACATTGCAGTCTTGGACATTGTCAGCACTCTTTTCTCTGTCAGCCACCTCTTCTTGAGTTTGATCTTCTCTAGCTGAAGACCCTTCCACTCTCTGTCTCTTCGTCATCTCCCCCTCATGAGCTTGATGATCTGGATCATCTTGGTCATGTCGTCGTTTATGAGACAAACCTGCTTCAATTCTGCAGCTTTGTTCGTGAAGATCAAACCTGTTAGATAGCTCAGAGAAGGCTTGAGTCATGAAAGATTTGAGATCAGAAAAATTTGTTCGAACTTCAGATCTGAAAGAATTGAACTCTTCAGATAACGCAGAAATCCTAGCAGAATCAGAAGTGGGAGATGGAGTCGGAGTTGGGTGGAAAGTCCTTAGCAGAAAAATCAAGTCCTGATTTTGTTGATCAGGCGGAGACAAAGAAATAAGGCGAGCATAGATCAAATATGATAATTCTGTAATCGGAAGATCTTGAACTGTAGATTTTGAAGTAGAAACAGGAGGAACTGAAGTAGATATGCCAACAGACTGAGTGAATGGTGGAGGAAGTAGAATAGAGACCATCGCAGGAGCCGTAGAAGAAATAGTAGTAGACGGTTCACGGATAACCACCCCAGATAGGCGTCTAAACGGAATCTCTGGCGGAATCAAAGTAGTATCAATCTCTGGCATCTTGCCTTTGAAAAGAGCCCACATCTTTTAAATTTCTTCATTCTTTTGTTCTTCAAACCGTTCACTCATTTGTCGGATGACTTCATTCAAAGTCATAAACTTTTTGGTTGGATCTCGAGCTTGAACGGATAAAGATTCAACAACTGGAGTAGATGTAGCTGAAGAAGGAATAACAGAGAGAGAAGAGGTTGTACCTTGACTCTGTATCTGAGCTGAAGCATTAGCAAAAGCTAAATCTAATTCGTCAACTTGAATATTAACAACTGCTGTATTGATAGACTCAGATTCTTCATCAGACATAACCACCACCGGTTCATTCAAGTCTGGTGCTCTAATCTCCTTTTCTAGAACAGTAAGAGCTGGTTGATCATCATCTGCATCATCACCATCATCATCATCATCATCATTATCTGTTAGGGTGAATTTAATGTTAAATAGAAGTTCAGGGTGTAAATGGTTATTAGTTGAACGTATTATTAGCTTGTTGGGCCTAAAAGCCCATAAGCCCATCTGTGTAAAGCCTGTATATATAAAGGCTATTTTACTTTCTTTTACAAGTTTAAGTCTCATTATTTTACAAACAACTAGTTTATAGGTTTACTCTCTCTGATCAGAAATCCTTTCTGTAAACCTGTAACCCTTTGATTCAATATCAATCATATGACTAGTTGTTGTGACTCATATTTTGTTCATCTTTGATATAACTTGCTGCTGATTGCACTGTACTGGGATCTACATGTTGTATCAGAGCCAAATCGAAGAAATTTTCTTTGATTCGGTCAATTTTCAACAATTCGTGTTCTACAGCCCAAAGTATTTGAGATTGTGCGATTTATGGATTTGATGTTGTGAGTTTGGAGCTTAATTTGTGATGTAATTGCTCAAAATCAATTCAATGTTGCTTGACATACATATTGGAGTCGATTACAATTTTTGATTTTATCAATTTTAGATCAGATCTGTGGATTTTAAAATTCTTGGATGCGACTGTATTCTTATGAATTTCCATATTTTGGAGTTAAATTGGAGTAGTTTGATCTGAAGTTATTGAAAAGGATTGATTGTTTTGTGTTTGTAAACATTATACGATCGTTAATCCATCGATTATTTGATCAATTTTGGTTTATAAAAATTTCTGGATCCGTGAACCTCGGGAGTTTGAAAATCCCACCCCAGGAGTTGATATACCGGGTGTTACCCATTTGACAGCCCATGTGTGAATGTAATTCTCAATTGTGATTGGTTCTATCTTGGTAATGGGTCGGTGAGTTTTTAAAATTGAAACCGGTGGAGTATGCTATGGCCGGCGGCAGATTTTTTTTGGTGAAATAATTCAATCGGCGGCTGAATTTTGTTGATGAATCGGTGAAATTAAATGCAATCTTAGATGGTGGAATTATTAATTCATATGTGATTGGTATTGGTGGTAACACAATCATGGGTCGGTGATAATGATTTGTAATCGGTTGTGTTTTGTTGATGGATGGTGTATATAAATTGGAAATAGTTGACTCCCAAATTTATTAATGGATCAAAAATTTGTTCGGCGGCTGTAAATTGTTTGTGGTTAAAATTTGGTGACCGACATGATTCTTTGTTGAATACTTCAATGATCGGTGGGTTAAAGCTATTGATCGGCGACTTTGTGATTTTTTTTTGGGCCGTGTATTGGGCTTACTTGACAACCGAGTTTGTTTTACATAGGCTTATCCACCGAATTTTATTTTTGATTGGGCCGTAAACAATCAAATTTTGAGCTTAAGTATCAATTTTTTGACAAGCCATCATGTCGTCTGAATTTTTGGAGATTAATTTGAGGATCTTACTTTTGCAATTCTCGAGAACCGATTATTGTTCTGAAGAGCGTATAATCCAGATTTAATTGCGCTTTGACCGTGTGATCCGTGGAACAAAAATTTCAAGGAATATTTTTTATTTGTTCCGGAATTTTCTCGTTTGGGTTTTCTCGACAGTTGTTGATTGGTTCTTCTAACCCTTGCCGAGTAGTGTTTGCTACAAGATGCTTCATCTACGAGATGATCAGTACAAGTTCTTAAGCTGAACTCCTATTCAACTCGCGGTTCAAGGACATATTCGTTGTTATAAACTGAAGATGCACTGTGGTTGTCACGCAAAACTCACACATTTCTTTCTTGTGGGCGTAACGAATGTGTTGAGTTTCTAGAGATAAAAGCTGTTTTTAGTGCACTAAGTCGAGGTTATTGCACACATCGAATCTGGTATTTAAAGTTGAAACTTTAAAGGATAAGAGCTTCATTCAAGGGGGAGCCTGAGCTATCTTGAAGATGCGTAACACTAAAGTTTTTTAAAGAAATCAAGGGGGAGAATAGTTGGTGCTTCAAAGAGGATGATTCCTTCACAAAACTGTAGGGGGAGATTGTTAGGACATAAATTGTCCAAGTTAGAAAGTTTTGTAAAGGGGTTAATAAATAATATTAGTTTTGGGCTTTAACTGTAAATGGGCTTTAATGTAAATGGGTTTGGGCTTTAGGTTAAAACAAGGGTGTTGGGAGAGTATATATAGTTTATGTGTCTAGGGTTTTTATGATCAAGTCATTCATTCACAATGTAGCCGTTTTGAGGGATTGCGTGTTCTAGAGAGAGAAACACATTCTCTCTCTAGGTTTGTGTTCTATTCTTCAATTTTATGTGAGTAAAACGTATTCTCTCCCAATCTCATCTTGTTTATCTTTATATATCATGAATTGTTGATTATATGGGATCTACATGTGGTATCAGAGCAAAGAGACTAAAGGTTTGATCCAGAAAAAAATGTTTTTAAGTTAAGAGATTTAAGATGAATTCAAGAGATGCTTTAGCTATTGGTTCGGATCAGAAGCCCCCGGTGCTCTACCGGGGAGAATATCCTCAGTGGCACGATCGCTTCATGAACTTCATTGAAGCGAAATCAAACTATGAAGCAATATACATGTGTCTGACAGAGGGGCCACAAGAATGGCCAACGAAGGTCATACCTGGAGACCCAGACGAAGGTCGACCGGAGCGTACAGTTCCAAAAACTATCGGTGACCTTACAAATCCAGAAAAAGGCTATGTATGAGGCCGAGAAGCAAGCAAAGTCATATCTTCTCCAAAGTCTACCAAATGACATATATGCCTGCATCGACAATTATAAAGAGTCTGCAAAGAAAATGTGGGACCAGATTGAGAAAATGATGATGGGGAGCCACATCAACAATCAGCTGAAGGTGACAAACTGCATCACCAGATATGATGGATTCAAAGCAAGAAAAGGTGAGACACTGACAGAAACCTATGAAAGGTTCAACTTGCTTCTGAATGATCTCCAGAAGAATAAGATCACAAAGACGAATACCGAGAACAACATCAAGTTCATGAACAACCTCCAACCTGAATGGAAGTCGTTCGTCTCTCATATTCGTCATACTCAAACCCTGGAGAAGCTTTATCTGCACGAACTTTATGAAATGCTGCTCCAGGATGAAGAAAAAGTTATGGAACTAATGGGGAATCAGAAAGCTGAAGAAAAGCCGGTAGTTGATACGTTAGCACTCGTGTCCGAGAAAAGAGGTAAGTCTGTCAGCCGTTAGTCTGAAAAAAGGCAAGTGCAAAGTGATTCTGAACCCGAAGATCCTGACAGTGATTCGGATCCAGAATACACTAAGATGAAAGAAGCTATGGTGTACCTGACTCAAACTTTTCAGAAGAGAAAGTTTTTTAACAAGTCGTCTAACAAGCAAAGATTCTCCACTCGCCGTGATCATCAAGAGAAGTTTGAAGGTAAGAGACGTGTAGACGATGGGAAGAAGCCTGACAAGCGACATGAAGAAAATCCAAAAGAGGAGCCGATCAAATGCTACAATTGTGGTCGATTGGGTCATTTTGCCAAGGATTGTCGCAAGCCTGTTGTGCGCAACGTTGATTATTATAGAGCCAAGCTGCTACTGGCCAAAGAAAAGGAAGCTGGTAAGGCTCTCATGGCTGAAGATGACTACTGGATACAAGTATCTGATGAAGAACCTGAAGATGCTGAAGCACACTTGTGTTTCATGGGCAAGCATTCATCACCGTCTGACAGTGATGATGAAGATCGTAATTCTCCATGTCAGGTATGTGCTGCTTACCAAGAAGCTTTAATTGATCAGATGCAACTTGCTATGAATAAACTAGACTCCTTCAAGCTACTCATAAAAGAAAAAGAACAACTCATCTCATCTCTAGAAAAACGAGTTGCTACACAGTCTGAATATATTGAAAATCAAAGTTTAGAAATCTCAAGCAACGTGTGCACAATTTCTAATTTAAAAGAAGAGTGTGAGAGTTGTTCAAAAGATTCAAGAGAGCTAAAATCCAAAGTAGATGATTTGACCAATGAGCTACGCATGTCCGAGAATGAGAAAATCGATGTTGTGTCTCAAAACGTGGCTTATAAAAATGAAAAAGAAAGATTATCTAATCAGTTAAAGGAGATGGAAAAGAAGCTTTATAGACTTGGGCAATCACAACAAACGTTAAATCTAATTGCACCAAAAGAACCCAAGTATGCGAATACGGGAATCGGTTACGATAACCCATATTATCTGAAAAAGGCCCTATCCAAAGTTCCTACGATGTATGCGTCCGAATTTCTTGGATTAGACAAGACCTATCCAGAATACAAAATCAATTGGACCAAACCAATTGAGGATGAGGACTGGGAAGAGGATAAGTTGAGAAGGGAGACCTCTACTAAAATGAAACTTCCTTTTGTTTATGATTCTTTAAATGCCTCTTACAACGAAGAAAAACCTTGTTTCTTATCAAATGACTATTTTAGAAGTTATACTCAAGCTGAACTTCATGCTAAAACTGAGGAGGAACAACTAGACCATAAAGTTTATGTTCCACTTCTGATTTTAGAAAAGAAAATTGTTCATCTAGAAGAGTCGTTTGAACAAGAAAGGGACATATTTCAAAAGGAAAAACAAGAACTTTTATCCCAAATTGAGTGCCTCCATTCCAATAAAGAGGAATCTGTGTCCGACAAGGATAAAGAATACCTCAGACGGAAATAAAGAAGTTAACTTCACAACTGGCTGCTTTGGCAGCAGATCGCTTGAAAGAGCAACTTCACAAGGCTGAGCCTCAAACTAAGCCTTCAATTCGCCAAAGAGAGATATCTCATCTGTCTGAAAATTCTTATCCTGCCTCCGACACATCGTCCTGTAAAGCATTTTTGGGTGACTCGTCACCAAATCCTTCAAGTAAAGGAAAAGAGCCTCAACTTTTCGAATCAGATCAGTGTTCTGATTTTAAAAATGCTTCCGCCTATGATCCGCTTCAAACTAATTCTTCCGATGTCCTAAATTCCTCAAGCGATAAGGTCCCTTCTGATGAGGAAATGGAATTCTCTGCATTCTTGAATTCCGAGGTGTGTTTAGACATTGATTGGACCTAATTTGATTTTAATCCGTCTCTACCAAGTCATGTTGATTTTCTAAACTCTTCTTGTGAGCCTCCGGTACAATTTCATAAGGGTGAATGTTCCACATCCGCCCCACAAAAACCTTCTGTGAACAACTCTTCAAAGTCTAAATCTAAAAAGCGTTCACAAAAGAAGAAAAAGACCGGTCGCTCCAAAAGACAACAATCTTCAAGTTTCACATCTTCTGACTATCAGTTTAACGGTCTTTCAGATACTTTTGGTCGTCGCAAAGAAGTTAAATATGCTTGGGTAGCTAAGAAGTCAAAGGAAAGCTCGGCGACACCAGAATTAGTTGATCCAGTTTTAAAGTCTAGGAAAAACAATAACATTCATGATGTTTTTAATTCTAAACCTTTTGTTGAATGTAATGGAACTTTACCTTTAAAAGTTTATTCTATTTCGCATTTACTTCAACTGTCTCATGATTGTATTTGTTGCTCCTATTGTGGATCAAATGATTTTGTTGATCGTCGTTATGCATCTGATTGGTTTGGCT
Source organism: Arctium lappa (assembly GCA_023525745.1). NCBI lineage: Eukaryota > Viridiplantae > Streptophyta > Magnoliopsida > Asterales > Asteraceae > Arctium > Arctium lappa. The sequence goes on from CM042057.1 coordinate 48,824,389, forward strand.
CGTATCATGTTGCCAATTATAATTCTCAGTTTGATATTTCCCGTCATAGAAAAAGACCCAAGTCTAAACGGGCATCCAACACGGGAGTTATCTCTAACCCCAAAGGACCCATTTACGAATGGGTACCTAAAAAGAAATAACTTGTTTTGCAGGAAGGTCATGTGTGGTATCTAGATTCAGGCTGCTCCAAGCACATGACCGGAAGAAAGGAGCTACTCACAAACTTCACCGAGAAGTTTTGTGGTAATGTAAGGTTTGGGAACGATCACTACTCTCCCATCAGGGGTTACGGAGATATCGTTAAGGATAATATCACGATTAAGAAAGTGTCCTACGTCAAAGTACTTGGTCACAATCTCTTCAGCATCGGTCAATTTTGCGACAAGGATCTAGAGGTCACCTTTAAAGCAAAAAGGTGCAGCGTTCGGACTGGAGATGGTAAAGAAATATTAGCTGGAACGCGTCGTACAAACCTTTATACGATCGACCTCTCGTCCCTGAAAGCAGACAAGGAAGTTTGTTTGATGTCTAAAGCGTCGTCCGAACAAAGCTGGCTATGGCATCGTTGAATCTCGCACCTGAACTTCAAGACTATCAACAAGTTGGTGCTCGGTGGACACGTCAAGGGAATGCCTGATCTTAAGTTCGAAAAAGATCATTTATGTGCTGCATACGAAATGGGCAAGATGAAGAAGGCTTCCCACAAGCCTAAACTCACTCCTAGTACTTCACGGTCCCTTGAACTCATTCACATGGATTTATGTGGACCGATGCGAGTTCAAAGCATTAATCACAAGAAGTATGTCCTGGTGATGGTTGACGACTTTTCTCGCTACACGTGGGCCAGATTTCTCCGTTCAAAGGATGAAACTCCCGAATTGATCATTTCTCTCCTAAAGAGTATTCAAGTCAGTCTCAACCTATTAGTCCAGACCATAAGGATGGATAACGGCACAGAGTTCAAGAATCAAGTGCTCTCCGGTTACTTGACTTCAGTGGGCATAACGCATACCTTCTCAGCTGCTCGCACTCCTCAGCAAAACGGGGTTGTAGAGCGTCGGAACCGAACTCTTGTCGAAGCAGCACGAACGATGTTATCTCAATCTAAGTTACCGCTATTCTTATTGGCAGAAGCAGTTGCGACCGCTTGCTACACTCAAAACCGCACTATCATCAACAAGCGGTTCGGCAAGATACCATACGAGATCATCAACAAACGCATCCCCAATATCAACTATTTTCATGCATTCGGGTGCACATGTTTCGTACAGAATGACAGGGATGATCTCGGCAAATTCAGCCCCAAAGCGGACGAAGGAGTGTTCATTGGATATTCCCAGCATGCCAAAGCTTACTGTGTTTACATCAAACGAACTAAGACCGTCGTTGAGAGTGTGAACGTGTCTTTTGACGAGGCCGCTGATATGACTTCTGAACACCTCAGTTCAGAACCCGCATTAACTGGTGTGTTAGCTTATGGACAAGTTCGTTTAGAAGCTACACAATCTGCAGCAAATTCAAATCATGCGTCTACCTCACACGCTCATCTTTCTGATTTGGATTTACTTTTTGAGTATTTCTATGATGACCTATTTAATATTAAGACTAATTCTATGTCTTGTAACAGGAATGCTGCTCAAGCACCAGAAGTGACACAAGTCACTGGTCCAACTGACTCCGGTGGCCCATCCTCGCCTGATGCTCCTTCATCTTCTGACAATGATTATGCATTCCCGAGCTCGAGTGATACTCCTCCTATCTAAGTTCCTACTGTCGCACCGACAATAGTAGGCCCTCCTGAACTGACACCTGTGGAAGGCCCTCCTGAAGTTCCCATTCCGGCAATCCCGGATCCTGCTCTAAATGCATCTCCTGCTGAGTCATCCTCTGCTGCATTCTCGACTCCCAATAAGGAACTTCCTCCTCACAGGCCGTCATCACTCGAAGCAGTTCAGGATTTACCCCCCGGTAGTTATGTGGACCCCAATACTTCTCAACAGACATATCAACCTCTTCCACACACCACCAAGTGGACTCGAGCTCACCCCCTACATCAGATCATTGGTGATCCCAAGACGCCTGTTCAAACTCGATCTACTACTGCAAACGACTGTTTGTTTTCTTCGTTCCTCAGCCGTATCGAACCCTCTACCGTCTCCGAAGGGTTGAATGATCCAGACTGGGTGATCGATATGCAAGAGGAACTCAACCAATTTGAGAGCCTCAAAGTGTGGTGCCTTGTTCCCCGACCAAAGAACAAGACGGTGATTGGGACAAAATGGATTTTTAAGAACAAGAAGGACGAAAATGGAATAATTGTCCGAAACAAATCACGTCTAGTGGCTAAAGGATATCGCCAACAAGAAGTCATAGATTACGAGGAGACGTTTGCACCGGTTGCACGCATTGAAGCTATTCGCATGTTCCTCGCCTACGCCGCCCACAAGAATTTCATAGTCTTTCAAATGGATGTGAAACCTGCGTTCCTGAATGGCGTTCTCAAAGAGGAGGTGTATGTCTCGCTACCCGAAGGCTTCGTGAGTTCTGAATCTCCGAATCATGTTTGTTTTCTTGACAAGGCCTTATACGGTCTTAAGCAAGCGCCACGAGCCTGGTATGACGCTCTCTCATCCTTCTTGATTAAATCTGATTTCTCTAAAGGTAAGATTGATACTACCCTATTTATTAAAAGAGAAAAGAAAGATATCATTCTTGTACAGATTTATGTTGATGACATAATCTTTGGCTCCACAAACCCCAAGTACTGTCAGAACTTTTCAGCCTTAATGAGTAAACATTTTCAAATGATCATGATGGGGCAAATGAATTTTTTCCTGGGTCTTCAAGTCAAACAATTAGCAAGAGGAATTTTCATTAATCAATCAAAGTACATCTCGGATATTCTTCGGAAATACCATATGGAAAACTCTTCACCTATGAAAACCCCCATGTCTACTAGCTTAAAGCTACACTCCGATCCTGAGGGAAAGGATGTGAACGCCACCACTTATAGAGGTATGATAGGCTCTCTGATGTACTTGACGGCTAGCCGTCCTGATATTATGTTCTCGACATTTCTATGTGCACAATTTCAGTCGAAACCTAAAGAGTCTCACTTAGCTGCGGTTTAGCGTATTATCAAATATTTAAAAGGTACTGCTGATTTTGGTTTATCGTACCCAAAAAAGACAGGTTTTGAATTGACAACCTACTCGGACCCTGACCATGCTGGAAACATGCTGGACCGGAAAAGCACATCCGGCCATGTCCAGTTCCTGGGAGATCGTCTCGTCAGCTGGGCTTCGAAGAAGCAAAATTGCGTGTCCACCTCCACCGCCGAGGCGGAGTATGTAGCACCCGCCAGTTGCTGCTCGCAAGTCATCTGGATGCGTACCCAGCTGAAAGACTATGGTTTTAACTACTCGAGGATCCCCATCTACTGTGATTCCAAGAGCGCCATTGCAATATCTAGCAATCCAGTCCAGCACACGAGGACGAAGCACATTGATGTTCGCTATCACTTTATAAAAGACCACGTGGAAAGAGGTACCATCGAACTATATTTTGTTAATACAGAGCATCAGTTAGCAGACCTGTTCACCAAAGCCTTGGATGAAAAACGCTTTAATTATCTTGTGTCCAAGCTAGGTATGCTAAATCTGAAAGTTTGATCCTCTCACAGCCCTCAACGAGTTTCATTCAATAACGAATGACTGTGTCTAATGCCCCAGTGACTTGTCTCTGGTTGCTCCGATACACACTCCTTGGTTATTGCATTTTACTCGCTAAGTTCTGTGTCATCTTCAAACTTCTGTATCAATAAAGTAGAATTCGTTTGTTTCTATTTTCTTCTCGTGTGTCTTTCTTTTCTTCGTGGTGCTTTCGTGTTTCTGTTTGCAGCTTCTTTGGTTACTATCTGACAGCGTAAGTCGTTCGTGGGGGTCGTTAGAAGATGTTCATGTGTTCAGGGGGAGCACGACTGTACGATGGTTGGTAAGGTTCTTTAGTCCTCCGTTCCAGGGGGAGCAGGTAAGTTTCTCGTGTATCTCGTCGAGGAAGAGCATTTTCTCGTCAACCTCTCACTGTTCGAGGGGGAGCAATTTCTTTTTCCTTAAGTTTTTTCCCCTTAGGAGTTCTTTAGGTTCATTTTTTTTAATCAGAAAAATACAAAAATATTTTCTTTTAGGTATTTATCTTACTGAAAAATCCAAAAATATTTTTGAGTGCTTAAAGTTTTGTTTAGAAAGTCTCTGGACCGGCCCTCATGGATACCGGCCCATCTCGTTTCTCGGCCCAACGTCTGCGACCCAAAAAAAAGCTTCGACCGGGGTATTTAAAACCCCGGTCTTCACCATTTTTCTCCAACACGTATCCTTTTATCGTTTTCTTTTTTCTCATCTCTCTCACTAATCCTTCGACCGGACTCTGGTTTTGTTTCTAGATCTCGACTCTCTCTTCATCGTTCGCAGGTACCATCTCCATCTATCTCTCATCTATGTCGATCGGTTTAGGTTTAATGAGTTGTTATGTTAAGCCTAATCTACTTCCTGAATCGTTTTTTATTTTTGGGGTTGGTTTTGATCTGGTGTGTCGATTCGTGTTCTCCGGTCGTTTATTCGACCTAGCCACCGGTCGAATGATTTCCCCGGTCGCATGATTTCCCCGGTCGAATGGTACCCCAGTCGAATGGTACCCCGGTCGAATGGTTCCCCGGTCGAATGATTTCCCCGGTCGAATGTTTCCACCGATCGAATGTTTCCACCGGTCGAATGTTTTACCGGTTGAATATTTTATACCGGTCGAAGTCAGTACCGGTCCTTTCCCTATTCATGTCATTTGGTACTTCCTGTGTAATCTTGGTTTAAGGGGTTTGTGTCTTAATTGCTTATATCTATATATATACATGTTTGTGCATGTGGTGTTTGTGCGAGTTCGAGTTTCAGCACATTGTGGTGGTATCAATTTTAAGTGGTGGTGCGCAAATTGGTTACAGACCCTATTTCACGAATTGGGTTTGTTTTTTCCAAATAAACTATAGTTAGTATAGGTCGTGGTTGACACCATGGCAATGTAACTCCACCGGCTTTCTTCTTTCAAATGTACCTACGTTCTCACCGATTCACTCTTAGCAGGTACTATGGCGGAAAATCCACCTCCAGCGATTCATCCAATCGCCGATGCCGAACTGATTCCCGAGGATCAGTTCATTCAGCTAACAGCCAACAATTATCATCTCGATGTAACCCAACCTGCCATTCAATATCAGGTCATCATCGAGATCCTCGGTGGGCATCCTCTATCATATGCTCTAACGGAAATGGCGGAAGTGCCGCTATTATACTTACAGCAGTTCTGGAGATCTCTACGTGCCTTGGACGCCGACGGTGGATTCCAACTGGAAGGTCGGATAGATCACACACCAATGCTCCTCACCTATGATCTTTTCCGACAATTTCTTAATCTGCCGACCGTTGGTTCAGTCCGGGTGCGAAACAGCTTCGACCCCCTCGTATCAGACACCACTCTATGCGCTGAACTCTTGTCCCTAGGATACGGTGCGGCACTTCGTCTTCCATTCCATTTCAACCGCAAGTACCTGTCCACGTTATGGTAAACCATGTTCACTTACCTAAATCGATGTCTTTCGGCTATCACGAAAGGCATCGACCAAACGAGTATTAACATTCTCCGCATTTTCCACTCAGTGGCTTTCCATCGCCACACGGATTTCGCCGACTTCCTATGGTACGACCTGGTTCAGAAAGTTCGATCGAACGCAACGAAGAGACAAAACTTCATTCCTTATATGAGGTTTCTCCAGCTCATCATTCGAAGCTACATGGATCTGTATCCCGAGATACCTCGCCGTTCCACGCACCCTACTTGTCTGTATCACCCGACTCGCAAAATACCAGCACGCCCAGATCCAGAAGGTGTCGTCGCCCGACAAATCCCCATCGGGTTGCTGGACTATGCTCGTCTTTCGGCACTGAGTGTTATAGCGTATAGGCACACACACAATCTTCCAGCTCCTATGGTCCAACCAGAACCGGTAGGACCTGCCCCGGGAGCACAACCTAAGAAGCGTGAGGGTCCGCGTCCCCGCACGAGAGCCGGTAGCGTCCGGATAGCTGGGGCTTCCGGACAGGGTGTGACGAGAGAAATTGGTGTGAGGGGAACTGGAGAGGGCAGTGCCGTTGGATCGAGACAAGCCAGTACTTCACGACGATCACCTACTCCTCCACGGGCATCATCTCCGGTGGTAGAAGAGGACACAACTACTGAAACCGCCATCGTTCAGTCCTCTTCTGCCACCGCATCTGAAGAGGACACAGCTGCTGAATCTGCAACCGAGTCTGTGGCGGAATCAAGTTCATCCGAGTCTCAGTCGGAAGCTGCAACCGACTCTGAGGAGGCAGCCGATCAATCCGGCAGTGAGACGGATCCAGTCACCAACGTATCGGCATCAAATAAAGAGTCTTCTAACTTCGATGGTGACGATAATCAGCCCTCGCCTGGAGGGACAAGGAGAACGGAGGGAGTTTCAGTTGAAAAAATAGAGGTGAGTAGAGAGAAGGAAAGGAGAACAAAAATTCATCATGACCGTGCACAAGTGACGGGGCAACCATCAACGGTTGTTCCCCCCTAGCCACATCCGCCCAGGTAGCCACATCTGCTACCCAGTCTCATGTGTTGAGACAGGGTATTGAAGAAGACGCCGTGGACCTAGCGGCGCAAATGCACACCCCACCCAGCCACTCCTCCATCTCTCAAAAGATGGTGGTTTCAAGTTCACATGGGGACATAGCACATACTCTACCCGTCTCTCACTTGGAGAGTTCGGGTATTGAAACAAGAGAACAGCCGCCCCCGTTATCGACTTCTTTCGGTGTACAGTGTCTAGAGCCGTTTGATGTAATATCTCCCATTCCTAGGACACAAGTACCATTTTCGGCTACTGCCGGTCGCCTTAGTGGCCCGGCCGGAACACCTATAGTAAATCCGCCTTCGGGTAGTTTACGAGGATTGGGTGGAAGTCCTACCACAACTATCTTCACGCCAGCTGTGAACGTAGGTGACTCGACTTCTACAGTCGTAGCTACAACGGGAAGTCTAAGTGACCCCGAAGTTACCCCAACTGAGTTCGTCTCAAGGGAATATATGGACAATGCCCTAAAAGCTGTCCAAACCATGATGAGAGAGGAGGTAGACTCACTGAAGCGAATGATCAAAGGCAAAGGTCCAGCGGCTGAGCCTAAACCTCTACCTCCTACACCACCACCTATCATTCCTGCTACCGAAATGTCTATCGAAGACCTGAAATCCATTCTCCTTGCAAAGCTTCTTGCCCAATCTCAAACAGAACCCTCCCGGGATGTCGATCATCTGTCACTACTTTGTACTCAAGCATCCACACCTACCCCACCACCCCCACAACCCATTATATCTCCAGATTATTTCCAGCTTCAACAAGCAATGCTTCAGTCTCTGCAGCAAACCGTAGCTGTATTGACTAAACGCCTATCAGCCGTGGAAGACACCTGCCGAAGCTAGGCAGACAGGCTCAAGCGCCGACATGATGATCAGGATGATCCTGATCACCATGAGGGAGACAAGCGCCAACGCCTAATAGAGCCGGAGACACAGTTTGGGGAAACAACTCAAGTAGGAACAGAACAGGGTTCGGGTTCTGGTACTCGACCAGAAGGACAGGTACAGGAATGGGAACATTGTATGGATTTAGTGCTGATTTATATTCCAAGGGTTGAAAAGCCTGAGGAATTTGATGAAGGTTCTCCGATAGTCCCTGAATACTGGGCGTTAATTCTTGATCCTAATGAAGTTTATGAACCGACGGAAGAATATGCTAATGCTGAACGAGCGCTGGTAGTCATGTAAGCCGAAATAGATGAGATTCTTCATCCGGACTATCAGGCAGACGATCAGACTTCTGTTGCAGTTCCACTGTTGACTTATTCTGTTGTTAACCCTGATCTTTCTGAAACAGATATTCCCGACAAATCTCCTCCAGCGTCACTAGTTATGGGAACCGAAAGTACTCCACCAGTTCGCCCATCCAAGTGGGAGAGAGTCAGAATCAAAGTTCCTTTCCTTGAAGAAAGCCAAAATAAGATCTTTGCCCACTGGATACGTAAGTATGATGAAGTTGTACTTCATGGTCTACAGTCTGTGAAAAACAAGGAAAAACAGCGTGAGCTTGTATTCGTATATAAGAAGTTTCAAGGCAAGCACTCCAAGACAAAGCTCAGAATTACATCAGTTGACCGGATTCAATCTGCATTCTTCATGAAAGTAAAGTATTCAGACTTCATGGTAACGAGAGAAGATGGTCAGAAGTATTGTTTTTCTAAAGATGACTTTCCGTGTCTTGAACCACAAGATCTGCAGTTCATTCTTCGAGACTTAAAGACCAGAACTAACAGACCCGGGGAAGTCATTGATGCACTCGAGACAGTAAAGAGATATATGAAGTGTGCGATGAAACTTGCCTCGGTGGAAGACTTTCAGATTGGGTTAGAAAGCGACCAGCCAAAGATTAATCTGCTGAAGCTTGATTTGAAAATTCCGTCTGATGCCCAAAGTGTACCTGCATTCACTGTGATAAATATTCTAGAATTCGGCATGACCTACTTGAACAACAAAGGAATTATACGGTTCATTCGTTTTAATCAGATTGCCAGATTCTGTGACGGTACGTTAATGTTGCTGAAAGACAAGTTGAAGCGTGCTCTTGATCAAGATGAAAAAGGGGTTCAACTTTTGGATCCTAAATACAAGTCACTTGTTCTTGAAGCACTGGGTGAAATTGAAGAGCGACTGGAGTACAGGACTCAAATGAGATATTTCGAGATCAACTTTGGTTTCCGAAAGATTTTTGTTCCTAACTGGCGCGACTTTCATCTTCTATTTAAAGGGGGAGATGGTTAGGGTGAATTTAATGTTAAATAGAAGTTCAAGGTGTAAATGGTTAATAGTTGAAAGTATTATTAGCTTGTTGGGCCTAAACGCCCATAAGCCCATCTGTGTAAAGCCTGTATATATAAAGGCTATTTTACTTTCTTTTACAAGTTTAAGTCTCATTATTTTACAAACAACTAGTTTATAGGTTTACTCTCTCTGATCAGAAATTCTTTCTGTAAACCTGTAACCCTTTGATTCAATATCAATCATATGACTAGTTGTTGTGACTCATATTTTGTTCATCTTTGATATAACTTGCTGCTGATTGCACTGTACTGGGATCTACATTATCTTCATCATCAACATCACCAACATCAGCATCCCTATTTCCATCTCCATCTCCATTATTATCACCATCAGCAGTAGCATCATCATCATGAACTATATTAGTAGGTTCAGTACCAATAGCTGCAAGTACATCACCTATTTGTTGATCTGCAACAACTGCTTCAACCTCTTGTTCAACAGCTACTTCAACCTCTTGTTCAACAGCTTCTTCAACCTCTTGTTCAACATCTGCTTCAACCTCTTGTTCGGCATCTTTTATCAAAAAGTTTGGTAAGTAAAGAACATGCCATAAACGTAACTTTCTATCTGACCCTATTGCAGGATTTGGGTCAGCCGCTCCCAGACCAGTTGGCCTTAGGGGACTAGGTGTCAAGCACCCCTTGAAACTTACTTTCCCGGATCAGAAAGGCTACATCGACACATCCTAAACCCATTTATACCAGTAGAACATGACTTTCGATTTGATTCTATAGAAGGATTTGGGTTCGATCACTCCCAGACCAATTGACCTTAGGGGATCAGATGACAAGCATCCCACGGAACTTACTTTCCCAAACCAGAAAGGTCACAGGTACAAACTTTTAAACTTAGAGATTGCTGTATTTTATATATAAAATTTCATCTCAATCACTCAGGTCTACATCTAAGAGCTTAGCCCATATTTTCATTACAATCCATAATTCTGACTTTTTAGGATTTCCAAGCATTGTAAATTATAAATATTTCGAATCACATATCTTTAAAGCAGTATCAAAAGCTTCAAACATGTTGCTGACTTTTTGACTTTTGTAAGACTTGAAAGTTGAACATATAAAACTTCGATATAAACAAAGCAACTTGAAAATAATCCTAGACACACATTTTATACAAAAGAAAGAAAACTGTAGCTTTTACTTTATAGAATAAAATTTGTAAAGATTTAAACTTTTAAATTCAACATGTCGAGTTTTGAAAGCAGAAAATTAAAACGTTTTTCCATCTAAAGCTTTTGTAAAAATATCAGCAAGTTGATATTCAGTTGGGACAAAATATAATTCAATAGTACCTTCTTCCACATGATGCTTTATGAAATGGCACCTCATATCTATGTGTTACTGTATCCTGAAGATTTAGGTAAATATTTATCACAAAAACTTGAAGCTTCTTCAAGGATTTTTCCTTCAAACTTAAAGCTCATTTAATTGAGAACCAACTTCTCAATTTGTTTTAAATGAGGTTTAATTTCTTCAAACTGTTCTTGATGGTTTTCAAAATTTTCAAGAACTTTGTCTTTTGAAATAGAATTTTTTGGATTTAAGTCTTTCTGACTTATAACCAATATCTTGTATAAAAAAATTTCTTAACTAAAAGAAACTTCTATACACAGTCTTATAAGGGGCTGCAACGTAGTTATTAGTGTTAAAAACACTAGGTCTGGGCCTCAACGAGGTTACAATATATAAGCTGGGAGATCTTGATCGTATAGTGTCAAGTTCCATGGTTATTCCTGTTCATGGAGATTGGAGATTTTCTTCATTATAAGGAAAATCATCATCCCAATTGAAGCTTGAAGAAGGTTCAATTTTGAAATCTTTGTTTTCAGGATTCCAATATCTTGTATAAAGATTATTTATATCCTTAAAAACCTTTCCAACAATTATATATTTAATTTCAGAATCAATAAGGTCAGAAGCTAACAAATAAGTTAGGTTTTTCCTTAGGTATTCTGAACGGGAGATTGTTGGGTCTGAAATGTACTAAATATGGTTAGTGCTGCTCTGTATTGAAGGATTACTACTGCTGAGTATATTACTACTGCTAGAGGTATTAATACTGCTTGAAATTAATACTTCTAGTAGTTAGTACTGCTTGAAGATTACTACTGCTAGCATGTTTGTACTGCTGAAGATTGAAGATTAATGTTGCTGGATGATTAATACTGCTTATGAAGATAAAGATGATTAAAGCGAAAGACTAGGAGCTGAAGATAATGATGAAGATAATTATGGAATGGATGCTAAAGATCAATATTTCTTTTGTAATTATCTTGTAATTAATTATGTATATATAGTCTAGAACTCTTTGATAGAAATAGTTTTTTAATATACGTATTGTTTGTTTTAGAGAGAATTAACCTCAAGGTTTCTTTGTAGTCCTTTCAACAGAGAAGTATTGATCGTCTGTTGAGCTTGTTCAACAGATTGAGGTTTTGTTTGTAATCATTAAGTTAAATCAATATAACTTGTGATTTGAGTTCATACACTGTTTGATTGATTTACTGTTAAAGTGTTTTTCCGCGACTTCTTTAACATAGTTTCTGAGTGTTTATTAAATTCTTGTTTAGAATTTCAATCCTGACAAGTGGTATCAGAGCCTTCAACTCAGAAATCAAAAATCATCATGGACGGATCTCATGACAGTGTTCTTGTTTCAAAGGTTCCCATGCTTAAACCCAATGAGTTTGACATGTGGAAAATCAGAATCAGGTCGTACATTCTTCTTACAGACTACTCAATGTGGGACATCATTGAGAATGGTCCCTCTGATGGAGGAAAGATGGACGCAGATGGCAAGAGACCTCCACCAAAGACTAATGGAGAAAGAAAGATGAGGCAGACTGAGATGAAAGCCTTGAGAACTCTACTCTTGGCAATTCCTAATGAATACCAACATCAGTTTTGCAACTGTTCTGATGCTCAAATCCCGTGGAATGCATTGGAGAAGAGATTTTAAGGTACTAAAAGCACTAAGAGAAATCAGAAAGCAATTCTCAAACAACAATATGAGAATTTTATGTCTACAAAGAATGAGTCCATGACTCAAACCTTTGATAGATTCAACAAGTTGATTGGAGAGTTGGCCACTGTTGGTGTCAAGATGGACCAGGATGATGTCAACAGAAAATTTCTAAGATCTCTTGGTGAAGAATGGGTGATGTACACTGTATCCTTTAGACAGAATGATAATCTGGAGGATAAGGAGCTTGATGATCTCTACAATGATCTAAGGGTGTTTGAAGAAGAAGTTGAATCTAAGAAAAGGCCATCTGGATACTCTCATAATGCTGCCCTTCTATCATCTACTACTGATTTCTACTGCTAATACAGAATCAGTTAGTGCTACATATGGCTCAAAACAGGATGGATCTAATGATTCTGTTTTGGAAGCATTCCTTACTAGTCATGCTAAATCTGCTCTTATCAATGATGATCTGGAGCAGATCAATGTAGATGACCTTGAAGAGATGGATATCAAGTGGCAGATGACAATGCTCACCATGAGTGTCAAAAGATTCATCAAAAGAACAGGTAGAAACAATTTTGCCTTGAGAAGAGAAGATGGTTCTGGATTTGATAAATCCAAAGTGGAATGCTACAAATGCCATATTCTGGGACACTTTGCAAGAGAGTGCAGAGGAGGTATTGCTCAACAACATGGAAGCAATAATCAACAACCAAAGTCCACTAACTATAACAGGAATTCATCTCAAGCTCTTGTCTCACAAGAAGGGATGGGCTTTGACTGGAGTGATCAAGCAGAGGAGGCAATTCAGAACCAAGCATTGATGGCTGAGGTTTCAGAGTCATCAAGCACTGCAATCCCCACTGAGGTAAAATCTAACCTTTGCTCTAAAACCTGTCTTGAAATTGTTAAAAAGTACAGGGATCACAATCAGAGCATGTGTGATGACCTTAAAAGGTTAGAGAAAGATAGAAGAGAGTATGTTTTGATCGTTGAGAAGTTTGAGGAACAAATAGAGGCATATCAAGCCAATGAACTTCAACATTCATATGATCTCAACTATTGGAAGTGGGAGAAGAATGAGTTAGAGGTTAAGCTAGAGAGGTCTAGAGAGGAGTGTGAAAAAGTTAAGAGTGAATTTGAGAAGGCCAAACTAGACATTGAGAAATATTCCAATGCTTCTAAAGTAATGGACTCTTTACTTAAATCTCAAATTCATGACAAACTAAAGAGAGGTATAGGATACAAAAACACCCCTCCACCTTACAATAATAACTATATTCCTCCCACCTCAGACCTCTTAGAAAGACAGGATAAGAATGACTTACCTGCAGGTGCCACAGAAGTAGATCCATTAAACAAAGTAGTGGTGGAGGCAGATTCTGAAGAAGAGAACTCTAAGGGTAAGAATGAGGAAGACCATAAAGATATTCCCTTAGAAAATCACATTCTTACAAATGAGAGGGGGGGGGGTAAACCATTTATCAAGAGTGATAAAGTGGAGATGTCCAAGACAGAGAAAGAAACTGTTAAAAGTGAGAAAGCTGAGACCTCCAGGAAAGAAAAGGAAAAGGTACAGGGAGTTCACTACATGCAAACCTCTGTTGTAAATCCCTGTACTTGTCAACAGAAAAGCCCCATAAACAGGATAAAATAAAGGGAAATCAGAGAAACAGAAATAATCAATGGGCTCAAAAACAGGGAATTGATCTAAGCAAAGTCAATAGACTAAAGCCTTGTTTTATTTGTGGCAAGTTAAATCATCTAGCCAAACACTGTTATTTCAATCCTATTAACCAAAGATTTTCTTTTCAAAGACAAACACAAAATTCAGTTGGTTATATGAAGCAATCAAGAAATCACATGGCTGCTAATATGAGAACAATACCAATAAATACTGGGACTACAAAATCACATATTCAGAATAAGTTTTCTAAATCAAAAGAAAATACTCCAAGCAAGTCAAGGAGTAACTCACAGAACAAGAAAGCAAATGAATTTGTCAAGATTTGGGTTCCAAAAGTCAAGAAACCTGTTAGTATTGCTACCTCAAATAGTGCTGCTAACAGAAATAGTGATGCTGATAGCAATAATACTGCTAACAAGGATAGTGTTGCTACAAGTGTTAATGATGCCAAGCCCATAATTTTGACAAAGTATTCCGGCCATGAGATTCCTAAATCTGATCATCTCATCCAAACTAAGATTACCGATTATAAATATGTTGATCAGAAAAGGCAACCCAAGACCACTTTGGCTTGGGTTCCCTCTAAAAACTAACTGTTTTATCTTATGTGCAGAGCAACCGACAGCTTAAGAAGAAGAGCATTTGGCATGTAGATAGTGGTTGCTCTAGGCACATGACAGGTAACATGGTCTGCCTTCAAAACTTCAAAAAGTTTGATGGAGGACATGTTGCTTTTGGTGACAATCCAGCAGGTGGTAAGATCAGTGGAAAAGGTATGGTTTCAAAAGGTAAGATGTCATTTGAAGATGTTTACTATGTTGAGCAATTGAGATACAACCTGTTAAGTGTATCACAGGTTTGTGACAAGAAACACAGTATATTATTTACTGAGACTGAATGTATTATCCTTGCTCCTGGATTCAAGGTAGTTGATGAAAATATGATACTACTTAGAACTCCTAGAAAGGATAATGTTTATTGTTTGGACTTAGAGAATGTATCATCTGATTCATCATTAAACTGTCTATTTTCAAAAGCTTCTTTAGATGAATCATCTCTTTCGCATGGAAGGATGTGTCACATGACCTTTAAAACCATGAACATTCTTGTGAAAAACAACCTTGTAAGAGGTTTACCTCAAAAAGTATTTTCATGTGATGATCATTGTGTTCCTTGTCTTAAAGGCAAGCAACACAAAACTTCTCATAAGTCCAAAGAAATAAATACAATCTCTTCACCTCTTTAATTATTGCATATGGATCTCTTTGGTCCTACTAATGTGATGAGTATTGGAAATAAGTCCTATTGCTTAGTCATTGTTGATGACTTCTCTAGATTTACTTGGGTATATTTTCTGAGGACTAAGGATGAGACAAGTGGACTGATCAAATCCTTTGTACTTAGGATTGAAAACCAAACTAATTTAAAGGTTAAAGTCATCAGATATGATAATGGAACAGAATTTAAAAACAATGACTTAAACAGCTTTTGTGAGACTAAAGGTATTGAGAGACAATACAGTGCTCCTAGAACTCCTCAACAAAATGGTGTTGCTGAGAGGAGAAATAAGACACTAATTCAGGCTGCTAGATCTCTGTTGGCAGATTCAAAGCTACCCATCACTTTTTGGGCAGAAGCAGTTAATACTGCTTGTTATGTCCAAAATAGGGTTCTAGTAGTCAAATCTCAAGGCAAGACACCTTATGAACTTTTTAACAAGAAGAAACCTTTTATTGGCTTTTTCAAACCTTTTGGGTGTCCTTGCACTATTCTCAACACCAAATCTCACTTAGGTAAGTTTGAAAGCAAAGCTGTAGATGGATTTCTTGTTGGATACTCCTTTCAGAGTAAGGCATATAGAGTATTTAATAGTTCTTCAAGGATTATAGAGGAAAGTGACAATGTCAAATGCAATGAGAACACACCAAATCAAATTCGTACAGGTCTTGATTGGTTGTTTGACATTGATTCACTAACTAATGCATTGGGTTTTAGTAATGTGCAAAATGCAGGAACAAGCTCAGAAAAGGTACAAGCACAGAGTTCAGAGTTTGTGCTGTTTCCAATACCTACAGTAGATCCTGTTGAATTTTGCCAGCAAGAAAAGAATGATGCTTCAGAATCAGAAGATTCTGATCCGGACCAGGATGAAGATACTAAAGCAGATAAAGAGGAAAAAGTTGATGAAGAGAATAAGAGTGATAAAGAGGATGCTCATAATTCAAGAAATTCAGGACCTGAGATGCCCATACTGTCAGAAGATGACACTGATGATGACAATTCTTCAGTGTATGGTGGAAGCACTCAAGAAAAGAATGCCTCCAATCTCGAAGCAAATCTTAATGAGGAGGTTGACAATCATACAAGAACTCAGAAGAATCATCCTCCTCAATTGGTGATTGGTGACATCAATTCCCCAATGATCACAAGGCAACAAAGCAAGTTAGGGGGATTGAAAGACCTACAATCAGGCTTGTTATCTTGTTTTCTATCCCAGATTGAACCCAAAAAGGCTTATGATGCAATGAAAGACCCAAGCTGGATAGAAGCAATTCAAGAGGAGCTGCTGCAGTTTGTGCTGCAAGATGTATGGGATCTGGTTGAACTTCCACAAGGACAAAAGGGCAATTGGTACTAAATGGGTTTTCAGAAATAAGAAAAATGAGAGAGGAATTGTAATAAAGAATAAGGCCAGGCTTGTGGCACAAGGGTACACACAAGAAGAAGGAATAGACTATGAAGAAGTATTTGCTCCAGTAGCCAGAATTGAGGCAATTAGGATGTTTCTAGCCTATGCTTCTTTCATGAAGTTTAGAGTTTATCAGATGGATGTCAAGAGTGCATTCCTATATGGGACAATTGATGAAGAAGTATATGTTTGTCAGACTCTAGGGTTTGAAAATCCTAACTTTCCTGACAGAGTATACAAATTAAAGAAGGTACTCTATGGGCTACATCAAGCACCAAGAGCATGGTATGACACTCTGTCTACCTATCTCTTGAAAAATGGTTTTGAAAGGGGAATAATAGACAAGACTCTGTTCATCAAAAGGAAGAAGAAGGACATCCTGCTTGTGCAAATCTATGTGGATGACATCATCTTTGGATCCACAAAAGATTATATGTGCAAAGAGTTTGAGTAGCTGATGCATAAAAGATTCAAGATGATCTCTATGGGTGAACTTACATTCTTCCTTGGGCTACAGGTTAAACAGAAGAAAGATGGTATCTTCATCAGCCAATCCAAGTATGTGCAGGATATACTTACAAAATTTGGATTTCAGATTCAAAGCCTGTAAGCACACCTATGGAAACACACAAACATATCACTGCAGATCTTGAGGTGGAGGATGTAGATGTTCATCATTATAGATCTCTGATAGGCACCCTCATGTATCTAACAACTTCAAGGCCATATATTATGTTTGCTGTCTGTGTGTGTTCCAGATTTCAAGTAAGACCTAAGCAATCTCACTTTCAAGCAGTCAAGAGGATCTTCAGATATCTCAAAGGACAACCTAGGTTGGGTCTTTGGAATCCTCATGACTCACCATTTGATCTACTTGCACATTATGATAGTGATTTGGGTGGTGCAAACTTGGATAGAAAGTCTACATCAGGAGGATGTCAGTTTTTGGGTGCAAGACTAGTTTCATGGCAGTGTAAAAAGCAAACCACAATGTCCACCTCTACAACAGAAGCAGAGTACATAGCTGCTGCAAGCTTCTGCTCACAAGTGCTATGGATTCAGAATCAGATGTTGGACTATGGTGTTACTTTTCTGCACACTCCAATCTTCATTGACAACAACAGTGCCATAAGCATTGTTAATAATCCAGTGAAGCACTCAAAAACCAAGCATATAGAAATAAGGTACCATTTTATTAGAGACTGCAATGATAAGAAGCTAATTCAGGTTTTGAAAGTACACACAAGTAACCAATTTGCTGATCTATTCACCAAAGCTTTTGATGTTGGTAGATTCACATTCTTGGTCACAAGTGTGGGCATGATAAACACTGAATAAACATCTTTTGATTTTCTTTATGTACCATTTCTGTATAGATTCCTTCCTGCTTACTTTCTCATAATATATTGTGCATGGTGCTGCTAACTATGTGTGTTTAAGTGTTTCAGATTACCTTACTGATTAGAAACTTAGTACTTCTAGTTAAGTTAATACTGCTCTCACTATTAATCCTACTGCCAATTCAAATATGGTTAAGTGTGGTTAATACTGCTGGTGGTTTATACTGCCAGTGCAAAGTTACTACTGTTGGTCCCAAATAGCAGTAAGTAAATAAGCAAAGTATTGTAGAAGGGGGGTTGAATACAATACACACAGTTTTTCACTTAATTTAATTCTTATTGATTTGAAATCAAGAATTACACATAGAAAACTTTTGATTGTTGCGGAAGAGAATAGATGAAATCTATTCAAATAATCTTACACAAAGAGAAATGAAGAACAATTGTAAAACACTTAGAAAACAATAAGAACTTCTTCGAGAGAGAATGCTAGTGCACTTAGAGAGCTTGAATGCTTGAGAGCTGGTAATCTTGCATGTTGATCCATCCTTCATATTTATAGTGCCTCATGCATTAAATGCATGGGACATCTGTTGAGCAAGGGATGGACACAGGTCTTCAGCAAGGTACAGGATGTACCTTTTGTCTTGAGGTGTTTTGGCTTGATGTGTTGACCTGCAGAAGGATGGTAGAGACCTTTCCTTAAAATGGTGTAGTAGAAAAAACTTACTTTATCTGATCTCCAGATGAGGTCCACGTCAATGCAAGATATCACAATGTACTTTGTCAGAAAAGTACAATGTGTTTGAAAGAAATCCTTAAGTATAGACTGCCGAAGACTTGAAAGATCTTCGGCTCCTGAAGATGTGAGAACACCTTTATACTTTAAGGAGAGATCATCGGCTACCGAAGGCTTGAGAGATCTTCGGCTGCTCCTTGAAGATGTGAGAACACCTTCATACTCTAAGGAGATATGGGACCATCGGCTGCCGAAGACCTAAGAGATCTTTGGCTCCTGAAGGTGTGAGGACACCTTCATACTCCTGAGAGATATGTGATTGACATCATCCTGGCCGATGGTGTTGATCACTTGGGCATTCTTGGCTTTAGGCTGAGGAGACTATCTTCAATCCGCTTTGAGAGATGTACTCCTTGTTTGTCTTCTTCGGCTGATCTTCGACTTCACCGAACATTTGTATAGAAACCAAGCTTGCTAAAAGAACCTCAAACATATTCTAAGTAGGATGATATAAGATGGAAGATCAGGAGGTCATCTTCAAATCTTCAGATGACCCAACAATCTCCCCCTATTTGAGGATGACATCCATACTAAAGAATAGAACAAAGAGTGTACTGAATAAATTCATTTTGACCCATATTTACTCTTTTTGGGTTATTTTCACATAGTTTTTTTTTGTATAAGGATTTATAAGTATATCCGACATTTACAAAAGAATAAAAGAATGAAGTATATATGTACAAACTAAATAAAAGAAATGCACTTGTATTAAATATGACTTAACAAAGCAAAGATTACAAGTACATAGGTAAGATAGAGCATTGCTTCATTCCTTCTTCTGTCTTTTATGAAGTTCACCCATAATGTCATGTCGAAGAAATGCATCTTGAGAATTAACGGGGATAAGAGAGAGAATGGATACCAGAAACTCGGTGTGAGCAATAGATATTTCTTCATGTCTGAAGAATCTCTTAGTTTCCGTTTCATCCAGAAAATAGACTCCTTTGTATGGACACCCTGTCACAGTGCCTGGACCCAAGGACGGACCACCTGGTATCTTTAGATTTAGATTTTGAGAATTGGGAGTCATTCCTTTGGCAGCGAGATCCTTGAAGATGTGTTGTTTGTCAGAATGAGAGATTTGTGGAGGGGAGGAGAGACACATCTGCTTTAGAATCTCAACTTGAACTTCTTCATCATGAGAATGCTTGTACTTCCTGCCAATGTTCTTCATTCTCTCCAGAAGAGTGTTCAGAGACCTTTTGACCGAAGGCTTGTGTCGACCAAGGGACTTGGATAAAAGTTCAGAAATTTCATACCATTCAGAAAGTCCGTAGTCGTCCAAGTCGCAGAATCTGGTAGCCTGCTGAGAGCCGTCTTCTCTGCGGATGACAATTCTGATATCTATATCTGATCGTTTGGAGGTGCCAAACTTTACTTCAACAATTTTAGATTTCAACTTTCGTTCCATCAAAGATTTTCAGTACCATAGAGTGTCATCAGAATCAAGCTCAACTACCTGCTGGATGTCAACTTTAGGGGGAGGTTGAAGTTTTAGCCGATCAGCTTCACAAACAAAGGCTTTTATAGCAGAAGCCTTTTGTTGTTGGGAAAGCATGGCCTCTTCATCAGCAGATAGCTTTTTCTTTCCTTTGTCTATCCCTTGTCTTGGAAGCAGCTCCCCCTCAGTTGGAGCATCAGTAGAAACAACAGGAGTGGGACCCTGATGGCCGCTGTCTGAAGAGACTTGAACCACCAGCTGTTTCTCCCCCTCAGCGGCAGTCGAGGGAGTAACCAAGAAAGAATCCAACCGCTGATGAAGAGACAGAAGAGACTGAAGAATCTGAGTGGAAATGGCACTGTGAGCCTGCGAAGCTGCCTGAAGACGCCGGACCTCCGCATCACGAGCATCAGAGGCCGCTTGAAGAGCAGCAACTGAGGTCTCAAGAGATAACAACTTTTCGCAAGTGACCTTCACGGGGGAGCCCAGAACGTTCTGATGTTCGCAAAACTGAGCACCAATGAGACGATGTTGATTGTTAGCTTCCTGAATATCTGCTAGGATTTCCGGGGGAATGACAGGAACAGGAGGAGTGTCCCGCGCTGCAGCTGAGGCCTGGCACCGTGAAGGCGTCGGTGGATGATGGGGAAGAGGATGAATCTGAGATGGTTCTTCGTAGGATGCATTGCTCTGGAGGAGAGCATCGGTGGCAGGTGATCGTGGTGATGAAGATAAGTCATCGGAGGAGCTACCGTCAACGGAGGTAGCCATAGGAGAAGAAGAGCTCTCTGGAGAATGTGGAGGAGAGCGGTAGGCGGAGGTAGAAGGGCCTGCGTGAGTTGTCACCTTGTCTTGAACCTGTTGCAAGTAAGCTAAATACCGTGAAATACCCTCAACACTGGCCTTGGGTAAGACCAGAGTCTCACCGGGTCGTGCACAAGTGTCGACCATGAAATGGTCGGGTGATAAGCCGTGCAGTGAGAAGTCAGAGCCTTGGTCCGGGGAGAAGACCAAGTCATCCTCATCCCCTAAGAAGGAGGGAGAAGAGGGAAGGTGAGGGTCCCCGAAAGTCTCACATGCATCCTTTGGAGAGGATACAGAGTAGTTGGCAATAGGTGTAGCAGATTCCCCGGGCCTGGATGGGACAATTTCAACACCGACCGATTGTAAAGAATCGGTGGGTGGAGTATGTGGGGTGGCCCTAGAAACCTTCCTCTTTCTTTTGGGAGAAGAGGGAGGGGAAGAGGTAGAGTGCCGCCGCTTTGAGGTGTGGGGGGTGACTTGGGTAACCACCGAAGGTCCTTTCGGTGGTATGGTCGATTGGGAAAGTGCGGCGGTGTCGGTAGCTGAGGATGAGAGAGTGCTAGCCGACGTCACTAAGGGTGAGGGAGAAAGGTCCACTACAGAGGAGGGACCTTTGGACACCGGAGTGTCCTTAGCATCTCCCCACTGTAGATTGGGAGAAGTAAGGAAAGAGACCATACCTGGAAGCAGAGGACTGTCAGTTGCCAAAGGCCCCTTATGAAGAAGAGGTTTGGTCACAATGGGCGCCTTGTAATCAAAGGTGATGCTACGAGAGGCATCAATGGTAGTAGCAAATTTTTGGTAAAGAATGAGCCAGATAAATCGAGGAAAGGCGACATGCGGCCGCTTGTGGGGGGTGATCACACTGACTAATTCATGGAAGAAGTACCGGGCAAAATCAATCTTTCTTTGAAAGATAAGAGCATGAGCGAGCTGGGTGATGTAGGATGGACATTGATCATGGCCACCCGTTTTCTTGCTAAGGCATAAAAGAACGTGAGAGAAGAAGAAATGCCATATACCTCCCATGTTTTTGCGTAGCAATGTCTGCGGACTCCGGGCATGGTCGTCAGGGATGTAGTTCAGTGTCGCAACAACTTCCTCGTGCTCGTTGCCAAGTGGGAATGCTTCATAAGACTGGTACACAGGAAGGTGTAGAGCCGAACGAACCTCATCAACACCAAAAGTGAGATCGGGTGAAGTGGGGTCTGAGAGAATGGAAGCAGACACCTTCTGGGATATGCTATCATAGACACACGTAAGCCAAAAGTTGCCAATGAGCAATTTGCTCATTTTTGGTGGGTTGTGTGTCAAGGCAAAGTGAAGAGGGGATTTAAGGAGGAAGGAAGGTATAGGGTTAAATTCACTGTGTTTGGGATCACTTTCCAACCTTGCAACATGGTTGCATAGGTTGAAAATGAGATCTGCATGAGTGGAAGGAGGTGTCATCATATTTTTCTTAACAACCTTGGGAGAAGAAGGGGAAGCCATGGAGAAGAGAAAAAAAATGTAGGTTGTTTAGGAGAGAAAGGATGAAGAGAAAAGGATGAGGAGAAAAGGATGAGGAGGGGTTATATTTATAGTGGAAATAGGAGGGAAAAAGAAAAGGAAGGGATTTAAAAATGTAGGTAATAAGGAAAGGAGATAATAGTGTGTAAGAAGATTTGATGGAAGATTTCTAGGAGTTGGGGAAAGAAAAGAAGAGAGGAAAAGATTGGAAGGAAAAGTTGAGATTTGGTAGGATGGGATAGATGGAGGAAAAAAAAATAGGGAAGGAAAAGGTATGGAAGGAAAAAAAATAAAAGTAGGAAGGTAAGATAGGAAGGGAAGTAGGAGGGATGGGATGGGTGAATAGGGGAAGTCTAGGGAATTGGGAAATGTAAAGTATGGGAGAAAGTGAGGAAGGGAGAAAGAGTGAAGGGAAAAAAATTGGTTGTGGGGGGGGGGGTATTGCCGATCTAATGACGGGGGGAGGTATCGGCTAGGCAAAAAAAAATAAGGGGGGGTTAGGGATGGTTTGTGTAGGACAAAAATTAGATGTGGGGGAGGGGTGACTGGGGGTATCGGCTGCCGAGAGGAGAGATAAGGGGGGCTTGGTCGAAAATTTGGTGTGGTGTGGGGTTTGGATGGCGTTGGCTGCCGATGGGTGGTGGTCGGCTGCCGATGGGTCGGCTGCCGATGGGTTGTCGCCGAAGATAAAGGGAGGTAAGGGGTTGGTCGGTAGCCGATGGAAGGTGGGGAGGGGGGGTTGTCGGCTACCGATGGAGTTATAAGGGGGTGTTCGGCGGCCGAATAGGGAGGAATAAGGGGGGTCGGCTGCCGATGGGAAGGAGAGAAGGGGGGTTCGGTAGCCGACGGGAAGGAGGGAGGGGGGGGTCGGTAGCCGACGGGAAGGAGGGGAGGGGGAGAGCCGAATGAGAGGGAGAGAGAGGAAAGAAAATATATGAGTGAGAGGTTTGAGGAAAGAAAAAAAATAGGTAGTGGGGTCGGTTGGGGTGACCGCCGAAAAAAAAGAGGGGGGGGAGTGAGTGCGGTCGGTAGCCGATGGAGTGTGTGGGTGGTCGGCTACCGACGGGAGAAGAGAGTGAGAGAGAGATCGGCTAAGAGTGAGAGGAAAAAAAAAGAGGTGTAGGTGGAAAAAAAATTGAAGGAAAGAAAAAAAATGTCTTGATGATGTCGGCAAGATGACATCACCTTGATGATTCCATCAAGTCTTAACAAATGACTTGAGGTTATTATTCGTGTAAAAGGAAACTGATAACGTTTTTTTTATGTCTTTTCTTTCTTTCTTTCTCTCCTTTTTTGTTGTTTTTTTTTTCATTTTTTTTTGTCATTTTTTTTGATTTCTTTTCTTTCTCTCTTTTTTTTTTTAAGAAGAAAACTAAAAATCGGCATTTAACATACCGAGTTCGCCGATAAGAAACTTGAACCGAGCTTCGTCAAGAGGCTTGGTGAACAGATCCGCCAGTTGAAGGTCGGTAGGGATGAAATGGAGTTCGACATCACCTTTGGAGATGTGATCCCGGATGAAATGATACCGGATGTCGATGTGCTTGGAGCGAGAGTGCAGCACCGGATTGTTTGCGATTGCGATCGCACTTGAGTTGTCACACAGAATCGGGATATGAGAGTACAGTTGATTGTAGTCTCTCAATTGGTTCTTCATCCAGAGGATTTGAGCACAACAACTTCCAGCAGCTACGTACTCAGCCTCAGCGGTAGAGGTGGAGACTGAGTTCTGCTTCTTGCTAGACCAACTAACAAGCTTGCCACCAAGGAGTTGACAGCTGCCAGTGGTGCTCTTCCTGTCAATCTTAGAGCCTGCAAAATCAGAATCTGAATACCCCATTAGATCAAAACCTGAGTCTTTGGGATACCAAAGACCCAGATTCATGGTACCTTTTAGATACCGAAAAATGCGTTTAACCGCAGCCAAGTGAGATTCCTTCGGATTGGCTTGGTAACGCGCACACAAGCAAGTAGCAAACATAATATCCGGTCTACTTGCAGTAAGATAGAGAAGAGAGTCGATCATGCCTCGGTAGCTGGTGATATCCACAGATACACCATCCGGATCAGCATGGAGTTTCAAAGGTGGTGCCATGGGAGTTTTCATGGATGGGGGAGGAGTTTTCAAAATGGAACTTCTTCAGAAGGTCACGAATGTATTTACTTTGATTTATAAAGATTCCTTCTGAAGATTGTTTAACTTGAAGTCCTAAGAAAAAGGTAAGCTCCCCCATCATACTCATCTCATATTGGCTTTTCATGAGAGAGGCAAACTCATCACACAGTGACTCATCAGTGGCACCAAAAATGATATCATCCACATAAATTTGAACAAGGATAAGATTACCTGAGGTTTGCTTGATGAACAAAGTGTTGTCAATTTTACCTCTTGTATACTTGTTCTTCAGGAGAAAGTCAGCAAGAGTGTCATACCAGGCACGAGGAGCCTGCTTTAGACCATAGAGAGCTTTGTCTAACCTGTACACATAGTCAGGATGGACTGGATCTTCAAAGCCAGGGGGCTGTTTCACATAGACTTCTTCAGCTAGCTCCCCATTCAGAAAGGCACTCTTGACGTCCATCTGGAAGACTCTGAAGTTCTTGTAGGCAGCATGAGCAAGGAAGATTCTGATGGCTTCAAGTCTGGCAACTGGAGCAAATGTTTCATCATAGTCAATTCCTTCCTCTTGCCTATATCCTTGTGCAACCAGTCGAACCTTGTTTCTAATCACCGTGCCTTCTTCATCCATTTTGTTCCGAAAGACCCACTTGGTTCCTATGATGGTTTTTCTGGAAGGACGAGGAACCAATCTCCAGACTTTGTTTCTTTTGAACTGAGAAAGTTCTTCTTGCATGGCAGTGATCCAACATGGATCAGCTAGAGCTTCGTCAACTTTCCTTGGTTCAATGATAGAGAGGAAGTTCACATAGAGACAGATGTTACCAACACCTCTTCGAGTCTGTACACCAGCTTGTTGATCACCAATGATTTGATCAATGGGGTGATCTTTTGTCCACTTTAGGGAAGGAGGTAAAGGAGGAGGATAAGAGATTTGTAGAGGAGAGTTGGAAGGGCAATTTTGAGGAGAGATGGATGGAAGATCGGCTTGTATAGGTGAGGAGTGAATGTCAGATGGAGAGACTGGGATGATTTGGAGTGTATGTTGAGGTTGGGTAGGCTGAGGATCATCCTCTTGATGAGAGGAGGGGTTGTGAGATGTAGAGGGTTCATTGTTTTGGTAGAGAGAAGTGGGAACAGTGTAGGGAATGTCTGATGTTGGAAGAGGACCATCACCAACACAGGAGGATATCCATCTGGTCAATTCTTCATCATCACAAGAGAGTGATGATATCTTGAGGTCATCAAACTTGACATGGATGGATTCATCAATGCACTTCCTTCGGAGGTTGTAGACTCTGAAAGCTTTGGAAGTGAGAGAATATCCCACGAAGATTCCTTCGTCAGCTTTGGGATCAAATTTTCCCAAATTTTCTCTATCATTGAGAATGTAGCAGACACACCCAAAGACATGAAGAAAACCAATGTTGGGTTTTCTACCATAAAAGACTTCATAAGGAGTCTTATTGTGTCTTTTCACAATGATGGACCTATTTTGGGTAAAGCATGCAGTGTTGATTGCTTCGGCCCAAAAGTAGGTAGGGAGGTGAGATTCACTCAACATGGATCGGGCAGCTTCACATAGTGTTCTGTTCTTTCTCTCCACTACACCGTTCTGTTGTGGAGTTCTGACGGCAGAGAAGTTCTGAGAGATGCCTTTTTCATTGAAAAAGTCATCCAACATATTGTTCTTGAATTCTGTTCCGTTGTCACTTCTTACAGATCTTACCAGCTGCCCATTCAACACTTCAGACTTTTTGATGAACTTTATGATTTCTTCAGTAGTGTCACTTTTATACCTGAGAAAAAATACCCAAGTGTAACGAGTGAATTCATCAATAATAACCATAATGTACCTTCTACCACCAAGGCTTGGAGTACTGACTGGTCCACACAGATCCATGTGAAGCATCTGAAGAGGCTGAGTGATGGAGAAGCATTGCTTAGACTTGAAGGAAGATTTTGTGAGTTTCCCTTTCTCACATGCAGCACACAACTTTTCTTTCACAAAGGACAACTTTGGCATGCCCGTGACAAGCTCCTGGTTTGAAAGGACATTCAAAGTCTTGAAGTTTAGATGAGAGAGACGCTTGTGCCAGAGCCAACATCTTTTAGCAGAATTTTCAGAGACAAAGCAAATGTTTGTTCCAAAGGGTGAGCTATGTCCCATGTCTATGACATAGACATTTTCCTTGCGATAGCCAGAGAGTAGGGTTTCCATATTTTCGTTGAAAATGATGCATGAAGATAATTCAAACATCACCTTGTAGCCCAAATCACACAGTTGGCTTATGCTTAGAAGATTGTGCATCAAGCCCTCAACATAGGCTACCTTGTTAAAGGTGATGGAACCATTTGAGAGTGTTCCATAACCTTTAGTACTTCCTCTGGAATTATCACCAAAGGTGACAGAAGGACCTTTGGAAGGCACGAAGTCTACAAGAAGAGATTTGTTGCCGGTCATATGTCTTGAGCACCCGCTGTCGAGATACCAGATGTGTTGGTGCCCTAGACCCTGCAATCACAAGAAAATCAGTTCGTTGGTACCCATTTGGAGATGGGTTCTTTTGAGTTAGAAGGAGAAGAGGTATCCTTGGAAGCATTTTTATTAATTCTCTCCAGAGGACAATTCTTAGCAAGGTGAGAGGTATTACCACAGTTATAACATTTTCTATATGTAAAAACCATTTTGGAGCTTTGACCAGATTCCTTGTGATGACTGGTCACATTGACTTTCATGGCCTTAGAGGTTAGAGGATAGTCAAGAGGCTTAGGACCCAAGATACCTTTGCCAGAGTCAGTTGAAGGAATAGAAGAGGGTGTCTTGGAATTTAGCTTATTTAACATCACAGCTCTGGGAATTGGAATAGAGGATGGTTTCTTTGAGTTTTTCTTAGGAAGTTTCTTTTGGGGAGGAAGATTGGCAACAGATTTTCCCATTTTGGAGAAAGAGACTTTATTGGAAGAAGGCTGAGGACCTTTGGAAGGTTTGGGTTTAGAGGAGGAAGGCTCGTTTATTTTTAAGGAACACATAGACTCAATAATTGGTTTAGAAGGGTCATTTGAGTCTTGGGCTTCCTCACTCTCATTGGGTGAATCAATGCTCTTAGCTTTGATGAACATTCCAAACTTGAGATCTTTAGAGGGATCAGAAGAGTCCAAAGGTTCAGAGTTGTCATAGTTCTCTTCAGAGGATTCATAGAATGAGGGAAGAGAGAAAGGAGCATTAGTGTCAGAAGGAGGTTCAAGGTCATATTTCCCGAAGCCTAGTCCAGACTTGTCATCACAAGATATTTGATCCTGAAAAATCCTTTCTAAATTTTTGGACGAGCTTGTCCACTTTTTCACAGTTTCTTGCTCCTTTTTAAACTTTTTAAGAAGTTTATTTTTCTCTTTAGCAAGAGTAAAATTTATAGTTTTCAAATCTTCAAGCTCAACCTTGATTTTATCAAAGTGTTTTAGTTGAGAAAGACATATTTGCAGTTGAGAAGAAAGAGATTTTATCTGAGCATTTGCCTTCTTCTTTGCATCCTTGGCTTCATAGAAGTCAATGGTCAAAGAGTCAAAGGCTTCAATTTTCTCAGCATCAGAGAGAGAGAAAAAAGGATGTACCTGAGTGGATGAGGTAGAGCGCTCAGCAGACACAAGATCCATGGAGGTGAAAGAGGTTTCACCATCATCACCATCATTTATTTTAGCCATAAAGCAAAGGTTGGCCATTTCCTTGTCACTTTCGGAAGTTGGTTCATCTGCCCAATCATGAGATTCGGCAAGAAGACCTTTTCCTTTGTTGGCTAGAAGAGCATTCCTTTCCTTCTCTCTCTTGTATTTGGCCTTGTACTTTTCAGCACGGTCAGAGTTTGAAGGAACAGTTGAGTTTGATTTTTGAAAGGAAGGTTGGTAGGAATCAGACTTGGTTCTGATAGACCTAGAGGATGTACGGTTAGAGGAGGGCCGTCTAGACTTATCAAAGGACCTGCTTCTGCATTCAGAAGCAAAGTGTCCCTTCCTCCCACACCTGTAACATTCCTCATTTGATTTGTCAGAGGAAGCAATTTTTGAAAGAGTAGAGGAGGGTTTTCTAGCAAACCTGGATTTTCCAGAAGAGAAGCGAGGTTTGCCTTTAGAAAAGCCAGCCAACATGGCAACTCCATCTGACAGTTGAGCCACAGAGGTTTCCTCTCCTTCATCATCAGCCTCACTGAGATAGCCTTCTGAAGGGTCATTAGGGTCCTCTTGACTATCGTTGTCAGAGTCAGAAGGATAGGTGATCCTAGGGACACACAGTACTTTTCGAAGATTCACCGACAAGGGCTAGAGAAGAACCTTTAATGTCTTTTGTGAATGACTTCCTAAGAAGTTTAGACTGCTCATAGTTGAAGAGGGTGCCATACAAGACAGTGAGAGGCATAGAGTCAAGATCCTTGGTAGACTTGATACAAGTACAGATGTTTTCCCAAAACTCAGGAAGACAGTCCATGAACATGCACAAGACTTCCTCATTATCATATATGCGACCCACAGGTTTAAGATCATTTAGAAGACTGTTAAAGCGATTGTAGTAGTCTGAGAGAGACTCACCTTTCTCATGAGAGAAGAGTTCATACTTTCTTACAAGAGCAATCTTTTTGCTCTTTTTCACCTCAGACGTACCTTCATAAAGAACACACAAAGTGGACCACATTTCTTTTGCAGTAGAAAGGTTAACGAGAGAATGATAGACCTCATCAGGCAGAGAGAGGGCAATGATGGCTCTGACTTTAGTATCAAGAGCTATAAGACGTCTGTCTTCATCATTGTATTTACTGGGGTTCTTTAGAATGTATCTCCCAGTAGCTGAAGTTCTTTCTTCCTCAGAAGAATCCTCATCAGCTTTTCCTTTGTCTGCATTATATCGGTCCCAAGATAGTTGGATATCTGCTATCAACTCCTTCTAGAAAGAGTATCATACGACATTTACACAAGAAGAAGTTATTGGGGTTAAACCTTCGTGGTTTGGCTATAGAGCCATTGTCGTATGAAACATCAATGAAGTTTTGAGAAGAATCATTTTTCAAAGAAGAAGAAGAGGCTGCCATCACGGATCTAGTTTATTGAGTTAAACTAAACCGCTCTGATACCACTTGTTGGTCCCAAATAGCAGTAAGTAAATAAGAAAAGTATTGTAGAAGGGGGGTTTAATACAATACACACAGTTTTTCACTTAATTTAATTCTTATTGATTTGAAATCAAGAATTACACATAGAAAACTTTTGATTGTTGCGGAAGAGAATAGATGAAATCTATTCAAACAATCTTACACAAAGAGAAATGAAGAACAATTGTAAAACACTTAGAAAACAATAAGAACTTCTTAGAGAGAGAATGCCAGTGCACTTTGAGAGCTTGAATGCTTGAGAGCTGGTAATCTTGCATGTTGAGCCATCCTTCATATTTATAGTGCCTCATGCATTAAATGCATGGGACACCTGTTGAGCAAGGGATGGCCACAGGTCTTCAGCAAGGTACAGGATGTACCTTTTGTCTTGAGGTGTTTTGGCTTGATGTGTTGACCTGCAGAAGGATGGTAGAGACCTTTCCTTAAAATGGTGTAGTAGACAAAACTTACTTTATCTGATCTCCAGATGAGGTCCACGTCAATGCAAGATATCACAATGTACTTTGTCAAAAAAGTACAATGTGTTTGAAAGAAATCATTAAGTATAGACTGTCGAAGACTTGAAAGATCTTCGGCTTCTGAAGATGTGAGAACACCTTCATACTTTAAGGAGAGATCATCGGCTACCGAAGGCTTGAGAGATCTTCGGCTGCTCCTTGAAGATGTGAGAACACCTTCATACTCTAAGGAGAGATGGGACCATCGGCTGCCGAAGACCAAAGAGATCTTCGACTCCTGAAGGTGTGAGGACACCTTCATACTCCTGAGAGATATGTGATTGACATCATCCTGGCCGATGGTGTTGATCACTTGGGCTTGCTTGGCTTTAGGATGAGGAGACTATCTTCAATCCGCTTTGAGAGATGTACTCCTTGTTTGTCTTCTTCGGCTGATCTTCGACTTCACCGAACATTTGTATAGAAACCAAGCTTGCTAAAAGAACCTCAAACATATTCTAAGTAGGATGATATAAGATGGAAGATCAGGAGGTCATCTTCAAATCTTTAGATGACCCAACAACTACGGCTTACCTTATTTCTACTGCCAGACAGTGTTAATACTGCTAGTCTGTGTTAATGCTGCTAGTATGTGTTACTACTACTAGTCTGTGTTAATGCTGCTGGTATGTGTTACTACTGCTAATATGAGTTAATACTGCGGGCTTGTTAATGCTGCTAGGGTACTTAATACTACTTCTAACTGAAACCCTCCACCTATAAATACCCTCTTTGACCGCCAAAATCCAAACGGCTCTTTATATATCCTACGTGTGTTCTCTCTCTCTCTCTCTCTCTCTCTCTCTCTCTCTCTCTCTCGAATTCTTGCTTCCCAGTGCACAAACTGTTAGGGCCATTTTCAATGTTAAATAGAAGTTCAGGGTAGTTTGTGACAAGTTGTAATTGTTGTAAGCTTGCTGGGCCTTAAAGCCCATAAGCCCATTAGGCCTGCGAGCCCGAGTATTTAAAGTTATTTCTATTTCATTTGTTAAGTTAGAAATTATTATTCAGTTTACTAGTCGTTAGGTTTACATATTATTATCAGAAATTCTCTCTGTAAACCTTAGCTCTTTGAAGTTTATATCAATCATATGACTAGTTGCTGTGGCCAATATTTTGTTCATCATTGTTCTTATATCTGTTGATTGCACTGAAACTGGGATCTACAATTGGTATCAGAGCAGATAGGCAAAAGGTTTGATCCAGAAAAAGGTTTGTCTAAAACCCTATAATTTTTTTTGTGTGTTAATCGCTTATATGTGCTTATCTGATTATCTTGTTATGTGTTTTATCGATCGAAGTGTTTTTTTTCTGGACTGTTTTGGTTTCGATCGAATCTGATAATTTTCTGGGAAGTGAGTATTCGGTCTTAGTGTCTCTGGATTTGTTCATATCCGTTCATTGTCTCCTTCGATCTTAGTGAATTTGTTTTTTGCTTGATTTGTTAATTCCTTCGATCAAAGGATCGAAGGATCTGAGTTTGCGTTCGGTCGAAACCCAGAAATTCTTCGGGTTCTTCGATCGGATTCATCGTGTTCTTCGGGGTTTATTCGTTATTATCCTTAGTGGTTATCGTATTTTTTTGTCTTTCGACCGGATAAATGTGCTCCGGTCTTGTCCATTCGACCGAACAAGCATGCTCCGGTCTTGTCCCTTCGATCGGTTAAGGGTCATTCGGTCTTGTTCTTCGACCGGATTAGTGTGACCCGGTCGTATCATTCGACCGGATAAGTGTATGACCGGACGTGTCCTTCGACCGGATACGTGCTACCTCCGGGCATACCTTCGACCGGATATTGTTTGACCTGATTTTCTGTTTAGACAAAGTATTTCTGTGTATCTTCTATTGTATTTGGATCATTCTGCTTGCCTAACGATCATTACAGTGCTCTTAAGTTAAGAAGTAAAGATGAACTCAAGGGATGCTCTAGCCATCGGTTCTGACCAAAAGCCCCCAGTGCTCTTTCGGGGAGAATACCCTCAGTGGCATGACCGATTTATGAACTTCATAGAAGCAAAAACCAACTATGAAGATATATACAAATGCCTGACTGAGGGTCCACAAGATTGGCCAATGAAAGTGGTACCGGCAAACCCAGCTGAAGGTTGGCCAGAGCGCCAGATCCGGAAAATTGTTGGTGATTTTACTAACAAAGAAAAGGAAATGTACGAGGCAGAAAAGCTGGCAAAATCATATCTTCTTCAAAGTCTACCGAATGACATCTATGCTTGTATAGATAGCTTCAAAGACTCGTCGAAAAAGATGTGGGACCAAATAGAGAAGATGATGATGGGAAGCCACATCAATAACCAGTTAAAGGTGACCAACTGTATCACCAGATATGATGGGTTTAAAGCACGAAAGGGTGAAACGCTGACGAAAACCTACGAAAGGTTTAATATGCTTCTAAATGATCTTCAGAAAAATAAGATCACAAAGACGAACACGGAAAACAACATAAAGTTTATGAACAACTTACAGCCTGAGTGGAAACCGTTCGTCTCCCATATTCGCCACACTCAAACCTTGGAGAAGTTGTACCTTCACGAACTCTATGAAATGCTGCTCCAAGACGAAGAGGAAGTGATGGAACTTATTGGGAAAGCAGAAGAAAAGCCAGCAACTGATCAAATAGCCCTCGTATCTGAGAGAAGAGGCAAGTCCGTCAGCCGATCATCTGGAAAAGAGCCCGTGCTGAGTGAGTCTGAACCTGAAGATCCCGATAGCGACTCGGATCCAGAACTTGCCAAGATGAAAGAAGCAATGGTGTTTCTCACTCAAGCATTCCAAAAGAGGAAGTTTTTCTCCAAGACTTCCAATAAGCAAAGAGTCTCTACTCATCGTGATCATCGAGAAAAGTCTGAAGGTAACAGTCGCTTTGAAGCTGGTAAGAAGCCTGACAAGAGACATGAAGAAAAGCCGAAAGATGAACCGATCAAATGTTACAATTGTGGTCGGTTAGGTCATTTCACCAAAGATTGTCGCAAGCCAATTGTGCGCAACGCCGACTACTACCGAGCCAAGCTGCTTCTTGCCAAAGAAAAGGAAGCCGGTAAAGCTCTAATGGCTGAAGACGATTACTGGTTACAAGTGTCGGATGAAGAACCTGAGGATGCTGAAGCTCATCTGTGTTTCATGGGCAACCATTCATCACCATCTGATACTGATGAAGAAGATCACAATGCTCCTTGCCAGGTATGTACTCCTTTTCATGAAGCTTTACTTGATCAGATGCAACTATCAATGAACAAACTTGACTCTTACAAGCTTCTGTTAAAAGAAAAAGAACAACTTCTCTCTTCTCTGGAAAACCGTGTCACTAAGCAGTCTGACTTTATGAAAAATCAAAGCTTAGAAATTTCTAGCTACATGTGCACTATTTCTAATTTAAGAGAAGAAAATGTGAGGTGTTCAACAGAGTCACAAAATCTAATGACCAAAGTAGATGACCTGACCGATAAGCTCCGTATGTCTGAGTCCGAGAAAATTGATTTGTTAAATCAAAACGCGGCTTACAAAAATGAGAACATAAGGTTATCCAATCAGCTAGAAGAGCTTGAAAAGAAACTTTATAAATTTGGTCAATCTGATCAAACGCTAAAGCTAATCGCACCAAAAGAACCAAAGTACGGAAATGCGGGTATCGGGTACGATAACCCTAATTATTTAAACAAGGCTTTATCCAAAGTTCCTACTTTATATGCATCTGAATTTTTTGGATTAGACAAAATCTTTCCTGAATATAAGATACATTGGACCACACCCACTGAGGAGGAAGACTTGGAAGATAAGTTGAGAAGAGAAAACTCT
Source organism: Arctium lappa (assembly GCA_023525745.1). NCBI lineage: Eukaryota > Viridiplantae > Streptophyta > Magnoliopsida > Asterales > Asteraceae > Arctium > Arctium lappa. The sequence goes on from CM042057.1 coordinate 48,858,235, forward strand.
GTTCTTTCTAAAAGGACATTTCCTTTTGTTTATGATTCATTAAATGCTTCTTATAACACTGACAAACCTCGTTTCCTGTCATCCGATTTTTTCCATAGTTACTCTCAAGCTGAACTAGATACTAAAACCGTTAAAACTGAGGAGGAACCTCTAGCTCCCAAGGTTTATGTTCCAACTCTGCTTTTAGAAAAGAAACTTGTTCAGCTAGAAGAATCGTATGCACTAGAAATGGAAAATTTTCAAAAGGAAAAACAAAGTCTTTTATCTCAAATTGAGTGTCTCAGTTCCAACAAAAAGGAGACTATGTCGGAAGACGAAAAAGAATATTACCAGACAGAAATAAAGAAGTTGCACTCACAACTGGCTGCTATGGCAGCAGATAATCTGAAAGTGCAACTTCACAAGGATGACCCTCATGCTCAGCCTTCCATTCTCCAAAGAGAGTTATCATCTCTGTCTGAAAACTCTTATCCTTCTTCCGACACATCTTCCTGCAAAGCTTTTATGGGTGACTTGTCACCGATCATTTCAAATAAAGGAAAAGAGCCTCAAAGTTTTGAATCAGATCAGTGTTCTGATTGTAAAAATGCTTCCGCATATGATCTGCACTCAACAACCTCTTCCAATGCTCTGAAGTCCTCATGTGATAAGGTCCTTTCTGATGAGGAACTTGAATTTTCCGCATTCTTGAATTCTGAGGTGTGTTTAGATAGCAATTTGAGCCAATTTGATTTTAATCCTTCTCTACCTAGCCATGTTGATTTTTTAAATGAGTCATGTGAGTCTCCGGCTAAATTTTACAAGGGTGGATGCTCTGCATCTGCCCCGCAAAACCCTTCTGTGAACAATTCTTCAAAACCTTCCAAGTCTAAGTCTAAAAGGCATTCACAGAAGAAGAAAAAGACCGGTCGCTCTCAAATGTCACAATCGTCATTTTTCAAATTCTCTGACTATGGGTTTAACGGCATTTCAGATACGTATGGTCGGCGGAAAGAAGTGAAATATGCTTGGGTAGCTAAGAAGTCAAAAGAGAGCTCGACAACATCAGAATTAGATGATCCTGTTTTAAAGTCTAGAAAGAACAATAACAATCATGATGTTTTTATTTCTAAACCTCTAGTTGATTGTAATGGAACTCTTCCTTTAAAAGTTTATTCAATTCCGCAATTACTTCAACTGTCTCATGATTGTTTGTGTTGTTCTTATTGTGGATCAAATGATTTTGTTGATAGCCGTTATGCATTTGATTGGTTTGGTTCATATCACATTTCTCATAATAATTCTCATCGTAATGTTTCCCGTGAAAGACAAAGACCCAATTCTAAACGGGTCTCTAAGTCGGGTGTTAAATCTAACCCCAAAGGACCCATTTACGAATGGGTACCTAAAAAGAAATAACCTGTTTTGCAGGACGGTCATGTGTGGTATCTAGATTCAGGTTGCTCCAAGCACATGACCGGAAGAAGGGAGCTTCTCACAAACTTCACCGAGAGGTTTTGTGGAAATGTACGCTTCGGGAATGATCACTCCTCTCTTATCAGGGGTTACGGCGATATTGTGAAAGATAATATCACAATCAAGAAAGTCTCCTATGTCGAAGGTCTCGGTCACAATCTTTTCAGTATCGGTCAATTCTGCGACAAGAATCTCGAGGTTACTTTCAAGGCTAAAAGGTGTAGCGTTCGAACTGAGGATGGTAAAGAAATACTTGCTGGAACGCGACGCACCAATCTCTACACGATCGACCTCTCATCCTTGAAACCCGATAAGGAAGTCTGTTTGTTGTCCAAAGCATCTGCTGAACAAAGCTGGCTATGGCATCGTCGTCTCTCGCACCTAAACTTCAAGAACATCAACAAGTTGGTGCTCGGGGGACATGTCAAAGGTATGCCAGATCTCAAGTTTGCAAAAGACCATCTGTTCGCTGCCTGCGAAAAGGGCAAGATGAAAAAGGCGTCTCACAAGCCTAAAGCCGTTCCGAGTACTTCTCGGTCCCTTGAGCTAATCCACATGGACTTATGTGGACCGATGCGCGTTCAAAGCATAAATCACAAGAAGTATGTCCTGGTGATGGTTGACGATTTCTCTCGTTACACTTGGGTCCGATTTCTCCGTTCCAAGGATGAAACTCCCGAGTTGATAATCTCTCTTCTGAAAAGTATTCAAGTCAGTCTCAACCAAGTAGTTCAAACCATCAGGACGGACAACGGCACTGAGTTCAAGAATCAGTTACTAACCACTTATCTCACTTCAGTGGGTATCTCGCATACTTTCTCCGCTGCTCGTACTCCTCAGCAGAATGGAGTGGTAGAACGTCGAAACAGAACTCTAGTCGAAGCAGCACGCACGATGTTATCTCATTCCAAGCTACCACTATTTCTTTGGGCAGAAGCTGTTGCTACCGCTTGCTATACTCAAAATCGGTCTATCATCAACAAGCGGTTCAACAAGACTCCGTACGAGATCATCAACAAACGTATTCCGAACATCAACTACTTTCATGCCTTCGGATGCACCTGCTTTGTCTTAAATGATAAGGATGATCTTGGCAAATTCAGTCCCAAAGCGGATGAAGGAGTGTTCATCGGCTACTCCCAGCACGCAAAAGCCTATCGTGTCTACAACAAACGGACGAAGACCGTCGTTGAAAGCGTAAACGTGACTTTTGACGAGGCCCCTGAAATGGTTTCTGAGCATCTTAGTTCAGAACCCGCGCTTACTGGTGTGTTAGCCTCTGGACAATTCCGTTCGGAAGCTACACAATCTCCAGTGAATCCACATCATGCGTCTACGTCAAGAGCACATCTTTCTGATTTGGATCTACTGTTTGAATTCTTTTATAATGACTTATTTAATGTTCAATCTAATTCTAAGTCATGTGACAGGAATACTGATCAAGCACCAGAAGTGACACAAGTCACTGGCCCTACCGACTCCGGAGGTCCATCCTCGCCTGGTGCTCCATCCTCTACTGCCAATGATCAAGCTTCCCCAAACTCAAGTGATAGACATCCTCTTACTCAGGTTCTTGATGACGGTGCTCCTGAACCGACTCCTGTTTCCGTTCAACTTCCTGCACCGACTCCTGTTGAAGGTGCTCTCGCAGCTTCCTCTCCGGCAATCCCGGAACCTCCCATCGTTTCCTCTCCAGCTGAGTCGTCCTCTACTCCTTGTTCGACTCCCACTAAGAAGCTTCCACCTCACAGGCCATCATCCCTCGAGGCAGTTCAGGATTTACCCCCAGGTGGTCATGTGGATTCCGATACCTCCCATCAAACATATCAACCTCATCCACACACCACCAAGTGGACTCGAGCACACCCCCTTCATCAGATCATCGGTGATCCCTCTACACCAGTTCAAACTAGATCCACCACCGCGAATGACTATTTATTTTCCTCGTTCCTCAGCCGTATCGAACCTTCCACTGTCTCTGAAGCGCTGAATGATCCGGACTGGGTGATTGCTATGCAAGAGGAACTCAACCAATTTGAGACCCTCAAAGTATGGCGCCTAGTTCCCCGACCTAAGAACAAGACGGTGATAGGGACTAAATGGATTTTTAAGAACAAGAAGGACGAAAACGGCATCATTGTTCGGAACAAAGCGCGTCTAGTGGCTAAAGGATATCGCCAGCAAGAAGGAATTGATTACGATGAGACGTTTGCACCGGTTGCTCGCATTGAAGCGATCCGCATGTTCCTCGCCTACGCCACTCACAAGAATTTCATCGTCTTTCAAATGGACGTGAAATCCGCGTTCCTCAACGGCGTGCTCAAGGAGGAAGTCTATGTCTCGCAACCCGAAGGCTTCGTGAGTACTGCAAATCCGCATTACGTCTACTTTCTTGACAAGGCCCTCTACGGTCTTAAGCAAGCGCCACGAGCCTGGTATGATGCACTCTCATCCTTCTTAGTCAAGTATGGCTTCTCTAAAGGTAAAATTGATACTACTTTATTTATTAAAAGAGAGAAGAACGATATCATTCTTGTACAAATTTATGTTGATGATATAATCTTTGGCTCCACGAACCCCAAGTATTGTCAGAACTTTTCTGCCTTAATGAGTAAACATTTTCAAATGATCATGATGGGGCAAATGAATTTTTTCCTGGGTCTTCAAGTAAAACAATTACAAACAGGAATTTTCATTAATCAATCTAAGTACATCTCGGATATTCTTCGGAAATACCAGATGGAACAATCTTCATCTATGAAAACCCCCATGTCCACTACTATAAAGCTTCACTCCGATCCTGATGGTAAGGATGTGAATGCTACTATTTATAGAGGTATGATTGGGTCTCTGATGTACTTGACGGCTAGTCGGCCTGACATTATGTTCTCGACCTTCTTGTGTGCAAGATTTCAGTCAAAACCTAAAGAGTCTCACTTAGCTGCGGTTAAGCGAATTTTTCGATATTTAAAAGGTACTGCTGATCTTGGTTTGTGGTACCCAAAAGAGACAGGTTTTGAATTGACAGCCTACTCGGACGCTGACCACGCTGGAAACATGCTGGACCGGAAGAGCACGTCGGGTCATGTTCAGTTCTGGGGCGATCGTCTTGTCAGCTGGGCTTCTAAGAAGCAAAACTGCGTGTCCACCTCCACCGCCGACGCGGAGTATGTAGCAGCCGCCAGCTGCTGCTCGCAAGTTATCTGGATGCGCACCCAGCTCAAAGATTATGGCTTTAATTACTCCAGGATTCCCATATACTGCGACTCGAAGAGCGCTATAGCCATATCAATCAATCCCGTCCAGCACACGAAAATGAAGCACATTGATGTGCGCTATCACTTTATAAAAGATCACGTGGAAAAAGGTACTATCGAACTCTATTTTGTTAATTCAGAGCATCAGTTGGCAGACCTATTTACCAAAGCCTTGGACGAAAAACAATTTAATTACCTTGTGTCCAAGCTAGGTATGCTAAATCTGAAAGTTTGATCCGTTCGCAGCTCTCTACGAGGTTCATTCAATAACGAATGACTGTGCCAAATGCACCAGTGCCTTGTCTCTGGTTGCTAGTATACACACTCCGTGGTTATTGCATTTTACTCGTTCAACTCTGTGTCCGTTACGAACTTCTGTATCAACAAAGTAGATTTCGTGTTTTTCCCGCTTCTTTTGTGGTCGTGTGTCTGTTTTTGTGATTTTGTGTACAGTTTATCTCTTGCTCGCTGAAAAGTGAAAGTTGATTGGGGTGGATCCACAACCCGGTAATGTGTTCAAGGGGAGCTCTAGCGTCTGATAGTTGGTAAGTTTCACGGGTCCTCCATTCGAGTGGGTCCTATGTTTGGACCTCCTCTTGGTAATTCTTTGAGGGGGAGCTGTGTTTTGGGTATTTTTCTTTTCTGCGAATTTATTTCCGTTCTTCTCGTATTCGAAAAAGTCAAAAATATTTTATGTCTTTCAGTTTTCCTTTTACTTAAGAAAATCCCAAAAATATTTTACTCTCTTAGCTTCATTTTGTTTTGTTTTATTTTGTTTGTTTCGGCCCAAAATCTACCAGCCCCCCCCTCCCACGGCCCAAGCCCACGACTTCTCCGGGGGTTTATAGACCCCGGTCGAGCGTTTGTTTCTCTTCTCCGCATTCGATCACTCCCCTGCTTCTCCCTTCTAAATCTCTCTCTCGCCCGGACCTCTCCTCCGACCGAATTCCTTGACCGAAACTTTCGTATCCATCGTCTTCTACATCTTAAATCGATCAGGTAGGTTCGATATGCTGCTGTTGAGGTTCCTTCGATCGATTGTAATCGTTCGGTTTTGGTTTTAAGTTGTGTTGGTCAATCGCTCGGCAGTCGATTCATCTTCTCCGGGGGTATACTCCGATCAAGGGTTACGCCTCGGTCGAAGACTCCCCCGGTCGAAGTCTCCTCCGGTCATATGGCTCCTCCGGTCGAATGACCACCGGTCTTAATAGACCTCCGGTCATATGGCTCCTCCGGTCGATTGACCACCGGTCTTAACAGACCCCCGGTCTTAGTATCCTCCGGTCGAACACCTCATCCGATCGAGCATTCATCCGGTCTTATGAGACCTCCGGTCGAATGCCTTGTCCGGTCATGCTTTTATCCGGTCGAATCCAAGATGTTGGTGCTTAGTTATACTTGTTCTTCTGTGTGTTAATGAGGAAATTTTGTTGGTTATATGTGCTGGTGCAAGTCTATGCGCCTTGGTGACTGACCCTAATTCACGAGTAGGGTTTGCTCTTCCAGTGTTTGGAGTTACTATCCAGTGTGATCTAAATCATGATTGTATAACTCCAACGGCTATTATCTTATTCCAAACCTGCGTACTAATCGATTCATTCTTCACAGGTACAATGGCACAAAACCAGCCACCAGCAATTGATCCAATCGCAGATGCGGAACTGATTCCCGAGGATCAGTTCCTTCCACTTACAGCAAATAACTACCATCTCGATGTGACCCAACTTGCCATTCAACATCAGGTCATCATCGAGATACTAAGGGGCCATCCACTCTCCTATGCTCTAACGGAAACCGCCACCGTTCCAATCATATACTTACAGCAATTCTGGCGTTCTCTTCATGCCTTCGAAGCCGATGGCGGTTTCCATCTTGAAGGTCGGATAGATCACACACCAGTGCTTCTCACAAGTGATCTATTCCGCCAATTTCTTCGGTTACCGACCGCCGGATCCGTAGCTGGCCAAGAAGACTTCGACACCCTTGTCACAGATGCTACATTGTGCACCGATCTTCTCTCGTTGGGATACGGGTGCAGAACTCCGCATACCAGCAACCTTCAACCGCAAACATCTATCGACGTTATGGTACACGTTGTTCACGTATATCAATCGGTGTCTTTCGTCTATAACGAAGGGCATTGATCAGACGAGCGCTCCGATTCTACGCATCTTTCACGCGGTGGCATTCAATCGCCACGTGGACTTTGCCGATCTTCTCTGGTTTGAACTCATCCAGAGAGTTCGTTCTACTGCATCTCGCCGGTCAAACTTCATCCCATTCATGCGGTTCCTACAGATCATCATCCGGAACTACATGAACCTGTATCCCGAGATACAGCGCCGCTCTACCCACCCGATGTGTCCACAACATCCAACCCGCAAGATTCCTTCCCGTGCTGATCCGGAAGGTGTTGTCGCCCGACAAATCCCAGTCGGTGTACTAGACCATGCTCGTCCCACGGCACTGAGTGTGATAGCTTATAGGCACACACACAACATCCCAACTCCTATGGTCCGGCCAGGACCGGCAGGACCTGCCCAGGGAGCAAGACCTGAGCGACGTGAGGGTCCGCGTCCACGAACGAGAGGTGGGAGCGTCCGGATAGCTGGGGCTTCCGGACAGGGTGTGTCGAGAGCTGTTACTGTGAGGGGATCTGGAGTGGGCAGTGCCGTTGGATCGAGCCAGCCTAGTTCGTCAAGACAACCATCCTCGCCACCGACAACAGAGCCTCCAATGACAGAAGAGGCAACAGATTCTGAAGCCCTTCAAGTTCAGTCCTCTTCTGTCGCTGCTACTGAAGAAACACCAGCCACTTCCGACACAGAGGAAACACATACCGCATCATCGGCATCAAATGAAGAGTCTTCTGACTCTGATGGTGACGATAATCAGCCCCCATCCGGAGAGATAAGGAGAGCGGAGGGAGTATTAGTTGAACATCAAGAGGTGAGCTGTGTGAGGGAAAGGCGGAGTAAGCTACATTCGGAGAGTACACGAGTGATGGGACAACCATCTTCGGTTGTATCCCCCCCAGCCACATCTAGCCAGGTAGCCACATCTGCTACCCAGTCTCATGTGTTGGGACTGGGTATTGAAGAAGCCGCCGTGGACCTAGCGGCGCACTTGCACGCCCAACCAAGCCACTCCACCATCTCTCAACAGATGGTGGTTTCACATGATCACGGGGATTTAGCACATACGCTATCGGGCTCTCACTTGGAGGGTGCCGATATTGAAACAAGAGAACAACTGCCCCCGTTCTCGCCTTCTTTGCATACACGGAGTCTAGATCCATTTGTAATACATGTCATTCCTAGGACACAGATTCCGTTTTCGGCTATCGCCGGTAGCCTAAGTGGCCCGGCCGGAACAGCCATAGTAAACCCACCTTCGGGTAGGTTACGAGGATTGGATGGAAGTCCTACCACGGCTATCATCACGCCAACCGTGAACGTAGGCGGCTCGACTTCTACAGTCGTTGCTACAACGGGAAGTCTAAGTGACCCCGGCGTTACCCAAACTGAGTTTGTCTCAAGGGAATACATGGACGGCGCCCTAAAGGCTATCCAATCTATGATGACGGAGGAGTTGGACAACCTCAAACGCATGGTCAAAGGCAAAGGTCCAGCGACTGAGCCGGAGACCACATCTATTCCATCTTTTCTATCAGCTGCAGATCTGTCCATACCTGAGCTAAAATCTATCCTTCTCGCCAAACTTATAGCCCAATCTCAAACCGAACCCACCCAGGATGCCGATTTGTTATCCTTACTTCGTACTCAAGCATCCACACCTACCCCACCTACACCCCAACCTATCGTCTCTGCCGAGGCCTTCCAGATTCAACAAGCTATGCTTCAGTCACTTCAACAAACCGTAGCTGTTTTGACTGAACGCCTTTCAGCAGTGGAAGATACCTGTCGTGGCCAGGCAGAACGGCTCAAGCGCCGACATGATGATCAGGATGATCCTGATCACCATGAGGGGGAGAAGCGCCAACGTCGATCTGAGACGGAGTCTCATGTAGTGGAGTCGGAACAGGTTGAACAGGGTACGGGTTCGGGTACAAGAACAGAGGGACAGAGGGACAGAGGCAGGAACAGGAACGGGAACCAGTGACAGATCTGATACTATATGATTATCCGACGGTTGAAAAGCCTGAGGAATTTGATTTTGATTCTCCGATAGTTCCTGAAGATTGGGCATTGATACTTGATCCGTATGAAGTTAATGAACCTACGGAAGAATGTGTTAACACTGAACGAGCGCTGGTAGTCATGCAAGCCGAGATAGATGAGATCATTCATTCGGACTATCAGTCAGACGATCAGACTTCTGTAGCGGTTCCTCTTTTGACCTATTCTGTTGCTAATCCTGAACTTCCTGAAACAGATTTTCCCTTCAGGTCTCCTCCAGCATCTCCAGTTATGGGAACAGAAAGTACTACTCCAGTGCGTCCATCCAAGTGGGAAAGAGTCCGAATAAAAGTTCCTTTCCTTGAAGAAAGCCAAAAGAAGATCTTTGCCCACTGGATACGTAAGTATGATGAAGTCGTATTACATGGTCTACAGTCAATGAAAAGCAAGGAACAGCAGCGTGAACTCATATTTGTGTACAAGAAGTTTCAAGTCAAAAACAACAAGACAAAGCTGAAGATTACATCGGTTGATCAGATACTATCTAGTTTCTTCATGAAAGTAAAGTATTCAGATTTCATGGTGACTAGAGAAGATGGTCAGAAGTATTGTTTCTCTGAAGCTGACTTTCCGTTTCTTGAACCACAAGATCTGCTGTTCATTCTTCGAGACTTAAAGACCAGAACTAACAGACCCGGGGAAGTCATTGATGCACTTGAGACAGTAAAGAGATATATGAAGTGTGCAATGAAGCTTGCCTCGGTGGAAGATTTTCAGATCGGGTTAGAAAGCAACTAGCCAAAGATTAATCTGTTTAATCCTGATTTGAAGATTCCGTATGATACCCAGAATGTACCTGAGTTTACTGTGATAAAGCTTCCAGAGTTTGGCATGACCTACGTGAATGACAAAGGAATTATGCGTTTCATTCGTTTCAATCAGATTGCCAGATTCTGCGATGGTACGTTGATGTTGCTGAAAGACAAGTTAAAGCGTGCCCTTGATAAAGAAGAAAAAGGGGTTCAGCTTTCGGATCCTAAATACAAGCCACTTGTTCTTGAAGCACTGGGCGTAATTGAAGAGCGACTGGAGTACAGGACTCAGATTCGATATTTCGAGATCAGCTTTGGTTTCCGAAAAATCTTTGTTCCTAACTGGCGTGATTATCAACTTCTATTTAAAGGGGGAGATTGTTAGGGCCATTTTCAATGTTAAATAGAAGTTCAGGGTAGTTTGTGACAAGTTGTAATTGTTGTAAGCTTGCTGGGCCTTAAAGCCCATAAGCCCATTAGGCCTGCGAGCCCGAGTATTTAAAGTTATTTCTATTTCATTTGTTAAGTTAGAAATTATTATTCTGTTTACTAGTCGTTAGGTTTACATATTATTATCAGAAATTCTCTCTGTAAACCTTAGCCCTTTGAAGTTTATATCAATCATATGACTAGTTGTTGTGGCCAATATTTTGTTCATCATTGTTCTTATATTTGTTGATTGCACTGAAACTGGGATCTACACAAACCCTAGTAGTGATTCAATCCAAGAACGATGGCAGGACTGGTGTTTGTTGATGATCACAATGAATTGGCAATGCTACAGAAACCAAAGCAAGCAGAGGGTTTTCACCAGATTATGGATTTCCTAAAATCCTCCCACATCGCCTACGCTTTAACTGTCAATCCCACAATCTATGTGAACATCTGCGACAATTCTGGGCCAATGCTTCCATTCACACTGACGATGGCAATCAAATCATCAAATCAAGGGTTTGTGATAAACCTCAAACCATCACAGAAGGCTGTATACGCATTCATCTACGACTAGATGATGCTTCAGGTATTACCTCTCTTTCCAAGGAAGATCTCTTCCAAGTACTTGGTCGAATGGGGTATTAAGGTCCAACTGAGGTCTATAATTTTTCAAAAACAGATTTTCACCGCAGTGGAGATTTTTGGTTCATACTCTGCAACATTGTATTTCTAGAAAAACAACTAGATGGAGTGAGTTCAGCAGTACCTTAGCTTATGCTCTAGTCTGCTTAGCTACCTCTAGAATGTTTAATTTTTCTCAAATGATTTTCAATGATTTAATGTCAAACCTGGATACCAAAACCAAAAGCTTTTATATGTATCCAAGGTTTGTGCAAGAAGTACTAAATAATGAATTGACGGATTTACCCTCTTCTAATGAGGTGTATGTACCAAAACATCCCAAAGGGAAGGTATTCTCCAACATGAAAAGACCAAGTAAGGACTTTTCTGGACAAGAGACACCATTGTTTTCTACAATAATGGTTATGTCTCATTCCCATGGTGAGGCATCAGGGTCAAAGCCCACATCTGACCACCCAACTGATGACCTACCCATACCATTTAGTTCAATTGATACTCCTCAGATCCCTATTGTCAAGCCAAAATCCCCCATCACCAAAACATATACAAGGAATAAGGTACAGAAGGTTCCTTCCCTTCTTGTATCTTCACCCCCAAAGCCTACAAGCCCTCTGATGGAGCATTCTCCAGCAGATAATATCGAAAGGGAAACCACAGGGGTGTCTCCCAACCCCAAGAAGGTTCTCTCTAAGGAGAAGGAAGAGCATGTGGGCAACAAGGCTCACACTACTGATTCTGCACAAGGTGTAGGACAGGACAATGTGAACATCTCTAGGACCTTCCCCACGACAACTTTCGATGAGCAATCATCTAAAGGTCCTAGGTGCCAAGAAACCACGGGGGTAGAAGGTGCTTCTGCTAGGCAGAAGGCCTCTACTAAAAGATCCAAGGATCCTTCAAGGGTGGTAAAAACACCTAAAGGAGGTGAGGACAGATATAACTACTTAGAATTGATGGACACACTTGGTACAATTAGTCTGGAAGTTCACAATCAGGATCTGGAAATAAAAGAGATGAAGAAGGTGATTATCTCTCAGCAAGAACAGATAATCAAATTGAAGAAAATGGTGCTCAATCTGGTGCACAAAAAGAGGAGAAAACAATTCATCCTGAAGAAGAGGGGAAGTACACATGATGCTTCCAAAAAGGGGGAGTATCAAGAAGCAGAGGGTGAGAAGGGCATGGAATTTCAGTTTGAGGGGGAGACTGGTGCTGAAAAAGAAAAGTAGGTTGGTGCAGAAGCAGAAACAAGTTTAAAGGCAGCAGTATCTGAACAAGCAGTAGAAACCTTTGCAAAAGTAGCAGAAATAGGGAAAGCAACAGTAACTGAGTCTGCAGCAGAAACTGAACAAGAAGTAGTAACTATAACAGCAGAAACAAAATTATCCAGGGAAGAGATTGAAATTGCTGAAACTATAGTAAAGGCAAAGAATGACACTCCCAATGCTACTCCAAAGGCTAAGGGAGTGGTCATTAAAGAAGGAGGATCAGAGACAAGAAGGAAAGAAGTCAGTATGGCAGAGGCCAAAAAGGAAAAGAGAAGATGGATGAGCCTGTAAAAGCAGTGAAGAAGCAAACTCAAATAGAATTGGATGAAGAGGTGGCTAAGAACTTGCAAGAGGAATTGGAAAAGGAGGAAGAGATCCAATCTGCAAAAGACAGAGAGATTGCTTTAGATTTGTCTACAAAGCTTAATGAAGAATATCAAAGGAGTTTGAAGAATGTTGTTGCTGCTAAGAAAGTCACAATAAGAGCAACTAGGCAAAAGCAAAGAAAGCCTTCAAAGATATTTCTGGCTAATCAAGAAAGAAGAAAGATGATAAACTTCCTGAAATGGTCCATTGGAGTCCTTGAAGGAATGTTTACCAACATGCCTTTTAGCAGAATAGAGGAGTTGTACAAGAAGGAGATGGCCAAGCTTCAAGGACATTTCAGTCAGAGGGTTGAGGTTGAAAGAAAAATGAAAGAATGGCATAATTTGAATATTCAACAACCATTCCCTGACAGTGAAGAAGTCACTCCTATCAAAGAAAAGTCATAAGTGAAGCAAGAAGAGACCTTAGCTCAGAAAATTGGAGCTATAAAAAGAAAGAAATCTATTGCTACCAAGAAACAGGCAAAGAGGCCAAGAATTGAAGAAGTTGAAAAGGAGAATGAAAGTGAAAGAGTAGAAGCAGAATCAGCAGAACATGTGCTAGAGCAGAATCAAGATCCTACAAGTCAATATACAGAAAAACCAAGACAATCTGATGTGCAATTTGATTTGTACATGACAGTATCTGATAAACAACCTCTGAAGGTTGATCCCATTTCAGTGAATGCTCCTGAAATCATTCATTGGGATATTTTGGTAGACCAAGGCAAAGAATACTTCAGGATCAAGAGAATGGGTGATCATTATGAAGTGTATGCTACATGGGGTAAAATTATCAGAATTTGTTCTAGGTCTGATTTGGAAGAAATGCACAAAGTTGGGTTGAGCTTATATGGTAAAGTGTTGAAAGAAGCTAGGATGAGTCTAACAAAGATGGCCATGGAATACTTGTGCATGATGTTTGATTCTGAAAGAGTGCAGTATGTTATCAAAGACTTGCATCTTGAGAATAAATTTAAAAGAATAGATAGTTGGATGTTATGTGAGAGATGTGGAGTCTATGCCATCACTATTGATAAAAGCTATCATGAGTATTACCTGGTTGACAAGGAGTACAACCACAGCAAGGCAAAGATGCAAGGGATGTTGAAAGCAAAGTTGGTCTGCCCTAAAGATTCAAAAATGGCAAGGATAGTGATCAAGAGAATCATCAATCAGAGTATGGGATTAAATCCTGATTTGGGAATTTGAGCAGTTTTTGAAAGCATCATGAAGACCACAATTTTCTGAAGAACTTAACTTATCAGTTTGAAAAGTTAAGTTAGGGGGAGATTGTTGGGTCTGAAATGAACTAAGTATGGTTAGTGCTGCTTTGTATTGAAGGATTACTACTTCTGAGTATATTACTACTGCTAGAGGTTTTAATACTGCTTGAAAGTTAATACTGCTAGTAGTTAGTACTGCTTGAAGATTACTACTGCTAGCATGTTAGTACTGTTGAAGATTGAAGATTAATGTTGTTGGATGATTAATACTGCTTATGAAGATAAAGATGCTTAAAGCGAAAGACTAGGAGCTGAAGATAATGATGAAGATAATTATGGAATGGATGCTAAAGATCAATATTTCTTTTGTAATTATCTTGTAATTAATTCTGTATATATAGTCTAGAAGTCTTTGATAGAAATAGTTTTTTTAATATACAAATTGTTTGTTTTAGAGAGAATTAACCTCAAGGTTCTTTGTAGTCCTTTCAATAGAGAAGTATTGAACGTCTGTTGAGCTTGTTCAACAGATTGAGGTTTTGTTTGTAATCATTGAGTTCAATCAATATAACTTGTGATTTGAGTTCATACACTGTTTGATTGATTTACTGTTAAAGCGTTTTTCCGCGACTTCTTTAACATAGTTTCTGAGTGTTTATTAAATTCTTGTTTAGAATTTCGATCCTGACAGAGATCTCAAAAGATATATAACAAAAACATCTACAAGAACAATTACAAATTTCCTGATGAGTTTTTGAAATTTTATGAGGACATGGTCCAAATCTATGCATTCCAACCAGAGTAAGACCAATTATTTCCTATGAAGGCTAAAAAGGCTTCAAACTTGGTTTTGTTTTCAATTAAAGGGTTAAACCAAAAACCTTTATAAAAATTATTTATGTCTTTGAAAACTTTTCCCACTATTAAATACTTAATATCAAGGGTAAACAGATCGAAAACTAATAAATAGGTAAGATTCTTTTTTAGATGCTCGGAACAAAATATTTCATAATTACTATGACAGAAACATTTACAAGGGCAATTACAAATATTCTGATGGAGTTTGGATAAAGGATGGGGACATTTTCCAGGTTCATGCATATAAACAAGATATAACAAGGATAATAATAAAAATTTCTTTATGGAGGGAAAGGGATTAGAAAACCAATATATCAGAGGTTGTATAAATTTATATCAAATAAATAAATATATGTATTATCTTATTATCAAAATTTAAAAAGATAAGATCTTGTTTTAAGAATATCATAACACGCATTTTGATCACTCTGTTATCACTTTTTAAAAACATTTCTTAACAAATTCCGAGAAAACTTTGTTTAAAACTTTCTTTCAAGAAACTCACCTTTTTGGACTAATTCTTACTTTTTTTCTCCCTAAAATGCCTATCCACGGCTAACAGCGGGTACTGCTTCCGAAGTTAAACATCCTTACGTCTTTTGTTTCAAAAGATTGTTTTAAATTTTCTAAGAATTAAGAAAGACAATTTTTTAAAATTACAACTAAGACAATTCTTAGAGGTTTGGCTCATTGGCTCATTGCCTGGCAATTATACCTTTGCCATGTAGGTATAAACTAACAGCGACAAAATATCTTTATGATAGATTTCTCAAGATATTGTCTTCATCAATAAAGATATAAAAGATAATAACAATATTTAAGTATTTAACATAAATTTCCCAACATGAATTGGCTTTCTAAGCCTTGAGGCTTTTAGCCTTCCATACAGAATTTAAGAACTGGCCTTGTATTTATACAGTCGGATGATTACAAGAGTCGAATGCTTACAGAACTTCAAACTGAAATCTTAGAACACTCTCACACTTCTTACACACAGCTATTTATATATATATATATATATATATATTTTATATAAAGCTTAAACCAAAACTACATATATATAGTGGCATAAAGCAGATGTAACCGGCTACCGAAGGCTTCCACCGGTTATAAAGTTGTTTGTCGTTGCACGATAGTGGAGGAGAAAAAGGAGCCACCGACAAAAGTAGATTCTTTCTTTTGTAAAGTTGGGTCCAACATGGTTGTGTTTGTCAAAATCTTAGAGAAAAGGATGAATAAGATATTCAAAAATATTCTTAGCCGTCCACGTTGTTGTTGGTATTTACAACTGTAGAGGACAGGTGTAAATCAATCAATCTTGCATTTTATCTCGATGTGCATGTCTGACCAAGTCTTTAAGCTTTTTGTTTTTGTAGAAAACAATCCTATCGTCTTCTTCATCAGCTTCATCTTTGAAGAATCTTAAAAATGAATAGCATGAAACTGCAGATGGTATGTAAATCTTGACAATAGGTGTTTCTCCAAACAAAGAACAGTCTTCAAATAACAAAATTTCAGAGTTCTACAAGAAGTCTGAAAAATGTACATGGTAGAACCATAGCATCACATCATCAGTAGTTTGACCAGTAATGAACTACCAGCATGGATTGTGAGGCAACAATTCTTTATCCCAGTCTAAAGAGAAAGACTTCGACATTATCTTGATAGTTGATCAACTAGGTTCAGGTTTACATTTCCAGAATTTAGGTGGTGAAACAAATATATCAACTGAGATGATAGAATTATCATCATATCTTTTGATAATTGATATGGCTTGTTTAATCCTTACAGGAAGCCAATCTATTTGTTTAAGATAAAAAAGGATTAGTCCGCAAAGTAATCCATATTTGAAAAGATCATGAAAACTTATTTTTTTCATTTCTAAACATTTGTTCTGATGCGATGGTGAGATCAATCTAAACAGTTCTGAAAAATCTTTTCATTTCATTTTTTGGTACTGGAATTTCTTCCAATTGTACTGAAAATCCTTGAATAGGTGATCGTGAAATTACCATTAGCCATTCTTGTAATTTCAAAATGTTTGAAAGTTGATGTCAGAGATATCAACTAAATTATTTAAAAATGAAAAACAATCAAGATTTGGTATTACCAAATTTTGAGTATTAAGATCTTCTGGATCTGGCATTATATTTTTGCCTTTCATCTGTGAAGATGAAGAAGATGTCAATGTTTTAATTTTTAAAGGGAGTCCTAAACCGGAGTCCGATTTTTCATCTTTAGAAAGATGACAGTTCTCTGAAGAAAGGTCCAAATAATAGTTGAAGCCAACTTTATTATGAGTAACTTGGACAAATTTAAAAAACTATGAAAGCCCTTCCAAAGTGATTGAAGAGGTTTCTGATTTTCAATTTTTGCAGCAACATCTGTCCAATTTTTGTAAATTCCCTTATAAGGTCCATTCATAAGAAGATAGCAATAAAATCTTTTTGGACATTGTTTAATATCATTAAATTTCTGAGCAACCGAGTTAATAATAAAAATTTTCTCATTGGTTTGGTCAGAACTAGTTTTAAGATTCCAAATAGAGTCCCAAATAGAAGCTTCTTCTTTTGTAAGTCTGGATCTTAAGTTGAAAAGGAATTGTTTATCAACAGGATAGACAGGTATGAATTGTCTTCCAACTTGTAACTTATCATCAGTAGCTGGGATGTTCTCTTTCTTGACTACTCTTGCTTTAGGCATCCTTCAAAAATTACAAAGGATTAAACCTTGAGAGTAAATCAGGAATAATATTTGTTTTTCCCTTAATATGTTCTAAGTTAATTTTGATTCCTTTGCAAATAATATATTCATTCAATTTTAACCATCTATTGGACAAAATTTTTGATTCCTTTTTCATATCTGCAAATTTTACTAATGCTTCACAGTCAGTTCTGAGTGTGATCTCTTTCTTCCCTGTTAGAAAGAGTGCAAAAGATTCACAAGAATTAATAACAGCTAAGACTTCAAAGTCTAAAGATGTTAACCTTCCTTTTTCTTTGTAAATTCCAGAAGCATATCTACAAAGACAGTATTCATGGATAGAGGAATATTTTGAGGGTCTTTTTAAAATAATTCCTCCCCATCCATGTTCAGATCCATCTTTCTGGACAACTAGGTAGTCAGAATCAAGAGGCAAACACATTTTTGGAAGATTCTTGACTAGCTGTTTCAGTTTTTGAACAAGCTTAATATCCTCAGAATTAAAATTCCTTGTTCCTTTCACTGAAGTTTTGTTGTATAAAGGTCCAGTATATTTAGAAAGATCCTTGATGAAAGGTCTAGCATAATTTAGAGAACCTAAAAAACCTTGCAGTTGTTTTAAGTTTTCTAACTTATCTGGATATTCAAGAATTCTTCTTGAAGTATGAGGCTGGAGCTTTAGTTTCCCTTTTCCTATTTCTACACCAAGAAATTCAATGTGTTCTCTTAAAAGTTGCATTTTCTTGAGAGAAATAACCATTCCTTCTTTTTCAAAGATTTTAAAAACAATATACAGGTGTGCATAGTGTTCATTCTTATCTTTTGAAAAAACTAAGACATCATCAATATAAACACAAGTAAAATTAGATAAGTGTCTAAAACAGTTATCCATTTTTCTTTGAAAAATTTGAGGGGCATTCTTTAAACCAAAAAGCATAACCTTCCATTCAAAGTGTCATTCACTACATGTAAAAGATGTCCAGGGAATAGAATCAGGGTGAATCTTTACTTGCCGAAATCCAGATTTTTGATCAAATTTTGAAAACCATTTGGCACCTTGGATTTTATTAAGTAAAATTTCCTTTGTGGGAATACAATAGCCATCAATATGGGTATTGTCATTTAATCTTTTATAGTTAAAAACCATTCGTGATTGACAACGTTTTCTTTCAGATTCTTTTTGAACTATAAAAGCTGCAGTTCTATGCTTAGAAGTGCTTCTTGTAATTACTCCAAGCTAAAGTAATTGAGAAATATGCATCTTGAACTCATCAATAGTCCAATTATCATATTTGGGCATACCCGTCTTAAATACTAAGTCTGGATTAATTATCTCAAGTTTACAAAAGATTTGATTTCTTTCCCAAAACTTGGTTGGGATTTCTCCAATGATTTCAGTCTTTAGTAAATGATCCACCATATCATAAATATCTTCATAAGTAAAAGATTTACTTAAAAGTTTTTGGTTTATAATATGGGGTTTTATCAAATTGTATGATAAGTCTAAAAAGGAATATCCTTTAAAAGAGTCATCATCTTCTATTTTCCAAAGTTCATCAAAGTCTGGAAAATCATTTAAAGTCTTTTCAGGACTAAGAGATGTTAGTTTTTTGTACCACTAGTATTTTTGCAAGAACATTCATCAGGAGTACAAATTATCCTGGGATTTTGCAATTCTTCATTTTCTTCACTACTACTTCCACCATGCTTTCAAGCGTACTCTGATATTATTAGTATTTTGAGAGAAAATGTCATAATCATTACACATAGTAAATGATCTTTCTTTTTGCTAGTAAAAAATTCAATACCATGCAAGTCTTTTAAAGAATCAACCCAACATACATCTAAAGAATATACATCTGACCAATCTTGGCAATTTGTTTGAAATTGAACAAGAAGATTTTTTAAATAATGATCGGTAGAATGTATAGTTCCTGAAAAAGTTACAGACTTTAAAGGCTTCTGTGCTTTCACCAGTTTGCTAAACAATTCTGGAGGAAGTATAGAAGAGTCTAAAGTTGTTTGAGTTACCCCTGTATCTATAAAAGCGGGGAGTTGAAACTTCATTCCTTTAATATTAAGGAGGACTAAAACAAAAATGTTTTTCAAAACCTTTTTGTTACAAATTATGGGTATAATCGGAATTATAGCCATACAAGAAGTTGATGGTTGATCATTAATCTGAATTCCCTTGTTTTTTGGAGGTTTCCTAGAAAGAGGAGGAAATTCTTTATTAAACTCTTTTTGAGAAACATTTTGAAAATTAATTTCAAGATTTTCAATTCGATTTTCACGAGTATGTATTCGATCATCTAGGATAGTTAGCGTATCAGTCTTTTGTTTAGGAATATTATGTTCTGGGAGAACATAATTGTAAACAGTAGATAAACAAGAGTAACAGACTTCAATCCTGCATAACTCACATCTTGAACGCTTCTCAAGAGAAGGGTACCAAAAACAATTGTAACACTTAGTGTTAGTGTTGCCAGTATGGAGTTTCCATTTGTGTGTGCAAGCTAAAACTTCAATATTGACAAAGTTGAAGTTTTCAAATAACTCAACTTCTCCTTCAGAAATTCCTAAATTTGTAAAGGAATTATGGTAACCATATTTCTGTTGAAGAGGAGTTTGTGATGGTGCAAGTTGATCAACAAATGAATAACCACTTTGTTGTTGGATATCCTGCATATCATATATGCTAACGATAGAAGTAACACCTCAAAAATCACAGTAAATTAAAACCTGGAAATCTGACAATATGATGTAAGCAATTCCATTAACTTCCCATAAATGGGATCAGTCCTTAAGACTATACAATTCTATACAAGGATTTCATCAAAAGAATGGGACTTAACAATGCCCAACAACAATACTTAAAACATCTCCAAAAACCCCGAGACTCAAAACTCGTCTCTCCAAAAACCCCGGCACCCACCGCTAATGGAAACCTGTTATACACATCATTTGAGAAAAAGTGTCAGACTATAAAGCCTGGTGAAAACATACAGTTTATAAAGCTCAAAAGATATAAACATCAGTAACATAAAGAAATCTTTTCATAAAGGTTTAGTTTATAAAAGATAACATTTCGCCACAACCGGGCCTTTTCGGTCCAAAACTCATCATACGATGACAAAAGAACCATTTTACCAAGGATAGTGGTGTAACACAAAGTAGACCACAAATCCGAGTTATGAGCTAAACACTTGGAGTCCTCAGCAATGAACCCAGAGTCCGTGCTACGAGGTGAGATCGCGCTCCCAAGGGAAACCAATGTATACTCCTTCACTAGGATCACCATGAACCATGGCTAGTATCCGGCCTCACATAACCGTATCAAGTTGCCCCCGAGGAACATGTGATCCATAGCTACAATTTAGGGAATATAACCTCCCAACAAAACAGTCTACTCCAAAACCTAGGGATCCACTAGTAATGGTAAGGACTCGTCACAACAACATATGTGACCTACCATAAATAAATATATGGTAATAAGTACATTTTATAACCAAAATGCTATTATCAGTTCAACTTCTGGTAAGAATGAAAATCATTAAAATGAGTTCATAAACATTCTTTTCAAACGACCACATAATGTGCAAGTAAAACATCATTTTACTTCAATAAGGCGGAACCCGTCAGTTTAGTCAGAACTGACCGGGAACCCCGAGAATCACCAAAAACTTCATTTATAACAAAATGTAGAGAATATAAAATCATACCGTAGAACTACTTTAGATTTCGCAAATAAGAGTTTTGATATGTATAAAGTTTGTAAAATGTAGTAGGAACTCACCGATAGGTTTTTGGAATAAAACCTAGAAAACCAGATAACGATCACGATGAAGAGGTGAAGCTTAAAACACCGACCCCTTGCTAGAAACACCGAAAGCTAGCAACCAAACGAGACTTCGAAGATCGAATGATAAAGAGAGAGAGTTTAGAGAGAGAGAAGAGATATTTTGATTTTGAGATAAAGTGAAGTTTGGGAAACTGAACCTCTTTAAGACGGTCAATGCAACTTCGCGGGTTATGCCGCGACTTCAACCCGCGGCATAACTCGCCCGTGTCCAAAAACCCAAAACCATCCAGTGGGTTACGCGGGTTATGCCGCAACCTCTAGTCGCGGTGTAACTCGCGTAGTTCTCAAAATCCAACATCCAACAGAGGGTTACGCGGGTTGTGCCGCGACTTCAACTCGCGGTGTAACTCACGTAATTCACTATTTCTTCCCAAAACTCTCAAAACTCTAAAACAACACCAACCAAACACGGAGCTAATCGGCAAAAGCTTAACACAAGAATAACAAGATTACACAACGGAAATCCGGGGTGTTACAATCCTCCCCAACTTGGGAATGATTTCGTCCCCGAAATCCAAACTATTCGAAAAGATGAGGATATCTTCGCTTCATATCCTCCTCGGCTTCCCACGTCACATTCGCTCCCCGGTGATGCTTCCACTGCACCTTGACCAAGGTGACTTCTTTATGACGCAACTTCTTAGACTTTCTCTCTAAGATGGCATCGGGTTCTTCCATACAACGGTTGCCTTCGTCAACCCTTAATTCTGAGAGGGGAATGACGCTGTCTTCCACCGCCAAACACTTCCGGAGGTAGCAAACATGAAACGTGTTGTGTATTCTACTCAACTCCGGTGGCAGTTCCAACTGGTAGGCTTGCAAACCCACCCGTTTAAGCACTTTGAAAGGTCCAAGGAAACGGGGACTCAACTTCCCACGTTTTCCGAACCGTATAATGCCTTTCCACGGCGACAATTTAAGCATAACGCGGTCGCCCACTTGGAATTCCATCGGTCACCTCTTCTTATCGGCATAGCTCTTCTGACGATCTTGAGCCGCTTTCATTCTTTCATGAATGCACTTGACCTTATCGTCAGTCTCTTGCACAATCTCAGGTCCAGCGAACTGCTTTTCTCCTGCTTCAAGCCCGCATACGGGAGTCCGACACTTTCGCCCATACAAAGCTTCAAAGGGTGCCATTCGGATACTAGAGTGGTAGCTATTGTTATAGGAAAACTCCACCAAAGGCAGGTGAGTGTCCCAGCTACCCCCGAAATCGATGACACAAGACCTCAACATGTCTTCCAAGGTTTGGATCGTTCGTTCGCTTAGCCCGTCGATTTGCGGATGGTAAGTCGTACTCAACTTCACTCGAGTACCAAGCTCTTTCTGAAATCCATCCCAGAAGTTCGAAGTGAACCGACTGTCGCGATCCGACACGATCGACAATGGTATGTCGTGCCTCGAGACTACCTCATCGATATAAAGCTTCGCTAACTTATCCATCGGTAGAGTCTCGCGTATAGCCAAGAAGTGAGCGCTCTTTGTCAATCTATCAACTATCACCCAAATGGTATCGTGACCTCGAAGAGTTTTAGGCAACTTCGTCACGAAGTCCATGGTGATATGCTCCCACTTCCACTCGGGAATCTCTAAAGACTGAAGACTCCCATACGGTCTCTGATGTTCGGCCTTAACTTGCGAACACTTCACACAACGCTCAACGTAACGTGCCACATCAAGCTTCATTACTGGCCACCAATAGTGCAGCTTCAAGTCCCTGTACATCTTTGTACTTCCCGGATGAATGGAATACTTGGACTTGTGTGCATCTTCCAGTAACAGCTCACGGTTACCCCCAATCTTGGGCACCCACACATGACCGCTGAACAGTTTCACTCCACGACTATCTTCCGTTAAGAGCAAACGCTTCTTAGTCATGACTTCATCCTTTAGATTCTCTTCTAGCAGTGCTTCCAACTGTGATGTCTTGATCTTCTCAACAAGACTAGACACTAGCTCGATTCTCGAATGGGTAGCTCGAATACTTCCGCTATAGTCCTTTCGACTTAGCGCATCGGCCACCACGTTCGCCTTACCTGGATGGTAAAGCAATTCACAGTCGTAATCTTTCAGCAACTCGAGCCACCGTCTTTGCCTCATATTCAGCTCTTTCTGACGAAAGACATATTTCAGGCTCTTGTGATCTGTGAAAAGAGTACATTGCGTGTCGTATAGGTAATGTCGCCAAAGCTTCAAGGCGAACACCACCGCTGCTAACTCCAGGTCATGAGTTGGATAATTCTGCTCGTGAACCTTAAGCTGCCTCGAGGCATAAGCGATTACTTTGGCTCGTTGCATCAACACGCAACCCAATCCCATCTTTGAAGCGTCGCTGTATACCACAAAATCTTCCGACCCTTCAGGTAACGTCAAGATCGGAGCTTCACACAACTTCTTTTGAAGGATCCGGAACGCTTTCTCTTGGGGTTCAGTCCATTCGAACTTCACATTCTTCCGAGTCAGAACTGTCAAGGAAGAAGCGATCTTCGAAAAGTCTTGAATGAATCTCCTGTAGTATCCCGCCAGACCCAAGAAACTTCTGATCTCTGACGGACTCTTAGGAGGCTCCCAATTCATCATAGCTTCAATCTTGGAGGGATCTACTTTCACTCCGTCCCGAGTGACTACGTGCCCCAGAAATTGTACTTCTTTAAGCCAAAAGTCGCACTTGGAAAACTTGGCGTACAACCTCTCTTTTCTCAATACTTCCAGAACTTCACGTAGATGCTGCTCGTGTTCCGACTCACTCTTGGAGTACACTAGTATGTCATCAATGAATACAATAACCGACTTGTCGAGGAAAGGTCGGCATACTCTATTCATCAAGTCCATAAACACAGCTGGTGCGTTCGTCCGGCCAAAAGGCATTACAAGGAACTCGTAATGGCCGTAACGCGTTCTGAAAGCCGTCTTCGAAACATATTCTTCTCTTACCTTCACTTGGTGATAACCTGATCGTAAGTCGATTTTGGAGAAACAACCCGCTCCTTGAAGTTGATCGAACAAATCGTCTATTCTCGGAAGCGGATATCTGTTCTTCACTATAGCTTTGTTCAACTCACGATAGTCAGTGCACATTCTCATTGTGCCATCCTTCTTCTTGACAAATAGGACCGAAGCTCCCCAAGGTGACGAACTCGGTCTTATGAATCCCTTCTTCAATAGCTCTTGGATTTGTGCTACCATCTCTTGCATCTCCGATGGCGCTAAACGATAAGGTGCTTTAGCGATCGATGCAGCGCCAGGCACAAGATCAATCCGAAACTCTACCTGACGATCGGGTGGTAACCCGGGCAAGTCGTCCGGAAAGACATCTGGAAACTCACGCACGATCTTCACATCTTCCAGCTTTGATTTCTCCAACTTGGCATCGATCACATAGGCTAGGAAAGACGAACATCCTTTTACTAGACACTTGCGTGCCTTTGCCATTGCGATTATTGCCAGTTCACCCTTTCTCCTTTCACCGTAGATGACAATGATTTCACTAGAGGGGTTGGGAAGTCGAATCAACTTCTTGGAACATAAGATCTCGGCATGATTGTTTGTCAACCAATCCATACCGACCACAACATCAAAACCCCCGATTAACATCGGCAGTAAATCGATCGAGAATTCTCTCCCTTTGATACAAAGAGTACACTGCTTCAGAACCTCGTGGATCAGAACTTGACTACCATCAGCTATTTCTACTACTAACGCATCCTCAAGACTAGTAGTGGGCATAACAATTTTCTGACGGAACAATTCAGATACGAAAGAGAAACTAGCACCCGTATCGAATAAAATACGAGCAGGTACAGAGTTTATAAGAAAAGTACCCGATACCACATCAGCGGATGCCCTGGCCTCTTCAGCCGTCATCTGAAAAGCTCGACCCTGAACCTTAGGAGGGTTCTCCTTCTTTGCTAACACGCTACCCGACACAAGCTTCGGGCAATCTCTCCTCGCGTGCCCCGGTGCCTTGCACTCAAAACAGCTGATTCCCCTGACCGGACAATCTTTGACAGTATGACCAGGTTTCCCACACTTATAGCAAGTTTGAGAATTGCTGTAACAGTTACCGTGATGCTTGGTTTGACACTTCGGGCACCACTTTGCTTCCTGATAATTGTTAAAGTTGCGATTTCCGACAAAAGGTCGGGCCCGCTTGGGAGGTACTGAACTGTTCTCCCACTTTCTATTTTCAGGCACCACCTCTGCCTTCTCAGATTTGCCCTTCACGAACATCTCTTCCATAAATTGAGCTTCCTCCACCATCTCTCGGAGGTTAGAAGCCTTGAAATTATGGACCATGGATTGCATGTCCGCAGGCAAGCCGTTGAGATAAGCTTTCATCTTGTCTTTCTCTGTTGGGGCAGCGTGCCCCACCAGAGCCAGCTTCTCCATAAACTGACGGGTGTACTCCCTCACCGTCAGGCTTCCCTTTACCAAGGACCGGAATTCTTTCTCAATTCGGTCCATGGTCCTCTCGTTGCAAAACTCCTCTAGCAGCTTCTTCTTGAACTCGGCCCATGACAACTGAGCCAGTACTTCCGGAGATAGAGTGGATTGGATGATATTCCACCAGATGAGTGCAGTGTCCCTCAGAAATTGGGTACCAAACCGCACCCTCTGATCATCACCACATTCGGAAGAGCCAAAAGCTTGCTAAACCGCTCGGATCCACTTAACGCACAACACCGGGTCGTCAGAACCGAAGAATTCTGGCGGTCCGCAGCCCAGAAAGGACTTATAGGAACAACTCTTCCTGTTCCCCGGAGCTTCAGAACTCCTGCGCTCTACTGCCGTGACCCTTATACCATCATCACCAGAACCTACTACGACGTTCTCCACTACCGTCTCACTTCTCCGATGGTTCACGTCGCGGTCCTCCATCGCTTTTAGCAGAAACTCTTGTTGCTTAGCCATCTCTTCTCTCATTGCCAACATCACGCTGGCTAACAACTCTGACTGGGGATTAGCATCCCCGATGACTGGGTGAGACGAAGCCAGGTCTACTCGCGGAATGACCTCTGGCCCCCCACCTAGTATTTGTTGAACTGGTGGACGCACGACAACCTCAACTCCTTCCGGCTGATCAGCTGTGGAGGTTGTCGCTTCCAGACCGTCAACACGAGTACGCGGTCTACCACGCGTATTCACCATGCTGAACAACTTCACAGAACAAAGAAAGAGATAAGAGAGAGATAGGAAAAACACGAAAGGAAAACGTACTATCACATTATCAATTGTCATATCAACAGCAAATCAAGGACTCTTACATACAATATCCTCATAATAACATTAACTAAGTGAAATTATGAACATACAACACATAACGGTTCTTGTCACCACCATTACAACGCCTGATAAACGTACTTTCCGTTGACTCTAAGACTAACCCATCTTAGGAGCTCTACCCAAATCTCGCGGATCAATTCTTAGCATACGCAGTCTAAGTCTAGACATCTTACATTCATGCCTAGTTCGCTTAAACTAGAGCTCTGATACCAACTTGTAACACCTCAAAAATCACAGTAAATTAAAACCTGGAAATCTGACAATATGATGTAAGCAATTCCATTAACTTCCCATAAATGGGATCAGTCCTTAAGACTATACAATTCTATACAAGGATTTCATCAAAAGAATGGGACTTAACAATGCCCAACAACAATACTTAAAACATCTCCAAAATCTCCGAGACTCAAAACTCGTCTCTCCAAAAACCCCGGCACCCACTGCTAATGGAAACCTGTTATACACAACATTTGAGAAAAAGTGTCAGACTATAAAGCCTGGTGAGAACATACAGTTTATAAAGCTCGAAAGATATAAACATCAGTAACATAAAGAAATCTTTTCATAAAGGTTTAGTTTATAAAAGATAACATTTCGCCACAACTGGGCCTTTTCTGTCCAAAACTCATCATACGATGACAAAAGAACCATTTTACCAAGGATAGTGGTGTAACACAAAGTAGACCACAAATCCGAGTTATGAGCTAAACACTTGGAGTCCTCAGCAATGAACCTAGAGTCCGTGCTACGAGGTGAGATCGCGCTCCCAAGGGAAACCAATGTATACTCCTTCACTAGGATCACCATGAACCATGGCTAGTATACGGCCTCACATAACTGTACCAAGTTGCCCCCGAGGAACATGTGATCCATAGCTACAATTTGGGGAATATAACCTCCCAACAAAACAGTCTACTCCAAAACCTAGGGATCCACTAGTAATGGTAAGGACTCGTCACAACAACATATGTGACCTACCATAAATAAATATTTGGTAATGATTACATTTTATAACCAAAATGCTATTCTCAGTTCAACTTCTGGTAAGAATGAAAATCATTAAAATGAGTTAATAAACATTCTTTTCAAACGACCACATAATGTGCAAGTAAAACATCATTTTACTTCAATAAGGCGGAACCCATCATTTTGGTCAGAACTGACCGGGAACCCCGAGAATCACCAAAAACTTCATTTATAACAAAATGTAGAGAATATAAAATCATACCGTATAACTACTTTAGATTTCGCAAATAAGAGTTTTGATATGTATAAAGTTTGTAAAATGTAGTAGGAACTCACCGATAGGTTTTTGGAATAAAACCTAGAAAACTAGATAACGATCACGATGAAGAGGTGAAGCTTAAAACACCGACCCCTTGCTAGAAACACCGAAAGCTAGCAACCAAACGAGACTTCGAAGATCGAATGATAAAGAGAGAGAGTTTAGAGAGAGAGAAGAGATATTTTGATTTTGAGATAAAGTGAAGTTTGGGAAACTGAACCTCTTTAAGACGGTCAATGCAACTCGCCTGTGTCCAAAAACCCTAAACCATCCACTGGGTTACGCGGGTTATGCCGCGACCTCTAGTCGCGGTGTAACTCGCGTAGTTCTCAAAATCCAACATCCAACAGAGGGTTACGCGGGTTGTGCCGCGACTTCAACTCGCGGTGTAACTCACGTAATTCACTATTTCTTCCCAAAACTCTCAAAACTCTAAAACAACACCAACCAAACACGGAGCTAATCGGCAAAAGCTTAACACAAGAATAACAAGATTACACAACGGAAATCCGGGGTGTTACAATCCTCCCCAACTTGGGAATGATTTCGTCCCCGAAATCCAAACTATTCGAAATGATGAGGATATCTTCGCTTCATATCCTCCTCGGCTTCCCACGTCACATTCGCTCCCCGGTGATGCTTCCACTACACCTTGACCAAGGTGACTTCTTTATGACACAACTTCTTAGACTTTCTCTCTAAGATAGCGTCGGGTTCTTCCATACAACGGTTGCCTTCATCAACCCTTAATTCTGAGAGGGGAATGACGTTGTGTTCCACCGCCAAACACTTCCGGAGGTAGCAAACATGAAACGTGTTGTGTATTCTACTCAACTCCGGTGGCAGTTCCAACTGGTAGGCTTGCAAACCCACCCATTTAAGCACTTTGAAAGGTCCAAGGAAACGGGGACTCAACTTCCCATGTTTTCCGAACCGTATAATGCCTTTCCACGGCGACACTTTTAGAATAACGCGGTCGCCCACTTGGAATTCCATCGGTCGCCTCTTCTTATCGGCATAGCTCTTCTGACGATCTTGAGCCGCTTTCATTCTTTCACGAATGCACTTGACCTTATCGGCAGTCTCTTGCACAATCTCAGATCCAGCGAACTGCTTTTCTCCCGCTTCAAGCCAGCATACGGGAGTCCGACACTTTCGCCCATACAAAGCTTCAAAGGGTGCCATTCCGATACTCGAGTGGTAGCTATTATTATAGGAAAACTCCACCAAAGGAAGGTGAGCGTCCCAGCTACCCCCGAAATCGATGACACAAGACCTCAACATGTCTTCCAAGGTTTGGATCGTTCGTTCGCTCTGCCCATCGGTTTGCGGATGGTAAGCCGTACTCAACTTCACTCGAGTACCAAGCTCTTTCTGAAATCCATCCCAGAAGTTCGAAGTGAACCGACTGTCGCGATCCGACATGATCGACAATGGTATGTCGTGCCTCGAGACTACCTCATCGATATAAAGCTTCGCTAACTTATCCATCGGTAGAGTCTCGCGCATAGCCAAGAAGTGAGCGCTCTTTGTCAATCTATCAACTATCACCCAAATGGTATCGTGACCTCGAAGAGTTTTAGGCAACTTCGTCACGAAGTCCATGGTGATATGCTCCCACTTCCACTCGGGAATCTCTAAAGACTGAAGACTCCCATACGGTCTCTGATGTTCGGCCTTAACTTGCGAACACGTCACACAACACTCAACGTAACGTGCCACATCAAGCTTCATTACTGGCCACCAATAGTGCAGCTTCAAGTCCCTGTACATCTTTGTACTTCACAGATGAATGGAATACTTGGACTTGTGTGCATCTTCCAGTAACAGCTCACGGTTACCCCCAATCTTGGGCACCCACACACGACCGCTGAACAGTTTCACTCCACGGCTATCTTCCGTTAAGAGCAAACGCTGCTTAGTCATGACTTCATCCTTTAGATTCTCTTCTAGCAGTGCTTCCAACTGTGATGTCTTGAACTTCTCAACAAGACTAGACACTAGCTCGATTCTTGAATGGGTAGCTCGAATACTTCCGCTATAGTCCTTCCGACTTAGCGCATCGGCCACCACGTTCGCCTTACCTGGATGGTAAAGCAATTCATAGTCGTAATCTTTCAGCAACTCGAGCCACCGTCTTTGCCTCATATTCAGCTCTTTCTGACCAAAGACATATTTCAGACTCTTGTGATCTGTGAAAAGAGTACATTTCGTGCCATATAGGTAATGTCGCCAAAGCTTCAAGGCGAACACCACCGCTACTAACTCCAGGTCATGAGTTGGATAATTCTGCTCGTGAACCTTAAGCTACCTCGAGGCATAAGCGATTACTTTGCCTCGTTGCATCAACACGCAACCCAATCCCATCTTTGAAGCGTCGCTGTATACCACGAAATCTTCCAACCCTTCAGGTAACGTCAAGATCGGAGCTTCACACAACTTCTTTTGAAGGATCCGGAACGCTTTCTCTTGGGTTTCAGTCCATTCGAACTTCACATTCTTCCGAGTCAGAACTGTCAAGGAAGAAGCGATCTTCGAAAAGTCTTGAATGAATCTCCTATAGTATCCCGCCAGACCCAAGAAACTTCGGATCTCTGACGGACTCTTAGGAGGCTCCCAATTCATCATAGCTTCAATCTTGGAGGGATCTACTTTCACTCCGTCCCGAGTGACTACGTGCCCCAGAAATTGTACTTCTTTAAGCCAAAAGTCGCACTTGGAAAACTTGGCGTACAACCTCTCTTTTCTCAATACTTCCAGAACTTCACGTAGATGCTGCTCGTCTTCCGACTCACTCTTGGAGTACACTAGTATGTCATCAATGAATACAATAACCGAATTGTCGAGGAAAGGTCGGCATACTCTATTCATCAAGTCCATAAACACAACTGGTGCGTTCGTCAGGCCAAAAGGCATTACAAGGAACTCGTAATGGCCGTAACGCGTTCTGAAAGCCGTCTTCGGAACATCTTCTTCTCTTACCTTCACTTGGTGATAACCTGATCGTAAGTCGATTTTGGAGAAACAACCCGCTCCTTGAAGTTGATCGAACAAATCGTCTATTCTCGGAAGCGGATATCTGTTCTTCACTGTAGCTTTGTTCAACTCACGATAGTCAATGCACATTCTCATTATGCCATCCTTCTTCTTGACAAATAGGACCGGAGCTCCCCAAGGTGACGAACTCGGTCTTATGGATCCCTTCTCCAATAGCTCTTGGAGTTGTGCTACCATCTCTTGCATCTCTGATGGCGCTAAACGATAAGGTGCTTTAGCGATCGGTGCAGCGCCAGGCACAAGATCAATCCGAAACTCTATCTGACGATCATCAGACCAGATAAGGTGTCTTTACTTTGTTTTATCATCAGACCAGATAAGGTGTCTCCACCATTAATTATTCTAAGAATTACTGATGTGAAATTCCTTATATTATTTCCTTGAGCAACTAGTTATGCAAGTGGTTCAGGGAAATGTTTTTTCCAGTCTTCCCATGCAGCAAGTGTAGTTGGTCCAAGATAATTCTCTGAAATTGAGATCATTACCTCAGAGTTTATATCTTTTTCAAGATATATTGAAGTGTAATCACGGTGCACTTCTTGGGACCATATTTCTAAATATGAGTTCCATAACTGGGGGTGAATGTCAGTAAGGTTTAACAAAGGTGTTGATTGCCAAGTGAATGTTGGATTAGTTGGTAATATTCTTCCACTATTTACATAGCTATAGACTGGTTTTTTGTAACCTGTAGCTTGTGCTCTAGGGGGTCTACGTGTTTCATAACTCATGGTTTCTAGATGTCCAGGTATAGGGCCAGTAACAGTAGATCCTTCTCCTTCATTCATAAGGGCAAAGTTGACGGATTCTACAGAGTCGGATAAGAAAGAGCCTAAATCACAAAAACTTGAAGCTTCTTCAAGGATTTTTCCTTCAAACTTAAAGCTCATTTAATTGAGAACCAACTTCTCAATTTGTTTTAAATGAAGTTTAATTTCTTCAAACTGTTCTTGATGGTTTTCAAAATTTTCAAGAACTTTGTCTTTTAAAATAGAATTTTTTGGATTTATGTCTTTCTGACTTATAATCAATAAATTGTATTTCTTTTCAAAACAAACAAGTTTTTCTTCAAACAGAGATAAAGTTGTTTTAAGGTATTCTAATTTGTTTTCCAAATCATGAATAGCTTTGTTTTTCTTGATCATAGAATCATGAATAGCTTTCCAAAGATTGGTATTTCTATTCCGATTATATTCAAGATTTTTACCAAGACTGATAATTAAATCTACAATACTGTTAAGCTGACTGTTTTCACTGTGAAAGAGATGTTTGTTTGTTTCTTTATAAAAGGAACATTTAAAATGATGCTCATCAGAAGAGATAAAAGTCCTACATGCTTGAGATATTTCTAGATTTAAATAACCTATATTATTCATACAAAATTAAAAATAATTAAATAAATACAAGCAGAAAAACAAATAATAAGTACAAAAAAACAAATAATAAGTACAAAATAACAAATAAATAAATAAATTAATACAAGCTCTGATACCAAAAAGAAAGAGGGTATATAAAAACTTCTTTACTAAAAGAAACTTCTATACACGGTCTTATAAGGGGCTGCAACGCAGTTATTAGTGTTAAAAACAGTAGGTCTGGGCCTCAGCGAGGTTACAATATATAAGCTGGGAGATCTTGATCGTATAGTGTCAAGTTCCACGGTTATTCCTGTTCATGGAGATTGGAGATTTTCTTCATTATAAGGAAAATCATCATCCCAATTGAAGCTTGAAGAAGGTTCAATTTTGAAATCTTTGTTTTCAGGATTCCAATATCTTGTATAAAGATTATTTATATCCTTAAAAACTTTTCCAACAATTATATATTTAATTTCAGAATCAATAAGGTCAGAAGCTAACAAATAAGTTAGGTTTTTCCTTAGGTATTCTGAACGGGAGATCTCAAAAGATATATAACAAAAACATCTACAAGAACAATTACAAATTTCCTGATGAGTTTTTGAAATTTTATGAGGACATGGTCCAAATCTATGCATTCCAACCAGAGTAAGACCAATTATTTCATATGAAGGCTAAAAAGGCTTAAAACTTGGTTTCGTTTTCAATTAAAGGGTTAAACCAAAAACCTTTATAAAAATTATTTATGTGTTTGAAAACTTTTCCAACTATTAAATACTTAATATCAAGGGTAAATAGATCGGAATCTAATAAATAGGTAAGATTCTTTTTTTAGATGCTCGGAACAAAATATTCAATATTGACAAAGTTGAAGTTTTCAAATAACTCGACCTTATTGATTCTGAAATTAAATATATAATTGTTGGAGAGGTTTTTAAGGATATAAATAATCTTTATACAAGATATTGGAATCCTGAAAACAAAGATATCAAAATTGAACCTTCTTCAAGCTTCAATTAGGATGATGATTTTCCTTATACTAAAGAAAATCTCCAATCTCCATGAACAGGAATAACCGTGGAACTTGACACTATACGATCAAGATCTCCCAACTTATATACTGTAACCTCGCTGAGGCCCAGACCTAGTGTTTTTAACACTAATAACTACGTTGTAGCCCCTTATAAGACTGTGTATAGAAGTTTCTTTTAGTTAAGAATTTTTTATATACCCTCTTTCTCTTTGAGTTTATCATAAGAAAGCAACACCAAGGAAAGCTTATTATCTAAGAATTATACCTTCTTTATAACCGGTGGAAGCCTTCGGTAGCCGGTTACATCTGCTTTATGCCCCTATATATATGTAGTTTTGGTTTAAGCTTTTAATAAAAAAAAGTGTGTATGAAATATCTCATAGTGTGAAAAATAAATAGCAATGTGTAAGAAGTGTGAGAGTGTTCTAAGATTTTAGTTTGAAGTTCTGTAAGCATTCGACTCTTGTAATCATCCGACTGTATAAATACAAGGTCAGTTCTTAAATTCTGTATGGCAGGCTAAAAGCCTCAAGGCTTAGAAAGCCAATTCATGTTGTGAAATTTATGTTAGATACTTAAATATTGTTATTATATTTTATTTCTTTATTTATGAAGACAAGATCTTGAGAAATCTATCATAAAGATATTTTGTCGCTGTTAGTTCATACCTATATGACAAAGGTATAATTACAAGGCAATGAGCCAAACCTCTAAGAATTGTCTTAGTTGTAATTTTAAAAAAATTGTCTTTCTTAATTCTTAGAAAATTTAAAACAATCTTTTGA
This sequence comes from Arctium lappa, assembly GCA_023525745.1. Taxonomy (NCBI): domain Eukaryota; kingdom Viridiplantae; phylum Streptophyta; class Magnoliopsida; order Asterales; family Asteraceae; genus Arctium; species Arctium lappa. The sequence continues at coordinate 48,892,058 of CM042057.1, forward strand.
AACAAAAGACGTAAGGATGTTTAACTTCAGAAGCAGTATCCGCTGTTAGCCATGGATAGGCGTTTTTGGGAAAAAAGTACGAATTAGTCCAAAAAGGTGAGTTTCTTGAAAGAAAGTTTTAAACAAAGTTTTCTCGGAATTTGTTAAGAAATGTTTTTAAAAAGTGATAACAGAGTGATCAAAATGGGTGTTATAATATTCTTAAAACAAGATCTTATCTTTTTAAATTTTGATAATAAGATAATACATATATTTATTTATTTGATGTAAATTTATACAACCTCTGATATATTGGTTTTCTAAGCCCTTTCCCTCCATGAAGAAATTTTTATTATTATCCTTGTTATATCTAGTTTATATGCTTGAACCAGGAAAATGTCCCCATCCTTTATCCAAACTCCATCAGAATATTTGTAATTGCCCCTGTAAATGTTTCTGTCATAGTAATTATGAAATATTTTGTTTCGAGCATCTAAAAAAGAATCTTACATATTTATTAGCTTCCGATCTGTTTACCCTTGATATTAAGTATTTAATAGTTGGAAAAGTTTTCAAAGACATATATAACTTTTATAAAGGTTTTTGGTTTAACCCTTTAAATGAAAATGAAACCAAGTTTGAAGCCTTTTTAGCCTTCATAGGAAATAATTGGTCTTACTCTGGTTGGAATGCATAGATTTGGACCATGTCCTCATAAAATTTCAAAAACTCAACAGGAAATTTGTAGTTGTTCTTGTTGATGTTTTTGTTATATATCTTATGAGATCTCCCATTCAGAATACCTAAGGAAAAACCTAACTTATTTGTTAGCTTCTGACCTTATTGATTCTGAAATTAAATATATAATTGTTGGAAAAGTTTTTAAGGATATAAATAATCTTTATACAAGATATTGGAATCCTAAAAACAAAGATTTCAAAATTGAACCTTCTTCAAGCTTCAATTGGGATGATGATTTTCCTTATAATGAAGAAAATCTCCAATCTCCATGAACAGGAATATCCGTGGAACTTGACACTATATGATCAAGATCTCCCAGCTTATATATTGTAACCTCGCTGAGGCCCAGACCTAGTGTTTTTAACACTAATAACTGCATTGCAGCCCCTTATAAGACTGTGTATAGAAGTTTCTTTTAGTTAAAAAAAATTTATATACCCTGTTGGATATCCTGCATATCTTCTATGCTAACGATAGAGTAGATACCAGAGTTAGTTGAGACATCAGAAGTTATGTCAACTAAGTCTTCATTTGAGCAGTTTATCAAATCAACTGATTCCTTTTTCATATCTACAAATTTTACTAATGCTTCACAGTCAGTTCTGGGTGTGATCTATTTCTTCCCTGTTAGAAAGAGTGCAAAAGATTCACAAGAATTAATAACAGCTGTGGAGCAATATAAGCAACGCCTATATTGTTGTTCAAGTCTATTTCCATGGTTCCTATTATAGCTTGATCAAGATTAGAAAATCTATTGTCAATCTAAACTACAAGGGCTTTTGTTTCAAAACCAGTTCTATGAAGACCTTTTACTGCAATAGTCAAAAGTCCAAAATGCAAAGTGGTTTGGTTTGCACTTGGTGTTGCTTTCTTATGATAAACTTGTTTCTTCTTAACAGTTTTACCATAAGTTTGAGGAGTATAGATAGAGGAACAGAATCCTTTATCTTTTTTTGTTAACTCTCTCTGGGTTTGGATCATGGAACATTTAGCTTTAAGGTGATCTATGATAACCTTTGCTCTAACTGTTGCATTATTCCATTGGGCATCAACACTAGGCTGTTCTTGTTTCCACTTAAGTTCAATCTCTCTTCCTAGCTTTCCTGGGAGTTTAGTAAAAACTTTGTTGCAAATATTTGCATCATCATAATTACCAGAAATAGCAGCTAGGTGAACAAAATCATTTAAGAAGAAAACTATCTTCTTCCAATCATGTAACTGAAGTTGTTCTAAGTCTCGAAGGGCTTCACTTTGTTTTATCATCTGACCAGATTATAACCTTTGTTCTAACTGTTGCATTATTCCATTCGGCATCAACACTAGGTTGTTCTTGTTTCCACTTAAGTTCAAAACTTTTCATTAAGTGTGAATGATTTCTGTAGACATATCAGTTTGCAGATTCAAACACTTAGGTATGAAAGTTTTCTTGGTAGAAATCTGGCCATAGAAATAATATTTCTTGGAAGGTTAACTGGATCTACTAGAAGTCAAACTACGTTGCAGCCCCTTATAAGAATGTGTATAGAAGTTTCTTTTAGTTAAGAAATTTTTATATACCCTCTTTCTCTTTGGTATAGATGGTTACAAATATTGGAATCCTGAAAACAAAGATTTCAAAATTGAACCTTCTTCAAGCTTCAATTGGGATGATGATTTTCCTTATAATGAAGAAAATCTCCAATCTCCATGAACAGGAATAACCGTGGAACTTGACACTATACGATCAAGATCTCCCAGCTTATATACTGTAACCTCGCTGAGGCCCAAACCTAGTGTTTTTAACACTAATAACTGCGTTGCAGCCCCTTATAAGACTGTGTATAGAAGTTTCTTTTAGTTAAGAAATTTTTATATACCCTCTTTCTCTTTGGTAGCAGAGCATGTATTTATTTATTTATTTATTGTTTTTTTGTACTTATTATTTGTTTTTGTTTGTACTTATTATTTGTTTTTGTGCTTGTATTTATTTAATTATTTTTAATTTTGTATGAATAATATGGATTATTTAAATCTAGAAATATCTCAAGCATGTAGGACTGTTATCTCTTCTGATGAGCATCGTTTTAAATGTTCCTTTTATAAAGAAACAAACAAACATCTCTTTCACAGGGAAAGCAGTCAGCTTAATAGTATTGTAGATTTAATTATCAGTCTTGGTAAAAATCTTGAATATAATCAGAATAGAAATACCAATCTTTGGAAAGCTATTCATGATTCTATGATCAAGAAAAACAAAGCTATTCATGATTTGGAAAACAAATTAGAATACCTTAAAACAACTTTTTCTCTGTTTGAAGAAAAACTTGTTTGTTTTGAAAAGAAATACAATTTATTGATTATAAGTCAGAAAGACTTAAATCCAAAATATTCTATTTCAAAAGATAAAGTTCTTGAAAATTTTGAAAACCATCAAGAACAGTTTGAAGAAATTAAACTTCATTTAAAACAAATTGAGAAGTTGGTTCTCAATTAAATGAGCTTTAAGTTTGAAGGAAAAATACTTGAAGAAGCTTCAAGTTTTTGAGATAAATATTTACCTAAATCTTCAGGATACAGTGACACAAGTCATATTGTTTCTGATTCAAACAAACTACTTGCTTCTCAAAACAATACAATTATTGCTCTTTTAGTTGCTTTACATCACAAGACTGATAAAATTTCTTCTAAAGAAATTCCAAAATCCTCTGATATTGATAAGCTTGCTGATCAATTTTCAAAACTTTCTACAACTATTGAAAAGGAACTTGATTCTAAAGTCAAAACCAATTTTCTTGTTTACAAAATTAATGGCAAATAGAACCCATTTTCTTGGACGTTCTAGAACTGTACAAGAAAATGAATCTGTTGATAACAGAGCTCAATTGGTTGGACAAGATACTAGACTACATTTTAGTACTCTAGGAAGACTTTTCTCTAGGAGATCCTCAAGATCTAATTCTAGACATGAAGATATGATTAATGTTGATAGAAGTGAACTACTTCTTAACAAAAATCAATTAGAAGCCTTTAATCCCACCAAATTATATGCTACTGGGATTTTTTAGAGAAACACTGGTCTCTTTAGACACCATAGTTTACAAAATCTTTCTGTCCCTCAAGGAAGAGTCATTACCCTTAATATGATGACTAGAGAAGCTAGCCTTAGATTAAGAAGAGCAAACCAAGCCACTTTGCATTTTGGACTTTTGACTATTGTAGTAAAAGGTCTTCATAGAAATGGTTTAGGAACAAAAGCCCTTGTAGTTTTGATTGACAATAGATTTTCTAATCTTGATCAAGCTATAATAGGAACCATGGAAATAAACTTGAACAACAATATAGGTGTTGCTTATATTGCTCCCCAAAACTTTTCATTAAGTGTGAATGATTTCTGTAGACATATCACTTTGCAAATTCAAACACTTGGGTATGAAAGTTTTCTTGGTAGAAATCTGGCCATAGAAATAATATTTCTTGGAAGGTTAACTGGATCTACTGGAAGTCAGTATAATGTTGATATTGATTCAATCATTCAGACTGTGTCTTATAGAGGAATACAAATGATACCTCCAGCCCAGATTGATTCTCAAACCATAGCAGGTAGTGAATGGACCATTCCATTTCATAGAGAACCTACTACCATTACCCCCCACTAGTTATGTTGCTTACACGAAATCAAGTGGATCTAAATCTCTAAGATTTAGAAATTACAAAGATAATGCTTCATCCTCTGGATCAAAAGATGAAGAAGAAGAAACTACTGATGAAGATCTGCATAGATTTTCCACTAGTTTTATGAATGTCACTTTAGATGAATGGGATACTTTATGTATTTTGACCCAAGCAATGATAATGATATCATACCTTTCCTGGTCAAATATACTCTACCCCCTTCAAGCCAAATTGACATCAAGGATATAAAATCTACAGGATGGAATGACTGTGATCATAAAATTCTTTACCCCAAAGAATTATGTGATTATACTCTTAGTACTCATGATCTTGAAGAAATGGAAGTTCTCCTTAAAAAACAAGGACAACTCTCTGAATCACAAATTATCTATCAAGATGATTTGAAGAATATAAGAATGACTCCTAAAGATGAAAATATTTTAGGCTCTTTCTTATCTGACTCTATAGAATCCGTCAACTTTGCCCTTATGAATGAAGGAGAAGGATCTACTATTTCTGGACCTACACCTGGACATCTAGAAACCATGAGTTATGAAACAGGTAGACCCCTAGAGCACAAGCTACAGGTTACAAAGAACTAGTCCATAGCTATGTAAATTGAGGAAGAAGATTACCAACTGATCCAACATTCACTTGGCAATCAACACCTTTGTTAAACCTTACTGACATTCACCCCCAGTTATGGAACTCATATTTAGAAATCTGGTCCCAAGAAGTGCATCGTGATTACACTTCAAAATATCTTGAAAAAGATATAAACTCTGAGGTAATGATCTCAATTGCAGAGAATTATCTTGGACCAACTGCACTTGCTGCATGGGAAGATTGGAAAAAGCATTTCCTTGAACCACTTGGCACAACTAGTTGCTCAAGGAAATAATATAAGGAATTTCACATCAGTAATTCTTAGAATTATTAATGGTGGAGACACCTTATCTGGTCTGATGAAAAAACAAAGTGAAGCCTTCGAGACTTAGAACAGCTTCAGTTACATGATTGGAAGAAGATAGTTTTCTTCTTGAATGATTTTGTTCACCTAGCTGTTATTTCTGGTAATTATTATGATGCAAATATTTGCAACATAATTTTTACTAAACTTCCAGGAGAGCTAGGAAGAGAGACTGAACAAAAGTGGACACAAGAACAACCTAGTGTTGATGCCCAATGGAATAATGCAATAATTAGAGCAAAGGTTATCATAGATCACCTTAAAGCTAAATGTTCCATGATCCAAACCCAGAGAGAGTTAAAGAAAAGGGATACAGGATTATGTTCCTCTATCTATACTCCTCAAACTTATGGTAAAACTGTTAAGAAGAAACAAGTTTATCATAAGAAAGCAACAACAAGGAAAGCTTATTATCTTAGAAAGTCCAGTGCTAGGAAACCTACCCTGAACAAACAAGAACATGTGAGGAAATATAAAGATAATAAGAATTATAGCAAATTCACTTGCTATGCTTGTGGAAAGGAAGGTCATTTATCTAGTAAATGCCCTGGGAAGAAAACCCTTTTTAATCAAAAAGTTGATTTGATAAACTGCACAAATGAAGACTTAGTTGACATAACTTCTGATGTCTCAATTAACTCTGGTATCTACTCTATCGTTTGCATAGAAGATATGAAGGATATCCAACAACAAAGTGATAATTCATTTGTTGATCAACTTGCACCATCACAAACTTCTCTTCAACAGAAATATGGTTACCATAATTCCTTTACAAATTTAGGAATTTCTGAAGGAGAAGTTGAGTTATTTGAAAACTTCAACTTTGTCAATATTGAAGTTTTAGCTTGCACACACAAATGGAAACTCCATACTCGCAACACTAACACTAAGTGTTACAATTGCCTTTGGTACCCTTCTCTTGAGAAACATTCAAGATGTGTGTTATGCAGGATTGATGTCTGTTACTCTTGTTTATCTACTGTTTACATTTATGTTCTCCCAGAACATAATATTCCTAAACAAAAGACTGATAGGCTAACTATCCTAGATGATTGAATACATACTCTTGAAAATCGAATTGAAAATCTTGAAATTAATTTTCAAAATTTTTCTCAAAAAGAGTTTAATAAAGAATTTCCTCCTCTTTCTAGGAAACCTCCAAAACACAAGGTGATATTCCCAATATCAAGTTCTAAATCAGTAACAATTACTCAAGATGATATTTCGAATTCATATGTCATTGATCTCAATCACAAGATTACAAATTGCAACTTTCTCTCTCTACAAAGACTTTCTCTCACTAGAATGATATTCAATATCTTCTTCTCTAATCTGCTCTCTTTCTGAATCGTGTACGAGAGTTCTACTGATTCAAAGACAACAAGGTATTTATACCTCACATCAATTACAAGAAACAAATACAAATAATATTGACTTTGACTTTATTACAAATAGACTTTGACTTTTGATGAAAGTTGACTTTTCCAGCTTTGACTTCTTGATCTTTTATCTTCAATCTTTATGATCTTGAATCCAACATATTTGTGCTCTAACAATCTCCCCCTTTGGATCAAGATCATTACTAAAAGATTTAGCAATGCGATCTTCTCTTTGATTAAGCTCGATTGAATAAACTCCCCCTTGGAACAATCTGTATCTTCTCATGAAATCTCCCCTTTTGATACAAACATAACTTTCTCAACCAACTTTCATGCTCCCCCTATTTGTATGAAATCTTTACAATCTCCCCTTCTCTGATAAGCACAGTATCTTTAAAAACTTTCATTAATCTTCTTCAAAATCTGATCTTTAAAAAATAGGAACAATCTTTCCCAAGATTATAAACAAACCTCTTTCAGATATTGAAAGAAATTATCTTCATTTTCAGCAAATTATCTTCAAAAAACTGAAATCTTTGAATTCTTTCCGTCTTTGAACCACAATCTTTTCTCTCAACTTTAACATTTCTTGTATTCTTCTCCCCCTTTTTGATGATTTGAGCATTAATATTATCAAAACTTTCTCCAAGAAATGTCTTTGACCAATCTGATCTGAGCCTCTGATTCTGTGATCCATAACCAAGTATTCATCTAGATCTTTGTAAATCCAGACAAAATAAGAATGTAACACCTGAATCAACAGATGAATCAGTTAAAATGCCTGTCAGTAACACGAAGTCACTGTGTGTAACAAATACACAATATAAAGGAGCTTTTTGATGTTCACTCCCCTAGGGCTTCCATCCAATCATCGAAATACAACATAGGCAATTTCTATGAATGTTATGACAAAGAAACAAATTGTTTTGTGTGCTCGTGCATGTGTAGAAAGAATTAAGCACGAATATTGCTTTTATAAGGCTCAACATTGTGTAAACCACTGAGACAACAGTAGATAAACACAGACTCTAAGTGCATGATTGAAGTGCGAAGGTGGGGCATACTTCCTTCTTTTTCAATATCCAGATTTTCCAAATGAAAATCAGATAGATAATATGCTGCGTCCCCTTGAAAATGTGAAACATTTTCTTTTTGAGAAGAAAACGAGTGGTTGGGGGGGTTAAAGCAAGAGTTGGCATGGGCTATTTGCCTGTTTCAATAACATTCACCAAAGAATTGTGAAATGTTAGTAATGTAGTTGCACGACTCAGAAAGTAGTTGGTGCAGAGTTTGATATTCTTTTACTCTGATCTCACACTCTCTTTCTTTTTAATCATTAATCTCACTACTAACCAAACTCTCTTTTCCATTTTACCTCATCACACCCACACTCATTTCTTTTAGACTCCTCACACTCAATCTCTAAAGGATTAACTTCATGGGTAGGAAACACTGGTTAACGTGAATCCATAGAAGTTTAGTTAATTCCTAGCACAAAGAACCCATAGTTCCTAAAAAAACATGTGTTGCTCAAATGTCAGATAAATGGATGCTCAGATGAAATAATCATGAAGATTTGAGCATTTTTAAACATTGAAGTACTCTCAAACAAGTATATTGAATGAATGAAAATGAATGCAAAAGACTTGTTTGAAAATCTGAGATTGTATGAAAATGACCAGAAATGAATGATATAGCAATTAAAGCTTATGGTCAAGAATAATTGATATTTGTCTATACGAAACAAAATATAGACATTCTTGAAATGACCGTTTCAAAATGAAATATCGCTCAAAAATTCATTGAAGTACAAGCGGAGTGTCTTACCATCGAATAAAATCTATTTCAATTTAGAGATGTGGTAAGAACAACTTGAACAAAAATTCAAACCGGTGTGTGTGAATACTTGAAAGTATATATAGAAAAGACAATACACAAGTAATTATCTTTGGAAACACACGGTTTGTAAACAATAAAGCACAAAATAAAAAAAAATGAAAAAAAACATTTAAAATCACACTTCCAAATTATAAAATCTGTTTAAAAATCGAGAAGTGGTTTGAACATTTAAGAACATGTTTTCTATATCTGAAAGTTGTCCTTCTTTCAGATATATTTGAGATTAAGTTAAGAAATTTACCTTTTCGCTCAATCTTAAATCTCAGAAAGTCAAGCTGTCGTCATTTAGATATAATCATGTCAGCTTCTCTCATCCTGCAAGTCTCAAAGTCTAGTCAAAAACAACTTTTATTCACAAAAAATAAAAGACATAAAGCAGTAAAACGATTAAAGTACGAGTTCTGATCTGAAATAATCAGAAATCAAAATCCTTTTACTCCCCCTGAAATTATGCATCTAAAATATGTCAGTGAAAAAGCACATGATAGAGATCTACAACTCCTTTGGGAATGTAGTTCGTCATATCTATCCAATGCATAAATTTCAAAAAATTATGTACTCCCCCTTGAAGGTTGATTTCCTCATTTGAGTCTAGGAGTACAATTCTCATATCAGCCCGGGAGTATCTTCTCTTTTTCATCATTGAAGTACGAGTCCTAAACTGTTATGTTTAAAAGTCAAACTTCGTTGAAGTATGGGTTCTAAGCTAATGTACTTAGAAGCCATCGTTCTTGAAATTGAGGTACGGGTCTTGAACTGTGTTATTCAAGAGCCATTGTTCTCTTACTCCCCCTTTACTTGTGGTGCCTGCAACACATAATCAATCTTCGGTTTTGGTACCCACTGGTATTTGGGTCCATGTGTGTTAGTTGCAGTTCGAATGGGAGTAACTGAGTAAGAACCATACCAGTAATGATCACTTGCTTTATGTACAAAATCATATGTATTACAGTAAGAACAATACCTTTTTTTAGATAACCTGAACATTTGATCTCTCGAGTAAGCATGATCAGGTTTACCTTTCAGCACGTTGTTCTTCTTGGTTGTTGATGCATGTACAAATGATTTGTTACTTTTCTTCTCTTCCTTCTTTCCTTTCTTTTTCTCATTATTCTTCTCTTCATCTACTGGTTTTACTTTCCATACCAGCTTCTCTTCATTATATTTCCTTCTTCTTCTTTGTGTACCCGAACCATCTACATTTTGATCATAGAAAATATTAGAAGTACGAATCTGATTGAATGAATTGACTAACCTTCTTGAAGAAACAGGTTTCATGTATGAGCTTGAGGCTGTCTTTTTAAAGTCAGCTGAATTATTTCTAGGTGTGTGGATTTTTTACTCTGGAGTCGTCTGCTCAGTCACCACCACCTTTGAAACAATCTTTTCAAGCTCTTTTACCTTTGAAGAGTAACTGTCTCTTTCTTTTACAAGAAGGTCAATCTCTCTCTTGAATTCAGACTTAACTTGTTGATCTTTCAATGCAATTGTAGATAGCTCAGATAGCTTTGCAGTTAGCTTCTTTATCTCTATTTCAAATAAGCTTCTTTCTTCCTCAAAGCCCATTTCAGCATTTGTTCTCTAACCAGATATCTCTTTGAATATCCCAACATTCTTTTGCTCTATGGTCTTTCTTTCCTTTGCAAACTTTTCTCTTTCCAGAATAAGTACTTTCTCAAACTCAGAAATCTGTTGAGAAAGCTTAATGCATTTAAGCTCAACCGTTTTCTTCTCGTCAGCACATTTTTTGGAAAAGTCTGAGAATTTCTTTGCAAATGAAGTCTTTTCAGTCTCAAAATCAGATCTTTCTTTGACCATCTTTTTCTCCAGATCAGATATTTCCATTTGAAGTTCAGCATTAGCATCTTCCAGACTCTTAATCGTCTCTTCATAACTTTCAATAGATGCTTGTTTCTGGATTTGGATAATCTGATTTTTCTAGTCAAAGATTTTATTTTTCAGCTCAGTGTTCTCAGTTTCCAAACTTATTACCTTATCTTCACTAAGCCCAGAAGTCTGTTTTAGTAGATCTTCATTTATCTTCTTTAAATTGTTGACTTCTTCTCTCAGTTGATTTCTTTCATCTTTATATCTCTTTGATCTCTTTGTGTAATTATCAACTAAGGAAGTAAGATTTTGATTCTCCTTTTTGAGCTCTTTAAACTTCTTTTCATCATCAGCAAAATATCCCATCTTGAATACCTGTTAACAAAATAGAACTTGACAAAAATGATCGTTAATCCAAATGAAAGCACAAGAAAAATACAAAAATCTTGAAAAGAAATTCAGAGATTTTGATCACAGAAAGAACTTTTGTCCCCCTAGGCAGACTTAGCACGGGGGTCCAAAGACTCACTAAATTTCGGAAATCAAATCTCGCTCAAGAACACAGAACATACTTTCTTGTTTTTCTTGAATTTTTTGATTTGGGTCTGCTCTGATACCAATTGATATTCCCAATATCAAGTTCTAAATCAGTAACAATTACTCAAGATGAGATTTCGAATTCATATGTCATTGATCTCAATCACAAGATTACAAATTGCAACTTTCTCTCTCTACAAAGACTTTCTCTCACTAGAATGATATTCAATATCTTCTTCTCTAATCTGCTCTCTTTCTCAATCGTGTACGAGAGTTCTACTGATTCAAAGACAACAAGGTATTTATACCTCACATCAATTACAAGGAAACAAATACAAATAATATTGACTTTGACTTTATTACAAATAGACTTTGACTTTTGATGAAAGTTGACTTTTCCAGCTTTGACTTCTTGATCTTTTATCTTCAATCTTTATGATCTTGAATCCAACATATTTGTGCTCTAACACAAGGGAATTCAGATTAATGATCAACCATCAACTTTGTAACAACCTGCACCTTTATACATACATCAAAATAACATTTCTATCTAAAAACAACCCCAGGCTTACATTACAGAGTATAAGGTTTACAACTATCAGCTATTACACAACTGAGTCAATTTAAAAAAAGTAAACTATTGCAGGAAGTCTTCTAGCTCCTGGAAATAGCTCACATCTTCTCCTTACCCTTATCTGTACCCTGCTATCTTGCGATAACCTGAAAGAGGATTAAAATTTTGAAAGAGCGAGGGTTAGACCAATGGTATAGTGAATCCCCTCCAAACACTACTGCAACAGTTCAAATATTATTTAAAACATTTAAACAAAGATTTATATCTCAAAAACGTAATTCACTCTTTTAATCAAACGTTAATCATATTTTACGCTTCGCAAGCGTAACTCAATCTACTGGCCATCGCTGACCACTCTTTACGCTTCGCAAGCGTATCTTAAGCTACTGACCAACACTGCCGTCAAAGACGGCATGTCTATCTCGTACTGCCTTATTTTAGGGACACACCCTAATGGCATAAACGGGCCACACTCCCCGGTACGAGTAGACGGGTCACACTTCCCGACTTAGGTCAGACTTCTGACTCAAATGTATGCATACACTTAGTCTTCACTATATATAAAACAAGTTTATATAAACATAGCATAAACATGCCAAACTGATTAAATCAACCTTTGTCAATAAATCTTCATAACTTTCAATACTATAAACGTGCAGTTTATAAAACTCACATTTATCAAATAACTGTCAAAATCATAAAAGATTTAGTTTAAAAGACTCACCTCTGATTCTTCTTGCTTAAACTCTGTCTTCTAACGATTAACACCACCTACGATGGTATCAAAATAAAAGAGATAAGCTAACTCGTAAATAACACTCTTTCCTTTTCTAAACATTTCAACACACTGTGCGACCCGTTCAAAACCTCTCCGGTCGACTCACCCCGGTCGAGACCGATCACTACATATACTGGTCACCGATCCGATCACTATACCGGTCGGTTAACCCGGTCGCCCACACCGGTCAACATTATACCAGTCGACATTATATCGGTCGCCAACATACCAGTCGACGAGACCGGTAAATATAACACACCGGTCACCCTGAGTTCCGGTCGATACCGGTCGGTACCTCTGTTCCGGTCCGATTCGGTCGACATTCATACAGAGTCGGCAACTTTACAGAAAACCCAGATCCATGAATCGATTGAAACATGGATAAAAGCTTAACTAATAAGATTATTTACTGACTATAACATGCAGATAGAAGTATTAAGCTAGAATCATACCTCTATTTGACAAAAACTGATCGATTCTTCAAACCCTCGTTCTTTCTCCCTACCTTCGCTCTGTACTCTTTCTCTATAGTCGGTCTCAAAATTCTCAGACTTAGAATTATGAAAATCACTTTCAAGGGTTAAGGTTTTATATATAACCAAAGTTTCATTTAACCCCCTTGAACTTTGGATCTCGCTTAACTTTTCACCCAACTTCCAAAGTTTTAAAAAAAATATTCGGATCCGGATATTACAATCTCCCCCTTAAGAGAATTTCGTCCCCGGAATTCCATCGCTAAACAAATGGGGATACTAACATTTCATGTCCGCCTCCACTTCCCATGTTGACTCTTGTCCTTTGTGAAATTTCCACTGGACTTTCACTAATCGAATCTCCTTGTTTCTCAACTTCTTTACTTTGAGGTCCGAAATTGCTACGGGCTCCTCAATATAACTTAATTTTTCATCTACCCGAATGTCTTCTAAGGGAACTACTACCTCTGCTTCTGTCAAACACTTTTTCAAGTTTGACACATGAAATGTGGGATGAATCCCACGCAAACTTTCTGGTAGATCAAGTTCGTAGGCCACTTCACCAACACATCCCGTGATGATAAATGGTCCAACAAACCTTGGTCTCAATTTTCCTTTCTTTCCGAATCGAACTACCCTTTTCCAGGGCGAGAATTTCAACATTACTTTGTCTCCTACTTGAAACTCTATCGGTTTCCTTCGCTTATCTGCATACATTTTCTGACGATCTTGAGCTATCTTTAATCTTTCTCGAATCTGATTGACCTTATCGGCTATCACCTGTACAATTTCTAGTCCCGCTAGCTGTCTTTCACCCACCTCATTCCAACATAAAGGTGTTCTACATTTACGTCCATACAATGCTTCGAACGGGGCCGCTCGAATGCTAGCATGATAACTATTGTTGTAAGAAAATTCAATCAACGACAAATGAATTTCCCACGAACCCTTGAAATCAATTACACATGCTCGAAGCATGTCTTCAAAAATCTGAATGGTTCACTCACTCTGGCCATCAGTTTGTGGGTGATAGGTCGTACTCAGCTTGAGTTGCGAGCCTAATTCCCTTTGCAAACTTCTCCAGAAAGCTGATGTAAAACGAGCATCCCTGTCTGACACTATTGACAACGGTACTCCATGTCTGGTTACTATCTCGTCTATGTACAACCGAGCCAATTTCTCTAGTGAGTACGTCTCCTTGATTGGTAGAAAGTGAGTTAACTTTGTGAGTCGATCCACTATCACCCAAATAGCATTGTGCCCTTTAGGTGATCGCGGTAACCCGGTAACAAGATCCATCGTAATCTCGTCCCACTTCCAAACTGGAATTTCTAACGATTGAAGCTCCCTATAAGGTCTCTGATGCTCAGCTTTAACTTTCAAACATGTCAGGCATCGTTCGACAAAGTGAGCAATATCTTTCTTTAAACCTAGCCACCAATAGCTTTGTTTCAAATCTCTATACATCTTGTTAGTTTCCGGATGTACTGAGTAACGTGATTTATGCGCTTCTTCCAATACTTTCTTACGCAGTTCTCTTGTTTTTGGAATCGATACTCTCTTATTGAAGCACTTCACTCCGCGATTGTCAACAACTAACGAATTAACAATTCCAACTATTCTTTCACTTTTCCAGTTTTCTTTTGACACCGCTTCTTCTTGGTACTTTATGACTTCTTCCAAGAAATTAGAAACGACATCAACTCGATATGCCACCACTTTTGTTGTTTTTCCACATTCCTTACGACTTAGAGCATCCGCCACCACATTGGCCTTGTCCGGATGGTACAGAATATCACAGTCGTAATCGCTCAACAACTCCATCCACCTACGCTGCCTCATATTAAGCTCCTTCTGATTGAGAAGATATTGAAGGCTCTTGTGATCCGTGTAAATCTGACACTTGATCCCGTACAGATAATGCCACCAAATTTTCAAAGCAAAGACTACAACTTCCAACTCTAAATCATGCGTTGGATAATTCTTTTCATGATCTTTCAACTGACGAGATGCATAAGCAATCACCTTCCCTTCTTGCAATAACACGCATCCCATACCCAAATTTGAAGCATCGCTATAGATTACAAATCCTTTCGTTCCGTTAGGTTGAGACAAAACAGGTGCACTACTTGACTCTCTTTCAATTTACTGAATGCTTCTTCCTTAGCTTCCGCCCATACAAACTTGACATTCTTTCTGGTTAACGCTGTTAGTGGCGTGGCTATCCTTGAAAAGTCCTGGATAAACTTCTATAATAACCCGCCAATCCTAGAAAACTCCTTACTTCTGATGGTGATTTCGGCGCTTCCCACCCTTTAATGGCCTTAATCTTAGCCGCATCAACCTTAATCCCATCTTTCGACACCACGTGACCTAGAAACTGAACTTCTTTCAGCCAAAATTCACATTTTAAAAACTTGGCGTACAGTTTCTCACGTTTAAGCAATTCTAATATCGCTTGCAAATGAGTTTCATGATCTTCTTTGGACCGCGAATAGAACAGTATATCATCTATAAAGACTATGACACACTTGTCTAATGAAAGCTACTGGCGCATTGGTCAGTCCAAAGGGCATAACTAGAAACTCATAATGTCCATACCTTGTACGAAAGGCAGTCTTAGGTACATCCTCCTCCCTCACCTTCAATTGGTGATACCCAGATCGTAGATCTATTTTCGAAAAGTAGCTCGCTCCTTGAAGTTGATAAAAAAGATCGTCAATTCTGGGAAGCAGGTACTTATTTTTGACAGTCACCTTATTGAGCTCACGATAGTCTATACACATTCTCATACACCCGTCTTTCTTCTTAACAAACAACATCGGCGCTCCCCACGGTGAGGTACTAGGACGAATAAACCCCTTGTCGAGCAGTTCCTGCAGTTGAGTCATCATCTCTTTCATTTCTGCCGGTGCCAATCTATAAGGTGCTCTTGCTATCGGCGCCGCTCCGGGTACTAAATCAATGCTAAATTCCACTTGTCGATCATGAGGCAGAGTGGTTAAATCTTTCAGAAATACTTCTGGATATTCACTTACCACCAGAACAGACTCTAATCCTTTCTTCTCTTTCTTAGCATCTATAACATAAGCTAAGAACCCCATACACCCTTTTACTAGACACCGCTTAGCCTTAATCATTGAAATCAAGCACGACTTTCTATCCCTCCGATCTCCAAACACTACTATCTCTTCTTTACCTGGCTGCTCTATACGAATTAATTTCTTATTGCATATTATATGAGCATCATTAGACGCCAACCAGTCTATTCCCACAATGACATCAAATTCTCCCATACCCATCGGGTACAATCGAAGTGGAAATGAATGCCCATCGAAGACAATACTACACCCATCATACATCTCCTCCACTAAGATTTGACTATTATCGGCCACTTCTACTTTCAATTCATGCCTAAGCTTCTTGGGTTTCTCATGCAATTTATGCACGAAATTTGGAGACACAAACGAACGTTTGTGCCTGAATCAAACAACACTTTAGCAAAATTCGAATCTATAGAGAAAGTACCTGTCACCACATCCGGTATCTCTGCCGCTTCTTCTGCAGTCATATTAAAAACCCTAGCCCTCGCCTTAGCTGGCTCCACCTTTTTCTCACCTCCCTTATCTACATACCCTCCGACCGATCCCTTTTTCAATTGTGGACAATTAGTCCTGATATGATCAGGAGATCCACACTGATAACAAGACCTTGAACCTTGGCAATCCCGAGCTATATTCCCTATCTTTCCACATTTATAACAGTCCTCTTGATCAATCTTACATTCTCCTTTATGTCTTCGGTTACACTTGCTGCATGGCTTACTTTCAAACTTACTAACAAACCGTTGATCAAATTTGGCAGATTTAAACGTTTTGGAGTCACGGACCGTTCCATCACATTTTCTTTTATCTCCACTTCTTTCATTAGCTTGCCGATTCTTTTCTTTCTCTCTCATTTCAGCTGCATTTACTGCCATTGGAAATGTAGACGGTTCCTTGTTCGAGACAAATTATCGAATATCACTTCTCAGCCCGAAGACGAAACGTTCTACTCGTCTTCCTTCATTAGGCACGTAAATTTATTCAAATCGAGACTTCTCTATAAACTTTATAGTATATTCTCGAACTGACATCCCCTTTTGTTCCAAACTCAGAAACTCTTCTTCCAACATTTTAATTGCCGCCAGAGGGAAAAACTGCACTTTAAATCTTTTCACAAACTTACCCCAAGACATTTCTTTGAATACCGTTGAACTTTGTCCTCCTCCTTCAACATCCCACCACATTACAGCTTCATCTTTCAACATTGAAAATGCATAAACTACTTTATCTTCATCGGCACATTTACTAGTATCAAATGCTAGCTCCATCCCCTTTACCCATCTCAGTGTTAACACTCGGTCACATTCCCCTTTCTAGGTAGGAGGTTTGCAAGCAGCAAACTCCTTAAAACTACATCCTCTCCCAGATACCGCTTTAGTGGTCACAATGGGGTTTGACTAAGGGTGGCTACCCCCTACAGTTACTGGTGATTCTTCTACCTCAGTCACTACTTTTTCTTCACTCTTTTCTTTGCTTGACGAAACCTCATTAGTGCGCTGAGCCAATAAAGCGTTCAACGTTTCTTGTAATTTTCCCATTTCTGTTGAGAATGTTTCTTGGGTAACCAAACCCTGAGTTCGACCTCCACCACGGTTTTCTGTCTGCTTTCGGCCCCTCACTGAAGCTGAACTTTCCTGATGAGAGGTTTCTTTCTCAGATCTTACCTCTACACTTTCAACTTGACGAATACCATGAGTCGTCTTCCTACCTCGAGTTCCCAAAGTGGAAACCCTTGCCTGAGTAGTCACCTTCTGACCTGTCTTACCTCTAGGTCGACCGCGACTCTTTCCTCGATTAGCAGTCGGGTTGAGAGCAGTCGTTCACACTTCAGCAACGACTTCATTATCTGGCTCAATTTCAAGATTCGGCATATACCTACTCCTTGTTACTCGCTCATACATAATTCTCTGATAAGAATAAACATAAGACATTCAATCTAACATGCTACACATTACGACAAGTTAAGCACAAGCATGTACTTGTAAATTCACAATTACACTGGCCAGATGAAATTCCAAATTTACCTTACTTGCTAGTCCTTACTACCCTAATGTTATCTTCCTACGGTCTTCCTACTTCTCAGTTGTGCTTCTACTATCTCAGTTTAAGTCTAGGCCCATCTGGTCACCTAGATCCCTTAAACTAATGCTCTGATACCAATTGTAACAACCTGCACCTTTATACATACATCAAAATAACATTTCTGTCTAAAAACAGCCCCAGGCTTACATTACAGAGTATAAGGTTTACAAATATCAGCTATTACACAACTGAGTCAATTTAAAAAAAGTAAACTATTGCAGGAAGTCTTCTAGCTCCTGGAAATAGCTCACATATTTTCCTTACCCTTATCTGTACCTGCTATCTTGCGATAACCTGAAATAGGATTATAATTTTGAAAGAGCGAGGGTTAGACCAATGGTCTAGTGAATCCCCTCCAAACACTACTGCAACAGTTCAAATATTATTTAAAACATTTAAACAAAGCTTTATATCTCAAAAACGTAATTCACTTTTTTAATCAAACGTTAATCTTACTTTACGCTTCGCAAGCGTAACTCAATCTACTGGCCATCGCTGACCACTCTTTACGCTTCGCAGGCGTATCTTAAGCTACTGACCAACACTGCCGTCAAAGACGGTATGTCTGTCTCGTACTACCTTATTTTAGGGACACACCCTAATGGCATAAACAGGCCACACTCCCCGGTACGAGCAGGCGGGTCACACTTCCCAACTTAGGTCAGACTTCTGACTCAAATGTATGCATACACTTAGTCTTCACTATATATAAAACAAGTTTATATAAACATAGCATAAACATGCCAAACTGATTAAATCAACCTTTTTCAATAAATCTTCATAACTTTCAATACTATAAACGTGCAGTTTATAAAACTCACATTTATCAAATAACTGTCAAAATCATAAAAGATTTAGTTTGAAAGACTCACCTCTGATTCCTCTTGCTTAAACTCTGTCTTCTAACGATTAACACCACCTACGATGTTATCAAAATAAAAGAGATAAGATAACTCGTAAATAATACTCTTTCCTTTTCTAAACATTTCAACACACTGTGCGACCCGGTCAAAACCTCTCCGGTCGACTCACCCAGGTCGAGACCGGTCACTACATATACCGGTCACCGATCCGGTCACTACACCGGTCGGTTAACACCGGTCGCCCACACCGGGCGACATTATACCGGTCGACATTATATCGGTTGCCAACATACCGGTCGACGAGACCGGTCAATATAACACATCGGTCACCCTGAGTTCCGGTCGATAACGGTCGGTACCTCTGTTCCGGTCCGATCCGGTCGACATTCATACAGAGTCGGCAACTTTACAGAAAACCCAGATCCATGAATCGATTGAAACACGGATAAAAGCTTAATTAATAAGACTATTTACCGACTATAACACACATATAGAAGTATTAAGCTAGAATCATACCTCTATTTGACAAAAACTGATCGATTCTTCCAAACCTCGTTCTTTCTCCCTGCCTTCGCTCTGTACTCTTTCTCTATAGTCGGTCTCAAAATTCTCAGACTTAGAAATATGAAAATCACTTTCAAGGGTTAAGGTTATATATATATAACCAAAGTTTCATTTAACCCCTTGACCTTTGGGTCTCGCTTAACTTTTCACCCAACTTCCAAAATTTTAAAAAAAATATTCGGATCCAGATATTACAAACTTCTTGAATGGCTATAACTCCGATTATACCCATAATTTGTAACAAAAAGGTTTTGAACAACATTTTTGTTTTAGTCCTCCCTAACATTAAAGGCACGAAGTTTCAACTCCCCGCTTTTATAGATACAGGGGCAACTCAAATAACTTTAGACTCTTCTATACTTCCTCCAGAATTGCTTAGCAAACTTGTGAAAGCATAGAAGCCTTTAAAGTCTAACTTTTTCAGGAACTATACATTCTACCAATCATTATTTAAAAAATCTTCTTGTTCAATTTCAAATAAATTGCCAAGATTGGTCAGATGTATATTCTTAAGATGCATGTTGGGTTGATTCTTTAAAAGACTTGCATGGTATAGATTTAGTCCTTGGATTAAATTTTTTACTAGCAAAAGGAAGATCATTTATTATGTGTAATGATTATGTCCTTTACTCTCAAAACACTACCCTTACACCCATAATATCAGAGTACGCTCGAAAGCATGGTGGAAGTACAAGTGAAGAAAATGAAGAATTGCAAAATCCCAGGATAATTTGTACTCCTGATGAATGTTCTTGCGAAAATACTAGTGGTACAAAAAGCTAACATCTCTTAGTCCTGAAAAAACATAAAATGATTTTTCAGACTTTGATGAACTTTGGAAAATAGAAAATGATGACTCTTTTAAAGGATATTCCTTTTTAGACTTATCATACAATTTGATAAAACCCCATACTATAAACCAAAAACTTTTAAGTAAATCTTTTACTTATGAAGATATTTTGGATATGGTGGATCATTTACAAAAGACTGAAATCATTGGAGAAATCCCAACCAAGTTTTGGGAAAGAAATCAAACCTTTTATAAACTAGAGATAATTAATCCAGACTTTGATGAGTTCAAGAAGCATATTTCTCAGTTACTTAAGCTTGGAGTAATTACAAGAAGGACTTCTAAGCATAGAACTGCAGCTTTTATAGTTCAAAAAGAATCTGAAAGAAAACGTGGTCAATCACGAATGGTTTTTAACTATAAAAGATTAAATGACAATACCTATATTGGCGGTTATTGTATTCCCACAAAGGAAATTTTACTTAATAAAATCCAAGGTGCCAAATGGTTTTCAAAATTTGATCTAAAATCTGGATTTTGGCAAGTAAAGATGCACCCTGATTCTATTCCCTGGACATCTTTTGCATGTAGTGAAGGACACTTTGAATGGAAGGTTATGCCTTTTGGTTTAAAGAATGCCCCTCAAATTTTTCAAAGAAAAATGGATAACTGTTTTAGACACTTATCTAATTTTACTTGTGTTTATATTGATGATTTCTTAGTTTTTTCAAAAGATAAGAATGAACACTATGCACACCTGTATACTATTTTTAAAATATTTGAAAAAGAAGGAATGATTATTTCTCTGAAAAAAATGCAACTTTTAAGAGAACACATTGAATTTCTTGGTGTAGAAATAGGAAAAAGGAAAAAGGAAAATAAAGCTCCAACCTCATATTTCAAGAAGAATTCTTGAATATCCAGATAAGTTAGAAAACTTAAAACAACTGCAAGGTTTTTTAGGTTCTCTAAATTATGCTAGACCTTTCATCAAAGATCTTTCTAAATATACTGGACCTTTATACAACAAAACTTCAGTGAAAGGAACAAGGAATTTTAATTCTGAGGATATAAAGCTTGTTCAAAAACTGAAACAGCTAGTCAAGAATCTTCCAGAAATGTGTTTGCCTCTTGATTCTGACTACCTAGTTGTCCAAACAGATGGATCTGAACATGGATGGGGAGGAATTCTTTTAAAAAGACCCTCAAAATATTCCTCTATCCATGAAGAATGTCTTTGTAGATATGCTTCTGGAATTTACAAAGAAAAAGGAAGGTTAACATCTTTAGACTTTGAAGTCTTAGCTGTTATTAATTCTTGTGAATCTTTTGCACTCTTTCTAACAGGGAAGAAAGAGATCACACTCAGAACTGACTGTGAGGCATTAGTAAAATTTGCAGATATGAAAAAGGTATCAAAACTTTTGTCCAATTGATGGTTAAAGTTGAATGAATATATTATTGGCAAAGGAATCAAAATTAACTTAGAACATATTAAGGGAAAAACAAATATTATTCCTGATTTACTCTTAAGGTTTAATCCTTTGTAATTTTTGCAGGATGCCTAAAGCAAGAGTAGTCAAGAAGGAGAACATCCCTGCTACTGATGATAAGTTACAAGTTGGAAGACATTTCATACCTGTCTATCCTGTTGATAAGCAATTCCTTTTCAACTTAAGATCTAGACTTACAAAAGAAGAAGCTTCTATTTGGGACTCTATTTAGAATCTTAAAACTAGTTCTGACCAAACCAATGAGAAATTTTTTATTATTAACTCGGTTGCTCAGAAATTAAAGATATTAAACAATGTCCAAAAAGATTTTATTGCTATCTTCTTATGAATGGACCTTCAAGATCATCCAATCTGAAGATCGCAATCTGAAGCTAAAGCCGGAACGTCGACTCTCAATATTAAAGTCTATGTCTATTTGTAATAAATGTCAATGTAATTGTTTAGTTTACTTAGATTTAATATCTAAGTTATAAGTATTGTAATAGGTAACTTAGTTAACTTAGTTTGTTAAAGTTAGTTTCTAGTTTACTTTATTAGGAAATAATATCTAGATTTAATATCTAGATATTAAGTTAGATAGTGTGTTCAACACACTTGCTAGATATTAGGTGTATCTCTAGTTGCTCTCTACACAATTAGAAGAGATTAGATCAGATCATAGAACACACATACAAACACACACTTCAAGGTGGAAAAGGGAGAAAAACATAGAGAACACATCAAGAACTTAATCGATCAACCTTGTAATCGTTTGATATATTCAATATAGGTTGGTAATCGTTATTATGTTGTTGTTTCTATAAAACTTGATAATATAAAGCATTGTTGCAAGGACCGACAATTGGTATCAGAGCCTGATTAAGATCAAAACAAGTTTTTAGAAAAACGACTCTGTGTTCTTCAAGAAAAATCGATTTTGTGATTTTGAGTGTTTTAGGTGTTAGAATCGATCAGGTTGTGATCGTACTTCATGCTAGATCGAGTTGTTGCTATTTAATTTCACGTTAAAGCTTAAATCGAGTTCCAATTTGTGGATTTTGAGTGAAAACAGTTGAAGTGGGTAAGTCACTGTGCGATCAGATTAATTTCTAAAAAGAGTGTTTTAGAGAGATCGAGTGCTTACATTAAGTTCTAGAAGTGTTTCTAGACATATTGGTAGTGTTTTGGTATTGCTAAATCGTTACAGGAACAGATTCAGACGATTTTTCGAAGTACAGGTCGAATAACCCGCAAACCAGAGGAAGAATAACACGCAAAGTCCCACTTTGCGCGTCCCACTACAAACGCAAAGCAGACTTTGCGGCTCCAACTAGACCCGCAAACCTCCATTTGCGCGTCCAACTAGACCCGCAAACCTCAACCTTGCGCTTCCCACTAGACCCGCAAACCTCATTTTGCGCGTCCCATTAGAAACGCAAACCTCAGTTTGCGCACCCCATTTGACACGCAAACCTTGAAACGCAAACCAGACTTAGATTTTTTTTTCTGAGATTTTTGGAAACTATAATAGGGTCTTTAATTGTCATAAATTTTTTCTCTAGGGGCGCTGCCACCATACCCCCGCAAGGGCGTTGCCCCTTGACCCCACCCGCTAACCGGGTAACGGGACCCCCGTGCTAAGTCTGCCTAGGGGGACAAAATTTCTTGTGTGATCAAATTTTATTTGGATTAACGATCATATCTGTCAAGTTTTCTCTTATTCAATACAGGATGACATCTAAAGAAGCTCTCGCAATAGGAACCGACACCAAGCCACCAGTTCTCTTTCGAGGGGAATACGAACAGTGGAAGGATAGGTTTCTAAACTTCATTGAAAGACAGGATTTGGGTAATTTCATTATACAATCCCTAGAAGAAGGCCTAATGGAAACACAGTATAGGGAGCCAGCAGCAGGAACTCAAGAAGTAAGAGTTGCACTTTCTTATACAGATCTAACAGGTGATGCTAAGCTAAGAGCAAAAGGCGACAGGTTAGCCAAGTCATACATTCTACAAGGGATTACAAATGAAATCTATGTAAAGATTGACAGCTACAAAGCCTCAGCCAAACAAATGGGGGATCAACTAGAGAAAATGATGTTGGGTTCAAAGATTGGGAACCAACTGAAAATCTCTAACTGCCTGCACAGTTTTGAAGAATTCAAAGGCAGAACTGGAGAAACTCTAGAAGGAACATATGATAGGTTTGTGACCTTGCTAAACGAATTGAGCAAGAACAAGGTCAACAAATCTCAAATCGAGCTGAATATCAAATTCCTGAGTATTCTACAACCAGAATGTAAAAGTTTTGCCAGGCAGATGAGGCAGAAAAAAGACCTGAATGAGATTCCACTTCACGAGGTGTATGAAACCCTCCGACAAAATGAAGATGAGGTGGATGAAATTCTAGCAGAAAAGAGAAAAGGAAAGACAGTTGAAGACACACTTGCTCTTGTTGTGAAGAAGAAGAAGAACAAGACGATTGTGTACGAATCAGAAGAAGCTGAAGCTGATGTTGTCTCTGACTCGGATGAAAATGAATAAATGCAGCAAGCAATGCAGTTTCTAACAAATGCATTTCAGAAAAAGTTCTACAGGAATCCAACGTCAAACAGTCAGAGGGACTCTTCTGGACCCAACAACTATGCTCACAAGTAAAGAGTTGAAGGAAGCAGATATGAAGGAAATAGGTATGAAGGGAAATGATTTGAAGGGAAGAGATTTGAAGGGAAGAGACAAGAGGAGAAGAAATCTAATGAGAGAAGATATCAGACAGAAGGAAACAGATTGGAAGAGAAGAAACCAGAAGAAAGGAAGTACAAAGCTGAAGGATCAAGTCAGCCAGGACCACCCATGTGCTACAACTGTGGCAAAACCGGTCACTTTGCCAAGCATTGCCGAATATCAAAGGTTAGAAACTCCGACTTCTACAAGAATAAGATGCTTCTTGCAAAGCAACAGGAGGCAGGCAAGGCGCTGATGGCTGAAGATGAATACTGGCTGGATCACTCAGATGAAGAAGAAGATGAAGAAGAAAAGGATGAAGCTGTCAATATGTGCTTGATGGGCAAAATCGAATCAGATACTGATGCTGATTCAGAAAATGAAGAAGAGGAGGTATGTGATTTATCGTATAAAGATTTAATGAATAAAATGCATGCTATGGTTTTAAAACAAGAAGAGTTAGAATCTAATCTTAAGCGAGAAAATGGTGTTATTATTAATAAAAACCAATTGATACAAAAACTTAGCGATGAACTTGCTGAGAAGAAAGTATTAGTTGAGGTTTTACATACAAACGCTGACACCAACGCAAAAGAACAGACTATAATTCTAAAAGAGAATTGTGAGTTCAAGTCTAAATTGACAAAAAGTGAGATTGATTTTTATAAGATTACTGATATGCATTCTTTATGTATTAAAGAAAACAAGACTTTAATTGCTAAATTAGATGATTTGGAAAAGAAGCTATACTCATTAGGTCAAAGTGAGCAAACCATTCATCTTAACAAACCGAAAAAGAACAAAGAAAATTGGGGAATCGATTATGTGAAACCTCAACGTCTTCAAAAGGGTATAAGAGAAGTGTCTGCACTTTATGACTATACCTCTATGCTTGTTTCTCACCGATTCGCCTCATTTAAAGTTTTTAATACTAAACTATCAGAAGAGGATGAAGCTAATGAATTTGAAAAACGGATGAAGTCAACTAAAGTTCACGCTCCATTTTATTATGCGAAGTTGAATAATAGTTATGACTTTCCAAATTATGAGAAGAAATCTCTTTCAACTGACTACTTTCAAAGTTATTCTGAAAAAGAGATGGAGGCGAAGCCTGTTATAGGTAAAATTTATGTCCCTTCTCTCGTGTTAGAAAGTAAAATTTCTGAACTCGAGACCTCTTTATCAGATGAAAGACTTATGATTGAGATTCAACAAAAAGTTTTTTCAACTGTTATGAAAAATGTTGTTTTTACAAAGGCTTTTACTTCTAATGACATGTTTGGTTCATCAAACGAAGAGTTTAATTTTCTTAATTCTGATGGTGGTTTAGATGGTTGTTTTGAACAAATTGATTTTAATGCGAAACTTCCTAACCATGCATCTTTTGTTAAGAAAACTTCAAGAAAAACCAGTTTGCCTGTGTTCAGTGCAAAATCAACGAAAGATTTCGTTGATAAATCAGTCTCTGTGAACGCTCAGAGTGCTAAAGGTAAGAAAATATCTCAGCATTCACAGAAACCAACCACTACTGGTAATTCTAAGAAGAAGCATTCAGTTGTTGCTCAAAGGTCTAACTCACCAGTTTTACATGTTTCAGATATGAGCAAGTCAAGACCTGAAGCCCATTCTCAATGGCAACCAAAACGGAAGCTTGACAAGGTCGTTTTATCGTCTAGTAGTGTTAATTGTAATAAGACTTCGCTTACTAAAGATGTTGTGATTGCTGAAATTGTTGTTTTGCATCCAAAACTTGTTGTTTCTCGTAAACAATATACAATGAAGCAATTATTTCAGTTATCTTTATCTGCTGGAAAGTCCTCTATCTATAATAAACATGTTTCTATTACATGTCAAGATTCTGGAGATTGGTTTGGAAATTACCATGTGCATTCATCTCATACCAACTCTCATGCTTTTCAAAAGAACAAAGGATCCAATTTGAAATGGATACCAAAATCTTGTGCTAACACAGCAGGACCCAAATTCCAGTAGGTACCTAAGGCTAAATCTGTGTTGCAGGCACACAAAGATTAAAGAGAAAGCCACTTCTGATTATGTACAGATCAGGACTCGTTCTTCAATGTCAAAATAGGTTTTCGGATAAAGCAGTTCAAAACCCGAACATCAAAGTCGAAATAGGCTTTTGAACAAATCAGTTCAAGACCCACACTTCGAGAATCAAAGTGTAAATTCCAATGTTGTCATACGAAAATCTAAATTATGTTATTTTCTCTTATGTAGACTTGTCATACATGGTTCTTGGACAGCGGATGTTCCAAACACATGACAGGGCAAAAGAGATACTGTCCAATTTTAAAGACAAATTTTGTGGAACAGTAAGATTTGGCAACGACCAGTTTTCTCCAATCATAGGATACGGTGATGTACAGCATGGCAATGTCACTATCAAGAAGGTGAGCTATGTAGAAGTCTTAGGACACAACTTGTTCAGTATAGGCCAGTTCTGTGACAAAGACTTGGAGGTCAACTTCAAAACTAAGAGTTGTTCCGTTCGCAATGAAGAAGGGGAAGAACTCTTGGTCGGTACTCGAGAATCAGACCTCTACACAATCAACTTATCAAATGTACAGACTAACAAGCAAGTTTTTCTACTAACGAAAGCATCGATGCAACAAAGTTGGTTATGGCATCGAAGGCTCTCTCACCTCAACTTCAGGTACATCAACAATCTGGTCAGTGGAAAGCTCGTCAAAGGACTTCCAGAGCTGAAATATGAAAGAGAACATCTCTGTGCAGCTTGTGAAAAGAAGAAGATGAAGAGGGCTTCACATAAACCAAAGCCGGAACCAAGTAAAAATGCTCCTTTAGAATTGTTGCATATAGATCTATGCGGTCCGATGCGAACTTAAAGTCTAGGCGGCAAGAAGTACATACTCGTGATCGTGGACGATTACTCGCGATACACATGGGTCAAGTTTCTACGTTCAAAGGATGAGACACCAGATGTCCTCATCACATTCCTGAAGACGACCCAGGTGAATCTGTAGAAACCGGTCAAGTTTCTACGAACAGATAACGGCACAGAGTTCAAAAACAACAAAGTTGAAGAATATCTCGAATCTGTCGGGATTTCACATCAATACTCTGCTGCTCGTACGCCTCAACAAAATGGAGTGGTTGAAAGAAGAAATAAAACGCTAGTCGAGGCTGCTCAAACTATGCTAAGTCATTCCAACTTACCTCTATTTTTGTGGGCAGAAGCTGTTTCGACCGCATGCTACACATAGAATCGATCCATGATTCATCGAAGGTTCAAGAAGACTCCTTACGCGTTAATCAACAACAGAACACCGACAATCAAATATTTCCATATATTTGGATGTAAGTGTTTCGTATTAAACGATAGGGAGAATCTCAACAAATTCAGCCCTAAGGCAGATGAAGGAATCTTCATTGGATATTCCTCGACTTCAACTGCATATCGTGTCTATCTAAAGAAGACAAAGATGGTGATTGAAAGCGTCAACGTCACCTTTGATGAAGAAATGGCTTCCGAACAACACAGTTCAGAACCCGCAATAACAGGAATACTAGCTTCTGGGCAACTCAGTCCAGAACCTGCGTCTCAACAGAATAAATCAGACGAAGCTTCAACTTCTACTAACCATTTATCTGATTTAGATTTATTATTTGAATTGTTTTATGATGAATATCTCGGATCTAATGTAAAGAAATCTGTTGTGGTTGACAGGATGGAAGACTTAACGACTACACATCCAACCAGTTCAGATGACTCTATTGAATCAAACGCCCCGATTCAACAAGAGATTCCAATTCAAATACCGACTCCAACAGTTGAAGAAGTGACAAATGATAAAGAGACAGAAGTAGCTGAAACAGTAGGAGATTCTGTACAGATCAATCTACAGCCAGATCAAGTTGTACCTGCTGAGCCTTCAGAACCTGCCACTTCAACTGAAATCATCAATCCTCTTGAACAAACCGAAGAAGGTACAAGTGGATTTATAGATGATACAATTGACATACATTCATATAATCCATTGCCTCATGAACAAAAATGGACCAAAGAGCATCCGATAAGCCAAATCATAGGAGATCCATCAAAACCGGTGGAAACTAGGTCAGCATCAATGAACATGTGCATGCATGACTCATTTCTGAGCAAGTTCGAGCCAACAAGAGTATCAGAAGCTCTTGCTGATCCAGAATGGGTGATCTCTATGCAAGAAGAGCTAAATCAGTTCGATGCACTTCAAGTCTGGAGACTCGTACCGAAACCTCAAGGTAAAACCATAATAGGTACGAAATGGGTGTTCAAAATAAAGAAAGACGAAGATGGAACCGTCATCAGAAACAAGGCACGACTAGTAGCCAAAGGATACAGACAAGAGGAAGGAATAGACTATGACGAAACATATGCTCCTGTGGCGCGATTAGAGGCAATCAGAATGTTTCTAGCCTACGCAGCCCACAAGAACTTCACGGTCTTTCAAATGGACGTGAAGACAACATTCCTCAATGGAATTCTGAAGGAGGAAGTTTACGTCTCTCAGCCCGAGGGATTTGTCAATCAAGAGAAGCCAAATCACGTTTACATTCTCGACAAAGCACTCTACGGTCTGAAACAAGCACCTCGAGCATGGTATGATGTCCTTTCTAATTTTCTAGTCAAGTCTGGGTTTTCAAAAGGTACGGTGGATACCACTTTGTTTATTAAAAAGGAAAAAGGCGATATCATTTTAATTCAAATATATGTAGATGATATTATCTTTGGTTCTACAAATACTAAGTATTATAAGAATTTCGCAAACCTTATGGTGTCTAGATTTCAGATGAACATGATGGGAGAGATGAATTTCTTTCTCGGATTGCAAGTCAAACAGTTTTCTACGGGTATCTTTATCAATCAATCAAAGTACATTAGGGATATTCTTTGGAAGTTCCAAATGGAAAATTCAAAACCGATTGGTACCCCAATGGCACCAGGTACTAAGATTGGCAGCGATCCTTCGGGAAAGGCTGTTGATATTAGGACTTATCGAGGGATGATAGGTTCTTTAATGTATCTTACGTCGAGTAGGCCAGATATAATGTTTTCAACATACTTATGTGCAAGATATCAGGCCAATCCTAAAGAAATCCATTTGTCTGCTGTGAAACGCATCTTTAGGTATCTGAAGGGCACCGCAGATCTTGGTCTGTGGTATCCTAAAGATACTAGTTTTGAACTAACAGCCTACACAGATGCAGATAATGCAGGTTGTATGTTAGACAGGAAGAGCACGTCAGGACATGTGTAGTTCCTCGGTGACAAATTAGTAAGATGGGGATCAAAGAAGCAACTTTGTGTTTCAACTTCCATGGCAGAAGCAGAATATGTAGCTGCTGCTAGCTGCTGTTCTCAGGTCTTGTGGATGAGAACTCAATTACGCGACTACGGTTTCCACTTTAACAAGATCCCGATATACTGTGACTCCAAGAGCGCCATCGCAATAACGGCGAATCTTGTTCAACACACGAAGACAAAGCATATAGACGTCAGGTATCATTTTATCAAGGATAATGTAGAGAAAGGAACAATTGAACTTTTCTTTGTAAAGACTGAGTATCAACTTGCTGATTTGTTCACCAAACCTTTAGACGAAAAGAGGTTTACCTTTCTAGTCTCGAAGCTTGGTATGCTAAATCTCAAAGTATAACCAGTAATTACCTATAAAAGTTTTCTAATTGTATACTTTTTCATCCTTATCTTATTCTTAAATCTGATTGTTATCTGCAAGTTAACATTCTGTTCATGATAGAAGGGGGAGTATGAGAAGAAATTGACATCTGGTCAATATTACTTCGAGGGGGAGCTCATAAAATTTGTGCATGTACTTTTTAATGTCAATTTTTTTTTAATGCAAGATTTTAGGGGGAGCTCTTCAAGTCAAAAGGGGAGTTCGGATATGACTTCTGATTATTTCAAATCAGAACTCATACTTTAAAAAGTTTTACTGCTTTTTGTCTTTTCATTATAAGTGAATAAATTTTTACTTTGACTTGACATTAGACTTTTGCAGAATTTTTGAGAGAAGCTTACAAGTTCATATTTCTATGACTTAAAGCTTAGCTTCATGAGATGGAAGATCCTACGTAAAGGTATAATTTCAAATCCTCATCTCATATATGGTTGAAAGAAGGATAACTTTCAATAATCCAAAACATTGTTTTTAATGTTCAAACCACTTCCTGATTTTTCAACAGATTTTATATTTTGGAAGTGTATTTTAAATGTTTTCATGATCAATATTGTGCTTTAAACTGAAATAGTTAAACCAATCTGAGCTTCACATGCATCATAGGAAAACATGAATTTCATTGTGCTAGGAGTTAACACAACTTCTATGAAATTACCTTAACCAGTAATTTCTACCCATGAAGTTAATCCTTAGTGATTGAGTGTGCAAATAGAAAAGAAATGAGTGTGACTAGAGAAAGCTTAATGTTTAAAAGAAAGAGTGTGTGAGAACAGAGTTAAAAGAATATCACAACTCTGCATCAACTTTTTCTGAGCCGGGTAGCCACATTACTAGTGTTTCACAATTCTTTGGTGAACATTATTGAAACAGGCAACTAACCCATGCCAACTCTTGATCAAACCTCACTATCTACTCATTTTCTTCTCAACAAGAAAATGTTTCACATTTTCTAAGGGGATGCAGCACATTTACTATCTGATTTTCATTTGGAAAGTCTGGATATTGAAAAGAAGGAAGTCTGCCCCACCTTCGCACTTCAATCATGCACATTGAGTCTGTGTTTAACTTACTGTTGTCTCAGTGGTTTACACAATTTTGAGCCTATAAGCAATCATCAGTGCTTAATTCTTTCAAACACAAGCACGAACACACAAGGAATTAGTTTCTTTGTCATAACGTTTATAGAAATTACCTCTGTGGTGTTTCGATGATTAAATGGAAGCCCTGGGGGAGTCAACATCAAACAGCTCCTTTCACATGTGTATTCGTTACACCCAGTGACTTAGTGTTACTGACAGGCATGATAACTGATTCATTAGTTGATTTCAGGTGTTACATATCTAATTTGTCTGGATTTGCAAAGATCTGGATGAATCTCTTATGAATTGACGAATCAGGGGCTCTAACCGCAAGATCAACATTTCTTACAAATAATTTTGATGAAGTCGTTGCACTTATCATCAAAAAGGGGGAGAATGACTACAAAAGAAATGGCAAAGATCACATGGTTCAAGAATCACGTCCACTCTTCAAAGTTAGATTGAAGACATGCTGATTTAAGAGCTAGAGAAAGAGATTGCATCTTCTGTTGGTCCCGAAGGTGCTAAACAAGTTTGTAGAAGGGGGAGGGTTGAATACAAACACAGAATTTAAAGTTTAATAAATTGTTTATTGATAAATCAAAATACAATTTACAAGTTTGTTGCGGAATAAGATTAAGACAGACTCAATCTAAACAAACTTAAGAAACACTAAGATAATTGCACAAGAAATTCAGAGAGAGAGGGGATTAAGAGATATAGAAAACAAGGGTTTCTATATTGAGTTCAAGGATGAAGCACACCTTCAGATGAAGGGGTGAACTTCCTATTTATACTCTATGCATTAAATGCATGGCAGGATAATTTACACGTGGCGTTCATTGATTGGCTTTGGGAGTCTGACATTTGGGAGACATGCTTTCGGCCGGGTCATGAATAGTGTAGTTGACAGAGTTGTTGTACGAATGGTTGCAGAGACTTGTCCGTTCTGACACATCGTACTAGGTTGTTCAAGGATAGACAAAAGGAAACTTGAGGCATAAGCTTTGTGATCGATTGATCGCTGAGTATCTCTAAGTTCAGAGATAAAGAGGTTCAGCTATCGCTGAAGCTTTTTCTCATGTTCCTTCGCGTATAAGTAGAGTTGTCTTTGCTTCACTGACATCCGCATCAGGTCACTAGTAGACTTCTCTTTGTTCAGCAGCTTCGTCTTTGATTCAGCTATGAACATCTGTTGACGCGAGACTTGTCTTCAGGGATTACGTTGGCTGTTTACTTTAGGAACTATCAGTGATAACTGAACAGACTCAGTCTGATCATTGATAGTGAAACACTAATACATATAAATGTTTATAAGAAAGACTATCAACGATAACTGAACAGACTCAGTCTGATCGCTGATGGTGAAACACTAATACATATTAAAACGTAATTTTTACTAAGTATAGAAGAGGGTCGTTATCAAATCACTGAGAGAGTTTGGATCAACAATCTCCCCCTATTTGATAATGACAAAGTAACTGAAGAAAATTACTTTATGATTCAAAATGATGGAATAATCAGGACTCGTAACATACATGTCCCAATTACTATTTTGAGGGATCTTTTACAGCACTGATGAAGTTAAGTACTTTACTGAAATTTCATTAATTCAAGAAGAGAATTACAAGGAATGAAAATTACAAGTAAATAACTAACTACTGTAAGTACAACTAATAGATTACAGAAGAGAAAACTAATCTATCAGCTATAAGAAGATTTAGGAGGATTTATCATATACTCAGGTATTTCTTCTCCTTTCTGTCTTCGTTCCAAGGATTCTTGGCTGATAATTTCTTTGATTTCTCAGCAGCAGGGAACAAGTCACACCATAAGCATAAGAGATCCTTGAGATGATTCAGAGGACAGATAGGAATCTCAGAGACTCTTTGAAATCTGAGTTCCTCATCATCATCTCTGAAGAATATTCCATAAGGATTGTCAATTACTTGACCAGCTTGGAAAGGACCACCAGGAGGTAGAGATAAATCCAGAATTGAAAGATGAGGAGGAGGACCAAACAGTGCATCTCTTGAAAATTTGATAGAAGTTTCATTCCTGATGATGGCGACGTCTTCAGAGGAGGAGGACCCAATTCTTCTCTTGAGTTTCTTGGGATTGGGAGGGATAGGAGATGGCAGATTCAGTACAGAAGTGAATCTGTTGATGAGAGCTTTAAGAAGTCCTTCAACGTAGCCTCTGTATGTAGATTTCGATTTCTTCAGCGCATCCCAGAATTCTATCCACTCTGTAAACCCGAAACCTTCAAGTTTGGAAACGTACATAGCTTTTTGAGTTCCATCCTCTCTGGTAATCTCCATGGTCACTGAGAGTTGATCCTTCTTCTTGTGACCAGAGATAGTCACGACTGTTATTGAAAGAAGATCAGAGCGATAATCCATCTTCTGTTTGCACCATTCGATGGACTTATCGTTGATCTCTTGTTCTTTGGAGCGTTCCTCTTCAATTTCTTTTAGCAGTGCAGCTTGAACTTCCACAGGCTTTCTTTTCAGCTTCTTGTCCTTGACTTGAGAGGATTGAATCTTTAAAGCTAGTTGAGCATCTCGTCTGCATTCAGCGAACAGTTTCTCAGCTTTGGCAGATTCTTCTCGTTCAGCATCAGTGAGGAAGTCGAGCTCTGAGAAGGATGTTTGAAGAGGAATTTTCAGCCATTGACTTTCTAGTTGAGCGATCATTTCACCTCTTTTCTTTATCACTTCCTCTGACCAACGAGATGGTCGAGAGGGCCTTCCTGGATGGAGCAGGGAATCTTCTTCTTCTTCTTCTTCTTCATCAATCTCAGCGATAGAGATTGGGATTATGTCTTCAGCGATAGTAGCTGGAATTATTTGTAGTTCAGAACCCTTAAGCAGGGGTGAGAACTGTCTGGATAGAAAATGAAGGAAAGAAGGGATAAGTGTATATTTTTAGAAAAAGAGAGAGAAAGGCTAGAAGGAAATAGGGGTTTGGAAAGAGTAGGAGAGTGGTACAATAGAAAGACATACCTGAGAAGGATGCTCCCCCTCAGATTGTGATCCAGTCCTCAAGCATTCTTCAGCGATTGGTTGCTTGTCTTTGCTCTGCGAAGGTGCGCTTGAAGATGTATCACCTCTTACCCCTGCTTTGACAACTTCTTGCGAAGTTGTCCCTGATACGTTCGGCTTGGAGAACCACATAGATTGGTCTTCTTCATCGTCGTCGTCATCATTGGAGGGTTGATCCTTTTCTTGATCAACAAGATCTAGATCATCTTCCTCTTCATCTTCTTCTTCCTCATCATCTTCAAAGAGAAGAGAATGAATAAAAGAGGGTTCTTTTTCCTTCTCCCCCTCTTTGTCATTATCAACGACAGGGGGTTGGTCAGCTGCTGGAGTAGCTGTTGAAGCTTTCAGCACTTGAACGTCAGCCTCCAGACGCTTGACCCGTTCTTCAACTGCAGGGATGTCGCATGTGGCATCATGGATGAATTCCACAGCGATGTTGAGATTTGTCCGATCATCTTCAGTGAAGGAGGGGGGCAGCGCTGGAGCTGTTTCAGATACCTTTTGGAGAAGTTGCTGTAGAAGGGACGTGCAGAGATCAATCTTAGAAGAGAGATCTCGAACTTCAGTGGTGAGAGACTCAAATCGCCCCTGAAAGAGTTGAGAGGACCCTCTGAGTTGGACGACTTGTTCTTCCACAGCTGAAAGTTTGGAGTTCTCAGCTTTGGATGAGAAGGTGGCTGTCAACCTTTTCAGCTCCTCACCAGCCTGATTGACGGCGCTGGTGGTGTTGTTGATGGTGTTGGTGAGAGCGTCCACCTTTTCTCCCAGACTGTTGACATGCGTGTCAACAGACGCCAAACTAGGACCTAAAAATGATATTAGTTCAGATACGGGCTTATTTGGAGAGGTGGGGAAAGAAGTGTTTAGGATAATAGGTTTACCTGACGTATCAAACATTTTGTAGAACTGTAAAGATTCCTCAAACGTTTGATGTTCAGGTCCTATAGGTAAAGAGGAGGTAGCGGGTTCAGAGACCAAAGAAGGAGAGAGAAGATTTATGGGGATAGAAGTAGGGTTGGGGTTAATCTCAGCGAATGAGATAGTAGGTGGGGTCACTGATGATGTGACAGCGATTGAAATCGCTGACACGGCAGGTTGAGTGACTTCTGGAGTTGTGGAGGAAAGACCCACAAATGCATCTAAGGTAGCTTGTTGAGAAGCTTCCTCAGGTATAGTACTGGAGGGTGTACTTTCCTTAGTCTTTTTGGCCTTCTTAGAAGGACCAATCGAACTAGCTGATGGTCGTTTGGAAGTAGTGGTAGCGACAGGGATAGCAGACAAAGGAACCGTCTGCGTGGTCGCTGAAAAAGAAGAAGAATGGAGAGATAGACGAGAGCGAAGGAGAGAAATACTTACCTCGTTGGCGAGTGGCTTTACCTCCAGTGATCGTTGACCTATCCTGGCAAAAGTGCCATCATCTTTGGTGGGATAGGTGTTGGGATAGAGGAACTTGATGTACGTACATATGAAACGTACGTACGAGATCTTGGGATCTCGTTCAGGCTTCTCTAATCTCGACCTCAGGTCTTCAAAGATGGAAGTGGCGTAGTCAAAGTTTTGACCAACGATAACTGAGTAGGCCATTTGCAGTTGTGTTTTGCTGGCTTGATCCAGCGAACCACTCTTCCCGCTCATGCATTGAATTATGTGCGAGAAGATGAAGTTCAGTTGTGAAGGCATCTGAGCTTTGAGAATCTTGGTGAGCTTTTTGTTGGGAATAGAAGATCTCGGTTTGTTTTCCCAACAATAACCCATTGCATCCAGAAAGGATATCAGCTCAGCATCAGTGGGGAGTGCGTCGTACCCACTCTTTGGTTTGTCAGGGAATCTCAAAGATTTCCTGAGGCTAAGAGCGGTCATGCTCCCTGGACCCAAATCCGTGCTGAAGGATATTGCAGGGACTCGTTCACCCTTTTTGTTGGTGAGTTCAGTTGCATCAGCAGTGAACCAGAACTGCTGGAGTAGAGTCTTTGAAGGCTTAGGATCCACAGTGATCGCGTAAGCTATGCATGATTGTTTGAGAAATTCAGCAGCTTCCACCAGATGTGGGTATTTGTCAGCTTTAAAGTCAAGTCTTCCCAAGTGATTACATTTAGTAATCTCAACTTCAGTGATGGCGAGTTGTACATGCTTGGAAGCAACGATTGAAGATTGTGCCATTTCTGTTATGGAAAGAAGCATAATAGAAGAAATGATTATGATTAAAAAATAATATGATTACCAGTTTCTATAGAAGAAGGGAAACTGGAAAAATATCAAGTTATTTTTAGGAAGAGAAAAATAGTGTTCTGGGTAGAAAGAATGAAGAACACTTTAAAAACCAAAAGGTTTTTATTTAAAAAAAAACATAAAATCAGAAAGAATGATTTTTAGTTTTTAAATAAGAACGTTTTATAAAATCCATGAAGAACAAGAACGAGTAGGATTTTAAAAAGAAAAAAAAGCATACGAACAATGCACATAAACATGAAATAAACCTGTTTATTCTGAAGAAGAAGAGTTGCAGATTCAATATTCTGGGTTTACTTGCTTGAGTGTTCTTGAGAAAGATTGTTTCTTGCTATGAAAGTTTTGAAAGCGTAAACCGTATAAAGGAGAGAAGAATTCCTTTTATACAAAGAGATAGAGGAGAGAGAAGGAATGAAGCGGGAAAAAATCATCATGACATTGACACGTTCCACAAAGTTGATTGGATAGAAGAGCAACGGACGAACGTGTCAGAAAAGTCGTGTCGTGAATTATCCGCTCAAATGATGTCATAGGAGAGAGAGACGTTTCATTTTTCTGTTTTGAAATTTATTACTGAAGAGAAAATATCAGCAATAGAATTTTCTTTTTGAAAGTATCCCTGATGAAAAGATAGGGATAGATTTTCTTTTAAAAGGATCACTGAATATAAATATCAGTGATAAATTTAATTAAAAAGCTTTTAATCATTTGAAGAAAGATTCAGTGATTAAAAAAATCTCAAAACTGAATGAAGATTCAGTTGTAGGGATTGAGAAAACATACCTGAGAGTCAGAATATTTATCAGAGAGAATGATGAAAGGGGAACTTTTGATTACTGACGCAATACATGAACGCTGAAGAATTATTCTTCAAGGTTCAGCATTCCAAGCTCACTGATGAGAAAGTTGAACCTTGTCTCATCAAGAGGTTTGGTGAATATATCAGCAAGCTGAAAGTCAGTAGGAATAAAGTGAATTTCAATATCACCATTCATCACATGATCTCTGATAAAGTGATATTTGATCTCTATGTGTTTTGTCTTTGAATGTAGCACAGGATTATTTGCTATAGCGATAGCACTAGTGTTGTCGCAATAGATAGGAATCTTTGATAACTGAAGGTCATAATCTAACAGTTGATTTCTCATCCATAAGATTTGAGAACAACAGCTTCCA
Organism: Arctium lappa; assembly: GCA_023525745.1. NCBI lineage: Eukaryota > Viridiplantae > Streptophyta > Magnoliopsida > Asterales > Asteraceae > Arctium > Arctium lappa. The sequence continues at coordinate 48,929,737 of CM042057.1, forward strand.
GCGGCTACGTATTCAGCTTCAGCTGTGGAAGTGGACACAGAATTTTGCTTCTTGCTTGTCCAACTTACCAGCTTTCCTCCCAAGAGTTGACATCCACCAGTGGTACTCTTTCTGTCAAGTTTACATCCTACAAAATCACTATCAGAATAACCAGTTAGATCGAACCCTGAGTCTTTGGGATACCAAAGACCGAGGTTAGGAGTTCCTTTCAGATATCTGAAAATTCGCTTTACAGCGATCAGATGGGATTCCTTGGGTTCAGATTGATAGCGTGCACATAAACAAGTAGAGTACATGATGTCAGGTCGGCTTGCTGTGAGATACAACAGAGAGCCTATCATTCCTCTATAGGCAGTGACATTAACAGGTTTTCCAGAAGGATCTTTGTTAAGTGTCAGGGGTGGTGCCATAGGAGTTTTCATCGCTGAAGTTTGAGTAAGATCAAACTTCTTCAGCATATCTTTAACATATTTACCTTGGCTAATAAAAGTACCTTTGTCAGATTGTTTAATATGAAGACCAAGAAAATATGTCAGCTCACCCATCATACTCATTTTATATTCTTTCTTCATTCTTTCAGCGAAGCGAGTACACAAAGATGGGTTAGTAGAACCAAATATTATGTCATCGACATATATTTGTACAAGAATTATATGACCTTTTATCTTTCTAAAAAATAACGTATTATCAATCTTGCCACGTTCAAAATTTTCAGAGATAAGAAAAGATGAGAGAGTGTCATACCAAGCACGAGGGGCTTGTTTTAGACCATAGAGAGCCTTATCCAATTTATAAACATAATTTGGATGCTTAGGGTCATAGAACCCTGGTGGTTGTTCTACATAGACTTCTTCATTCAGCTTTCCATTTAGAAACGCTGATTTTACATCCATTTGATACACGATGAAGTCTTTATAGACTGCATAAGCTAAGAATAGTCGAATTGCTTCGAGCCTGGCCACAGGGGTAAAGGTTTCATCATAGTCTATGCCTTCCTCTTGTCTGTATCCCTGAGCAACAAGTCGAGCCTTGTTGCGGGTTAAAGTTCCATGTTCATCTAACTTGTTTCTAAACACCCATTTGGTGCCTATTACAGTTTTATCAGATGGTCTAGGAATGAGATTCCAAGCTTTGTTTCGAGAAAATTCAGTCAGCTCTTCTTGCATAGCGCTGACCCAGTTTGGATCTCTGAGGGCATCATCAGTCTTCTTTGGTTCTATTAAGGAGAGAAAGTTTACAAAGAGACAGATATTACCTGAGCTTCGTCGTGTCTAAATACCTGCATCTGGATCACCAAGAATTTGATCTATTGGGTGATCTTTGGTCCATCGCTGAGCAGGAGCATTATTGCTTAACTCAAAGGTTGGATCAACAATTTGAATGTTTACTGATGAGGACGATTGAGGTTCATCAGCGATTAACTGTTGAGTAGATTCACTGGAGAGGTTTTCAGACGAAGGCAGATTTGATGGTAGGAGTGTGTTTAGAGGTTCAACTGAAACCCATGATTTGGATTCAGCGGTAGGATGTATAATGTTTGGATCATCATCAGCGACTGGAGGATCTGAATGCTGATGGTTTGAGAAGAAAGGTTCAGTTTCTCTGTAGTGAGAAAGCATCCAAGCATTTAACTCTTCATTGTCAGCGATTGGTTTGGAGTTCGCTGAGCGAGTTTCATCAAAAGTGACGTGAATTGTTTCTTCTACGGTTTGTCTTCTCTTGTTGAAGACTCTGTAGGCTTTGGAGATGGAGGAATATCCTAGAAATATTCCATCATCAGCTTTTGGGTCGAACTTTCCAAGTTGATCTCTGTTGTTTAAGATAAAGCACTGACAACCAAAGATATGAAGAAAGCTGATAGAAGGATTCCTTCCAACAAAAAGTTCATAAGCTGTCTTCCCAAATCGCTTTATTATCAGCGATCTGTTTTGAGTAAAACATGCAGTGTTTACAGCTTCAGCCCAAAATTGAGTAGGGAGATGAGAATCGCTGAGCATTGATCTAGCAGCTTCTATGATCGTTCTGTTTCTTCTTTCAGCGACTCCGTTTTGCTGAGGTGTTCTTACTGAAGAGAAGTTGTGAGAGATTCCCTTATTCTCAAAGAAATTGTTCAGGGAACTATTTTTGAATTCAGTTCCATGATCACTTCTTATTGAACGAACAGTAAGATTGTTCAGCACTTCCATCTTTTTTACAAAAGATATTAGTTCTTCTGGAGTATCACTCTTACAGCGAAGGAAGATAACCCAGGTGTAGCGAGAATATTCATCTACAATGACAAGTGTATATTTCTTTCCAGCTATTGATTGGATGTTGACAGGGCCAAACAGATCCATATGCAAGAGCTGAAGAGGACTTGTCACTGAGGAAACTTGTTTCGATTTGAAACTTGCTTTTGTTTGTTTTCCTTTTTCACATGCTGAGCAGAGAGATTCTTTAGCATATGAGTGCTGAGGAAGACCAGAAACCAGTTCCTTAGATGAGAGAGAATTCAGGATTTTGAAGTTTAGATGAGAGAGCCTTTTATGCCATAGCCAGTTGACATCAGAAGTGGCTTTAGATAGAAAACATAAGTTTTCAGTGATAGTAGAGTCCATATCTATTACATAGACATTTTCTCTGCGATGACCACTGAGAGCAAGTTTTCCTTTCTCATTTAACACTGAACATGCTTTCTTAGTAAAGCGTACTTCATAGTCTTTATCACATAGCTGACTGATGCTTAGAAGATTGTGCTTCAGTCCATCTACATAAGCGACTCTTCGAAAGGTAGTTGTGCCATTGCTGAGGACACCAAACCCTCGGGTATATCCTTTACCATTTCCACCAAAGGTCACAGAGGGACCTTTCTCTTCCTTGTATTCAGTGAGCAGGTCTCTTTGTCCAGTCATATGACGAGAACATCCACTATCAAGATACCAGATGCCCTTTGATCCCTGCACACATAAGGAAGATTAAGCGTTGTTTGGTACCCACTTTTCAATGGGTCCTTCAGAGTTAGTGGATAAGGTAAGTTCAGTAGTATTCTCAGCTGATGAAGATTCAGCTTCAGTGGTAATCTTCACTTTGGTTAATTTCTTAACCTTAGTGGTATTTTTCACCTTGGTTGATTTTTCAGCCTTGGTGACCTTAGCTTTAGAAACATTTTTCTTCACTTTAGCTTTTTTATCATCTTCAGTGGCAGTTGGACATTTACTTGCAATATGATCAGTAAAACCACAGTGATAACATTTTCTATATCTGAAAATGGTTTTAGGATCAGAAGTAGAAGGTTTTGCAAGTTTAAGATGAGCAGGGCCAGGTCCAAGAAGACTTTTCTCTTGAGATCTGGGAGTAATTTTCATTTCTTCAGATCTCGAGGTTTTAAGATCAATCTTCAGCTTTGGAGGACAAAGATCAAAGATTTCTATCACAGAGCTAGAGGATTGCTTAGCTGAAGGTTTAGAAGGAACTTTCAGCTTTGCTTTCCTGGTTGCCTTCTGAGGAAGGAGAATGGACTTTCCTTTATCCATAGACTTAGTGTCTTTGGATTTTTCCTCAGGGATGTGATTTGAAGAAGAACAGGGATAGAATTGATTATAAGAAGTGTCAAAGAAAGAGGTGACAAAAGTTCCAAACTTAAGCGAGGAACTTTCTTCCTTAGGATCGTCCTGAGGTGTCCAAAAACCAAGAACAGTTTTATCACTATCAGGAGTTTGAGCATTTATTATCTCAGAGATCTTTGTTGATGATTTGCACCATTTTTCAACATGAGCCTTTTCTGTTTTTAGAGCAGCGATGGCTTGTTCGCGTTCAATACTGATGATTTCATTTATAATGACTTGATCTTTCAACTTTTCTTCTAAAAGATTTAGTTATTTGATCTTTTCATGACATTTCTCCAGCTCTTGAGTTAAATGAAAATTTTTATTCTCAGCTTGAGTTTTGTCGTTTAGGGCATTATAAAGGTCAATCGTCAGCACATCAACAGCGCGACTTCTCTCAGCTTCAGGTAGAGAGGGATTTGTAGAGATAGATACCTGAGATGATATGTAGCTCATAGAAGGTTCAGATGGTTCTTCCACTTCTTCTTTAATCTCAGCCATGAGGCAAAGATTAGCGACTTCTTCTTCATCAGAAGATGATTCTTCTGATTCAGCCCAGTCGTGTTCTTCAGCGATGAGACCTTTACCTTTTTCCTGATAGCTTTTCAGCTTTTGATATTTGTTCTTCAGCTTATGGTATTTGTCATCACTGGATCTTCTTGAGGTAGAAGGTTTGAAGACCTTTTTCGACCTGCACTCACTAGCAAAATGTCCAATCTTTTCACAGTTATAGCAAGTGGCAGTAGCCTTATCAACCGGAGTTGATTTTGGCTTTTCAGTAAGAGAGAGAGGTTTACTTCTTCGGAAGTTACTCTTTCTTGCAAATCTCTTAAAAGAGTTTGTCAAGAGTGCTAAGGACTCATCAAACTCTGAAAGATCAGGGTCTGATAGATCCTCAGATTCAGAATCTAACTCAGTGATGGTGAGAGTAGATCGCTGAGATGGAATTATCTCTGAAGAGACTAAAGCAACAGGAGTACTTTTGGAATCTTTAGAATCTTTTACAAGATTTTTCTTCAGAAGATTTGATTGCTCATAGTTGAGCAATATTCCATACAGAGTGCTTAAAGAGAGAGTATGTAAGTCTTTTGTCAGCTTAAGACATATTGAATAACTGTCCCAGCTTTCAGGAAGACATTCCAAGAATTTTGTTAGGACCTCAGAATTAGAATAGGTCCTACCAACAGTTCTTAGGTCAATGATTAGGCAGTTAAACCGCTGATGGACGTCAGAAAGAGATTCATTCTTACCAGCGATGAAACTTTCATACTGTTTTACCATGTTAATCTTTCGAGTCTCTTGGATTTCAGTGGTGCCCTCATATTGAACACATATGGTTTCCCACATTTCTTTAGAAGTTTTCAGATGCATGATGGAATGGAAAACTTCATCAGGCAGAGCCATTGAAATAATGGTCTTTGCTTTTTCATCTATGCCTACCTTCTTTTTATCTTCATCACTCCACTGTCTTATTTCCTTAACAACATATCGTTCAGGGACAGCTTCAGTGGTGGCAGTGGCGGGAACCGCAACTATAATTCTAACAGGTTCATAGGGTCCGTTTTCTATATATTCAGGTATAGTAGGATCTGCACCTTCAAGAAATAGCATCATTCGATTTTTCCATAGAGAAAAGTTATCTCTGCTAAATCGAGGAGGTTTAGAAAGTGAACCATTATCATAGTAGTTTGTGTTTGTGTTTAATGCCATTTTAGAATAGCAAGGAAGAGTATACAGCAAGATCTTGTTTATTAGATTTAAACAAACCGCTCTGATACCACTTGTTGGTCCCGAAGGTGCTAAACAAGTTTGTAGAAGCGGGGGGGGGGGGGGGGGGGTTGAATACAAACACAGAATTTAAAGTTTAATAAATTGTTTATTGATAAATCAAAATACAATTTACAAGTTTGTTGCGCAATAAGATTAAGACAGGCTCAATCTAAACAAACTTAAGAAACACTATGATAATTGCACAAGAAATTCAGAGAGAGAGGGGATTAAGAGATATAGAAAACAAGGGTTTCTATATTGAGTTCAAGGATGAAGCACACCTTCAGATGAAGGGGTGAACTTCCTATTTATACCTTATGCATTAAATGCATGGCAGGATACTTTACACGTGGCGTTCACTGATTGCCTTTGGGAGTCTGACATTTGGGAGACATGCTTTCGGCCGGGTCATGAACAGTGTAGTTGACAGAGTTGTTGTACGAATGGTTGCAGAGACTTGTCCGTTCTGACACATCGTACTAGGTTGTGCAAGGATAGACAAAAGGAAACTTGAGGCATAAGCTTTGTGATCGATTGATCGCTGAGTATCTCTAAGTTCAGAGATAAAGAGGTTCAGCTATCGCTGAAGCTTTTTCTCATGTTCCTTCGCGTATAAGTAGAGTTGTCTTTGCTTCACTGACATCCGCATCAGGTCACTAGTAGACTTCTCTTTGTTCAGCAGCTTCGTCTTTGATTCAGCTATGAACATCTGTTGACGCGAGACTTGTCTTCAGGGATTACGTTGGTTGTTTACTTTAGGAACTATCAGTGATAACTGAACAGACTCAGTCTGATCATTGATAGTGAAACACTAATACATATAAATGTTTATAAGAAAGACTATCAGCGATAACTGAACAGACTCAGTCTGATCGCTGATGGTGAAACACTAATACATATTAAAACGTAATTTTCACTAAGTATAGAAGAGGGTCGTTATCAAATCACTGAGAGAGTTTGGATCAACATCTTCTGAGCTGAATGAGAAGATCAAATTGATACATCATTTTCGTAATGATCTTGATCCAAAGGGGGAGATTGTTAGACCACAGTCTCATTCGATTCAAGATCATCCAATCTGAAGATCGCAATCTGAAGCTAAAGCCGGAACGTCGACTCTCAATATTAAAGTCTATGTCTATTTGTAATAAATGTCAATGTAATTGTTTAGTTTACTTAGATTTAATATATAAGTTATAAGTATTGTAATAGGTAACTTAGTTAACTTAGTTTGTTAAAGTTTGTTTCTAGTTTACTTTATTAGGAAATAATATCTAGATTTAATATCTAGATATTAAGTTAGATAGTGTGTTCAACACACTTGCTAGATATTAGGTGTATCTCTAGTTGCTCTCTACACGATTAGAAGAGATTAGATCAGATCATAGAACACACACACAAACACACACTTCAAGGTGAAAAAGGGAGAAAAACATAGAGAACACATCAAGAACTTAATCGATCAACCTTGTAATCGTTTGATATATTCAATACAGGTTGGTAATCGTTATTATGTTGTTGTTTCTATAAAACTTGATAATATAAAGCATTGTTGCAAGGACCGACATACCTCATAAGGGAATTTACAAAAATTGGTAGATGTTGCTGCAAAAATTGAAAACCAGAAATCTTTTCAATCCCTTTGGAAGGGCTTTCATAGTTTTTCTGAATTTGTCCAAGTTACTCATGATAAAGTTGGCTAAAACTATTATTTGGACCCTTCTTTAGAGAACTGTCATCTTTCTAAAGATGAAAAATCGGACTCCGATTTAGGACTCCCTTTAAAAATTAAAACATTGACATCTTCTTCATCTTCACTGATGAAAGGCAAATATATAATGCCAGATCCAGAAGATCTTAATACTCAAAATTTGGTAATACCAAATCTTGAATGTTTTTCATTTTTAAATAATTTAGTTGATATCTCTGACATCAACTTTCAAACATTTTTGAAATTACAAGAATGGCTGATGGTAATTTCACGATCACCTATTCAAGGATTTTCAGTACAATTGGAAGAAATTCCAGTTCCAAAAAACGAAATGGAAAGATTTTTCAGAACTGTTGTGACATCTGACAACCAGAATTTACTTACAGGTTAGCACCCGAACAATATAATACATGTCTTAACATGTAGGAACACCATAATATGACCTTATTGTGTAGGCAAGGGTTTTAGTTTCCTAAGATTCCCGGCAGTGCGCTTAGAATATCCGGTTACCGCACGTAACGGGATACGCTGTCTTATAAAATGTCAATCCGATAAAATTAACATTTTATTATATTAATAACAATAATAAGTGGGTTAAATATAAAATTTAATTAATCAAATATAAATTCTAATCTTTAAGTAATCAAACCAAAAATTTAAGTAGATAATTGAGAATTTACCTACCTTTAATCTCTGTTTTTATAAAAATTACATATTATGTATATATATATATATATCAAAAATAAAATAAAAAATAAAAAGATTAGAGAGAGAGAGAACCGTCACCTCTCTCTCCCCCTCCCAAACTCCTTTTAAAATCTCTTTTCCCTCAAAACCCCAATTCCCAAGTAACTTTCTCATTTCCCTACATCTCTCTTTCTCTTGTTAGAGCTCTCATCTCTCTCTCTCTCTCTCTCTCTCATTTTCTTGGCTGAAAACCAGCCCCAAAACTCTCACAAATCCATCAAACTTTGAAGATAAAAAATCATCTCTAGTGTGGGTAAGTACAATATCTTGCATTCTTCTTCATCTCCTTCTTTTCTTGCATTTTCTCTAATTTTACTTGCATTTTCTCTAATTTTACTTGCATTTTTCTTCACCTTTTTCATCACTTTCTTGAGGTTTCTGAAAATAAGGACCTTCATAGGCCTTCAAACGGTAGGTTAGACACCAAATACATGTTAAATGTCAAGAAATGGTGATAACCCATGATCCATGTAATCAAAACTCAAAAATATTGAGTTTTGACCCCTCAACCTCACCTCTAAAGTTTGTGGTGCAATCAGAATCCGACTGGACAAAAACTTTCAATCAATCAACCATAACCATCATTTAATACCATAAAAACTAATGATTCTTTTTCTAGAAGTAATTTTAATGAGCTGGGAATCAAATAAAATTGGATTTACTCGAAAATATGATGATTTGGGTACTCAACCATCATTAACAAGTTGAGTGTGCAAAAAGTAACTTTCTGCCAGATTGGAACACTTGACTTAAAACGGGCATAACTCACTCAATATTGATCCAACTGAGATGAATCTTTTTCTGGAAATTTCATCTTGGATATAGTATCAAAACCCAATTTGAATCACCAGAAAAGACTATGTTTTGACCCTTCAAATGGCCGAGACAACAGAAGGTGTAATCTGCATGGTCCTCTGTGACCAATAAACTTTAAGGAAATTATTACCCTATCTAGACTTATCCAAAAACGTTGTAAATTGTGTCAAAAGTTCCCTAATACATTAAAATAAGTCATTTCCAAATTTGGTAAAATAATAAGTTTGGGAAAATACTCAAAATACAAAGATTTTATGACTTAAAATTTTGACAGCAAACAATAGCTAATGAACTTTCTTAAAATGATCATTTTGGACTTTTCGGCATTTAATAATTAAAAATGAAGATTTTAATTTGAATATAAATATTATAATCTGATCAAACTTAAAATAAAATTTGTCAACCCATAAGCCTTAAAAATTTGATCCGAAGATCCCAAATTATGTCGATAAGTTAAGTAGGATTAGTACTCGCTAATCATAGACTCATTCTTGGTTGACATAAAGTTCTCATATTGTTGCTTCAGAATGGCTTTCTGATTTCTCTTGGTACTTTTGGTACCTGAGAATTTCTTCTCTAGAGCATTCTAGAGCATCTCTGCATCAGTGCAGTTGCATAACTGATGTTGATATTCAGTGGGAATAGCCAAGAGCAAGGTGCTCAAGGCTTTCATCTCTGTCTGTCTAATCTTTCTATCAGCATCAGTTTTTGGTGGAGTTCTCTTTCCATCTACACCAATCTTTCCTGCTTCAGAAGGACCATTCTCTATGATATCCCACATAGAATAGTCAGTGAGTGGTATGTACTGCTTGATTCTCATCTTCCACATATCGAATTCATTGGGTCTGAGCATTGGAACCTTTGAGACTAGAGTACTGTTTGATTCTGCAAAGTTTTCCATGATGAATGAATAGATGTTTCTGAGAGAACCGGCTCTGATACCACTTGTCAGGACCGATTTCTTAACAAGAATAAAGTCTCAGAAACAATATCAAAGAAGTTGCGGAATAACACTTTGATATTCAATGTAACAGTAATCAAAAATAGTATATGATCAACAACTTGTAAACTTGTATTCAATTATCAAATCACAAGATTACACACTCAACCTCAATCTTGAAGAACAAGCTCTTTCAAGATGAATTCTACTTCTCTAGAATTAGGATCTATGCCTTGAGGTTGATTCTCTCTAGAACTCAGAATTATATCTTTCTAAACTATTCTATCAAATCTATACATATACTGAACAAAAAGATAATTACAATAAATAAAATATCTTCAGTATATCTTGCATAATTATCTTCAATTCTTCCATGAATATCTTGATTCTTTACAGCTGTCATCCTCTTCATCTGGATCTTCAATTCATAAGCAGTACTATCATAAGCAGTATAAACTACTAAGCAGTACTAACCACTAGCAGTACTAACTAGCTAAGCAGTACTAACTTTGACTAGCAGTATTAATTCTACTAGCAGTAGTAATACTCAGCAGTATTAACTTTGAAGTCTTCTAGCAGTAGTAAATCTGAACTAGCAGCATTAACCATACTTAAGCTTTTCTTCAGTTCCCAACATTATGCTTTTCAGGTGCAAATAAGTAAGTGATGGAACTTAGGGTGCACTCCTGTGTGTCATCATCAACCGATATGACATTGACAAACTTTTGTCAACTTTTGTAACAACCGTTATTTTGAGAATTTTTTTTTTGGGTTGTATAACAATATTCACACTATTTTGTTGAATGTTATGGTTGGTGTTGTTTATTACTTTATGTTATGAAACCGTGTCCTGTCATATCTCGTGTTTCCGCTTTGGCGGGGTGTGAAAACTGTTCAGATTGATCTCACCATCGCATCAAAACAAATGTTTAGAAATGAAAAAATAAGTTTTCATGATCTTTTCAAATATGGATTACTTTGCGGACTAATCCTTTTTGATCTTAAGCAAATAGATTGGCTTCCTGTAAGGATTAAACAAGCCATATCAATTATCAAAAGATATGATGATAATTCTATCATCTCAGTTGATATATTTGCTTCACCACCTAAATTATGGAAATATGAACCTGAACCTAGTTGTTAAGCTATCAAGATAATGTCGAAGTCTTTCTCTTCAGACTGGGATAAAGAATTGTTGCCTCACAAGTCACAATCCATGCTGGCAGTTCATTACTGGTCAAACTATTGATGATGTGAAATTATGGTTCTACCATGTACATTTTTCAGACTTCTTCTGGAACTCTGAAATTTTGTTATCTGAAGACTATTCCTTGTTTGGAGAAACACCTACTGTCAAGATTTACATACCATCTGCAGTTTCATGCTATTCATTTTTAAGATTCTTCAAAGATGAAGCTGATGAAGAAGACGATAGGATTGTTTTCTACATAAACAAAAAGCTTAAAGACTTGGTCAGACATGCACATCGAGACAAAATGCAAGATTGTTTGATTTACACATGTCCTCTACAGCTGTAAATAACAACAACAACGTGGACGGCTAAGAAAATTTATGAATATCTTATTCATCCTTTTCTCTAAGCTTTTGACAAACACAACCATGTGGGACGCAACTTTACAAAAGAAAGAATCTACTTTTGTCAGTGGCTCCTTTTTCTCCTCCACAAAAGAAAGAATCTTGTGAAATCTATCATAAAGATATTTTGTCGCTGTTAGTTCATACCTACATGGCAAAGGTATAATTGACAGTCAATGAGCCAAACCTCAAAGAATTGTCTTAGTTGTAATTTTAAAAAATTGTCTTTTTTAATTCTTAGAAAATTTAAAACAATCTTTTGAAACAAAAGACGTAAGGATGTTTAACTTCGGAAGCAGTACGCGCTGTTAGCCGTGGATAGGCGTTTTAGGGAAAAAAGTACGAATTAGTCCAAAAAGGTGAGTTTCTTGAAATAAAGTTTTAAACAAAGTTTTCTCGGAATTTGTTAAGAAATGTTTTTAAAAAGTGATAACCGAGTGATCAAAATGGGTGTTATGATATTCTTAAAACAAGATATTATCTTTTTAAATTTTGATAATAAGATAATACGTATATTTATTTATTTGATATAAATTTATACAACCTCTGATATTTTGGTTTTCTAATCCCTTTCCCTCCATAAAGAAATTTTTATTATTATCCTTGTTATATCTTGTTTATATGCATGAACCTGGAAAATGTCCCCATCCTTTATCCAAACTCCATCAGAATATTTTTAATTGCCCCTGTAAATGTTTCTGTCATAGTAATTATGAAATATTTTGTTCCGAGCATCTTAAAAAGAATCTTACCTATTTATTAGCTTCCGATCTGTTTACGCTTGATATTAAGTATTTAATAGTTGGAAAAGTTTTCAAAGAGATAAATAATTTTTACAAAGGTTTTTGGTTTAACCCTTTAATTGAAAACGAAACCAAGTTTGAAGCCTTTTTAGCCTTCATAGGAAAAAATTGGTCTTACTCTGGTTGGAATGCATAGATTTGGACCATGTCCTCATAAATTTTCAAAAACTCATCAGGAAAACTTTTCCAACTATTAAATACTTAATATCAAGGGTAAACAGATCGGAAGCTAATAAATAGGTAAGATTCTTTTTTAGATGCTCAGAACAAAATATTTCATAATTACTATGACAGAAACATTTACAGGGGTAATTACAAATATTCTGATGGAGTTTGGATAAAGGATGGGAACATTTTCCAGGTTCATGCATATAAACAAGATATAACAAGGATAATAATAAAAATTTCTTTATGGAGGGAAAGGGATTAGAAAACCAATATATATCAGAGGTTGTATAAATTTATATCAAATAAATAAATATATGTATTATCTTATTATCAAAATTTAAAAAGATAAGATCTTATTTTAAGAATATCATAACACCCATTTTGATCACGCTATTATCACTTTTTAAAAACATTTCTTAACAAATTCCGAGAAAACTTTGTTTAAAACTTTCATTCAAGAAATTCACCTTTTTGGACTAATTCGTACTTTTTCCCCTAAAACGCCTATCCACGGCTAACAGCGGGTACTGCTTTCGAAGTTAAACATCCTTACGTCTTTTGTTTCAAAAGATTGTTTTAAATTTTCTAAGAATTAAGAAAGACAATTTTTTAAAATTACAACTAAGACAATTCTTAGAGGTTTGGCTCATTGCCTGACATCTATACCTTTGCCACGTAGGTATGAACTAACAGCGACAAAATATCTTTATGATAGATTTCTCAAGATTTTGTCTTCATAAATAAAGATATAAAAGATAATAACAATATTTAAGTATTTAACATAAATTTCACAACATGAATTGGCTTTCTAAGCCTTGAGGCTTTTAGCCTGCCATACAGAATTTAAGAACTGACCTTGTATTTATACAGTCGGATGATTACAAGAGTTGAATGCTTACAGAACTTCAAACTGAAATCTTAGAACACTCTCACACTTCTTACACAATGCTATATATTTTTCACACTATGAGATATTTCATACACACATTTTTTTTATATTATATATATATTTTATATATATATAAAGCTTAAACCAAAACTACATATATAGGGGCATAAAGCAGATGTAACCGGCTACCGAAGGCTTCCACCGGTTATAAAGTTGTTTGTCGTTGCACGATAGTGGAGGAGAAAAAGGAGCCACTAACAAAAGTAGATTATTTCTTTTGTAAAGTTGGGTCCCACATGGTTGTGTTTGTCAAAAGCTTAGAGAAAAGGATGAATAAGATATTCAAAATTATTCTTAGCCGTCCACGTTGTTGTTGTTATTTACAGCTGTAGAGGACAGGTGTAAATCAATCAATCTTGCATTTTGTCTCGATGTGCACGTCTGACCAAGTCTTTAAGCTTTTTGTTTTTGTAGAAAACAATCCTATAGTCTTCTTCATCAGCTTCATCTTTGAAGAATCTTAAAAATGAATAGTATGAAACTGCAGATGGTATGTAAATCTTGACAGTAGGTGTTTCTCCAAACAAAGAATAGTCTTCAGATAACAAAATTTCAGAGTTCCAGAAGAAGTCTGAAAAATGTACATGGTAGAACCATAATTTCACATCATCAATAGTTTGACCAGTAATGAACTGCCAGCATGGATTGTGAGGCAACAATTCTTTATCCCAGTCTGAAAAGAAAGACTTCAACATTATCTTGATAGCTTAACAACTAGGTTCAGGTTCATATTTCCAGAATTTAGGTGGTGAAGCAAATATATCAACTAAGATGATAGAATTATCATCATATCTTTTGATATTTGATATGGCTTGTTTAATCCTTTCAGGAAGCCAATTTATTTGCTTAAGATCAAAAAGGATTAGTCCGCAAAGTAATCCATATTTGAAAAGATCATGAAGACTTATTTTTTCATTTCTAAACATTTGTTCTGATGCGATGGTGAGATCAATCTGAATAGTTCTGAAAAATCTTTTCATTTCATTTTTTGGTACTGGAATTTCTTCCAATTGTACTGAAAATCTTTGAATAGGTGATCGTGAAATTACCATTAACCATTCTTGTAATTTCAAAAATGTTTGAAAGTTGATGTCAGAGATATCAACTAAATTATTAAAAAATGAAAAATATTCAAGATTTGGTATTACCAAATTTTGAGTATTAAGATCTTCTGGATCTGGCATTATATTTTTGTCTTTCATCTGTGAAGATGAAGAAGATGTCAATGTTTTAATTTATAAAGGGAGTCCTAAATCGGAGTCCGATTTTTCATCTTTAGAAAGATGACAGTTCTTTAAAGAAGGGTCCAAATAATAGTTGAAGCCAACTTTATCATGAGTAACTTGGACACATTCAGAAAAACTATGAAAGCCCTTCCAAAGGGATTAAAGAAGTTTTTGGTTTTCAATTTTTGTAGCAACATCTGTCCAATTTTTGTAAATTCCCTTATGAGGCCCATTCATAAGAAAATAGCAATAAAATCTTTTTGGACATTGTTTAATATCATTAAAATTCTGAGCAACCGAGTTAATAATAAAAAATTTCTCATTGGTTTGGTCAAAACTAATTTTAAGATTCCAAATAGAAGCTTCTTCTTTTGTAAGTCTAGATCTTAAGTTGTAAAGGAATTGTTTATCAACAGGATAGACTGGTATGAATTGTCTTCCAACTTGTAACTTATCATCAGTAGCTGGGATGTTTTCCTTCTTGACTACTCTTGCTTTAGGCATCCTGCAAAAATTACAAAGGATTAAACCTTGAGAGTAAATCAGGAATAATATTTGTTTTTCCCTTAATATGTTCTAGGTTAAATTTGATTCGTTTGCCAATAATATATTCATTCAATTTTAACCATTTATTGGACAAAAGTTTTGATTCCTTTTTCATATCTGCAAATTTTACTAATGCTTCACAGTCAGTTCTGAGTGTGATCTCTTTCTTCCCTGTTAGAAAGAGTGCAAAAGATTCACAAGAATTAATAACAGTTAAGACTTCAAAGTCTAAAGATGTTAACCTTCCTTTTTCTTTGTAAATTCCAGAAGCATATCTACAAAGACATTCTTCATGGATAGAGGAATATTTTGAGGGTCTTTTTAAAAGAATTCCTCCCCATCCATGTTCAGATCCATCTGCTTGGACAACTAGATAGTCATAATCAAGAGGCAAACACATTTCTGGAAGATTCTTGACTAGATGTTTCAGTTTTTGAACAAGCTTAATATCCTCAGAATTAAAATTCCTTGTTCCTTTCACTGAAGTTTTGTTGTATAAAGGTCCAGATTATTTAGAAATATCCTTGATGAAAGGTCTAACATAATTTAGAGAACCTAAAAAACCTTGCAGTTGTTTTAAGTTTTCTAACTTATCTGGATATTCAAGAATTCTTCTTGAAGTATGAGTCTGGAGCTTTATTTTCCCTTTTCCTATTTCTACACCAAGAAATTCAATGTGTTCTCTTAAAAGTTGCATTTTCTTGAGAGAAATAACCATTCCTTCTTTTTCAAAGATTTTAAAAACAGTATACAGGTGTGCATAGTGTTCATTCTTATCTTTTGAAAAAACTAAGACATCATCAATATAAACACAAGTAAAATTAGATAAGTGTCTAAAACATTTATCCATTTTTCTTTGAAAAATTTGAGGGGCATTCTTTAAACCAAAAGGCATAACCTTCCATTCAAAGTGTCCTTCACTACATGTAAAATATGTCCAGGGAATAGAATCAAGGTGCATCTTTACTTGGATTTTATTAAGTAAAATTTTTTAGATCAAATTTTGAAAACCATTTGGCACCTTGAATTTTATTAAGTAAAATTTTTTTTGTGGGAATACAATAGCCATCAATATGGGTATTGTCATTTAATCTTTTATAGTTAAAAACCATTCGTGATTGACCATGTTTTCTTTCAGATTATTTTTGAACTATAAAAGCTGCAGTTCTATGCTTAGAAGTGCTTCTTGTAATTACTCCAAGCTTAAGTAATTGAGAAATATGCATCTTGAACTCATCAATAGTCCAATTATCATATTTGGGCATACCCGTCTTAATTACTAAGTCTGGATTAATTATCTCAAGTTTACAAAAAATTTGATTTCTTTCCCAAAACTTGGTTGGGATTTCTCCAATAATTTCAGTCTTTTGTAAATGATCCACCATATCCAAAATATCTTCATAAGTAAAAGATTTACTTAAAAGTTTTTGGTTTATAATATGGGGTTGTATCAAATTGTATGATAAGTCTAAAAAGGAATATCCTTTAAAAGAGTCATCATCTTCTATTTTCCAAAGTTCATCAAAGTCTGGAAAATCATTTAAAGTCTTTTCAGGACTAAGAGATGTTAGTTTTTTGTACCGCTAGTATTTTCGCAAGAACCTTCATCAGGAGTACAAATTATCCTGGGATTTTGCAATTCTTCATTTTATTCACTACTACTTCCACCTTGCTTTCGAGCGTACTCTGATATTATGGGTATAAGGGTAGTGTTTTGAGAGAAAATGACATAATCATTAGACATAGTAAATGATCTTCCTTTTGCTAGTAAAAAATTTAATCCAAGGACTAAATTTATACCATGCAAGTCTTTTAAAGAATCAACCCAACATACATCTAAAGAATATACATCTGACCAATCTTGGCAATTTGTTTGAAATTGAACAAGAAGATTTTTTAAATAATGATTGGTAGAATGTATAGTTCCTGAAAAAATTACAGACTTTAAAGGTTTCTATGCTTTCACCAGTTTGCTAAGCATATCTGGAGGAAGTATAGAAGAGTCTAAAGTTGTTTGAGTTGCCCCTGTATCTATAAAAGCGTGGAGTTGAAACTTTGTGCCTTTAATGTTAAGGAGGACTAAAACAAAAATGTTTTTCAAAACCTTTTTGTTACAAATTATGGGTATATTCGGAGTTATAGCCATACAAGAAGTTGATGGTTGATCATTAATCTGAATTCCCTTGTTTTTTGGAGGTTTCCTAGAAAGAGGAGGAAATTCTTTATTAAACTCTTTTTGAGAAAAATTTTGAAAATTAATTTCAAGATTTTCAATTCGATTTTCAAGAGTATGTATTCGATCATCTAGGATTGTTAGCCTATCAGTCTTTTGTTTAGGAATATTATGTTCTTGGAGAACATAATTGTAAACAATAGATAAACAAGAGTAACAGACTTCAATCCTACATAACTCACATCTTGAACGCTTCTCAAGAGAAGGGTACCAAAGGCAATTGTAACACTTAGTGTTAGTGTTGCTAGTATGGAGTTTCCATTTGTGTGTGCAAGCTAAAACTTCAATATTGACCAAGTTGAAGTTTTCAAATAACTCAACTTCTCCTTCAGAAATTCCTAAATTTGTAAAGGAATTATGGTAACCATATTTCTGTTGAAGAGAAGTTTGTGATGGTGCAAGTTGATCAACAAATGAATTATCACTTTGTTGTTGGATATCCTTAATATCTTCTATGCAAACGATAGAGTAGATACCAGAGTTAATTGAGACATCAGAAGTTATGTCAACTAAGTCTTCATTTGTGCAGTTTATCAAATCAACTTTTTGATTAAAAAGGGTTTTCTTCCCAGGGCATTTACTAGATAAATGGCCTTCCTTTCCACAAGCATAACAAGTTAATTTGCTATAATTCTTATTATCTTTATATTTCCTCACATGTTTCTGTTTGTTCAGGGTAGGTTTCCAAGCACTGGACTTTCTAAGATAATTAGCTTTCCTTGGTGTTGCTTTCTTATGATAAACTTGTTTCTTCTTAACAGTTTTACCATAAGTTTGAGGAGTATAGATAGAGGAACATAATCCTGTATCCTTTTTATTTAACTCTCTCTGGGTTTGGATCATGGAACATTTAGCTTTAAGGTGATCTATGATAACCTTTGCTCTAATTGTTGCATTATTCCATTGGGCATCAACACTAGGTTGTTCTTGTTTCCACTTAAGTTCAATCTCTCTTACTAGCTCTCCTGGGAGTTTAGTAAAAATTATGTTGCAAATATTTGCATCATAATAATTACCAGAAATAGCAGCTAGGTGAACAAAATCATTCAAGAAGAAAACTATCTTCTTCCAATCATGTAACTGAAGTTGTTCTAAGTCTCGAAGGGCTTCACTTTGTTTTATCATCAGACCAGATAAGGTGTCTCCACCATTAATAATTCTAAGAATTACTGATGTGAAATTCCTTATATTATTTTCTTGAGCAACTAGTTGTGCAAGTGGTTTAGGGAAATGTTTTTTCCAGTCTTCCCATGCAGCAAGTGCAGTTGGTCCAAGATAATTCTCTACAATTAAGATCATTACCTCAAAGTTTATATCTTTTTCAAGATATTTTGAAGTGTAATCACGGTGCACTTCTTGGGACCAGGTTTTTAAATATGAGTTCCATATCTGGGGGTGAATGTCAGTAAGGTTTAACAAAGGTGCTGATTGCCAAGTGAATGTTGGATCAGTTGGTAATCTTCTTCCTCTATTTACATAGCTATGGACTGGTTCTTTGTAACCTGTAGCTTGTGCTATAGGGGGTCTACCTGTTTCATAACTCATGGTTTCTAGATGTCCAGGTGTAGGGCTAGTAACAGTAGATCCTTCTCCTTCATTCATAAGGACAAAGTTGACGGATTCTACAGGGTCAGATAAGAAAGAGCCTAAAAAATTTCATCTTTAGGAGTCATTTTTATATTCGTCAAATCATCTTGATAGATAATTTGTGATTCAGAGAGTTGTCCTTGTTTTTTAAGGAGAACTTCCATTTCTTCAAGATCATGAGGACTAAGAGTATAATCAAATAATTCTTTGGGGTAAAGAATTTTATGATCACAGTCATTCCATCCTGTAGGTTTTATATCCTTGATGTCAATTTGGCTTGAAGGGGGTAGAGTATATTTGACCAGGAAAGGTATGATATCATTATCATTGCTTGGGTCAAAATACATAAAGTATCCCATTCATCTAAAGTGACATTCATAAAACTAGTGGAAAATCTATGCAGATCTTCATCAGTAGTTTCTTCTTCTTCATCTTTTGATCCAGAGGATGAAGCATTATCTTTGTAATTTCTAAATCTTAGAGATTTAGATCCACTTGATTTCGTGTAAGCAACATAACTAGTGGGGGTAATGGTAGTAGGTTCTCTATGAAATGGAATGGTCCATTCACTACCTGCTATGGTTTGAGAATCAATCTGGGCTGGAGGTATCATTTGTATTCCTCTAGAAGACACAGTCTGAATGATTGAATCAATATCAACATTATACTGACTTCCAGTAGATCCAGTTAACCTTCCAAGAAATATTATTTCTATGGCCAGATTTATACCAAGAAAACTTTCATACCCAAGTGTTTGAATCTGCAAAGTGATATGTCTACAGAAATCATTCACACTTAATGAAAAGTTTTAGGGAGCAATATAAGCAACGCCTATATTGTTGTTCAAGTCTATTTCCATGGTTCCTATTATAGCTTGATCAAGATTAGAAAATCTATTGTCAATCAAAACTACAAGGGCTTTTGTTCCTAAACCAGTTCTATGAAGACCTTTTACTGCAATAGTCAAAAGTCCAAAATGCAAAGTGGTTTGGTTTGCATTTCATAATCTAAGGCTAGCTTCTCTAGACATCAGATTAAGGGTAATGACTCTTCCTTGAGGGACAGAAAGATTTTGTAAACTATGGTGTCTAAAGAGACCAGTGTTTCTCTAAAAAATCCCAGTAGCATATAATCTAGTGGGATTAAAGGCTTCTAATTGATTTTTGTTAACAAGTTGTTCACTTCTATCAACATTAATCATGTTAGACTGAAATTGTATTCAAGATTAAATGAGGGTCATTGTTGTAATTATTGTTTGTGTGTGTGTTGTAATGAGCTTAGATGGTTTGACCTTGCTTGGTCATATTGACCTATATATAAGCAAGTCCTTGTATTATTTCTAGTAGACTTGTAGAGAAGCAAGTGAGTAAGTGTGTGAAATTGAAGGTGTAATATTGGTGGTAGTTGAGAGAGAACACATAGTTGCACACATTGAGTACACACACAAACACATTCTATCTTGAAAGGTTAATCACTTTTAGATTTATGACTTGATGTAATTATTGTGATTAATAAACAAAGTGTTTTGTGATAATCTGTATGTGTTTATGCTAGTAATTCTTGGGCCACAATTGGTATCAGAGCCAAATCCATTTGAAAATCAAGAAAATATTTTTGAGTCGACACTGTTCACGTTACTGTTCACGAAGTCAAAATCATTTTTGATTTTTAGTGGAATTTTTTAGTTGAATCTGATTAGGTTTTGTGCGTATTGTGAAATCGATCATGTCTGTATAATTTGTTTCAAGAATTGCACTGAAATCGAGTATGAATTTGTGATTTTTGTTGAGTTTGAAGTTCACGAGTTTCATGCACTGTTCTTGATTCAATTTGATAATTTGTGTGTTTTTAATCGAAATTACTTGGTAGAATTGTGTTCGAAATGTGTTGGTGAGTATATTGTCAAATTTTCAGATTGAAATTTGAAGTCTAGATGTGTTTTGGTGTGATTTTGATTGATTTTAGAGGTTTGCGTTTGATTCATACTGCTTTGCGCTTGTTTCATCCTAGTTTGCGGGTGTTCATACTAGTTTGCGTTTTAGTCATCGAAGTTTGTGTTTGATTTGTATCTTGCGTGTCACCACACAAACGCAAAGTGTTATTTGTGTTTCTTCACAAACGCAAAGTGTTAGTTTGCATATCACACACTTGAAACGCAAAGTAGAGTTTGCGCATTAAAGCACAAACGCAAAGTGGCATTTGCGCCTCACATTACAAACGCAAAGCTAAGGTTTGCGTTTCTTAGCACACACGCAAAGTATCTTTTGCGTTTCACGGCACAAACGCAAAGTCAAGATTTGCGTTTCACATTACAAACGCAAAGTGTGGTTTGCGTTCCACACTGCAAACGTAAAGTTAGGGTTTGCGTTCCATGCTATAGTCGCAGATATTTCAGGACCTTCTGAAAATGTCACAATATCAACCACATCAGGTACATCTACACATATACATTCTGAAGATACTAATGTTGATTCTGTACATGCAGATCCAAATTCTGCAACAGAAGTTCCGAGTGATTCTTCTATTGATCCGGAAATATTTACTTCAGAAGAGGCTGTACAAGATGTCCCGAGCACATCTGGGGTTGATAAAGACTTACCTGCAGTATATGATGAATATGAGGAAGATAATACGCAAGCTGAAATTCATCCGATTCCAAGTACAATGAAATGGACAAGAAATCACCCACTTCATAATATCATTGGTGATGCACAGTCTTGTGTACAAACGCGTGCAGCATCGGCTAATTTTTATCTATATTCAAGTTTTTTAAGTTCTCTCGAGCCGAAGAAAGCTTCAGAAGCCTTGCGCGATCCAGATTGGATACTGGCGATGCAAGATGAACTTCTACAATTTGAGAGGAACAAAGTTTGACGACTTATACCACTTCCAAAAGGAAAATATGTTATTGGAACAAAGTGGGTTTTCAGAAATAAGAAAGATGAATCTGGAGTTGTAGTTCGAAACAAAGCTCGCCTTGTTGCAAAGGGTTATTGTCAACAAGAGGGGATTGATTATGAAGAAACATTTGCTCCTGTGGCACGACTGGAAGCGATACGAATCTTCTTATCCTATGTAGGGCATAAAAATTTTACGGTCTTCCAAATGGACGTAAAATCAGCATTCTTAAATGGGATTTTGCATGAAGAAATATATGTTGCCCAACCAGAAGGATTCGTTGATCCAAAGAACCCTGATCATGTCTATGTCTTAGACAAAGCCTTGTATGGACTCAAACAGGCACCAACAGCTTGGTATGAAACTCTAACTCAATTCTTACTCGCTTCAGGATTCAAGAAAGGTACAATTGATACTACTCTCTTTCTGAAAAAGCAAGGTGATGATATGATTCTGATTCTGATTTATGTAGATGACATAATTTTCGGTTCTACAAATCCAAGGTTTTGTAAAAAAATTTCAAGAATCATGGAATCTCGTTTTGAAATGTCAATGATGGGCGAACTGAATTTTTTCCTTGGTCTTCAAGTAAAATAGTTACCCGAAGGCATTTTCATTAATCAGTCAAAATATATTCGAGATATTTTAAAGAAATTTAACATGACTGACAGTTTAGTGATGACACCGATGGCAACGGGCACACTTTTAGATGCAGATCTTTCTGGCAAATCAGCAGATCAAAAAGTGTACCGTAGCATGATTGGGTCACTACTGTACTTAACTGCCAGTAGACCGGATATTATGTTTGCTACATGTTTCTGTGCGAGATATCAAGTTAATCCAAAGGAATCACACCTGGTCGCTGTAAAACGATTTTTAGGTATCTTAAAGGTTCTACTGAGTTAGGCCTTTGGTATCCTAAGGGTTCGTCTTTTGATTTAACTGCCTATACTGATGCTGATCATGCAGGTTGCAAACTGGATAGAAAGAGCACCTCTGGTTCTTGTCAGTTCTTAGGTGATAAGTTGGTTAGTTGGACTTCTAAGAAACAAAATTGTGTTTCTACATCCACTGCTGAGGCTGAATACATAGTTGCCGCAAGCTGCTGTTCACAAGTCCTCTGGATGCGAACACAGTGACTCTAAGAGTGCGATTGCGATAACAGCTAATCCAGTACAGCATTCCAAGACGATACACATCGACGTGCGTTATCATTTTATAAAGGATCATGTTGAGAAGGGCGATATCGAGATGCACTTCGTGACTACAGACTACCAGTTGGCTGACCTTTTCACCAAGATGTTGGATGAAAAGAGGTTTACCTTTTTGGTTAGCAAACTTGGTATGTTAAACGCCAATTTATGATTCTAGGGAGAGTTTTCTAAACTTGTACTTTATTTGAATATATTTTGAATATTTCATCATATGCTATCTGACTAAAGTGGAATCATTTTTATAATGATTACCAAAATCTTTTTCTTGCAGGATATTTTATGTGACATTGGCTTTTGGACAATTCAGTTCAAAACCCGTCTTCAAATGTTTTCTTCTGAAGGATGCTTTCAAGATTACATCTTTTCAGGAAGTTTTTTTGTTTGAAAGGGAGTTTAGATATTATATTGCTATATCTTTTATAATAATTTTTCTAAAAAGATTGGCGTTTTACAGATATCAAGGGAGAGGATATCTAGTCAAAGATATTTTAATTGTTATATTTATTCCAGGGGGAGTTAAGGATTCTGATTTACAAGTATAATATTCTAATCTTTATACTCTAACACTTGTGAAAGAAGAACAATTTTCACTTGTAAAAAATGGTTTTAAAAATGTTCAAACCACTTCACGATCTTAACATGTATTTATGATTTGAGAAGTGTGAATTTTAAATGATTTTTGGTTACTTGTGAATTTTATTGTTTATCTGGCCGTGTGTTCTTTAAAGAATAATACTTGTGTATTTTCTTTTCTATATACTTTGTCAAGTATTCATACACACACTAGTTCAGTATTTTCAAATTGATTTTGTTATTACCATGTATCAAATGATATATCTTTCTATGGTAATACTACCGTCGTTTGGTATTCATAATTGTTTGAATCAAACGTAATTTCATTTTAATGTCCTTTCATTGATAATATGTTTATATATTGTTCATATAAACAACATACGTCTTTGAATTCCCAAATATTTTTTCTTCATGATAATTTGATCTGATCTTAATCATTGTCAGATTCTCAAAACATTTCTATTCTTTTCATTCATATAAAGTTTTGAGAAATTTTAAATGCTTAAAATGCTCATCAAAACTCAGAGAGCATATATACACTGACATATGATTTCTTGTGCTTTACATGTCAAGAAAATCATTGAAGAGCATGTACTTTTAGGAACATGGGATTCAGTGTGAGTGCTTAATAGATCTTCCATGGATTCACGATAACCAGTGTTTCCTACCCCTGAAGAAATCCTTTGAGTGATTGAGGGGAGATGGGTCTAAAAGAATTGAGTGTGGGATTGAGCTGAGGTAAAATGGAAATGAGAGATTGGTTAGATGTGAGCTTAAATGTTTAAAAGAAAGAGGGTGGGCGAACAGAGTTAAAAGAATATTAGAACTCTGCACCAAACATCTTTCTGAGCCGGGCAGCTACATTACTGATTGGCTCACATTTCTTTGGTGACCATCATTGAAATAGGCAAATAGCCCATGCCATCTCTTGCATACAACCCCACTAGCTACTCATTCTTTTCTTAAAAAGAGAATTTTCACATTTTCTGGGGAAGCAACACATAATCTATCGGATCTTCACTTGGAAGATGCTGATATTGAAAAAGAAGGAAAGTTGCCCCACCTTCGACCCTTTCTCATGCATGTTGGGTCCATGTATAATCATTGTTGTCTCAGTGATTTACATACTTTGAGCCTTATGAAACACAATCAATGTGCTAATTCTTTTAAAACATAAGCACGAGCACACAGAGAATTTGTTTTTCTGTCAGAACATTCATAGAATTACCTTGTGTTTTTCAATGATTGAATGGAAGTCCTGGGGAGCCAACATCAAACCAGCTCCTTATAGTGTACATTCGTTGTACACAGTAACTTCGTGTTACTAACAGGCATTTCTAACTATTTCATATGTTGATTCAGGGTTACAACTCTTATTTTGTTTGAATTTGAAAAGATTCAGATGAATACATTCATGGTTCAACGACTCTTTCAGATCAGACGACATCTTTTCTCACATCATGTTTTGGGTAGATTCATATTTTCCTATCTGGGGGAGATAACAATTCATGAAGATTGTGCTTATCAGATGGTGGGAAGTTCATTTAATGACGGATCTGACCTTTAAGTGTTTTAATGATGTTGATTCTTACAAATCATTAAAAAGGGGGAGAATAATCAAAGTTCAAGATCAGATTGAAGTTTTAAAGATTTCAGAGGAGATAAAGTTGTCAGATAATCAAAGTCAAAGGTTAAAGAAAGTTTATCAAAGAGAAAGTGAAAGAAAGTCAGAGTTTATGCAAAAGTTAATTCAAAGGGAGAGACAAGTTTGAAGAATTGTCAAAGTTTTCGAGATGTCAAAGCCGGAAAAGATTTGAAGTTGAAGTTAATTCTGAAGATATGAAGACATGAAGATTATTTTCAAATTTTTTTTAATCTTGAATCTAAAGGGGGAGATTGTTAGACTGAAATTGTATTCAAGATTAAATGAGGGTCATTGTTGTAATTAGTGTTTGTGTGTGTGTTGTAATGAGCTTAGATGGTTTGACCTTGCTTGGTCATGTTGACCTATATATAAGCAAGTCCTTGTATTATTTCTAGTAGACTTGTAGAGAAGCAAGTGAGTAAGTGTGTGAAATTGAAGGTGTAATATTGGTGGTAGTTGAGAGAGAACACATAGTTGCACACATTGAGTACACACACAAACACATTCTATCTTGAAAGGTTAATCACTTTTAGATTTATGACTTGATGTAATTATTGTGATTAATAAACAAAGTGTTTTGTGATAATCTGTATGTGTTTATGCTAGTAATTCTTGGGCCCCAAATCATATCTTCAAGTCTAGAATTAGATCTTGAGGATCTCTTAGAGAAAAGTCTTCCTAGAGTACTAAAATGTAGTCTAGTATCTTGTCCAACCAATTGAGCTATGTTATCAACAGATTAATTTTCTTATAAAGTTCTAGAACGTCCAAGAAAAGGGGTTCTATTTTCCATTACTTTTGTAAACAAGAAAATTGGTTTTGACTTTAGAATCAAGTTTCTTTTCAAAAGTTGTAAAAAGTTTTGAAAATTGATCAGCAAGCTTATCAATATCAGAGGATTTTGGAATTTCTTTAGAAGAAATTTTATCAATCTTGTGATGTAAAGCAACTAAAAGAGCAATAATTGTATTGTTTTGAGAAGCAAGCAGTTTGTTTGAATCAGAAACAATATGACTTGTGTCACTGTATCCTGAAGATTTAGGTAAATATTTATCACAAAAACATGAAGCTTCTTCAAGGATTTTTCCTTCAAACTTAAAGCTCGTTTAATTGAGAACCAACTTCTCAATTTGTTTTAAATGAAGTTTAATTTCTTCAAACTGTTCTTGATGGTTTTCAAATTTTTCAAGAACTTTGTCTTTTGAAATAGAATTTTTTGGATTTAAGTCTTTCTGACTTATAATCAATAAATTGTATTTCTTTTCAAAACAAACAAGTTTTTCTTCAAACAGAGAAAAAGTTGTTTTAAGGTATTCTAATTTGTTTTCCAAATCATGAATAACTTTGTTTTTCTTGAGCATAGAATCATGAATAGCTTTCCAAAGATTGGTATTTCTATTCTGATTATATTCAAGATTTTTACCAAGACTGATAATAAAATCTACAATACTGTTAAGCTGACTGTTTTCACTGTGAAAGAGATGTTTATTTGTTTCTTTATAAAAAGAACATTTAAAACGATGCTCATCAGAAGAGATAACAGTCCTACATGCTTGAGATATTTCTAGATTTAAATAATCTATATTATTCATACAAAATTAAAAATAATTTGCAACATCCCAAAATTCAGAGTAAAATAAAACATTTAAAACCTGACAAATGACAAAGATAAATCCATTAACTTCCCATAAATGGGATCAGTCCTTAAGACTATACAATTCTATACAAGGATTTCATCAAAAGAATGGGACTTAACAATGCCCAGCACCAATACAAAAATATCTCCAAAAACCTCGAGACTCAAAACTCGTCTCTCCAAAAACCCCGGCACCCACCGCTAATGGAAACCTGTTATACACATCATTTGAGAAAAAGTGTCAGACTATAAATCCTGGTGAGAACATACAGTTTATAAAGCTCGAAAGATATAAACATCAGTATCATAAAGAAATCTTTTCATAAAGGTTTAATTTGTAAAGATAAAATTTCGCCACAACCGGGCCTCTTCGGTCCAAAACTCTTAAACGGTGATAAAAGGACCATTTTACCAAGGATAGTGGTGTAACACAAAGTAGACCACAAATCCGAGTTACGAGCTAAACCAATTGGAATCCGCGGATACGAATCACAAAGTCCGTGCTTCAACGTGAGATCAAGCCCCAAGCGCAAAACCAAGGTATACTCCTTCGCTAGGATCATCATGAACCATGGCTAGTATTCGGCCTCACATAACCGTACCAAGTTGCCCCCGAGGAACATGTGATCCATAGCTACAAATTTGGGGAATGTAACATCCCAAGAAAACAGTCTACTCCAAAACCTAGGGATCCACTAGTAATGGTAAGGACTCGTCACAACAACATATGTGACCAACCATAAATACATATATGGTAATAAGTACATTTTATAAACAAAATGCTACTTCCAGTTCAACTTCTGGTAAGAATGAAAATCATTAAAATGAGTTCATAAACATTCTTTTTACATAATCACATAATGTGCAAGTAAAACATCATTTTACTTTAATAGGACGGAACCCGTCATTTTGGTCAAAACTGACCGGGAACCCCGAGAATCACCAAAAACTTCATTTACAACAAAATGTAGAGAACATAAAATCATACCGTAGAAATACTTTAGATTTCGCAAATAAGAGTTTTGACATGTATAAAGTTTGTAAAATGATAGTAGGAACTCACCGGTAGGTTTTCAGAATAAAACCCGGAAAACCAAATAATGACCACGACGTAGAGGTGAAGCTTAAAACACCGACCCCTCGCTAGAAACACCAAAAACTAGCAACCAAACGAGCCTTGAAGATCGGAGGAGAAAAAGAGATAAAAGGAGAGATAGAGAGAGAAAGAAACTGAGATTTCTTGAAAATCTCAACAAGAATGAGATATTTAGCAAGGCTTTGCACGAGACCCAACACAGCGCATGGCCCGTGCGTTTTCCAAAGGGAAGGGCGCACGGCCCGTGCGTTTTCCACTGACTCGCGCACTGTTTCATGCGCACGACCCGTGCGCATTTCCTGAAGGATGGCGCACGACCCGTGCGCCCTGTAGACAGAAGCATTCTCCTCTTTTCTTCTTTAACAGCCTCGCAAAACCAAACGAAAATTCGGGGTGTTACAATCCTCCCCAACTTGGGAATGATTTCGTCCCCGAAATCCCAACTACTCAAAAAGGTGAGGATATCTTCGCTTCATATCCTCCTCGGCTTCCCACGTCACATTTGCTCCCCGGTGATGCTTCCACTGCACCTTGACCAAAGTGACTTCTTTATGACGCAACTTCTTAGACTTTCTCTCTAAGATGGCGTCGGGTTCTTCCACACAACGATTTCCTTCGTCAACCCTTAACTCTGAAAGGGGAATGACGCTGTCTTCCACCGCCAAACATTTCCGGAGGTAGCAAACATGGAACGTGTTGTGTATTCTGTTCAATTCCGGTGGCAGTTCCAACTGGTAGGCTTGCAAACCTACTCGTTTAAGCACTTTGAAAGGTCCGAGGAAACGGGGACTCATCTTCCCACGCTTTCCGAACCGTATAATACCTTTCCACGGCGACACCTTAAGCATAACGCGGTCGCCCACTTGGAATTCTATCGGTCGCCTCTTTTTATCGGCATAGCTCTTCTGACGATCTTGAGCCGCTTTCATTCTTTCACGAATGCACTTGACCTTATCGGTAGTCTCTTGCACGATTTCAGGTCCGGCAAACTGCTTTTCTTTCGCTTCAAGCCAGCACACGGGAGTCCGACACTTTCGCCCATACAAAGCCTCAAAGGGTGCCATACCGATACTCGAGTGGTAGCTGTTGTTGTAGGCAAACTTCACCAAAGGCAGGTGAGTGTCCCAGCTACCCCCGAAATCGATGACACAAGACCTCAACATGTCTTCCAAAGTTTGGATCGTTCGTTCGCTCTGCCCGTCGGTTTGTGGATGGTAAGTCGTACTCAACTTCACTCGAGTACCAAGCTCTTTCTGAAATCCATCCCAGAAGTTCGAAGTGAACCGACTGTCGCGATCCGACACGATCGACAATGGTATGCCATGTCTCGAGACCACCTCATCGATATAAAGCTTTGCTAACTTATCCATCGGTAGAGTCTCGCGCATGGCCAAGAAATGAGCGCTCTTTGTTAATCTGTCAACTATCACCCAAATGGTATCGTGACCTCGAAGAGTTTTAGGCAACTTCGTCACGAAGTCCATGGTGATATGATCCCATTTCCATTCGTGAATCTCTAAAGACTGAAGACTCCCGTATGGTCTCTGATGTTCGGCCTTAACTTGCGAACACGTCACACAACGCTCAACATAACGTGCCACATCAAGCTTCATTACCGGCCGCCAATAATGCAACTTCAAGTCCCTGTACATCTTTGTGCTTCCCGGATGTATGGAATACTTAGACTTGTGTGCATCTTCTAACAACAGCTCACGGTTACCCCCTATCTTGGGCACCCACACACGACCGCTGAACAGTTTCACTCCACGGCTATCTTCCGTCAAGAGTAAACGTTGTTTTGTCATGACTTCTTCTTTGAGATTCTCTTCTAACAGTGCTTCCACCTGTGATGTCTTGATCTTCTCAACAAGACTAGACACCAGCTCGATTCTTGAATGGGTAGCTCGAATGCTTCCGCTATAGTCCTTCCGACTTAGCGCATCGGCCACCACGTTCGCCTTACCGGGATGATAAAGCAATTCACAGTCGTAATCTTTCAGCAACTCGAGCCACCTCCTTTGCCTCATATTCAGCTCTTTCTGATCAAAGACATACTTCAGGCTCTTGTGATCCGTGTACAGAGTACATTTCGTGCCGTAGAGGTAATGTCGCCAAAGCTTCAAAGCGAACACCACCGCTGCTAACTCCAGATCATGGGTTGGATAATTCTGCTCGTGTATTTTGAGCTGCCTCGAGGCATAAGCGATTACCTTACCTCGTTGCATCAACACACAACCCAATCCCATCTTTGAAGCGTCGCTGTAAACCACGAAATCTTCCGACCCTTCAGGTAGTGTCAAGATCGGAGCTTCACACAACTTCTTTTGAAGGATTCGGAACGCCTTCTCTTGGGTTTCGGTCCATTCAAACTTCACATTCTTCCGAGTCAGAACTGTCAGGGTAGAATCGATCTTGGAAAAGTCTTGAATGAATCTCCTGTAGTATCCTGCCAGACCCAAGAAACTTCGGATCTCGGACGGACTCTTAGGAGGCTCCCAATTCATCATAGCTTCAATCTTGGAGGGATCTACTTTCACTCCTTCTCGAGTGACTACGTGCCCCAAAAATTGTACTTCTTTAAGCCAAAAGTCGCACTTGGAAAACTTGGCGTACAATCTTTCTCTTCTCAATACTTCCAGAACCTCACGTAGATGATGTTCGTGTTCCGACTCACTCTTGGAGTACACTAGTATGTCATCAATGAATACAATGACCGACTTGTCGAGGAAAGGTCGGCACACTCTATTCATCAAGTCCATAAACACTGCTGGTGCGTTCGTCAGGCCAAAAGGCATTACAAGGAACTCATAATGGCCGTAACGCGTTCTGAAAGCCGTCTTCGGAACATCTTCTTCTCTTACCTTCACTTGGTGATAACCTGATCGTAAGTCGATTTTGGAGAAACAACCCACTCCTTGAAGTTGATCGAACAAGTCGTCTATTCTCGGAAGCGGATACCTGTTCTTCACCGTAGCTTTGTTCAACTCACGATAGTCAATGCACATTCTCATTGTGCCATCCTTCTTCTTGACAAATAAGACCGGAGCTCCCCAAGGTGACGAACTCGGTCTTATGAATCCTTTCTCAAATAGCTCCTGGAGTTGTGCTACCATCTATTGCATCTCCGATGGCGCTAAGCGATAAGGTGCTTTAGCGATCGGTGCAGCACCAGGCACGAGATCAATCCGAAACTCTACCTGCCGATCGGGTGGCAACCCGGGCAAGTCGTCCGGAAAGATATCTGGAAACTCACGCACGATCTTCACATCTTCCAGCTTTGATTTCTCCAACTTAGCATTGATCACATAGGCTAGGAAAGACGAACATCCTTTTATTAAACATTTGCGTGCTCTTGCCATTGTGATTATTGTCACTTCACCCTTCCTCTTTTCACCATAGATGACCACGACCTCTCCAGAGAGGTTGGGAAGTCGAATCATCTTCTTGGAACACACGAACTCGGCCTGATTGTTTGACAACCAATCCATACCGATTACCACATCAAAACCCCCGATTAACATCGGTAATAGATCGATCGAGAATTCTTTCCCTTCGATACTAAGAGTACACTGTCTCATAACTTCGCGGATCAGAACTTGACTACCATCGGCTATTTCTACCACTAATGCATCCTCAAGACTAGTAGTGGGCATAGAAATTTTCTAACGGAACAATTCAGATACGAAAGAGAAACTAGCACCCGTATCGAACAAAATACGAACAGGTACAGAGTTTATAAGAAAAGTACCCGATACCACATCTGCGGATGCTCTAGCTTCTTCATCCGTCATCTGAAAAGCTCGACTCTGAACCTTAGGAGGGTTCTCCTTCCTTGCTGGCGCGCTACCTGTCACAAGCTTCGGGCAATCTCTGTTTACATGCCCCGGTGCCTTACACTCGTAACAGACGATTCCGCTGACCGGGCAATCTCTGACAGTATGACCGGGCTTCCCACACTTATAGCAAACTTGAGAATTGTGTTAACAGTTACCGTGATGCTTGGTTCAACACCTCGGGTACCACTTAGCTTCCTGATAACTGCTGTAGTTGCGGTTTCCGACAAAAGGTCGGGTCCGCTTGGGAGGTACTGAACTGTTCTCCCACTTTCTCTTTTCAGGCACCACCACTGCCTTCTCAGTTTTGCCCTTCGCAAACATCTCTTCCATAAATTGAGCTTCCTCCACCATCTCTTGGAGGTTAGAAGCCTTGAAATTATGGACCATCGATTGCATGTCCGCAGGTAGCCCATTTAGATAGGCCTTCATCTTATCCTTCTCTGTTGGGGCAGCGTGCCCCACCAGACCAAGCTTCTCCATGAACTGACGGGTGTACTCCCTCACCGTCAGGCTTCCCTTCACCAATGACCGGAACTCTTTCTCAATTCGGTCCATCGTTCTCTCGTTGCAGAACTCTTCTAGCAACTTCTTCTTGAACTCGGCCCAAGACAACTGGGCCAACACTTTAGGAGATAG
Organism: Arctium lappa; assembly: GCA_023525745.1. Lineage (NCBI taxonomy): Eukaryota > Viridiplantae > Streptophyta > Magnoliopsida > Asterales > Asteraceae > Arctium > Arctium lappa. The sequence goes on from CM042057.1 coordinate 48,961,947, forward strand.
AGTGGATTGGATAATATTCCACCAGATGAGTGCAGTGTCCCTCAGCAATTGGGTACCGAACCGCACCCTCTGATCATCACCACATTCGGAAGAGCCAAAAGCTTGCTCAACCGCTTGGATCCACTTCACACACAAGACCGGGTCGTCAGAACCAGAGAACTCTGGCGGTCCGCAACCCAAAAAGGATTTGTAGGAACAACTTTTCCTATCTCTCGGAGCACCAACAATCCTGTTCTCCTCAGCCCTGACCCCTGTACCAGCGTCTCCAGAACCTGCTACGATGTTTTCCACAACCGTCTCACTTCTACGATTGTTCACATCACGGTCCTCAATCACTTTTAGCAGAAACTCTTGCTGCTTTGCCATCTCTTCCCTCATTGCCAACATCATGTTGGCCATCATCTCAGACGGGGAACTAGCATCCCTGATTACTGGGTGGGACGAAGCCAGGTCCACACGCGGAATGACCTCTGGCCCCCCACCTAGTATTTGTGGAATAGGTGGACGCCCCACAACCTCAACACCTTTCGGCTGATCGGCGGTGGAGACTGTCGCTTCCAAACCATCAACACGAGTACGCGGTCTACCACGCGTATTCACCATCCTGAACTGGTTCACAGAACAGAGACAGAGATAAGAGAGAGATTGAATAAACACAAAGGAAACGTACTACCACATTATCAATTGTCATAGCAATAGAAATTCAAGCACACTTACGTACGATATCTTCATAATAACATTATCTAGGTGAGATTATGAACAAATAGCACATAAAAGTTCTCGTCACGATCACCACAACTCCTGATAAACGTACCTTCCGTTGACTCTAAGACTAACCCATCTTAGAAGTTCTACCCAATCTCACAGATCAATTCTTAGCATACTCAGTCTAAGTCTAGACATCTTACATTCATGCCTAGTTCGCTTAAACTAGAGCTCTGATACCAACTTGTAACATCCCAAAATTCAGAGTAAAATAAACATTTAAAACCTGACAAATGACAAAGATAAATCCATTAACTTCCCATAAATGGGATCAGTCCTTAAGACTATACAATTCTATACAAGGATTTCATCAAAAGAATGGGACTTAACAATGCCCAGCACCAATACTAAAATATCTCCAAAAACCTCGAGACTCAAAACTCGTCTCTCCAAAAACCCCGGCACCCACCGCTAATGGAAACCTGTTATACACATCATTTGAGAAAAAGTGTCAGACTATAAAGCCTGGTGAGAACATACAGTTTATAAAGATCGAAAGATATAAACATCAGTATCATAAAGAAATCTTTTCATAAAGGTTTAATTTGTAAAGATAACATTTCGCCACAACCGGGCCTCTTCGGTCCAAAACTCTTAAACGGTGATAAAAGGACCATTTTACCAAGGATAGTGGTGTAACACAAAGTAGACCACAAATCCGAGTTACGAGCTAAACCAATTGGAATCCGCGGATACGAATCACAAAGTCCGTGCTTCAACGTGAGATCAAGCCCCAAGCGCAAAACCAAGGTATACTCCTTCGCTAGGATCATCATGAACCATGGCTAGTATCCGGCCTCACATAACCGTACCAAGTTGCCCCCGAGGAACATGTGATCCATAGCTACAAATTTGGGGAATGTAACATCCCAACAAAACAGTCTACTCCAAAACCTAGGGATCCACTAGTAATGGTAAGGACTCGTCACAACAACATATGTGACCAACCATAAATACATATATGGTAATAAGTACATTTTATAAACAAAATGCTACTTCCAGTTCAACTTCTGGTAAGAATGAAAATCATTAAAATGAGTTCATAAATATTCTTTTTACATAATCACATAATGTGCAAGTAAAACATCATTTTACTTTAATAGGACGGAACCCGTCATTTTGGTCAAAACTGACCGGGAACCCCGAGAATCACCAAAAACTTCATTTACAACAAAATGTAGAGATCATAAAATCATACCGTAGAAATACTTTAGATTTCGCAAATAAGAGTTTTGACATGTATAAAGTTTGTAAAATGATAGTAGGAACTCACCGGTAGGTTTTCAGAATAAAACCCGGAAAACCAAATAATGACCACGACGTAGAGGTGAAGCTTAAAACACCGACCCCTCGCTAGAAACACCGAAAACTAGCAACCAAACGAGCCTTGAAGATCGGAGGAGAAAAAGAGATAAAAGGAGAGATAGAGAGAGAAAGAAACTGAGATTTCTTGAAAATCTCAACAAGAATGAGATATTTAGCAAGGCTTTGCACGAGACCCAACAAAGCGCATGGCCCGTGCGTTTTCCAAAGGGAAGGGCGCACGGCCCGTGCGTTTTCCACTGACTCGCGCACTGTTTCATGCGCACGACCCGTGCGCATTTCCTGAAGGATGGCGCACGACCCGTGCGCCCTGTAGACAGAAGCATTCTCCTCTTTTCTTCTTTAACTACCTCGCAAAACCAATCGAAAATTCGGGGTGTTACAATCCTCCCCAACTTGGGAATGATTTCGTCCCCGAAATCCCAACTACTCAAAAAGGTGAGGATATCTTCGATTCATATCCTCCTCGGCTTCCCACGTCACATTTGCTCCCCGGTGATGCTTCCACTGCACCTTGACCAAAGTGACTTCTTTATGACGCAACTTCTTAGACTTTCTCTCTAAGATGGCGTCGGGTTCTTCCACACAACGATTTCCTTCGTCAACCCTTAACTCTGAAAGGGGAATGACGCTGTCTTCCACCGCCAAACATTTCCGGAGGTAGCAAACATGGAACGTGTTGTGTATTCTGTTCAATTCCGGTGGCAGTTCCAACTGGTAGGCTTGCAAACCTACTCGTTTAAGCACTTTGAAAGGTCCGAGAAAACGGGGACTCAGCTTCCCACGCTTTCCGAACCGTATAATACCTTTCCACGGCGACACCTTAAGCATAACGCGGTCGCCCACTTGGAATTTTATCGGTCGCCTCTTTTTATCGGCATAGCTCTTCTGACGATCTTGAGCCGCTTTCATTCTTTCACGAATGCACTTGACCTTATCGGTAGTCTCTTGCACGATTTCAGGTCCAGCAAACTGCTTTTCTCCCGCTTTAAGCCAGCACACGGGAGTCCGACACTTTTGCCCATACAAAGCCTCAAAGGGTGCCATACCGATACTCGAGTGGTAGTTGTTGTTGTAGGCAAACTCCACCAAAGGCAGGTGAGTGTCCCAGCTACCCCCGAAATCGATGACACAAGACCTCAACATGTCTTCCAAAGTTTGGATCGTTCGTTCGCTCTGCCCGTCGGTTTGTGGATGGTAAGCCGTACTCAACTTCACTCGAGTACCTAGCTCTTTATGAAATCCATCCCAGAAGTTCGAAGTGAACCGACTGTCGCGATCCGACACGATCGACAATGGTATGCCATGTCTCGAGACCACCTCATCGATATAAAGCTTTGCTAACTTATCCATCGGTAGAGTCTCGCGCATGGCCAAGAAATGAGCGCTCTTTGTTAATCTGTCAACTATCACCCAAATGGTATCGTGACCTCGAAGAGTTTTAGGCAACTTCGTCACGAAGTCCATGGTGATATGCTCCCATTTCCATTCGGGAATCTCTAAAGACTGAAGACTCCCGTACGGTCTCTGATGTTCGGCCTTAACTTGCGAACACGTCACACAACGCTCAACATAACGTGCCACATCAAGCTTTATTACCGGCCGCCAATAATGCAACTTCAAGTCCCTGTACATCTTTGTGCTTCCCGGATGTATGGAATACTTAGACTTGTGTGCATCTTCTAACAACAGCTCACGGTTACCCCCTATCTTGGGCACCCACACACGACCGCTGAACAGTTTCACTCCACGGCTATCTTCCGTCAAGAGTAAACGTTGTTTTGTCATGACTTCTTCTTTGAGATTCTCTTCTAACAGTGCTTCCACCTGTGATGTCTTGATCTTCTCAACAAGACTAGACACCAGCTCGATTCTTGAATGGGTAGCTCGAATGCTTCCGCTATAGTCCTTCCGACTTAGCGCATCGGCCACCACGTTCGCCTTACCGGGATGATAAAGCAATTCACAGTCGTAATCTTTCAGCAACTCGAGCCACCTCCTTTGCCTCATATTCAGCTCTTTCTGATCAAAGACATACTTCAGGCTCTTGTGATCCGTATACAGAGTACATTTCGTGCCGTAGAGGAAATGTCGCCAAATCTTCAAAGCGAACACCACCGCTGCTAACTCCAGATCATGGGTTGGATAATTCTGCTCGTGTATTTTGAGCTGCCTCGAGGCATATGCGATTACCTTACCTCGTTGCATCAACACACAACCCAATCCCATCTTTGAAGCGTCGCTGTAAACCACGAAATCTTCCGACCCTTCAGGTAGTGTCAAGATCGGAGCTTCACACAACTTCTTTTGAAGGATTCGGAACGCCTTCTCTTGGGTTTCGGTCCATTCAAACTTCACATTCTTCCGAGTCAGAACTGTCAGGGAAGAAGCGATCTTGGAAAAGTCTTGAATGAATCTCCTGTAGTATCCTGCCAGACCCAAGAAACTTCGGATCTCGGACGGACTCTTAGGAGGCTCCCAATTCATCATAGCTTCAATCTTGGAGGGATCTACTTTCACTCCTTCTCGAGTGACTACGTGCACCAAAAATTGTACTTCTTTAAGCCAAAAGTCGCACTTGGAAAACTTGGCGTACAACCTTTCTCTTCTCAATACTTCCAAAACCTCACGTAGATGTTGTTCGTGTTCCGACTCACTCTTGGAGTACACTAGTATGTCATCAATGAATACAATGACCGACTTGTCGAGGAAAGGTCGGGACACTCTATTCATCAAGTCCATAAACACTGCTGGTGCGTTCGTCAGGCCAAAAGGCATTACAAGGAACTCATAATGGCCGTAACGCGTTCTGAAAGCCGTCTTCGGAACATCTTCTTCTCTTACCTTCACTTGGTGATAACCTGATCGTAAGTCGATTTTGGAGAAACAACCCGCTCCTTGAAGTTGATCGAACAAGTCGTCTATTCTCGGAAGCGGATACCTGTTCTTCACCGTAGCTTTGTTCAACTCACGATAGTCAATGCACATTCTCATTGTGCCATCCTTCTTCTTGACAAATAAGACCGGAGCTCCCCAAGGTGACGAACTCGGTCTTATGAATCCTTTCTCAAATAGCTCCTGGAGTTGTGCTACCATCTCTTGCATCTCCGATGGCGCTAAGCGATAAGGTGCTTTAGCGATCGGTGCAGCACCAGGCACGAGATCAATCCGAAACTCTACCTGCCGATCGGGTGGCAACCCGGGCAAGTCGTCCGGAAAGATATCTGGAAACTCACGCACGATCTTCACATCTTCCAGCTTTGATTTCTCCAACTTAGCATTGATCACATAGGCTAGGAAAGACGAACATCCTTTTATTAAACATTTGCGTGCTCTTGCCATTGTGATTATTGTCACTTCACCTTTCCTCTTTTCACCATAGATGACCACGACCTCTCCAGAGAGGTTGGGAAGTCGAATCATCTTCTTGGAACACACGAACTTGACCTGATTGTTTGACAACCAATCCATACCGATTACCATATCAAAACCCCCGATTAACATCGGTAATAGATCGATCGAGAATTCTTTCCCTTCGATACTAAGAGTACACTGCCTCATAACTTCGCGGATCAGAACTTGACTACCATCGGCTATTTCTACCACTAATGCATCCTCAAGACTAGTAGTGGGCATAGAAATTTTCTGACGGAACAATTCAGATACGAAAGAGAAACTAGCACCCGTATCGAACAAAATACGAGCAGGTACAGAGTTTATAAGAAAAGTACCCGATACCACATCTGCGGATGCTCTAGCTTCTTCAGCCGTCATCTGAAAAGCTCGACTCTGAACCTTAGGAGGATTCTCCTTCCTTGCTGGCGCGCTACCCGTCACAAGCTTCGGGCAATCTCTCTTTACATGCCCCGGTGCCTTACACTCGTAACAGACGATTCCGCTGACCGGGCAATCTCTGACAGTATGACCGGGCTTCCCACACTTATAGCAAACTTGAGAATTGTTGTAACAGTTACCGTGATGCTTGGTTCGACACCTCGGGCACCACTTAGCTTCCTGATAACTGCTGAAGTTGCGGTTTCCGACAAAAGGTCGGGTCCGCTTGGGAGGTACTGAACTGTTCTCCCACTTTCTCTTTTCAGGCACCACCACTGCCTTCTCAGTTTTGCCCTTCGCAAACATCTCTTCCATAAATTGAGCTTCCTCCACCATCTCTCGGAGGTTAGAAGCCTTGAAATTATGGACCATCGATTGCATATCCGCAGGTAGGCCATTTAGATAGGCCTTCATCTTATCCTTCTCTATTGGGGCAGCGTGCCCCACCAAACCAAGCTTCTCCATGAACTGACGGGTGTACTCCCTCACCGTCAGGCTTCCCTTCACCAAGGACCGGAACTCTTTCTCAATTCAGTCCATCGTTCTCTCGTTGCAGAACTCTTCTAGCAACTTCTTCTTGAACTCGGCCCAAGACAACTAGGCCAACACTTCAGGAGATAGAGTGGATTGGATAATATTCCACCAGATGAGTGCAGTGTCCCTCAGCAATTGGGTACCGAACCGCATCCTCTGATCATCACCACATTCGGAAGAGCCAAAAGCTTGCTCAACCGCTCGGATCCACTTCACACACAAGACCGGGTCGTCAGAACCAGAGAACTCTGGCGGTCCGTAACCCAAAAAGGATTTGTAGGAACAACTTTTCCTATCTCTCGGAGCACCAACAATCCTGTTCTCCTCAGCCCTGACCCCTGTACCAGCGCCTCCAGAACCTGCTACGATGTTTTCCACAACCGTCTCACTTCTACGATTGTTCACATCACGGTCCTCAATCACTTTTAGCAGAAACTCTTGCTGCTTTGCCATCTCTTCCCTCATTGCCAACATCATGCTGGCCATCATCTCAGACGGGGAACTAGCATCCCTGATTACTGGGTGGGACGAAGCCAGGTCCACACGCGGAATGACCTCTGGCCCCCCACCTAGTATTTGTGGAATAGGTGGACGCACCACAACCTCAACACCTTCCGGCTGATCGGCGGTGGAGGCTGTCGCTTCCAAACCATCAACACGAGTACGCGGTCTACCACGCGTATTCACCATCCTGAACTGGTTCACAGAACAGAGACAGAGATAAGAGAGAGATTGAATAAACACAAAGGAAACGTACTACCACATTACCAATTGTCATAGCAATAGAAATTCAAGCACACTTACGCACGATATCTTCATAATAACATTAGCTAGGTGAGATTATGAACAAATAGCACATAAAAGTTCTCGTCACGATCACCACAACTCCTGATAAACGTACCTTCCGTTGACTCTAAGACTAACCCATCTTAGAAGTTCTACCCAATCTCGCAGATCAATTCTTAGCATACTCAGTCTAAGTCTAGACATCTTGCATTCATGCCTAGTTCGCTTAAACTAGAGCTCTGATACCAACTTGTAACATCCCAAAATTCAGAGTAAAATAAAACATTTAAAACCTGACAAATGACAAAGATAAATCCATTAACTTCCCATAAATGGGATCAGTCCTTAAGACTATACAATTCTATACAAGATAAATCCATCTTAGAAGTTCTACCCAATCTCGCAGATCAATTCTTAGCATACTCAGTCTAAGTCTAGACATCTTACATTCATGCCTAGTTCGCTTAAACTAGAGCTCTGATACCAACTTGTAACATCCCAAAATTCAGAGTAAAATAAAACATTTAAAACCTAACAAATGACAAAGATAAATCCATTAACTTCCCATAAATGGGATCAGTCCTTAAGACTATACAATTCTATACAACGATTTCATCAAAAGAATGGGACTTAACAATGCCCAGCACCAATACTAAAATATCTCCAAAAACCTCGAGACTCAAAACTCGTCTCTCCAAAAACCCCGGCACCCACCGCTAATGGAAACCTGTTATACACATCATTTGAGAAAAAGTGTCAGACTATAAAGCCTGGTGAGAACATACAGTTTATAAAGCTCGAAAGATATAAACATCAGTATCATAAAGAAATCTTTTCATAAAGGTTTAATTTGTAAAGATAACATTTCGCCACAACCGGGCCTCTTCGGTCAAAAACTCTTAAACGGTGATAAAAGGACCATTTTACCAAGGATAGTGGTGTAACATAAAGTAGACCACAAATCTGAGTTACGAGCTAAACCAATTGGAACCCGCGGATACGAATCACAAAGTCCGTGCTTCAACGTGAGATCAAGCCCCAAGGGCAAAACCAAGGTATACTCCTTCGCTAGGATCATCATGAACCATGGCTAGTATCCGGCCTCACATAACCGTACCAAGTTACCCCCGAGGAACATGTGATCCATAGCTACAAATTTGGGGAATGTAACATCCCAACAAAATAGTCTAATCCAAAACCTAGGGATCCACTAGTAATGGTAAGGACTCGTCACAACAACATATGTGACCAACCATAAATACATATATGGTAATAAGTACATTTTATAAACAAAATGCTATTTCCAGTTCAACTTCTGGTAAGAATGAAAATCATTAAAATGAGTTCATAAACATTCTTTTTACATAATCACATAATGTGCTAGTAAAACATCATTTTACTTTAATAGGACGGAACCCGTTATTTTGGTCAAAACTGACCGGGAACCCCGAGAATCACCAAAAACTTCATTTACAACAAAATGTAGAGAACATGAAATCATATCGTAGAAATACTTTAGATTTCGCAAATAAGAGTTTTGACATGTATAAAGTTTGTAAAATGATAGTAGGAACTCACCGGTAGGTTTTCAGAATAAAACCCGGAAAACCAAATAATTACCACGACGTAGAGGTGAAGCTTAAAACACCTACCCCTCGCTAGAAACACCGAAAACTAGCAACCAAACGAGCCTTGAAGATCGGAGGAGAAAAAGAGATAAAAGGAGAGAGAGAGAGAGAAAGAAACTGAGATTTCTTGAAAATCTCAACAAGAATGAGATATTTAGCAAGGCTTTGCACGAGATCCAACACAGCGCACGGCCCGTGCGTTTTCCAAAGGGAAGGGCGCACGGCCCGTGCGTTTTCCACTGACTCGCGCACTGTTTCATGCGCACGACCCGTGCGCATTTCCTGAAGGATGGCGCACGACCCGTGCGCCCTGTAGACAGAAGCAATTTCCTCTTTTCTTCTTTAACAACCTCGCAAAACCAAACGAAAATTCGGGGTGTTACATAATTAAATAAATACAAGCACAAAAACAAATAATATGTACAAAAAAACAAATAATAAGTACAAAAAAACAAAAAATAAATAAATACAGGCTCTTATACCAAAGAGAAAGAGGGTATATAAAATTTTCTTAACTAAAAGAAACTTCTATACACAGTCTTATAAGGGGCTACAATGCAGTTATTAGTGTTAAAAACACTAGGTCTGGGCCTCAGCGAGGTTACAGTATATAAGCTGGGAGATCTTGATCGTATAGTGTCAAGTTCCACGGTTATTCCTGTTCATGGAGATTGGGGATTTTCTTCATTATAAGGAAAATCATCATCCCAATTGAAACTTGAAGAAGGTTCAATTTTGAAATCTTTGTTTTCAGGATTCCAATATCTTGTATAAAGATTATTTATATCCTTAAAAACCTTTCCAACAATTATATATTTAATTTCAGAATCAATAAGGTCAGAAGCTAACAAATAAGTTAGGTTTTTCCTTAGGTATTCTGAACGGGAGATCTCAAATTATATATAACAAAAACATCTACAAGAACAATTACAAATTTCCTGATGAGTTTTTGAAATTTTATGAGGACATGGTCCAAATCTATGCATTCCAACCAGAGTAAGACCAATTATTTCTTATGAAGGCTAAAAAGGCTTCAAACTTGGTTTCGTTTTCAATTAAAGGGTTAAACCAAAAACCTTTATAAAAATTATTTGTCTTTGAAAACTTTTCCAACTATTAAATACTTACTATCAAGGGTAAACAGATCGGAAGCTAATAAATAGGTAAGATTCTTTTTTAGATGCTCGGAATAAAATATTTCATAATTACTATGACAGAAACATTTACAGGGGCAATTACAAATATTCTGATGGAGTTTGGATAAAGGATGGGGACATTTTCTAGGTTCATGCATATAAACAAGATATAACAAGGATAATAATAAAAATTTCTCTATGGAGGGAAAGGGATTAGAAAACCAATATATCAGAGGTTGTATAAATTTATATAAAATAAATAAATATACGTATTATCTTATTATCAAAATTTAAAAAAGATAAGATATTATTTTAAGAATATCATAACACCCATTTTGATCACTCTGTTATCACTTTTTAAAAACATTTCTTAACAAATTCCGAGAAAACTTTGTTTAAAACTTTTTTTCAAAAACTCACCTTTTTGGACTAATTCGTAGTTTTTTTCCCTAAAACGCCTATCAACGGCTAACAGCGGGTATTGCTTCCGAAGTTAAACATCCTTACGTCTTTTGTTTCAAAAGATTATTTTAAATTTTCTAAGAATTAAGAAAGACAATTTTTTAAAATTACAACTAAGACAATTCTTAGAGGTTTGGCTCATTGCCTGGCAATTATACCTTTGCCATGTAGGTATGAACTAACAGCGACAAAATATCTTTATGTTAGATTTCTCAAGATTTTTTCTTCATAAATAAAGATATAAAAGATAATAACAATATTTAAGTATTTAACATAAATTTCACAACATGATTGGCTTTCTAAGCCTTGAGGCTTTTAGCCTGCCATACAGAATTTAAGAATTGACCTTGTATTTATACAGTCGGATGATTACAAGAGTCGAATGCTTACAGAACTTCAAACTGAAATCTTAGAACACTCTCACACTTCTTACACACTGCTATTTATTTTTCACACTATGAGATATTTCATACACACTTTTTATTTTTTTATATATTATATATATATATATATATATATTTTATATAAAGCTTAAACCAAAACTACATATATATAGGGGCATAAAGAAGATGTAACCGGCTACCGAAGGCTTCCACCGGTTATAAAGTTATTTGTCGTTGCACGATAGTGGAGGAGAAAAAGGAGCCATTGACAAAAGTAGATTCTTTCTTTTGTAAAGTTGGGTCCTACATGGTTGTGTTTCTCAAAAGCTTAGATAAAAGGATGAATAAGATATTCAGAAATATTCTTAGCCGTCCACGTTGTTGTTGTTATTTACTGCTGTAGAGGACAGGTGTAAATCAATCAATCTTGCATTTTGTCTTGATGTGCATGTCTGACCAAGTCTTTAAGCTTTTTGTTTTTGTAGGAAACAATCCTATTGTCTTCTTCATCATCTTCATCTTTGAAGAATCTTAAAAATGAATAGCATGAAACTGCAGATGGTATGTAAATCTTGACAGTAGGTGTTTCTCCAAACAAAGAATAGTCTTCAGATAACAAAATTCCAGAGTTCCAGAAGAAGTCTGAAAAATGTACATGGTAGAACCATAATTTCACATCATCAATAGTTTGACCAGTAATGAACTGCCAGCATGGATTGTGAGGCAACAATTCTTTATCCCAGTCTGAAAAGAAAGACTTCGACATTATCTTGATAGCTGAACAACTAGGTTCAGGTTTTTTGAAGCAACATCTGTCCAATTTTTGTAAATTCCCTTATGAGGTCCATTCATAAGAAAATAGCTATAAAACCTTTTTGGACATTCTTTAATATCATTAAATTTCTGAGCAACCGAGTTAATAATAAAAATTTTCACATTGGTTTGGTCAGAACTAGTTTTAAGATTCCAAATAGAGTCACAAATAGAAGCTTCTACTTTTGTAAGTCTAGATCTTAAGTTGAAAAGGAATTGTTTATCAACAGGGTAGACAGGTATGAATTGTCTTCCAACTTGTAACTTATCATCAGTAGCTGGGATGTTCTCCTTCTTAACTACTTTTGCTTTAGGCATCCTACAAAAATTACAAAGGATTAAACCTTGAGAGTAAATCAGGAATAATATTTGTTTTTCCCTTAATATGTTCTAAGTTAAATTTGATTCCTTTGCCAATAATATATTCATTCAATTTTAACCATTTATTGGACAAAAGTTTTAATTCCTTTTTCATATCCGCAAATTTTACTAATGTTTCACAGTCAGTTCTGAGTGTGATCTCTTTCTTCCCTGTTAGAAAGAGTGCAAAAGATTCACAAGAATTAATAACAACTAAGACTTCAAAGTCTAAATATGTTAACCTTCCTTTTTCTTTGTAAAATCCAGACAATATCTACAAAGACATTCTTCATGGATAGAGGAATATTTTGAGGGTATTTTTAAAAGAATTCCTCCCCATCCATGTTCAGATCCATCTGTTTGGACAACTAGGTAGTCATAATCAAGAGGCAAACACATTTCTAAAAGATTCTTGACTAGTTGTTTCAATTTTTGAACAAGCTTAATATCCTCAGAATTAAAATTCCTTGTTCCTTTCACTGAAGTTTTGTTGTATAAAGTTCCAATATATTTTGAAAGATCCTTGATGAAAGGTCTAGCATAATTTAGAGAACCTAAAAAACCTTGCAGTTGTTTTATGTTTTCTAACTTATCTGGATATTCAAGAATTCTTCTTGAAATATGAGGCTGGAGCTTTATTTTCCCTTTTCCTATTTCTACACCAAGAAATTCAATGTGTTCTCTTAAAAGTTGCATTTTTTTGAGAGAAATAACCATTCCTTCTTTTTCAAAGATTTTAAAAACAGTATACAGGTGTGCATAGTGTTCATTCTTATCTTTTGAAAAAACTAAGACATCATCAATATAAACACAAGTAAAATTAGATAAGTGTCTAAAACAGTTATCCATTTTTCTTTGAAAAATTTAAGGGGCATTCTTTAAACCAAAAGGCATAACCTTCCATTCAAAGTTTCCTTCACTACATGTAAAAGATGTATAGGGAATAGAATTAGGGTGCATCTTTACTTGCCAAAATTCAGATTTTAGATCAAATTTTGAAAACCATTTGGCACATTGGATTTTATTAAGTAAAATTTCCTTTGTGGGAATACAATAGCCATCAATATGGGTATTGTCATTTAATCTTTTATAGTTAAAAACCATTCGTGATTGACCACGTTTTCTTTTAGATTCTTTTTGAACTATAAAAGTTGTAGTTCTATGCTTAGAAGTGCTTCTTGTAATTACTCCAAGCTTAAGTAATTGAGAAATATGCATCTTGAACTCATCAATAGTCCAATTATCATATTTAGGCATACCCGTCTTAATTACTAAGTCTGGATTAATTATCTCAAGTTTACAAAAGATTTGATTTTTTCCCAAAACTTGGTTGGGATTTCTCCAATGATTTCAGTCTTTTGTAAACGATCCACCATATCCGAAACATCTTCATAAGTAAAATATTTACTTAAAAGTTTTTGGTTTATAATATGGGGTTTTATCAAATTGTATGATAAGTCTAAAAACGAATATCCTTTAAAAGAATCATCATCTTCTATTTTCCAAAGTTCATCAAAGTTTGGAAAATCATTTAAAGTCTTTTCAGGACTAAGAGATGTTAGTTTTTTATACCACTAGTATTTTCGCAAGAACATTCATCAGGAGTACAAATTATCCTGGGATTTTGCAATTCTTCATTTTTTTCACTACTACTTCCACCATGCTTTCAAGCGTACTCTGATATTATGGGTGTAAGGGTAGTGTTTTGAGAGTAAAGGACATAATCATTACACATAATAAATGGTCTTCCTTTTGCTAGTAAAAAATTTAATCCAAGGACTAAATTTATACCATGCAAGTCTTTTAAAGAATCAACACAACATACATCTAAAGAATATACATCTGACCAATCTTGGCAATTTGTTTGAAATTGACCAAGAAGATTTTTTAAATAATGATTGGTAGAATGTATAGTTCCTGAAAAAGTTACAGACTTTAAAGGCTTCTGTGCTTTCACCAGTTTGCTAAGCAATTCTGGAGGAAGTATAGAAGAATCTAAAGTTGTTTGAGTTGCCCCAGTATCTATAAAAGTGGGGAGTTGAAACTTCGTGCCTTTAATGTTAAGGAGGACAAAACAAAAATGTTTTTCAAAACCTTTTTGTTACAAATTATGGGTATAATCGGAGTTATAGCCATACAAGAAGTTGATGGTTGATCATTAATCTGAATTCCCTTGTTTTTTGGAGGTTTCCTAGAAAGAGGAGGAAATTCTTTATTAAACTCTTTTTGAGAAAAATTTTGAAAATTAATTTCAAGATTTTCAATTCGATTTTCAAGAGTATGTATTCGATCATCTAAGATAGTTAGCCTATCAGTCTTTTGTTTAGGAATTTTATGTTCTGGGAGAACATAATTGTAAACAGTAGATAAACAAGAGTAACAGACTTCAATCCTGCATAACTCACATCTTGAACGCTTCTCAAGAGAAGGGTACCAAAGGCAAATGTAACACTTAGTGTTAGTGTTGCCAGTATGGAGTTTCCATTTGTGTGTGCAAGCTAAAACTTCAATATTGACAAAGTTGAAGTTTTCAAATAACTCAACTTCTCCTTCAGAAATTCCTAAATTTGTAAAGGAATTATGGTAACCATATTTATGTTGAAGAGAAGTTTGTGATGGTGCAAGTTGATCAACAAATGAATAATCACTTTGTTCTTGGATATCCTGCATATCTGCTATGCTAACGATAGAGTAGATATCAGAGTTAGTTGAGACATCAGAAGTTTTGTCAACTAAGTCTTCATTTGTGCAGTTTATTAAATCAACATTTTGATTAAAAAGGGTTTTCTTCCCAGAGCAAGTGAATTTGCTATAATTCTTATTATCATTATATTTCCTCACATGTTTATGTTTGTTCAGGGTAGGTTTCCTAGCACTGGACTTTCTAAGACAATAAGCTTTCCTTGGTGTTGCTTTCTTATGATAAACTTGTTTCTTCTTAACAGTTTTACCATAAGTTTGAGGAGTATAGATAGAGGAACAGAATCATGTATCCTTTTTCTTTAACTATCTCTGGGTTTGGATCATGGAACATTTAGCTTTAAGGTGATCTATGATAACCTTTGCTCTAACTGTTGCATTATTCCATTGGGCATCAACACTAGGTTGTTCTTGTTTCCACTTAAGTTCAATCTCTCTTCCTAGCTCTCCTGGGAGTTTACTAAAAAAATATGTTGCAAATATTTGCATCATAATAATTACCAAAAATCGCAGCTAGGTGAACAAAATAATTCAAGAAGAAAACTATCTTCTTCCAATCATGTAACTGAAGCTGTTCTAAGTCTCGAAGGGCTTCACTTTGTTTTATCATCAGACCAGATAAGGTGTCTCCACCATTAATAATTCTAAGAATTACTGATGTGAAATTCCTTATATTATTTCCTTGAGCAACTAGTTGTGCAAGTGGTTCAGGGAAATGTTTTTTCCAGTCTTCCCATGCAGCAAGTGCAGTTGGTCCAAGATAATTCTCTACAATTGAGATCATTACCTCAGAGTTTATATCTTTTTCAGGATATTTTGAAGTGTAATCACGGTGCACTTCTAGGGACCAGGTTTCTAAATATGAGTTCCATAACTGGGGGTGAATGTCAGTAAGGTTTAACAAAGGTGCTGATTGCCAAGTGAATGTTGGATCAGTTGGTAATCTTCTTCCTCTATTTACATAGCTATGGACTGGTTCTTTGTAACCTGTAGCTTGTGCTCTAGGGGGTCTACCTGTTTCATAACTCATGGTTTCTTGATGTCCAGGTGTAGGCCTAGTAACAGTAGATCCTTCTCCTTCATTCATAAGGGCAAAGTTGACGGATTGTTCATTACAACTTGTTTCTACTCTCAAATGATTGTTCATTACAATTTGTTGAATCTTGAATTTAAATATTTATGCAATATGGTATGTATACTTAACGATGCAATTTAGTACTAAATGAATAAGTCCCCACTGTTGGACACTACCTATTAGACCGAACTGGGGCCGGTGGTATTAGTGGATAGCGCTATTAGGGTTGACAACCTCACTTTTAGCCGTTAAGCTAGAGGTGCACTTTGCCATTAACGTTACTTGACTCAAAAGGGGTCGGTGACATTTTGCCTTACCCATGTGGAGTTAGTCCACCGCTGTGGTATGACGCAGTTCTTTTTAAGGGGCGTTGAATTGTCGAAAGGTTTGGTAGTGGCTCAATGCTACAGCATTGTCGTATACTTGATAACCCGAGCATATATTAGATCAATCATTTCTTAAATATTTCGTCAACAAATGTTTCACAAAAGTTTCTAAACTTTGGATACAACTACTTTTATGCATATGAAAACCTGTGTACTCACCAACTCAATGTAGTTGACCCTTTTTATTATGCTTTTCAGGTGCAAATAAGTAAGTGATGGAACTTAGGGTGCACTCATGTGTGACATCATCAACCGATATGACATTGACAAACTTTTGTCAACTTTTGTAACAACCGTTATTTTGAGAATTTTTATTTTTTTTTTGGGTTGTATAACAATATTCACACTATTTTGTTGAATGTTATGGTTGGTGTTGTTTATTACTTTATGTTATGAAACCGTGTCCTGTCATATCTCGTGTTTCTGCTTTGAGGGGTGTGATAGATTTGGTATCAGAGCCTAAGGTTATAGAGAATGTCGGTTTCCTTATGGAAACCTCAAACTATAACAAAATATAAACATAATTTCAAAACGGTTTTCGAAATGATTCTCAAAGGCTGAAGTGTATCACTAGTATAACTAGGCTGAGTGTCATATTATTTTACCATAACTTAGACAAAGCCTGATCACCTCTGTCTAATTTAGGTATGCATAATAGGGGACTTGAACTGGTTGTATTAGGAGTACAAAAGGATTTTTATATTTAAAAGCGTCGAGCATGAATTTTGTGTGTGCATGCATAAACATTACGTATCATAGACCTTCCTTTTTCCCATAACACCCTTAGTAATAGTCACTATGCATCAATACTATTTGATTCTGGAGCGGATAGGTGCTTTGTATCATTAAAATTTAAGCCAAAAATTAATTTGAAACCCCAAAGGCTGAAAGAAGTCTACACTATTGAATTTGCTAATGGGCAAGAAGTTAGAGCTAGGGATGTAATTTCGGACTGCACTCTAAACTTAGCTAATAAGAATTTAACATAGATCTTATCCCAATTGATCTAGGAAGCTTCGACATAGTTGTGGTCATGGATTGGCTATCCAAAAACCGAGCCGAAATATGTTGTTCCGAGAAGATTGTCCGGATTCCATTACCAGAAAGAGAAACTCTCATCGTTCATGGAGAGAAGCCCGGAAAGAATTTTAAGATAATATCGTGTAGGAAGATGTGAAAGTGCTTGAAAAAGGAGAGTATTGCATTTTTGGCTCACGTCATAGATAAGCGAATTGAAGAGAAACGCATTCAGGACTTTCGAGTAGTTCGAGATTTTTCCCGACGTGTTTTTGGATGAGCTACCAGGACTGCCACCACCAAGACAAGTCGAATTCCACATCGACTTAATTTCTGGAGCTGCACCAGTGGCTAAATCACCTTATCGTCTAGCCCCATCGGAAATGCAGGAATTATTAAGACAACTCCAGGAACTGCTCGACAAAAGATTCTTAAGAACCAACTCTTCGCCGTGGGGAGCCCCAGTTCTTTTCGTTAAAAAGAAAGATGGATCGTTGCGAATGTGCATCGATTATAGAGAGCTCAATAAGCTAACCATCAAAAACCGTTACCCTCTTTCTCGAATCGAGGACCTGTTCGATCAACTCCAAGGTGCTACTTACTTTTCAAAGATTGATCTTCGATATGGATATCATCAAATGAGGGTCCGTGAGGAGGATGTTTCCAAGACGGCGTTTAGGACTCGTTACGGCCATTACGAGTTCCTGGTTATGCCTTTCGGGCTAACAAACGCATCAGTTGTCTTCATGGACATAATGAACAGGGTCTGTAGACCGTACTTGGATAAGTTCGTGATCGTGTTCATAGATGATATACTAATTTATTAGCGAAGCAATGAGGATCATGAACGACATCTAAAGTTGATTCTGGAACTGCTCGAAGACCAGATATTGTATGCGAAGTTCTCCAAATGCGAATTCTGGATTCGTGAAGTACATTTTTGTTGGGTCTGAATATGCTAAGTATGGTTTATGCTGCTGAATAATGCTGCTAAGTGATTACTACTGCTAGGCTATCAAGATTACTACTGCTAGTAGAATTAATACTGCTTGAAGAGTTAGTGCTGCTACTTGAATAGTTAATACTGCTTGGAGAGTTAGTACTGCTAGTAGTTAGTACTGCTGAAGTTTAATGTTGCTGAAGATGGTTAATACTTCTAAAGATGGTTAGTACTGCTCATAAAGATAAAGATGATTTGGAGATAAAAACAAGATGGAGATAAGGCTGAAGATAATTATGGTATTGATGCTGAAGATCAATTGTATTTTGATAATTATTGTGTAATCAGTCTTGTATATATAGTATAGAAGTATTTGATAGATTAATTGAATACGTTTTTGTTTTAGAGAGAATTAACCTCAAGATAAATAGGATCCTTTCTATAGAGAAGTATAGAACGTGTGTTGAACCTGTTCAACAGATTGAGGTTTTGTGTGTAACCTTCAAGTTGAATCAATATAAACTTGTGATTTGAGTTTTATATACTGTTCCATTGATTGTTAGTGTTAAAGTGTTTTTCCGCAACTTCTTTAGCATTGTTTCTGAGTGTGTTATTCTTGTTAGAGTTTCGATCCTGACAAGTGGTATCAGAGCTTTGTGAAACTCAGAAAAACAACAATCATCATGGACGGTTCAAGTGATAGCGTTCTGGTCTCAAAGGTTCCAATGCTCAGATCTAATGAGTTTGACATGTGGAAGATTAGGATCAGGCAATACATTCTTCTCACAGATTACTCCATGTGGGACATCATTGAGAATGGCCCATCTAATGAAGGAAAGATTGGTGAAGATGGAAAAAGAATCCCACCAAAGACGGATGGAGAGAGAAAGATAAGGCAGACATAGATGAAAGCCTTGAACACACTGCTCATGGCTATTCCTAATGAGTATCAACACCAATTCTGCAACTGCATTGATGCCCAGATGCTTTGGAATGCTCTAGAGAAGAGATTCTCTGGTACCAAAAGTACCAAGAGAAATCAGAAGGCAATACTGAAGCAACTCTATAAAAACTTCATGTCAACTAAGAATGAGTCCATGACTCAGACTTTTGACAGGTTTAACAAGCTGATTGGTGAAGTAGATACTGTTGGAGTGCATATTGATCAAAATGATGTAAACAGAAAGTTCTTAAGGTCCCTTGGAGATGAATAGACCATGTATACTGTCTCCTTCAGACAGAATGACAAGCTGGAAGACAAAGAACTAGACGATCTTTATAATGACTTAAGGGTGTTTGAGGCTGAAGTTGAAGCCAAGAAGAGACCATCTGGATACACTCATAATGCTGCTCTTTTATCATCTTCTTCTTCTACTGATTCTGCTGCTAATACAGAATCAGTTAGTACTACTTATGTATCTAAGCAGGATGTATCTAATGACTCTGTATTAGAAGCTTTTCTTGCTAGTCATGCTAATTCTTGTTTAATTAATGATGATCTTGAACAAATTAATGCAGATGACCTTGAGGAGATGGATATAAAGTGGCAGATGGCCATGCTAACTATGAGGGTCAAGAGATTCATAAAGAGGACTGGAAGGAACAACTTTTCTCAGAGGAGAGAAGATGGTGTTGGGTTTGACAAGTCAAAGGTGGAGTGCTACAAGTGTCACAAAATGGGACACTTTGCAAAAGAATGCAGAGGAGGAATTCCTCAACAACATGGCAGCAACCATCAGCAAGTACATTCCTCAAGCTTCCAAAACAACAAAAACTCCACTCAAGCTCTTGTTTCTCAAGAAGGAATGGGATTTGATTGGAGTGATCAAGCAGAAGAAGCTGTTCAGAATCAAGCCCTGATGGCAGAAGTCTCAGAATCTTCAAGCACAGATATTCCAATAGAGGTAAAAACTAAATTGTGCACTAAAGAGTGTCTTCAGACTGTACAAAAGTACAGGGATCATAACCAAAGCATGTGTGACGATCTTAAAAGGTTAGAGAGAGATATAAGAGAGTATAAAGTGATTGTTGAGAAGTTTGAAGATCAAATCAAGGCTTACAAGGCCAATGAACATCAGCACTTCTATGACATAAATTATTGGAAGTGAGAGAAAAATCAATTAGATATTCAAATAGAAAAGTCTAAAGAGGAGTGTGAGAAGATAAAGAGTGAGTATGAGAAAGCTAAGCTTGACATTGAGAAGTTTTCTTACGATTCCAAAGCAATGGACTCTTTGCTTAAAGCTCAAGTTCATGATAAGATCAAGAGTGATATAGGATACAATGCAACACCTTCACCTTATAACAATAATTACATCCCTCCCTCTTCAGATCTCTTAGAAAACCAAAATAAGGAGGACTTACCTATAAAAGCAACAGAAGTAGATCCTATAGATAGTGTGGTGGTTGTAGAAGAGAATTCTGAGAGTAAGAATGCAGAAGAGATTCATGTAGAAAATCTTATTCTTACCAATGAAGGAGGGGGTAAACCATTAATCAAGAGTGAAAAGGTGGATAGCTCAAAGAGAGAGAAGGGAAAGGTACAGGGAGTCCACTATATGTAGACCACAGTTGTGAATCCCTGTACATGTAAACAACATCAGCCCCAAAAACATGATAAAACAAGGGGTAATCAAAGAAACTGGAATAATTAGTGGGCACAAAAACAAGGGGTTGATCTGAGTAAAATCAATAGACCAAAACCTTGTTTTATTTGTGGAAAGCTTAATCATATTGCCAAATACTGTTATTTCAATCCTATGAACCAAAGGATAAATTTTCAAAATCATGTTATACAAAATCCTGTTGGTTATAGGAATCAAAGAAGGAATCATATGGCTGAAAATGTAAAAAGAGCACCTATAAAATCTCATGCTCAAAACAAGTTTGCAAAATCAAAGAAAAATACTCCAAATAAGTCAAGGAGTAACTTAATGAAGAAGAAAGCAAACAACTTTGTCCAGGTATGGGTTCCAAAAATAAAGAAAGTTGTTAGTACTGCTACTTCAAATAGTACTGCTGACAGAAATAATGCTGCTGTAATCAATACTACTGCTAACCCAGATAGTACTACTAACAAAGTTAGTACTGCTAACCCAATTAGTACTGCTAATGATGTTAGTACTACTAACAAAGTTAGTACTGCCAATCAAGTTAGTACTGCTTCCAGTAACAGACCCATTATTGTGACAAAGTATTCAAGCCATAAGATTCCCCAGTCTGAAAAGCTCATCAAAATTGATTGTGAATATGTTGATGAGAATGGTAAACCCAAGACCACTTTGGCTTGGGTTCCTATTAAAAACAAACTGTTCTACTTTATGTGCAGGGCAACCAACAGCTAAAAGGGAAGAGCATTTGGCATGTTGATAGTGGCTGCTCTAGGCACATGATAGGCAACAAGTCCTGCCTACAAAACTTCAAAAGAATTGATGGAGGACATGTTGCATTTGGTGATAATCCATTTGGAGGAAAGATTAGTGGAAAAGGTAATGTGTCAAAGGGTAAGATGACATTTGAGGATGTCTACTATGTTGAGCAATTGAGATACAACCTGTTAAGTGTATCACAGGTTTGTGACAAGAAACATAGTATATTGTTTAATGATACTGAATGTATTATCCTTGCTAAAGGGTTCAAGGTAGTTAATGAAAGTATGATACTACTGAGAACACCAAGAAAAGACAATGTTTATTGCTTGGATTTAGAGAATGTATCTAATGATTCATCATTTAATTGTCTATTTTCAAAAGCTTCTGTTGATGATGTTAGTGTATTATTGTATACAAGATTTAATAGGAAAAGTCAAGTCAAGTAAAGTCAACAAAGTCAATGTATGTTTAGTCAATATGAGATTACTTAGTCATTAAGCTTGTGGTTTTATACTTTGGTATAAATACCTTTTGTCTTTGGAATCCTGTAGTAAGTAGAATTCATTGTATACATTGTGAGATCTATGACAATAACACTTTCTCTCTCTACTCTCTCTCTAGAAGTTAACATTGTCAAATATTGTTAGATTGAGATTAATTGTTTAGATTTGCTTGAATTGATTGGGAAATTACAATTTCAATTGGTATCAGAGCACACCAAACAAATTTAGAAAGATTTCTTCACCAAATCAGATTCAGATTCTTGAAAATTTCAAGAAAATGGTTGTTTTCGAAAATGTTACTGTTTGATCTTGATTTTTCATGTTTTTGTACAATTAAATCAAGAAATTGATTTGATTGTATACGTTTTATCATAAGGATCAACATTTGTTCAAATCACAATGTCAAATTCCAAGTCTAGATTGATCATTTTGATCAAATTGTTGAGTTTTTGAAAAGTTGAAAACGATCACTGTGTATTCATTTAAATCGTTGATTTTTGATGTTTTTAATGGAAATCTTGTGATAGAAAAGTGTTATAATATGTTTTTCGAGCACACTGATGCATTTTGAGAATCAATTGCAGGTTTTAGAACGATTTGGAGTGATTTCGTGAACATATCTGTCAAAACGCGCAAGATCCAGAAAACGCGCAAGTTCTTCGTAGAACGCGCAAGCTTCAAGCTGAAGAATGCAAGTTCATCAAGTTCGTTAGAACGCACAATTCGTTAAAACGCGCAAGTAGCTAGAACGCGCAAGTTGAAGATTCGGTCTAAAACGCGCTAGTCGAAGTTAGCGAGTTTCTAAAACGCGCAAGTCAAAATTAGTGAGTTCATCTGCGAGTTCATCTGCGAGTTTGTCTGCGAGTTTGTTTGCGAGTTTGCTAAAACGCGTAAATAGGCATCTGCGAGTTTGTTAAACGCGCACGGTTCAGCCAGCGAGTTTCTTCGAAACAGTGATCTGCGAGTTGTTTGACGTGCGAGTTTGTTTTGAAACAGTAATCTGCGAGTTCTTTGACGTGCGAGTTTCAAGACTTAGATTTTTTTTCGAAAATTAAATTTTTTTAGCGGAACCCCCGTGCTAAGTCTGCGGAGGGGGACATATTTTGATAGTGGTCATAATTTTCTGATTTTTTTAGCTAATCTGTCAAGATGCTTGTTACAGACGAGAGAGGAAATACTGTTTTATCTGCAAGAGATATGGTTGTTTTGTACATGCATGAGATACCGAAAATAGAAGCAGAAAGAGACAATCTGAAAAATCAGAATTCAAAGCTTCAAAAGCAGATTCAGGAGTTGAAATTAAATTTGTCAAATTCTGATAAAACTCCTGTTTGTGCAAAATGTGCTAATAATTCTCAATCTGATTTTGCAGGTATCATCAGAGCAAGTGAGAATGAAATTGAAATAAAAGAAAAAATCATAGGGGTAAAAGAGAAAATAATTTTACAAAAAGAGAGAAAGATAAGCAATCTTCAAAGCCAACTGAAGACGACTGAACAGAAATCATCAGAATTACAAGATGAATCAGTCAAGATTCAAAACAAGTTTAAGGCTTTTGAAGACAAAATATCTGCCTTGGAGATACAGAATGCTGAACTGTCAACAAGCATCCAAGCAGATAAGGAAAATTCAAATTTGGAGAAATCTTATACTCAAAAGATGTCTGAACTTTCCAAGAAAGCTAACCAAGAGAAGAAGGATTTAGAGCTTAGATGCCTTAAATTTTCAAAGCAAGTGTCTGACTTTGAAAAGATTTTGATAACTGAACGGGATATATTTGCTAAAGAGAAACAAGTTCTTGAAAATAAAATTACTGAACTTCCCAACCAGATTTCCACTTTACAAGACCTACTTGAGAAAGAAAGAAAATGCTTTAAAGAAAACAAGAGGTCTTATGAACTTGAAAAGAAAAACGCAGAAAAGAGAAATACTGGGATTTTCAAGGATATTTCAGAGAAAACCAAGAACTTGGAAAAGGATTTTGAGCAAGAACGTTCACATTTTGAATCTGAAATATCTAAGCTCACATCCAAATTATCTGTTCTGTCATCAGATATTCTTAAAGAACAGATGGCTAGATCTAATTTGAAAAAGAAGTTTGACACCCTAACTTTTGAAAGAAACATTTTAGCTAAAAAGATAAAACACTTAGAAGCTGCAAACGTCAATTTATCAGAAAAGATTTCAGCTGATGTGATTAATCAATCACCTGTTGATCTTTCAACAGAATCAGTCTGTTCTTTCAAAACAGCTTCGAGTTCTATTCATGATAAAAATGTTTTGAAAAACAAAAGTGTCAAACCAATCATTGTCAAATCAAGTCAGATCAGACCATCAAATTTATTTTATGACAAATCTGTTGATGGTTTAGCGAGCTATTATGTAAAATCTCTTGGAAAAAATTCTAAGAAAAATCAAATGGTATGGAGAGTTAAAGATTCTTCTGAAGAGAAAAAGAAGAAGGACAAAGCATTCAACTTCACAACAAATGCCAAAAAGAACAAAATGCATAAAGGTAAATGATTGTTCCAGATTCTAGTTTCTAAATCAAGATTAATCAAACAAACAAGAATAAGAATCAAATACCTGTTTGATTAACTTCTCAAAATCAAGATTACAATATCTCTCTCTCTAGAACTCTCTCCAACGACCTCTCTCTCTCTCTCTAACTTTCTCTCTCTAACTTTCTCTCTCTAAATGTAACTAAATATTCTTCAATTAAGTTCTCTACTAAAATACAAAGAAAGAAAAACTATTTATACCACCTAACTATTACAAGGAAAAATACAAATACAAAAATACATTGACTTATTACAAATAGACTTTGACTTTAAATGAGATTTGACTTTAACAGCTTTGACTTTCTCAACTTTGACCTTCAGTATTCTTGATCTTGTATCCAACAGATTTATGCTCTAACAATCTCCCCCTTTGGATTCAAGATCACTGTTGAAAGATCTAGCAATTCAGTTCCTCACTTTAAGCTCTGTCAAAATAATCTCTCCTTTTTCATTAACAGTATTCTTTCCAAGATTATCTTCAAATGATGAACAATCTTCCCAAAGCTCTCATAGAATGATTACAGACTTTGGAAAGAAATTTTCTTCGGAATCAACTTGAATTTCTTTCAGCAAATAAACTTCAAAGAAAAAATTCCACAAATCTTCAGAAAATCTTTGATCATCTTCAAATCTTTACTTTGAATCTTCTGTCTTGACCATTTGAGAAAATCATCTCCCCCAATCTTGAAAATCTTTAACATTTCTTCATACCATCTCCCCCTTTTTGATGATTTGAACATCTATATCATCAAAACTTTACTTCCAAGAAATGTCATTGACCGTTCTGATCTGTCAAACTGAGCCTCTGATTCTGTGATCCACAACCAGTATTCATCCAGATCTTTTCAAATCCAGACAAAATAAAAACATGTAACTCCTGAATCAACATATGAATCAGTTAATATGCTTGTCAGTAACACAAAGTCACTGTGTGTAACGAATACACAATATAAAGGAGCTTTTGTGATATTCACTCCCCCAGGGCTTCCATCCAATCATCGAAATACCACAAAGGCAATTTCTATGAATGTTATGACAAAGAAACAAATTCTTTGTGTGTTCGTGCACGTGTAGAAAGAATTAAGCACGAATAACTGCTTTCATAAGGCTCAACATAGTGTAAACCACTGAGACAACAGTAGATAAACACAGACTCTAAGTGCATGATTGAAGTGCGAAGGTGGGGCAGACTTCCTTCTTTTTCAATATCTAGATTTTCCAAATGAAAACCAGATAGATTATATGCTGCGTCCCCAGAAAATATGAAACATTTTTTTTTTGAGAAGAAAATGAGTGGTTGGTGGGGTTTAAGCAAGAGTTGGCATGGGCTATTTGCCTGATTCAATAACATTCACCAAAGAATTGTGAAATGCTAGTAATGTGGTTGCCCGGCTCAGAAAGTAGTTGGTGCAGAGTTTGATATTCTTTTACTCTGATCTCTCACCCTCTTTCTTTTTATCATTAAGCGCACAACTAACCAAACTCTCTTTTCCATTTTACCTCAGCACACCCACACTCATTTCTTTTAGACTCTTCACACTCAATCACTAAAGGATTA
Source organism: Arctium lappa (assembly GCA_023525745.1). NCBI lineage: Eukaryota > Viridiplantae > Streptophyta > Magnoliopsida > Asterales > Asteraceae > Arctium > Arctium lappa. The sequence continues at coordinate 48,988,082 of CM042057.1, forward strand.
ACTTCTTGGGTAGGAAACACTGGTTAACGTGAATCCATAGAAGTTTAGTTAATTCCTAGCACAAAGAACCCATGTAATCCTATAAATCATGTGTTGCTCAAATGGTTTAACTATATCAGTTAAAGCTCATATACAAATGTCAGATATAAGTATGCTCAGTGATATAATCATGAAGATATGAGCATTTTTAACCATTGAAGTATTTTCAAACAAGGAAATTGAATGAATGAACATGAATGCAAGAAACTTGTTTGAAAATCTGACATTGTATAAAATGATCAGAAATGAATGATATAACAATTAAGGCTTATGGTCAAGAATAATGGATATTTGTCTATATGAAGCAATATACAAACATTCTTGAATGAAACGCTTTGAAATGAAATGTCGCTCAAAATTCTTTGAAATACAAACGGGGTGTCTTACCATCGAAGAAAAATAGTTTCAATTTAGAGACGTGGTAAGAACATTTTGAAGAGATGGGAAGTGGTTTGAACATTTAAAATCTGTAAGTCACACTTCCAAATTATAAAATCTGTTTAAGAATTGGGAAGTGGTTTGAACATTTAAGAACATGTTTTCTATACCTGAAAGTTGTCCTTCTTTCAGATATTTGTGAGATTAAGATAAGAAATTTACCTTGTCGCTCAATCTTAAATCTCAGAAAGTCAGCTGTAGTCATGTAGATATGATCGTGTCAGCTTCTCTCATCCTGTAAGTCTCAAAGTCTAGTCAAAATTTATTCACAAAAATTTATTCAAAACTTAAAAGACATAAAGCAATAGAACTTTTAAGATACGAGTTCTGATCTGAATTAATCAGAAATCATTGTCTTACTCCTTTTGACTTATAGGCTCCCCCTAAAATCATGCATCACACAAATTTTGTCAGTTAAGTATAATGCAGAAATTAGTTTTACTCCCCCTCAAATGAATATAGATCATCTAACAATCTTCTCATACTCCCCCTGGGATCATAAGCAAACAATTAAAGTGCAGGTATCCTTCAGATATAAAGATAAAGAAAATGATGAAAAATAACAATACGTAACTTTAGTAGGTAATAACTGATTATGTCTTCAGATTTAACATACCAAGCTTAGAAACAAGAAAATTAAATCTCTTCTCATCTAAGGGTTTGGTAAATAAATCTGCAAGTTGATAATCTATTTTTACAAAATAAAGTTCAATTGTTCCTTTTTCAACATTATCTTTGATAAAGTGATACCTTACATCAATGTGTTTAGTTTTGGTGTGTTGGACAGGATTAGCAGATATGGCAATCGCGCTCTTCGAGTCACAGTATATCGGAATTTTGTCATATTTGAATCCAAAGTCTCGTAGTTGTGTTCACATCCACAAGACTTGAGAGCAGCAACTGGCAGCAGCTACATACTCTGCTTCAGCAGTCGATGTGGAGACGCATAACTGTTTCTTTGAAGCCCAGCTAACGAGCTTGTCTCCAAGAAATTATACGTGACCAGAAGTACTCTTTCTGTCCAACATGCAACCTGCATGATCTGCATCTGAATATGCAGTCAATTGAAACCCTGTATCCTTAGGATACAACAGACCAAGGTCTGCAGTCCCCTTCAGATATCTAAAGATCCGTTTGACATCGGCCAAATGGGATTCTTTGGGAGCAGCTTGATATCTAGAACAAAGACATGTTGAAAACATAATATCTGGTCTATTGGAAGTTAAATACATCAACGATCCTATCATACCTCTGTACGATCTAACATCTATACTTTTACCCGAAGGATCAGTGTGGATTTTTGTACCAGGTGCCATTGGGATTCCAATTGGTTTAGAATTTTCCATTTTGTACTTCCGAAGAATATCCAAAATGTACTTAGATTGATTTATGAAAATCCCCGTAGAAAGTTGTTTAACTTGTAATCCGAGAAAGAAATCCATCTCTCCCATCATACTCATTTGAAAACGTGACACCATGAGGTTAGAAAAGTTTTTGCAATATTTTGGATTAGTAGAACCAAATATTATATCATCAACATAAATCTGAATAAGAATAATATCAGGCTGTTGAGTAGACAAAGTAGTACACCCAACTGAAATAGTTACTTCTGATTCAGCATTTGTTTGAACATCTTCAACTGTAGGAGTAACAATAGGAATATGAGTTTATGTCTGAACTGGAGATGCTTGTTCAGTAATAACGTCTGAAGTGACTGGATGATGACAGCTTGTATCTTCAGACCTGTCAGTCACAGCAGATTTAGATACATTAGTTCCAAGAAACTCATCATAAAAGAATTCAAATAACAAACCTAAATCAATTAAATGTGAAGTAGATGTAGAAGCGTTATCCGAATTTGTCGCTGTAGACACAGGTTCTGGACTGATCTGCCCATAAGCTAATACACCAGTGATAACGGGTTCTGAACTGAGATGATCAGAAGCCATTTCTTCATCAAATGTAACATTGACGCTCTCCACAACTGTCTTTGACTTCTTTATATAAACATGGTATGCAGCAGAAGTTGAAGAATAACCGATAAAGATGCCTTCGTCCGCCTTAGCACTGAATTTATTCAGACTCTCTCTGTCGTTAAGCACGAAACATTTACACCCAAATATATGAAAATATTTGATAGTTGGTGTTCTGTTGTTGATCAACTCATATGGAGTCTTCTGAAAACGGCGGTGAATCATGGAACGATTTTGAGTATGGCATGCAGTCGACACATCTTCTGCCCACAAGAATAGAGGTAGATCCGATTGACTAAGCATAGTCCGAGCGGCCTCGACTAGCGTCCTATTACGTCTTTCTACTACTCCATTTTGTTGAGGGGTTCTAGCAGCAGAATACTGATGTGAAATCCCAACTGAATCGAGATATTCATCAACAATCTTGTTCTTGAATTCTGTGCCATTGTCAGTTCGAAGGAACTTGACTTGTCGCTACAGTTTCACCTGGGTCGTCTTTAAGAATGAAATGAGAACTTCCGGTGTCTCATCTTTTGATCGAAGAAATTTGACCTACGTGTATCTTGAGTAATCGTCCACAATGACCAACACGTATTTCTTTCCTCCCAAACTCTGAGTTCTCATTGGACCACATAAATCCATGTGTAACAATTCTAACGGAGAACTAGTGCTTGGTTCAGGCTTCGGTTTGTGAGCGGCTCTCTTCATCTTACCCTTCTCACAAGCTGCACATAAGTGTTCTTTCTCGTATTTCAGCTCAGGAAGTCCCTTTACCAATTTTCCACGAACCAGCCTGTTGATGTAACGAAAGTTCAAGTGAGATAACCGTCTATGCCAGAGCCAACTTTGTTGCTGTGTAGCTTTTGTCATCAAGCATACCTGATTGTCAATCTGAACTTTGGACAAGTTGATGGTGTAGAGGTTTGTCTTTCGATGTCCACCCAAGAGTTCTGTTCTGTCTTCAGTACGAACCGAGCAACTCTTAGACTTGAAGTTTACCTCTAACCCTTTATCGCAGAATTGACCTATGCTGAATAAGTTGTGCCCCAAACCTTCGACATAACTCACTTTACTGATCGTTATCTTGTCTTGAATGATGTCACCATATCCTAGAATAGGTGAAAGCTGATCGTTTCCAAATCTGACATTGCCACTGAATTTCTCTGTATAGTTAGACAATAAAGCTTTTTACCCAGTCATATGCTTGGAACATCCACTGTCCAAGTACCACATATGTCGGGTCTGCAAGAGAAGTTAGGCAATAAAAGATTTAGGTACCCATTTGAAAACCGACCCTAACAGTTTAGTACAAGATTTTGGTATCCACTTGAAAATGGACCCTCTGTTCTTTTGAAAACTTTGAAAAACATTTGATCTAGAAGAAAATACATGATAAGATCCATACCAATCAGAAGAATCATGAGAATAAGCAAAGTCAGTTTTCCGATAATCATTATGAAATTTAGTAGTAATAGGAGATAATTGAATCAACTGCTTTATTGAGTAACGCTTGTAAGAAGTTACAAGGTTTTGTTTATGAGAAGCACATTGATCAACTATATCAGAATCACTACTATCAGTTTTAGTACAAGAATTATCAGTAACTGATTCCACTATCTCATCATCCCTCCGTTTTGGTCTCCATTCAGATTGAGCTTTCGACTTTTTCTTCTTTAAATCTGAAACATAAGACATAGATTTATTAGGAAAAGCAGATTTCTGAAATTGAGTTTTATTCTGTGTACCAGTGTATTTCTGTTTCTGTAATCGCTGTTTCTTATGTTTCTTACCATGAGCATAGTAATCAGCAGTTACAGAAACTGAATCACCAACCTTAGTTGATGTTTCACCAATATGAACAGCACTTGGTAACACTTTGTCATTTTTAAGACAAGTAGAATGATCAGGAAGTTTAGAACGAATGTCAAACATATCAGATTCTTCCATGCTCCCATCATCTGAATTAAAAAAATCATTTGCAGACTCAAATAAGTCATCAGAATTATCAGAGAAAGTTTGAGGTGCCTTTGAAACTGTAGAACACTTTGTTGATTTAACTTGAAAAACAGTGTTCTTTAAAATTGTAGAAAACACAATTTGTTGTATATCACCCAAAAGTTTTTCATCAGATAAAACATTTTCAAGCTCGACTATTTTGCTTTCAAGAATAGATGTAGGAACATAAACCTTTGCAATCGCAGGTTTTGCCTTCATCTCAGAAGCGGAATAACTAACAAAATAGTCTTTTGAAAGAACTTTTGGTGTATCTGAAAGATAACTATCATTTAACTTTACATAGTTAAACGGTATTTGCATTTTCTTTTTATTCTTTCTGTTTTCAGTTTCTTTGGCGTCATCTTCTTCTGACAATTTGGTAACAAATTTGGGTTTTAAATGAGTATGTTTACCAGCACAAGCAAGAAAATCATAGTTATAAAGTGCCGGCTGTTTTCTGATGGCTTTCTTAAGATAATGGGGGTTATTAAAACCAAGTCCCCATCTCTGCTTAACATCAGCTTCTTCATCAGGGGCATTAAGAAAAATGGTTTGATCTGTTTGACCTCTTTTATAAAGTTTAACTTCCAGATCATTTACCTTCTTTGTCAAATTCTTGTTTTCAACCTGCAATTTATAAACAGTTAGTGCAGATTCATTCTTTTCAAACTCATATTTAGATACTTTATCTTCAAACTCAGAAATCTTCTTTTCAAAATCATCTACTTTAGATTTAGAATCATAATCAGATTTGCGTAAAGAATCAATCAGATCTTTGTTTGAAATAACAGACGTATTAAGCTCAAAGATCTTTTTGTTCTTTTTAGCAATCCTTTCCTTTTCCTTTTTCAGATTATTTTGTAAATTTTGAAGCTCAACCACCATGGTTTCCAACTTGGTAATGAAATCTTTTGGAGTTAAGTTTAATACCTCATTAACTTCCTCATCATCTGACTCGTCATCCTTTTCTTCTTTCTCTTCACCTTCATCCTCTGAGTGATCCAACCAAAACTCATCTTCAGCCATTAGAGCGACACCCGCTTCTTGTTGTCTTGCCAAAAGCAACTTGTTCTGATAGTACTGAGAGTTGCGAACTTTCGGCTTCCGACAATCTTTGGCATAATGACCCAACTTGCCGCAGTTATAGCATTTGATTGAAACAGTTGAAGGCTTTTCAACAGCAGTGTAATCATTCATAAACTTCTTCTTCTCATCCGGTTTCTTCTCACCATACCTATTCTCTTCAAATCTCTTGCCTTCCACCCTTTCTCGGTGCTCGTGGTTCTTTGAACTTGATGACGAATAGCGTTGAGAATTTGATCCCGGTTTCTTATAAAATTTCTTCTGAAAGGCACGGGTCAGCAATATCATGGCTTGTTTCAGACTTTCGCCATCATCATTATTAGACACAGAACCAGACTCTGAACTTGAACTCACTTTCTTTTTCTTCTTCTTCTCAATCTTCTCTTTCTTTTCCTTCTTCTTTTCACCAACAACCAAAGCTATAGGATCAGGAACCTGTACTACCTTCTTCTTCTCAGCTCTATCTCTTCAACCTCTTCTTCATTCTGTTTCAGGGTCTCATAAACTTCATGAAGAGGGATTTCATTCAAATCTTTCATTTGCTTCATCCTTCTTGTATGCTTTTTCCATTCAGGACGAAGGATGCTCAAAAATTTCACATTGTTTTCCAACTGCTTCTTCTTGACTTTGTTCTTAGTCAACTCATTTAGAAGCAATGTAAATCTTTCATAAGTGTCTTCAAGACTCTCATTCTCCTTAGCCTTGAATTCCTCATAGTTATTGATGCAGTTGGCCACCTTTATCTGATTCCCTATTTTTGATCCCATCATCATCTTTTCCAATTGATTCCACATCTGTTTAGCATCATGTTTGAAGCTGTCAATCTTGATGTAGATATCATTTGGAATGCTTTGGAGTAAAAGAGATCTTGCTTGCTTGTCAACTTTAAATCTACTCTTTTGTTCTTCTAAATACTGAGAATAATCAACTTTAACTTGTTTTGTCTTTTCTTCCTTTTCTATATCCCCATGTCCACTATCAGAAGAATCATCAGCATCATCATCTGGTATATTGACAGTGACTGGTTTCATTGGACCTTCAGTAATAGACAGAAGTATATTTTCTCCATTTGAGTGCCGGTCCACGAAATCCAAAAATCTATCCTTCCATTGTTCATATTCACCCTTGAATAAAACTGGAGGCTTGACATCTGTTCCGATTGAGAGTGCATCTTTGGAAGTCATCTTCTTTAAATCCTGTTTGAAAAATATATCAATAAGAAACTAGAATTGATCGTTAGTTCAAAGTATGAAATTACAAGAAAAAATTTTGAAAACTAGAAAAATCAGAAAATTCAAAAGAGAAAAAAAATTGACTAAGTATCAGAACTCGCAAGTCACTATTGAACTCGCAAGTCACTATTGAACTCGCAAGCCCTAAAACTCGCAGACTGAATAACTCACAGACTGATTCTTGCGCGTTCTATAAATTCTCAATCAAACTCGCAAGCAAACTCGCAAGCAAACTCGCAGAAATTTGCGTGTTTTGAAAAACTCGCAAGCAAATACGCAGATCAAACTCGCAGACGATTAAACTCGCAAACGCCTAAACTCGCTAACCACTGTTCACCCTAGAACTCGCTAACTGTGATGTGCGCGTTTCCCAAACTCGCAGATCGAAGCTTGCGCGTTTGAACTAAACTCGCTAGCTACTCTTGCGCGTTTCAACACTTAGAATTATTTCATGAAGTTTCAAACTCGCAGGTCGATAAACTCGCTGACCATTGTTTCTCCTCAAACTCGCGGGCCAAAGAACTCGTAAATCACTATTCCTCCCGAAACTCGCTGGCTTTGATTAGCGCGTTTGATAAACTCGCTGGCCACTACTAGCGCGTTTCCTTGAAACTCGCAGATAACCTTGCGCGTTTTGGACCAAATTCTTCCTTTCGACTTGCGCGTTCTACCCTGATGAACTAGCGCGTTTCACGAAGAACTTGCGCGTTCTTCCGTTTTTCGACACAAAAAACATCTTTTTCATCTGCAATCGATCTTTTCTTGAACCAAAAGATCTGAAACTCTGGATTTAAGCTCTAATACACCTCTAGAACGAATTACAATCAAAGAAACTTACAAACAAACAATTACAACTCAATAATTCGATGAAACAGTACGTTTACAACTTCGAAGAAAAACTTAACAAAATCAACAAAATCGAATGAATTACAGTGTAAAAACTTGCAATTTATTACAAAGACTCAATCTATTACACATTTCGACCATATCCTAACCAAAACCTGCTCCAAAAACTCACTTAAACTCAGAATCTCGAGTTTTCTGCTCATGAACAGTGACGAACCAACAAACTTGAATTTCTTGAACTGATTTCATCTTTGAATCTGCTCTGATACCAATTGATTGTTCCAGATTCTAGTTTCTAAATCAAGATTAATCAAACAAACAAGAATAAGAATCAAATACTTGTTTGATTAACTTCTCAAAATCAAGATTACAATATCTCTTTCTCTAGAACTCTCTCCAACGACCTCTCTCTCTCTCTCTAACTTTCTCTCTCTAAATGTAACTGAATATTCTTCAATTAAGTTCTCTACTAAAATACAAAGAAAGAAAAACTATTTATATCACCTAACTATTACAAGGAAAAATACAAATACAAAAATACATTGACTTATTACAAATAGACTTTGACTTTAAATGAGATTTGACTTTAACAGCTTTGACTTTCTCAACTTTGACCTTCAGTATTCTTGATCTTGTATCCAACAGGTTTATGCTCTAACAGTAAATCTTTTGGTAATTCTGATATATATTACTCGACTAATCATTTGATCAGGATTGCTCAAAGGAAAATCTGTTGTTCTTATTGTGGAGAGAATGATTTCGTCCAACAAGAAACTGCTCATAACTGGTACGGTTCTTACAGAATTACTTCTCAGATTTCGGATTTTAAAAGATATAAATCTAATGAGAGGTGGATTTCTAAATCTAACATACCAGGACCCAAATACGAGTGGGTACCAAAGCCTGTTAAATCTGTTTCGTAGGTACCACAGGTATAGAGGGAGCAAGATGATTGACTTCTAGACAAAACAGTCTAGGACTCGTACTTCAAAGTACAAGTTTATGGCTTTTGAACAAAACAGTTCAAAACCGAAATTTTAATGTAAAGACTATGGCTCTTGAATAACATAGTTCAAGACCCGCACCTTAATGTAAAGACTATGGCTTCTGATCACATGACAGATCAGGACCCGTTCTTTCATGTTCAAATATGGATATTCTGCAAATATCCAGGGGGAGCTTACATGACCTAAATCATTTTATCATGATTTGAGGGGGAGCTTAACAGTAAGTATATTTTAATCTTAGATCTCTGATTGTTTGATAGAAGAACAACTTTCGAACATTAAAAACGTTTTCTGAAATGTTCAAACCACTTCTATTCTCAAAAGATTTCATGAATTAAGAAGTGTAACTTTAAATGTTTTTCATCATTTGAGCGTTAATGTTTAACTGACCGTGTGTTTCCAAAGATCAATACTTGCGTATTATCTTGTCTATATACTGTAAAGTATTCACACACATCGGTTCAGCACTTCATTTGAAATTGTTATTACCATGTCTCATAACGAACAAATTTTTCGATGGTAATACTCCCGTTTGCTTTCAAATATTGTTGAGCATCAATCATCATTTCTAATCTTGTGCGTTCATTGCAAAATTGTTTATATTCGTTCATATAAACAAAATATCCAATTCTTTGATACCCTAAACCATTTTATTTGATCTGATTGATACATTGTCAGATTCTCAAAACAATTCTCTTGATTTCATTTCATTCATTCAATATCCTTGTTTTGAGAGATCTTCAAAGTTCAAATGCTCAAATTTCATTCTTATTTTTAATGAGCATACATTTTGACAATATTATCACATTTTTGTGCTTAACTGCTAAAGTTAAATTGTTGAACAACCATTCTTTATAGGACTTACATGGGATTCATGTGTGAGATTAAACAGAACTTCCATGGATTCACGTAAACTAGTGTTTCCTACCCAGGAAGTAATCCTAGAGTGATTGAGGGGTGAGGGGTCAAAATCAAAGAGTGTGGGAGATAACTCATCCGGTTAGTTTTTCTCATTGCGTGGAGCGGAAAAATGTAAATGAGAGTTTGGTTAGAAGTGAGCAAAATGTTAAAAAGAAAGAGGGTGTGAGAACAGAGTTAAAAGAATATCAAAACTCTGCACCAACCACTTTCTGAGCCGGGCAGCCACAAATCTGATTGGTTCACATTCTTTGGTGACGATCATTGAAAAAGGCAATGAGCCCATGCCAACTCTTGCAATTACCCCACCAGCCACTCGTTTCTTTCTTAACAAAGAAATGTTTCATTTTCTTTAGGGACGCAGCATATCTGCTATCTAGTCTTCACTCGGAAGATTTAGATATTGAAAAATAAGGAACGTTGCCCCACCTTCGCACCTCTTTCATGCACATTGAGTCTGTGTAATACTTGTTGCTGTCTCAACAGTTTACACAATTTGAGCTTTATGAAACACAATCATTGTGCTAAATTCTTTCATACACAAGCACGAGCACACAGAAAATTTGTTTTTATGTCACAACATTCATAGATAAATCTTGTGTTTTTCAATGATTGAATGGAAGTCTTGGGGAGTCATCATCAAACCAGCTCCTTCAATTGTACATTCATTGTACACAGTAACTCCGTATTACTGACAGGCACTTCTAACTGTTTCATTTGTTGAATCAGGGTTACCAAGTTCATTATATCTGAATTTGAAAAGATTCAGGTATATACAGTTCATGATTCAGCTATTCAGATCAAAGAGCGGAGAATGTCAAATGTATCTCAAAAGGGGAGAATATTTGTAAAAGGGGGAGATTCAAAGAAAGTGCTGAAATTGAGAAAGTTTTGATGATTATGGTGCTCACAATCATCAAAAAGGGGGAGATATCTACAAAGATCAATTTCAAAGTCATAAAGAAAGATGAAAGCTTCTTTGGATCAAGAAGATTCTAAAGAATTCTGAAAGTTCAAGAAGAGATAATTCTGAAAGTTCAAGAAGAGATAATTCTGAAAGTTCAAGACAATTCAGATGCTTACTATGTTTCAGAAACAGATTCTGAAGATGAATTCTGAAGAAAGATGATTCGAGAAAGTTTGTTTTTTTGAAGACTGATCAGAGATTACAGAGATGAAGATACAATTTTCAAAGATCCCTAGAAGTTTCAAGTTTCAAAAGAAGTTTCAAGTTTCAAAATAAGTTTCAAGTTTCAAAAGAAGTTTCAAGTTTTAAAGAGTTTCAAAGATTTGTTCTCAAGACTTGTTGACTTTCCGAGCTGTAAAGTGCATAAGACTTTTCAAGATTCTTCAACAACTTTAGAAAGAGCTTCAAAGTTCAAGACTGTCAGAGACAAAAGATTGAAGAATCAAGTGCTGAAGACTTATGTCAAAATTTTTATTAAATCTTGAATACAAAGGGGGAGATTGTTAGTGTATTATTGTATACAAGATTTAATAGGAAAAGTCAAGTCAAGTAAAGTCAACAAAGTCAATGTATGTTTAGTCAATATGAGATTACTTAGTCATTAAGCTTGTGGTTTTATACTTTGGTATAAATACCTTTTGTCTTTGTAATCCTGTAGTAAGTAGAATTCATTGTATACATTGTGAGATCTATGACAATAACACTTTCTCTCTCTACTCTCTCTCTAGAAGTTAACATTGTCAAATATTGTTAGATTGAGATTAATTGTTTAGATTTGCTTGAATTGATTGGGAAATTACAATTTCAGATGAATCATCTCTTTGGCACAGAAGGATGTGTCACATGAACTTTAAAACAATGAATAAACTTGTGAAAAACAACCTTGTAAGAGGTTTGCCACAAAAGGTATTTTCATGTGATGATCACTGTGTTGCTTGTCTTAAAGGCAAACAGCATAAATCTTCTCATAAGTCCAAAGAGATAAATACAATCTCTACACCTCTCCAATTATTGCATATGGATCTGTTTGGTCCTACTAATGTGATGAGTATTGGCAAGAAATCTTACTGCTTAGTTATTGTTGATGATTTCTCTAGATTCACTTGGGTCTATTTTCTGAGGACAAAGGATGAGACAAATGGACTGATCAAATCCTTTATTCTCAGAGTTGAAAACCAAACAAATCAAAGAGTTAAAATCATCAGGTCTGATAATGGAACTGAATTTAAAAACCATGATCTAAACAACTTCTGTGAGGAAAAAGGTATTGAGAGACAATACAGTGCTCCTAGGACCCCTCAACAGAATGGAGTTGCTGAGAGGAGAAATAGGACGTTGATTGAAGCTGCAAGATCCCTGTTGGTAGATTCAAAACTGCCAGTTACATTTTGGGCAGAAGCAGTTAATACTGCTTGTTATGTTCAAAACAGGGTTCTAATAGTTAAATCTCAAGGCAAGACACCATATGAACTTTTTAACAAGAAGAAACCTTCTATTGGATTTTTCAAACCATTTGGGTGTCCTTGCACAATTCTTAATACCAAAACTCACTTAGGCAAGTTTGATAGCAAAGCAGATGATGGATTTCTGGTTGGTTACTCATCCCAAAGTAAGGCTTACAGAGTATTTAATACCTCTTCTAGAATAATTGAGGAACGTGACAATGTCAAATGCAATGAGAGCACACCAAATAAACTTGGTACATGCCCTAATTGGCTTTTTGACATTGATTCACTAACTAATTCTTTGGGTTTCAGTTATAAGAATAATGCAGGAACAGGGACAGAATCAGTACAAGACAACAGACAAAGAGTTTGTGTTGTTCCCAATCTCTACAGCAGATCCTATTGAACTCTGTGTTCAAGAGAAGAAAGATGCTTTAGATTCAAAGGATACTGAAACTGCTCAGAATGAAGAGGAGAGAGGTGAAAAGAAGGATCAGCTCTTAACTTCAGAACATCTAGAACCTGAGATGCCTGCATTGGTAGAAGATGATACTGATGATGAGAACTCCTCAGTGTTTGGTGGCAGATCTCCTGAAAAGAATGACTCTAATATGGTTGCAGAGATTAATGAAGAGGCTATTCATGAAACAAAAGTGCATAAAGATCATCCTTCTCAGTTGGTGATTGGTGACATCAATTCTCCAATCATCACAAGGAATCAGAGTAAGTTGGGAGGATTAAAAGACATACAATCAGGCTTACTATCTTGCTTTCTATCTCAGGTTGAGCCCAAAAAGGCACATGATGAAATGAAAGATCCAAGCTGGATAGAAGCAATGCAAGAGGAGCTGCTGCAGTTTGTACTGCAAAATGTATGGGATTTGGTAGAACTGCCTAAAGGACACAGAGCTATAGGGACAAAATGGATTTTTAGAAACAAGAAGGATGAGAGAGGGATAGTGATCAAGAACAAGGCTAGATTGGTAGCACAGGGGTACACTCAAGAAGAAGGAATTGATTATGAAGAGGTTTTTGCACCAGTGGCTAGGATTGAGGCAATTAGGCTATTTTTAGCCTATACTTCTTTCATGAAGTTCAAAGTCTACCAAATGGATGTGAAAAGTGCTTTTCTATATGGCAAAATTGAAGAATCATTGACAAGACTCTATTCATTCAAAGGAAGAAGAAGGACATCCTGTTAGTGCAAATCTATGTGGATGATATCATCTTTGGATCCACAAAAGATCAACTGTGCAGAGATTTTGAAGGATTAATGCATAAGAGATTCAAGATGAGTTCTATGGGTGAACTTAATTTCTTCCTTAGGCTACAGGTTAAGCAGAAACAAGATGGAATCTTCATAAGCCAATCCAAGTATGTGCAGGATATTCTTAATAAGTTTGGATTCTCGGACTCAAAGCCTGCAAGCACACCCATGGAGACACACAAACAGATAACTGCAGATCTTGAGGGGGAGGATGTGGATGTTCATTATTACAGATCCATGATTGGCTCTCTCATGTATCTCACAGCTTCTAGACCAGATATCATGTTCCCTATTTGTGTGTGTGCAAGATTTCAAGTTAGACCAAAGCAATCACATTTTCAAGTAGTCAAGAGGATATTCAGATATCTCAAAGGTCAACCCAGATTAGGCCTTTGGTATCCTCATGACTCACCATTTGACCTACTTGCATATTCAGATAGTGATTTGGGTGGAGCTAACTTGGACAGAAAGTATACAACTGGAGGACGTCAGTTTTTGGGTGCAAGACTAGTATCATGGCAGTGTAAGAAGCAAACCACAGTGTCCACTTCAACAACAGAAGCAGAATACATAGCTGCTGCAAGCTATTGCTCACAAGTGTTATGGATTCATAATCAAATGATGGACTATGGTATGACATTTCTTCACACTACTATTTTCATAGACAACAGCAGTGCTATTAGCATTGTTAATAATCCTGTCAAGCATTCAAAAACAAAGCATATAGAAATAAGGTACCATTTTATCAGAGACTGTAATGAGAAGAAGCTAATTCAGGTTTAGAAAGTACACACAAGTAACTAGTTTGCTGATCTATTCACAAAAGCTTTTGATATGGGTAGATTCACATTCTTGGTCACAAGTGTGGGCATGATGAACAATGAATAAGTATATTCTCATTCTCTTTATGTACCTATATAGATTCCTCCTTATTTACTTTCATTAAATTGGTGCTATTAACCCCTGTGTGTTTAAGTGTTTCAGGTTGTTTCGATTGGATACTTAGTACTTCTAGTTCAGTTAATACCGCCCACTATATTACTCATGAAATTTGTTCAAATATGGTGAAGTATGGTTACTACTGCTAGGTGATTTATACTGCCAGTGCAAAGTTACTACTGCTTGCCGTATTTATACTGCTAATCATTGTTACTACTGTTGGTACATGTTAATACTGCTAATCTGTGTTAATACTGCTAGTCTGTGTTAGTACTGCCAATATGTGTTACTACTACCAATATGAGTTAATACTGCGAGTTCGTTAATACTGCTAGGGTAATTCGTACTGCTTCTAACTTAATCCCTCCACCTATAAATACCCTGTGTGACCGCCAAATTACAAACGGCTCTTTGAATTTCCTACTAGTGTACTCTTTCTCTCTTGTTCTCTTGAATTCTCTCTTACTAGTGCGTAACCCTAGGTTCGACCAATCGCTCAAGAAGATGGTTGAACTGATGTTTGTCGATGAACACTATGAATTGGAAATGCTACTCAAACCGAAGCAAGTAGAAGGATTTTATGAGATTGTGGATTTCCTAAAATCCTCACACATTGCCCACGCATTAACTGTCAATCTCACAATCTATGTGGAACACCAAAGGCAGTTCTGGCCAATGCTGCTATTCATACTGAAGATGGCAATCAGGTCATCAAAACAAGGGTGTGTGATAAACCCCTGACAATCACAGAAGGAGCTATTCGCATTCATCTACGACTAGATGATGCCTCAAGTATAACCTCTTTACCCAAGGAAGATCTCTTCCAAGCTCTTAGTAATATGGGGTATGAAGGTCCCACTTATGTCTTCAAATTTTTCAAGAACAAATTCTCACCACAGTGGAGATTCTTTGTTCATACCCTTCAGCACTGCATTTCAAAGAAAACAACTGGATAGAGTGAGTTCAGCAGCACCATAGCCTATGCTTTGGTCTGCTTAGCTACCTCTAGAAAGTTCAATTTTGCTCAAATGATTTTAAATGATTTTATGTCAAACCTGGATACCAAAACCAAAAGCTTTTATATGTATCCCAGGTTTGTACAAGAGATTATACTAAAAGAATTGACGGATTTACCTCATATCAATGAGGTATATGTACCAAAATCCCCAAAGGGGAAGGTGTTTTCTAATATGAGGAGGCCTAGTAAGGACTTCTCAGGTATTGACACACCATTGTTCTCTACAATGATGGGTGTGTCTCCTTCCCATGGTGAGGCATCAGTGTCAAAGCCCTCATCTGACAACCAAACTGATGACCTACCCACACCACTCATTTTTGTTCACATCCCTCAGTCCCTTCTTAAAAAGCCAACATCACCCATCACTCACACTTATATAAGGAAAAAGGTAAAGAAGTTTCCTTCCCTTCTTGTACCTTCACCCTCAAAGCCTTCAAGCCCTCTAATGGAGCATTCTCCATTAAAGAATATCCAAAGGGAAACCACAGGGGTGTCTCCCAACCCCAAGAAGGTGCTCAATAAGGAGAAGGAAGAGCATATGGTCTGTAAGGCTCACACTACTGACTTTGCACAAAGTGCAGGGCAGGACAGTGTGAATATATCTAAGACCTTCCCCATGGCAACTTTGGGTGAGCAATCATCCAAAGGTCCCAGGTGCCAAGAAACCAAGGGGTAGAGGATGCTTCTGCTAGGCAGAAGACCTCTACTAAAAGATCCAAGGATCCTCCAAGGGTGGTAAACACACCCAAAGGAGGTGAGGACAGATATAACTATCAGGAATTGATGGATACTATGGGAAACATTAACCTTCATGTCCTCAAACAGGGTGCTGACATAGATGAAATGAAATTGGTAACTCTGTTTCAACAAGTGCAGATTACCAAATTAAAGAAGATGGTGCTGAGGTTGGTGTAGAAAAAGAAAAGAAAACAGTATATCTTGAAGAAGAGGGGAGATGCTTTCAACAAGGGGGAGAGACAATCTAAAGGGGAGAATCACAGTCCTATTGGTATGGAAGCTCAGTTTGAGGGAGAGTTGAATAAGGAAACAGAAAATAGCAAAGCAGCAGAAACAGCTGAACCAGCAGCAGTGACTACAAAAGAAGTAGAAACAAAGAAAACTGCAGCAGAAACAGCATTGTCCAGAGAAGAAATTGAGATTGCAGAAACCTTGGTCAAAGCTAAGAATGACACTCCCAAGGCTACTCAAAAGGCTAAGGGAGTAGTCATTAAAGAAGGAGGATCAGAAAAGAAAAAGATAAGTGTGGAAGATGCAAAGAATAAGGGAAAGGAGAAGATGGTTGAATCTGAGCAACCTTTAAAGAAAAAGAATCAGATAGTGTTAGATGAAAAGTGGCCAAACAGCTTCAAGTAGGGTTGGAAATGGAAGAAGAAATTCAATCTGCCAAAGACAGAGAGCTTGCACTGGATATGGCTAAAAAGCTCAATGAAGAATGTCAAAAGAGTTTGAAGGATGCAGCTGCTGCCAAGATGGTTACAAAGAAGGCTTCAAGGCAAAGGTTGGCATTAAAGCAAAGACAAAGACAACCCTCAAAGACCTTCCTGGCTAATCAAGAAAGGAGGAAAATGATAAACTTTCTGAAAGGAGCTCTTGGAGTTCCTGAAGGAATGTTTACCAACATGGCCTATGGTAGGATAGAGGAGTTGTATTCAAAGGAGATGGTCAATCTGAAAGGGGACTCCACTTAAAGGGAAGAGGCTGAAAGAAAGATGAAAGAGAGGCATGACCTCAATATACAACAACCTTTCCCTGAAAGTGAAAAGGCACCCCTATCAAGGAAAAGAAAGAGGAAAAGAAAGAAGAAAAGAAAGAAGAGACTTTGGCTCAGCAAATTGGAGTCATCAAAAGAAACAAATCCATTGCCACCAAGCCAAAGGCAAAAAGGGCAAGACTTGAAGAAGAAAGAGCAGAAACAGAAGCAGAACCTAATGTTACACCTTCAGCAGAACCAGAGCAGTCCAATCAGCAACCAAATGAGCAGTTTGACTTGTATATGACTGTGATAGATGAAGATCCTATACAAGCTGATCCAATTTATGTCCAAGCCCCTGAGATTATCTTTTGGGACATCCTGGAAGATCAAAGGAAGAAATATTTCAGGATTAAAAGGATGGGAGACCAGTATGAGGTTTACTCTACTTGGGGAAAAATCATCAGAAGCTGTTCCAGATCAGATTTAGAAGAAATGTTCAAAGTTGGAATGAGCCTGTATGACATGGTTTTGACAGGAGAAGAAAAGAGCTTAATCAGATTAGCCTTGGAGTACTTATGCATGATGTTTGATCCTAGCAAAGTTCAACATGTGATAAGAGATTTGCATCTGGAAAATAAATTCCAAAGAATAGAAAATTAGATGTTATTTGAAAGGTGTGGAGCCTATGTCATCACTGTAGACAGAGCCTATCATGAGTACTACCTGGTGGATAAGATCTATGATCACAGCAAGGCTAAACTTCAAGCAATGTTGAATGCTAAGTTGACATGTTCAAAGGATTCAGAAATGGCCAGGATAGTAGTCAGAAGAATCATCAATCAAAGTCTGGGACTGGATCCAAATTTGGATTGGCTTATGAAGATTCCATCATGAAGACCATATCATGAAGAACTTAACTTCTCCTTCTGAAAAGTTAAGTTAGGGGGAGATTGTTGGGTCTGAATATGCTAAGTATGGTTTATGCTACTGAATAATGCTGCTAAGTGATTACTACTGCTAGGCTATCAAGATTACTATTGCTAGTAGAATTAATAATGCTTGAAGAGTTAGTGCTGCTACTTGAATAGTTAGTACTGCTTGGAGAGTTAGTACTGCTAGTAGTTAGTACTGCTGAAGATTAATGCTGCTGAAGATGGTTAATACTTCTAAAGATGGTTAGTACTGCTCATAAAGATAAAGATGATTTGGAGATAACGACAAGATGGAGATAAGGCTGAAGATAATTATCGTATTGATGCTGAAGATCAATTGTATTTTGATAATTATCGTGTAATCAGTCTTGTATATATAGTATAGAAGTATTTGATAGATTAATTGAATACATTTTTGTTTTAGAGAGAATTAACCTCAAGATAAATAGGATCCTTTCTATAGAGAAGTATAGAACATCTGTTGAGCCTGTTCAACAGATTGAGGTTTTGTGTGTAACCTTCAAGTTGAATCAATATAAACTTGTGATTTGAGTTTTATATACTGTTCCATTGATTGTTAGTGTTAAAGTGTTTTTCCGCAACTTCTTTAGCATTGTTTCTGAGTGTGTTATTCTTGTTTGAGTTTTGATCCTGACAATTTTCTTGGTCACGTCATAAATGAGAAAGGAATACATGTAGATCCTGCAAAAGTTGAGGCCATCAAGAAGTGGGAAGCTCCGAAGACCCCAACAAAAATTCGCCAATTTCTCGGTTTAGCAGGCTATTACCGACGATTCATTGCGAATTTCTCAAAAATTGTGCAACCACTAACGACATTAACCCAAAAAGATAAGAAGTATATTTGGGGAGAGAAACAAGAAGAAGCATTCCAAACACTTAAGCATAAGTTATGTAATGCACCAATCATGGCATTGCCAGAAGGCACAGAGAATTTCGTAGTCTACTGCGATGCATCACACCAAGGTTTGGGGTGTGTGTTGATGCAAAAGGACAAGGTCATTGCATATGCATCAAGGAAAATCAAGGTCCACGAGAAGAACTATACCACTCACGATCTGGAGTTAGGAGTCATAGTGTTCGCACTCAAGATTTGGAGACATTATCTTTACGACACGAGATGCACCGTCTATACCGATCACAAAAGCTTTCAACACATCCTCGATTAGAAGATGTTGAATATGAGGCAAAGAAGGTGGGTTGAACTGCTCAACGATTATGATTGTGAAATAAAGTACCACCTAGGCAAGGCTAATGTGGTAGCCGATGCACTAAGTCGGAAGGAAAGAGTGAAACCGTCAAGGGTGCGAGCTTTGGGTGCGATCGTGCAGACGAGTCCAAAGGCACAAATCCTCGAAGCTCAAGAAGAGGCATTGAAAGTAGAGAATCTGAAGGACGAGGCCCTACATCAATGCGAACGTAGCTTTAGCACAAAGTCAAATGGGATACGCTACTTTGAGGACAGATTCTGGATACCAAAGGTTAAGGATTTACGATATATAATTCTGGATGAAGCCCATCGATCAAGGTATTCGATTCACCCGGGAGCACACAAAATGTATAGAGATGTAAAGGAATTCTATTGGTGGCCAGGGATGAAGAGAGACATAGTTTTGTATGTAAGCAAGTGTTTAACCTGCGCAAATGTTAAGGCTAAACTTCAGAAACCCTCTGGTCTGTTGCAACAACCCGAAATTCCCCAATGGAAATGGGAGAAAATAACTATGGATTTCGTAACCAAGTTACCCAGAACCGGGAAAGGACACGACTCGATCTGGGTCATAGTGGATCGACTTACGAAATCTGTGCATTTCCTTCCTATTTGGGAAGACTACAAGATGGAAAAGCTTGCACAAATTTACATCAATGAAATTGTTTTACGTCATGGAGTGCCTATATCCATTATCCATGGTGCCAAATGGTTTTCAAAATTTGATCTAAAATCTGGATTTTGGCAAGTAAAGATGCACCCTGATTCTATTCTCTGGACATCTTTTACATGTAGTGAAGGACACTTTGAATGGAAGGTTATGCCTTTTGGTTTAAAGAATGCCCCTCAAAATTTTCAAAGAAAAATGGATAACTGTTTGAGACACTTATCTAATTTTACTTGTGTTTATATTGATGATGTCTTAGTTTTTTCAAAAAATAAGAATGAACACTATGCACACCTTTATATTGTTTTTAAAATCTTTGAAAAAGAAGGAATGGTTATTTCTCTCAAGAAAATGCAACTTTTAAGAGAACACATTGAATTTCTTGGTGTAGAAATAGGAAAAGGGAAAATAAAGCTTCAGCCTCATATTTCAAGAAGAATTCTTGAATATCCAGATAAGTTAGAAAACTTAAAACATCTGCAAGGTTTTTTAGGTTCTCTAAATTATGCTTGACCTTTCATCAAGGATCTTTCTAAATATACTGGACCTGAACAAGGAATTTTAATTCTGAGGATATTAAGCTTGTTCAAAAACTGAAACAGCTAGTCAAGAATCTTCCAGAAATGTGTTTGCCTCTCGATTCTAACTACCTAGTTGTCCAAACAGATGGATCTGAACATGGATGTGGAGGAATTCTTTTAAAAATACCCTCAAAATATTCCTCTATCCATGAAGAATGTCTTTGTAGATATGCTTCTGGAATTTACAAAGAAAAAGGAAGGTTAACATCTTTAGACTTTGAAGTCTTAGCTGTTATTAATTCTTGTGAATCTTTTGCACTCTTTCTAACAGGGAAGAAAGAGATCACATTCAGAACTGACTGTAAAGCATTAGTAAAATTTGCAGATATGAAAAAGGAATCAAAACTTTTGTCCAATAGATGGTTAAAATTGAATGAATATATAATTGGCAAAGGAATCAAATTTAACTTAGAACATATTAAGGGAAAAACAAATATTATTCCTGATTTACTCTCAAGGTTTAATCCTTTGTAATTTTTGAAGGATGCCTAAAGCAAGAGTAGTCAAGAAGGAGAACATCCCAGCTACTGATGATAAGTTACAAGTTGGAAGACAATTCATACATGTCTATCCTGTTGATAAACAATTCCTTTTCAACTTAAGATCTAGACTTACAAAAGAAGAAGCTTCTATTTGCGACTCTATTTGGAATCTTAAAACTAGTTCTGACCAAACCAATGAGAAAATTTTTATTATTAACTCGGTTGCTCAGAAATTTAATGATATTAACAATGTCAAAAAAGATTTTATTGCTATCTTCTTATGAATGGACCTCATAAGGGAATTTACAAAAATTGGACAGATGTTGCTGCAAAAATTGAAAACCAGAAACCTCTTCAATTCCTTTGGAAGGGTTTTCATAGTTTTTCTGAATGTGTCCAAGTTACTCATGATAAAGTTGGCTTCAACTATTATTTGGACCCTTCTTTATGTCATCTTTCTAAAGATGAAAAATCGGACTCCGATTTAGGACTCCCTTTAAAAATTAAAACATTGAGATTTTCTTCATCTTCACAGATGAAAGGCAAAAATATAATACCAGATCCAGAAGATCTTAATACTGAAAATTTGGTAATACCAAATCTTGAATGTTTTTCATTTTTAAATAATTTAGTTGATATCTCTGACATCAACTTTCAAACATTTTTGAAATAACAAGAATGACTTATGGTAATTTCACGACTACCTATTCAAGGACTTTCAGTACAATTGGAAGAAATTCCAGTACCAAAAAATGAAATGAAATGATTTTTCAGAACTGTTCAGATTGCTCTCACCATCGCATCAGAACAAATGTTTAGAAATGAAAAAAATAAGTTTTCATGATCTTTTCAAATATGGATTACTTTGCGGTCTAATCCTTTTTGATCTTAAGCAAATAGATTGGCTTCCTGTAAGGATTAAACAAGCCATATCAATTATCAAAAGATATGATGATAATTCTATCATCTCAGTTGATATATTTGCTTCACCACCTAAATTCTGGAAATCTGAACCTGAACCTGGTTGTTCAGCTATCAAGATAATGTCGAAGTCTTTCTCTTCAGACTTGGATAAAGAATTGTTGCCTCACAATCCATGCTGGCAATTTATTACTGGTGAAACTATTGATGATGTGAAGCTATGGTTCTACCATGTACATTTTTCAGACTTCTTCTGGAACTCTGAAATTTTGTTATCTAAATACTATTCTTTGTTTGGAGAAACACCTACTGTCAAGATTTATATACCATCTGCAGTTTCATGCTATTCATTTTTAAGATTCTTCAAAGATGAAGTTAATGAAGAAGACGATAGGATCATTTTCTACAAAAACAAAAAGCTTAAAGACTTGGTCAGACATGCACATCGAGACAAAATGCAAGATTGATTGATTTACACCTGTCCTCTACAGCTGTAAATAAAAACAACAATGTGGACGGCTAAGAATAATTCTAAATATCTTATTCATCCTTTTCTCTAAGCTTTTGACAAACACAACCATGTGGGACCCAACTTTACAAAATAAAGAATCTACTTTTGTCAGTGGCTCCTTTTTCTCCTCCACTATCGTGCAATGACAAACAACTTTATAACCGGTGGAAGCCTTCGGTAGCCGGTTACATCTGCTTTATGCCCCTATATATATGTAGTTTTGGTTTAAGCTTTATATATATATAAAAAAAGTGTGTATGAAATATCTCATAGTGTGAAAAATAAATAGCAGTGTGTAAGAAGTGTGAGAGTGTTCTAAGATTTC
Organism: Arctium lappa; assembly: GCA_023525745.1. Classification (NCBI taxonomy): domain Eukaryota; kingdom Viridiplantae; phylum Streptophyta; class Magnoliopsida; order Asterales; family Asteraceae; genus Arctium; species Arctium lappa. The sequence continues at coordinate 49,010,610 of CM042057.1, forward strand.
AGTTTGAAGTTCTGTAAGCATTCGACTCTTGTAATCATTCGACTGTATAAATACAAGGTCAGTTCTTAAATTCTGATTCGTTTGGCTCTGATACCACTTGTTAAACCCAGATTACTAGTTGATAACAATCACATAACACAATAAAGATCAAGAGATAAACATATCAGAATAACATACCACAATCCCTTGATTAATCAATGAAAAGCATGTGTGTTCTTTTGGTACCTTAATGATGCGTACGAATACAGGAATAATACGACCTCCTCTTAACAATTATGATTATGTAAAAATAATGAGAATTAACCCTAAAACCTAATACCTAAAAAATATATATACTAAGCCGTATAGGCCTAATGGGCTTGAGGCCCATTTACAAATAACTATTAAATAAATACAATTTGAACCCTTAACTTTAATCTTGAATACAATTACTGATCCAACACATTCTTATTCAAATATATGTCGATGACATAATTTTTGGTTCAACAAACCCGAAGTATTGTAAGAACTTTTCTGTTGTCCAGATTTCAAATGAGTATGATGGAAGAGATGAATTTCTTTCTCGGATTACAAGTAAGACAATTTTCTATGGGGATTTTCATAAACCAATCGAAGTACATTTATGATATTTTGAAAAGTTTAACATGGAAAATTGTACTCCTATTTCAACCCCGATAGCACCGGGAACTAAGATTGGAGCTGATCTTTCGAGAAAAGATGTTGATCTTAGAACCTATAGAGAAATGATTGGTTCTTTAATGTACTTAACGGCGAGTAAACCAGATATTATGTTCTCTACATGTTTATGTGCTAGATATCAAGCTTCGGCTAAATAATCCCATCTCTCGGCGGTAAAGCGTATATTTAGACATCTGAAAGGGACTGCAGACCTTGGTTTGTGGTATCCTAAAGATACTAGTTTTGAGCTAACAGCGTATTCAGATGCAGATCATGCAGGTTGTATGCTTGACAAGAAAAACACATCGGGTCACAATCAATTTCTGGATGATAAGCTCGTTAGTTGGGCGTCAAAGAAACAACTATGTGTTTCCACATCAACCACTGAAGCAGAGTATGTAGTTGCTGCAAGTTGCTGCTCTCAAGTCTTGAGGATGCGCACACAACTTCGAGCCTATGGATTCCATTTCAACAAAATTCCAATATATTATGATTCGAAGAGCGCCATGCGATATCTGCTAATCCTGTTCAGCATACGAAAACAAAGCACATTGATGTGTGGTATCACTTTATAAAAGATTATGTCGAAAAAGGTACAATTGAACTTTACTTTGTAAACACAGAATATCAACTTGCTGATTTATTCACCAAGCCTTTGGACGAAAAGAGATTTAATTTTCTCATTTCGAAATTAGGTATGTTGAATCTTAAAACATAATATATTTTACCTAGTATAGTTTGATTTTGTAATTTTTCTTCATTTCTTTATTCTTTTGTCTAAATGATATATGCACTGAAGGTTTGCTAATGATTTTAGAGGGAGTGAGACAAAGATTATATGAACTCCATTCTAGGGGGAGTTAGAGAATATTTGCATTTGATATGTACTGACATATTTTGTGAATGCATCACTTTAGGGGGAGTAAGGAAATTGACTTCTAAACATTCAATTTAGAACTCGTACTATAAAAGTTTTAATTCGCTTTTCATTTATTTACTTTTCAATAAATGTTTAGTTTTCAATAAGACTTTCGTACTTTGACGAATTTTTGACTACTTGCAGATTTTTGGGGGGAGCTTACATGATCAAATCAATCATGACTTTGGAGCTGACTTTTTGAGATTTTGGTCTTTGGATGTGCGTAAGGATAATTTTAACCTTAATCTCATTGTGTTTGAAAGATGGACAACTTTCAGACATGAAAACATGTTTGTAAATGTTCAAACCACTTCTTGATTCTTAAACAGATTTCATGTATTCAGAAGTGTGATTTTTAAATGTTTTCATTATTATGAGCTTTCATGATTAACTAGCCGTGTGTTTCCAAAGATAAATACTTGTGTATTATCTTATCCATATACTGTCAAGTATTCATACACACCGGTTTAGTACTTTTATTGACTATGTTCTTACCATGTCTCAAAATTGAAACTATATTTCGATGGTAAGACACCCCGTTTGAAATTCAGTGTTCATTGAGCGTTATTTCATTCAAAGTGTTTCTTTCAAAAATGTCTATATTTGATTCGTATAGACAACGTCCAATCATTTCATAACCTAAGCTTTTCTTAATAAATCATTCATATTTGATCTTTTCCATACATTGTCAGATTCTCAAACAAGCAATTTGTATTCATTTCGTTTATTTAATATACTTGTTTTGAGAAAATCTTCCATGTTTTCAAATGCTCAAATATTCATGATTATCATATTGATCATACATTTATATGAAATGTATTTCATATTTTTGTGCTTTAATTCCTAAAGATAAACTGTTGAGCAATATTTTTGCTATTAGGATAAAATATATGGGATCAATGTGTAAGCTTAACTTCTATGGATTCACGATAATCAGTGTTTCCTACCCAAGAAGTTATCCTGAGTGATCGAGAGGCAAGGGGTCAATATCTGAGTGTGGGTGGGTGTTGAGGTAAAATGAAAAGGAGAGTTTGGTTAGAAGTGATCTTAAATGATAAAAAGAAAAAGGGTGTACGAACAGAGTTAAAAGAATATCAGAACTCTGCACCAAATTTTTTCTGAGTCAGGCGGCCATATCTACCGTTGGTTCACATTCTTAGGTGACCTTCATTGAAACAGGCACTGGCCCATGCCAACTCTTGCATTAAACCCCACCAGCTAATCATCTTTTTCTCAACAAGAAGATGTTTCATATTCTCTTGGGGACGCAACACATACACTATCTGATATTCATTTGGAAGATTTGGATATTGAAAAAGAAGGAAGTTTGCCCCACCTTTGCATTTTGATCATGCACATTGAGTCATGTATTACTGTTATTGTCTCAATAGTTTACACATTTTGAGCCTAATATAGCACAAAATGTTTAAATTCTTTCATACACAAGCACGTACACACAGAAAATTTGTTTTTCTGTCAGAACGTTCATAGAATTACCTTGTGTTATTCGATGATTGAATGGAAGGCCTAGGGAGTGAACATCAATAAAACTCCTTGTACAGTACATTTGTTGTACTAAGTAGCTTCGTGCTGCTTACAGGTATATTAACTAATTCATTTGTTGATTCAGTGTTACATTCTTATTTGTCTGATTTTGCAAATATTCAGATAAATACATTATGAATTGACGGATGTTTTGAGGCTCATATGGAAAGGTCAGTGATCAGAAATTGAATGCATTTCTTGCAAAAAGTTTTTATGAAGTAAATACTCACTTTCATCAAAACGGGGGGAGATGGTAGCAAGAAATGGTGAAGTCTGAGAAAGTTTGTTTTCAAGGTTAAGGGGGAGAAATATTTCAAGAAATGATCTATGGGAGAGATAGTGTCAATAAGTGAAAGTCTTGTGAAAGATTCAATATCAGAATTATGGGGAGAAGTGATCAAGAGATGACAGTTTGTGAAAGCAATTAGTGAAGATATTTCAAAGTTTTCATGAAGTATTTCTTTGAAGATTATTTGCTGAAGCAGAAAGTGAGCTAAATCTAGAGATAATTTTCTTGTCTGAATTTTGAAAGAGGTTTTCATAACCTTGGGGGAGATTGCTATAGTTCTTGAAAAAGATATTCACAGACTTTGGGGGAGAATACTGCAAATATGAAGAGTTTTTCAAAGAAAGAGAGAGATAGTTCTTTGATGTTGAAATTTGTTTTGAATCCAAAGTGGAGTTTAAAGACTTATCTTTGTGAAGATGTTATAGGGGGAGATTGAATTCGTTAAAGATCAAACAAGGGGGAGATTGTTTGTTATTGCCAAATTTCTTTTTGAAGATGATCTTGAATCCAAAGGGGGAGATTGTTAGTGCACAAATGTTGGATCCAAGATCATTGAGAAGAAAAGTCAAAGACCAAGTTAAAGCCTTCAAAGCTAAAGTCAAAGTGAAAGCTCAAAGAAGAAAAGTCAATGTATTAGTTTATTTTGTTTGTGTTTTATCTTTGTAAGCTTGTAGGTATAAAAGCCTTTGTTTTCTTTGTAGATAGAAAGAAGTAACACTTTGATACATAATAGCACTTAAGAGAGAGAATTCTAGTAAGAGAAATATTGTGAGAGAATCTTGTAATAGGTTCATATTGAGATTGAAATACATATGACATTTGGATTGACTTCTTGGTATTCATCTTGATTTGCACATTGTTTGGGACTAATAAGTCTTCACCTTTATATACTACCATGTGCATTTAATGCTGAGGACACTTGTCATCTTGGGATTGATTGTCAGAGATGTCATTCAAAAAGACAAATATCATTTTTGTCTTAACATGGAACAAAGTTGACCTTAGGACCTTGTTGTAGACAACACTTGAAAATGATGTAAATGATAAACATCCTTTTTTTGAACCTTTGAAGAATGTCCCCATCATTCCATGATTTGGTGAAGATATTATGTGCAAGAAGACAAAGGTTTATACCTTTTTTTCAGAAGGAAGTTGGCAGATATAGGATCAGCCGATTTACAAAGATGAAATCGGCTGGAGAGGATCCAACCGATTTGACAAGAGCAAATCGGCTGGAAAGGGGTCCTGCTGATTTAGAGAGCTCCACTTCGGCATGAAGGATACTAGCCGATTGATGAGACTCAAATCGACAGGTAGATAACTTAGTTAAGGTTGAAAATTTATCTTGATCCACATCTGAAGATTTACTTCTTGTTGATATCAGTTGGTCTTCGACTTCACCGATCTCTTGAAGCATGACTAAGCTATTAGAAAGAACCTTAAACAATCCAAGTATAAAAGATGTTCAAATAATACAAGTAGGAGTTGATGATCCGAAAAGGAGGTCATCTTCAAATCCTTGATGACCCAACACACAATGTATCTATAGCCCTCATTTTTGACATTGCTCCTTGGATATTGACTTTTGAATCCACTTGATGCAAAGCTTTTTCTCACTTTCATGCATCACCTTTTTAAATTCCATTTTCATGCATGCATTTGTGAAGGCAAACAACTTGCACAGTCCTTTCATATAACTTGGTTTCATGTAAATATGACTTTATTATATACATGTATTAGATATAACCTATGACATATCATTCTGCTTTAAAATAATTTCAAGCCTTGGCTACATCAAAACATGTATATCTGTTATTTCTTCACTACAAAATCACATTGTGTTGTGGTTAATGATGCTCTAAAAGATAATTGGACTTAAACCACAACAAAACTGGCATTTGATGCAACATGTGCAATGACCAGGTGTTTTCTGCCTATAGTGAATCCGAGTAATGTAAACCATGCATCTTTAGAACAATGAAAAAGCTCCAAGAAACGCAAAACAATCAAAGCAATTCAAAAACAAATATGCATAGAAGAAACAACGCAGTGAAAGATTATCAAAAATCCAATCATTTCTCATACTTACTGGGTAAGTCTCTTGGTCTTTGCCTTGCCTCTTACCAGGTAAACTTCTTGGTCGTTGTCATGCTCATTAAGAAGGCTATCTACACATAAAAATTATTCAAAAACTCCAATAAAAGGTGTCGTTTGAAGTGGCAATATGAGATACAGTTGCCTCCTTTAGGAAAAAAACAGAAGTATCGACAAAGAAACCACTGTCTTTAACAAATAATCCATTGACAAAAGAATACAATAAAACAAACTCATATCAGAAAAGACCTAGAGGAAATCAACAAAGCGAATAAATAATCTCAATTAATGAATCATTAACAATAAAAGATCATGTTTAAGAACTTAAGAAATCCTCAAAAGAATATAAACCATCCTCAAAGCTTGGTACCTGAGGAAAACAAACCCATTGTGTGATGGAGGGAGTGCTTAACAAAGAGAATAAATGTGATAAAGCTGCTACATTTGAAGATGATAAAGCTTTCTTAGCAAGGGAAGGTACTTGTTCCAATTCAACATCCATCAGCTTTCTTGCCAAAGAAAATCACAAACAACGGTTAAAAGTAGTGGCAAGTAGGGAACAAATGCAATATTCAAGAGCTACAAACTATTGAAACATGTATTTGGCATACTCATAACAAACAAATTCTAATTGAAGCCTCAACGTGTGTGTTGTAGTCTTCATGTTGCAGACCTCGAAAGTCAATCTTTAAATCAAATACCACCTAGGGTTAAGAATATGACAGAAATCAGAACATACATACAGCTATAAAAGTTGATAAACAAAGGACGTACTTGTTGAAATCGAGAGTTGTAATTCGAAATCGAAGTGTTTCCCTTACCTTAAATTTGAAATCAAATTGGGTCTATGGTTGTTGTTCAAGTGAATCAAACATATATATATATATATATATATATATATATAGAGAGAGAGAGAGAGAGAGTCGGGTTCAAACGAGAACAATACCTATTTAAAAGAACACGAGAACTAACAAAATCATTAGTGATTTTACATTAACACACGAAAAAAGGATTTTGGTCGCGGCCTCAGGTTCGCGTGGCTTTGTTGCATGTTAATGTAAAATCACTAATGATTTTGTTAGTTCTCGTGTTCTTTTAAATAATTATTGTTCTCGTTTGATCCTCCCTCTATCTATACTACCTTAATATGCATTTAGACAAAAAGTCTTAAATACAAGTCACAAAGCACAAAGTACAACCATTTTATACAAGAAATTCAAAAAACTCTTAAAGACAACTTGACATGCATAAGGTACAAGTTGAAACCTTTTTGGACACAGACACAAAAAGAGATCACCATGTCTCTTGGTTCACTTGCACAAGTTGATAGTACCCTGAAAGCATGCCTTCTTTCTGACCACCCCCTCTCCCTCTTCACGTCTCAGCCATGCTTCTATTGTTCTTCCCCATGCTTTGACCCAATTTCAAATTAATATCTCAGTATCTCAGCCAATTGCAAGTTAAAATTCAAAGTTTTCAACATGCTCCTACATATTTTGAGAGGATCGATCGAAGACTACCGACAAACAGGTGATGAAAACTCTACTCTCTCCGTTTTCTTTTTGGATTCTTGTTGTTTCTTCTCTAAAACCGTGAACAAAATGGATTTCTTGTGTTGATTTTTTTCCTTTTTCAGGTTCGATTCACTTGATCCTCTCTCATCGCACCATATTGAAGCTCTACTCCCACTCGATTTTGATTTTAGCGTTCTGGTATCGTTCGAAAACCCTAACTCTTGATTGAGATTATTGCCTTTCTCAGGTTCCGATTCACTCTTGATTTTGCATCTGATTTGGATTCATTGGTGCAATTTTGTGAATATGTAAATAATTTGGTCATCCTTCCCTTACTTTTGTGCAATAGTAGCAGCTTCTATCTTCATTCTTACTATGTTTTTGGTTCAAACTTGACACAAACCAGAAATCATATCTGACTGGTTAGTCCGCATTGATGTTGTTACTACTACTATTTTTATTTGCAATTTGGTCAAATAATGCAATTTTGAACTTTATTAAATGATATATTTGATTAGTTGGAAGACTTGAGAAGAGTTACATAATGTTTAGTTTGCTTACGGTTTGTTTGTGCATTGCAGCCGATTGCTTAAGAATATATTGTTAGATGGACATTGACATATGGATAAAGGTAATGCTTTCATATTCATTAATCTGTCTAAAATGGTCACCATCTTAATTTATCGTGTCTAGCTTTAGGGATTTTTGTGTGGGATTTTTGTACAAGCGATGAACATCACAGAGCCTCATGGAACACAAATTAAAAAATGATTTTCATCCTAAGAGCAAAAGGGATGATAGCGTGGAGATTAATGTATAGGACTTCTAAAGTTGTTGGACCGAGATGTTATAACATTATTACATAGGCTTACAAGTCAAAGTTGCCATCTTAAGTGAGTATTTATATACCTCTGTGTATGAATGACTTTCAATTTGCTATCACACTTATCTTAAGCATCATTCCTACAGTGTACTCCAATGCCAACGAGGTTCCTGTAGACTTAAAACAACGTGAACACATTGATGTAAGCACCGCAATAACTTACTTCATGTCCTCTGTTGCTGTATTATAATGTCTATGAGTGTGGTGACTCTTACTCGGTAAGGGTGATGACTCTTACCCAATTGGCGTTTACCGATAAATAACACTGTATACTTTCACGGGTAAGCGCTTACCGGGTAAGCGTTTGGGTAAATGGCCCCTAAATAGGTTCCAATTTCGAAAGCAAGGCCATGCAAAACGCATAATATATAACAGACACAAGACTTGAAACTAAATTGATACATCATATAACATGTAAACTTACCTAAGAAAATGCTAACCAGTAACTATAATGAACTAGAAACAAGAACCTTCCACTCGAGATAGGTAAATTGATAGGTAGACGTCACCCTCTAAGGCGCCCCCACCCAACCAGCAGTGCCGAGGATCTGTCCATTTTCCAGATTGTGTTATTTACCCATTATGAGCAACATTTTTTGGGGATGCCATTGACTCCGAATTGATCCAGGTTAGGTGTGGTATTAATATTCTGCACATGGGGGTTGTTGTTTCTTGGATTAATTCCCAGTAGAGGATCAATTTAGATGGATTGTCTACTTGGGATCTGCTTGGGATGAGATTCATTTTCAGTTTAGGATCGTTTCCCTCGCTAGGTGATGTAGGCTCGCTAATAGGTATGGTGCGTCATTTATGTGGAATAATTCACAATAAATTATCATACCCCCTTTAGATAATTGCCAATTTTCAAACATCATGTTCACATCGGCGTTTACTTTGACTTAATAATAATTATACAAAGACTACAACAATAATTATCTTTTTTTTTAACAAGACATATATGATATATATATATATATATAGAGAGAGAGAGAGAGAGAGAGAGGTCGTATCAGAATAACAGTTCTAATAATTAAGAACATTTTTCAATTTTTGAAATGAGTTAACTTCTCGATCTAACCTTACTTAGCTTCAACTACACATTCATCACCTTCAACTACTTCATCTATGTTTAATCTATGTTTAACTACCTTCAACTATCTTTATCTAATTTTATATTGACTTTTAGGGGTCGTTTACAAAGTGGTATAGGATACTCCTTTACCAAAAAAAAAAAAAACTATGCAAAGCTTTTCTGCCAATCGCCAAGTATGATGAAGCTTAACGGATTAATTACAAGGGGTATCCAGGTGATTTAATTTGAAACATTTAAGTGTTCTAGAAATATATTGCTTTTTAGCATTTTCACTTCGAAGACAACAAAATCAACCAAAATTCATGGGTTATAAGGGACCCTCTTTTGATTCTTCAATTGACGTTAGACATTCTAACCTTTGGCTTTCTGTTTTGGGAACAAATGATTGTATATAAGTGTGTATTCGAGATACAAGAATTTTGATACAAAAAATCCAAATAAGAGCATCTCCAACAAATACTCCAAAATAAAGAAAATAGAGATTTTGGGCATTTTTTGTGCTCCAACGGATTCTCCAAATCTTTCTCCAAAATGAAGAAAATAAGAGAGAGAGTGTAATTTTCTCCAAAATATGGAGAACTCTCCAAAAATGGTTACCATGATAGAAAATTTGTTTTTTATTATATTTCACCAATAAGATTTCTTGAAATGAAATGGGTAGGAGAGAGAAATAATATTTTATTAGATTTATACAATATTTTAATATTATAAGTAATGATGTCATCTCCAAAATGGAGAATCTGTTGGAGGTTGATGTAATTTTTTATTGATATTTTGACTTTTGATTCTCCATTTTGGAGAAATTTTGGGGATGCTGTTGGAGATGCTCTAAGTTTGCAGCTCAAATTGTATTTTGATGTCTGTTTATTTGCTTCAAGCACGTATGCTCTCATTTCCTTTCGTATTTGCAAATCTTTATATGATTATGTAATTTTATCTGATGACCATATTTTTCTGTTTTTTGTTTCTTTGAACTCGGTTTTCTTATACAGTTGATGCATAAAAGTTAACTATCAAATTTTAATACTCTATTGTTGTGATCTTGAAAGAGTGAGTTTGTTGTAGCGTATTTGTACCTTTCTCTCTATGCTCCAACGACAGATCTAACATCCAATTATTAGTTTACGATGTTGTTTGGTGTTTTAAAATTTTAACCGATGTTAGTTTCTATTTGGTGACATATACGACACCTGACCAGATCTTCTTTTAGATTAAAGAAATTATAGCAAGGAAACAATGTGCTGGACTTTTTGATCGGTTGGGTCTACATGATGCTGTTTAGAAGTTGGTGGACTTGTAATTCTATCTTCGTTTGATCAGGGACTTGGTGCAGAAAGGGTCTTTTGAAGTAATTCATACAATTCAATGTTTATAGGGTTGCTATAGAGTTTTTTGTTTCATTACAGTCGGATTTATATCCATGGCTTTGGTTTTTCTTTAATGTGTTGTTACTTTGTGTATAGAAATCTTTGTATTGTTCTTTATTGAGACCGCGGAAAGGATGGCAGCTGCGATGCGAAGTGGCAGGAGCATAGATCGGTATCCTGGGTGTAGAGTGGCAACACTTGGGACAAGGTCTGGAGGTTCTGTGGGCTGCAAGGAGAGGACGAGATTGTCACAAGACGTGGGTAAAAACGGAATCGGGCATCGTCGAGTTACGTTGATGCCTGCGATGAGGCGTTAGTCGGTATAAACAAGACCGTTAATTGCAGTTTTCATGATAGTATCGGGAAAATCCGGTGTGTAGAATTTTCTTTTTAGCTGCAGGGGGCTGTGTTCGAAATTGGGGTTGTGGAGTTTGACTCTCGCAAACTCTTGGATCCTTACGAGCTGTGACATTCGGCTGAGATCAACGAAGGAGAAAGGAAGTGGGTCTGTTTCGTTCAGGAAGTAGGAGTTGTTCGTGATGGCTTAATGCAATAAGCAGGTCTGATTGAGCTTGAAGTTATTGTTTCGTGTTGGCCTATTTCACTCAGCAGGTCTGAGTGAGTTTGATTCTCGCAAACTACTCCTTCTCTATTGTTTTAATTTTCACTGTTTCGTTGATTGGTAGGCCTCGGGTAGGATTTTGTTTTGTATTGAACCTTGTACATGTGGTTTTTTATGGGTAATAAATTTTGGGTTGCTATTCAAAAAAAAAAATTGTTCTTTATTGAGTATTTGGTCCTTGTCATATGAAAGGTAATTGATCCAATAAGCTTTTACATTGTAAGCGTTTGTAAAACCGTCCTTAAGAAAGTTGTTGAATGACATGTTCCTCCCCTATTAAAAACATAAATTTTGGTTTTCTATAAGTAGATGCATTAATATTGTAATATAAGTTTTGATCATTTAAAAATATATATATATATATATATATATATATATATATATATATATTGCCTATTATTCACAATTAAAGTTAAAACCTCATCTATTGTAATTAGATTTAACAACACTCTAGCATGAACGTTTTTCAACTTTGACATAAATCACGTAGTTGTAGTCAATGTTGGTGCTACATAGATCGACCAACCTCATTGCTGGATTTGCATATTGAAGTTCTTTGTGGATCTAAAAAGTGCCAAAATTTGAACATATAACTATATTACAAAGATCGACAGATAAGAAGATTTTTAATGCTTTTAAACACACAATATCTACTAACAAAAAAAATTAAGAAGTTTAAGTTAGACATTTATCTTATTCCAAACCATGATCACATATGAAAATTAGAAGTCTCTGTAAGAATTTAAATCCACCGTAGCTCATAAGTTATCAGTGTTAGAAACAAAGATGTATTCCAAGCCCTGTAATGGAAGAAATCAAATTTTGTATACACTATATGCTCAAAGTGCGATAAACAAGGCAAGAAAGCAAAACATGCGACAACAATGCTTAGTATTGTTGAATCACAAGTGAATCAGGAGAATAACTTACCATTATACTGTTCAAGATTTTCATTCTGTGTAAATGATGAAAAATTTTCAAAATCCCCTTATGATTTCGAAGTTCATTAGATTTTTCAAGTTTATAATAGACACAAATCAAAAAACCAGAAAACCTTGAACAAAGAAACTACCCTCTAGATTCAAAATTGAAATCAAAATAAGGAGAGAAAAGCTTACCTCATCAAAGAGTGACGTAGGGTTTTGGATAACATGGAGAAATCAAAATCTTGAGCGGTTATTATATTCATTGTGTTGTTGTTGTCGGAGCAGAGTTATACATCGTTCACATTTGAGACATTGATTTGGAAAGGAGAAAAAGTGATCCATGAAAGAAATGATTCACAATCAAGAGTTTTTTGTACAATTGATTTTTTTTTCTATAAAAGAAAAGGGAGTCAACTTTTTGATCGATGGTGGTGAACGGTTTTGAAAATTTGAATTTGAAATTTGAAACCCATGTTGGAGAATTTTTGTAGCGGGAGCTCGAACAGGCAAAGGAAAAACTCTGAATTCATGAAAGAGAAGTCTCAACTAACCCAATTAGTGGTGGTTGTGGTTGTACTAAAGAGCTTGTACCTTTATGTAAATAGAGTTGTAATTCATAGTTTTTTGACTTTTTTGTATAAAATGGTAGTACCTTATGCATTATCACTTGTCTTTAAGAGATTTTTTAAATGTATGCATAAAAGGGTTTGTGCTTTATACGTAGTAATTAAGAGTTTTTTTTTCTAAATGCTTATTAATGTAAGTATATATATAAACATAAACATTCACTAGCACCCGTCGTCTTCCTCACCATCAGACGACCAAGCTTGCAAAACTGCAACACCAAACCTTAAAATAGAGATGAGAACCGTTTGAAGACCTAAACACACCCATCGGACCACTTTGTCTACACATTCACCTACACCATTGTTCTATACTATCCCACCCATAATGGGGCACCTCGATGAAGACCCCCACACATCCCTCCTCTCGATGAAGACCCAACCCCCATCCCTTCTCTCTATAATCGAAGGTTGTGTCACACCCCGCTAAAGCGAAAACACGGAACATGACAGTTCGATAGGCATAGCTTTAGGATACAGAAAGAAATACCACCATACATTCAACCATTGTTTACAACAAGTTCCAAAAGTTTACATCCCTATTACATCTTCAAAAGTTGAAGTACAAATTCTCTATTATAAAAGTATTGCATGCGGTTTACACAAGAGATAAACTTTAATCGTTTCCAAGTACCTTCTTGTTCCCTGAAAAGCATGTTCAAAATATGGTCAACTACGAGAGTTGGTGAGTTCACAGGTTTTTAAATATGCACAAATCAAGTTTATATGCAAGCTGTCTTTTGAAAATCATACGCATAAACCAAACTTCAATTCATTGATTCATGAGTATCATAATTTAGCTTATATGACAAGAGGTATGCATTGATACAACCACGTTGAGCCACTACTAAACCTTTCCGGACCAAATCAACGCCCCATGATCTACCTCAGAGGTGGGCTTTAACCACATGTGTAGTCATATTTCTCTAGTACAGTGCACCCCTACTCGTCAGTATAAGGTGGGCTTGTCAGACCAAATAGCGCTATCCACTAATACTATAGGCCCATTTCTGGGTTAACTAGTAGTGTACCCGGGGACTTAACTATTTTTAAAACTCAACATATCATTGGCATACATGTCATATAACTTCTACACCAACCGCTTTACAACAAAGCCTCATAAATTTCAATACATAACGCTTTATATCAAAGCCTCATGAATCTTTAAATATTCAATTTTAACATGCTTTTCACCCCAAGTTCAATCAAAACAATAAAAGTGGGGTTGTGAATACTCACCTTGAATAATGACGCAAGATACGCAATAGCAATTTCCCCTAGCTCAGAGCTTCTAAATTCCTATAGAGGAAGATGCACAAAGAGTGCTAAATGTCAAATACAGCCTTAAGCCTAACTAACTAATCCCACGTCTTATAAAATGCCAATATATGTATTTTATTGTCAAAAATAAGAATTGATGATCATTATAACGTCCTTATACCATAATACATAAGTTTGAGGGTTTTAGAAATATCTTTCTGGATTCAGCACTTGCTGTCCAGAAATTATATCCACATAATGGCTTTCAAAATACAACTTCCCAATTGACAATCCTAACCATTTTTTTATAAGAGCTAAAATACTGAATTAAGAACTCTAAGGTAAAATTTCATGAATTTTGGAAGTGTTTTGATGCCCCAAATAATTTCTACAAAACAGTAGGTTACTGATTTTTGAATCAGTTGTGCACTTCTGTTGTGGCATGCTTTTGGAGGTTCAAAACTCAACATAATTCAGTGATTCATATATGGATGAAAAGCTAACTCAAAAATATACTATATGTAAAAGAATTTACCTCATTTAGATGATTTATGAGGGAGTTATGGTCGTTAGAAGTAGGGTGTACTAATCTGTCAGCTTGGGACAGATTGCACAACTTTCTTCTAAAATACATTTGAGTGACCAAAACCTCATAATTTTTAGTGATTCTTGATTCATTTGAAAGCTAACTCATTAAATTAGTGTATGAAAGCAAAAAGCCCAACTTTCATGGAGTAAATATTGAGATACACAGCTTGGAAGTGGGAGTTCCATTCTTGACAGCAAGCTGTGTAGAACAAAGTTTTTTTTTTATATTAAGCATTAAGAGGTCCATTTTCCATGGTTTCTTGTGAAATCATTTGGATTTAAACCCTTTTTCACTAAATAATGATCTAAGAATGAAAACATATACCTTGGATACATTTATAACTACAAAATTTCATCCAAAGTGAGTTGCATGTGACAAAGAACACTAAATAAGTGATTTTTCATCACTTAACAATTTTCAAGACTCTTAATCACACAAGATTGAATAATCTTATCATAAGAGTTTGTTTAAACTTGAAATTACTACTAAAATGTTGATTATAAACCAACTAAAACATCAAAATTTTCGTGCACAAAGTTGTACCCATGATAAAATTGACATAATCAACAAGAGACTCAAAATTTCACTTTTTAACTTGGTTTTTCATGGAAGATCATCTTATGTTATCACTTTATGAATGTTTTATTCATAAATGATGTCCATTTCACTTCTAAAACCATAAATGAAATACTTCTACACATGCATGAGGATTTTTATAAAGTTCAAAACATAAAACTTGAATAAAACATGAAGAAATGAAGAAATAGGGTTTGTACCTTGTGTAGATGATGAAGTAAACTTGAAATCCTCAATAATCTTGATGTTTTGATCTTAAACCAATCCTTTATTTGCTGGAAATTTTTGTGTTCTTGGTGGTGTTTTGAGGGTGAAATCGAAAATGAGAGAGAGAGAGAGAGAGAGAATGAGGAGGTGAAGGGTTGATCTCTAAATTTTTAGAGTTTGAAATGAGCTTTTCAAATGAAATTTTTTTTTTTAAAAAGAGAGGGAGAGGGTGAGGGCCGGCCATGGCCTCTCCAAGCCCATCTCAACAATTTTTTTTTTTTTTAAAGTAATACATCACAATCTCACAATTAAATCAGATAAATTGAGAACCGACAATTTATAAATTCTCAATTCTCTCTAAATTGAGTAAATTTTTACAAATAAATATATTTTTACCTAAATAATATAAACCTCATTATTTTATGTATTTTAGACATGTGACATAATATTTGGCATTTTATGGGACGTTTTAGTCAGTTACTGATCCGAACCGGGCTTTTTAAACGACTACTAAAATATTTCGGGAAAATTATAATCTAACCAATCTAATTAGATTCTAGAGAAGTAAATTCTATGAACTATTCTCTAATATCTTAAAGGATTCTAACATTGAAAATTTTGATTTCTGACGGATGTCACAGGTTGGGTGATTTTTTTCATCGTCAATCGAGACTCATTCCCAATCTCAAACCTATGCAATCAATAATTCCTTATCTGGAATGGGATGGATTAATTAAAGTAATTTTTAGTTCACTTTGTCATGGATGAGGTAAGAGCCTGAGAAACATAGGTTAACGTGGGAGGGTGGTGGTGGTGATAGCTGAGGAGATGATCGGAATTAGAGTGGTGGTGCTATTGAGTTAAGAGGAGATGTAAATTGGGGAGGAGGGGGGGGGGGGGGAGACAGAGAGGAAGGAGATAGTGTAATTAATGAAGAAATGACAAAAAAAATATTTAATGAAGAAATGACAAAAAAATGAGAAGGATCGAAATATCTTTTATTTAACGGATATTCTTAACGGCTATTAAAAAAAGGGACCAAATCCGAATGATTACAAACCACGATAGCCATATTTGTAGTTTACACATTATTATTTTATTTCTTCTATTTCCTTCGACATTGAATAGGAAATCAATATATATATATATAAAGGAGGGCCTAGGAGAGAGAGTGAAGGAGAACAATTCCTTAGTATTTATCTAATTTTCTAGAATTTTGAATTATTTTTAAATAATAGTCATACATTAAATGCTTATCATTAATTATTAAAACTTTTCATTTTTCATTTTAAGATATATAAAAATCATTAAAAAAACTTTATAAATCACAATTCTTATTTATCTATTAATCATATATTATTTACTAATTAACTAACAATCATCAATCAATATATATATATAAAGAAGGGCATAGGAGAGAGAGTAAAGGAGAACAATTCCTTAATATTTATCTAATTTTCTAGAATTTTGAATTATTTTTAAATAATAGTCATACATTAAATACTTATCATTAATTATTAAAACTTTTCATTTTTCATTTTAAGATATATAAAAATCATTAAAAAAAACTTTATAAATCATAATTCTTATTTATCTATTAATCATATATAATTACTAACTAACATCAATATATATATATATATATATATATTTAGAAAATTAGATAAATATTAGATAAATATATATATATATATATATATAAAGAAGGGCCTAGGAGAGAGAGTGAAGGAGAACAATTTCTTAATATTTATCTAATTTTCTAAAATTTTGAATTATTTTTAAATAATAGTCATACATTAAATACTTATCATTAATTATTAAAACTTTTTATTTTTCATTTTAAGATATATAAAAATCATTAAAAAAAACTTTATAAATCACAATTCTTATTTATCTATTAATCATATATTATTTACTAACTAACAATATTTATAAATCAAAACTTATATTAAGTGAACAATATTTAATAGAGTTTTTTTTAAGCTAACAATCTTTATAAATCATATTAACCTAACAATTGTTTATTAATAAAAAAATAGTGTATTTTTTTGAATAAGCTAAACATCAATATATATATATATATATATATATATATATATATATATATATATATGAGGGCCTAGGAGAGAGAGTGAAGGAAAACACTTTCTTAGTATTTATCTAATTTTCTAGAAAAAAAAAGGTGATTAAATTCAAAAGAATTTGTTTTTCAATAAACATATTTGTTGAACTAATATAAATGAAGTAAATAAAAATACATTGTTTTATCAAATGTTAAATAGACTTTTGGCCATTTATTAAAAAAATCAATATTAAGAAAATATTAAGTAAAAGCTATAGTGAAAAATAAAAAATAAAATAAAAGGTGTGTACTCATTTAATGCATAATTTTATTTAAAAATAATTCAAAACTCTAAGAAAATTCTAAAGCCTCTTTGGAGGCCTCTCCTTCACTCTCTCTCCTAGGCCCTCCTTTATATATATATACTGATTGTTAGGTTAGAAAGAAAAAAAAAGGTGATTAAATTCAAAAAAATTTGTTTTTCAATAAACATATTTGTTTAACTAATATAAATGAAGTAAATAAAAATACATTGTTTTATCAAATGTTAAATAGACTTTTGGCCCTTTATTAAAAAAATCAATATTAAGAAAATTTAAGTAAAAGCTATAGTGAAAAATAAAAAAGAAAATAAAAGGTGTGTACTCATTTAATTCATAATTTTATTTAAAAATAATTCAAAACTCTAAGAAAATTCTAAAGCCTCTTTGGAGGCCTCTCCTTCACTCTCTCTCCTAGGCCCTCCTTTATATATATATATTGATGATTGATGATTGTTGGCATATTCACTTAATATAAGTTTTCATTTATATACATTGTTAGTGATTCATATTTACTTTTTAAATTATAAAATTATGTAAAGTTTGATTTATAAACATTGTTAGGTTAGAAAGAAAAAAAAAGGTGAATAAATTCAAAAGAATTTGTTTTTCAATAAACATATTTGTTTAACTAATATAAATGAAGTAAATAAAAATACATTGTTTTATCAAATGTTAAATAGACTTTTGACCATTTATTAAAAAAATCAATATTAAGAAAATATTAAGTAAAAGCTATAGTGAAAAATAAAAAAGAAAATAAAAGGTGTGTACTCATTTAATGCATAATTTTATTTAAAAATAATTCAAAACTCTAAGAAAATTCTAAAGGAGGGCCTAAGAGAAAGAGTGAAAAGATGCATTTTTTCATATTTATCTTTTTTCTCATTATTTTGATTTATTTTTAAAATATTCCAACACATTAAATTCTAAAACTTTTCATTTACTTTTTTAATTTAAATTATAATTCATCAACTATTATATATACCTATTATTATTTTAAATTTTATTTACCTATCATTTTAATTATTCAATGAATCCAACAAATGTTTTATTTAAATTTATAAACTTATTATTAATTTTATTTAATTAATAAGGTTTATTAAATTTATGAATTTATTAATTGTTTGTACTAATTTTCTTTGTAAGTTAACAATCAATATAATTGAAAACTTTTATTTAAGTTTTGTAATTTTTTTTAGTTATGTTAACAATACTTATAAATCAAAACATTTATTAAATTAGTTAACTTTTATTTATTTTTTTAATCTTTGCAAACTAACAATTTTAATTATTCAATGAATCCAACAAATGTTTTATTTAAATTTATAAACTTATTATTATTTTTATTTAATTAATAAGATTTATTAAATTTATGAATTTATTAATTTTTTGTACTTTTCTTTGTAAGTTAACAATGCTTATAATTGAAAACTTTTATTTAAGTTTGTAATTTTTTTAGTTATGATAACAATGATAAACTTTACATTAATCTTATTTTCTTTACTAACCTAACAATGTTTATAAATCAAAACTTATTTTTAACATAGTATTTATAATAAAGTTTTTTTAATAGTTAACAATGTTTATAAATCAAAAATACTTTTTTATTTACTTTTTATTTATAAATCAAAACTTCTATTAATCTTATTTTCTTACTAACCTAACAATTTTTATCAATCAAAACTTATATTAAGTGAATAAGCTAACAATGTATATCAATGAAAATTATTTTCGAATATTTTTTTAAATTTCATAAATTGGATTTTTTTGGTTCGATGACTTATTAAATCGACCAACATTTATTTCTACTGCTACATTATTTATAAGTTCGATTCGCCGCGCAAGGCGCGGTGTTGTTACCTAGTTTTCTATATATCAATATATATATATATATATATATATATATATATATATATATATAAAAGAGGGTCTAGTAGAGAGAGTGAAGGAGATGCATTCTTTCATATTTATCTTTTTTCTCATGATTTTGATTTATTTTTAAAATATTCCAACACATTAAATGCTAAAACTTTTCATTTACTTTTTTAAATTAAATTAGAATTCATCAACCATTATATAAACCTATTATTATTTTAAATTTTATTTACCTATCATTTTAATTATTCAATGAATCCAACAAATGTTTTATTTAAATTTATAAACTTATTATTATTTTTATTTAATTAATAAGGTTTATTAAATTTATGAATTTATTAAGTGTTTGTACTAATTTTCTTTGTAAGTTAACATCAATATAATTGAAAACTTTTATTTAAGTTTTGTAATTTTTTGTAGTTATGCTAACAATGCTAAACTTTACATTAATCTTATTTTATTTACTAACCTAACAATCAATCAATATATATATATATATATATATATATATATATATATATATATATATATATATAAGAGGGCCTAGGAGAGAGAGTGAAGGAGATGCATTCTTTCATATTTATCTTTTTTCTCATTATTTTGATTTATTTTTAAAATATTTCAACACATTAAATGCTAAAACTTTTCATTTACTTTTTTAAATTAAATTAGAATTTATCAACCATTATATATACCTATTATTATTTTAAATTTTATTTAACTATCATTTTAATTATTCAATGAATCAAACAAATGTTTTATTTAAATTTATAAACTTATTATTATTTTTATTTAATTAATAAGGTTTATTAAATTTATGAATTTATTAAGTGTTTGTACTAATTTTCTTTGTAAGGTAACATCAATATATATATACAAAAGAGGGCCTAGAAGAGAGAGTGAAGGAGATGCATTCTTTCATATTTATCTTTTTTCTCATGATTTTGATTTATTTTTAAAATATTCCAACACATTAAATGCTAAAACTTTTCATTTACTTTTTTAAATTAAATTAGAATTCATCAACCAATATATATACCTATTATTATTTTAAATTTTATTTACCTATCATTTTAATTATTCAATGAATCCAACAAATGTTTTATTTAAATTTATAAACTTATTATTATTTTTATTTAATTAATAAGGTTTATTAAATTTATGAATTTTCTTAGATCTATATATCAATTTTTTTCCAGACTCAGTTGATTGAAAGTAACACAGTCAAACTTCTAGGTTTTCTAAATGATCCCACAATTACAAAAATTTTGTTTCACATGTTTTAATGGTATATGGAAAGGCTCAAAGAATGGGTTGCATTGCTGGAGATATTGGCTTTCAAAACACATCTTTTTTTGTTAGAACTTGGGAGATTAGATGATGCTAGAAACTTGGCAAAAAGTTCTTGCAGCGGACAACTCTCAGATGGGGTACATTTATGGGTTTTACGCCTCTCAATAAGGATGAGACGTATTAGAACTCCAAGCAATGCAAAATTCTCATAGGAAAGTTGTTTTACAAGCTGAGAGCCTATGGCTTGTGATGTGTGATTTGAAATTCTATTATTCTTCTTCCTTCATATATCAGTTAGTTAATAATTTTATTATTTTATTTTATATGGCTGCAAGTAAAAAACTTAACACCATATTGTTTCGGCAGTTCAAAATATTTCTCTAATCATAAGCATTGTTTTGACTGGCTGGTAAATATTTCCCTAAGTTCATTTATTAGAGAAGGTCACAGTAATGACGGTTTCTACCTCTCATCCACAATTGTGAACTTTGTTATCCAGAGAAACGGATATTCATAGTGCAACAGACGAACAAGTGGTATTTCACTAATTAAACCATTAACCATCAAGCATCATTATCATTGCGTCGATAATGTGTTTAAGTTTTTGTTTGAAAGGTCGTAAAATACGCATTGTTAATAGCGATTTTGTAGAGTTTCAATCGGTCGGTTAGCTAATTATTGGTGGTGGCATGCAGGTATGTTATGTTTCCTCATAATGCTCCCTTTCAAGTTATTTCTTTCAGAGTAACTTTGTGATGTTTAGTATTTTTATTGATATTCAAATACACTTATAGAGGGTGATCCAATTCATATTTTATGTGAACATGTAATTTGGGGGTTAGGGTCGGTAGATTTCCAATCGATCAAAAAACATGGAACCACCCCAATTAGTATATGTTCGACGTTTCCCACTAACTGCTCTCTACGGAAGGTAATGAGACCGTGCGTAAAAGAATGACCAATATGATCATGAAATCACCAAAAATGTTCTAGAGTAGCTAGCATCCCTCCTTAACGATCATGTTACAATTTAAGGGAAACAAAGTAAGGCTTATATCAAGGTCAAACATATTTGAAGTGAAAACGTTAGTAGAGTTTGTCAAGTTGCAATTATATGGGTGTTTAAAGCTTATAACCAGGTATTGCATTTTTAATATATTCATTGTAATCATAAAACTTAATCGGCTATTTTTCTCACATTCAATATTGAAATCCAATCCTTTTTAGTCTGACAATCGAAGGTAGTCTATTTGTTTTTCAAGTGTTTATATGTAGCTCTTGCAAATAGCTAGACCGATATAATTAGTTCTTTGAAGAACTCTTTATCCATGGGCACAGGGTCATATCAAATGATGCACTGAAGTAGACTTACAGACATTACATAGAAGTCCACTATTCCATAAGTTAATAAGAAGGAAAGAAAATGATCACTACGAGCTTTCTGTCACAAATTTATATGCCCTTCGATTGCCAACTAAAGAAACTCTAAACCTCGCTTCTATCATATGAAGTACATGAAAGGGCCTATTTTTCAGATGCTATAGACACTGTCTGCATTAGTTTACTATTTTTTATATATTTAAAATTGGTTGTGAATATATGTATAGCAAAACAAACATCATAGGAATATCAAGAATCATACCAAAACACCCATTAAAGGGATTAGTCTAGGCTTTTAGCTAGCCTAGGACATCCTTCCTAAAAAAAGTTGTATCGAGTTCTTACCCAAAAAGGCTTTATTGGGCAATGAACATGTGCTTCAGAAATTAAGCAATTCAACTTTTTTATTTCAAACAAGAGTCTATAAATAAATAGAATTTACCAATACACGTTTACCTTATCGCCGTATTTAGGGCCCTTATTTATATTTTTTTCATTTGTTTCATCTTCAAGTCATAAATTAAAAACATGTTCCTCTAGCTCATACATTTCCGTTTGTATGGTTTGTGTTTGTAGAGTTTTAATTGATCAGAACCTAACCCAGTTGGTGACTCTCGATGTATGCTTGAATCTGTGAATGAGAGCTTATATTATGATCTGCAGAGTTCACAGATTTGAGGAAAATGTAGAAGAGTAAGTTACCATTTTTATATCATGTGTTGCCTTCGGGTTAATGTTGGATGCTATAATCTTTCATGTATTTATGGTATATCATTTAACAAACATCGTGTGTACTTTCATCATATTACGATTGTTATTTTTGTTTCTTTCCAATTTGTTAGGAAAAAGTGTGTTACTGCAAGTGGTGGCAAGGGTCAGTCGGCTAAATGCAGTTGGTAACACACATGTATGTTGCTTTGATTTCCTCATAATGCCCCTTTTTATGTTAACTTTTTTTTGCAGCTAAACTTTGTGATGTTTTAATCTTTACTGATCTTCAAAGTCACCTATATGACACTTCAAATACACTTACAGTATGTGCACATATAATTTTGGGGTTAGGGTTGGTAAAATTTCAATCAATTAAAAAACATAGCCTCTCCATCATACGTCGAAATATGCCAATTACAAAGCATTAGAAGATTGATTGATGTCAAAGTGTTCAATCTTATGTCTTTAGTTAAAGTTATTATTCATTATATTTTGTTTCAATTATTGTTATCATTATTATAATAAAGAACGTTTTATATTCTCAATTCGAGGAAATGCAATGTTTATATGAACACATGGACATTATTTTTTATAAAGGTTTTGGTTTTTGATGGATGGGTATACATTTGTAATAATATTGGTGTATGGGAAGCCAATCTCCAAACTTGCTCACCTAATAATCTTAACTTTTTGTTTATTTATACGTTGTAGTTTTCATTTTTTACAAACAATGTATTACAACTCTTTGCTTTGATAACCACAAGGGTTAAGGCCCTGAGGATGTGGTGGGATATCCCATCTGCACAGAGTTCGAATCCAGGTGTACACACCAATTGTGGCCACTGAGGTTTAACCAGGGGCTAATGTGTTACAGTCATAATTTATCATGAAATTAGTCTAGGCATAACCTAGGACATCCTTCCCAAAAAAAAAACCCTCTTCGCTTTGACAATAATACAAACCATTCTTGATTTTCATCCTTGGTGAAATATAATCTATTCAATATTTTAGTTAAAAATAAAATTGGTTGCATTTTTAATATACTTGCATAATTTAAGTGTAATATATGACAATGAATCCTTCTGAAATTATGATGTCATGTGTTATGAATTCTACTAAAAAAATATAGTTGAATATTTCACAAAATTACAACAAATTCAACTACATATGAAAACAAATTAAATCTTCATGAACAAAAATCTAGCATAATTATTGTTACATCTCAAATGATTTATAATGGTTTATATATATATATATTGCATTAAAAAATTTCGAGTTTCTTCTTCATCAATTGATTTTAATAACCATCAATTAGTTTTCATCACCGAATCAATCCTTATATCAAGCGTGATTCATAGAATCATGGGTGAGCTTGAAATTAAAAGTGATCAAGGGTTTAGATCCACTTCTCACGTTAACTTAACTTCTCACACGATTTTTTACATATATATATATATATATATATACACACACACAATTATATGAGTTATATATAGAGGGCCATGATCATAGCAACTGATGGCAAGATTGTTTTCATCATTGTTGTAGGTTATGTAATTGAAGCTGCTGTTATGGCCCATCCATTGTTCCGGTTTCATGAGTTGTTCATGGTCTCAAGAGTCACAAGTTTGAATTTGATGTTGGTCCTTCAACAAAATTACAAATGTCAGCTTTACTTTATGTATCTACAAGACTTTGTTTTCTTCATAAGCCATGGATATGGATATGGATATGGAGATTTGGTTTTTCTTATGTTCTCTATTGAAAAGTTTGGATTTTGAAGGTTATGTTTTAGATGCTGAAACTTAATTTCAGGGGGTTGGATCAAGCATGATTCTTCATGTTTGCGCTTTGAAAAGTTGTATCTTCTACTTAATGGGTCATTTGATGTGGGTGTATGAGAAGTGGTTACAGAAAACGAGTCCGCCATCTAAAGATGGATTTTCAACCATGACGCAATTTTATTTGGAATGTTCATCATATAAAGTAATATTCGTCTCTCTCTCTCTCTCTCCCTCCCTCCCAATAATGTACCGAATTCACATATGTTATTTATACATTATTGATTATATTGTTATTTTCTACAAACAATATATTACACTTCTCTTTACTCTTATACTAAGACAACCAAAAGCAAAAATATTTGTTCTACATCTATATCCAACGTTGTATTCTCTACCATTTCACAATTTAATAGTGTATCATAATTATTATGATATTTTTACCACTTCATATTCAATTCAAACTTATCGATGTTTGTCATATATATCATTCAACAACATGATCGCATGAAGCGCGGTAAAAACACATGTATTTTTCACAAATCTAAATTAAAATAATCATTGAGTTCTTTTTTAACATATCTCTTTAACATGTATTTTGATCATCGCGCGCGTATCAACACTAGTTTAAAATAAAATCAAACATTATTTTTCTTTGAGTAAATTACAAATTTGGTCCCTATGGTTAATGAAGATTTTGGATTGGGTCCTCCAAATAAAATAATTATATGTATGGTCACCATGGTTTCACTTTTGTTACGGATCGGATCCCTTATCCTAACTCTGGTAACTAGCTCTAGTTATATTAAGGGAGTTTTTGTCTTTTAACTATTTATTTTAAAAATAAATATATTTCATATATTAATTAATGTAATATACAAGTTATTTCTGTTATGTATATACATGAATACAACATCCGCATTACAGCTGACACCTTCCTCTTTCTCCATCCGACCGCTCACCACCGTCGCAAAAGAAACTCCATGTTGATCTCCTCCTCCCTCTCCCCACCATCGTTCAAGAAGGTTTTAGTAGTTTTCCAGCCAAGAAGGTTTTTATTCACCATCCCAAGCTTCCAGATTGACGTCATTTTCCGATGAAATTATGGGCCAACGAGTGGATTTTCTTGTCGTCAACACACTATTTAATTCTTCGTTTGATTCATTAAAAATGGAGTCCGTCGAGTCATGCAGGATTCGATCACCACCACCTCTTCGAATTTGGGTTCTTCCCAAGCGTTCCAGAGATGGAAACAAAAACAATTGGATACTTCGACCCATTCCATACCCGACCTGTCACCAGCGTGTTTATCAAGAACACCAAATCATACACCTTTTCTTTATCGTACACCACCGGAGAACCACCCGTGATCATCTCCAACATCTTGAAAACCACCTGATATCTAAGTTCTAAAGTCCCACAGGTCCTTCATTGAATTCGCTACTAATCAATCAAAACAAGCATTACTTCTAAGTAAGGATAAGTTGTGACTTCCTTCCCGAGCTTCGCCTCTGTACTCCTCAAATTTCTTCTTCCTTCACCATCTTATCAGCTTTCTCTCTCTCTCTCTCTCTCTCTCTCTCTCTAAAACTCTCTATTTCTCTTTCTATAATTCTCTGTCGTCGACGAATTACAATCGATGATGTGATCATGGAGACCAACAACAACTCGTTTTGTATTATTAGCGCAAATAAATGGGGCATTTCTGGTACTGCGGCTGTTGTTTACGGTTATATTGTGAATCGTTGATGGTTTGTGGATCACGACCGAGGGGGAGAGCTTGGAGTATAGAGATCGATGGAGAATGTCAGATATGAATCTAGAGAGACGGAGGTGGTTGTTGGAGATGGAGATGTTCCTTGCCCAAAGAAGGAGATAGTGATGTGCTGTGAGGGAAATGGCTTGCCGAAAAAATGAGCTAGGGTCGCCGAAAAAACCATAGGGCCAGATGTGTTTTTATGTCCGGTGAGTAAACAAAAAATAATATAATCATTAACCTAATATAGAATATATATATAATTATAAACTAGTTAAGTTTTTTTTATTGAAAATGAAAAGGAAAAAAAGAGTCAATGACCAAAACACCCCTAGTTTAATCAAGGTTGAATTAATAAAGTTAGGATAAGGGACTTAATCCGTAACAAAAGTGAAACCACGATGATCCTAGCTGTAATTATTTTGTTTGGAGGACCAAATCCAAAATTTTCAAAGAACCACAGGGACGAAATCTGTAATTTACTCTTTTTCTTTATACCATTTTCTTCACTCGAGAACACGGCTTTATGGATTGAAATTTGAAACAAATAATATATATACTTTTGCTGTTTCAAAATCAATTGTGACAGAATCGCCGATGGTATCTATCCAAACAATCATCAAGACCCTTCTGAGAAATCCAACTCTAATCAAATCCAAATCTGAAGCCAAACAAATCCATGCTCAAATCGTCAAAAGCTTCCCCATATACACATCCACTCTCCTCTCCATTTATTCTAAACTCAACCTCTTACCGGAATCCCTCATTCTCTTTAACACACTCCCTTCTCCGCCCATTCTTGCTTGGAAGTCTATCATCAAATGCTACTCTTCCAACGCCTGTTTCTTACAATCTTTGAATTGTTTCGTCAAAATGCGTGGTCTAGGAATCAACCATGATCACAATGTGTTCCCTTCCGTCTTAAAATCCTGCACCCATTTGATGTATTTCAGGTTTGGGGAATCTGTTCATGCTTGTGTAATCCGTGTCGGACTCGAATTCGATATTTTTATAGGAAATGCGTTGTTGAGTATGTACTCTAAGTTGCAGAGGTTGAGTGCTCTAGAGGTGTTTGATGAAATTCCTGAGAGAATGACGGTTGATCAAAATGAGAGTATATTAGTTAGCGATCTCGATAATAATAACTCATCCCACAAAGTTAGTCAAAAAGATAAAAAACTGGGTATATTGAATCAAATTAGTGGTCAACAGGAGACAGTTGATGAAATAATGTGTGGGAAAAACAAAGAAGGGGATGTGCGAATGCAAAGTGTGAGAAAAGTTTTTGAAACCATGCCGGAGAGAGACGTTGTTTCTTATAACACCCTCATTTCTGGATATGCCCGAAGCAACATGTACAATGAAGCTTTGATGATGATTAAGGAGATGGGTAAAGCTAACTTGAAGCCAGATGCTTTTACTTTATCAAACGTTCTTCCCGTTGTTGCAGAATATATGGATATCTGGAAGGGAAAGGAGATCCATGGGTATGGAGTTAGACATGGTTTTCATAGAAATGAGTTCATTGCAAGTGGACTGACTGATGTTTATGCAAACTGTAACATGGTGGAAGATTCATATCGGTTATTTTCTTCCCTGCCTAAAAAGGACTGTGTATCGTGGTGCTCTATTATTGCAGCATGTGTACAAAATGGTCTATTTGACGAGGGTTTAAGATTGTTTAGGCAAATGCTAAGTGCTAATATTAAGCCTGTCCCAATTTCATTTTCCAGCATTATTCCTGCTTGTGCACACTTAACCGCACTTCCTTTAGGACAGCAACTCCATGGGTACATAATAAGGGGTCATTTTGAAGATAATATGTATATAGCTAGCTCCCTTGTTCACATGTATGCTAGATGTGGGAACATTAAACTTGCTATGAGGATTTTTGATAATATGAAGCAACATGATTTGGTGGCATGGACCGCTATGATAATGGGATGTGCTTTGCATGGCCATGCATATGATGCCATCTCCTTATTTGAGCAGATGGAGCTGGAAGGGTTTAGACCCAATTCTGTGGCTTTTGTGGCTGTTTTGACTGCTTGTAGTCATGCAGGAATGGTGAATGAAGGTTTGAAGTGTTTTAACAAAATGGTAAAACAGTATAAGATAACTCCTGATATTGAGCACTATGCTTGTATGGCAGATCTTTTGGGTAGGGCTGGAAAATTGGAGGAAGCTTTTGGGTTCATTTGCAGCATGCCAGAAAATAGAGCAGCCAGTGTGTGGTTACCTTTGTTAGCCGCCTGTAGGGTCCACAGGAATGTCGAATTGGCTGAAAAAGTTGCCATGCACTTATGTGAATTTGATACTGAGAACGCTGGTGCCAATCTTCTGTTATCAAATACATATTCCTCTGTTGGAAGATATAAAGATGCAGCGAATGTGAGAAGAATGTTTAGTAAGGAAGCTACTAGAAAGAAACCAGCTTGTAGCTGGATAAGAATTGGGAACAAAGTACATGCTTTCATTGCTGGGGATGAATCTCACCCTTATTATGATGGAATAATAAATGCCTTGGAAATTCTTTTGGGACAGACAGAAAATGAAGGATTTGTTGCAAATTGAGGTGCTGTTTGTTTGTTTTTTCATTAAGCCCTGCATGGATGAAGGTAGATTTTTCTTTGTTTGTTGTTCTGAATAAACTGTCTGTAAGATAGAAATGACCATTTTACTCCTGTTTGTTCATCAGGACTTTTGCTAAATGATGATTTTGGGCATCCATATTGTACTACCAGCAATTGAGTTTGGAATCACCTAACTCTTGCTGGCATGCATATTAATGGAAGGAGAACCTTAAGATATACGTGGATTGCTACTCTGCACCTTAGTTTGTATCAGTGATTGTTATACAAGAAAGAGATATCGGAGAGACAGAAAGTGTTCATATGGAGATTTTTGGTCTCAAGAGTGCATCAACTTATAGCCATTGAAAATTTGACATGTTCCGTTTTTCTGCAAAAGAAGGTACACTGTTGAATTTTGAGGTCAAATGAACTACTGTTCACATTCAACGGTTGGAGTTTGTTGCATATTTACAACCATTGTTTTCAATTTCGATTCCTCTATTTGTGTTAAAGTTCAATATGGCAATCAATCATTTCTTAAAATGTAGAACACTTATTAAGTGAACAAGAAGTTTATTCAGGGACGGAGCCAAAAAAAAAATCTTACGGTGGCACCATATATAGTATAGACAAAAAATAATTACAAAAACCACGACTTTTATCGACGCGTCTTCATATTTTTCCGACGTTCAATATTGTCTTATGTGTTTTTAGTATAATCCACCGTTTCGAGGGATTTTTAAAGTTTTTTTTGCTTGATTTCGAAGGATTTTTAAGTTTTTTTATTGATTTTGAAGGATTTTTTGGTTTTTTTTGGTTGATTTTAAGAGTTTTATTCGGTTTTTTGGTTGATTTCAAGAGTTTTTTTTTAGTTTTTTGGTTGATTACGAGGTACGGTTGCACCTTCTTGAAGTTTCCAAAATAATACGGTAGTACCTTCCGGAACAATACGGTTGCACCTTTCACGAATCTAAAATTTTTACCCTTCACCGGAGAAATAATACAGTGGCACGTGAAATTGTATTTCCCTATCAATCAAGCAATTCTAACATTCAAGATTTGACATTCAAAGTCTAGAGAGAGAGAGTAGAGAGAGAAAATCTCGTATTCATATATCTGACAGTGTTACGATACTTGGTGTTACATGATTTACAAAACAACTCTTACTATATATACTAAGGACTAAAACTCTCAAACAACACTAATCACTCTAAGTAAAGAAACTCTCAAGACACTAAAGTTGACTTTGTTGACTTTACATGACATTGACTTTTCCTATTAAATCTTGGATACAATTATACACTAACAATTTCCCCCTTTGTATTCAAGATTTTAAAAAACGCGCTTTGATTCTTCAAACTTTGACTCTGATAGCTTTAAACTTTGTAGCTCTGACAGTCTTTAGTCTCTGATGTTGAAAAATCTTGAAAAGTCTTTCGCATTTAGCATCTTTGAATAGTCAACAAGTCTTGATCAACAAAACTTTTGAAACAATTTGAAATCTTGAAAAATCTTTAAACTTTGAAACTTCAAGAATCTTTGATCTTTGAGGAATCTTTAATCTCATATCTTCATCTCTCTGATCTCTGGATCATCTTCAGAAAAACTAACTTTCTCAATCATCTTGATTTGTCTTTGAATCATCAAGTCTTTGAAATTGTCTTCAAACTCTTTCGAAATGATTTCTTTTCATCAGTCTTGCATAAAATCCACAAGTCTTTTCACTTTATCTTTGAAATTGATCTTTGTAAACTTTCTCCCCCTTTTTTATGATTGTGAGAATCATGATCATCAAAACGCATCAATCAAGATTGTGGCTCTTGAATAATTTCAGTTCAAGACCCGCACTTCAATGTTAAAGGACTATGACTTCTAAGTAAAACAACTTAGGACTCGGTCTTTAATGTTTCAAATTAAGGATATTCTGAAAATATCCAGGGGGAGCTTATCTGACCTAAATCATTATATCATGATTTGAGGGGGAGCTTAAAGGTAAATATCTTCTGATCTTAATCTCTGATTGTTTGAAAGAAGAACAACTTTCAAGCATGAAAAACATTTTCTTAAATGTTCAAACCACTTCTCTATTCTCAAAAGACTTTATGAATCTAGAAATGTGATTTTAAAGGTTTTTTCATCATTGAGCTTTCAAGTTTAACTGACCATGTGTTCTTAAAGATAAATACTTGTGTATTATCTTGTCCATATATTGTCAAATATTCACACACACCGTTTCAGTACTTCATATTAATTTTGTTATTACCATGTATCAAAAGTTTAATCTTTCTATGGTAATACTTCCGTTTGTATTCTATGTTGTTTGAATCAAACATCACTTCATTATTACATGTGCTTTCATTGTTAATATGTTTATATATTGTTCATATAAACATCTTTCGTCTTTGTTTTCCCAAAATATTATTTTTCATGAATTTTGATCTGATCTTAATCATTGTCAGATTCTCAAAACATTTTTATTCTTTCATGATTATTCATTCATATAAAGTTTTGAGAAATCTTAAATGCTTAAAATGCTCAAATTTCATTCTGATTTTGTGATGAGCATACAGATACTGACTAATGATTTCTTGTGCTTAAATGTCAAGAAAGTCATTGAGCAACACATTTTTCTAGGACAAAATACATGGGATTCGATGTGAGAGCTTAATAAAACTTCCATGGATTCACGATAACCAGTGTTTCCTACCCCGGAAGTAATCCTTTGAGTGATTGAGGGGAGAGGGGTCAAAAGATTTGAGTGTTGGTGTGTGAAGAGGTAAAATGTAAATGAGAGATTGGTTAGAAGTGAGATTTAATGTTTAAAAGAAAGAGGGTGAGAGATCAGAGTAAAAGAATATCAAACTCTGCACCAAACTTCTTTCTGAGCCGAGTAGCCGCATAATCTGTTGTTTCACAATTCTTCGTGAACGACATTGAAAAAGGCACCTAGCTCATGCCATCTCTTGCATACAACCCCACCAGCTACTCATTTTTTTCTTAAAAAGAAAATGTTTCACATTTTCTTGGGAAGCAACACATAATCTATTGGTTCTTCACTTGGAAGATACTGATATTGAAAAAGAAGAAAAGTTGCCCCACCTTCGACCCTTTCTCATGCACATTGAGTCTATGTATAACCTTTATTGTCTCAATGGTTTGTTGGGGAATGAGGTTGCAGAAAATCGGTGGGTAGAGAGAGATGATAGATGATCGGAACTTGGATAGAAAGTGAGATCGCGTGAGAGCTCGCTTTCCTTAAGTGTTATTTCGACCCTATTCTGCCTGGGTATCACGAAATACACTCGAGGATAATCTCAAAATTCACCGTCTCGATTCTGGCAGAAATCGACATTATTTAAACACCAAGAGAATGTAACCGATGCCATAATATTAATGATAATAATCATCCATTTAATGGAATTGATTGTTAATTGGTCAATTGGTGTAGGTTATAAATCAAATTGGGAGTTACAAAAGAGATACCAGCAACAGTGCATTACGTGGGTAGCCGCGCGGGTTAACCCGCGGCACAACCCGCGTGAGCCTCTGTTCGTCCCAAATCCAGTGCACCACGCGGGTAGCCGCGCAGGTTTAACCCGCGGCACAATCCGCGTGAGCCACTGTCTCCCACACGAAACAGTGCACCACGCGGGTAGTCGCGCGGGTTAACCCGCGGCACAACCCGCGTGAGCCACTGTTTCGTCTCACAAACACCAATTTACTTTATTAACAATCCCGGGTCATAGTTGGCTTACACGAGTGTGCACTCCACACCTCCTAACTCGTGTTATAGCTTAGCTACAAACCCCATTATTATCTTTGCGAATCCAATTACACAAAATGACCGATGATTTCACTAAAATCACCAACATGGTTTACATACTTTGAGCCTTATGAAACACAATCATTGTGCTTAATTCTTTCATACACAAACACGAGCACACAGAAAATCCGTTTTTCTGTCAGGACATTCATAGAAAATACCTTGTGTTTTTCAATGATTGAATGGAAGTCCTGGGGAGTCATCATCAAACCAACTCCTTAAATTGTACATTCGTTGTACACAGTAACTTAGTGTTATTGACAGGCATTCCTAACTGTTTCATGTGTTGATTCAGGATTACAACTCCTAATTTGTCTGAATTTGAAAAGATTCAGATAAATACATTCATGAATTGACGGCTCTGTATCAGATCAATTGGGGGATAATGTTCCTACTTTGTCAAAGGCAGCTCCAAAAGAGTGCAGATTGGCAATTTTTAAAGAAGGAGAATGATAGTTTATCACAAAGGGGGAGAATGTTAAGTTCATGAAGATTGATCTACATTATTTAAAAGAGGGAGAAATTTCAAAGACTGAGTTGAAATTGATGTGTTTTGATGATCATGATTCTCACAATCATCAAAAAGGGGGAGAAAGTTTACAAAGATCAATTTCAAAGATAAAGTGAAAAGACGTGGATTTTATTCAAGACTGATGAAAAGAAATCATTCCGAAAGAGTCTGAAGACAATTTCAAAGACTTGATGATTCAAAGACAAATCAAGATGATTGAGAAAGTTAGTTTTTCTGAAGATGATCCAGAGATCAGAGAGATGAAGATATGAGATTAAAGATTGCTCAAAGATCAAAGATTCTTAAAGTTTCAAAGTTTAAAGATTTTTCAAGATTTCAAATTGTTTCAAAAGTTTTGTTGATCAAGACTTGTTGACTATTCAAATATGCTAAATGCGAAAGACTTTTCAAGATTTTTCAACAACATCAGAGACTAAAGATTGTCAGAGCTACAAAGTTTAAAGTTGTCAGGGTCAAAGTTTGAAGAATCAAAGCGCTGAAGATGATTGTCAAATTTTTTTAAATCTTGAATACAAAGGGGGAGATTGTTAGTGTATAATTGTATCCAAGATTTAATAGGAAAAGTCAATGTCATGTAAAGTCAACAAAGTCAACTTAGTGTCTTGAGTGTTTCTTTACTTAGAGAGTTTAGTGTTGTTTGAGAGTTTTAGTCCTTAGTATAAATAGTGAGAGTTGTTTTGTAAATCATGAAAAACTAAGCTTGTAATTGTCATATTTGTCAGATATATGATCTACTCTCTCTCTCTAGACTTTGATTGTCAGATCTTGAATGTTAGAATTGCTTGATTGAATCAGGGAAATACAATTTTATATCTCCTTGACCTCCACCATCATTCAGAATTTCTTCCTGAACTGAATTAACTGGATCAGAAGTAGATGTATATGGTGGACTAACATCTTCTTCAGATTCTGATCCCAAAGTAAAACCACAAGCAGATGAGTTGGGTACATTAGGACTGACAATTATCTCATCTCCATCGGTTGTTGGAGAAACAGAAGAGATAATTTTCGGTTCTGGAGCGGGCTGTCGATTATGATTAGACTTGAACATAATCGACTCATCGAAGGTCACATGTCGAGAGTGAATCACCTTTCGGGTGACCGGGTTCCAGATTCGGTAACCCTTGATTCCATCTGTATAGCCGAGTAGGAATCCCTTGGTGGCTCTGGGATCCAACTTGTCCTGACCTGTCACATGAATATACACAGGACATCCAAATACACGTATGTATTTCAAACAGATACAACCCTTACCCCTCCAAATTTCTTCTAGAATTTTCCCCCAATGGTTAAACACGGTAACCAATTCACAATGTGTACAGCAGTGTGAAGTGCATCAGCCTAAAACATTTTAGGGAAACCAGATGTAACTAACATACATCAGACTATTTCTAACAAGGTCCTATTCATCCGCTCGGAGACTCCGTTTGATTGCGGATCGCCAGGTGTGGTGTAGTGTCGGTGAATACCTCCACGTGAACAAAAGTCTTTAAAGTTACCACTAGTGTATTCACCACCATTGTCAATCTTAGCACTTTTAATTTTCTACCAGTCTCGACTTCGACAAGTGCTAACCAAGTTTTAAATATTTCAAAAACATCTGACTTTAACTTAATCACATACACCGAAAGTTTGTGCGAGAAATCATCAATAAAAGTAACATAGTACTTACCTCCACTGAGAGACTGTGTCGAAGATGGTCCCCAGACGTCTGTATGAACGTAATCGAGGATCCCTTTGATGTTGTGTTTTCCAACACCAAAAGAAACACGCGTCTGTTTACCCGAGACACATTCTGAACAAAAGTCCAGACTCGTAGGCGTGTCAACTACAATGAGTTTCCGCTTGCGCAAAATCTCCAAATTCTTTTCTGAAGTGTGCCCCAATCTAAGATGCCACAGATGGGTAGCATCTAAGTTTCTCGAACTATCCGCGACACACGCATCAGAACTGATTGTTTCGCCTACTAGATGAAACATGTTATTTTATGCCTGCTCACCCTTCATCACAATAAAGTTCCCTCTGGAGATGCGCATGCCCCCATTATCTATTCGAATCTTACAACCAAGTTTGGACAGTTGTCGAATAGAAATCAAAGAATGAGTCATAGACGGTACAAATTTAACATTTGATAAAGTTCGAATAGTACCGTCAAACATTTTGATTTTGACCGAACCGATGACCCGAGTGACACACGATGTACTGTTTCCCATATAAATATGGTTACCTTTGAACTCCTCGAAAGTAGTGAAACAATCTCGAAATGGTGTCATATGGCACGAAGCTCCGGTATCCAACACCCAACGCCTGTCGCCTTGTGGTGCAGTAACCGTTGCTGAGAAGCCTGTATCTCTTTCGGCTGCAACTGCTGAAGATTCTGCTTTGGTCTTGTCCTTGTTTTTCAAACTCGGATAATCTCTGACCCAATGACCTGGTTTGTGGCAGTAATTACAATTGCCACGTTGCTTAGATTTCCCGCGATGACCAGGTTTACGAGATTGGGAGCGGCCACGAGTTATTCCCCTGAGCTGATCGTCTTGGTCTCTTTCGGCAAATAGACCATGACTGTTGTGGTTGTTCTCTCGCGAACTGTTACCGATTTTCATCTGAATTCTCTATTCTTCACAGATCATCCCTGCTTTCACGTCAAACAAAGATATGGAATCTCTTCCATAAATAAAACTGTTAGTGAACTGGAAATATTTTTCGGGAAGTGAATACAACAGAATCAAGGCGGGTGCCTCATTATTTGTGGCAAAAATAGAATCTGTTGCCTTTAACTTCATTATGATGTCTTCGAATTCAGTCATGTGGGCCTAAATAGTAGTGCCTTCCTTCATTTTGAAGAACAGACACGACCTCATCAATAACAGTCGGTTAGTCAAAGTTTTCTTGACATAAAGATTCTCAAGTATTTTCCAAATCCCTACGGCTGTCTTTTCAAAAACGATTTCAGAAATTACATTTGGACCCATAGCCATTTATAAGATAGTGAAGGCCCAAGCCTCCATTTTCTTAGCTTCTAAGGTGGACATATCCGGATCTATTTCTTCTGGAGCAAAGACTACGGGGTGAACACCGTTTTTCCTAAGTGTTGTTCCTGTAGTAAACTATCATTTACCAAAATCACCCTCCCTGTTCCATTTTTCTATTCTAATCCCGACCCACGATAATTTAAAAGCACCTTTTTGATAAACATTTGGGTTCGGGGTGGAAACGGAACCGGCGAACCGATTTCCAGAATCAACAGACATTTTAACGAGCACTTATAGTGCGACCAAAAAAAATATACAATCTAAAACAAATTTAGATCTAGCAGCTCTGATACCAATTGTAAGGGTCGGTGACAGTTGCAAAATCGTATTTCAAGTGATTTACGGTCCCAAAAAGTGATAACAATAAATCACGTGCAACTGACCCGTTACAACAAATGTGGAATAATGAGATCTGAATATTGTATATTTTGGTCTATTGATTCATACCGATCCACAAACATAAATATAGCAGTTATCGAATATACGATAAAATATAACGAAACAGCAAATAAATCGTGACAGCAATATTTAACGTGGTTCCACTATCAGTGTGATAGTGTACATCCACAGGGAGAGAGAGATCTTTATATTACCAACCGAGAGAAAATTACAACGTGTTTACGAGATCCTTGGATCAACAAATCAGCCACCCAAATGTTCCTCCAAAAAACAAGATATATAAATATATATATATATATATATATATATATATATATCAACGATATATATATATGGCAAAGGGAACAAAGAAAAGAAGAAGGCTAAAATGGCTCTTTTCTTAACTGATGGATTTGGGGTGGTTCAAATTCAATGGCATGCATCCATATTTATATGGATGAAAAGAGAAATATGACAAAGTGTATAGAGGTTGACTTTCATAAAGGCTAGGTTGGAAGAAAAAAGAGAAAAGAAGCAATACGGATGGCAGGCATATGGTATTCCCAAAGTCTCCAACAAATGTCTTCTAATAAGACAAAGATCAAAGAAGTCTTCCAAACAATGTGTGGCTTAAATTAATCCACATATCCATGCATCAAGCACTTGTACATAGTGCTTGGTGAATTGCACAACAAAAAAAACTTATCTGATTTAAGTTTTCAACACTCCAGCCGGTCCCGAATGATCGTATTTTTGCACTTTTTTGTTCCTGAAGTTGGTGGTGGAAATCAACGTGCAAGAGTAACTTCATTTGTTTATTTTATCGTAGGTTTTTCTTATATTCTAAAAATGGCAGTTTCTGTCTTGATTCGAGGTTTGATAAGTTTTTTTTATCCTGAAATTTGGATGCTAATCATTTTTTTGTTTGATTAATGCAAGGTCTTAGACTTGAGGTGTGCTTACTTGAACTACTCGGAGATCGTGAAAGTATCTATATATGCAGATGGATTTTTTATCGGCGACAATCAAATGAGAGTAAGCACACAACTTAATAATTGTCTCCCTGTTTGTTGTATTGTGAATATTTTTTATGTTTCTTTTGATTGTAGCAACTACAAATTTGGCAGATAGTTTGTTATGGAATTTGTGTTTGATAGACAATTACATGCTTTGGTATTCATAGGAACAATATAAGGCTTTCCAAGTAGGTTTCGATTGATGTTGGAACCTTCAACGATACAACGGAAGTCAATAGAGGAACCTAAGAACTAACAAGGTATAAGAAGTAGATCAATCTCATAATTATTGTTTGCTCTTGATAGATGATAGAAAAAAGAATTTAAGATTGGTATATTTGATCAACATATTATGATTTGGAATGAGGGGTTTGACGGTTGATATATTTGGCTCGGTAATGGGGTCCTTTTCTTGGTTTTCATATCTGTTGGGAGCTTTATCTAAATGTTGTTCATAGAATTATTTGGGGATGGATTTTCTTATCTTATTGTATCAGGTTTGAATCTACATTATTCTGGTCTTGGCTACTGTTGATGTATCTGTTTGGGAATAGTCTGTATTCCTGGTTGGGAGCTGTTTGAATTCAGAATGCTTGGAGGTTTAATTGGTGCCTGTTGTTTGAAATAACCAATGTTCAAACCAGTTATGATTTTGTCAAATTGGGTGTTTGGTTCTATTTTCATCAGCTTCTACACTGGATCCACATCTGTTTCGAAGTTCTTTTTGGTTTTAAACCATATCTTTTGTATCCAATTATTGGAAATTTCTTACACATGGGGTTGTTGTTTTTTGGTTTAAATTTCTTCAAAAGTTGGTTTCTGGATCTAAGGACCACGGGTTTTGGTTCCTCTCTAATGGTAGTTGTAATTCTCTTAGTCTTCTCTGAATGGATGGTTCTGATTTGTTATCTAAACACGGGTTGTTGTTTAGATGAGTTTGTTTGCAATGGCCTTTGTCCACATTGCAAAATTTCATTTGGATATGCATTTTAATATTATGGAGATAATGAGGTTGATTAGAATTTGGGTTGTTTTTTATTTACCTTTGTCTATTTATATGCTTTCGGCTCCTTGCCTGTCTGTCTGTTCAGAATCTCCACCTTGTTTTGTTGTTGTTTTGGTTGTACCGAAATAAGGGGGATTTAATGTATAGAGGTTAGTCTCAAGCAATGAATCTATTAGGGAGTGGAGTTTGGGGTAATAATTGTTGTTTCTTTTTGAACCTGTGTGATGGATCAAAAGATGTAGATGTTCTCAAGTTCACATTAGAAGCAATTGGTGCATTGGTTGAGCTGTAC
Organism: Arctium lappa; assembly: GCA_023525745.1. Lineage (NCBI taxonomy): Eukaryota > Viridiplantae > Streptophyta > Magnoliopsida > Asterales > Asteraceae > Arctium > Arctium lappa. Next base: position 49,049,631 of record CM042057.1, read on the forward strand.
GGATGGGGTTTTCTTTAAGGAGGTTAGAGAGTGACACATGGAATGACTAGGGGATTTCCTATGATCATTACATGAAAACATGTGAATTTTATTGTTTTTCTTTGTAATCTTGATAATTGATGCTGCACAAACTATTACTAGTAATAAATAATATTTACTTTACAGAATCAGAGGACATTTCGTCCCAAAAAAAGGAGTACGGTTGAGCTCTCCCATCCATCCTTACTCACTTTTTGGCATCTTTTATTGAAACGATCAACTATGATAGCATTTCAAAATCTGCCTTTAGTTTCATATTCCCACAACTAGATGAAACTTATTTTCATTGTGTGTGCAAGGTGCACAGCTAAGGAAACACACTGATGCTACTTTGTGTGATGATTTTTTTTTATGGGAATTAGTCATTTTTTACTGGTAAAACATAGATTTAAGCTCCTACGGTAGAATGTTACAATTCTTCTATCTACTAGATACGACATTCATCCATTTTATATGATGTATCATATGAGGTATGCATGTGTAGAGTAGTCTTGCTTTAATCGATTTATTATTTGTTTGGAGTTGAATTGTGAACACTAAAAACCCATCAACTTCTAGCAATCTATCAAGTTTTTCTTTAACTGGTAACATCAGTTTTACAAAACTAACATGTCAAACTCTCTAAAACCTTCCAAATTTTTTCACCCACCTACCTCATTCTTACCCGTCCACACCTAGTCTTGTCCAATTGTGTTCGGTAAAATCCGGTCCACAAGTTTCGAATTTGAACCTGTTGTGTAATTGGGCAAAGTCATTTCGCCTTTTTGCACGTCCAAGGACTTTTCAATTTCTATTTACAATAAAATCATACTCTGCTCGCCCGATGCATTGCACGGGCACACAGCTAGTATATATATATATATATATATATATATATATATATATATATATATATATATATATATATATATAATATATCACTTATTTTGTAAACCCACTTTATCCTGTGAACTTGTAAACCAAGGGTATTTAGGTCTTTTTTCCCAAATTCATAATTTTAGGATTATTCATATTTTTAGGAACAACCACCTTCCTTAATTTTCTCACTTATCTCCATCTCTCTCTCTCTCTCTCTCTCATGATCCACCATCACCATCCAGTTCCCGGCGACGTCCTCCGACTCCGGAAACCTCCCTCCAATTCCGGCGAATTTCATAAACTGTTTGAGTTTCATATATTGTTTTTTCATAAGTTCATTTTTCTAATTTTTTAAGTTTTTTAATTTTCATAAACTGTTTTTTCGAAATTTTCACGTTTCATAATCTGATTATTTATATGAGAAAAATATATGAAACTTAAAAATCCGATTATTCTTATGGTATAAAATAAATGAAATTTCGAAAATACATGATTATTTCGAAATTTTCTGATTATTCATATGAGATAAAATATATGAAACTTCAAAATCCAACAAACATATTATGAAACCGTTTATGAAATTTGAAAATTTTGAAAAAAATAGTTTATGAAACTTAAAAAACTTGAAAATTTCAAAAAACGGTTTATAAAACTCGCCGGAATTGGGGGAGGTCGCCGGAGTGGGAGGAGGTCGCCGCCAGTGGGAGAAGGTAGCCGGAGTGGAAGTAGGACGCCAGAATTGGATGGAGAGGATAGATCATGAGAGGAAATCGTCGGAATTCGGGGGTAGGAGGTCGCCAGAATTTTACGAGAGAGGGAGAGAAAGGGAAGGAGATACGGAGATAATTGAGAAAATTAAAGAAATGATATAACCAAAATTAGATAAATTCAAATTAGTTATTAATTCAAAATTTAAAATTTAAATTATTTAAAACCTATTCCCAAACTACCATTTCCCTCCCTTTCCCTATTTTTTTAATAAATTTAAATCCGGAAATTTCTCAACCGTTGATCAAAATAATGGATATCCTAGATTAGTTTACATAGTTCACAAGATTAAACGGATTTACAAAAGAAGCTCCCTCTCTCTCTCTCTCTCTCTCTCTCTCTCTATTATGCAACCCTATATATTCCTACAACCCTTACAACCTAATCTTGAACGTTCATTTCATCATCAACGGCCATGGATGTAAAGGTGGCAAATTTGTAATTTTTTACTGATGAAAGGGCACGATAGTCATGAAAAATATAGAATTAAGGGTAATTTGGGGATAATGAAATCCATGTCGGATGAAGATGATGATGATAAGATAACTTCCTTAGAGCAACTCCAACATTGACACCAAATAAAACACCAAATTTGGTGGGCCCATCAACACAAAAAAAACTCAACTCCAACCATCATCTAAAAAAACACTGTAACACCCCAAAATTTGGGACAAACAAAAATTTCTGGAAAAAGGAAATGTGGTGATTTGATATATTCATGTATATGAAGTAATGACAAATAACATACAAGACATGTATCTCAGTTAAAAATGGTTAGAAGAACTCACAATCTAGGTTTTATAGAAAACCCTAGAAACTTGCAAGAAACCCTAGGAATGGATGGAGGAAGAAGATGATCTTGAATCTTGAGATCCTTGGTTGAAATCCTTGCTTGGGGAAGCTTGATTCTTGCAATAAATGTAGTGGATGATGATTGGTAGGCTTTAAGGTTCGATCTTGGGGAGTAATTAGTGAAGAGAGAGTTTGAGAGGAAGTAGATGACGGTTTAAATGAAAATGGGGGCTGAAATCCCCATTTAATTCGCCAGGGTGTCCGCGCGAGTTGTGGCGCGGGTTGACCCGCGTGGTTACCCGCGCCGGCCACTGGTTGCACAAGCGAACAGTGCACCGCGCGGCTTATGGCGCGACCTAACCCGCGTAGCTACCCGTGCGGGGCACTGTTTTCCTGCAGTCTTCCCATTAAACAAAAATTTAGAGTGTTACAATCCCCCCACCTAATAAGGATTTCGTCCCCGAAATCACGACTGATCAAAATAAGTGAGGGTATCTCCTCTTCATATCCTCTTCCGACTCCCATGTCACATTCGTACCTCGGTGGTGTTTCCATTGAACCTTTACCATTGTCACCTCCTTATGTCGCAATTGCTTCGTCTTTGACTCCAAGATGTCTTCCGGCTCCTCAACGCACCGGTTGTCGTTGTCTACCCGAATCTCTGTTAACGGTATAACACTCTCTTCTTCCGCCAAACACTTACAAAGGTAGCATATGTGAAATGTAGGGTGAATCCCGTTCATTTCAGGTGGTAGGTCCAGTCTGTAAGCTTGAAGTCCGATCTTTTCTAAAATCGTGAAGGGTCCAAGGAAGCGAGGACTAAGCTTCCCGCGTTTCCCGAAACGGATGATCCCCTTCCATGGTGACGTCTTCAACATAACTCGTTCCCCCACCTGGAACTCGACCGGCCTTCTCTTCTTATCCGCATAGCTCTTTTGGCAATCTTGTGCCGCTTTCAAATGTTCCCGAATTCCTTTAACCTTGTCCGCTGTTGCTTGGACGATTTCCGGTCCCGCAAGTTGTTTTTCTTCTGCCCCGAGCCAGCAAACCGGGGTCCTGCACTTCCGTCCATATAGATCCTCAAATGGTGCCATCCCGATACTCGAATGAAAACTGTTATTGTACGCAAATTCCACCAACGACAAGTGTGAAGCCCAGTGTCCTCCAAAGTCTATGACACATGACCGAAGCATGTCAAGAGTCTGAATCTTCCTTTCACTTTGCCCGTCGGTTTGAGGATGATAGGACGTGCTCAACTTGACCTTCGTGCCCAACTCTCTTTACAATCCGTCCCAAAACTTGGAAGTGAACCGACCGTCCCGATCTGAAACTATGGATTGTGGGACACCGTGTCGTGACACCACTTCATCAATATAGAGCTTAGCTAGTTTATCCATCGGTAAAGTCTCTCGCATTGCTAAGAAATGTGCGCTCTTGGTGAGTCTATCCACCACTACCCAAATAGTGTTGTGCCCCTTCAAGGTCTTCGGTAGTTTGGTGACGAAGTCCATGGTGATGTGCTCCCACTTCCATTCTGGAATGGTCAATGGTTGCAAGCTTCCATAAGGTCTTTGGTGCTCCACTTTGACTTGAAGGCAAGTGACGCATCTTTCCACGTAATTAGCCACGTCGAGCTTCATTACCGGCCACAAATAATGAAGTTTCAAATCCCTATACATCTTGGTGCTACCGGAATGTATGGAGTACTTTGACTTGTGTGCCTCCGCCAAAAGCAGCTCACGGTTTCCTCCGATCTTCGGCACCCAAATCCTCCCTTGGAAGAGTTTAAGACCGCAACTATCTTCCGTCAGCAACTCCCGCTGCTTCACCATAACTTCGGCCTTGAGATTTTCTTCACAAAGTGCCTCGGCTTGACTCCTCTTGATGTCTTCCATTAAGCAACATCGATCCTTGAAAGAGTGACTTTGACTTCATTCCCATAACTTTTCCGACTCAAAGCATCCGCCACTACATTGGCTTTACCGGGGTGGTAAAGTAATTCACAGTCGTAATCCTTCAAGAGATCCAACCACCTTCTCTGTTGCATGTTTAGCTCTTTTTGATCGAAGATGTACTTCAAACTCTTATGATCGGTGAATAAAGTACACTTCGTCCCGTAGAGGTAGTGTCGTCATAGCTTCAAGGCGAAAACCACCGCCGCCAACTCCAAGTCGTGCATAGGATAATTTTTCTCGTGATCCTTGAGCTGTTGTGATGCATACGCGATCACTTTCCCCCTTTGCATCAAAACGCACCCGAGACCTAACTTAGAGGCGTCGCTAAAAACCACAAAGTCTTCGGATCCTTCGGGTAAGGATAGGATCGGTGCTTCACATAACTTCTTTTGAAAAGTCCGGAAGGCTTTCTCTTGTGTTTCGGTCCATAAGAACTTAATGTTCTTCCTTGTTAATGATGTGAGTGGAGAGGCGATCTTCGAAAAGTGTTGAATAAACCGTCAGTAGTAACCAGCTAAGCCCAAGGAACTCTGTTGATCCAAACTCTCTCAGTGATTTGATAAAGACCCTCTTCTATACTTAGTGAAAATTACGTTTTAATATGTATTGGTGTTTCACCATCAGCGATCAGACTGAGTCTGTTCAGTTATCGCTGATAGTCTCTCTCATAAACATTTCTATGTATTAGTGTTTCACTATCAGTGATCAGACTGAGTCTGTTCAGTTATCACTGATAGTTTCTGAAGTAAACAGCCAACGTAATCCCTGAAGACAAGTCTCGCGTCAACATATGTTCATAGCTGAATCGAAGACGAAGCTGCTGAATATAGAGAAGTCTACTAGTGATTTGATGCGGATATCAGTGAAGCAAAGACAACTCTACATATACGCGAAGGAACATGAGGAAAAGCTTCAGCGATAGCTGAACCTCTTTATCTCTAAAAGAAGAGATATTCAGCGATCAAAAGATCACAAAGCTTATGTCTCAAGTTTCCTTTTGTCTATCCTTGCACAAACTAGTACTATGTGTCAGAACGGACATGTCTCTGCCACCATACGTACAACAACTCTGTCAACTACACTGTTCATGACCCGGCCGAAAGCATGTCTCCCAAAAGTAAGACTCCCAAAGCCAATCTGTGAACGCTACGTGTAAAGTGCCTTGCCATGCATTTAATGCATAGGGTATAAATAGGAAGTTCACCCCTCCATCTGTGGGTGTGCTCAATCCTTGAACTCCATATAGAAACCCTTGTTTTATATATCTCTTAAATCCCCCATTCTCTGAATTTCTTGTGCAATCATCTTAGTGTTTCTTAAGTTTGTTTAGATTGAGTCTATCTTAATCTTATTCCGCAACAAACTTGTAAATTGTATTTTGATTTATCAATAAACAATTTATTAAACTTTAATTTCTGTGTTTGTATTCAACCCCCCCCCCCTTCTACAAACTTGTTAAGCACCTCCGGGACCAACAAGTGGTATCAGAGCAGTTTGTTTAATCTAATAAACAAGATCTTGCTAAATACTCTTCCTTGCTATTCTAAAATGGCACTAAACACAAACACAAACTACTATGATAATGGTTCACTTTCTAAACCTCCTCGATTTAGCAGAGATAACTTTTCTCTATGGAAAAATCGAATGATGCTATTTCTTGAAGGTGCGGATCCTACTATACCTGAATATATAGAAAACGGACCCTGTGAACCTGTTAGAATTATAGTTGTTGTTCCCGCTACTGCCACCACTGAAGCTGTCCCTGAACGATATGTCGTTAAGGAAATAAGACAGTGGAGTGATGAAGATAAAAAGAAGGTAGGCATAGATGCAAGAGCAAAGACCATCATCTCAATGGCTCTGCCTGATGAAGTTTTCCATTCCATCATACATCTGAAAACTTCTAAAGAAATGTGGGAAACAATATGTGTTCAATATGAGGGCACCACTGAAATCCAAGAGACTCGAAAGATTAACTTGGTAAGACAGTATGAAAGTTTTATCGCTGGAAAGAATGAATCTCTTTCTGACATTCATCAGCGGTTTAACTGCCTAATCATTGACCTAAGAACTGTTGGAAGGACCTATTCTAATTCTGAGGTCCTAACAAAATTCTTGGAAAGTCTTCCTGAAAGCTGGGACAGTTATTCAATATGTCTTAAGCTGACAAAAGACTTACATACTCTCTCTCTAAGCACTCTGTATGGAATATTTCTCAACTATGAGCAATCTAATCTCCTGAAGAAGAATCTTGTAAAAGATTCTAAAGACTCTAAAAGCACTCCTGTTGCTTTAGTCTCTTCAGAGATAATTCCATCTCAGCGATCTAAACTCACCATCACTGAGTTAGATTCTGAATCTGAGGATCTATCAGACCCTGATCTTTCAGAGTTTGATGAGTCCTTAGCACTCTTGACAAACTCTTTTAAGAGATTTGCAAGAAAGAGTAACTTCCGAAGAAGTAAACCTCTCTCTCTTACTGAAAAGCCAAAATCAACTCCGGTTGATAAGGCTACTGCCACTTGCTATAACTGCGAAAAAATTGGACATTTTGCTAGTGAGTGCAGGTCGAAAAAGGTCTTCAAACCTTCTAACTCAAGAAGATCCAGTGATGACAAATACCATAAGCTGAAGAGCAAATATCAAAAGCTGAAAAGCTACCAGCAAAAAGGTAAAGGTCTCATCGCTGAAGAACATGACTGGCTGAATCAGAAGAATCATCTTCTGATGAAGAGGAAGTCGCTAATCTTTGCCTCATGGCTGAGATTAAAGAAGAAGTAGAAGAACCATCTGAACCTTCTATGAGCTACATATCATCTCAGGTATCTATCTCTACAAATCCCTCTCTGCCTGAAGCTGAGAGAAGTCGTGTTGTTGATGTACTGACAATTGACCTTTATAATGCTCTAAACAACAAAACTCAAGATGAGAATAAAAATGTACATTTAACTCAAGAGCTAGAGAAATGTCATGAAAAGATCAGTGAACTAAATCTTTTAGAAGAAAAGTTGAAAGATCAAGTCATTATAAATGAAATCATCAGCATTGAACGCGAACAAGCCATTGCTGCTCTAAAAGCAGAAAAGGCTCATGTTGAAAAATGGTGCAAATCATCAACAAAGATCTCTGAGATAATAAATGCTCAAACTCCTGAAAGTGATAGAACTGGTCTTGGTTTTTGGACACCACAGGATGATCCTAAAGAAGAAAGTTCATCGCTTAAGTTTGGAACTTTTGTCACATCTTTCTTTGACACTTCTTATAATCAATTCTATCCCTGTTCTTCTTCAAATCCCATCACTGAGGAAAAATCCAAAGACACTAAGTCTACGGATAAAGGAAAGTCCATTATCCTTCCTCAGAAGGCAACCAGGAAAGCAAAGCTGAAAATTCCTTCTAAACCTTCAGCTAAGCTATCCTCTAGCTCTGTGATAGAAATTTTTTATCTCTGTCCTCCAAAGCTAAAGATTGACCTTAGACCAACGAGATCTGTAGAAATGAAAATCCCTCCTATATCTCATGAGAAAAGCCTTCTCGGACCTGGTCCTGCTCATCTTAAACTTGCAAAACCTTCTACTGATCCTAAAACCATTTTCAAATACATAAAATGTTATCACTGTGGTTTTACTGATCATATTGCAAGTAAATGTCCAAATGCCACCAAAGCTGATAAAACAGCTAAAGTGAAGAAAAATGCCTCTAAGGCCAAGAAAGTCACCAAAGTTGAAAAATCAACCAAAGTGAAAGATACCACTAAGGTTAAGAAATTAACCAAAGTGAATATTACCATTGAAGCTGATTCTTCATCAGCTGTGAGGACTGTTGAATCTTCATTATCCACTAACTCTGAAGGACCCATTGAAAAGTGGGTACCAAACAACGCTTAATCTTTCTTATGAATGCAGGGATCAAAGGGCATCTGGTATCTCGATAGTGGATGTTCTCGTCATATGACTGGACAAAGAGACCTGCTCACTGAATACAAGGAAGAGAAAGGTCCCTCTGTGACCTTTGGTGGAAATGGAAAAGGATTTACCCGAGGGTTTGGTGTCCTTAGCAATGGGACAACTACCTTTCGAAGAGTCGCTTATGTAGATGGACTGAAGCACAACCTTCTAAGCATCAGTCAGCTATGTGACAAAGATTACGAAGTTCGCTTTTCTAAGAAAGCATGTTCAGTGGTAGATGAAAAAGGAAAACTTGCTCTCAGTGGTCATCGCAGAGAAAATGTCTATGTAATAGATATGGACTCTACTATCACTGATAACTTATGTTTTCTCTCTAAGGCCTCTTCTGATGTCAACTGGCTATGGCATAAAAGGCTCTCTCATCTAAATTTCAAAACCCTGAATTCTCTCTCATCTAAGGAACTGGTTTCTGGTCTTCCTCAGCACTCATATGCTAAAGAATCTCTCTGCTCAGCATGTGAAAAAGGAAAACAAACAAAAGCAAGTTTCAAGTCGAAACAAGTTTCCACAATGACAAGTCCTCTTCAGCTCTTGCATATGGATCTGTTTGACCCGGTCAACATAAAATCAATAGCTGGAAAGAAATATACACTTGTCATTGTAGATGAATATTCTCGCTACACCTGGGTTATCTTTCTTCGCTATAAGAGTGATACTCCAGAAGAACTAATATCTTTTGTGAAAAAGATGGAAGTGCTGAACAATCTTACTGTTCGCTCAATAAGAAGTGATCATGGAACTGAATTCAAAAACAGTTCCCTGAACAATTTCTTTGAGAACAAGGGAATCTCTCACAACTTCTCTTCAGTGAGAACACCTCAGCAAAACGGAGTCGCTGAAAGAAGAAACAGAACAATCATAGAAGCTGCTAGATCAATGCTCAGCGATTCTCATCTCCCTACTCAATTTTGGGCATAAGCTGTAAACACTGCATGTTTTACTCAAAACAGATCGCTGATAATAAAGCGATTTGGTAAGACAGCTTATGAACTTTTTCTTGGAAGGAATCCTTCTATCAGTTTTCTTCATATCTTTGGTTGTCAGTGCTTTATCTTAAACAACAGAGATCAACTTGGAAAGTTCGACCCAAAAGTTGATGATGGAATATTTCTAGGATATTCCTCCATCTCCAAAGCCTACAGAGTTTTCAACAAGAGAAGACAAACCGTAGAAGAAACAATTCACGTCACTTTTGATGAAACTCGCTCAGCGAACTCCAAACCAATCGCTGACAATGAAGAGTTAAATGCTTGGATGCTTTCTCACTACAGAGAAACAGAACCTTTCTTCTCAAACCATCAGCATTCTGATCCTCCAACCGCTGATGATGATCCGATCATTATACATCCTACCGCTGAATCCATTTCATGGGTCTCAGCAGAACCTCTAAACACATTACTACCATCAAATCTGCCTTCATCTGAAAACCTTTCTAGTGAATCTACTCAACAGTTAATCGTTGATGAACCTCAAACGTCGTCATCAGTAAACATTCCAATCGTTGATCCAACCTCTGAGTTAAGCAATCATGCTCCTGCTCAGCGATGGACCAAAGATCACCCAATAGATCAAATTCTTGGTGATCTCGAAGCAGGTATTCAGACACGACGAAGCTCAGGTAATATCTGTCTCTTTGTAAATTTTCTCTCTTTAATAGAACCAAAGAAGACTGATGATGCCCTCAGAGATCCAAACTGGGTCAACGCTATGCAAGAAGAGCTGACTGAGTTCTCTCGAAACAAAGTTTGGAATCTCGTTCCTAGACCATATGATAAAACTGTAATAGGCACCAAATGGGTGTTTAGAAACAAGTTAGATGAACATGGAACTGTAACCCGCAACAAGGCTCGACTTGTTGCTCAGGGATACAGATAAGAGGAAGGCATAGACTATGATGAAACCTTTGCCCTTGTGGCCAGGCTCGAAGCAATTCGACTATTCTTAGCTTATGCAGTCTATAAAGACTTCATCGTTTATCAAATGGACGTAAAATCAGTGTTCCTAAATGGAAAGCTGAATGAAGAAGTCTATGTAGAACAACCACCAGGATTTTATGATCCTACGTATCCAAATTATGTTTATAAATTGGATAAGGCTCTCTATGGTCTAAAACAAGCCCCTCGAGCTTGGTATGACACTTTCTCATCTTTTCTTATCTCTGAAAATTTTGAACGTGGCAAAATTGATAATACGTTGTTTTTCAGAAAGATAAAAGGTCATATAATTCTTGTACAAATATATGTTGATGACATAATATTTGGTTCTACTAACCCATCTTTGTGTACTCGCTTCGCTGATAGAATGAAGAAAGAATATAAAATGAGTATGATGGGTGAGCTGACATATTTTCTTGGTCTTCAGATTAAACAATCTGACAAAGGTACTTTTATCTGCCAAGGTAAGTATGTTAAAGATATGCTGAAGAAGTTTGATCTCACACAAACTTCAGCGATGAAGACTCCTATGGCACCACCCCTGACATAATATTTGATAGGCTCCCTGGTGTATCTAACAGCGAGCCGACCTGACATTATGTACTCTACTTGTTTATGTGCACGCTATCAATCTGAACCCAAGGAATCCCATCTGATCGTTGTAAAACGAATTTTCAGATATCTGAAAGGAACTCCTAACCTCGGTCTTTGGTATCCCAAAGACTCAGGGTTCGATCTAACTGGTTATTCTGATAGTGATTTTGCAGGCTGTAAACTCGACAGAAAGAGTACCACTGGTGGTTGTCAACTCCTGGGAGGAAAGCTGGTAAGCTGGACAAGCAAGAAGCAAAATTCTGTGTCCACTTCCACAGCTGAAGCTGAATACGTAGCCGCTGGAAGCTGTTGTTCTCAAATCTTGTGGATGAGAAATCAACTATTAGATTATGACCTTCAGCTGTCAAAAGTTCCTATCTATTGCGACAGCACTAGTGCTATAGCCATAGCTAATAATCCAGTGCTACATTCAAAGACGAAACACATAGAGATCTATCACTTTATCAGAGATCATGTGATAAATGGTGATATTGAACTTCACTTTATCCCTACTGACTTTCAGCTTGCTGATTTATTCACCAAACCTCTTGATGAGACAAGGTTCAACTTTCTCATCAGTGAGCTTGGAATGCTGAACCTCGAAGAATAATTTTTCAGCGTTCATGTATTGTGTCAGTAATCAAAAGTTCCCCTCTCATTGTTCTCTCTGATAAACATTCTGACTCTCAGGTATGTTCTCTCAACTGAATCTTAACTCAGTTAAGATGTTTTTCTTCAAAATATAAACTTTAATCACTGAACTTTATTCAAATGATTAAAAGCTTTTGAAAAATACATTAATCACTGATATTTCTAGTCAGTGATCCTTTAAAAGGAAAATCTATCCCTATCTTTACCATCAGGGATACTTTCAAAAAGGAAAATCTATCGCTGATTTTTCTTCAGTGATAATTTCAAAACGGAAAAATGAAACGTCTCTCTCTCCTATGACGTCATTTGAGCGGATAATCCACGACACGCCTTTTCTGACACGTTCGTCCGTTGCTCTTCTATCCAATCAACTTCGTGGAACGTGTCAATGTCATGATGATTCTTTTCACTGAACGTTCGTCCTTCTCTCTCTTCTCTCTCTTCGTATAAAAGGAATTCTTATCTCCTTTATACGGTTTACGCTTTCAAAACTTTCAAAGCAAGAAACACTCTCTCTCTCTCTCAAGAACACTCAAGCAAGTAAACCCAGAACATTGAATCTGCAACTCCTTTTCTTCAAGATAAACAGGTTTTGCATTGTTCTTCGGATTCTTCTTATTCTTTTTAAAATCCTACTCGTTTTCTATGGATTTTATAAAACTTTTTTTCTAAAAACTAAAGATCACTCTTTCTGATTTTATGTTTTTTATAAAAACCTCTTGGTTTTTAACGTGTTCTTCATTCTTTCTACCCAGAACACTATTTTTTTCTATTCTTAAAAAATAACTCGATATTTTTTCCAGTTTCTTTCCTGATATGGAATCTGGTAAACATCATCTTATTTTTTAGTCTAAATCATTTCTTCTATTATGCTTCTTTCCATAACAGAAATGGCACAGTCTTCAATCGTTGCTTCCAAGCATGTACGATTCGCTATCAATGAAGTGGATATTACTAAATGTAATCACTTGGGAAGACTCGAGTTCAAAGCTGACAAATACCCACATCTGGTGGAAGCTGCTGAATTTCTCAAACAATCATGCATAGCTTACGCGATCACTGTGGATCCTAAGCCTTCCAAGACTCTACTCCAGCAGTTCTGGTTCACTGCTGATGCAACTGAACTCACCAACAAGAAAGGTGAACGAGTCCCTACTATCTCTTTCAGCACGGATTTGGGGCCAGGGAGCATGACCGCTCTTAGCCTCAGGAAATCTTTAAGATTCCCTGACAAACCAAAGAGTGGGTTCGACGCACTCCCCACTGATGCTGAGCTTATATCATTTCTGGATGCAATGGGCTATTGTTGGGAAAACAAACCGAGATCTTCAATTCCCAACAAGAAGCTCACCAAGATTCTCAAAGCTCAGATGCCTTCACAACTGAACTTTATCTTCTCCCACATAATTCAGTGCATGAGCGGGAAGAGTGGTTCGCTGGATCAAGCCAGCAAAACACAACTGCAGATGGCCTACTCCGTTATCGCTGGTCAAAACTTTGACTACGCCACAGTAATCTTTGAAGACCTGAGGTCGAGATTAGAGAAGCCTGAACGAGATCCCAAGATCTCGTACGTACGTTTCATATGTACGTACATCAAGTTCCTCTATCCCAACACCTATCCCACCAAAGATGATGGCACTTTTGCCAGGATAGGTCAACGATCACTGGAGGTAAAGCCACTCGCCAACGAGGTAAGTATCTCTCTCCTTCGCTCTCGTCTCTCTCTCCATTCTTCTTCATTTTCAGCGACCACGCAGACGGTTCCTTCGTCTGCTATCCCCGTCGCTACCACTACTTCCAAACGACCATCAGCTAGTCCGATTGGTCCTTCCAAAAAGGCCAAAAAGACTAAGGAAAGTACACCCTCTAGTACTATACCTGAGGGAACTTCTCAACAAGCTACCATAGATGCATTTGTGGGTCTTTCCTCCACAACTCAGCAGTCACTCAACCTGCCGTGTCAGCGATTTTTATCGCTGTCACATCATCAGTGACCCCACCTACTATCTCATTCGCTGAGATTAACCCCAACCCTACTTCTATCCCCATAACTCTTCCCTCTTCTTCTCATTTGGTCTCTGAACCCGCTACCTCTTCTTTACCTATAGGACCTGAACATCAAACTTTTGAGGAATCTATGCAGTTCTACAAAATGTTTGATACGTCAGGTACACCTATAATCCTAAACACTTCGTTCCCCACCTCTCCAAATAAGCCCGTATCTGAACTAACATTATTTTCAGGTCCTAGTTTGGCGTCTGTTGACACGCATGTCAACAGTCTGGGAGAAAAGGTGGACGCTCTCACCAACACCATTAACGACACCACCAGCGCCGTCAATCAGGCTGGTGAGGAGTTGAAGAGGTTGACCGCGACCTGCTCATCTAAAGCTGAGAACTCCCAACTTTCAGCTGTTGAAGAACAAGTCGTCCAACTCAAAGAGTCCTCTCAACTCTTTCAGGGGCGATTTGAGTCTCTTACCACTGAAGTTCGAGGTCTCTCTTCAAAGGTTGATCTCTGCACGTCCCTTCTTCAGCAAATTCTACAAAAGGTGAATGCACCAGCTCCAGCGCTGCCTCACTCCTTTACTGAAGATGATCGGGCCAACCTCAACATCGTTGTGGAATTCATCCATGATGCCACATGCGACATCCCTGCAGTTGAAGAATGGGTCAAGCGTCTGGAGGTTGACGTCCAAGTGCTAAAAGCTTCAACAGCTACTCCAGCAGCTGAGCAACCCCCTGCCGATGATAATGACAAAGTGGGGGAGAAAGCTGAAGAAACTTCTATCGCTGCTGCAAAGAAACCTCCCTCTCAATCTGAGGGGGAGAAGGCAAAAGAACCCTCATCTATTCATTCTCTTCTCTTTGAAGATGATGAGGAAGAAGACGATGAATAGGAAGATGATCTAGATCTTGATGATCAAGAAAAGGATCAACCCTCAAATGATGACGACGACGATGAAGAAGACCAATCTATGTGGTTCTCCAAGCCGAACGTCGCATCAGGGACAACTTCGCAAGAGGTTGTCAAAGCAGGGGTGAGAGGTGATACATCTTCAAGCGCTCCTTCGCAAAGCAAAGACAAGCAACCAATCGCTGAAGAATGCTTGAGGACTGGATCACAATCTGAGGGGGAGCATCCTTCTCAGGTATGTCTTTCAATTGTACCACTCTCCTACTCTTTCCAAACCCCTATTTCCTTCTAGCCTTTATCTCTCTTTTTTTAAAATATACACTTATCCCTTCATTCTTTCATTTTCTATCCAGACAGTTCTCACCCCTGCTTAAGGGTTCTGAACTACAAATAATTCCAGCTACTATCGCTGAAGAAATAATCCCAATCTCTATCACTGAGATTGATGAAGAAGAAGAAGAAGATTACCTGGTCCATCCAGGAAGGCCCTCTCAACCATCTCATTGGTCAGAGGAAGTGATGAAGAAAAGAGTTGAAATGATTGCTCAACTAGAAAGTCAACGGCTGAAAGTTCCTCTTCAAACATCCACAGAGCTCGACTTCCTTACTGAAGCCGAAATAGAAGAATCTGCCAAAGCTGAGAAGCTGATCGCTGAATGCAGACAAGATGCCCAGCTCGCCTTAAAGATTCAATCTTCTCAAGTCAAGGACAAAAAGCTAAAGAACAAGCCTGTGGAAGTTGAAGCTGCACTGCTGAAAGAAATTGAAGAGGAACGCTCCAAAGAACAAGAGAGAAACGACAAGTCTATCAAATGGTGCAAACAGAAGATGGATTATCGTTCTGATCTTCTTCCGATATCAGCCGTGACTATCTCTGGTCGCAAGAAGAAGGAACAACTCTCAGTGACCATGGAGATTACCAGAGATGATGGAACCCAAAAAGCTATGTACGTATCCAAACTTGAGAGCTTCGGATTTACGGAATGGTTAGAGTTATGGGATGCGCTGAAGAAATCCAAATCTACATACAGAGGCTACGTTGAAGGACTTCTTGAAGCCCTCATAAATAGAGTCACTTCTATACTGAAGCTGCCATCTCCTCTTCCTCCCAAATCTTTGAAACTCAAAAGAAGAATTGGATCCTCCTCCTCTGAAGACGTCGTCATCATCAGGAATGAAACTTCTATCAAATTTTCAAGAGATGAACTGTTTGGTCCTCCTCCCGATCTTTCAGCTCTGGATCTATCTCTGCCTCCTGGTGGTCCTTTCCAAGGTGGTCAAGTAATTGACGATCCTTATGGAGTGTTCTTCAGAGATGATGATGAGGAACTCAGATTTCAAAGAGTCTCTGAGATTCCTATCTGCCCTCTGAATCATCTCAAGGATCTCTTATGCTTATGGTGTGACTTCTTCCCTGCTACTGAGAAAATCAAAGAAATTATCAGCCAAGAATCTTTGGAACGAAGACAGAAAGGAGAAGAAATACCTGAATATATGATCAATCCTCCTAAGTTCTCTATTAATAACTGATAGATTAGTTTCCTTTTCTGTAATCTGTTAGTTATACTTACAGTAGTTAGTTATTCACTTGTACTTATGATTTTCATATCTTGTAATTCTATCCCTAAATTAAATGAAAATTGCAGTGATGTACTTAACCCTATCAGTACTGTAAAAGATCCCTCAAAATAGTAATTGGGACATGCATGCTATGAGTCCTTTTTATTCCTATATTTTGAATCATAAAGTAATTTTCTTTAGTTACTTTGTCATTATCAAATAGGGGGAGATTGTTGATCCAAACTCTCTCAGTGATTTGATAAAGACCCTCTTCTATACTTAGTGAAAATTACGTTTTAATATGTATTGGTGTTTCACCATCAGCGATCAGACTGAGTCTGTTCAGTTATCGCTGATAGTCTCTCTCATAAACATTTCTATGTATTAGTGTTTCACTATCAGTGATCAGACTGAGTTTGTTCAGTTATCACTGATAGTTTCTGAAGTAAACAGCCAACGTAATCCCTGAAGACAAGTCTCGCGTCAACATAAGTTCATAGCTGAATCGAAGACGAAGCTGCTGAATATAGAGAAGTCTACTAGTGATTTGATGCGGATATCAGTGAAGCAAAGACAACTCTACATATACGCGAAGGAACATGAGGAAAAGCTTCAGCGATAGTTGAACCTCTTTATCTCTGAAAGAAGAGATATTCAGCGATCAAAAGATCACAAAGCTTATGTCTCAAGTTTCCTTTTGTCTATCCTTGCACAAACTAGTACTATGTGTCAGAACGGACATGTCTCTGCCACCATACGTACAACAACTCTGTCAACTACACTGTTCATGACCCGGCCGAAAGCATGTCTCCCAAAAGTAAGACTCCCAAAGCCAATCTGTGAACGCCACGTGTAAAGTGCCCTGCCATGCATTTAATGCATAGGGTATAAATAGGAAGTTCACCCCTCCATCTGTGGGTGTGCTCAATCCTTGAACTCCATATAGAAACCCTTGTTTTCTATATCTCTTAAATCCCCCATTCTCTGAATTTCTTGTGCAATCATCTTAGTGTTTCTTAAGTTTGTTTAGATTGAGTCTGTCTTAATCTTATTCCGCAACAAACTTGTAAATTGTATTTTGATTTATCAATAAACAATTTATTAAACTTTAATTTCTGTGTTTGTATTCAACCCCCCCCCCCTTCTACAAACTTGTTAAGCACCTCCGGGACCAACAAACTCCTTATTTCCGTTGGGCTCGTCGGTGGCTCCCAATTCATCATCGCATCTATCTTCGTTGAATCCACTTTCACTCCGTCCTTGGATACCACATGGCCCAAGAATTGGACTTCTTGGAGCCAAAACTCTCATTTCGAATTCGCAAACAACTTCTCCTTCCGAAGAATCTCCAAGACTTCTCGCAAGTGTTGTCGATGCTCCACTTCATCCCGAGAGTAGATGAGAATATCGTCGATAAAGACTATGACCGACTTGTCTAATAAAGGTCGACATACTCGGTTCATCAAATCCATAAAGACGGCCAGAGCATTGGTCAATCCAAATGACATGACTAGGAACTCGTAGTGACCGTATCTAGTCTGGAACGCCGTCTTCAGAATGTCGTTCTCCTTTACTCGCACTTGATGGTAACGGATCACAAATCTACCTTAAAGAAACATCCCGCTCCTTGAAGTTGATCGAAGAGGTCGTCGATCCGAGGAAGCGGATACTTATTCTTCACGGTGACCTTGTTGAGTTCATGGTAGTCTATACACATCTGCATAGACCCGTCCTTCTTCTTCACGAATAAAACTGGAGCTCCCCAAGGCGATGAGCTCGGTCGTATAAATCCCTTCTCTAGAAGTTCTTGAAGTTGTGTCATCATTTCTTACATCTCTGTTGGGGCTAGACGATAGGGAGCACGAGCGATCGGAGTGGCTCCCGGAGTGAGGTCGATGTGGAACTCCACTTGTCGTTCCGGTGGTAGCCCGGGTAGATCTTCCGGAAAAACATCCGGGTATTCGCGCACCACGTCCACATCTTCCACCTTCTTCGTTTCTAATTTTGTATCGATCACGTAGGCTAAGTACAAAACACACCCCTTGGCTAGGCTCTTGCGTTCCTTGAGTGACGAGGTAATCATGTTGGCTTTTCGGTTCTTCTCTCCGTAGATTATCACTTCGCCACCCTTCGGCAAGGGTACTCTAATCATTTTCTTGGAGCAAAAGATACCGGCATCATTTTTGGATAGCCAATCCATCCCAACAATCACGTCAAACCCCCCGATATCCGCCGGTAACAAATCTATTACAAAAGACTCCCCATCTACATCTAAAGTACAACCAAATAAGCATTCCCGAACTAACAATTGCTCTCCGTTGCTACTTTTGCCACTAGAGCATTAGTTAACAAGCTAGAAGGAGTAGTGAAATTCTTGCAAAACGAAGTAGACACAAATGATCGGTTTGCACCTGAATCGAATAAAACACGGGTAGATAGAGAGTTCACTAGAAACGTACCCGACACCACATCCGCCGTCTCCCCTCGCCTCATCTGTCGTCATTTAGAAGGCCTAGCTTGACGCCTTCGGTTGGTTTTCTTTCTTTGGCGTAACCCCGCTTGGAACCCCTTGGTTACCCCTCGCCAACTTAGGACAATTCCTCTTGATGTGTCCCGATTCCCGACATTCATAACATACTCCCATCGGCCGGGAGGGGCAATCCTTACTCAAGTGATCCTCCGACCACATTTGAAACATTCAGTAGAGCCGGAAAAAGGTTTCCGATTGCAAGGCCCGAGATGTTTACTCCTGCATTTAGGGCACCACTACGTCTCGCGCCTCAGCTCCATATTCCTCCCCCCGTTGAAGGGTTTGGATGGTCACACGGGCCCGGTCGGCCCTTCCCACTTTCTCTTTTCTCCTTGATGTTTCTTCTCTTCCTTGTCTTGTATCATGTCGTCCTCTACCAGCTGAGATGCCTCGATCACCTCTTGTAAGGGGCTCTTGTGAGCGTTCCTCGCGCCTGTCTTCATATCTGCCGGCAAACCCTTCACAAACGCCTTTATTTTCGCCCCCTCATCGGTTGCTAAGTACTCAACCAGGCTCAGTTTATCTATGAATTGTTTGGCGTAGTCAGCGACCGATAAGTACCATTCTTCAGATTTCGGAACTCATCTTCGATCTTATCCAACGCTCTCTCGTTGCAATACTTCTCCATAATTTTCTTCTTGAATATTGGCCAAGTGATTTGGGCTAAAACTTCCCGTGTAAGGGCCCTTCTGGTGACGTTCCACCAACTCAGTGCATCCCCTCTGAGCAATTGGGATGCAAACTTGACCCTTTGAGAGTCCGCACACTCGCTCGACTCAAACGACATCTCGACATCTTGAATCCACTTCATGCATGCAAGCGGGTCGGTCGTCCCGGAGAATTCTGGAGCTCGACTACAAAGAAACGTCTTGAAAGAGCAACCCCCATCCTTCTTCTTCTCAGATCTAATAGCATGCTCCTCTGTCCCTATGGCGGCCGGTCCGCCACCCGACCCATTCACCGCATTCTCCGCCATGGCCTCAGTTCGTCGGTGACTGGCATCACGGTCCTCTAACAGTTTCAAGAAAAATTCTTGTTGTTGTGCCATGGCCAAATTCATGGCTTGCATCATGTTGTCTTGGATCCTTGTCTCCATGGTCACCTCTTCCACAATCGGTTGACCGGACTCGAGATTTACCCTTGGTACTTGTTCTGGTCCTCCACCCAAGAAATCGGTTAGGGTGGCCTCTCTATAGTTACGACCAAAAGAGGTTGATCGGCGGTAGATTCGTCTTCAGTTTGACCCTCCCGCGGGTTTTGGAGCATGTTCCGCGTGTTTACCATTGTGAACTGTCACACAAGATAAATATCACACCGATTAATCCTTTAAAAGGGTAAGCGGTTCATTACGTACTACTACAAGATTAATCATCATAATAATAATTTCAAGTATGCTCACGTAATTATAAATTCAGAACAACACTGCCAAGTGAGATTGTGAACGTATTTTACATAAGAACCCTCGTCGTCATTATCATAAGTTTCAATCAATGCAATTTCGTAATCCTAATACTCTCCCCACCTAGGAATGTTCTACCCCTGTGGACAGTGATCCTATAAGCACAACCAGTCTAAGTCTAGGTATAATAGAGTCGACACCTAGTTCACTTAAACTAGAGCTCTGATACCAACTTGTAACACCCCAAAATTTGGGACAAACAAAAAATTTCGGAAAAAGGAAATGTGGTGATCAGATATACTCATTTATATGAAGTAATGACAAATAACATACAAAACATGTATCTCAATTGAAAATGGTTAGAAGAACTCACAATCTAGGTTTTATAGAAAACCCTAGAAACTTGCAAGAAACCCTAGGAATGGATGGAGGAAGAAGATTTTGAATCTTGAGATCCTTGGTTGAAATCCTTGCTTGGGGAAGCTTGATTCTTGCAATAAATGTAGTGGATGATGATTGGTAGGCTTTAAGGTTCAATCTTGGGGAGTATTTAGTGAAGAGAGAGTTTGAGAGGAAGTAGATAAGGGTTTAAATGAAAATGGGGGCTGAAATCCCCATTTAATTCGCCAGGGTGTCCGCGCGAGTTATGGCACGGGTTGACCCGCGCCGGCCACTGGTTGCACAAGCGGACAGTGCACCGCACGACTTATGGCGCGACCTAACCCGTGTGGCTACCCGTGCAGGGCACTGTTTTCCTACAGTCTTCCCATTAAACAGAAATTTAAAGTGTTACAACCAAATTTGTGGACCCCACATTAAAATAACATATTTTATTTACTATTATAATTTATTTTTAATAACCATAATTATAATTTGTAAATACATATTATAATAATAAATAATCAGTAATTAATTTATTTTAAATCAAGACTTGTTAAAATAAAAACGATAATTTTTTAATTAATATTACATTTAAATAATTAAATAATTTGGTGTTGATATTATATATATATATACATATAAATATTAATTGAAAGGAATTTTAGAATAAATAATATTAATTATGAAATGAATTTTAGATTAAAATAAATGAAAAGAAAAAGGAATCAGTGGGCCCTCATTAAATGCCGGTCAATAATCCACCAGCATATATGCCGTTCATTTCTCTTGGCCGGCAATTTTTTTTCAAAAATAGCGGCCGGTTGGAGGGGTATCTCCGGCAATTATGGCACTTTGTCGGCCGATTGGAGATGCTTACTAACATGATTAAAAAAATTAAAAACTAATACCATAAAATCCGCACAAAATCAATGGATTAATATATTTCCTTAGTTAATATGATTAAAAAAATTAAAATCCGTTGGAAATCAATGAATTAATAACTAAAAAATTAATCAAAAATAATTATGGTTAAACAATAACCTAATCTACCCTTTTGAATTATTAAATAAATTAAAAACTAAAAACTATCTTGATCAAAAACTAATGGCTAAGATTAAGGTTGCAAGAGTTGTAACCTTTAGGAGGGTTGCAAAATATCCTCCCTATATTATATATATATATATATATATATATATTAGTTGTGTATCCACGCAATACGGCAGGATGCAAAACTTAAGTAACCGATTACAAAAGATAACACATGAGTTAAGAGGGTTGAGTTCCAGTGAGAATTTGAGTTAATGATGAGAAGCGTGAGAAGTGATTATCGACCGTTGGATGAGAAATTGACGCATATTAGGATGAGATGCACCAAGATAAGATGCACCAGATCAATTATCTTCTAAGCCGCAATTCATGGGAGGGCTTGAGATTAAAAGAGATCGAGGGTTTAGATCCACTTCTCACGCTTTTCACCGTTAACTCAACTTCTCACACAATCCTTCGACTGAGTTAAAAATAGTCTTTATTTATCAACTATAATGATTGTCATAACAAAGCCAAACAATTCATAAGATTGAACAGTAAATCGTCAACAAACCGTTTCTTTCCGAGGCGATGTATCCATGAAAATGATATGCAACTGCAGAGAGAAACATCCAGAACACTTAGATATGATGCTTCATTCGTTCTAATCCACTCTTTGTATTATTTCTCTCCGGATCCAAGCATAATTTGAAACAAATTCAATCTTTATTCATTATAATACATAACACAATCTCCCATCAACTCCAAATGGAATATGCAGATCAATTATATTCTCAAAATACAAGATTTTAGTTGCTTACAAATTGGATATCATCTTGTAACAAGTCTGGACTTTAGAAAGAATTATATCGATGCATTTCTGATAGTCCAATCTCCAACGATACAAACTATCGGAACATAATCCAACTCCAAAAGGCAGAGGGCCAGATGCCGAGACGGCAGTGTAGATCGACAGTCTCTAATCGATCAAAAGTCATGAGTAAGTGAGTTTGTTCCAGAATCATGGCTTCATGATCACGAGTCGTGAGTTCGTTCCAGATTCCAGACTTCACGATCACAAGTCACGATTGTGAGTTCGTTCCGGACTTCTAGAACTTGGGGTTGTTTGTTTTTTCAAGAGGTTGCTCTTAAGTCTGAATCGGTCAGGCCTTTTTACATTTAGATCGTTTGTTTTTTTTTCCAGATTTCAGAACCTCTTAACTCTTAAATACATCTGAAATAAGAAGTGATGACCTAACTTCTTAAAACCTCTTATCGTTGTCTCAGTTCATATGCTCTCCTTTCTCTCAAGATTCCTCCAAATGTTACAAAAACCAAAACAAACAGTCTTATTGCTTCACATTTCAGACTTCAGCACCACCTCTTATTAATCAGAAGCAAAATAAGACTTCTGACTTCAGACCTCTTAAAAAACAAAAATCACCTTTGTGTGTTCGTTCCAGAATATATTGAGCCTTAATCTGGAAAACTTACATGCATGTCACAAACATTGTACAGAATGCCAATTTTTGTTGTGAAGTAAAAAACATCAAATCCACCTTTTGCAGCCCACTCATATAATCCCTGCAAGTACACCACATTGTCATTTATTGCAGACTCCATCCATCATTTTATACAAAAGCTGGAAATGATTTCAATTCTCACATAAATAAGATGTTATTTACAATGCAATAAACTTTTTGTTCTAAGAACACACACATTGAACCTTGATATCCATAATAACTCGAGTGAGAAAAAGAACCAATTCAATCTCATAAATCGACCCATTAATCCTCTAACGACAGCATCTTCTCGAACTTTATTCCATGGAATACAACTATGATGAGAAAGAATCTGTTTCAATTTTGAATTACATGAATTTGTTGGTTTGATTGCAAATGTGGAACTTCATGTCCCAAAACATTTAGGTATCCAAAATTAGCATAAAATCCGCCCTCAAGAGCAAAATCGGTCAAGGATAAACAAAATCAAAACTTATTAGAAATCCAAATCGTATAGATGCATCAAAAACCGAGATCATTCATCAACATCCACTAAATTCATCGATCTCAACCAAATTAATTCAGTGAAGCGGCAAAGTGTTAGAAACCTAAAACATTTACATCTTTTTCAAAAAAAAGTTTAGATACACAAAAAGGATCGAGAGTGATTCGGTAGAGAAATCTAACACATTCATCAGAACCCTAACTGTATACATTAAAAGTTGCTAAAATTGACTATGTGAACAAATTAACATAAATGTTTAACAAGTAGTCAAATGTCTAAATAGAAAGACAATAACCCAAAATGATCAAAAGTCTAAAATAGAAAGACAATAAACCCACCATTACAAAATAGAAAGAATGTTGATCAAAAGGCATGATCTTTACTATACCACAAACCTTTCAATTACAAAAGAAACTACTTTTTTGAACTCCTCCATTTCCCCTTAATACTGCTTTGTTCGAAAAGAAAAGAAAAAGAGCTACATCCTGACATCGGGATCAAATGGGCTATTCTGATAGTCTAAGACAACGGAGACTTCAGTTTTATCGACTTCTAGATACTTACAAGAACATTTTTCAATTTAACAAATTTCAAAAATATATGTCCGAGTTTTTAGACCATGGTACTTCACTTCTCATTATAAACAAAACATGAAAACTACACCTTGGAGAATGTGTGATATTTGAAAGAACTACCAGATACGATGGTTTTTGTGCATTTTGGGTTTATTGGTTTCTGATTTGCTAGAGGGATGACCATTCAAGACTGGTTTTTGGATATTGTCTTAATATCGTTTTTCTATTTTTGACTCAATGGTGAAACTTCAATGTTTAAGGCTGCTAAATTTGGCTCTATGATGGATATTATTGTTTAGGAGATATAAGGATGGGTTTTTACAGATCCATCTGGAAGGAACCTGTTGTTTACATGATTAGAGGTGATAGAAATCCAAATTGACAAAGAAGAAAGAACTCTAATTAGGCATGATGTATAAGAATCATAAAACATAAGTTCTGAAACTACTTAAGTAAGATTAACAAATGAAATCAAATTCTCAAGGTAATAATTAATATGCAGATGCCAAGTCAAAGTTATTTCAAATGTTCATCCAAATCTAAGTTACAAAACAAAAGTGCTTAAACTACTTATAGAAAATGAATCAGTGGAAATAACATTAGATTCATATATTTTTAGAGACTAACCTATAACACATAGTCTAGACCAAAATAAATACCAGGTAGTAAAAATCTGTAACCAAAGATTGAACATAAAAATCTGTTGGCTAAATTGTCAAGTGAATGCAATGCAGGTTTGCATCAAATATCAATAATAAATACATTGTGTATATATAATATATATCAAGCAAGCTAATAAGTTGCATGCAGCAAAAGGTATATGGCTGGTAATTTGGAACTAAATTTTGGGATTTTATTCAGTTTTATGTTTGTGATTGTAGGTTGATAAACTAATAAAGGAGTTGCATGGTGTGCATGATACATCTCTCTTTCATCTTTTTATGTCTTCCCTTTTGTTTTTCAAGGGTTGTGAAGACCATACAGTAGTACATATATCGATAGACCAACATTTTGTTACTATTCTTTGTAATGTAAGTTGTCAGTTGCTATTTACCTTTAAAAAGAATGTTAGAAGTAGTAACTTTTGCATAACTTGTATGATCGATGCTTGGACCAGCCCACTATTTTAGTCTAACCACCATGGTTTTGAGAAAATCTTAAAAGAAAAGGTTTCCTGTAAATGTGGTTCATATTAACAATCGTCTATTTGCTAGATTAGATATCATCCAAGATTCTCTATATCTTTCATCCAGTTCAATCAATACAAATATAGCTCTTGAAAATTTAGAAATGCAATGGTAATACAAAGTACATATTCAGCTTGATGGTTCAACTCAATATGAAACTATCTGTTCAACGCTCAGATTTAGATTATGCTTCAAATATCATGTCAACATTCATCATTAAACTTTTAATGCTTAAAAGGTATTCGGGCCTAACCTTACTTTCATAGGATGAGGAGTTTTTCATAACTTCATTTCCAACAAATCAAGTAGGTTATATTCCCTTATGCGATATTTAAAAGAAATATTTAAGAATTTACTGTCTAACCATCTTGAAGTAGCTTCAATATGGGTTCATGAATGAAAACACAAAATCAATGGAAATTATCCAACGTTTAGCAAAACATCAAATGGAAATATGGACTCAAGTTTACAAATCTGGACACATATGTCAAAATCTAAATCGAGATGGAAATCATCAACATACCTCATCGAAATCAATGGAGAAATCAATATACGTTATGATATTTAGCTGCAAAATGGAAATGGAAGTCTAAATCAAAATGAATTGGAAATCTAAATCGAAATTAAAGTCAATAGCATACCTCAGAGAAATCTCTAGGGTTTTGAAGAACCTATGTAGAGAAATCAAAACCTCAGAGCCCGAGTTATATGCAACGATGAGATCGTCTTGGGAGCCACGCGATACAGGTGTTCAGGGAGAAATTTGATACACCAAATCTTCCATTTGTGCAAAAGTAGCAGGAATGGCCAGGAAGAAAGCAAGGTCTAAAGCTACCCAAACCCGTTTTGGGACAGAGGGGAGATGTAATATTAGGAAAAAGAAGACTGTGAGGGAAGAAAGCAAGGTCTGAAACATCTATTCTCGGTGGTGACATGGGTTTAAAACCCTCAGCATAAAAAACTTGAACATTATCCTTCAGTGGTTGTAATTAAGAGTTTTTTGTAATTCTTGCATAAAAAGGTGGTTTCTTATGCTTAATGAGTTGTACTTAAGAGTTTAGATGTAAATGCTTATTAATGTAGTGTGTGTATATATATATATAGGATTATGTTCATTTGAAAAATGCTAAAAATATGATAAATAAAGAAATGATCCCTTTATCTGGTCAACATTTGCGGCATTTACCGTGGAGCACCGGATAATTCCTTGTGTGGTATGTAGAAGATAGAGGGGTAGTTTCGTAAAATACGCGTGACGAGTTCATATATAAACCAGTGTAATTCACATATAAACTCTTTTAACTGATTCATATATGAACCTTTGTGATTCATATATGAACTATATATGAATCACAACGGTTCATATATGAATCTATTAATTAGTTCAACTGATTCACATATGAACCTACAATTAATTAGTTCATATGTGAATCAGTTAAATAGTTCATATATGAATCACAAAGATTCATATATCAGTTAAAAAAGTTCATATGCGAATTACACTGGTTCACATATGAACATATAGTTCATATGTGAATCATACAGGTTTATATATGAACCCGTCCCGTGTATTTGTAAAAATTACGAAACTGTCCTATTTTTGGAATAGCCACAACTTTTGACCAGTCAAAGCCGTAATTGTTGACCAGTCAAAGAAGCAATATTTGACCGGTCAAAGCCACAATATTTGACCAGTCAAGCCGATTTTGACCGAATGAAAGGCTAGGATTACTTCTCTATTTCCCATATATTTAACATTTCTCAAATGAACATCACCCTATATATATAGGGAGAAGTGTGATATGATTAAACACTTCTCGCAAAATGCTTAACTTCTCGTTTGAACCTGCCCCATATAGAGGAAGGATCATGCGAGAAGTTAAACATTTTGCGAGAAGGCGAGAAGTGTGATATCATATATGATTACATGGCCAATATAACATGTATTTGATCATATATGATTGAACTTGTGTATCATATATGATTAAACACTTCTCGCCTTCTCGCAAAATGTTTAACTTCTCGTTTGAACCTGCCCCATATAGAGGAACCATATAGAGGAAGGGTCATGCGAGAAGGTAAACATTTTGCGAGAAGGCGAGAAGTGTGATATCATATATGATTACACGGCCTGTAGGTGTGTTTAATCATATATGATTAAACGTCTATGTATTGCCAATATAACATGTGTTTAATCATATATGATACACAAGCTTAATCATATATGATTAAACACATGTTATATTGGCAATACATAGACGTTTAATCATATATGATTAAACACACCTACAGGCCGTGTAATCATATATGATATCACACTTCTCGCCTTCTCGCAAAATGTTTACCTTCTCGCATGACCCTTCCTCTATATATATATATATCAGGTTGATTTTGTTGGTACTTTTAGGTATTTGATTAGTTAAAAACATTCTTAAGCTATGTATCAAGTGAATGGCTGCATTTATTTGACACGGAGTATGTTCTTTTAGCATTTCAGAAGAACAATGGATAGTTTGCTACAGAAGACCAATTACAAATGTTCAAAAAGTCAGTCACTAATAATGCCAAATTGTAATGATTGAATAAATGAAAGTTTACCTAATTTGACAATTATAGCTTCATTCCAAGATGAGTAGCAGATGGAGCTAACGGCATCTAGACCACCAAGATAATGGGCAAAAGGGTCCCACATGTGCTTAGCAAGTTAGCATATCCGAAACCAAAGGTTCCATCATATCATGTCAATAAATTAAGATACATTTACCACATCGGATGACATCATGAAGCATGCCTCCTAAATATAGTAGTTGTACCACAATCAGAAGCATAGAGACCCCTGTAAACAAGAAGATTTGGAGAGAAACTATAAGCAATTCCCAAACACCCAAGTGAACAAAACCAATGAAAGAAGCACGAACACTACACAAGATTAATAGATCCGAAGGTAACGGTATGTGTACCTTTATTGATTTCTGCAGATCTGTTTGGATGGATCATGGATGCTGTTACAGAAGTCAAATACTCTTCAAGTTTGATGAAATTGTACCTTAAAGTTCATATAAACAGCCAACAACACACAGGTAAAAGAAATAAGATAAACTGACATCTCTGATGGTCCATCAGGCATGATAAGTAGTACAAAACTCGCATCTGAATTTGCTTTAAAAGTAAACTTGAACTAAAGTTGTGCATAAAGTTAGCTTCATAGCATTTCCTGTTGTTAGTCTGTGTTAGTAGTGAACCCAATAAAATAAGTAAAAGAATTCGGTTTAATAAACCTCAAAAGTATGAATGATACATAAGTCATTGTTTTGGTAATCGTGGGTGTCCGGACCAGCTTGCACGCACCTCGAGTAATCCCATGGGCCCCTGAAGTTAATAGCCAGGCAAACACTGTAGTGGCCCTGAGGGGACTTGAACGGGTGAGCTTTGGGGAGCATATCTTACCAGTTGAGCTAACCCACTGCCCAACAATAATGTCTCTCCAGGATGATTGTTTATCAAATCCAAGACAAGCTTTCCAACCGTGTTAGTATGGATTTGGCAATGAATTTATGATAATGCCATGGACAAGCACCACCTATTCAGATTAAGAAGCTTTGCATGAGATTTAAAAAGAATTTTACTTATTCCAGCAAACAGTGATGTACAACGGCAACCAAGTAATTATTTGTTGTGTCCTACTTCAAGGTGGGAAGAGAACATCCATCAATCATGGAATATATGTTTGACACCTCGTATTTTGACAATCTACTTCAAGTTTTCCCATCGTGTTTCTCTCTGAAATCAATGCAGCCTCATTATTTCATCTGCTTGAGTTGAACCCCTTACCATCTTTCTATTATAATTTCATTCAAATAAAAGTAACCCCCACTCCTTCACAACCTCCACATACGATTTGTAGGAAAACTCTGTCCTCATAAAATTTATGTTTGAGCACATCATTGGAAATCTCTTTAGTCCGAGGGAGGCGGGGGTCAACCTGATTCAGCAAAGCCCCAACCACTCAATGGAATACATACCTGAAATGAAAAAGAAATTTTGATAATAAGCATCGCACACTAGAAATTTCATATACAAGAGAACACACAATCTGGGATAACAGACTGATTAACCACCATCTTCTTAATGGTTACATTTATCTGCAAACCACAAAGGACATAATTATGTAATAATCCAAGAACTGAACAATAAGGGAATGGCTAGGATTTCAAGGGATTTCGTAGGATTTGTATATAATAATGTTTAAAAATATGTTAAAACACTTGTTTTCTAATAATCAGTTAAATAAAAGGTAATTTAATTAGTAATTACTTTTATATTTTTTCATAATTTTTATTAATGATTTTTTTATACATAATGGAATTCAAACCCATTCCAATCCTACAAACCAAACACACAAAAGGATACCAAATCCTCTCAAATCCAAATCCCTACATGAAATCCAGTCCATTCCATTCCATTCCTACAAAACAAACGGACCCTAATAGTTTTCCTTGTTATATATATGGGAGCAGATAATTTAGTGTTGGGATCTTTTTCAGCTACAAAAACTCTGAAGTTCTATCAGACATCATCAAATCGTGGTCATCAAAGTGCATGCCTGAAGGTGGTTTATATGGCACAGTAATGAATAAGAAATTAATCATTAATTTGTCAATAGCATAGAGTCTCCGTCAAAAAAAAAAACTGCTGCTCGAATCCAGCTTATTCGCAGCAACAACTTATTTACGATGATAATATATGAAAGATCCTCACCTACAAAAGCACTAGATCCACTCTGTTGTGCATCAAAACTGAATCAGGTTCTATTTTTACTCTTATGCCTTCCCAGTAATGATTTAAAACCAGAAGAATATGCCAGCTTGCCAAGTGCTTCAGACAGACAGCATAATGAAGAAGAAATATCAATGTTGCCTTCCTTAGAAACTAGACATCAATGTTGAAACAGCCTCAATCAATACCAACCCGTCACAATTTAGATGTAAGTTGCCACAGTAGGATGGTCTTTTAATGAAGCATAATTTGATATATCATATTTTGGCTTTCATGAAGAAGCAGATCAGAGGAGTTGAATTCATCGAGCAATCTATATCCCCTTCTCTCGTTTCTTGGACCAAAATGTAATTAAATCTGATCTTCTACTAGAAACAGTCGTTTGAAACTGCCAGTACCCCCAACCTCAGGTACATCTTTAGGATTCTCCTCATATCAGATATTATTATGCCAGCTTCGCTGTTCTTCCCTATGCTTCTTACCTTCTTAATTAGTTGTCAACACTGATGCATATGAACCAGTGATTGCTAAGTTACCCTCCTGTTCAATATCATCCAAGATATAATGGACAGTTTCACACATGAATTCACGCATCAATAACATCAGAGCTCGAATTGTTCATTTCCACTGGCCCCTGTTCAGTTTGGATATGGGATAAAAGCTTTGATAGCTCACTAATCCTACCCCGTCACTTGTACTGTATAACGACCTTTGATAGGAACATGTTGGAAAGAACAAGCTTTCCGCTATTAAGTATAGCAGGGCCCTTATTTCTTTGTAGCTTCACTAAGGAATTTTCATGCAGCAAGTGGGGTGAAACCTGTAGTTTTAAGCCTACTCTGAGATTCCAAGATCAAAGGATGATGAGGGAAGGCTTATTCAAGCCCTTCCTCTCTGCCAATTAGGGAAGGGTTCCCCTGCAACGTATACGTATCATATTTAATATGAGTTCAGAGGCAGAATCAAAATCATTAAATCTGAAATGTAAGCTCATAAGACTGTCGCAAAACTGGAAATAGTAGGCAATCATTGATAAAACTTCACCAAAACTTCAGTGTGACAGGATCAAACCCATGTTACCAGCTATGAGCAGTTCACCCATAGCTAACTCTTCTTCCCAACAGATTTTACCTAGTAGCTATTTGAGTTCCATAAATGTATTTCATTCATCAAAAGGATTTGCAATTCAATTACCGATAAAATGATGTAAATTAAATTGTACTCCCTCTCTCCCAAATACATGTCCACAATGAAAAAGGCAAACAGTTTTAAAAATGTGTGATTATTACACTTTTTAATTAACTAAATGACAATTTTACCCTTGATAATAGAGGTACTGAGGTAGTAATGAATTTCTCCATCTCATAATCAAGGGTAGAATTGGAACGTAGGCATTTACTTTTGAAAGTGGACCTTATTTTGGGACAAACTAAAATAGCAATTTGAACACTTATTTTGTGACTGAGGAAGTGTTAGATATGTGAAAATGAAAGCACAGTTGCACAGAGAAGATTTCAAAAATGACATTCCGGAATAATTTGCAGCATCTATATACACATATAACATACTTTAAAGTCACTGACCAAAAATAGAGATGTCAGGAGCAAAAAAGTGACAAGATTACTAGAAGACATAGAGAGGCAATTATGCTTTACCTCACAGAAAAAAGAATCCCCTGTAAGGTGTGAACACATCTGAACATTAGGGGTTCCCTGCAAAGCCATTGGGATTCTTTTTTGCAGAAGTATTTGCTAAAGATAAACATGTTTCTGTAATGTTCCCCCTTTCAACAACAGGTCCTTTAATCAGTGCAGAATTTAGCCACTCATATTTTCGATTGAAGCATCCTAGCTTCTGAGTATAAACCTGACCTATGAAGACCTTTGACGACAACCCTTTGCGTAGGTCTACGCACCTTCATTCCCCGATTTAAACAAGCTTGCAAAAGCTTCGATGCATGCAAAAATCTCCTTTCCTTGCAGAGGTTATGCACCA
Organism: Arctium lappa; assembly: GCA_023525745.1. Classification (NCBI taxonomy): domain Eukaryota; kingdom Viridiplantae; phylum Streptophyta; class Magnoliopsida; order Asterales; family Asteraceae; genus Arctium; species Arctium lappa. Next base: position 49,081,545 of record CM042057.1, read on the forward strand.
AGGAGGTGTAGGTAATACAATCTTTAACCTCCATTGTCTCAAAAATCTTCAAAGCATTATTAGTGTAACCAGCTTTACATAAACGATCAACCATGCAATTGTATGCAACTAAATTAGAATCAAAACCCAATGTATCCATATATTTCAAATGTTTTAGTGCGCCATCAATATTACCTGCTCTGCAGAGCCCATCAATCAGTGTAGTATGTGTATATTGATCACATTTTAACCCTGCTTCTTCAATCTCATACAACAAGTCATAGACTTCTTCCAACCGCCCTTCTATGCAATACATATTAACCAAGATATTGTAGGACACAATATCAAGTTCAATGCCCTTTTCAACCATCAACTCAAAACATCTATATGCTTATTCTAGTCTACCAGTTTTAGCAAAAGCACTGTTGACCGTGCAGTATGCGAATGCATCATACGTATATCCTTTATCTTTCATCTCATGGAAGACCTCAATTCCTTCTTCAAATTGTCTTGCTCGAAAACAATATTTCATCACTGTTGTGTAAGTACTAGCATTAGGCGAAAGACCTGATTTCCCAAGCTCCTTGAGGATTGTTCTTGCTGCACGCAACCAGCCTGATTTACAAAGCCCGTCAATCAATATGTTGTAGGTTAATAATTGAGGAATGAATCCATGCCGCTGCAAACTCCGGAATAACATCAAGGCATTAGCTGTATACCCATTCTTGCAGAGACCATTGAGCATAGTATTGAATGTGGTTGAACAAGGAGAAAGTTTGCTCGTAACAATATCCTGGAAAACTTTGTTGGCCTCCTCAGGCTTTCCTAATCTAAAAAAGCAATGCATTAGAGTATTGTAACTCCAAACATCAGGTCGAATTCCCTCATCAAACAGATCCAAACATCTCGAAAGTAAGCAATGGTTAGAAGCGCCAGCTATCAAGGAGTTATATGTAACTACATTGGGATATATGTCTGCCTCTCTCATCCTATGTAGGACTGAATAGCCTGCATCAAGGTCAACAAAACGACAATATGCAGCAACCAATGTGTTGTAAGTAACAACATCCGGTAGTGTTCCTAACCTTATAGCATCAACAATAACGGCTTCGGCTTTCTCCAACTGTTGGACTTTACAAAAGGAAGCTACACATATATTCATCAGCCTTGTTGATAATTTACAAACCATTTTCCAGATATAGTGCCGGGAGTATCCAAACTGAGACTTCAAACAGAAAAATCCCTTATATACCTACGTCAGATCACAGACATATCTGTAAGAACGCAAAATAAACTTCAGCCAATGACCTACAAAATTTTGAACACATGTAAAATTAGATAGTAGTTTTGTTAGATATACAAGATTATCATGACATTCTGATATATACTTTGCATTTTGGTACTTATTAGGGTTTCCTTTTGCTCAGCCTATTTTGCATTATTTATTACTATCTTGATCAATGCAAATAGGAGTAGAGAGCCATACAAAACCGTAATACCCTAGATAAAAGAAAATTAAGTAAAGTAAAATAAAATAAAATAAAATAAAGCCACCATACAGTGATATGTGCTATCGTTCTCCTGCTCCTTTATGCCTTTTCTCTGTGGCTGTCAATTATGCTTTATTGCTGAGGGTTGACTGTCAAAAGCTTCCTGCATCAGGAACAAGGGATGAGGTATCCAAGGAATTCTGGATAGTTAACGAAGAAACAAATTATGACTAAAATGAAGTAATAATCTTTCAGACGGCACATGAACTCTTACCAGATTATAGGCATGTTTGGTTATCAACAACCTAATTCCCCTCTGAAGATCCTTTCAGAAGAAAGTGTAAGTTTCTGAAACGCACTACTGCTAGTGAAATATGACAGAGTATATTAGTGTTGAAGCCAAAGATGGCTATTACTATTTACTTCCATTGCATATTAGAACATGAAGGAAATGACTTCAAATATTCAAAAACAACTATAGATGTTGTAAGAAACAAAAATAGTTGTTTGTGATTATAGCATGTGTTAGAATCACAATTGACGAGGTATTCATAGATGATGGATCACTAAATGATTGAGTAAACATATTCCACCAATCCTAGATCAAATGCCATCCTCACTAATTGGCATGCATTTTAAGGGAAAAGTTTGATGTCTATAATGTAATTATACTTATATAATTTAATACTCCCTTCGTTCCAAAAGAAGAGTCAACTTTATAAAATTTATTTATCCCAAAATAAGATTCCTAGTTAAAGTTTAACATTTAGAAAAAATATTTCCTAAAAGATTGGATAGAGTCGTTTGGTTAACATATTTAATCAATGGAAACTTTTTTCCAAAACATTTGTTTTTAAACTCCTAAATTGTAAAATGGACTCAACTTTAAGGACAGTAGGACTATAACAAAATGGGGCCCTATACTTGTAATATGAAGAATGCTATATTTTACAAAGGTGTTGGAACATGGTGAGGCCCTTGAGAGATCGTCATACCTTTCTAACAGATAGAGCATCATTATCTCAATCAAAAGAAAGCAAAATGTTGTCTTCATAGAACAAATGAGTTCCCATAAACCATGTTGTTGCTGTACATATTACCCAATAAAAAGGTACAAAGATGTTGTAAAGTTTCCAGTTAAAAATTCCCACATCTCATTTAGGCATTTCATCAAACACCTGGTGTTCTTCAGCGCTTACTTCAAATTTCCCAAAACCCCATCATCACATGCACAACAAATACTCCCACCAAATAAAATTTTACCGATACAAGTCATTATATTTATTCAATACTTTCATAAACAAATGCATCATCAGAGCTCATTACGCACATATAACAAATACAAGTCATTTTATTAATTCAATACTCTTTCAACCCCATAAAGCTCTCACCTTTTTCATTTTGAACTTGTCAAAATAATCACAAATACCAAAATTTGAAACTAAGAACATAGTTTCACATTGCCGTCCTAGGAACTATTGAAGATATCAATATTGATCCACAAAACATTTGAAATCAACACCCGTAATCTGCATTGGAGTTGAGTCTAGAAAATAGAATAGATTGGTAAGGTACCTGGCTCGCAAATAGAAATCGGAAAGAGAGGTGCTTGATTTGACTACAGACACGAATAGGAGGTGAAAGACTTCCATTTTCTGTAGGGAGGAAGTGGATCTGATTTGCGGGGAGGAAGGGGCTGTTTGGCAGATACCGGATGATTTAGTGCAGATTGAATTAAGTGGTAGGAATAGGAGGTGAAAGACTCTGTATGATTTAGTGTCACTGTCAGATAAAAAATGATTGTTTGGAAACTACTCAAACTAGTCTGAATCAACAATCTGAATGACATAAAATTACCATTTTACCCCAGTCTTGTGTTTAATGAAAATTAACGTTTGACAAACCTCTTATTGCAGCCTCTCCTCACCTTAGAATGAACCGTCAATCTCTACTCAAGAATTTGGTATACAACAAACAAGTGAACCAATAGATTACTAATTTCATAATACACCTTATCTTTTTAATTGTTCAAAGTATAAACAAATTAAACTTTTTCAAGTTCAAGATTAAAAAAAAAAAGACAATAACTTTATGCTTATCACTACTACCTTGCAGACAACAGTAGATGCATAATTTAAGAATCATATGTTGCCCATGAACTCCAACTATGAGATTTAGTTAATTCAATGAAATGCAACAACCCTGAAAAGCATAAAGAAAGAAAATCATAACGAATGAACCACATTTTGTAACCATTAATAAAAGGATTATTTACTATACTGAATTCTGGAGGAGGGTTATAAATTTTTGTATGCAGCCAAATAAAATCATCATCATTGTTCATGATCATTAGGGTAACAAATTCCAACATATCAATCAACAAAAAGAATGAAAATGAGTTTGAAAGTAGCACCTCTGTTTGCTTTGGCTACAAAAAGGTAATTTGTTTGGAAAATCCAAAGCATTATATATTATATAATGAACAAACTAGTATAATGAAAAGTGAACCAAGATTTCAGGCAATGGCTTTAACGAACCAATATAATTAACCAGAAGAATACAATATATGTATACAACAATGGAGTTTTATAATGCATACATAGCTCGGAAAAACTAAGAGTGAACCAGGATAGATAAAACTCACAGGTGCCAAGATTTCAGATGCTTTTGAACAATAGTAAACTCACAGGTGCCAAGATTTCAGATGCTTTCGAACAATAGTAAAATCACAGGTGCGAATTTGGGGGGAAATGGTTTTACCTATTTGAATCCGCAAAGGCAGGGGGTAAAGAGTGAGAAGAAATCAAGATCGATGCCCGCGTCCCCGTGTCTGGTGCAAGATCGATGGTAGTGTCTGGTGCGAGATCGATGGTGAAGAAATAGAGGAGATCGATGTTGAAGAAACAGAGGAGATAGATGTTGAAGAATGAAGAGTGATGCGTCCCTTTGAGGAGAGAATGGAGCGTCTATTTGAGAGATAGGGCATTGCGGGAAAAAACAGGAGTCTGAATAGGATGGAGCGGTAGAGGAACGAATGGGACCAAAGGTGGTGTTTGGTTGGTTTTCTAAGTCCCGTGAATTAATCTGTCTATATAGATTAAGATAACTTGTTGTTTATTTGTTGCGCTGAATAAACTATTTGAATGCCAGAAATGACTATTGTATATACAAAAATCAATAATGAAAACCAATCAACAAATCCCCATCATTCAAAAACTTTCTGTCATTTGTACCAGATCAACTTGAATCAAAATCCCATTTCCATTGTAATATCAAAAGAAAAATCTGGAACATCAAAACAAATCCCCATCATTTATAAACATTTGTAATTTCATCAACCCCACCAAATTATACTCTAAAATCACATAAAGAGGCTTGATTCCCAACCCTAAAGAAGTTTCCATGGCTGGAACTGAAAAGTAAAAAAGATTACTAGGGGTTATGGTTGTGAGAGATGGGGAAGAGAGAAGGGGTTGTGGCGAGATGGGGTTTGTCGACGGCGAGATAGGGGTTGTTGGTGGTGGTCTCTCGACAGGGAGATGGGAGTTGTTGGTGGTGGTGTAGAGGGTTGGTGGTGGTGGTCTCTCGACAGGGATATGAGGCTGTGGTGGTGGTCTCTCGACAGGGAGATGGGGGAGAAGAAGATGAGGGTCCAGTTGGGGGAAGGGAAGGAATGTTTGATGAGGGTTATAGTTGTGAGAGAAGAGGAAGAGAGAAGGGTAGGATGGGAAAGATGAGAGCTTAATGGATACAAGAAAAGTGGATGAGCTTAGCGAATAAGCATTTTGGTTTCCAAATAAGCCACAACCAAACACATTTATATGGCTTACCGAATAAGCTATATAGGTCATTAAGGGCCTGTTTGTTAGCAGCTTAATGAGCTTAATGAGACTCACAACTTATTCAGTCAGCTATATATGACTGTTTGGTAGTGGCTTAATGATATAGAAAGTGGCTTATTCAGTAAGATTTCAAGGGGGAGCTTTATGCAGAAAGCCAAGTTTTTTTCCAAACCAGTCCCTCTCATTAAAAAAACACGTTCCTTCCATCTATGAAAAAACTCTCTCAAATAAAAATATTCTAAATCCACACAGACAACTTTATCCATACAGAACTTAATGGAAAACCAACCAAACAGCCCCTAAGCCAATTAAGTCAATAACAAACAGCCCCTAAGTGAACCATGGTTGTTTGACCGTTGCTGAATGGTTTGGTGTTGAATGATTAAGTGGTCAGAATAATTAAGAGGCTATTATGATATAGTGCAAAATGAAATATGATTGTTTGGTAATTGTTCAGAGTGAAATCAGGGCACTTAATGGTTAAAGGAGGCCCATGATACAAAATCATTCAGAAGGTTTTGGGAACCATTAAGAGGCATACTTTTTTTTTTGTCAAACAGAATTCAACTCTTAACGATTCAGATGTTGCCTCTTAATGGAACCATTAAGAGGTAAACAAACAGCCCCTAAGTCACAAACAAAGTAGCGATTCGTGTCTTTATGTGCTTCTAATATGCTTCAATCAGTCAAACAGAGTGTTATGCCAACATACCTTTTAAAAGTATATGCCAAACAACCTTTTAACGATTCAGTGTTATGCTTACAGACCTTTTAAAAGTATATGCCAAACAACCTTTTTTTTAACAAAATCAATCAGTCAAACAGAGTGTTATGTGCTTCTGATATGCTTTAGATATCAGATGTCAGATGATCTCGAATGTGTCTTTAAACTGGTATATATAGCTTTGGTCTTCATAAATGTGCATTTAATGTCCAACGGTATTCTATTTCAATGGTTTTGATGGCGATCGTCCGTTATGACTGTTGGTCATAAATATGCTTTAAACCTGCAACAAAGATTCATAAAAGAAAACGGTCGTGGATAATAAATGACACATAATCGTTAGTTACGTTATAAAGGTCGTAAGATATTCGGTGGTCGGGAGATTTCCCGGTCGTGGTCGTAAGTTACGTTATAACCCTAAGGAACTTACGACCGTCGCTATACGTGACGACCATAGTTCTCGGTGCGTGTGGTCTTCAGGACCGTATCTTAATACAATAGTGGTCTTAAGATTGGAGACGTTTGGTTTCTTGCGTCAGTCATGACTTGTGAAATTTTACCCAAACAGTTTGCCCCCAAAATTCGAAATTTTTTTGTAACCAAACTGGACACGTGTCGACTTTGAGTAACCGAATCGGTTCCTCAAGAACCGAAGCGATTTGTGTGGGAAGCGTGCAGACATTTAACGGTTGTGACGTCATGACGACGTGGGGCGCATGGTGTCAAGTATAGGGACATGTGTCGTCCATCCAACAGCTGGCGTGCGAAAGGTCTATGACAGGTGTCGACCATCTGTCGACTCGACCTGACACCATATCCCGTATAAATAGTGATCCCGTCTGAATTCTTTCTTTTTTACGCATTCATGATTTCCTTGAGGTAGAGAACTTCGTATTTTTGTATGATCTTTACCAAAACCTACAAGTTTAAGAATCCTTGCTATTTCGAGTTCGAGGTTTAGAGCGATATTTAAGGTGCGATCTTCATAACCTTAGTTTATGCATTTCAAGACCTTAGCCCGTAAGCCTAGGAGAAATTGAAAGGTTTTAGACCTCCACGACGCGGTAGCCTCTATCCCAGATTTTTTGATGACGATTGACCCTCCCAGTACTATTGTTGGAGAAGAAGAGATAAAGGCCTTCCGGCTGTTGGCCAGGATTTCGGCCGATGTGAGGCTAAATGCTCCAGACCAACTGAGGTCGGAGCAGTGTCCGAATGGATACTTCGTTTTATACGAATATCCATTTAAGATAGGGTTCACCTGGCCCTATTCTCCTTTGTCGAGGTCTTTTCTTACGACCTTCGACCTGTCACCGGGCAAATGATGCCCCATTTTTGGCAGATCATTCATGTGATTGAACGATTAACAGCTGAGTGGGCATCAACCTTCACTGTCAATGATCTCCTTTTGGCTTATAAGGATAAGGCGAAGACGAACCATAGGTACAACCTCTTCTCGAAGTATAGAGGAGTTTGTACCTTGGTCCAGGCGACCGCGGTCAATGACCGTAAGTGGAAGACACACTATGTCTTTAGTCGCTTGTCATCAGTCGATGATGACGTCCAATGGATCACTACCGGGTAGAATACCATGCGTAAGAATTTTTCCTTTCTCGTCGTTAGTCTTCTGTTGTGATCGTTAGCTTTTAATATCTAACGATTTTATGATTTTCAGCGATCGACTTACTGGGATCACCCCTTGTAACACCCTAAAAATAGGGATAACAAAAACTTTCCAAAAGAAGAGAAGTGGTATAAAAATTGCCATAGCAAGAGCCTCCCAAAAATGGGGAAATATACAAATAACCTGTTTAATCACAATTTGTAATTTAACGGGTAAATAAATAACAACCAACTAATCTAATTTCTAAATCTAGAAAAGAGATTACAAAAGGGGTGTCATCTATAACCCAATTCTTCCAACAAAAGTTCAAGTGCCAAAAACCCCAAGCTCTCGCCCAAAGCATCTAAACTTGCCTAGGAGCAGCACCGCTAACACTTGAGATACACATCGACACCAAACAAGTGTTAGGCCAAAAAGCCTAGTGAGTTGAACAAGTAAAAGCATGCCAGAAACAGTTACAGTTCTTATCAGCAGTTAACCAATTAATCACGTAGATGTGGAGTCAACGGGAGCGACCCATATCTCCAATCAAGTTCACCCAAAGAGGCGATGCACCTTGAAGCCAAATAACCAAAGCAACCCAAAGGCCCGACACGCATCGAGGACTACCGCTTAGGAAATTCCCCTACGGCGGAGGTCTATGCACATAAGGGACTACCACTTAGGAAATTCCCCAAATGTTACCCACCTACATCCCTATAGTGAATCACTGACTTGGTTCGTCCATATTATGCAAATAGGAGGTCTCAAGATGTGTTACAACCCAACATATTCGGATATCAATCATGAACACAACATTACCATCCTAAATATGCAATTTCAACACTTAACCCAAATATCAACCAAATCCATCACGAGAATGTAAGGTCGCCAAAAGGCATTCCAAGTAGGAATCATCAACATACCAAGATATACACATATAAACCATGGTCACTTTCATACACATAAATCCATGGGAAAAACCCCAAATACTTGAACAATAAACATGAACATTTGAGAAATGCATTAATATTAACAAGTAGAAGATAATGACGTGTATCTAGTTTTAACAAATGTTAGTAAACTCACAATCTAGGTTTTTGGACTAAAACCTAGAAAAGATGAAAACCCTAGAAGTTGGAGAAGATGAGACTTGAAGGTGAGAAGTTGCCTTGAAGAAACCCTAGAAATCTTCTTTGAGGTGATTTAATGCAAGTAATCAATGACCCCAACCACCAAGAGGGTTTGGTATAAATGTGGATTAGGGTTTTGGGGGGGGGGGGGGATGGACCAGATTTCTTGGAGCAAAAATCGCCAAAGAGAGAAATGAAATGTGTTGCAAATGAATTAAAATCGGCTGGAACTCATTTAAATGGAATTCCCCCGTCGGCGATAGTGCCAAGGGCACTTTCGCGAGTCACAATCGCGAGGAACTAGGCACCCGCGGTACCAATTCGGCGATAGTGCCGAGGCACAATCGCGTGGCACAATCGCTGGCCTCCCCCAACCTACAATACATCCCTGGCGATAGTGCCTCCGGCGATAGTGCCAATGGCACAATTGCCAGGCACAATCGCACCAGCCCCAAAACAGTCCGAAAACTCTACCGAAAACGATTACGAGCACAAGGTTTGTACGTTTAAAGATGGTAGATCAATATATGACATTATAACATAATTAATGATCATAAAATGCACACTAAGACACATGTTCTCACATAAGCGCAATTAATGCATTAAGGGAGACAAAGTACTTACCTTATGAATTTACGGGTGTTACAATCCTCCCCACCTATATGGGATTTCGTCCCCGAAATCTTATCCTAGGCAAACAATTGAGGGTAACACTTCTTCATATCATCTTCCGATTCCCAAGTAATGTTAGCACCCCGATGGTGCTTCCATTGGACCTTAACCATGACCATGTCCTTATGCCTCAACTTCTTCACTTTCGATTCTAAAATCGATTTCAGTTCTTCTACACAACGATTCCCATTGTCCACCCGAATTTCCGACAAAGGGATCACGCTTTCCTCTTCGACTAGACACTTCCGAAGGTAACATATGTGAAATGTAGGATGTATTCCATCCATCTCCGGTGGTAAATCCAACCGGTAGGCTTGTAATCCAATTTTCTCCAATATGACGAATGGACCAAGGAAACGAGGACTGAGCTTCCCACGTTTCCCAAACTGAATGATTCCCTTCCACGGTGACACTTTCAACATGACACGGTCGCCCACTTGAAACTCGACCGGTCTCCTTTTCTTGTCCACATAATTTTTCTGACGGTCTTGTGCCGCCTTTAGCCTTTCTTGGATCTCTTTCATCTTGTCCACCGTCTCTTGCACTATTTCTGGCCCGACGAATTGCTTTTCGCCCGCTTCTAACCAACAAACTGGAGTTCGACACTTTCGCCCATACAGCACCTCGAATGGTGCCATGCCAATGCTAGAATGGTAACTGTTGTTGTATGCGAACTCTACCAACGGTAGATGTGAATCCCAACTTCCCCTGAAGTCTATCACACACGATCTCAACATATCTTCTAATGTCTGAATTGTCCTCTCGCTTTGGCCATCCGTTTGAGGATGATACGCCATGCTCAAATTCAATCGGGTACCCAACTCCTTTTGCAAACTTGCCCAAAAGTTCGACGTGAAACAACTATCTCGATCCGACACGATAGATTGTGGAACCCCATGCCTCGACACAACCTCATCAATGTAAAGCTTGGCCAATTTCTCCATTGGCAAAGTATCCCTCATTGCAAGAAAGTGCGCACTCTTGGTTAGCCGATCGACGACTACCCAAATTGTATCATGGCCTCACAAGGTCTTTGGTAGCTTTGTCACGAAATCCATAGTGATGTTGTCCCATTTTCACTCGTCCCATTTACACTCGGGAATGGACAATGGTTGCAAACTCCCATACGACCTTTGATGTTCCGCCTTGACTTGAAGGCATGTGACACACTTCTCCACGTAGTTAGCCACATCCAACTTCATCACCGGCCACCAACAATTTAATTTTAAGTCTCTATACATCTTGGTACTACCGGGATGTATAGAATACTTCGACTTGTGCGCGTCTTCTAGAAGTAACTCTCGATTTCCACCCAACTTCGGCACCCAAATACGACCTTGAAAGAGTTTAAGCCTGCGGCTATCTTCCGTCAAAAGTTTCCTTTGCTTCACCATGACCTCGGACTTGAGGTTTTGCTCTTTGAGCGCTTCCACTTGCCATGACTTGATGCTCTCCATCAAACTTGATACCACATCAATTCTTGTAAGGGACAATTTAATGCCACCATCATGGCTCCTCCGGCTCAAAGCATCCGCCACCACATTGGCTTTACCGGGATGGTAGAGTAAATCGCAATCATAATCCTTTAATAGTTCAAGCCATCTCCTTTGCCGCATATTGAGTTCCTTTTGATCGAAGATGTACTTGAGACTCTTGTGATCCGTGAATAGAGTGCACTTAGTCCCGTACAAGTAATGCCGCCACAACTTCAAAGCAAAAACTACCACCGCTAGCTCCAAGTCATGTGTCGGGTAGTTCTTCTCATGCTCCTTTAATTGCCTTGACGCGTAGGTAATGACTTTCCCTCGTTGCATAAGTACACATCCAAGCCCCATCTTAGAAGTGTCACTATACACTACAAAGTCTTCCGATCCCTCAGGTAAGGATACGATCGGAGCTTCGCACAATTTCCTCTTGAGCGTTTGGAAGGCTTGGTCTTGAACATCGGTCCAAAGAAACTTGACGTCTTTCTTGTGAGGGATGTGAGCGGTGTAGCTACCTTGGAAAAATCTTGGATGAAGCGTCTATAGTAGCCCGCTAAGCCCAAGAAACTCCGTATCTCCGACGGATTCGTCGGCGGTTCCCAACTCATCATCGCTTCAATCTTCGCCGGGTCCACATGAACACCGTCCTTTGACACCACGTGCCCCGAGAATTGAACTTCTTGGAGCCAAAATTCGCGCTTAGAGAATTTTGCGAACAACTTCTCCCTCCTTAGGACTTCCAAGACTTCCGGCAAGTGTTTCCCATGTTCGGATTCATCCTTAGAATAAATTAAAATATCGTCGATAAAGACGATCACAGATTTATCCAAGAATGGGCGACACACACGGTTCATCAAGTCCATAAATACGTCCGGCGCATTGGTCAACCCAAAAGGCATCACCAAGAACTCATAATGACCGTAACGCGTTCGGAAGGCCGTCTTCGGAATATCATCATTCTTCACTCTCACTTGATGATAACCGGATCGGAGGTCAATCTTCGAGAAACATCCCGCACCTTGGAGTTGATCGAAGAGATCATCGATGCGAGGTAAAGGATACTTGTTCTTTACCGTGACTTTATTCAACTCACAGTAGTCAATACACATCCTCATCGATCCGTCCTTCTTCTTCACGAACAACACCGGCGCTCCCCAAGGTGAAGAACTCGGTCGGATAAAACCCTTCTCTAACAACTCTTGAAGTTGCGTCATCATCTCCTTCATCTCCGTCGGGGCCAAACGATAGGGAACTCGGGCTATCGGAGTTGCTCCCGGAGTGAAGTCAATTTGAAACTCCACTTGACGTTCCGGTGGTAATCCGGGAAGGTCTTCCGGAAAGACATCCGGATAATCCCACATGATCCTCACGTCTTCCACCGTCTTCATTTCCTTCTTCGCGTCCACAATATAAGCTAGATACGAAGGGTAACCCTTCGCTAGAAACTTACGCGCCTTGAGAGAGGAGATAATGGGGTTACGTCTCTTTCTTTTCTCCCCATAAATGACGACCACGCCTCCTTCCGTCAAAGGCACTTGGATCATCTTCTTAGCGCAAAAGATGTCGGCCTTATGCCTTGACAACCAATCCATGCCTATGACCACGTCGAACCCACCTATGGCCATAAGTAGCAAATCTACCCCAAAAGAATTCCCGTCGATCTCTAAGGTGCAATCACAAAACCGGTCACGGATGATTATTTTATCACCGTTGGCTATCTCTACTACTAGTGCATCGGAAATGACACTAATAGGAGTGACGAATTGCTTACAGAAAACATCCGATACAAAAGAACACGTAGCACCCGAATCAAACAATACACGAGCAGGCAAGGAGTTTACTAGGAACGTACCTGAAACAACATCAGCGGTCTCCTTCGCCTCCTCGGTAGTCATCCGGAAAGCTCGACTCGGCACCCTCGGCGATTGGTCGACCCTAGCCGTCGACCTAACAGATCTGACTTGATTGTTCCCCGCTAACGTTGGACAATTCCTCCTTATGTGCCCCGGTTCCTGGCACTCATAACACACCGTCGGACGAATAGTGCAGTCCTGGGCCACATGGCCCTTCTTGCCACACCTAGCACAACTCACCGGACCCGCATAGGTTTTGGAAGCACATGCGCCCGAATGTTTGGTTCTGCACCTTGGGCACCACTGATCACTTTTTACGAGAGTCGCCAGCTCTCCCACTAACAAAAGGCTTTGACTGACGAACGGGCCCAGATGGACCTTCCCATTTTCTCTTCTCACCCACAACACTTCTTTCTTCCTTCTCAGCCAACCTATCATCTTCCACAAGCAAGGCCTCTTCAATGACTTCTTGAAGAGTCGATCCTCCGGCATTGCGCACGTCAGTCCGCATATCGGACGGTAGGCCAAGATGAAAGGCCTTAATCTTCGATCTCTCATCTGGGACCAGATATCCCACCAAGTTCAATTTCTCCAGAAATAGCTTGGAGTAGTCGGCTACAAACAAATTCCCCTTTCTTAGATTTCGGAACTCGGCTTCCAGCTTGTCCAACGAACGCTCGCTGCAATACTTGTCCATTATCTTTTTCTTGAAGACTGGTCAGGTCAGCTTCTTTAGAACCTCGGGGGGTGAGGGCGGACCAGGTGAGATTCCACCAGATCAATGCTTCTCCCCGGAGTAGTTGAGAAGCAAACTTCACCCGCTGCGACACGTCGCACTCGCTCGACTCGAAGGCCATCTCCACTTCCTTGAGCTAGTACATGCATGCAACCGGGTTATCGGAACCCGCAAACTCCTTGGGGTTGCACCCCAGAAAAGCCTTGTAGGAGCATCCTTTAGTCCTTACCCGATCCTCGATCGCCGGTGGTTCCTCGGTTACCACCACTTCCGGCCTAGCACCCGACCCGGCTATGGCATTCTCCGCCATAGTCTCAAGTTGACGGTTACTGGAATCTCGGTCTTCTAAGAGTTTCATGAAAAACTCTTGCTGTTGCACTTGCTGCTGGGCCATGGCAGCACTCATAGCCTGCATCATACTATCCCGTAACCGGGTCTCCATGGTTGCCTCTTCCAAAACAGCATCGCCCACCACAAGGTTTCTGCGAGGGATAAACTCGGGTCCCCCTCCCAAAGGTTCGTTCGGTGGTGGCCTTCGAACAACCCCTCCTAAACCGGGTTGTTCGGCGGTGGATTCAATTTCCAAATGACCATCCGGCGTACCCAGTAATCTGCTCCGAGTATTAACCATCTCGATCTACCACACACATACGAGAAATAGGTTGAGAAAAGACTAAGTGAGTTGAACTCATTGTACGTACTAATACATTCATCAATTATCACAACAACAGTAAATCAAGTATGCTCACGTAACAATGCATTCATAATAGTAGTAGCTAAGTGCAATTATGAACGAACCATACGCAAGAATTCTTGTCACCATCATCACAACTCTCACCATCCAAGTGGACAGTGAAGTCATAAAGTCTAAAGCTTAAGTCTAGATATGCTACCACAATACCTAGTTCACTTAAACTAAAGCTCTGATACCAACTTGTAACACCCTAAAAATAGGGATAACAAAAACTTTCCAAAAGAAGAGAAGTGGTATAAAAATTGCCATAGCAAGAGCCTCCCAAAAATGGGGAAATATACAAATAACCTGTTTAATCACAATTTGTAATTTAACGGGTAAATAAATAACAACCAACTAATCTAATTTCTAAATCTAGAAAAGAGATTACAAAAGGGGTGTCATCTATAACCCAATTCTTCCAACAAAAGTTCAAGTGCCAAAAACCCCAAGCTCTCGCCCAAAGCATCTAAACTTGCCTAAGAGCAGCGCCGCTAACACCTGAGATACACATCGACACCAAACAAGTGTTAGGCCAAAAAGCCTAGTGAGTTGAACAAGTAAAAGCATGCCAGAAATAGTTACAGTTCTTATCAGCAGTTAACCAATTAATCACGTAGATGTGGAGTCAACAGGAGCGACCCATATCTCCAATCAGGTTCACCCAAAGAGGCGATGCACCTTGAAGCCAAATAACCAAAGCAACCCAAAGGCCCGACACGCATCGAGGACTACCGCTTAGGAAATTCCCCGACGGCGGAGGTCTATGCACATAAGGGACTACCACTTAGGAAATTCCCCAAATGTTACCCACCTACATCCCTATAGTGAATCACTGACTTGGTTCGTCCACATTATACAAATAGGAGGTCTCAAGATGTGTTACAACCCAACATATTCGGATATCAATCATGAACACAACATTACCATCCTAAATATGCAATTTCAACACTTAACCCAAATATCAACCAAATCCATCACGAGAATGTAAGGTCGCCAAAAGGCATTCCAAGTAGGAATCATCAACATACCAAGATATACACATATAAACCATGGTCACTTTCATATACATAAATCCATGGGAAAAACCCCAAATACTTGAACAATAAACATGAACATTTGAGAAATGCATTAATATTAACAAGTAGAAGATAATGATGTGTATCTAGTTTTAACAAAGGTTAGTAAACTCACAATCTAGGTTTTTGGACCAAAACCTAGAAAAGATGAAAACCCTAGAAGTTGGAGAAGATGAGACTTGAAGGTGAGAAGTTGCCTTGAAGAAACCCTAGAAATCTTCCTGGAGGTGATTTAATGCAAGTAATCAATGACCCTAACCACCAAGAGGGTTTGGTATAAATGTGGATTAGGGTTTGGGAAGGGATGAACCAGATTTCTTGGAGCAAAAATCGCCAAAGAGAGAAATGAAATGTGTTGCAAATGAATTAAAATCGGCTGGAACTCATTTAAATGGAATTCCCCCGTCGGCGATAGTGCCAAGGGCACTATCGTGAGTCACAATCGCGAGGAACTAGGCACCTGCGGTACCAATTCGGTGATAGTGCCTTCGGCGATAGTGCCGAGGCACAATCGCGTGGCATAATCGCTGGCCTCCCCCAACCTACGGTACATCCCTGGCGATAGTGCCTCCGGCGATAGTGCCAATGGCACAATCGCCAGGCACAATCGCTCCAACCCCAAAATAGTCCGAAAACTCTACCGAAAACGATTACGAGCACAAGGTTTGTACGTTTAAAGATGGTAGATCAATATATGACATTATAACATAATTAATGATCATAAAATGCACACTAAGACACATGTTCTCACATAAGCGCAATTAATGCATTAAGGGAGACAAAGTACTTACCTTATGAATTTACGGGTGTTACACCCCTTTTTCAGACTCTTCTACGAAGGTCGAGAGATTTCTTGAGTACAACGTCGAGGATCAATCCTTCTTCACTTGGTCGCTAGTAGACGAGGATGAGGATGACGAAGTGATCTTTGTCGAGACTTCCGTCGCTCCTGTTGCTGAAGAGGACGAAGAAGAGGAAGAGTACGACAAAGAGGTCGTACCAGAAAAAATGGCGGGTTAATTTTTGTCCCTTAATTAGTTTATAGGATCTAGTTATATGACATCACCTATCGATCATAAGACCTTATGGGGTCTAGTCATAAGACGTCACCCGTTGGTCGTAGGTTGGTGGGTCTAGTCATGAGACGTCACCACTAGTCGTGAGACTTTTGTGGGGTCTAGTCACAAGACGTCACCCACCGGTCGTAAGATCACTTAGGGTTTAGTAGTAATACGCACCTTTAGATTGTAAGATCTTTATAAGGTCTAGTCTTTTGAGACGTCTCTTACGAGTCTTTGTAAGGTATAGTCATCTAACATCACTTACTTGTATTTTTTGCAGGAGATTTGACTCCATCAAAGCCGGCGACTGGCCTCTCGAAGAAAGAGGCGCTGGCCTAACTCGCCCGAAAGGGTCGAGAGATGAAGAGAAAGGATCCCATGACATCTGGGTCGGGGGTTAAAAAGACCAAGACGGTTTTGAGGGAATCGTCTTCGAAGAGCGACGACTCCGTGGTCGTCGTTACATAGAAGGTGATGTCGCCGCCGGTCGTGGAAGCCACGCCGGTTTCCTCGGCTCCACCATTCGGGGTGGAGGCTCCTTTGTCGCAATACAAGGGGAAGGGTCCCAGATCTATGAGGGTCCGAATATGATGTCAGTAAATTTCCAGTTGTCGACCGACTTTATGTCGCTCGATCGTCTAGATAGGAAGGAGTTGTTCCCGCATCTAAACAACTTCTACCTGCCGACCTTTCGTGATCGCTTTAGGGGCGCCACAATTGAGGACATGGAGGTCAGTGTCACTAGACTCTCCTTTATGGTAATAAATCGTAAGCTTCTTTTTGTTTTGTTTCTTAACCGTTCGATCTGACCTTTACTTGTCATATATATGTTTTTGTAGGCATTCCAAGCATCCATGGCCCTCAAATCACGTCTCATTGAGGTGAATAAGCTGGTCCCTAGGGCTTTGGATCGAGAGAAGATGGTCTTTGCTAAAGCCAGGGAGGCGGAGGCAAAAAGGGAGGAGTCTTCCGCTCGTCTTCACGACGCCCTCAACAAGTTAGAGGTTGTGGAACGCGAGAAGACGGAGCTTCAAGGACGACTGAAGGAAGCTCTTGACCAAGCTTTCACGACTAAGGTGGAGCTGGATACGACCAAGGTGGTCTCAGTTGTGAATGCAAAAGAAGTCGAGACCTTTAGGTCGGAGCAGAACATGGCCCGAGAGCAAGTCGAGGCCCTTGAGGAAAAAGTGGCGTCCATCAATGTGTTCACTAGACTTAAGGTGCGTGCGGCCTTGATAAGACGTCACTTGAGGGGAGATAATCCCCTGGCGGCAGCAGAAGGCGAACTTGCCGTTTTCCTGGAGTAAGGCGGAGTCGAGAAAGATCTCGACTCTAAGGGAGAGCAAGAGCTCGAGGCGGGGGAGATGTTGCGATCAACCCTTAGCAGCAACAACATGAGCAAGAGCAGTCGACTCCTTAGTTTAAGTCTTTTGTAATTTTTTTTTCTAATCAGACGACCGTTGGTGGTCGTTCCTTGTTTTGTGTTCCTTATGATATTAATATAAGGAACCTTTTAACTATAAGACTTGTCGTACCTTTCATTTGCCGCAACAAACAAATAGAATATGCATAAGTCATTCACGACAAATATAAAGAGAAGAATCGAGAGATAATAGAGATCAATAGAGATTTCTCTAAGTAACCCATGACATCAAAAATATGATCAAACATAAGTCAATGAACTTGCGACTGGGCAAGTAAATAATTTATCAAGGAACTTGTGACTGACGCAAATCATAGTCCTGTCAATTAGCATAGAATTTGTTACCGGAGTAAGTTATAAACCTGTTGAATGATCAAATTAGCCTTAAGTCGAAAGAACTAGCATGCATGACCAATAATAAGTAGCAACCTAAAAGATGGAATTAAGGAACTTGCGATCAAGGCAAGATTTTTTATATTAGGTTATAGATCGTACGACTCAATCGTGAAATGATCATGCAATCATAGGCAGAGTCGAATGTTCGACTAATCTTGCAATAAAACACCATTAGAGGGGATCGTTGGCTAGACCAACGACTCTTCGATGCTTAAGTCAGTAATGGTTATAAAGAGATAATCATAAAGAAATGAGTTTAAAAGAAATACTTCTTCAAATGTACCGCATTCCAACTTCGAGGAATGTCACCATTCCTTATATCTTATTGCTTTTGGCTCTTTAATTTTCAAGGTCTAATGTTATTAGTTATTGCTATCTCTATTTGCTTGACTGTTTTCGTGCTTTAACGATTCAGCGGATAACAACTTTAAGCTCGTGTGCTTAGTGTTGTTGTATGTTTATGTTGGATAGTTTTATCTATTTCAGCTTATAATGACTATTGCTATTTTCTAATGTAGTTTGCATAATTGCTTTTGTTGGATATTGCTATATATTTTGCTTCTCCAGATAATCTTGTACTATTGTTTGACGACCTATCTATTATTCTTATGAGTTATGATGTGTTACATTGTTTAGAGCATCCACAATGTGGTTTTTGGGCGGTTTTTAGAAGGTTTTTGAGAGTTTTTTCAAAAAGCAAAAACCTCATTTTGAGGTTTTTTACATAGTGGAGGAGTTTTTCACTTGAGATTTTTCGTGAGGTTTTTCGTCATTTGTCGTAATTGCATGACCTGCTTTTTCACAGGTTTTTCGTATTTAATCAGTTTTAACTTTATAAAATTTTATAAAAATTTCGTATTTAATCAGTTTTATTTATTAACCAGTTTTATTTATTAATAATATATTTAAAGTAATCATATTTATATAAAATTATTAAATAAATAATATAAATAAATACATAATGAAAGTAATTATATTTTTATATATTTAAATCAATATCTCAAATTTGACATATTTATACAATTCTACAGATTTTTTAGTGACCCAATTTTTATTTTCGGTTATACATATTTTTGAGTTTAACATTTTTTAATTTTTATTTTACATACGTTTTATACAAGAAGTTTATATATAATATATATTGTATTAAAATATTTAAAAAATTATGTAAAATAAATACATAATTCAATTAATAATATTTTCTTGATATAAATAAATATGTATTTATATGAATTTTAATGTATTTATTTTTATAAATAAGAATATAAATGATATAGAGTTAAAATGGTGGGACTCTGAATATTTTGAAAAACAATGAAAAAACTTGGATGAGGTTTTTAACATAAAAAAAGGTTGATTGGCGGAGACCTATGGCCCCGTGGTCCCCTTTTGGAGACCCTACAGCCGTAGCACCATAAGGCTGCACCGGAAAAGACACCCTGTCTCCCCCAGGAATCGAACCCTTGATGGGCACACCCCGGAAGGAGCGTTTACGGATGGGCGCTGGCCACCAGGCCAAAGACCTGATGGTTATGAGGTTTTTAACATAGTGGAGGCATATAAAGGTTTTTAAGTTGTTGAGGTGACAATATTGTGCAAGAAAAAATATGAAAAACCTTGATGAAAAACCTACACATTGTGGATGCTCTTAGTGATTAATAAATAAATTTTCCCTACTAAGCATATCATGTCTTGTCTCTTATATATGTCATGTTCTATAATCTTTTAATTCTAACATCTTATTTAGTGGAGCAAGAAAAGAAGGAAAATAAAATTCAAATATTTTCATCAATTCTTTAACCTCTTTATCTCTAATTGGGATTCCACTACACACGACAATATTATATTTAAGTGCACAAGAAATAATTCATTGAGCCTACGGAAGTACAGATCATTTATCATCCCTATAAAATAAGAGGAATTGGATTATGTACAAGTGCATGTTATTAGAGGTGTACATAAAACCGTCAATCCGCAAACTCGCCGAACCCAAACCGCTAACAACCCAATTAAATCCAATGCGCCAAACCGCCAATTAAGAGGGTTGAAATTGGGTTAAGCCTAGCCCAACCCACCAACCCTCCATTAATATATAACCTTTATAAAACTATATATATATATATATATATATATATATATATATATATATGTAGAGGAAATTTCAAATGAAAACTCATTTTTCATTGTGCATGTGAGGACAAATCTCAGCCATTTCATCTCTTTTGATCCAACAACTCATATTAAATAGAGTTTTTAATTTTAAGATGTCTAGGGGTAAAAATGAAAGATAATTTAAAGTCACGCCTACCATATTTGACTTTTTATTTTCTTTTTTAATTAAAAACTTTTATCCAATTAAAGTTTGAAATAAATTATCCTAAAAATTACTAATATTTTAATCAAACAAATTACATCAAAAAAACGATAATTTCGTGTTTTTCGATATGACATCCATCTCGATATAGTTTTTTTGTCGTTTTAACCGTTTTTTACGTAAAATGTTATATATGTGTTATATTTATTATGAATATTAATGTACGTTCAAGTTTGTACAACACCTCGACACCGTAAGTATGTAACTCGACATCATCTTCTTCAACACTTTCTTCAACGTCGTAAGCCATCGCGTTTCTTCAGCACCGTAACCCAACACCCATCAAGGCGAATCGAGAACATATCGAGTAATTCTGTTGTGAACCGGGGAACAAAAGAGAGTGTGTCAAGTCTCCTCATCTTCACAGGTCATTCATTAATTATTCATCATGAATAATATATCATTCAGGATGAATAATACAACATTCAGGGTGAATAATTCACGATTCATGAATTCGTGTATTATTCATCATGAATGTTGTGTAATTCATCTTGAATACTATATTATTCATCATGAATAATGAATGAACGTTCACAGGTCATTCATGTATTATTCATCATGAATAATGTATCATTTAAGATGAATAATACAACATTCAGAGTGAATAATTCACGATTCATGAATTCGTGTATTATTCATCATGAATGTTGTGTAATTCATAATGAATACTGTAAGACTCGATTTTAAAAGTGTGTATAATTATTTCTTACCCGAATTGTACCATAATTAAAATGGCAACCAAAAATAGTTAAGGGGTTTAATCCATCAATTAGTTAAACTAGTATTATTATATATATAACATAAAAGAAAACGTAAATATGTATTATATATAAAAAAATATATATAAATATATATAGATATCATGTCTTTGTACATGATAAGAGTAAATTACTATTCATCGTCCCTATGTCACCGTCTTCAACTTCATCATATCATCTCTCTCTATACTTTCTTTCTCTCTAAATTTATATCAATTTCGTGAAGCAAGTCAACGAAATAGTTACATATTTGGAATCTACGCTTCGAACGCTTCTTAGAGGTGTAAATTTCTTTTTATGTTATTTAAGTTGGTAAGTTAGGGTAGTTGAAGCTGGTTGGTAGATTATGATTAAATATTGCAAAATTATAATCAAATACTTGTTTAGGAATGTTTGTTTTTGTCAAAATTACAAACGGGTAAATTTTAGAATCAAAATGGTGATATTTATATCTAGATATTTAACCGCACACCAAGTGATCGGTTTAATGTCTAAGAGAATATGATTTTGTGATTAAGCTTAGAATATAACCATTGAGTTTTAGGTTATGCGACTAATAATAATTGGTGGTTTAAATAGGCAATCGAACGGGTTAAAGTTCGTCGTCAGTCTCGATTGTTCACGTGTTGCATCTCAGTTCGATCAAGGTATGGATTTCATTTCTTTTGAATCGTGGGCAACTATTTGTTGTAGTTGACCCTTCCTAAAGGTGGTTCACCGCCTTGTGATTTTGTACACACACATACACATTGATTTTGGTTTATTGAATCAATTGTTTGAACATTTTGATGTTTTATTAAAATGTGTCTCGTATGAGATTGTTTATGAAAAATGTGAAATATATTGACTATAATTTCTATGATCGCCATTTGGGTAAGTGGCATATGTTTAGTTTTCGTTGATTTTAGAATAACCCAATAAATGGGCACATTATTTGGGATGCCTTCTATGGCGGCTTTGTTGTCATGTCGTCTTGCAGATGACGTCCACCAGAGTTAAGCCTATGTGGCTTACGTGAACCCACTATGGGGGACTTGGCCGACTTTGTTGGCTCCAGGGCAGATGGATCGATCTTAGAACTTTACCCATAGAATATGTGACCGTGATTAAATTCACGGTGGGTTCGTTGTGTGTGCCCGCATGCGATCCGTTAGTTCGTATGGTTTGGCCACCCCACGAACACAACCAGAATTGACGGACTTTATTTATATTATGTTTTGAAGTTAAAGTGTGAAATGTTCTTGAGAATATTGCTTTTGATTATATTACCAAACGTTTCTTTTGATTTAAATAAACTATGAACTTTAGTCTCAAGAACATTCTTCGAATTGAATTTTTTAAGTCTTCCGCTTCGTTATCGATGTTTTCATTATTATTTACGAACTTATATTATAATCCATTCACTGAGTTATGTGTTCAGCCGTGTTTTTGTTTTTTGACACGACAGGTTCGAAGTGACGTTTACGGGGACGGGACTTGAGATTGAGCGTGATATTTTTGGAGTTCTTAGACTCACCTTATTTTATAACTTTCTAAGTTTATAAAGACTTTTTGAGGTATGATAGTTTGGATTGTAATATATGTTTAGAGTTTATTAATAGCTCTGAATTTAGCTGTGTATTTATGTTAAGTCCCGTTCGTGACATCACCCGTTCCGGACCACGGGGACGGGGGATGTTACAAATGTGGTATCAGAGCATAGGTATCGACTTGTAGATTAACTAGGTTTGACCTGTGAGGATTGGGTAGACATTAGAATGGGTAGACTAGAATTTAATTCTATTTACTGATTTTCAATTCGTAACTGTTTTGAATTATGATTTTGATATTGTTCTGTGTTAGAATGTCGAGACGTGGTCGCCCACGTAAGTCCAAATCTCAACCTGAGGGTAACCCAAATCCCAACCCAGTGGGGGGGGGGGGTACTAGTGAGTCTAATATTGTTGGTGTGGTTAACCCAAAAACCAACTCCAATATCAGCACCAGACATACCCAAACAACATCGACGTCAGATAGACGACTCATGTCATAAAATCAGTCAAGTACGTCTGAAAGTTGTACATTTCTAGTTCCCTCTACACATGGAAAAACCCTACGAAGAAAGTTATCACATGGTAGGTACGGAGGGTGGGTGGCAATCCGAAACGGAGTCCTATCAAAAGACAAAACTCCTCTGGCCCGAAGCGGCGAACGTGCCCATATATGTCGAACCATAGCTTATCTGCCTCCATAGAGGAGCGAGAGATCTGCCTCTGTAAAAACATAGTAACCAACATGGGGTCGCCACATGGCATGGTAACGTCCAACCATGGATCGAAAGGAGTGTCCCTGATAATCCTCAACCTGTCTACACTAAGAGCCAACCTGATATCTTCCACTAAACTAACCCGTCACTTGAGCGTCAAAGTTGGATAGTAAAAATCCTCCGACATAATAATCAAGAGATGTTATTAAGGGACCTAATATGTCATTATGCAAACTATAGTGACCTAATATGTAAATATGCAAACTATAGAGACTTAATATGTAATTACACAAATATATGACAACAAAACATAAATCATAAAAGATATGTAAAATATATATTGTAACAAAAAATAATAGATATGTAAAATACATATATATAATGTAACACCCTTGTTAAGACACAGTCTCATTGGATTCAAGATCATCCAATCTGAAGATTGCAATCTGAAGCTAAAGTCAGAACGTCGACTCTCGATATTAAAGTCTATGTCTATTTGTAATAAATGTCAAAGTAATCAATGTATTTGTTTATTATTGTAAAAGTTAACTTAATATCTAGTTTGTTAGATATTAGTTAACTTAGGTAACTTAGTTAGTTAAGTTAGTTTCTAGTTTGTTTGATATTATCTAGGATAATATCTAGATATTAAAGTATCTAGATATTAAGTTAGGTAGTGTGTAAAACACACCAAGTTAGATTAGTTGTGTATCTCAATCTCTCAATAGATCATATCATAATTCACACATACAAACACACACTTAAAGGTGAAAAAGAGAGAAAAACAGAGAACACAAATCCAAGCTTAAAATCGATCAACCTTGTAACTCGTTTGTTATAATCAATACATGTTGGTAATCATTTTGTGTTGTTATTCTATAAAACTTGATAGTATTGTTGGACCGACAATTGGTATCAGAGCCTGATTAAGATCAAATCAAGTTTTTCTGAAAAACGACCCTGTGTTCTTGTTTGGAAATCGATTTTGAGTGTTTAAGTGTTTTAGGTGTTAAAATCGATCAGGTTGTGATCGATTAGCATGCTAGATAGAGTTGTTGTTGTTTGATTTCATTTTAAATCATCTATCGAGTTCCATTTTGTGATTTTAGTGAAGAAACAGTCGAAAGCTTTAAGTCACTGTGCTATCAAATTAATTTCAAAAAAGTGTGTGTTATTGAGATCGAGTGCTTACAATCAGTTCTAGAAGTGTTTCTAGACATAAGGGTAGTGTTTTGGTACTGCTAATCGTTTCAGGATCAAGTTCTAGTCGATTTTCGAAGTTTAAGGACGAACATACGCAAAGCAGAAGAAGAACACACACAAAGTCCAACTTTGCGCGTCTCACATCAAACGCAAAGTCCCACTTTGCACGTCCCAAGTGAAACGCAAAGTCCCACTTTGCGCGTCTCAAGTGAAACGCAAAGTCCAACTTTGCGCTCCTCAAGTGATCCGCAAACCTCACTTTGCGCCTCTCAAGCCAAACGCAAAGCACACTTCTCGCTTCAAAGAACAATCGCAAACCTCAACTTCACTTCTCGAATCAAACCTCAGAAACGCAAACCTCAACTTTGCACATCTCAAGACAAACGCAAACCTCAGTTCACGTGTACCTCTTCAAGAAACGCAAATCTCAACTTTGCGCTTCCCACTAGACCGGCAAACCTCAGTTTGTGCTTCCCACTAGACCCGCAAACCTCAGTTTGCGCTCCTCACTAGACCCGCAAACTTCCATTTGCGCTCCTCATTTGAAACGCAAAGCTTCTCAAACGCAAAGCTTCTATTCCATACTTAGAATATTTTTTCTGAGAATTTTTCGAAACTGAAATAGGGTCTTTAATTGTCATAAATTTTTTCTCTAGGGGCGCTGCCCCCATACGGGTAGCAGGACCCCCGTGCTAAGTCTGCCTAGGGGGACAAAATTTCTTGTGTGATCAAAATTTATCTGGGTTAACGATCATATTCAAGTTTTATATATCAATACAGGATGACATCCAGAGAAGCCCTTGCAATAGGAACTGACACCAAGCCACCAGTTCTCTTTAAAGGAGAATACGAACAGTGGAAGGATCGGTTTCTGAACTTCATTGACAGACATGAGCTGGGTGATTTCATCAGAACATCTATTGAAGAAGGGGTTATGAAACCAGTCATAACAACTCGTGTAGTTGGAAATGTGCCGACTGAAGTTGAACTTAAGTTTCATGAGCTACAAGATGATAACCTTAGAAGAGCCAAAGGCGACAGATTAGCTAAGTCATACATTTTACAAGGAATTCCAAATGAAATATACGTAAAGATTGACAGCTACAAGGCCTCCGGCAAAGAAATGTGGGATCAGCTTGAAAAGATGATGCTGGGTTCAAAAGTTGGAAATCAACTGAAAATCTCCAACTGCCTAAATAACTATGAAGAATTTAGAGGCAGAGTGGGAGAAACTTTAGAAGAAACCTATGACAGGTTTGTGACTTTGCTGAACGAACTTAGCAAGAACAAAGTCCACAAATCTCAAATTGAGCTGAACGTCAAGTTCCTGAGCATTCTTCAACCAGAATGGAAAAGATTTGCAAGACAGATGAAGCAGATCAAAGACTTGAATGAGATTCCACTTCACGAGGTGTATGAAACCCTCCGTCAGAATGAAGAAGAGGTGGATGAAATTCTAGCTGAGAATAGACAGAGAGGAAAGACAGTTGATGACACAGTCGCTCTTGTTGTTAGGAAGAAGAAGAATAAGACGATTGTGTACGAATCAGATGAAGATGAAGCTTATGCAAACTCTGACACAGATGAAAATGATCAGCTGAAGCAAGCAATGATGATGCTGACAAATGCTTTTCAGAAAAGATTCTACAAAAAGCCAACATCAAACAGTCAGAGGTACTCATCTGGTCCGAACAACTACATCCACAAGGAAAGGGTTGAAGGAAGCAGATATGAAGGAAAGAGATTTGAAGAGAAGAGAACAGAGGAAAGGAAGCCTGAAGAGAGAAGGTATCAGCCTGAAGGGAAGAGATTAGAGGAGAGAAATCCGGAAGAGAGAAAGTTCAAAGTTGAAGGATCCAGCCAGACAGAGCCACCAACGTGCTACAACTGTGGCAAAACAGGTCATTATGCCAGAGACTGCCGAAGGCCAAAAGTCAGAAACTCCGACTACTACAAGAACAAGATGCTTCTTGCAAAGCAACAGGAGGCTGGCAAGGCACTGATGGCTGAGGATGAATACTGGCTCGATCACTCAGATGATGAAGAAGAGGATGAAGAAAAAGATGAAGCCGTCAACATGTGCTTGATGGACCAAATAGAATCAGATGCTGAAGTTGATTCAGACAATGAAGAAGAAGAGGTATGTAATATATCAGATTTAGATTTCATGAATAAAATGCATGCCATGAGTTTAAAACAAAAAGAGTTAGAATCTAATCTTGAGCAAGAAAATGGTGTCATAACTGACAAAAACCAATTGATACAGAAACTTAGCAATGAAATTGCTGAGAAGAAAGTATTAATTGAGGTTTTACATAAAGATAATGACACCAACGCTAAGGAAAAGACAATAACTCTTAAAGAGAATTTTGATCTTAAGTCTAAACTGCTAAAAGGTGAAATAGATTTATATGAGCTTACAAATTTGCATGCTTCTTGTACCAAATAAAACTTTTCTTTACTTGGAAAATTAAAAAGTTTGGAAGAGAAGTTATATAAAATGGGTCAAACTGAACAGGCTATTTTTCTGAACAAACCCAAAGAGGAAATAGAGAGATGGGGAATCGGTTATAAGAATCCTCACTATCTACAAAAGGGGATGTCTGAAGTGTCAGGACTTTATGATCATCTTTCAATGCAATTAGCTCGCAGAATCCCTGAATTTAAAACTTTCTAGACTAAACTGTCAAAAGAGGATGAAGCCAATGAAACGGAAAAACGGTTGAAATCAGCTAAAGTTCATCTTCCATTTAATTATGCGAAGACGAATAATAGTTATAATGAAAGTCCAATATATCAAAAGAAGAAAATTCTTTCGAGTGATTTCTTTCCAAGTTATTCTGAAAAAGAAATGGAGGCGAAACCTATTCAAGGTAAACTATATGTCCCTCCTCTCGTTTTAGAAAGTAAAATTTCTGAACTCGAGAATTCTTTGTCAGATGAAAGACTTTTGATGAATATTGAGCAAAAAGTGTTTTCAACCGTGTTTTCAAATTCTGTTATTTCTAAGGCTTCAAACTCTAAAGATATGTTTGATTCATCAAATAAAGGATTTGATTTTCTGAACTCTAATGGTGGTTTAGATAATTGTTCTGAACAATTTGACTTTAATGCAAAACTTCCTAACCATTCATCTTTTGTTAAGAAAACTTTGAGAAAAACCAGTATGCCTGTTAATAGTGCAAAATCAACGAAAGTTTTCGTTGATAAATCAGTCTCTGTGAAAGCTAAGAGTGCTAAAGGTAAGAATATATCTCAGCATTCACAGAAACCGAACATTACTGGTAATTCTAAGAAAGAGCAATCGTTTGTTGCTCCAAGGTCTAACTCACCAGTTTCACATGTTTCAGATCTGAGCAAGCAAAGGCCAGAAGTAAATTCTCAATGGCAACCGAAACGGAAGCTTGACAAGACCGTTTTATCGTTTAGTAGTGTTAATTGTAGTAAGACTTCGCTTAGTAAAGATGTCTTAATTGCTGATGTTGCTCTTTTGAACTCAAAACTTGTTGTTTCTCGTAAACAATATACAATGAAGCAATTATTTCAGTTATCTTTATCTGCTAGAAAGTCTTCTATTTATGATAAACATGTTTCTATCTCTTGTCAAGATTCTGGAGATTGGTTTGGAAATTTCCATGTGCATTCATATCATACTAATCCTTCTCATACATTTCAAAAGAAAAGAGGACCCAATTTGAAATGGGTACCAAAATCTTGTGCTAACACAGCAGGACCCAAATTCCAGTGGGTACCTAAGGCTAAATCTGTGTTGCAGGCACACAAAGCTTAGAGAGAGATCGACTTCTGATTATGTACAGATCAGGACTCGTTCTTCAATGACAAAATAGTTTTTTGGATAATGCAGTTCAAAACCCGAACATCAAAGTCAAAATAGGCTTTTGAACAAATCAGTTCAAGACCCGCACTTCGATAATCAAAGTGATTATTCCAATGTTGTCGTATAAATCTCTAAATTTATAATTTCTCTTATGCAGACTAGTCATACATGGTTCTTGGACAACGGATGTTCCAAGCACATGACAGGACAAAAAGAGATACTATCCAATTTTAAAAACAAATATTGCGGAACAGTCAGATTCGACAACGACCAGTTTTCATCAATCATGGGATATGGTGATGTACAACATGACAATGTCACGATCAAGAAGGTGAGCTATGTTGAAGGCTTACGACACAACTTGTTCAGTATAGGCCAATTCTGTGACAAAGACTTAGAGGTCAACTTCAAAGCCAAGAGATGTTCAGTTCGCAATGAAGAAGGCAAAGAACTCTTGGTCGGTACTCGAGAATCAGACCTCTACACAATCAATTTATCAAATGTACAGACTGACAAGCAAGTTTGTCTACTGACGACAGCATCGATGCAACAAAGTTGGTTATGGCATCGAAGGCTCTCTCACCTCAACTTCAGGTACATCAACAATCTGGTCAGTGGAAAGCTCGTCAAAGGACTTCCAGAGCTCAAGTATGAAAGAGAACATCTTTGTGCAGCTGGTGAAAAGGGCAAGATGAAGAGGGCACCTCATAAACCAAAGCCTGAACCAAGTACAAGCGCTCCGTTAGAGTTATTGCATATGGATCTATGCGGTCCGATGCGAACTCAGAGTCTAGGCGGCAAGAAGTACATACTCGTGATCGTGGACGATTACTCGCGATACACATGGGTCAAGTTTCTACGTTCAAAGGATGAGACACCAGATATACTCATCACTTTCCTAAAGACGACCCAGGTGAATCTGCAGAAACCGGTCAAGTTTCTACGAACAGACAACGGCACAGAGTTCAAGAACAACAAAGTTGAAGAATATCTCGAATCTGTCGGGATTTCACATCAATACTCTGCTGCTCGAATGCCTCAACAAAATGGAGTGGTTGAAAGAAGAAATCGGACGCTAGTCGAGGCTGCTCGTACTATGCTAAGTCAATCAGACTTACCTCTATTTTTGTGGGCAGAAGCTGTATCGACCGCGTGCTACACACAAAATCGGTCCATGGTACATCGAAGGTTCAAGAAGACTCCTTATGCGTTAATCAACAACCGAACACCGACAATCAAATATTTCCATATATTTGGGTGTAAGTGTTTCGTGCTAAACGATAGGGAGAATCTTAACAAGTTCAGCGCTAAGGCGGATGAAGGGATCTTCATTGGATATTCCTCGACATCAACTGCATTCCGAGTTTATCTGAAGAAGTCAAGAACGGTGATTGAAAGAATCAACGTCACCTTTGATGAAGAAATGGCTTCCGAACAACAACGTTCAGAACCCGTTATAACCGGAGTACTAGCTTCTGGGCAACTCAGTCCAGGACCTACGTCTCAACAGAATAAATCAGATGAAGCATCAACTTCTACTAACCATTTATCTGATTTAGATTTATTATTTGAATTGTTTTATGATGAATTTATTGGATCTAATGTAAAGAAATCTGTTGTGGTTGACAGGATGGAAGACTTAACGACTACTCATCCAACCAGTTCAGATGACTCTATTGAATCAAACGCCCCGATTCAACAAGAGATTACAATTCAAATGCCGACTCCAACAGTTGAAGAAGTGACAACTGATCAAGAGACAGAAGTAGCTGAAACAGTAGGAGATACTATACAGATCAATCTACAACCAGAAAAAGCTATACCTGCTGAGCCTTCTGAACCTGCCACTTCAACTGAAACCATCAATCCTCCTGAACAATCAGAAGAAGGTACAAGTGGATTTGTAGATGATACAACCTACATACAATCATCTAATCCACTGCCTCATGAACATAAATGGACCAAAGAGCACCTGCTAAGCCAAATCATTGGCGATCCATCAAAACCGGTGCAAACTAGGTCAGCATCAATGAACATGTGCATGCATGACTCCTTTCTGAGCAAGTTCGAGCCAACACGTGTATCAGAGGCACTTGCTGATCCAGAATGGGTGGTCTCAATGCAAGAAGAGCTGAATCAATTCGATGCACTTCAAGTATGGAGACTCGTACCAAAGCCTAAAGATAAAACCATTATAGGTACGAAATGGATTTTCAAAATAAAGAAAGACGAAGATGGTACCGTTATCCAAAACAAGGCAAGACTAGTAGCCAAAGGATACAGACAAGAGGAAGGAATAGACTATGACGAAACATATGCTCCTGTGGCGCGATTAGAGGCAATCAGAATGTTTCTAGCCTACGCAGCCCACAAGAACTTCACGGTCTTTCAAATGGACGTGAAGACAGCATTCCTGAATGGAATTCTGAAGGAGGAAGTCTACGTCTCTCAGCCACAAGGTTTTGTCAATCAAGAGAAGCCGAATCATGTTTACATTCTCGACAAAGCATTCTACGGTCTGAAACAAGCACCTCGAGCCTGGTATGATGTCCTTTCCACTTTTCTAGTCAAGTCTGGGTTTTCAAAAGGTACGGTTGATACCACTTTGTTTATCAAAAAGGAAAAAGGCGATATCATTTTAATTCAAATTTATGTAGATGATATTATCTTTGGTTCTACAAATACTAAGTACTGTAAGAATTTTGCAAACCTTATGGTGTCTAGATTTCAGATGAACTTGATGGGAGAGATGAATTTCTTCCTCGGTTTACAAGTAAAACAATTTTCATCGGGTATTTTTATCAATCAATCAAAATACATTAGGGATATTCTTCGGAAGTTCCAAATGAAAAATTCAAAACCGATTGGTACCCCAATGGCACCGGGTACTAAAATTGGCACCGATCCTTTGGGAAAGGATGTTGATGTTAGGACTTATCGAGGGATGATAGGTTCTTTAATGTATCTTACTTCTAGTAGGCCAGATATAATGTTTTCAACATGCTTATGTGTACGATATCAGGCCAATCCTAAAGAAATCCATATGTCTGCTGTAAAGCGCATATTTAGGTATCTAAAGGGCACTGCAGATCTTGGTCTGTGGTATCCTAAAGATAATAGTTTTGAACTAACATCCTACACAGATGCAGATCATCCAGGTTGTATGTTAGACAGGAAGAGCACGTCGGGACATGTACAGTTCCTCGGTGACAAACTAGTAAGTTGGGCATCGAAGAAGCAACTTTGTGTTTCAACATCCACGGCCGAAGCAGAATATGTAGCTGCTGCTAGCTACTGTTCTCAGGTCTTATGGATGAGAACTCAATTGCGCGACTACGGTTTCCACTTCAACAAAATCCCGATATACTGTGACTCCAAGAGCGCCATCGCAATATCAGCGAATCCTGTTCAACACACCAAGACTAAGCACATAGACGTCAGGTATCACTTTATTAAAGATCATGTTGAAAAGGGAACAATTGAACTTTTCTTTGTAAAAACTGATTATCAACTTGCCGATTTGTTCACCAAATCTTTAGACGAAAAGAGGTTGAACTTTCTTATCTCTAAGCTTGGTATGCTAAATCTTAAAATCTAATCAGTAATTACCTATCAAAGTTTTCTAATTGTATACTTTTTCATCATTTCTTCATTCTTAACTTTGATTGATATCTGCACTTCTATATAATGTTCAAAATCCAAGGGGGAGAATGAGAAGAAATTGACTAGTGGTCAATATTACTTCGAGGGGGAGCTCATAAAATTTTGCATGTACCTTTTAATGCTAATTTTTTTTTGTAATGCACGAATTTAGGGGGATCTCTTCAAGACAAAAGGGGAGTACGGATATGACTTCTGATTATTCATGATCAGAACTCGTACTTTAAAAGTTTTACTGCTTTTTGTCTTTTCAATTTAAGTAAATAAATTTTACTTTGACTTGACATAAGATTTTTGCAGAATTTTTGAGAGAAGCTTACAAGTTCATATCTTTATGACTTAAAGCTTAGCTTCATGAGATATAAGATCGCACGTAAGGTATAATCCTTTATCTTAATCTCATATATGGTTGAAAGAAGGACAACTTTCAATCATTGGAAAACATTGTTTTTAATGTTCAAACCACTTCCCGATTTTTCAACCGATTTTATATTTTGGGAGTGTATTTTAAATGTTTTCATGATCTAAATTGTGCTTTAACTGCAATAGTTAAACCAATCTGAGCATTACGTGCATCATAGGAAAACAAGAATCATTGTTCTAGGAATTAACACAACTTCTATGGAATCACCTTAACCAATGATTTCTACCCAAGAAGTTAATCCTTAGTGATTGAGTGTGCAAAGAGAAAAGAAATGAGTGTGATTAGAGAAAGCAAAATGTTTAAAAGAAAGAGCGTGTGAGAACAGAGTTAAAAAGAATATCACAACTCTGCACCAACTTTTTCTGAGCCGGGTAGCCACATTACTAGTGTTTCACAATTCTGTGGTGAACATTATTGAAACAGGAAACTAACCTATGCCAACTCTTGATCAAACCTCATTATCTACTCATTTTCTTCTCAACAAGAAAGTGTTTCACATTTTCAAACGGGAAGCAGCACATTTGCTATCTGATTTTCATTTGGAAAATCTGGATATTGAAAAGAAGGAAGTCTGCCCCACCTTCGCACTTCAATCATGCACATTGAGTCTATGTTTAACTTACTGTTGTCTCAGTGGTTTACACAATTTTGAGCCTATAAGCAATCATCAAGTGCTTAATTCTTTCTATCACAAGCACGAACACACAAGGAATTTGTTTCTTCGTCATAACGTTTATAGAAATAACCTTTGTGGTGTTTCAATGATTAAATGGAAGCCCTGGGGGAGTCAACATCAAACAGCTCCTTTCCAATGTGTATTCGTTACACACAGTGACTTAGTGTTACTGACAGGCATGTTAACTGATTCATTAGTTGATTCAGGTGTTACATGACTACTTTGTCTAGATTTGCAAAGATCTGGATGAATATCTTTTGAATTGACGGATCAGTGGCTCCAAGTGTTTGACATTTCTTACAAAAAGTTTTGATGAAGTCGTTACACTTATCATCAAAAAGGGGGAGAATGACTACACAAGAAATGGCAAAGATCACATGTTTCAAGAATCACGTCCAAGATTGAAATCTTCAAGAAGCAAGTATTCTGAAGACATGTTGATTTAAGAGCTAGAGAAAGAGATTGCATCTTCTGAGCTGGATAAGAAGACTTAATTGCTAAAATCTTTTTTAGTAATGATCTTGATCCAAAGGGGGAGATTGTTAAGACACAGTCTCATTGGATTCAAGATCATCCAATCTGAAGATTGCAATCTGAAGCTAAAGCCGGAACGTCGACTCTCGATATTAAAGTCTATGTCTATTTGTAATAAATGTCAAAGTAATCAATGTATTTGTTTATTATTGTAAAAGTTAACTTAATATCTAGTTTGTTAGATATTAGTTAACTTAGGTAACTTAGTTAGTTAAGTTAGTTTCTAGTTTGTTTGATATTATCTAGGATAATATCTAGATATTAAAGTATCTAGATATTAAGTTAGGTAGTGTGTAAAACACACCAAGTTAGATTAGTTGTGTATCTCAATCTCTCAATAGATCATATCATAATTCACACATACAAACACACACTTAAAGGTGAAAAAGAGAGAAAAACAGAGAACACAAATCCAAGCTTAAAATCGATCAACCTTGTAACTCGTTTGTTATAATCAATACAGGTTGGTAATCATTTTGTGTTGTTATTCTATAAAACTTGATAGTATTGTTGGACCGACAACCCTCAAATATGGAAATAACAACTAAATTAAAATTTCCTAAATACATCAATAAATGTTTCATAAACAATCACAATTTCAAGGTTTAACCTCAACACACACAATTCATTCTCTACATAAAGTCTATAACAAGGCCGGGTGCTACTAAAACCCAATAATAGTCACTATCTCCAAGCCGCGGAAGACTTCACCAAATACTTACACTTGCGAAAAACTAAAGCACATCACTTCAAGGTACTGCTAGAACCAAACCTCCCAACTGGAACCTGATGCACATGCCGACAAAATAAAAAGGTTAGGCTTAACGCCTAGTGAGCTCAAGAGTTTTCAACATATATAAATTAATTGTTTAAAAAGAAAGAATGCAATTAAAATCATAATCTTTCAAAATGATATGCGTCACTTATGAAAACGACTCGTTTACAAATAATTATTCATTTTAAACGAAAGAGACATCGAGTTAATCATTAACCAAACCAAACTGTTTTAAAGACTAAGATCCCAATATAAATCGTTCTTTAGTAAACTTAAATTTAACCCAAAACTTGCTCAACATGAGAATATAAATCAACTCCCAATTTATGATAATGTAAATAACACCTCATATCCCAAAACACCCCAAAACACGGGCGGGGATTAAATACTCAACCCATAAAACATGGAATAAATTCATGTATGCAAAATGTCACCGAAAACAAATGTATAAAAGACTCAGCCCAAAAACAACACCGTTCGGTGACGGGGGAAACCCGATTCCGTATAATGTGACGTGCATAAAGTAAGCCATGCATTACGTTAAATTGGTATTAAGTATCGGGCTCAACATCTTTCAGTAAACACCCATAGATACTTTCACGGAGGACTTACACCATACCGAAGATGCCTAACCGCGCCGCAATGGGGAAAACTAGCGTTCCACCATTGGACAAATAATAAAAGCATCGAGCTCAACATCTTTCAGCATACACCCATAGATACTTGCACGAAGGACTTATAACCCAATCTGATGCCTAACGTGCCACGATGTGGAAAACTAGTCGTCCCAACATCGGACAAAATAACAAAAGTGCTCATGGATCCATAGCAGACGGGGCTGAAACATTACATGACTCAAAACGAATGAACTAACACATTCAAAACATGTAATTCCCAAATAAG
Organism: Arctium lappa; assembly: GCA_023525745.1. Taxonomy (NCBI): domain Eukaryota; kingdom Viridiplantae; phylum Streptophyta; class Magnoliopsida; order Asterales; family Asteraceae; genus Arctium; species Arctium lappa. Next base: position 49,117,143 of record CM042057.1, read on the forward strand.
ATGCAATAAATGCAAATCATAACCAAGCGCTCTACATTGAGCTATCAAAACTGGACAAGTGTCTCCAAGACCCAACAAAATACAAGTCGAGCCATAAGCTCAACAAATCCAAAGACCCAACATTGAAAATCATAAAATGAAATCAAACGTAAACGACTCGAAATAATGCAACCCATGCTTCAACACACACAAATAACTCCAACATGATTTAGATTGGGACAAAACATTTTCCAAGTGGGTTTATACCTTTTATCCTTTCAAATCATCCCATGACACCCAATAGAATGCATTTATACTCAAAAATATACTCTATGAAATAAATCATTTAGATTCCCAAAATATATGATTTATTTATCAAAATGCCCAAAATCCCAAATGTGGGTGTTTTATAAGTTTATAAAGTTGAATACTTCCCAATAACTAAAACTTATCAGATGATTAGCAGTTAACAATTCCATATAAAACATATAAACACTTTAAAATAGACATTTTGGCATGTACACCATTTTTACAAATCAACTTGAACTCACCTTGCTAGATTTAGGCTAAATCTAGATTTTACCCCCAAAACTTGAATCACCATTGATGAAGGCTTGAACCACCAAGAAACCTCCGTAGATCTTCGATCCAACACATCTACAAGGTCACCTTCACCACACAAGTCATCAAAATCAAACCCAAGATGAAGGATGAAAGGGAAAATGATGAAATCATCAAACCCTAGCTTAACATTGAGAGGGATGAGGAGCTTACCACCACAAATACTCTTGTATACTCCAATAGGCTTCTAATCTCTTGCTAAATCCTTGAAGAGCTCTAAAAAACGAAACCATGGCAACTTGAATCACCAAAATCGAAGTTATGATGCAAAAGTTATGAATGAATGAAGTTCTAGGGTGAAAATGGAGTTTGGGGCCGATTTTCCCCCTTTTTGTGCGCCGTCCATATGCGCGGAGAGCCACCCGGAGCACTTCCGCGCCAAATTTTGCCCGAACATTGTTTTGGTCATAACTTCTTCGTTATAGCTCCGTTTTCGCTCCGGAAAGAACCGTTGGACTCGTAATTGAATCCTTCATCTACCAAGACTATAAAATCTAGGATTCAAGTCCAAAATCAAATATCTTATTTTTCCCTAATATATCGGTTTCTGTATTAACTTGAAATAATACATTTCGAAAATCGGGGTGTTACATATAATAGGAAAACATAAAAACATAAACTAGTCTATAAATATATAAAGTACAGGGACATAATTTGTAAATATGCAAAGTATGGGAACCTAAGCTGTCATTATGCAAACTACATGGACCTAATCTTTAATTATACAAAGTACAAGGACTTAATATGTAAATCAATAAAGTACGGGGACCTAATATGTAAATATGTAAAGTACAGGGACTTAATCTTTGATTATGCAAAGTACGGAGACCTAGTATGTTATTATATAAAGTACAAGGACCTAATTTGTAAATAAGAAAAGTACGGAGACCTAATCTTTAAATATGCAAAGTATAGGGACCAAAGTTGTCATTATGCAAACTATATGGACCTAATATGTAAATATGCAAAGTACATGGACCTAATCTATAAATATGCAAAGTACAAGGACGTAATTTGTAACTATGAAAGTTATAGGGACCTAATCTTTAATTATGCAAAGTACGGGAACCTAATCTATTATTATATAAAGTACAAGGACTTAATCTGTAAATATGTAAAGTAAGGGGACCTACTATGTAATTATGCAAACTACAAGGACCTAATATGTAAATATGCAAATAATAGGGACCTAATCCATAATTATGCAAAGTATGGGGACCTAATATGTTATTATATAAAGTACAGGGACCTAATCTATAAATATACAAAGTAAAGGGACCTAATCTTTAAATATGCAAAGTATAGGGACCTAATATCTATATATGAGAAGTATAGGGACCTAAGTTGTCATTATGCAAAATACAAGGACCTAATCTAAAAATATACAAACTACATGACCTAATATGTAATTACACAAATATATTAACAAGAAAGCATAAATCATAACACAAATGTAAAAATTCTTTCACGAAAAAAACACAAATGTAAAATACAGATTGTAACAACAAATACAAATATATAACAAGGGGTTACAAATTTTTTTGACTAAAATACAGATTCACGAGAAAACTAAAATTTTGACTTAACATATATGTAAAATACAAATATAGAACAAGAGAACATAAAAACATAAACTAAATTATTTAACGAAAAAACAACTATAACAACAAGGGGTTAATAAAAACCTAATTCACGAGTCATTGAGAAAGGTTACTGACGTCGAAAGGTACTCACGAGGTTCACGTGCGTTTTTTGATCGTGTGGAAAGCACGAGAGAGGGAGAGAGTTGAGAAGAATTGGGTGAAAAATAAGGTCCCTACAACTTCTCTATTTATACAAAACAAAGGGGTGGGGGGCGGTTGTGGGTGGGTTTAAATGCAAGGATACGAATAGGGGTGGGTGGTGGTCAAAATTCTTGTTCCCAATGCAATATTCTTCTAGGGTTTTACCACACATCGACACGTGTGAGTTCGTAATGCGGCAACATCACAATTGCGATCTTGGACCAAAAATGTAAAATATTTTATATGTTGTTGTGAACATGTGCACGAACAGGGACCAAAAGTAAAATTTTGTAGGGTTCTTTTAATTGAGTTCGTAATTTCAAACATGTGCGCAAACAGGGGCCAAATCTGTAAATTTTGGGGCTTTTTGAATTGGGTTCGCAAATACAAATGTGTGATGCGATAAGGGGCTGAAATTGTAAATTTCTATGAGGTTTAGGCATTGAGTTTGTAATTACAATAGAGGGGCCGAAATAGTAAATATTTGTGAGTTTTAGGCATGAGTTCGTAAATACGAACTCAATATGTTATCAGGGGCCAAATGTGTAAATTATTTTGGGTCTCAATGCATGAGTTGGTATTTGTGATCATGTTTCACGAAGGTATGAGCTATTTTGTTAATTTTTGGGAGAAAATGGTTAGTAGGTTAAGCAATTTTAAAAAAAATGGCTAGAAGAATTAATCTCCCTAAATTTTATTGTATTGTAATATAAATTATATTTGCATTTTTTTATATGTTAAATTTATAATTTAATAAAGAAAAAAATTATATCAGTATTAATTAATAATCAGATTATTTGTACTTTTAGTAACCAAAATCTCGTGTAGTAGATCATTCATACATTTTTTTATAAACATATACTTCACAAAATATCAAAAAACATGATATGAGATAGAACAATTTATTCTTAAAATATTTTACCCTATAGTTTATTATATTATTTATTGTTACATCAACAAAAAGTATTGATAAGACATTAACAATTAACAAAAACCAATTTCCTATTAAAAAAATCATACTTACAATTACCATAATTTTTTATAAAAAATTGTATGTCACACTAAGAAATTTTTAAAAAAATCCTTGTAGTCGATAATACAATTGTATTTATTTTCTCAATAAAATAGGATCAACCTTACCAGATGATCAGGGCCTTCCCTTGGGGAGGACGACATGGACGCATACCCAGAGTCCAATAATATTAGGGGCCCAAATTTTTTAGTAACTATGTAGTTGTAGTCAATAAAAAAATTAATATATTAAAGAGACTCAAAAAAGTTGTAGCATATAATAAGAGATAAAAATAATTTAATAGATAACAAGGGCCCAAAAACACATCAACTAATTACATTGAAGAACTAAATAGAAAAATAATTAGTCATTCCTTATATTTTATTGTTTTTGGCTCTTTAATTTTTCAAGGTCTAATGTTATTGGCTATTGCTATCTCTTTTTGCTTGACTGTTTTCGTGCTTCAACGATTCAGCGGACAACAACTTTAAGCTCGTGTGCTTAGTGTTGTTGTATGTTTTTGTTGGATAGTTTTATCTATTTCAGCTTATAATGACTATTGCTATTTTCTTATGTAGTTTGCATAATTGCTTTTGTTGGATATTGCTATATATTTTGCTTCTCCAGATGATCTTGTACTATTGTTTGACGACCTATCTATTATTCTTATGAGTTATGATGTGTTACATTGTTTAGAGCATCCACAATGTGGTTTTTGGGAGGTTTTTAGAAGGTTTTTGAGAGTTTTTTCAAAAAACAAAAACCTCATTTTGAGGTTTTTTACATAGTGGAGGGGTTTTTCACTTGAGATTTTTCGTGAGGTTTTTCGTCATATGTTGTAATTGCATGACCTGCTTTTTCACAGGTTTTTCGTATTTAATCAGTTTTAACTTTATAAAAATTTCGTATTTAATCAGTTTTATTTATTAACCAGTTTTATTTATTAATAATATCTTTAAAGTAATCATATTTATATAAAATTATTAAATAAATAAATACATAATGAAAGTAATTATATTTTTATATATTTAAATCAATATCTCAAATTTGACATATTTATACAATTCTACAGATTTTTTAATGACCCAATTTTTATTTTCGGTTATACATATTTTTGAGTTTAACATTTTTTAATTTTTATTTTACATACGTTTTATACAAGAAGTTTATATATAATATATAATGTATTAAAATATTTAAAAAAATTATGTAAAATAAATACATAATTCAATTAATAATATTTTCTTGATATAAATAAATATGTATTTATATGAATTTTAATGTATTTATTTTTATAAATAAGAATATAAATGATATAAAGTTAAAATGGTGGGATCCTGAATAGTTTGAAAAACAATGAAAAAACCTGGATGAGGTTTTTCACATAGTGGAGGCATATAAAGGTTTTTAAGTTGTTGAGGTGACAATATTGTGTAAGAAAAAAACTATGAAAAACCTTGATGAAAAACCTACACATTGTGGATGCTCTTAGTGATTAATAAATAAATTTTCCCTACTAAGCTTATCATGTCTTGTCTCTTATATATGTCATGTTCTATAAGCTTTTAATTCTAACATCTTATTTAGTGGAGCAAGAAAAGAAGGAAAATAAAATTCAAATATTTTCATCAATTCTTTGACTTCTTTATCTCTAATTGGGATTCCACTACACACCACAATATTATATTTAAGTGCTCAAGAAACAATTCATTGAGTCTACGGAAGTACGAATCATTTATCATCCCTATAAAATAAGAGGAATTGGATTATGTACAAGTGCATGTTATTAGAGGTGTACATAAAACCGTCAACCCGTAAACCCACCCAACCTAAACCGCTAACAACCCAATTAAATCCAACGCGCCAAACCATTAATTAAGAGGGTTGAAATTGGGTTAAGCCTAGCCAATTAAGGGGGTTCATTTTTTTTAATTAAAAATAAAATAAAAAGTCAAATAAGGTAGGCGCTGATTCAAATTTCCAATTTGGTCCTTAATCTCTTCTCAAATAACCTAAGTTTTGATCAATGGTTAAAATTTGTCCTCATGTGCACAATGAAAGATGAGTTTTCATTTGAATCCACCCCTATATATGTATATATATAAGAATAAAAAAAACTAGTCTATTTAGATAAATTTATAGCTCAAAGTATAAGTATATATATATATAGGGTGCGTTTCTTTTGCAAACCAAACAATTTGTACAAACTATGCAAACCACTATTTTAGGAAACAATAGATATATTTATGGATAATGATTATGATTCATTAATAATGATTGTGATATATATGGAAAATGTTAAGTTTATTCATTATAATCATGATTTTAAATTAGAAAATGTTAAGTTTATTCATTATAATCATGATTTTAAATTAGGAAACATAATAAAATCATATATTCATTAGACTTGATGAACGACTAAGATTGGTTCACAAAGTTTGCACAATCTGACTGGTTTGTAAAAGATACGTCCCCTATATATATATATATATAGGGGAGTGATCAATTGGAAACCTGTTTTACATTGGAAACTTTGGAAACCGAAATCAACCAATCATTGAATTTCTTTTTTTTATTTTTATTTTTAATTGAAAATGTTATTTTTGTCTTTTACATTATTTCATAATATATATGGTAAGTGTTATTATTATTATATTGATAATTATTTAATTTTAATTTAGTTTATATATGGTAATAATATTTAATCATATTTTAATGAAATTAAAATACTCAATTTTTTAAAATAATTGACGAATAACCACGATTCAATTAACTTGGATAAAATATTTACTTTTCCTGTTTTCAGTTTTGTTTTGCTTTAATTAAGGTAATAATTTTTTTTAATGTTGGAAGAGTGTTTTTTTACTTATTCTTATATTACTAGTGTTAGGCCCGTGCATTACGGGAGGATAAAATTTTTGTTGGAATATTGAACCGAGTTAAAATGAAACGTAATTTCTCTGTTAACAGTTAATGAAATACAATGTGAAAAACGAATGTATTTTCATAAGTGGTTAACTTGCATATATTCTTAATCGTTTGTTGTTATGAGTTTGTGCAATAATATTGGTAATAGTTTTGTATTATATTATTTAAAACTCAAACGACATATCTCACAACATATCACTATTATTGAAATAATTATAAATATGAACATACGTTTTTACAGATTTTGCAATTTTTCTGAAACCTCCTCGACAACACTTGACAATCACTTTGAACGTATAAATCTGTAGATTAATTAACAACATTCAACCCACATCAAATATGACAAAGAAAATAAATGATTTCTATCTTTTGTAACCGACAACTCAACTGGTATAGTTCAAATTCACTCAGTACCACTTGAAAATTTATCTGACTATTGACTTCAAGACCTCATAGTATTAGTCGATAAAAATAAAGATATGTATATATATCTTATTCCCCTACTTCGAAAAATATGATTGTGAGTTTTGAAAAATATAAACAAATCCTCAGTAAATAAAATAAAATATAAAAAAATAGTTTTTCAAAGAAACAAAAATATAGTGGAATACCTTTTGTTCAGTTGCAGGTTCCGCCATTGACACCCGACCGTTCGTCTTCTTCTTGTACTCAGATGATACATAGAGAAGATATATATATTTATAGTGAATGTAGAGAATATTTTAAAATCTTTTATTTTCATTTTCGATTTTACATTTAAATGTAAATATATTAAAAATACGGGAGAATATTTTTATATTTACATCGTTTCTATTTTATTTTCTTTACACTTGGTTAATTTGGAAAGTATTGCGGAATATTTTTATTTTAAAGAATACGATAATTTATTAGTGTATCTCGTTATTTTTTATTTTTAATTCATATCAACCTTCTTTTTTCTTCTTTTAATGCTCGTGAAAAAAAATACGTGTAGATTTTATATTATGCTAATATAAAATACGTGTAGATTTTATAAAATAAAATAGATTTTATATTAGCAAAAAAAATACGGAAGAAAAAAGAGTTTATATTACATCTCATTGTGTAAAAAGATTTTATAAAATAAAATATGGAAAAAGATTTTATAAAATAAAATATGGAAAAATCATTATGAGATGTAATATAAAAAAATACGGAAGAAAAAAGATTTTATATTATATCTCATTAATATAGATTTAAATGTAAAATCTACATTTAAAACAGATTATGCTAATATAAAATCTATTTTATAAATTCCTCCACCAAAAAAACAAATATTTATATTAATAAATGAGTATCCATTCCACAAATAGATGATTATGTGAGATACTGTGCTTGGAAAGGTTGTACCAAAACATTAAGAAATTGTTAATTAAGTAATTTGCTTTAATTAGTTGTACCTTGTGTTTAAAATGTTGTAATTAATAGTTTTTATGTCGTTTTTATAATATAGTATAGATACGCAGAATTTTAATTTTATTTAAAATCAAATATTTTTTCATTGAATTCACATATTTTTTAAATATACATTCGTTTTGCATATTTCTTATATAATTGTATGGTGTTTTTGATTCGAATGTTAAAAAATTTAAACACACGAAGCAATGGAGGGTAACATTGTTGATGGAACATCGGCTAATGAGATTCATGTTCGAGATCTAATCGACAACGATGAAATGTTTTTATCGTCTTTCGTTCGTCCGATTGATGAAATTCCTATTAATGGGTCTGATAAGATTCCAGACCATGTACCAAATGAATTGTGTGAATTCGAGGGGGATTATCATGGGTCTCAACCCATCGAAGATGCTAACGAAGGTACGATTTTTACTTAAGTATGTTATTAGGAGTGATATCTACTTATTTGTAACCACAGTTTGAAGTTTTATATTTTACTATGAGAAACAAGCATCAACCAACTAGATTTAGACACATGAAATAATATATGCAAATTATTGTTTGATGAAACCAATGTTGCAACTCAAGAACCAATAGATGAAACACTATTACACAAGTTGATTTTCTTATTTAAATGAATATAATTATGTCGTTTTTAGGTGTAATGATTTCATTATATGTTTTGATTAAATGTGTTTGTCCCGTTGTATACATGTTCTTTTGTGAGTGTAACCGTTAATATTTACGTGAAACATTTATGAAAGTTTTGTTGGATGAAACATTTACGATATATGTTATGTTGTTGGACGCCATTTAGTAATTATTAATTTTATTGTGTAGTTTAATTATTAACTTGTTTCCGTAATTTATTTTAAAAAAGGTACATGTTTGCCACGGTGAATAATATTGTAGATATGTAGTTTAGCTGGTGTCTTATTTTTATTAATGAAACTTTTTTGTATGTGTTTAATATTAGTGAAACATTTTTCTTAAGGTCATTTTTTTGTGTTAGATACAATGTTTCATGAGATTCTGGAATCTCCAAGTGGCTCAAAATTTTGGCTTCCAATGGTTGATGTGAACAATTGCCCAAAAATCGGCGATTCTTTTGATTCTATTGAGAGTGCGGAAGCGATGTATAGGAAGTATGCTGAAAGTGCTGGATTTGACATTCGATTGTCGATTAAGAAAAGCAATAAATTTGGACGTGTACAAACCCGTTACTTTCTATGTAGCAGACAAGGAATTCCAGAGATGAAGCAATTTGATTCAATGGACATAGGAGTCGGTGGAAAAAAAAGAAGAAATACTAGTTTCAAGCGGACTGGTTGTAAAGCTTGTTTAAAAGTTAATTATGTTAATGATAGCGGTCGGTATGTGGTATACAAATTCATTGATAGGCATAATCATATGCTTTATCGTCCTGAAGATATGGTATTTTCTCGTTCTAAAAGACAACTAAATTGTGCGGATCATAGGAGGATTTTGCATGCTAGCAGTTCGAATATTAGTATAACCCAATCACATCGCATGCAATCGGCAATGAAAGGCGGTATAGAAGTATCTGGTGGCACAGTGAGGGATCACATCAATTTCAAAAGGGACGTTGATAACTCGGTTGGTATCAAAGATGCTCAGATGTTGATAAACAAATTGACTCGAAGGCGTGAGCTTTGTCCCCAATACTTTTTTGAATATAAGTGTGATGGGAAGGAGTTAGTTGCACTTTTTTGGGCAGATGAAACGGCGAGGTTGAATTATAAGGTGTTCGGCGACACCATATCATTTGATGCTACGTATAGGAGTAATATGTAAGGATCATATTTTTGTCATTGTATGTTACTTGTTTGTTTCATTGCATGTTCTCTTACCTTTCTATTATTTTTTTTGTGAACAGGCATGCAATGGTTTTTGTCCCATTTATGGCTATTGACAATCACAAGAAAACAGTTGTTGTTGGTGCTTCTTTTGATTCGAGGCGAAACTGGACCGTATTTCACATGGATTTTGAATGCGTTTATGAAATGTCATGGAAGACAACCTAAGTTTGTGATTACTGATCAGTGTGCAGGTATGAAGCAAGCCATCCCTATAGTGTTTCCCGATTGAAAGCGTCGTTTGTGTATGTGGCACATAACAAAGAAGTTTCCGGACAATATTTTATTAAATTTGTATCCAAAAGTTATTTAATAATGTTGTTTCATTATACGGGTTATCTACATTTATAGTATATAAGTTTAGGTGTTTCATACTAATATTTTATTGGTTATTGTATATGTTGTGTAGATAAGTTCGTACATATCTCATAGTACGCCTTTTAAAACTGAAATCAGTAAGCTTGTATGGAATGTCCACATTGGACCCGAAGAGTTTGAGGCTAAATGGACCGAGTTAATGTATCGATATGGGTTACGGGGTGACACATGGTGGGATGAAATGTACTCCATAAGGGAATCGTGGATTCCTGCTATTACAAAGATTCTCCCATGTCTGGCTTGATGAAAACTACCTCTAGGTCGGAGAGTATCAACGCATTTTTCGGGGTATATGCGAAGTATCATAGCAACCTTGTTTTTTTCATTAAAAATTTTGATGAGGTAATTGATGAACTACGTAAAGATCATCACTCTCTTGAAGTTGAAACCAGAACCACGATACCTCGTATGTTATCACCTTCCAAAATTGAATCTCATGCGTGTGATGTTTATACTCAGACAATTTTTATTGAGGTACAGAAGGAATTGAACAAGGCTAACTGGTTTTGTGGATGGGAGCCAAATGCATTTAAATAAGTAGGTGGCAACAAGATTCACGAAGTATCACATTTGAACAAGCGGTCTGAAGAGAAAGCTAAGTATACGGTAATAACATTAATGATTCTGTTACAATAGTTGCACGTAGTTTCATTGTTTTTATAATATCTTTTTTTTATTAATATTACGTCCCTTTCTAATTGCTTGTGTTCACTTGATAGGTGGTTCATAATATTGCTGAAGAGACGTTTGAATGTAGCTGCAATCACTTTGTCAGGAATGGTATTTTGTGTCGTCACGCTTTTAAGATAATGTTGAATGCTAAGGTACAATGTATTCCTGAGAAGTATATATTGCATCGGTGGAGGCGGGAATTAGTACCTGTAGAGTCATTGCCGGCCCGTGCAAGGTACGGTGAAATGGATGTAGAGAAACAAGAAATGATGAACAAGGCTGCGTCGTATTTTGATGATATAATTGGTCTTGTACGCAATGACAAAGATAAGTTGGCAAGATTTGTAGAACAATTGGGAGACATGAAAGATGAAATTTCAATTGATATTCCTTTGGAGTCCAACACTCATTGTAAAAATGACGTTATTCAAGAGTACCTTGGTGTTACGATACCAGAATCAGTTGATATACTATCTCCTACAGGGATACGCAATAAAGGATGTGGAACTGGGAAACGTCTTGTAGGGGTATCAAAGAAGGCAAGGAACAATGCAAAAAAGCCTAGGAGGATGTGCAGACGTTGCCACCAGATGGCTAGACATGATTCCCTTAACTGTCCGACGAAAGGATCTGAGTTATAATTTTTTAATACGCGTGTTTAAGTTTTTTCTTTTTTACAATAACGCTTTAATTTGGGATTTCTTTCATTGGAAATTGTTGGTTTTATTGATGTTTATTTACTGGTTCATTTTATTTTTGGTTTCAAGCTTCATTATTGAAAAGAGTAATTGGTTTATCTTTTAATGTTATCTTACCTGTTTCATGATATTAACTTATATGTTTCATCTAATTCAAAACAACATAGATGCAATGTTTATTCACAGATTCATGCTACTTTTTTCCATGTCTACTAAATTAATTTATAGTTTTCATTTTACTGCTTCATGGTCCATGCTATTTCATGTGTGTGCATGTTAATTTAATGTTAAAAACTAACCAACGTATAAAATTGAGATACGTTGATAAGATAAACATTGTAGCATTCATATAAAATCAAATACTCTGGGTATAAATCAAAAGTCCTGCATATAAAATCAAATATCAACTTGGTTTTGTCAAAACGTAGAATTCGTCATACATCAAAAATAAAAGCACCCATCATTCGGGTTTTGCCAAAAATAGACCATGCAATGAAATATCAAGTTTTATTGTTGTTTCAATCACCTTCGATTTCCCAAACATGTTGTCTTCAATTCTTTAGCTTCAACTTCTTTTAGAACCTCCTCCTTTTTCATATTGAAATTACTCAAAACGAGTTTTGCAACGAACTTCTTCCGTAGGTCCTCAAGTTGTGTTTTCTGATTTGTCCCTTCCGTAGTGAATCCAGTTTTCCATGACCGTTCATCTCCCATCCAGGTCTACATATGTCTCATCAAGAATATGTCGCTGTCATCATTCTTTTCTTTCGTTTGCCAACTCATATGTAGTCTTTCATGGACATTCTCTTCAATATCTATCCAGACTGGATGGTCCACCGACTCCAAGTGTTTAATCATAAGCTGATGCTCCGTAATTTTGTCAAATTAGTTGATTACAATTAATTTATCATAACAAATAAACAATTGTTGGTTGCATTCGGTTTACTTACCAATATGTCGACCACGTGCTCATAATTCCCTACTGTGTCATCCGTATCACATCCTTCCCAATACCGGTTGTCAAATACTACGATTGATGGGTTCTTGAAGTTGAACACAACCAAGTAGTAGTTAACCGTATCCAATACGGGAATAAATACCTGCATTTGTTCCGTTTGTACAATAGTAAACGAACGACATCTTAAATGTACGTTAAAAACATAAATGGTCTGAAGTTTTTCTTACCAAATCCACATTACGCATTTTCAGAATTTTCGTATCTAAACGTGCTGATATTGACAAGTTCCTGCTAAAAATCTCGAACTGGGAGTTGAAGTCCGTGAAAGGAGTCCGTAGATCATTGTCCCAATGTGTTATCCAATAAATAACATCAATATTTTCCCCTTCATATGATTATTCGGTGAAACTAAATACTAGCTTATAAGACCCTTACGTCGTAATTTTACTATTTCTCAATATTTCTGAAAGACACTAACGATCATGATACGACCATATGATGTGGGCGAAATTTCCATGAAACAAAATATATAAAACATATGACAATGCTATTTGCCAATTAAACGAATGAAGAGTTGCACATTCTTACATTAAAAACTTACCATAACTTTCGTTGTGAAGAAATAGCGTCGAATTGATTCCCTGCTCCTGTATCGCTCTTCATAGTTTAAGAACTTTGCCCATCCATCAACAACTTGGGGGAATACTCCTGATGATTTTGCCAGATTTTCCAAATTCCCCCGCATCAGACTTGCCCCATTATCCAGCTCAAATACAATTTCACTGATAATGAACACGCTCACAAAGATTATTGTAGATTTATTATATCATAGTCAAAGGGAAACAAACATACAACAGATGAAACTTCCTTAAATTACTCGGACAGATGAATAGGATTTGCTATTCAGTTCTGAATATGAATAAATGCACTGCAAATATACCATAAATAATTTGTGAAATATATATATATATATATATATATATATATATATACTCACAATTCTCCACCCATTGTTGTTATTGCCCAAGCGTGGATTCGTTTTTCTTCAGTCGTAACCTTCATATCCACAGCTCTTCTAACGTATGGGGATCTTAAATGATCTCCAAAGCTAATAGTCCTTCTACTTGCTCGTTCATGATTATATTTTGTTCCGAGTATCTTGAATTTCTTCAGGGGTGGTTCAGCTTCTATGCATATCCCCTTCCCTTTGTCCATTTTCGTTGCTTTGACGACCGAGATTGGTTGCACATTTTCTATTGGGTTGTATCCCATGTCAAAGTTGGGGCCAGGTATCTCTTGAATTTCCATTATCGCCTTTTTGTTTGACAGGGACTTCAAAGCAGTTTCATCACACACCCTAAAAAGGGTTTGGCTATACCAGAACTGTGAAATAGGTGTCTGGTGGATATCCATCTCAGCGAATGATTCACTTTGTGGTACTTGGCTCAGTACTATATCCTTACACATCGCATCCGCTTCACATTCGTTCATTTTATTATCAGACTCCCTACAATCATCATTTGATGTTTCTTTATCTTTTGATTCGTACTTGAATATATCACCAAGAATTCCCTTGTATTTCTTGAATGTCTCATTTCCATGGTACTTTTCAATAAGCGACTCCAAAAGCTTCTCTGTGTCATATTTGGCAGCAACGAGAAGACCTATCTTGTCATCCATTAGCTTCATGTCTTCCTGTTAGTTTATTTAAAAAAATCAACAAAAGATGAAATATGAATGTCACTTACTCATCAGGTAAACTTATAAGTTTCATTGTAAGCACACAGGTTAATCACACACCAGCAACAGACCAAATAAATTGAATCCTTCAAGTTAATGAATTTCATCACACAGGTTCATGGAGCATCAGATTCATGTGTGTTCAGATTACATATACTCATGGATTTCATGGTTCAAATTCATCATAAAGAATCATCTGTAATTGGTTTCATCATACATCACCATGGACTAATTGTTTCATCCCCATGTACTAACTGTTTCATCATACATTATATAAACATCAATAGATTTCATCTACTGTTTCAATCATACATTATATTAACATTAACAGGTTTCAACTTCTGTTTCATCATACATTATATTAACATCATACATAATCATCTTTCATTTATTCTGGCATACATCACCATGGCCTAACTGTTTCATCCCCTTGGACTAATTGTTTCATCATACATTATATTAACATCAATAGGTTTCATCTACTATTTCATGCATTCTGGAAAAACTAACATAAGATGGAAAAACTAACATCAATAGGTTTCATCAATAGGTTTAATCTACTATTTCATGCATTCTTAAATTATTTGGACCAGTTTCATTGCGTTACATGGAATAGAAACTAACATAAGATGAAAAAACTAACCATTAAGTACGTTAGTGGTCCTGCATAAAAACAAGTGCTACTATTTTTGCTCCAGTTAATCTTGCTTCGTTTCAGCATATCAAAGATGTATTGGCACCAGTCCACTCTACATATCATTTGCTCACTCTTGATGTTGGCCAAAAACCGTATATTGCAACACCCCATGCGGTTGCATTCTGCCATTAAGTTAACAACCAAGACCAGAAAATTTATTTTAAATCTAATACCCGAATCACCTGATTTTTCAATCAAATTGATGACATCCATGGGCCTCATTTTCTTCTTTTTCAAACCGGTCCTTAAAGAAGGTTTCCATATCTAGGACTGGTTTTGTTGGATCATCTTGCATTAAATCAATGCCACCCATTGGAAACCCTAGAATTTCATGGATTGACTCTAATGTTATTTTTATGGTCCCATCCTTCACCTTTAGGGTCATGGAATCAGTATCTAGATTGTCTACAACATAAAATCCTAATCTAAATGGAATGCCATCTATTTTTATGCCAAGCAAGCATCCCAACCCCATGCTTATAACTACTTTCTGCTGATCATCGTTGAGCTTACAAATTGCATCATAAAGAGCTCGGGGGGACGTCCTAGTTCTTATAACAGGTAAGTTTACTTCCCTTTTCGGTATTCTAACGC
This sequence comes from Arctium lappa, assembly GCA_023525745.1. Taxonomy (NCBI): domain Eukaryota; kingdom Viridiplantae; phylum Streptophyta; class Magnoliopsida; order Asterales; family Asteraceae; genus Arctium; species Arctium lappa. The sequence goes on from CM042057.1 coordinate 49,132,497, forward strand.
CATCTTCAATTCCTGCATCTAAAACAGATTTGTTCGCTCTTTTCATCTGATCTTTTGCCTTAGTATCGTTGTTTCTCAATCTTCCTCTTGTTCCGTCTATCCTTTCCTTCAGTCCTGCATTTATTATATATTTGTGTATATAAGAACAAAATTTGTAGATACGGTCATTTCATTTAAGTGTGAAACTTGATTTTCGATATGTACCTTCATTCAATGTTATCCCCTTCATTCCCTCCACGATCCTCTTTGTTATTTTCCTAGGAATTGGCTTGTCACTATCCAAAATTATAGTGGAACTTGAGGGAACAGGCCTAGGAATACTCATGAAATCATCATCTGCAAGTAATGAAAAACTTTTAACCTAAATAATTTCGTCATGAAGCAAATAATATCAAAAAAATACACTGAAACCACCTGATTCATCACTCAGTTTGACTGAAGGAAGTAACTTATTCCTTTCACCCTCAACTGTTTCATCATCCAATTACACAAGGCAGATTTGTATGTATTCAACAAGTGAGACATAAATGAAAATTAAATACATTTGAATGTATTCTCAAGAATAAATTGAATTAAGTATATATAAAACATGTTTCACCTTCCATTGATGCATCCTTCGTTATTCGAAGTTTAGATGCTTTGTCAACTTCCACTATATCAGATTAAGTTATTAACCATTTATGCATTAGATGATGACACATAACAAGCATTTTAAAGTACGAAAATATTGTTTAGATATTACCGTCTGATGCAACGGTCAACGATGGTTTTTCTCTTAGCTTGACCTTCATCCCTATTGCGTTGTTTCCTGCATATTTAACAGTGTAGAAGCTTATCTAAAGCAATATATCTAGTATAGAGTTCCACTATAAATTCATAGAAGATAGTGAAATTGATCTTCCCTTTTTTTTCATGGTGAGTGAAAAGAAATCTGTTTAATGGTTCATGCACAAATAACAGTAGGATTATCATTTTGTTCCAAAATAAATTTGGAGTTAAAAATAGCTAAAACAAAATAAGTTTGGTTATAACATATTTCCCATTACTGAGCCCTGTTAAGGAATTTCATTAAGTTAAATATTGTTAGTTAAAACCACATTTATAATAACATGATGACACAAATTTGATATAGTGAAAATGTATCATGCATTCTGTTTCATCACAATGACTACTTACGCATAGCATTGAGTGTATTTTTACAGAAAACTTTGAATTAAGTTTATCTAAAACAAATCATGTTCAGCTAAAACACGGTTCACCTTTGATTGACGAATCCTTCATAATTCCAAGTTCAGATGTTTCATCATCTTTCACTACATACATTGTTAACCATCTATGCATTAGACCATAAACATAGCAAGCATTTTAAACTATATAAATATTTTGTACATATTACCGTCTGATGAAACATTCAATGGCGGCTGTTGTCTTAACTCAACCTTCACCCCTATTGCGTTGTTTCCTGCGTACGTAACATTTTACATACAAATATTTATAGGAATAGAATATTATAATTTGATGGCCTGATGAATCTATTTTCATATGAGGATACGCAACTTAACATGTAATGAAACCAAAATGGGAAGTAAACAATGAAACTATAACCAGTGTGCACTGGAAAATTATATCAATACTAACTAGTAGAGGTTCTACTAGTGAGCCCTAATGCTAAATATATGTTAGCTCTTAAAGATTCTTTTATAGATCTCTGTTTGAATCTACATAGCATCATTGGTTATTTCCTCATGTGTCCCTAAAATTTGCAAGACGATGATTAAAAAATTTCTTTCGAATAGAGATTCCAAATTAGTATTACTTTAAATTGATCTTTTTCATCCCAACTCTCTGTTTCATCTGTAACGATCGTTAAAATTCCTAGAGTTAGGTGGGATTATATTTTGGGATGAAAGTATGAAATAAGAAAATAGAAGGGGGTCATTGTGTAAATAGGCCAAAAAGGGCCCAAAAATGGGCCTAAAACCCTGGATTTTATGTATTTTGTTCCTGGTAAAGTTTTAGTATATTGTTTTGTGCGTTTTGTGTGTGTGCGCCGGCGAGAAGGAAGACGAGAGAGTTCGATCGAAGTGGAGAGCAGAAATCAGGGTCTGAAACTGCATGGAATTCATCATCGAAAGGTAAGCATCAAAACTCTATCCCTTGTCCCCTCCCATCTCTCGTATATAAGAAAATTTGGGTTGATTGAGTTCTTTCTTGTGGTTCAACACTGGTACGAGTTGGGGTTATGGGTGATTAAAGAAAGACCAGATTTATGTATGTAAATCCAATATAGATGGCTAAACAAAAGGGGAGAAAAACGATTGTTTGATTATTGGGTTAATATGATTAATGGTTAGAAATTGTTCTGGACCGATAGTTGAACAGGGAAGGGAAATTAGTGTAAAGGGTTTAAACTCGTTCGGGGGTGGAGCCTCGCGATTTGGTAAAACGATTTGGATGGATTGATGTTATTTTCGAATAGGAGTATTGATTCTGTGTTTTGACCGGTCCGGTCGACCGGGGCATGCAAAGGGAACGGGGTCTTCCCGGGGTCATCTTCGATCGATACCCTTCGACCGGGATTTTACGACCGGTGTCCCTAGTGACCGGTGTCTCTCGACCGGTGTTTTTTGACCTATGTTTGAAGTCTGTTTGAGTCCAGAAGCTTGAAAGGTCCTTAATCGTTAAGCCATCAACTTTCAATCTGATGTGGTATTATTAAAACTTGATTTATAGAAGTAAACCTATACGGAGATAGAAGTCAGGGTGTGTGCCGAGTTTCTTCAGCTGGTGAGTTCCCTAATTATTTCTCAAACTGTGACTTTATCTAAACATTGGAAATGAGTTATATTTCATAGTTTATCATGATTTCCTCACTTTTGATTTAGTAAAACTGTGATGTTAATTGGAGTTGGTTGTTTGCACTTAATATGGTAATCGAGTTTTAATGAAATGAGTCATTTGATTATGTTTCGACTAATATATATACGCGTGTAACCATCGGGGATGGTTGAGTTGTGTATACGGAATTCGTTTCCTTACACACGGTTATGACATCAGCATGGGGGGGCCGTATGGGGATCGACATGGGGGGCCCTGAGGACGAGTAGTCCTATAATTGAGAATGATCGGTTTGGCACTTCGTTATGAAATGTTATTTTCATTTATCTATCTGTTTCTGTTAAACATTTTTATAAAAGGGCGAGGTTATGATCTCACTAGACCTCTCGGTCTAATCCTCGTTTCCATTTTCTTTATAACCCATTTTCAGGTAAGTTAGCTGCTTTCGGATCCATAAAAGGGAAAGAGAAATGTTAAGGACTCAAGTGCGGAAGCTTTGGCTTTAGAGCGGCATAGTTACCTATTTTCTTTTTAGATAGAAATTCTCGGTTGTAATAGATTTAAACTTCCAGATTATTTAATCGTTTGAATGTTCCGTTTCGGATTTGAGACCGTTGTTGAACTTTGGTTATTGATTTATCTACTAAATTGGTGGTTTAAATTTTTTTTGGGTTGTTACATTTGGTATCAGAGCCTTAGTTTAAGCGAAATAGGTGGCCTTGTTGGACCTAAACTTAAACTGTAGGACAGACACAATCGAGAAATAGGATATCATAGGACTGTCGCGTTAGGAACTTGTGTAACGAGAGATAGGGACTAACATGTAAGGTAAATTTGGGATTACAATTGGCCAATGTAATTGCAAATTTACAGGTACATGTGCGTATCTATAAAGTCTTGTTGCATATAGGACTGTAAATTTAAGTTTATAGTTGTATTGTTTCAGCTGTCTTTATGGCGTATCGAGTTTTGTGAAGTAAGGCAGGGCTGGTCAGAGAAAATATAACGGCAGAAGAGGTTCAGGCTGAGATACCAAGGGGTCTTTCTGGAAGGCCGACAACTCGGGGGAGGGCTCGTGGTCGAGGGCGTGGTCCGGTGAGGACTACCCGAAGGGCTACGACCCATGTGGAAGGAGGTAATGCTGGAAATCGGGGAGGAGTTAACACCTAAACTACTCGGAGAGTGAGGAGCGCTGAGGTTCATGGAGAGAGGGAAGTGTCGCATCAGGAGAGTTCAACTACTGTGAGAGGACGGGGAGCTGCAAGGGCTCGTGGTCGGGGGCGAAATCAGGCATTTGTGACCCACGAAGCGTTTGTGGCAGAAATGGGAAAACTACAAGAGACTTTGCAAGCGTTGTTGGCCAATCAGGAGAAATCAGCCTCGGGAAGTAAAGAAAAGAGCGAGAATAGAGAAGTGACTGAGCTGTTAAGCCCGCCAACAACTGAAGTCGGGGGAAATTCTTCGTCGATGAATGAGACATCAACCAAAGTGTCAGCTAAGGGTTGTAGTTATAAGGAGTTTGCAACCTGCAAATCTCCTACTTACAGAGGGGAGTGTGACCCAGTGCTGGTAATGAAATGGGTCAAAGAGATAGAGCTAGTGTTCGCTACAAGTAAGTGTGCCGAGGGAGATAAGGTAACCTACGCCTTGTCTATGCTGAGGTCTGAGGCTACATTATGGTGGGACGTCGAGTCAGGCGGAATGGGAGTAGCTGCAGCTGAAGGGATATCTTGGAAGACATTTGTGGGGAAGTTTAAGACCCAATTCTGCCCTCTGTCGGCAGTGAAGAAACTGCAGGAGGAATTTCTGGCCTTGGAGCAAGGAAGTATGTCGGTGAGAGAGTATACTAATAAGTTCATCGATAAGTCTCATTTTGTTGGATCGTACTTGTCGGACGAAGAAAGTAGAGTGGAACGGTTTATTTTCGGGTTGAAGAGCAATTTGCGCGAATGGGTATCTGTCAGGGAACCGACAACCTTTTAGGCTGCAGTGCACGCAGCCGAAATGACAGATAAAGAAAAGAATCGACAACTATCTGATAGAGTAGGTGACAAGAGGAAATGGGACGGGCTGGCGACAGATCCGAGAAAGAGTAAAAATTTCAGGTCGGAGCCAAAGGGAGGTCGTGGATTTGGGGATAGACCGTGTGGAAAGTGTCATCAGGTGCATAAGGGGGATTGTAGCTCGGGATACAAATCATGTTTCCAGTGTGGAATGCCAGGTCATATGTCAAGAGATTGTCCGAATAAGAAAAGTTGCTACCAGTGTGGGTCTCCAGATCATTTTCGGTTCGAGTGCCCACAGGTCAAGCGGGGTGGATCGGTCCAAGATGGGGAGCGTGGAGGGGGAAGAAAGGAAGAAAAGAAGTGGGATGCGACTCGCCCGAAAGGGAGGGCCTTTAATATGACGGCTACGGAAGCGGAGGAGGTCCTGGATGTGATAGCAGGTACGTTTCTGGTAAACTCTACTTGTGCTAGAGTATTGTTTGACTCAGGAGCGACTTGCTCTTTTATATCCCCTGTGTTTGTTCGATGTTTGGGGTTAAAGGCTAGACGGTTGGGAAAGGGGTTTGATGTAGAAACCGCCGATGCTAATCAAGTGGCGATTAGAGAAGTGTTTGAGGGATGTATGATCGACATAGAAGGGAGCCTCGTACCGGTGACCCTATACCCTATGCCAATGAGAGAGTTTGACGTAGTTCTTGGGATGGATTGGCTGGCTAAGAATGATGCTAGTATTATCTGTAATAAGAAGATGATCCGTATGGTGTTACCGGAAAAAGGGGTGGTAGTGATTTATGGGGATAGGCGGGAGAGAAATGCTAACTTGATTTCCATGATCAAGGCAAGTAGGAGTCTGAGAAAAGGGTGTAGGGGATTCTTAGCATATGTGATAGATTCTAAGAAAAAGAAGAGTAGAATGGAGGAAGTGCGAGTAGTGAGTGATTATCCGGAAGTATTTCCGGAAGACTTGACCGATCTACCTCCGGATTGTCAAGTCGAATTTCGGATAGATCTAATGCCTGGTGCCACCCCGGTAGCGTGTGCACCGTATCGATTAGCACCCTCAGAAATGAAAGAAATGATGTCTCGATTGCAAGAATTGTTAGATAAGGGTTTTATCAGGCCTAGTACCTCACCGTGGGGAGCGCCATTGCTCTTTATGAAAAAGAAAGATGGATCTATGCGAATGTGCATAGATTACCGAGAGCTCAACAAGCTGACAATCAAGAATAAGTATCCGATCCCTAGGATAGACGACTTATTCGATCATCTTCAGGGAGCCAGTTTCTTCTCCAAGATTGATTTAAGGTCGGGGTACCATCAACTCAGGGTGAGGGATGAAGATATATCGAAAACGGCTTTCCGTACGAGGTATGGACATTACGAGTTCTTCGTAATACCGTTCGGGTTGACCAATGCCCCTGCTGGATTCATGGATCTGATGAATAGGGTGTGTCAACCTTATTTAGACAAGTTCGTGATCGTATTTATTGATGAGATTTTGGTGTATTCGAAGACCGAGGAGGAACACAAAAATCATTTGCGATTGGTGTTGGAATTGTTGAGAAGAGAGAAATTGTATGCAAAATTCTCGAAATGCGGATTTTTGTTACGAGAAGTACAGTTTCTTGGTCACGTAGTGTCCCAATACAGAATTAAGGTGGATTCGGCCAAGGTAGAAGCGATTCAGAGTTGGGAGGCACCGCGAAACCCGTCAGAGGTCCGAAGTTTCTTAGGACTAGCTGGATACTATCGGAAGTTTATAAAAGACTTCTCTCGGATAGCCACTCCTATGACGGTGTTGACAAAGAAAAATGAAAAATTTGTCTGGATGGAAGATCAGAGAGAAGCGTTTCAGAAGCTCAAGGATACGTTAAGTAGTGCTCCGATTTTGACTCTACCAGAAGGTACAGAAGACTTTGTAGTGTATGCAGATGCGTCACGACTAGGTTTGGGTTGTGTCTTAATGCAACGGGGAAAAGTAATCGCCTATGCTTCACGTCAATTAAAGGATTACGAATCAAGATACCCTACTCATGATTTGGAGCTAGCCGCCGTGATATTCACGTTAAAAATTTGGAGACACTACCTTTACGGAACGAAGTGCCAAATCTTCACGTACCACAAAAGTCTTTGTCACTTGTTCGATCAAAAGGAGTTGAATATGCGCCAGCGAAGGTGGATGGAGCTACTATCAGACTATGATTGTAGGATCGAGTACCACCCCGGCAAAGCTAACGTGGTAGCAGATGCTCTGATCCGGAAGGAAAGGGGTGAGAGTTTAAGGATGGGTGCTACAAGAACTGAGGTGGCTCCAACGCTTTTGGAAGAGATTAAGAAGTTTCAAGAGGAGGCCTTGAGGCAGAAAAATCTTAAATCTGAGAGAATGGTGGATGTTTCAAACTCGCTTCTAGCGGACAGTCGGGGATTAAAATGCTACCGTGAGAGGATTTGGATTCCGAAACTGGGAGATTTAAGGAGGATCGTTTTAGCGGAAGCTCATAAGTCTAAATATTCGGTCCACCCTGGGGCGAACAAAATGTACGGAGATTTGAGGCTAGAGTATTGGTGGCCGGGATTAAAGAAAGATATAGCTCATTACGTGGAAAGGTGCCTGACGTGTTTGCAGGTAAAAACGGAGCATCAACAACCGTATGGAAAGCTTCAACCATTAGAAATTCCAGTATGGAAGTGGGAGCAAATCACGATGGATTTCGTGACCAAGTTTCCCCGAACTCCGAAAGGTTATGACGCAATCTGGGTTATTGTGGATCGATTGACCAAATCGGCGCATTTTCTACCCATTAGGGAAACCTATTCTATGGAGAGACTGGTGAAGTTGTATATCGACGAGATTGTCGTACGGCATGGTGTGCCCCTATCAATCGTGTCCGACCTGGATAGCAGGTTCACCTCAGCTTTCTGGAAGAGTTTCCAGCGAAAGATGGGGTCGAAGATCAAGATGAGCACGACATATCACCCGCAAACCGACGGACAGAGCGAACGGACTATTCAGACTCTAGAGGATATGCTGAGAGCATGCGTTTTGGATTTCCAAGGGTCATGGGAAAACCACTTACCGTTGATTGAGTTCGCTTACAATAATAGCTATCACGCGAGTATAAAAGCTGCCCCGTACGAAATGCTTTATGGTAGAAAATGTCGAACTCCTTTGTGTTGGAATGAGGTTGGGGAAAGACAATTGACTGGACCAGAGATAGTGCAGATGACAGCTGACAAAATTGTTCAAGTCCAAGAAAGGTTGAAGGTGGCACGCGACCGTCAAAAGAGCTATGCGGATAAGCGTCGGAAGGAGATAGAGTTCCAGGTGGGTGATAAAGTAATGCTAAAGGTATCGCCTTGGAAATGGGTAATTCGCTTTGGGAAGAAAGGAAAGTTAAGCCCCCGATTTATTGGTCCGTTTAAAATAATTGAGCGCGTCGGCATAGTGGCGTATAAGTTAGAGCTACCCGAGGAATATATATACGCGTGTAACCATCGGGGATGGTTGAGTTGTGTATACGGAATTCGTTTCCTTACACACGGTTACGGCATCGACATAGGGGGGGCGTATGGGGATCGACATGGGGGGCCCCGAGGACGAGTAGTCCTATAATTGAGAATGATCGGTTTGACACTTCGTTATGAAATGTTATTTTCATTTATCTATTTGTTTCTGTTAAACATTTTTATAAAAGGGCGAGGTTATGAACTCACTAGACCTCTCGGTCTAATCCTCGTTTCCATTTTCTTTATAACCCATTTTCAGGTAAGTTAGCTGCTTCCGGATCCATAAAAGGGAAAGAGAAATGTTAAGGACTCAAGTGCGGAAGCTTTGGCTTTAGAGCGACATAGTTACCTATTTTCTTTTTAGATAGAAATTCTTGGTTGTAATAGATTTAAACTTCCAGATTATTTAATCGTTTGAATGTTCCGTTTCGGATTTGAGACCGTTGTTGAACTTTGGTTATTGATTTATCTACTAAATTGGTGGTTTAAATTTTTTTGGGTTGTTACATCATCCCAATGAAATCTATAGAATAATCACTTCAATACAGTTTCATTGAAGTTAAATATCAATGTTTTACAAAAAGTTTGAAACGGAAACGAAACATTGATATTTATCCCATGAATATTGTTCATCAACTTCTAATTTCCATAAACATTGATATTTATCCCAAAAACCTTGATAAATAGCTTCTAATTGACAGATGAAAACCAATTCCTATTTACGACTAATGAAAACCCCAACGGAAGACATTATACGAACTTGAATAGATTTCATCTACTGAAATTGTTAAACATTTATATTTATCACAGTCGAAAACCCAACGTGCTAGAATCTTTGGTAGTCTGTTAACAATGAAACTATATTGCAGGGCTTTTATTTATAAAAATAAAACTTACCTTCAGTTGAGCCTTGGTTATTACCGTCGATAAGTTTTTTCACGACAGGCGGATTGTTACTGGTGCTCCCCTTCGATTTCGGTTCGATTTCATTACCATCTTCATCGAGAGGATTATCTGCTGTGTTCATATAGTTCGAAAACGAGTTCTTCTTCATCAATCTTTCGCTCCTTTTTCGACCTACACAATGAAATCAATGTAGGTTTTCTTATCGATATCAGAATCAATAACAATGGATGCTTTGCTCTTCTATTTCAGGACACAAATTGATGAAATATAAAAGATTACCTCCTGGTAATCGAATCATGGTTCGAATGAAATCTATGAGATGCTCTGTGTTCATATGGTAAGCACACAATGTAAAAATATTATTTATGTGATTTCAGCTCTTGTTTTTTAGGAAACAAAAGCTTTTACATATTTCTGCGTATTTCACCAGCATTTCCATATTTGAAACACAAACTAAAAAGACATCTTTACCCTTTTCAGCAATTATTGTTATTATTTATTAATAAATTAATTAATGTATTACCATATATATCTCAAATGGATCTTAACCATAGATTAAAGCGATCAATGGCTGAAATTTGGTTTCCAATAGATACCACCCATATATATATATATATATATAGATAGATAGATAGATATATATATATATATAGAGAGAGATGATCAAACGAGAATGCTAACTATTTAAAAGAATAATTCTAGGCTAATCATTTTATTAAATAATACCTTAAATAATTAATTCTAAAAATAAATAAATAAGGGTATAAAAGTAATTTAGTTATATAAAAGTTATTTTAGGTGTAACACCCTGGATTTTCATTATACATATATCATTGTATTCTTGTGTTCAGCTTTTGTCGTTAGCACCCCGTTTGGTATAAAGTTCGAGTTTATGGATTTCGGTAAATCTGGGAACTTCCAGTGAGTTTCGCGACTTGCTCGCGACTTGGAGTCGGGGCATAACCCGCGACATTCACTGTTGGATCAGGGTTTGGTAGCTGCGCGAGTTACTCGCGACTTATAGTCGCGACATTAGTCGCGATGTCCGTTGTTGGTTTTGAGGTTCAAGTACACGGGCGAGTTCCACCGCGACTTGCAGTCGCGGCATAACCCGCGACACTCCCTGGACCGACTTAAGGGTTTCAGTTTCCAAATATCTCATTTGATCTCATTCTCTCAATCTCTAACTCTCTCTATTATCTCTCTAAATATTTATCTCTCTCTCTCTCTCTCTAAGTTTGGTTGGTTTTCTTTGGATCTTCGAGCTTCCGTTAATCGCTAGTATTAAGTGCATTGCTCGGGGTTTCGGTGTAGAAAGCTTCGTCTTCGCAAGGGGGTCGATATCTGTTTTTTTAGGTTTTCGTATAAACCTATTGGGTGAGTTCCTACTAACTTTTCTAAACTGTTATATATGTCAAAGATTGTGTTTTTAACTCCTATATATCTCTATGGTTTTGGATTGTCCGTTTATTACATTTTGATGTAACTTGGAATTTTTAGATATTTTAGGGTTCTCGAACACTTTTGACTAAAATGGTGGGTTCCATCTTGTTGAAGTAAAAGAATGTTTTACTTACCCTGTTGTGTGGCTTATTTGAAAGAATGCAAATAATCTTGTTTTATGATTATCTTTCTTACCAACAGTTGATCTTGAAAATGGCATTTTGAAATATAAATGTTTTGATAACTATTTATCTAGCTTGGATGGTCACATGAAATATTGTGACAAGTCATGACTATACTAGTGGATCCCTAGGTATCGAGTCGGCTTATTGTTGGGATGTTTGTACCCCATTGTATGTAGTTAGATGCATTTGATCTTCGGGGGCATTTGGTACGGTTATGTGAGACGGGTTACTAGCCATGGGTCAAATGCAGCCTAGTGAACAAGTATGACTGGTTCCTTGGGGGCCTCCCTCACATCGTAGTATGGACCGAAGCGTTCATGGCCATGGTTCCATGTCTTAGCTCATAACTCGGATTTGTGGCTTACTTTGTGTTCCACTACAATCCTCGGTAAATCGGGTAATCCCCGTCATCGGAAGATGTGTTTCGGATCGGTTGTCCTTTTGTACCAAAGAACTCCATTTGTATAACTAAACCTTTGGAAGGATTTAATTTGATACAGTTGTTTATATCTCTATGAAATTTATAAACTGTATGTTCTCATTAGGCTTTAAGCCTAACACTTTTTCTCAAATAATGTGTATAACAGGTTTCCCTTAGCGGTGGGTTGCACAGGGTTTTGAGAGTCGATCATGGACTCGAGGCATTTTGAGATGACTATTATTTGGTGTTGGACATTGTTTAAGTCCCATCTTTTGGTGATTATGGATTGACAACTGATGTAATCTAGATAGTTATGCTTAGATTAGTTTGTTGTCAATTTCCATAACTGAACACAGGTTTATACCAAATATGAATGTCGTGTTGCCATATTTCCAGGTTTTAATTTACTCTGAATTTTAGAGCGTTACAAGTTGGTATCAGAGCTCTAATTTAAGCGAACTAGGCATGAATGTAAGATGTCTAAACTTAGACTGAGTATGTTAAGAATTGATTCGCGAGTTTGGGTATAACTTCTAAGATGGGTAAGTCTTAGAGTCAACGGAAAGTACGTTTATCAGGCGTTGTGGCAATGGTGACGAGAACCTTTATGTGTTATATGTTCATAATTTCACTCAGCTAATGTTATTATGAGGATATTGTACGTAAGTGTGCTTGAACTGCTGTTACTATGACAATTGACAATGTGGTAGTACGTTTCCTGTGTGTCTATTCTATCTCTTTCTTATCTCTTTCTCTTTTCTGTGAAGCAGTTTAGAATGGTGAATACGCGTGGTAGACCGCATACGATTATTGATGGTGTGGAGGCAACGACCTCTACCGCGGGTCATCCGGAAGGCATTGAGGTTGTTGAACGTGCTTCTGTTCAGCAAGGACTAGGTGAGGGCCCAGAGGTCATTCCACAAGTAGACCTGGCGTCGACTCACCCACTCATAGGGAATGCTAATTCCCAGTCAGAGTTGATGGCCAACATGATGTCGGCAATGAAGGAAGAAATGGCTAAATAGCAGGAGCTTCTGCTGAAAGTGATAGAAGATCGCAATGTGGTTGAATCTGGAGGCATAGGTACTGGAATCAGGACTGAGGAGCCCATTGTTATTAATGCTCCGAAAGGTGGGAGAAGTTGTTCCTACAAGTCATTTCTGGGTTGCGGGCCGCCAGAGTTCTCTGGTTCTGACGACCCAACAATGTGTGTGAAATGGATCCGAGCGGTCGAGCAAGCTTTTGGCTCTTCCGAATGCGAATATGATCAGAGAGTGCGGTTCGGTACCCAATTGCTTAGGGACACTGCACTCATTTGGTGGAATATTATTCAATCCACCCTATCTTCTACTGTGTTGGCTCAGTTGTCATGGTCCGAGTGAGATGGCCGAGTTGAATATTATTTAGTCCACAATTCTAAAGCTTCTAACCTCCGTGAGATGGTCAAGGAAGCTCAGTTCATGGAAGATATGTTCGCGAGAAGCAAAACTGAGCAAACAGTGGTGGTGACTGATAAGAGAAAGTGGAAGAGCAGTTTTGTACCTCCCAAGCGAACTCGACCTTTTGTCGGAAACCGCAGTTTCAGCGGTTATTAAGAAGCAAGATGGTGCCCGAAATGTCGAACCAAGCACCATGGTAAGTGTAACCCCACTCCTAGATTCTGCTTCAAGTGTGGTAAGAATGATCACATCGCCCGCGACTGTTCTATCGCGGGGATGGTTTGCTTCGAGTGTAAGGCACCGGGGCATGTGAAGAGAGATTGCCCGAAGCTCAAGTCGGGTAGCGCACCGAACAGAAGAGAAAACCCATCTAGGGTTCCGGGTCGAGCGTTTCAGATGACGGCTGATGAGGCCAAGGCATCCGCTGATGTGGTATCGGGTACTTTTCTTATAAACTCTGTACCTGGTCGAGTTTTATTCGATACGGGTGCCAGTTTCTCCTTTATATCTGAATTGTTCCGTCAAAAGATTTCTATGGCCACTACTAGTCTTGAGGATGCATTAGTGGTAGAAATAGCTGATGGTAGTCATGTTCTGATCCGTCATGTTCTGAAAAAGTGTACTCTCGGAATCGAAGGGAGAGAATTCTCAATCGATTTACTGCCGATGTTAATCGGGGGTTTTGATGTTGTGGTCGGCATGGATTGGTTGTCAAACAATCATGCCGAGATCGTATGTTCCAAAAAATTGATTCGACTTCCCAACCTCTCTGGCGAAGTCGTTGTCATCTATGGTGAAAAGAGAAAAGGTGAAGTGGCAATAATCGCAATAGCAAAGGCACGCAAGTGCTTAGTAAAAGGATGTTCGTCTTTCCTAGCCTATGTGATCGATGCCAAGTTAGAGAAATCAAGGCTGGAAGATGTGAAGATCGTGCGTGAGTTTCCAGACGTCTTTCCGGACGACTTGCCCGGGTTACCACCCGATCGTCAGGTAGAGTTTTGGATTGATCTTGTGCCTGGAGCAGCACCAATCGCTAAAGCATCTTACCGTTTAGCGCCATCAGAGATGCAAGAGATGATGGCACAACTCCAAGAGCTATTGGAGAAAGGTTTTATAAGACCGAGTTCGTCACCTTGGGGAGCTCCGGTCTTATTTGTCAAAAAGAAGGATGGCACAATAAGAATGTGCATCAATTATCGTGAGTTAAACAAAGCCACAGTGAAGAACAAGTATCCGCTTCCGAGAATTGACGATTTGTTTGATCAACTTCAAGGAGCGGGTTGTTTTTCCAAAATCGACTTACGTTCAGGTTATCAACAGATGAAGGTAAGAGAAGAAGATGTTCCGAAGACAACTTTCAGAACGCGTTACGACCATTATGAGTTTCTTGTAATGCCTTTTGGTCTAACGAACGCACCAACAGTATTTATGGATTTTATGAATAGGGTGTGCCGACCATTCCTCGACAAGTCGGTCATCGTATTCATTGATGACATACTCGTGTACTCTAAGAGCGAGTTGGAGCATGAGCAGCACCTTCGCGAAGTTCTTGATGTGCTGAGAAAAGATAGATTGTACGCCAAATTTTCGAAGTATGACTTTTGGCTTAAAGAAGTACAGTTTCTGGGTCACGTGGTCACTTGAGACGGAGTGAAAGTGTACCCCTCCAAAATTGAAGCTATGATGAATTGGGAGTCTCCTAAGAGTCCGTCCGAGATCCGAAGTTTCTTGGGTCTGGCGGGATACTACCGGAGATTTATCCAAGACTTCTGAAAGATCGCTTCTTCCTTGACAGTTTTGACTCAGAAGAATGTGAAGTTTGAATGGACCGAAACACAAGAGAAGGCGTTCCGGATCCTTCAAAAGAAGTTATGTGAAGCTCCGATCTTGTCGTTACCTGAAGGGTCGGAAGATTTCGTGGTTTACAGCGACGCTTCGAAGATGGGGATGGGTTATGTGTTGATGCAACGAGGCAAGGTAATCGCTTACGCCTCGAGGCAACTTAAAATACACGAGAAGAATTATCCAACCCATGATCTGGAGTTAGCGGCGGTAGTGTTCGCTTTGAAACTTTGGCGACATTACCTCTACGGCACGAAATGTACTCTTTATACGGATCACAAGAGCCTGAAATATGTCTTTGATAAGAAAGAGCTGAATATGAGGCAAAGGCGGTGGCTCGAGTTGCTTAAAGATTACGACTGTGAGTTGCTTTACCATCCCGGTAAGGCGAACGTGGTGGCCGATGCGTTGAGTCGGAAAGACTACAGCGGAAGTATTCGGACTACCCATTCGAGTATCGATCTAGTGTCTAGTCTTGTTGAAAAGATCAAGACATCACAGGTGGAAGCAATGTTAGAAGAGAATCTCAAAGATGAAGTCATGACGAAGCAACGTTTACTCTTAACGGAAGATAGCCGTGGAGTAAAACTGTTCAACGGTCGTGTGTGGGTACCCAAGATTGGTGGAAGCACTGTTAGAAGATAATCTCAAAGATGAAGTCATGACGAAGCAACGTTTACTCTTAACGGAAGATATCCGTGGAGTAAAACTGTTCAACGGTCGTGTGTGGGTACCCAAGATTGGGGGTAACCGTGATCTGTTGCTTGAAGATGCACACAAGTCCAAGTATTCCATTCATCCGGGAAGTACCAAGATGTATAGGGATTTGAAGTTGCATTATCGGTGGCCGGTTATGAAACTTGATGTGGCGCGTTACGTTGAGCGTTGTGTGACGTGTTCGCAAGTTAAGGCCGAACATTAACGACCGTATGGGAGTCTTCGGTCTTTAGAGATTCCCGAGTGGAAGTGGGAGCATATCACCATGGACTTCGTGACGAAGTTGCCTAAAACTCTTCGAGGTCACGATACCATTTGGGTGATAGTTGATAGGTTGACAAAGAGTGCTCACTTCTTGCCTATGCGCGATACTTTACCGATGGATAAGTTGGCAAAGCTTTATATCGATGAGGTAGTCTCGAGGCACGGCATACCATTGTCGATCGTGTCAGATCGTGACATTCGGTTCACTTCGAACTTCTAGGATGGGTTTCAGAAAGAACTTGGTACTCGAGTGAAGTTGAGTACGACTTACCATCCGCAAACCGACGGACAAAGTGAGAGAACGATCCAAACTTTGGAAGACATGTTGAGGTCTTGTGTCATCGATTTCAGGGTTAGTTGGGACTCTCACCTACCTTTGGTGGAGTTTGCTTACAAAAATAGCTACCACTCGAGTATTGGAATGACACCTTTTGAGGCATTGTACGGGCGAAAGTGCCGAACTCCCGTGTGCTGGCTTGAAGCGGGAGAGAAGCAGTTCGCCAGGTCTGAGATCGTGCAAGAGACGTCCGATAAGGTCAAGGTCATTCGTGAAAGAATGAAAGCGGCTCAGGATCGGAAGAAAAGTTATGCCGATAAGAAGAGACGACCGATGGAATTCCAAGTGGGCGACCGCGTTATGCTTAAGGTGTCGCCATGGAAGGGAATTATTCGGTTCGGAAAACGTGGGAAGATGAGTCCCCGTTTCCTCGGACCTTTCAAAGTGCTTAAACGGGTGGGTTTGCAAGCCTATCAGTTGGAACTGCCACCGGAGTTGAGCAGAATACACAACACATTTCATGTTTTCTACCTCCGGAAATGTTTGGCGGTAGAAGACAACGTCATTACCCTTTCAGGGTTAAGGGTAGACGAAGGTAACTGTTGTGTTGAACAACCCGACGCCATCTTAGAGAGAAAGTCTAAGAAATTGTGTCACAAAGAAGTCACATTGGTCAAAGTGCAGTGGAAGCATCACCGGGGAGCAAATGTGACTTGGGAAGCGGAAAAGGATATGAAGCGAAGATATCTTCATCTTTTTGTATAGTTGGGATTTCGGGGACGAAATCATTCCCAAGTTGGGGAGGATTGTAACACCCTGGATTTTCATTATACATATATCGTTGTATTCTTACGTTCAGCTTTTGTCGTTAGCACCCCGTTTGGTATAAAGTTCGAGTTTATGGATTTCGGTAAATCTGGGAACTTCCAGTGAGTTTCGCGACTTGCTCGCAACTTGGAGTTGGGGCATAACCCGCGACATTCACTGTTGGATCAGGGTTTGTTAGCTGCGCGAGTTACTCGCGACTTATAGTCGCGGCATTAGTCGCGATGTCCGCTGTTGGTTTTGAGGTTCAAGTACACGGGCGAGTTCCACCATGACTTGCAGTCGCGGCATAACCCGCGACACTCCCTGGACCGACTTAAGGGTTTCAGTTTCTAAATATCTCATTTGATCTCATTCTCTCAATCTCTAACTCTCTCTATTCTCTCTCTAAATATTTATCTCTCTCTCTCTCTCTAAGTTTGGTTGGTTTTCTTTGGATCTTCGAGCTTCCGTTAATCGCTAGTATTAAGTGCATTGCTCGGGGTTTCAGTGTAGAAATCTTCGTCTTCGCAAGGGGGTCGATATCTGTTTTTTTTAGGTTTTCGTATAAACCTATTGGGTGAGTTGCTACTAACTTTTTAAACTGTTATATATGTCAAAGATTGTGTTTTTAACTCCTATATATCTCTATGGTTTCGGATTGTCCGTTTATTACATTTTGATGTAACTTGGAATTTTTAGATATTTTAGGGTTCTCGAACACTTTTGACTAAAATGGTGGGTTCCATCTTGTTGAAGTAAAAGAATGTTTTACTTACCCTGTTGTGTGGCTTATTTGAAAGAATGCATATAATCTTGTTTTATGATTATCTTTCTTACCAGCAGTTGATTTTGAAAATGGCATTTTGAAATATAAATGTTTTGATAGCTATTTATCTAGCTTGGATGGTCACATGAAATATTGTGACAAGTCATGACTATATTAGTGGATCCCTAGGTATCGAGTCGGCTTATTGTTGGGATGTTTGTACCCCATTGTATGTAGCTATATGCATTTGATCTTTGGGGGCATTTGGTATGGTTATGTGAGACCGGTTACTAGCCATGGGTCAAATGCAGCCTAGTGAACGAGTATGACTGGTTCCTTGGGGGCCTCCCTCACATCGTAGTATGGACCGAAGCGTTCGTGGCCATGGTTCCATGTCTTAGCTCATAACTCGGATTTGTGTCTTACTTTGTGTTCCACTACAATCCTCGGTAAATCGGGTAATCCCCGTCATCGGAAGATGTGTTTCGGACTGGTTGTCCTTTTGTACCAAATAACTCCATTTGTATAACTAAACCTTTGGAAGGATTTAATTTGATACAGTTGTTTATATCTCTATGAAATTTATAAACTGTATGTTCTCATTAGGCTTTAAGCCTAACACTTTTTCTCAAATAATGTGTATAACATGTTTCCCTTAGCGGTGGGTTGCACAGGGTTTTGAGAGTCGAGCGTGGACTCGGGCATTTTGAGGTGACTATTATTTGGTGTTGGGCATTGTTTAAGTCCCATCTTTTGGTGATTATGGATTGACAACTGATGTAATCTAGATAGTTATGTTTAGATTAGTTTGTTGGGCATTGTTTAAGTCCCATCTTTTGGTGATTATGGATTGACAACTGATGTAATCTAGATAGTTATGCTTAGATTAGTTTGTTGTCAATTTCCATAACCGAACACAGGTTTATACCAAATATGAATGTCGTGTTGCCACATTTCCAGGTTTTAATTTACTCTGAATTTTAGAGCGTTACATTAGGTATTTATTTAAGATTCTACGTTTACTATATTTGTAAATTTAATATGATTTAACTTTTTATTAAATATATTTTTTTATTTAATTCATTTAAAATAAGCATATTTAATTTTCATCTAAAGAACTATTTTTTTCTTTAAAGTAATATTTAAAAAAAATATACAATTTTCATAAAAATCACATGTGATTCATAATAAATTAAATTTTTTTTTCAAATTTTTTTTCTAATAATATGCGATTTAAAATTTGAAAAACAATAATTCAAATTAAACATTGAAAAAAAAAATAATGAAAACATAATCATATGTGATGTGTAGCAAAACACAATTAAAATTAATGTATAAGATCACATGTAATTCAAAACGTAATTCATAGTTTTTCATTAAAATCACATGTGATTCACAATGAATTAATATTTTTTTCAAAATGTTTTTCTAATCATATGTGATTTAAAATTTGAAAAACAATGATTCAAATTAAACATTGAAATAAAATAATGAAAACAAAATCATATGTGATCTGTAGCAAAACATAATTAAAATTAATGTACAAGATCACATGTACTTCATAACATAATTCATAATTTTCATCAAAATCACACGTGATTCCCAATGAATTAATTTTTTTTCAAAATATTTTCCTAATCATATATAATTTAAATTTTGAAAAACAATAATTCAAATTAAACATTAAAAAAATGAAAACATAATCATATGTGATCTGTAGCACAACACATTTAAAACGTACAAGATCACATAATGATACATAAAAGAAATTAGTGAGTCTTTTTAGGAAAAAAATGTCGATTAATTGTAGATATCACATGTAATTTTTGAGAAAAATTGTAAAAAATTATTTAATAAACTAATTCAATAAAAATAAATATTTAAAATGAAAAACTAAATCACATTTATTTTAATGTTGTAAAAAATTATAAAAAAAAAATTCATGAAGAAATACCGTAATTAAATTTGTTACATAACCTATATAAAAATAAATGAGTTTCCATATATAATATGTATATAACAAATGACACATATTCCCTTTTAGGCGGTTTTTAAGAAAGTTTTATTTAAGGTATTATTTAATAATGTGATTGACCCAGAGTTATTCTCTTGTTCTTTTAAATAAGTATCATTCGCGTTTGAACCTGACTCTCTCTCTTTATATATATATATATATATATATATATAAAAGGTGAGAAGTTGATGTTAACGTGAGAAACGTGAGAAGTAGTTATTGTTGGTCCCGAAGGTGCTAAACAAGTTTGTAGAAGGGGGGGGGGTTGAATACAAACACAGAATTTAAAGTTTAATAAATTGTTTATTGATAAATCAAACTACAATTTACAAGTTTGTTGTGGAATAAGATTAAGACAGACTCAATCTAAACAAACTTAAGAAACACTAAGATAATTGCACAAGAAATTCAGAGAATGGGGGATTTAGAGATATAGAAAACAAGGGTTTCTATATTGAGTTCAAGGATGAAGCACACCTTCAGATGAAGGGGTGAACTTCCTATTTATACCCTATGCATTAAATGCATCGCAGGATACTTTACACGTGGCGTTCACTGATTGGCTTTGGGAGTCTGACTTTTGGGAGACATGCTTTCGGCCGGGTCATGAACAGTGTAGTTGACAAAGTTGTTGTACGAATGGTTGCAGAGACTTGTCCGTTCTGACACATCGTACTAGGTTGTGCAAGGATAGACAAAAGGAAACTTGAGGCATAAGCTTTGTGATCGATTGATCGCTGAGTATCTCTAAGTTCAGAGATAAAGAGGTTCAGCTATCGCTGAAGCTTTTTCTCATGTTCCTTCGCGTATAAGTAGAGTTGTCTTTGCTTCACTGATATCCGCATCAGTTCACTAGTAGACTTCTCTTTGTTCATCAGCTTCATCTTCGATTCAGCTATGAACTTATGTTGACGCGAGACTTGTCTTCAGGGATTACGTTTGGCTGTCTACTTCTGAAACTATCAGTGATAACTGAACAGACTCAGTCTGATCACTGATAGTGAAACACTAATACATAGAAATGTTTATAAGAAAGACTATCAGCGATAACTGAACAGATTCAGTCTGATCGCTGATAGTGAAACACTAATACATATTAAAACGTATTTTTCACTAAGTATAGAAGAGGGTCGTTATCAAATCACTGAGAGAGTTTGGATCAACAATCTCCCCCTATTTGATAATGACAAAGTAACTGAAGAAAATTACTTTACAATTCAAAATGATGGAATAATCAGGACTCGTAACATACATGTCCCAATTACTATTTTGAGAGATCTTTTACAGCACTGATGGAGTTAAGTACTTCACTGAAATTTCATTAATCCAAGAAGAGAATTACAAGGAATGAAAATTACAAGTAAATAACTAACTACTGTAAGTACAACTAATAGATTACAGAAAAGAAAACTAATCTATCAGCTATAAGAAGACTTAGGAGGATTTATCATATACTCAGGTATTTCTTCTCCTTTCTGTCTTCGTTCCAAGGATTCTTGGCTGATAATTTCTTTGATTTTCTCAGCAGCAGGGAAGAAGTCACACCATAAGCATAAGAGATCATTGAGATGATTCAGAGGACAGATAGGAATCTCAGAGACTCTTTGAAATCTGAGTTCCTCATCATCATCTCTGAAGAATATTCCATAAGGATTGTCAATTACTTGACCAGCTTGGAAAGGACCACCAGGAGGCAGAGATAAATCTAGAACTGAAAGATCAGGAGGAGGACCAAACAGTGCATCTCATGAAAATTTGATAGAAGTTTCATTCCTGATGATGGCGACGTCTTCAGAGGAGGAGGACCCAATTCTTCTCTTGAGTTTCTTGGGATTGGGAGGGATAGGAGATGGCAGATTCAGTATAGAAGTGACTCTGTTGATGAGAGCTTTAAGAAGTCCTTCAACGTAGCCTCTGTATGTAGATTTCGATTTCTTCAGCGCATCCCAGAATTCTATCCACTCTGTAAACCTTCGCTTCAAGTTTGGAAACGTACATAGCTTTCTGGGTTCCATCTTCTCTGGTAATCTCCATGGTCACTGAGAGTTGATCCTTCTTCTTGCGACCAGAGATAGTCACGGCTGTTATTGGAAGAAGATCAGAGCGATAATCCATCTTCTGGTTACACCATTCGATAGACTTATCGTTGATCTCTTGTTCTTTGGAGCGTCCCTCTTCAATTTCTTTCAGCAGTGCAGCTTGAACTTCCACAGGCTTTCTTTTCAGCTTTTTGTCCTTGACTTGAGAAGATTGAATCTTTAAAGCAAGTTGGGCGTCTCGTCTGCATTCAGTGATCAGCTTCTCAGCTTTGGCAGATTCTTCTCTTTCAGCTTCAGTGAGGAAGTCGAGCTCTGAGAAGGATGTTTGAAGAGGGATTTTCAGCCGTTGACTTTCTAGTTGAGCGATCATTTCAACTATTTTCTTCATCACTTTCTCTGACCATTGAGATGGTCGAGAGGGCCTTCCTGGATGGACCAGGGAATCTTCTTCTTCTTCTTCATCAATCTCAGCGATAGAGATTGGGATTATGTCTTCAGCGATAGGAGCTGGAATTATTTGTAGTTCAGATCCCTTAAGCAGGGGAGAGAACTGTCTGGTCAGAAAATGAAAAAGAAGTTAGGTTATTTTTAAGGAAAGAAGTGAGATAAAGGCTAGAAAGAAACAGGGGTAGGATTTTTATAGAAAGATAAGGGAACAAGAGTAAGGCATACCTGAGAAGGATTCTCCTCAGGTAGTGAGATCATCTTCAGGGTTTCCTCAGCAGATACACCTTTTCTTTGGGAAAGGGGTTCCTGAAGATGATCCTTGTCTCCCCCCTGCTTGGATAACTTCTTTCGAAGCTATCGCTGATGATGTGGCGGCTGAAGAACACCATAGAGATGGATCTTCCTCATCGTCATCATCATCATCTTGATGAGAATCATCCACTTGATCTTCAAGATCAAGGTCTTCATCATCGTCTTCATCCTCCTCTTCATCATCGACTATTTCAGCGATGGTGGGATGGGCTTTATCAGCAGCTATCTCCCCCTCAACCTGAGAGGGAGTTTCCTTCAGTGGTTCAGCACAAACTTCAGCATCCGTGTTTTCTTCAGCTGTCTTCTCCTCCTCTTTGTCATTATCAACAAGGGAGAGACCTTTTGAAGGAGATGAAGTTGTTGCAGTAGCCAGCTTCTGCACTTCAGCCTCCAGACCTGTGAGTCGTCCTTCAAGTGCAGGGATGTCGGACGTAGCTAGGTGAATGAATTCCACAACTATGGTCAGGGCTGAACGATCATCTTCTGTAAATGATGGAGCAGGAACTAGAGCTGGTGCATTCAGCTTGTCGAGGACTTGCTGAAGAGTCGCAGTGCAGGCATCGATCTTTGCAGACAGGTCATCATACTGCTGCTTGGATTCTTCCCTGACTTTGACAATCGCTGCCTGAAGAGTAGCGATGTGAGAAAGATCAGCTTTGGAGGCGCAGGTGGCAGTCAGCGTCTTCAATGCATCACCAGCTGTTTGAACAGCGCTGGTGGTGTTGTTGAGAGAAGCAGAAAGAGAATCCACCTTTGAACTCAAACTGTTGACATTGGTGTCAACAGTCGCCAGACTAGGACCTGAAAGATAAGTTAGTTTTTCAGAACCAGGCTTATATGGTGAGTTGGGAGTAGTGTATAAGGTTATAGGATTACCTGAATTATCAAACATTTTGTACAATTGCAGAGATTCCTCAAAAGAATGATGTTCAGGTCCTATGGGTCCAAACTGAGGAGTAGGGATAGAGGGAGGGTTAGAGACCAAAGAAATAGGAGGACTAGAGATGGGGATAGAAGATGTAGGGATAGGGGTAGTTACCGCAGGTTGTGTCACTGTTGTTGTGACAGCGACCGAGATCGCTGGCACGGTTGAAGTGGTTGGAGCTGAGGATGTGGAGGAGAGACCCACGAAAGCATCTAAGGAAGTTTGTAGAGAAACATCCTTAGGTATAGAGCTAGAAGTAGCTTTCTCCTTGGTCATCTTGGCCTTCTTCGAAGGACCAAGGGAGCCAGTTGATGGTCGTTTTGAAGGGGTAGCGGCAGGGATAGCAGAAGAAGGAACCTCCTGCGTGGCCGCTGAAGACGAAGAAGTGAGGAGAGAGAGACGAGAGCGAAGTTGAGAGATACTTACCTCGTTGGGGAGCGTCTTGACCTCCAGTGATCTCTGACCCACTTTCGGAAAAGATGCATCCGAGTTGGTGGGGTAAGTGGTAGGGTAGAGAAACTTCAGGTACGCGCAGATGAAGCGTACGTAGGGAATCTTGGGATCCCTCTCGGTCTTCTCTATCTTTGACTTCAGGTCGTCAAAGATAGCTGTTGCGTAGTCGAAGTTTTTCCCAGCGATCACTGAGTAAGCCATCTGGACCTGAATCTTGCTGGCTTGGTCCAGTGACCCACTCTTCCCACTCATACACTGAATGATGTGTGAGAAGACGTAGTTGAGCTGGGAAGGCATCAGTGCCTTCTTCACAAGAGTCAGCTTCTTGTTGGGAATAGTAGTCCTTGGTTTGGGTTCCCAATAGTATTCCATGGCATCCAAGAATTGGATGAGTTCAGTGTCAGTTGGCAATGAGTCATATCCATTCCTGGGCTTGTCAGGGAATCGAAGAGCTTTCCTCAGGCCTAGGGCAGTCATCATCCCTGAGCCTAGTTGAGTGCTGAGAGAGGTTTCTTCAGCGGTAAACCAGAATTGCTGGAGTAGAGCTTTTGAAGGTGTGGGATCCACAGTGATAGCATAGGCAATGCAGGATTGCCTGAGAAATTGTGCAGCTTCCACCAGATGTGGGTACTTGACACCATCAAAGTCAAGGCGAGCAAGATGGTTGTTCTTTGGAAGTTCAGAATCAGTGATGGCGAACTTGACATTCTTAGAGGCGACAAGTGCAGATTGAGACATTCTGAGAGTAAACAGATAGATGAATAGAAGAACAAGAACAAGATAGGATACAATTTTAAAGGTTAAAAAGATGTTCTTAAGATAGGATACAAGAACAAGAAGAAAAACCAAAGATTTTGAATGAAGAACAATCAAAATAAAACGGTTTTTAAAGAATAAAATCAAAAATGAAAGTGATTTTATGTGATAAGAATCTTATAAACCCATAATGGTAGACCATAAATGGAGTTTTATGTAAAAAGATTTAAAATAAGAAATCAAGAATAACCTGTGGATCTTTGAAGAGGATGATGCAAAGGCTTGAGAATGCTAGAATGTTTGAGAGAGAATTCTTGCTTAGAAAGTATTTCCAGAAAGCGTAAATTGATAGAATGGAAAAGTATTCCTTTTATACGTGAGAGAGAGGAGAGAGAGTGTGAGAGAAGCGGGAAAACAAATGCACATCATGACACGGACACGTCCCACGAAGTTGATTGGATAGAAGAGCAATGGACGAACGTGTCAGAAAAAGGCATGTCGTGGATTGTCGGTTCAAATGACGTCATAGTTGAAGAAAGAGACTGTTCATTTGTCCGTTTTGAATTTATCACTGAAGAAAAATCAGCAATAGAATTTTTCTTTTTTTTTTGAAAGTATCCCTTATGAAAAGATAGAGATGGATTCTCTTTTAAATGGATCACTGAATATAAATATCAGTGATAAAGTTAATTTCAAAAGGCTTTTAATCATTTGAAGAAAGATTCAGTGATTAAGATTTGTATTTTTTTTTTAAATTATTCAACTGAATGAAGATTCAGTTGTAGGGATTGAGAAAACATACCTGAGAGTCAGAATATTTATCAGAGAGAATGATGAAAGGGGAACTTTTGATTACTGACACACTACATGAACGCTGAAGAATTATTCTTCAAGGTTCAACATTCCAAGCTCACTGATGAGAAAGTTGAACCTTGTCTCATCAAGAGGTTTGGTGAATATATCAGCAAGCTGAAAGTCAGTAGGGATAAAGTAAAGTTCAATATCACCATTCATCACATGATCTCTGATAAAGTGATATCTGATCTCTATGTGTTTTGTCTTTGAATGTAGCACTGGATTATTTGCTATAGCGATAGCACTAGTGTTGTCGCAATAGATAGGAATCTTTGACAACTGAAGGTCATAATCTAATAGTTGATTTCTCATCCATAAGATTTGAGAACAACAGCTTCCAGCGGCTACGTATTCAGCTTCAGCTGTGGAAGTGGACACAAAATTTTGCTTCTTGCTTGTCCAACTTACCAGCTTTCCTCCCAAGAGTTGACATCCACCAGTGGTACTCTTTCTGTCAAGTTTACATCCTGCAAAATCACTATCAGAATAACCAGTTAGATCGAACCCTGAGTCTTTAGGATACCAAAGACCGAGGTTAGGAGTTCCTTTCAGATATCTGAAAATTCGCTTTACAGCGATCAGATGGGATTCCTTGGGTTCAGATTGATAGCGTGCACATAAACAAGTAGAGTACATGATGTCAGGTCGGCTTGCTGTGAGATACATCAGGGAGCCTTTCATTCCTCTATAGGCAGTGACATTAACAGGTTTTCCAGAAGGATCTTTGTTAAGTGTCAGGGGTGGTGCCATAGGAGTTTTCATCGCTGAAGTTTGAGTAAGATCAAACTTCTTCAGCATATCTTTAACATACTTACCTTGGTTGATAAAAGTACCTTTGTCAGATTGTTTAATCTGAAGACCAAGAAAATATGTCAGCTCACCCATCATACTCATTTTATATTCTTTCTTCATTCTTTCAGTGAAACGAGTACACAGTGATGGGTTAGTAGAACCAAATATTATGTCGTCGACATATATTTGTACAAGAATTATATGACCTTTTATCTTTCTAAAAAATAACGTATTGTCAATCTTGCCACGTTCAAAATTTTCAGAGATAAGAAAAGATGAGAGAGTGTCATACCAAGCACGAGGGGCTTGTTTTAGACCATAGAGAGCCTTATCCAATTTATACACATAATTTGGATGCTTAGGGTCATAGAACCTTGGTGGTTGTTCTACATAGACTTCTTCATTCAGCTTTCAATTTAGGAACGCTGATTTTACGTCCATTTGATAAACGATGAAGTCTTTATAGACTGCATAAGCTAGGAATAGTCGAATTGCTTCGAGCCTGGCCACAGGGGCAAAGGTTTCATCATAGTCTATGCCTTCCTCTTGTCTGTATCCCTGAGCAACAAGTCGAGCCTTGTTGCGGGTTACAGTTCCATGTTCATCTAACTTGTTTCTAAACACCGATTTGGTGCCTATTACAGTTTTATCAGATGGTCTAGGAACGAGATTCCAAACTTTGTTTCGAGAAAATTCAGTCAGCTCTTCTTGCATAGCGCTGACCCAGTTTGGATCTCTGAGGGCATCATCAGTCTTCTTTGGTTCTATTAAAGAAAGAGACAGATATTACCTGAGCTTCGTCGTGTCTGAATACCTGCATCTGGATCACCAAGAATTTGATCTATTGGGTGATCTTTGGTCCATCGCTGAGCAGAAGCATTATTGCTTAACTCAGAGGTTGGATCAACAATTTGAATGTTTACTGATGAGGATGATTGAGGTTCATCAGTGATTAACTGTTGACTAGATTCACTAGAGAGGTTTTCAGACGAAGGCAGATTTGATGGTAGGAGTGTGTTTAGAGGTTCAGCTGAAACCCATGAGGTGGATTCAGCGGTAGGATGTATAATGTTTGGATCATCATCAGCGGCTGGAGGATCTGAATGCTGATGGTTTGGGAAGAAAGGTTCAGTTTCTCTGTAGTGAGAAAGCATCCAAGCATTTAACTCTTCATTGTCAGCGATTGGTTTGGAGTTCGCTGAGCGAGTTTCATCAAAAGTGACGTGAATTGTTTCTTCTACGGTTTGTCTTCTCTTGTTGAAGACTCTGTAGGCTTTGGAGATGGAGGAATATCCTAGAAATATTTCATCATCAGCTTTTGGGTCGAACTTTCCAAGTTGATCTCTGTTGTTTAAGATAAAGCACTGACAACCAAAGATATGAAGAAAGCTGATAGAAGGCTTCCTTCCAACAAAAAGTTCATAAGCTGTCTTCCCAAATCGCTTGATTATCAGCGATCTGTTTTGAGTAAAACATGCAGTGTTTACAGCTTCAGCCCAAAATTGAGTAGGGAGATGAGAATCACTGAGCATTGATCTAGCAGCTTCTATGATCGTTCTGTTTCTTCTTTCAGCGACTCCATTTTGCTGAGGTGTTCTTACTGAAGAGAAGTTGTGAGAGATTCCCTTGTTCTCAAAGAAATTGTTCAGGGAACTATTTTTGAATTCAGTTCCATGATCACTTCTTATTGAACGAACAGTAAGATTGTTCAGCACTTCCATCTTTTTCACAAAAGATATTAGTTCTTCTGGAGTATCACTCTTACAGCGAAGAAAGATAACCCAGGTGTAGCGAGAATATTCATCTACAATGACAAGTGTATATTTCTTTCCAGCTATTGATTGGATGTTGACAGGGCCAAACAGATCCATATGCAAGAGCTGAAGAGGACTTGTCAATGAGGAAACTTGTTTCGACTTGAAACTTGCTTTTGTTTGTTTTCCTTTTTCACATGCTGAGCAGAGAGATTCTTTAGCATATGAGTGCTGAGGAAGACCAGAAACCAGTTCCTTAGATGAGAGAGAATTCAGGGTTTTGAAGTTTAGATGAGAGAGCCTTTTATGCCATAGCCAGTTGACATCAGAAGAGGCTTTAGATAGAAAACATAAGTTTTCAGTGATAGTAGAGTCCATATCTATTACATAGACATTTTCTCTGCGATGACCACTGAAAGCAAGTTTTCCTTTCTTATTTAACACTGAACATGCTTTCTTAGTAAAGCGTACTTCATAGTCTTTATCACATAGCTGACTGATGCTTAGAAGATTGTGCTTCAGTCCATCTACATAAGCGACTCTTCGAAAGGTAGTTGTCCCATTGCTGAGGACACCAAACCCTTGGGTATATCCTTTACCATTTCCACCAAAGGTCACAGAGGGACCTTTCTCTTCCTTGTATTCAGTGAGCAGGTCTCTTTGTCCAGTCATATGACGAGAACATCCACTATCAAGATACCAGATGCCCTTTGATCCCTGCACACATAAGGAAGATTAAGCGTTGTTTGGTACCCACTTTTCAATGGGTCCTTCAGAGTTAGTAGATAAGGTAAGTTCAGTAGTATTCTCAGCTGATGAAGATTCAGCTTCAGTGGTAATCTTCACTTTGGTTAATTTCTTAACCTTAGTGGTATATTTCACTTTGGTTGATTTTTCAACCTTGGTGACCTTCTCAGCTTTAGAAGCATTTTTCTTCACTTTAGCTATTTTATCAGCTTCAGTGGCAGTTGGACATTTACTTGCAATATGATCAGTAAAACCACAGTGATAACATTTTCTATATCTGAAAATGGTTTTAGGACCAGAAGTAGAAGGTTTTGCAAGTTTAAGATGAGCAGGGCCAGGTCCAAGAAGACTATTCTCTTGAGATCTGGGAGGAATTTTCATTTCTTCAGATCTCGATGGTTTAAGGTCAATCTTCAGCTTTGAAGGACAGAGATCAAAGATTTCTATCACAGAGTTAGAGGATTGCTTAGCTGAAGGTTTTGAATGAACTTTCAGCTTTGCTTTCTTGGTTGCCTTCTGAGGAAGGAGAATGGACTTTCCTTTATCCGTAGACTTAGTGTCTTTGGATTTTTCCTCAGGGATTGGATTTGAAGAAGAACAGGGATAGAATTGATTATAAGAAGTGTCAAAGAAAGAGGTGACAAAAGTTCCAAACTTAAGCGAGGAACTCTCTTCCTTAGGATCGTCCTAAGGTGTCCAAAAGCCAAGACCAGTTTTATCACTATCAGGAGTTTGAGCATTTATTATCTCAGAGATCTTTGTTGATGATTTGCACCATTTTTCAACATGAGCCTTTTCTGTTTTTAGAGCAGCGATGGCTTGTTCGCGTTCAATGCTGATGATTTCATTTATAATGACTTGATCTTTCAACTTTTCTTCTAAAAGATTTAGTTCACTGATCTTTTCATGACATTTCTCTAGCTCTTGAGTTAAATGAACATTTTTATTTTCAGCTTGAGTTTTGTCGTTTAGGGCAATATAAAGGTCAATCGTCAGTATATCAACAGCACGACTTCTCTCAGCTTCAGGCAGAGAGGGATTTGTAGAGATAGATACCTGAGATGATATGTAGCTCATAGAAGGTTCAGATGGTTCTTCCACTTCTTCTTTAATCTCAGCCATGAGGCAAAGATTAGCGACTTCTTCATCATCAGAAGATGATTCTTCTTATTCAGCCCAGTCATTTTCTTCAGCGATGAGACCTTTACCTTTTTGCTGATAGCTTTTCAGCTTTTGATATTTGTTCTTCAGCTTATGGTATTTGTCATCACTGGATCTTCTTGAGGTAGAAGGTTTGAAGACCTTTTTCGACCTACACTCACTAGCAAAATGTCCAATCTTTTCGCAGTTATAGCAAGTGGCAGTAGCCTTATCAACCGGAGTTGATTTTGGCTTTTCAGTAAGAGAGAGAGGTTTACTTCTTCGGAAGTTGCTCTTTCTTGCAAATCTCTTAAAAGAGTTTTTCAAGAGTGCTAAGGACTCATCAAACTCTGAAAGATCAGGGTCTGATAGATCCTCAGATTCAGAATCTAACTCAGTGATGGTGAGAGTAGATCGCTGAGATGGAATTATCTCTGAAGAGACTAAAGCAATAGGAGTACTTTTGGAGTCTTTAGAATCTTTTACAAGATTCTTCTTTAGAAGATTTGATTGCTCATAGTTGAGCAATATTCCATAAAGAGTGCTTAAAGAGAGAGTATGTAAGTCTTTTGTCAGCTTAAGACATATTGAATAACTGTCCCAGCTTTCAGGAAGACTTTCTAAGAATTTTGTTAGGACCTCAGAATTAGAATAGGTCCTTCCAACAGTTCTTAGGTCAATGATTAAGCAGTTAAATCGCTGATGAATGTCAGAAAGAGATTCATTCTTACTAGCGATAAAACTTTCATACTGTCTTACCAAGTTAATCTTTCGAGTCTCTTGGATTTTAGTGGTGCCCTCATATTGAACACATATGGTTTCCCACATTTCTTTAGAAGTTTTCAGATGCATGATGGAATGGAAAACTTCATCAGGTAGAGCCATTGATATAATGGTCTTTGCCTTTGCATCTATGCCTACCTTCTTTTTATCTTCATCACTCCACTGTCTTATTTCCTTAACGACATATCGTTCAGGGACAGCTTCAGTGGTGGCAGTAGCGGGAACCGCAGCTATAATTCTAACAGGTTCATAGGGTCCGTTTTCTATATATTCAGGTATAGTAGGATCCGCACCTTCAAGAAATAGCATCATTCGATTTTTCCATAGAGAAAAGTTATCTCTGCTAAATCGAGGAGGTTTAGAAAGTGAACCATTATCATAGTAGTTTGTGTTTTTGTTTAATGCCTTTTTAGAATAGCAAGGAAGAGTATACAGCAAGATCTTGTTTATTAGATTTAAACAAACTGCTCTGATACCACTTGTTGGTCCCGAAGGTGCTAAACAAGTTTGTAGAAGGGGGGGGGGGGTTGAATACAAACACATAATTTAAAGTTTAATAAATTGTTTATTGATAAATCAAACTACAATTTACAAGTTTGTTGCGGAATAAGATTAAGACAGACTCAATCTAAACAAACTTAAGAAACACTAAGATAATTGCACAAGAAATTCAGAGAATGGGGGATTTAGAGATATAGAAAACAAGGGTTTCTATATTGAGTTCAAGGATGAAGCACACCTTCAGATGAAGGGGTGAACTTCCTATTTATACCCTATGCATTAAATGCATCGCAGGATACTTTACACGTGGCGTTCACTGATTGGCTTTGGGAGTCTGACTTTTGGGAGACATGCTTTCGGCCGGGTCATGAACAGTGTAGTTGACAAAGTTATTGTACGAATGGTTGCAGAGACTTGTCCGTTCTGACACATCGTACTAGGTTGTGCAAGGATAGACAAAAGGAAACTTGAGGCATAAGCTTTGTGATCGATTGATTGCTGAGTATCTCTAAGTTCAGAGATAAAGAGGTTCAGCTATCGCTGAAGCTTTTTCTCATGTTCCTTCGCGTATAAGTAGAGTTGTCTTTGCTTCACTGATATCCGCATCAGGTCACTAGTAGACTTCTCTTTGTTCATCAGCTTCATCTTCGATTCAGCTATGAACTTATGTTGACGCGAGACTTGTCTTCAGGGATTACGTTTGGCTGTCTACTTCTGAAACTATCAGTGATAACTGAACAGACTCAGTCTGATCACTGATAGTGAAACACTAATACATAGAAATGTTTATAAGAAAGACTATCAGCGATAACTGAACAGATTCAGTCTGATCGCTGATGGTGAAACACTAATACATATTAAAACGTAATTTTCACTAAGTTTAGAAGAGGGTCGTTATCAAATCACTGAGAGAGTTTGGATCAACAGTTATTAATCGTTTGATGAGAAATGGATGCACATTAGGATGAGATGCACCGAGATGCACCAGATCAATTCCCTTTTAAGCCACAATTCATGAAAGAAAAATTGATTGAAAGTGATCAACGGTTCAGATCTGTAACACCATAGGGATAACAAAAACTTTCCCAAAAAGGAGAAATGGTATATAAATTGCCTTAACAAGAGCCTCCCAAAAATGGGGAAAATATATTAACCTGTTTAATCACAGTTGTAATTGAACGGACAATAAACAACAACTAATCTAATTTCTACAACTAGAAAATAGATTACAAAAAGGGTGTCATCTATAAGCCCAAAAGACTTCTCCAAAAATGTAAGTCCAAGTGCATTTCCCCAAGCTCTCACACAAGCAACTACGCCTTCTTAGAAGCGGCACCACTAGAACATGAGATACACATCGACACCAAACAAGTGTTAGGCCAAAAAGCCTAGTGAGTTGAACAAGAAAATAACATGTCAAAGCATTTACAATTATTATTAGTAGTTAACCAAATTTCATTTAATGTGGAGTCAACGGGGGATACCCATAACACCAATCAAATTCCACCCAAAGAGCCGATATACCTTGATGCCAACTACTACGAGTGACATCCGAAAGGCCCGACACATCCGAGGACTACAACCATGGCATTACCCCAAATGGCGGAGGTCTAGGCACATACCCACACGGTGGCACCCAAGACTACATCCTCCTAGTGTCTACTGACTTGGTTCGTCCAACATAATTTATTAATCGGCCTCAAGGCACAATATGACCAAGAATATTATCCATACCAACCATGGGTGCAATATTACAAGTCATTTAATATGAAGTCTATAACAAGAAAAATATGACCACATTTTAATCATATGGTTTTGACCCTTAAAATGGAGTCCCAAATAATATATCATCTTCATAACAAGATACACATATACATATCCCAATAACTCAAGGCATGACATAAATGAACATGACCCATAAATAAATCCCCCAAATACTTGAACATATAAAACGAACATTTCAAGTAGGACGCAAGATGATAACCAATAATATATTATGATGTGTATCTAGTTTTAACAAAGGATTAGTAAACTCACAATCTAGGTTTTTGACCAAAACCTAGAAAAGATGAAACCCTAGATGAAGATGAGACTTGAAGGTGGATGGTAGCACTTGAGAACCCTAGAAAAGCTTCCTTGATGATAGTAAATGCAAGAATCCAAGATCCAACCACCAAAGGATGTTGTATTTATGAGGGTTAGGGTTTGGTGAGGAAGGAAACTGATTTGGGTGCTCTAAAAATCGGCAAGTGAGAGAGATGTGAGAAATTATGAGAGAAAAATCAGGCAAAAGGGGTTTTGGAGACCAGCAGGTCGCCCCGCGACTTATGCCGCGACTTGCACCCGCGGCATAAGTCGCCCGCTTGCTCAACCAAATGAACTCCAGTGGGTTACGCGGCTTGTGCCGCGACTTCCACCTGCGACGTAAGTCGCGTAGCTCCCTGTTTCCAAAGGATGGTTTCTAACACTTCCAAACCAAAACAAACCAAATAACCAACTTAAACAATATAGCAATTAAGCATATAATTCTACTTCGATACACGCATAAACATAAGATTAACAAAGCCTTATACTTACCTGAATTTCCGGATGTTACAAGATCCACTTCTCACATTTCTTAACTTCTCACACGATCATTCACACACACACACACACACACATATATATATATATATAATACATTTTACTTAATCGAACAGAGGCTTGCACATGAATCGAACGAACACGAATGGAGGTTTTTCGTGTTCGTTCGTTAAGATGCTAAAACAAACGTAAACGAACAAACATAAATGAACGATCACAAATGAACAGAAAACAACTACCATTAATGTGAGTCCCAATAATATGCAATCAGATGAAGATGACAACGAATTCAATTAGAATAGCCATTTGTATAACAAGAAATCAAACGATTACAAAGATGCTCTCAAACTCAATATTTCTCTCACTAAGCTCTCTCTCTCTATTAAGCGTGTCTCTTAGTCATATGAGTCTACAAACAAAAAACAAAGAATTTATACCTACTAGATTACAAAGACAAAAACAAAACTAGACCTTGACTTTGACTTATTACAAAGGCTTTGACTTCTGCAATAAGAGGCTTTGACTTGAACTTTTGACTTTGACTTTCATTCTTCATGATCTTGGATTCAACATAAATATGCAATAACAATCTCCCCCTTTGGATTCAAGATCAACTTCAAAACAAAATCTTCCCCCTTTGATTTAGAAACAAATGATCTCCCCTTTGGATAAACAAAAGCGAATTTAAGCAATTGCGAACAATCTTATCCTTTGTATGGTCTTGACATATTCAATCTCTCACTTTATCATATTCACAAGGATAAGCATTTCATCTCCCCTTTCTTTAAACTTTCTTCAAACTTTCTGTAATCTCTCCCAAAGTCTGTGAATGTGCTCTTCAAGAATCTTTAACAATCTCCCCCAAGGTAATAAAACCTTTTTCAGACTTCAGAAAAGAAATTATCTTCAGATTCAACTCACTTTTCTTTAGTAAATAATCTTCAAAGAAAATTTCAGCAAATTTTCATCAAGCTTTCAGAATTCCTTGAACTTTCTTTTTCTTTCCGAACATTCCTCACGTATTTCAGAAATATACCCATCACAATCTGTCATTTCTTGAATATTCTATTCACAAAACTTTCACCATCTGATCTTTAGACATCATTTCTTGAAATTAATTTTCCCTTAATTTCTTTTCCGTTTCTTGATCTTCTCCCCCTTTTTGATGATGAGAGCATAGAAATCATCAAAGTTGTCTCCAAGAAATTTCATGAATCTTGGTCTGACCAATGATCTTTTGAAAATGAGTCAATTCATAATGTATTCATCCGAATCTTTTCAAATTCAGACAAATAAGAATGTAACCCTGAATCAACAAATGAATCAGTTAAGATGTCTGTAAGCAGCACGAAGCCACTTAGTACAACGAATGTACTGTACAAGGAGTTTTATTGATGTTCACTCCTCAGGTCTTCCATTCAATCATCAAATAACACAAGATTATTCTATGAACGTTCCGACAGAAAAACAAATTTTCTGTGTGTTCGGCTTGTGTATGAAAAATTTTAAACATGAATGTTTATAAGGCTCAAAATGTGTAAACCATTAAGACAACAACAGTATTACACGGATTCAATTGTGCATGATTGAAGTGCGAAGGTGGGGCAGACTTCCTTCTTTTTCAATATCCAAATCTTCCAAATGAAGACGAGAGAGATTATGTGTTGCTTCCCCAAGAAAAATTGAAACATCTTTTTGTTGAGAAAGAAATGAGTAGCTGGTGGGGTTTAAGCAAAAGTTGGCATGGTCTAGTTGCCTGTTTCAATGATGTTCACGAAAGAATTGTGAAACAACAGTAATATGGTTGCCCGACTCAGAAATAGTTGGTGCAAAGTTGGATATTCTTTTAACTCTGTTCTCACACCCTCTTTCTTTTTATCATTTAAGCTCACTTCTAACCAAACTCTCTTTTCATTTTATCCTAGCACACGCCCACACTCAGATATTGACCCCTCGCCTCTCGATCACTCAAGGATAACTTCATGGGTATGAAACACTGGTTATCGTGAATCCATAGAAGTTCAATTAAGCCCACACAATTCCCATGTATATTGTCCTATAAGCAAAGTGTTGCTCAATTGGTTTAACTTCAACAGTTAAAGCATAATATAAAATACATGCCAGATATATGTATGCTCAGTAAGGTAATCATGAAGATTTTAGCATTTTAATCATGAAATATTCTCTCAAAACAAGTATATTGAATGAATGAAATGAATACAAACTGCTTGTTTGAGAATTTGACAATGTATGAAAAGATCATTAAGGAATTATTTATCATTAAAAGCTTAGGTCATGAAAAATTGGATGTTATCTATAAGAACAAGTATAGACATTCTTGAAAGAAACGCTTTGAATGAATCAACGATCAACAAACATTGAAAGTACAAAAGGAGTGCCTTACCATCGAAAAATAGTTCCAATTTGAGACATGGTAAGAACATAGTCAATAAAAGTACTAAACCGGTGTGTAAGAATACTTGACAGTATATGAAAAAGATAATACACAAGTATTTATCTTTGGAAACACACAGTTAGTTTAACATTGAAGTTCATGAAAGAAAACATATAAAATCACACTTCTAAATTCATGAAATCTGTTATGAGAATAAGAAGTGGTTTGAACATTTAGAAACATGTTTTCATGTCTGAAAGTTGTCCTTCTTTCAAACATAATGAGATTAAGATTAAAATATTCCTTACGCTTAGTTTTAATCTCATTAAGTCAGCTCCAAAGTCATGATTAATATGATCATTTAAGCTCCTCCTCAAATTTTGCATGTAGTCAAAAAGTTGTCAAAGCAACAAAGTCTTATTGAAACAAAAACATTTATTGAAAAATTAAAAACATAAAAGAGTAAAACGTTTAAAGAACGAGTTCTGATCATATGTAATCAGAAGTCATTATCCTTACTCCCCCAGAACATATGCATCACAAAATATGTCAGTGAAAAATATATGCAATTATTCATACTTCCCCTCAAATTTAAATTATCTAATCATTGTCTCACTCCCCCTGAAATCATGAACAAACTTTAAGTGCAGATATCATTGAGATTAAAAATAAAGAAAAATAACAAAATAAACTGTACTAGGTAACTACAGATTATGTCTTCAGGTTTAACATGCCAAGTTTCGAAATGAGAAAATTAAATCTCTTTTCGTTTAATGGCTTGGTAAACAAATCTGCAAGTTGATAATCTGTGTTTACAAAGTAAAGTTCAATTGTACCTTTTTCAACATTATCTTTGATAAAGTGATATCTCACGTCAATATGCTTGGTTTTTGTGTGTTGGACAGCGTTCATAGATATAGCAATAACGCTCTTGGAATCACAACAAATCGGAACTTCGTTGTATTGAAAGCCATAATCTCGTAGTTTTGTTCGCATCCACAACACTTGAGAACAGTAGCTAGCCGCAACTACGTACTCTGTCTCGGTTATTAAAGTAGATACGCATAGTTGTTTCTTCGAAGTCCAACTCATGAGCTTATCTCCCAAAAAATGTATATTGTTATTGCATATATTTGTTGGATACAAGATCATGAAGATTGAAGACTGAAAGTCAAGAAAGTCAAAGCTCAAGTCAACTCTCAAGCATAAAAGTCAAAGTCTATTTTGTAATAAAGTCAAAGTCAAAGTCTTGTAATTGTCTTTTTGTTTTTGTCTTGTTGTGTCCTTGTCTTAAATAGGGATATGACTTTAGTTTGTAGTTGTAGAGTAGAGTTGTGTAACAAGCGTGTGGTTAGAAGAGTTGTACACGGATTGAGTTTCTAGAGAGAGAAAGTTTTAACATAGAACCTTTGTACGAATTCTGTGAATTGGAATTGAAACAGGTTGATTGTTATTTTGAATTGTTGTTATCTTGTTAATTAAATTGCAATTAGAACTTGGAATTAGGGAATAATAATTGGTATCAGAGCAAAGTTCAAGTTGAATTTTTCAAGAATATGGGTTTTTGCACCGTTTTCTAAGTCTAGATTGAATTTCGAAATTTTCTGAGTTTTTGCGAGTTTGTTTGATTCAATTGAGTTCGTATAATGTTTTAGACAAATCTTGTATAGGTTAATTGAATTATTGCACTGTAATTTTGGTTAATTCTTGAATTTTACAAGTATTAGAGTTCACGAGTTCGAACACACTGTAATAGGATCAATTTGTTCATTTGAGTGAATCTTGTTGAAATTAAGTGATTGTAATCGATTCTAGACGTGTTGGTGATCGAATTGTCAAAGTTACAGATCAAAAATCGAAGGATTGATGGGGTTTTCAGTCGTTCAGGATGATTTTTATTCGAAGATCTGAAGAACTCGCACCAAGAACTCGCAAATCTATGGATTTCGCATAATTGTTTTGCTTGAAAATTTTCATAAGTATAGAATTCGCACATGTGTGTTATGCGAAATGCGTAGAATTCGCATGTGTGAGTGATGAGAATTCCTCAGAATTCGTATAGCCTTGTATGCGAATTGTCAGAATTCGCATAAGTCTTTTATACGAAAAGCTTATTAAAAAATATTTCTAAGGCAAGAATTCGCATAAGGCTTATATGCGAAAAGTGAAGAACTCGCATATCGCTACATACGAATTCCTAGAATTCGCATAAGAGTGAGATACAAATTCATCAGAATTTGCATAAAAGTTTAATTTTTTTTTTCTAAGTGTAGAATTCGTGTGAGTCCGTTGTGCGAAAAGTTGTATGTGAAAAGTGTTTTTCAAAAAAATTTCTAAGTCTAGTTTTCGCATAAGGTTGTATGTGAATTCCTAGAACTCGCATATAACTGCGTGCGAATTCTGAATTGTTCTTGTATGCAAATTCTGAAGTTAGTGTGTGTGCGAATTGGTGCGTGCGAATTCTGTATGCGAATTGTTTGTGACTCACTGTAGTGTGCGTATTCCATACTTAGGAGATTTTTGGAAATTTAATTTCTGAAAATTCTTTCTAAGATTTTATGGATTTTTGATTTCACTTGGACTAACGATCATTTTCAAGTTCTTATTGTACTTTTTTGAAATAGGATGACTTCCAGAGAAGCTCTCGCAATCGGTACGGATGTGAATCCACCGGTGCTTTTTAAAGGAGAGTATGAACAATGGAAGGATCGTTTCCTGGACTTTATAGGCAGACACGACTTGGGTGATTGTTATTCCCAATTTATCAAGTTCTAATCGTAAACAGAAACAATCATGAATCGTAGTCATATGTCATTGATAAAATCACAAGTATTACAAACTCAACTTTCTCTCACTACTCTCTCACTAGAATAATGTTCTAATTTGCTCTTCTCTAATACGCTCATGACTTACTCCACATCTGAATTCTACTTCTGATTGATACAACTTCTGATTTCAACAACAAGGAAACAAGGTATTTATACCCACAAGAATTATAAAGAAAACACAATACAAATACAAGGAAACTTTGACTTTTTATTATAACAATACTTTGACTTTAAATGAGAGTTGACTTTCTCAACTTTGACTTCTTGAACTTTGGTCTTCAATCTTTATGATCTTGAATCCAATAAATATGTGCTCTAACAGTGATTATATCAGAATATCACTTAAAGAAGGAGTGATGAAACCTCCTACTAAGATTCATGTGATTGAAACTGGAGGAGAAGAAGACGATCAAAAAGAATACCCACTTCCACTGGAAGAGTACACAGATGAGCAAAAAAGAGAGTCAAAGCTGATAGACTTGCTAGATCATTTATCTTACAAGGGATTCCAAACGAGATCTACATCAAGATCAACAGTTACAATGCCACGGGCAAATAGATGTGGGATCAACTCGAAAAGATGATGCTAGGATCCAAGATCGGCAACCAGCTCAAAGTCTCGAATTGCCTAAAGAACTATGAAGAGTTCAAGGCCAAGGAGGGTGAATCTCTTGAGGCTACTTATGACAGATTTGTGACTCTGCTGAATGAGCTTAGTAAGAATAAAGTTGGAAATCTCAGATCGAGCTGAACATAAAATTCCTAAGCATAATGTAGCCAGAGTGGAAGAGATTCACAAGACAAATGAAACAAATGAAGGATCTAAACAAGATTCCACTTCACGAAGTATATGAGACTCTTAGACAAAATGAAGAAGATATGGAGGAGATCAAAGATGAAAAGAAGAAGGCCGAGAAAGTGGTTGTTGATCCAGTTGCCCTGGTAGTGAAGAAGAAATCGGTGAGCCTAAAGAAGAAGAAGAAGGTTATAGTTTCTGAGTCTGATGAGGTAGACAGTGAAGAAAATTATGATTATGATGACTGTGAGAATCTGAAGCAGGCTATGTTGTTGCTGACAAAAGCCTTTCAAAGCAAATTTTATAAGAAGCCTAGTTTGAATAGTCAGAGATACTCGTCGGGTTCAAGGAACTACGAACATAAAGAGAAAATTGAAGGGAAAAGGAATGAAGAGAAAAGGCCTGAGGAGAAGAGATACAGATCCGAAGAGAAGAAAGAGCCAGAACCAACTAAGTGCTTTAACTGCGGAAAGATCGGACACTTTGCAAAGGATTGTTGAAAGCCTAAAGTCTGAAACTCCGAATACTACAAGAATAAGATGCTCTTGGCCAAGCAGCAGGAGGCTGGCAAGGCTCTTATGGCTGAAGACGAATTCTGGCTCGATCACTCAGATGAGGAAGGAGAGAAAGAGGAAAAAGCCCACTTGTGTTTTATGGGTAAAGAAGAGACTGAAGATGAAGTTGATTCAGATGGTGAAGACAATGGAGAGGTATGTGATATGTCTAAATCAGATTTTCTTAATGAAATGCAAGCTTTGATGGTTAGACTCCAGGAATTAGAGTCTAAGCTTACACATGAGAGAGGTATCAATAAAGAGAAAAACCAGTCAATACTGAAACTTAGTAAGGATATTGCTGAGAAGAACGTATTGATTGAAGCTTTACACAAAAACATTGATACCAGCGCGAAAGAGAAGACTATAATTCACAATGAACTATCTAAAACTACTTCTAAATATAGACGTTGTGAATTTGAAGTAAAAGAGGTTGCGAAAAAGTGTTCTTCTTTAAAGAAAGAAAACAAATCTTTATCTGATAAGGTGAATGTTTTGGAGGAAAAACTTTACACTTTAGGTCAAACTGAGCAAACCATTCACCTGAACAAACCCAAGGAGAGTAGTGAGTATTGGGGTCTTGGTTACGAGAACCCACACTACCTCAAAAAGGGTATTTCAAGAGTGCATGCCTTATAAGATTTTGGATTTTTAAAACTGGCACCACAATATCCCGAACTTAGAGTTAAGTGGACTAAACTTTCTGAAGAAGATGAAGCTAAGGAAAAAGAGAAAAGAAAGAACAAAACTAAAATGCAACTTCCATTTCGATATGAGAGGTTGAATTCTAGTTATAGTTCTGATAAATCAAAATTTCTTTCTAATGAATTTCGAAAGCTACTCTTCAAAAGAGTTGGAGGCTAAACCAATTGAAGGTAAATTTTATGTACCTCCTCTCGTGTTAGAAAGTAAAATTTCTGAACTCGAGAACACTTTGATAGAAGAAAGTATTTTGATTAATCTAGAACAAACTGTGTTTTCTACTGTGATTCTAAATTCTGATTTTTCTAAAACTTCCAACGCTTCAAAACCTGATGATTTTAATGGTCTACTTGATGAAGAATTTGATTTTCTTAACTCTGGCGGTTGTTTAGATGACTGTGTTGATCAATTTGATTTCAATGTAAAACTTCCTGATCATTCACAATTTGCTATTAATTATTTTGGTCTACCCAATGTGTATGAAAAGGGTGAAACATCAACGAAACTTGATGTACCAGTTTCTGTGAATACCAAGAATGCTAAAGGTAAAAAGAAGAAATCTATGCATTCACAAAAACGGACAACCACTGGTAAGCCAAAGAACATGCAATCTTTCAAATCTCACAGTTCTAACTCTAAAGTTTCAAATGTTTCAGATGTGAGAAAGAAAAAGTCTGGAGTTAGATCAAAATGGCTACCAAAGAAGAAAATTGACGAGACTGCGAAAACATTTTTTGATTCTAATTGTAATAAAGTGACCAATAGTAATATTGATGTAGTTGAGAATGTTGCTTTTAATAAACAAAAACTTGTAACTTCTTACAAGAGATATTCAATAAAACAATTATTCCAATTATCTCCGTCTGCTAGAAAGTCTTCTACTTATAATATATAGGATTTTGCTTCTCGACAATATTATGATGTTTGGTTTGGCACATATCATGTCTATTCTTATCATTCTTATGCTTCAAATGATTTTCAAAAGAAAAGAGGACCCAAATTTAAATGGGTGCCAAAATCTTGTGCTAACATTGTAGGACCCATCTATAAATGGGTACCTAAACCAATTGTTTCATGATTTCTCCTGTGCAGACCCGTCATATGTGGTACTTGGATTCT
Organism: Arctium lappa; assembly: GCA_023525745.1. NCBI lineage: Eukaryota > Viridiplantae > Streptophyta > Magnoliopsida > Asterales > Asteraceae > Arctium > Arctium lappa. The sequence continues at coordinate 49,174,410 of CM042057.1, forward strand.
GGTTCCTCCAAGCATATGACCGGGCAAAACGATTTATTATCTAATTATACAGAGAAATGTTGCGGAACAGTTCGATTCGGAAATGACCAGTTTTCACCAATTCTGGGCTATGGTGACGTTATTCAAGACAACGTGATGATCAAGAAGGTGAGTTATGTTGAAGGTCTAGGATATAACCTATTCAGCATTGGATAGTTCTGTGACAAAGACTTAGAGGTTAATTTCAAGGCCAAGAGGTGTTCTGTGCGTACTGAAGATGGTAAGGAACTCTTGGTCGGGACTAGAAAGTTAAACCTCTACACGATTAATCTGTCAAAAGTTAAGATTGACAATGAGGTGTGTCTACTGTCAAAACCCTCGCTGCAACAAAGTTGGTTATGGCATCGAAGGCTTTCTCACCTGAATTTTTGTTACATAAGCAAACTGGTCACGAGAAACTTAGTAAAAGGACTTCCAGAGCTCAAGTATGTGAAAGAACTTCTCTGTGCAACGTGTGAGAAGGGCAAGATGAAGAGAGTCGCTCATAAGTCAAGTACAAGTTCATCCTTAGAGTTACTGCATATGGATCTCTGCGGTCCAATGCGTACTCAAAGCATAAACGGTAAGAAATACGTTCTAGTGATTGTGGACGATTACTCGCGGTACACTTGGGTCAAATTTCTGAGAACAAAAGATGAGACGCCCAAAGTCATCATCACATTTTTGAAGACTACTCAAGTGAATCTGCAAAAGACAGTCAAGTTTCTTCGGACAGACAACGGCACAGAATTCAAAAACAAAATTGTTGAAGATTATCTCGAATCGGTCGGGATAACATATCAATTTTCTGTTGCCAGAACGCCTGAACAGAACGGAGTCATAGAGAGATGTAACATAACTCTAGTTGAGGCCCCTAGAACTATGCTAAGTCAATCGGATCTACCTCTGTTTCTATGGGCTGAAGTTGTATCGACTGCTTGCTACACGCAGAATCGCTCTATAATCCACTGCCGGTTTGGTAAAACGCCATATGCTTTAATAAATAATTGTACACCTAGCATTAAACATTTCCATATTTTTGGATGCAGGTGCTTTGTACTGAATGACAAGGAGAACTTAAACAAGTTCAGTCCAAAAGTTGACGAAGGCATTTTTATTGGTTATTCTCAAACGTCTGCAGCCTACAGAGTGTATCTCAAGAAGTCGAAGATCGTAGTTGAGAGCATCAACGTTACATTTGATGAGGAGATGGCTTTTGTTCAAGACAGTTCAGAACCCGTTATTACTGGTGTATTAGCTTCTAGGCAGATAAGTCTAGAACCTGCAATTAGTGACAATAAATCGGATAAAGCGTTATCGTCTACTTCACACTTATCTGATTTAGATTTATTGTTTGAATTGTTTTATGATGAATTTCTTGGTACTAAAGTGACTAAACCTATTGTGGTTGACAGATCGGACGATTCAATGAATAATCATCCAACCACTTCAAAGATATCTACTGAATCCAATTCCCCGGTTCAGCAAGAAATTCCAATTCAAACGCCTACTTCAACAGTTGAAGCTGTAAACATTCATGAAGAACCAGAAGTTGCTGAGTCAGTTGGATGTACTGTAAGGACTACTCAATAGACAACAAATGTCCAACCAACTGAAGCTTCTGCACAGAATATTTCAACTGCACCCCTACCAAATACTGAACAAACTGATGAAGCTGAAAGTGGATTTTTAGATGAAAACCATGATCAATCTACATCAAATCCACTCCCTCATGAACATAGGTGGACCAAAGAGCACCCGATACATCAGATCATAGGAGATCCATCTAAACCGGTGTAAACTAGGTCTGCTACACTTAATCAATGTATGCATGACTCATTCCTGAGCAAGGTAGAGCCAACACGCGTATCTGAAGCTCTAGACAACTCAGACTGGGTAACTGCGATGCAAGAAGAGCTTAATCAGTTCAAAGCACTCAAAGTCTGGAGACTAGTGCCTAAGCCTGAAGGTAAAACCATTATTGGCACAAAATGGGTGTTCAAAAACAAGAAAGATGAAGATGGTATCGTTATTAGAAACAAAGCAAGACTAGTGGCTAAAGGATATAGGCAAGATGAAGGTATTGACTATGACGATACTTATGCTCCAATGGCGTGCATCGAAGCTATACGGATGTTTCTTGCATATGCCGCCCACAAGAACTTCACCGTCTACCAGATGGACGTGAAGATTGCCTTTCTCAATGGAATCTTAAAGGAAGAAGTCTACATATCTCAGCCTGAAGGCTTTGTCAATCCAGAGAAACCGAATCACTTATATATTCTGGACAAAGCTCTTTACGGTCTGAAGCAAGCCCCTCGAGCCTGGTATCAAATGTTATCCAAATTTTTAGTCAAGTTGGGCTTTTCTAAAGGTAAAATCGATACTACTCTTTTTATCAAAAAGGAAAAAGCCGATATCATTTTAATTCAGATTTATGTGGATGATATCATATTTGGCTCAACTAATCCAAAGTACTATAAAAATTTATCTAACCTTATGATGTCAAGATTTCAGATGAGTATGATGGGAGAGATGGATTTCTTTCTCGGATTACAAGTCAAACAATTTTCAACGGGGATTTTTATCAATCAAGCTAAGTACATTTTTGATATTCTTAGAAAATTCAAAATGGAAATTGTACTCCTATTGGAACCCCGATGGCACCTGGAACTAAGATTGGTGCTGATCCTTCGGGAAAAGCTGTCGATGTTAGAACCTACCGAGGCATGATTGGTTCTTTAATGTATTTAACATCTAGTAGGCCATATATAATGTTCTCTACATGCTTATGTGCTCGATATTAGGCTTCTCCTAAAGAATCCCATTTGTCTATAGTTAAACGTATTTTTAGATATCTGAAGGGCACTGCAGATCTTGGTCTGTGGTATCCTAAGGATACAGGTTTTGAACTGATAACATATTCAAATGCAGACCATGCAGGTTGTATGCTTGACAGGAAAAGTACGTCGGGACACATACAATTTATGGCGATAAACTCGTGAGTTGTGCTTCAAAGAAAAAACTTTGTGTATCTACATTAACAGCTGAGGCAGAATACGTCGCTACGGCGAGCTGCTGTTCTCAAGTGTTGTGGATGAGAACACAACTCCGAGAGACCGAGACTATGGCTTCAAATTCAACAAATTTCCGATCTACTGTGATTCGAAGAGCGCAATTACAATATCTGCAAATCCTGTTCAACATACCAAGACCAAAGACATCGATGTGAGATATCACTTTATTAAAGATAGTGTTGAAAAAGGTACAATCGAACTTTACTTTGTAAACACAGATTATCAGCTTGCTGATTTATTTACCAAACCGCTTGATGAAAAGAGATTTAATTTTCTCATTTCAAAGCTTGGTATGCTAAATCTCAAAACTTAATCTGTGATTACCTCTTAAAGTTCTGTTATTGTTATTGTTATTTTTCTTCATTTCTTTATTTTTAATCTGAAAGATATCTGCACTTAAGTTTGTTCATGTGTTGGATCCCATATTTAATCTTATAACAATAATGATATAAACAACAAGAGTATAAACAACGGAAGCAATATAGTTTAATATCAAAAGCAAATTCAAATATCACAGTTCATATATAAAGCAAGTAGAAAGAACAAGATCTTCGTGAGGTATATTCAATTGATTCTTCTTGTACAAGATATCAAAAAGCACACTTTTGTCAAAGGAGTGATGGTCCTATTTATAGGACCATAAAGTAAACAGTGTACTATTCTGACAAATAGAAGCATGCTTGAACAGTGTCTTACCTAATAGGTAAGCTCAAGACATGCTTGAACAGTAACCTACTCTATAAAGTAAATCTTATCACTAAGTGATTGGTTATCTATTCTGATACTTCAGGAAAGTCTTCAGCGCCATCTTCAGAGAGAATGTCTTCAGAGCTCTGACGTTGTCTTCAGAGCCTCTGATGAAGCCATCTCTGATGTCTTCTGCTGAAAGTTGCAATCTCTGATCAGTACTTCAGAGGCAGGTTTGTCCTCTGAAGTCTTCGTCCTCTGAAGTCTATGCCCTCTGAGGTCTATCTTTGGAAGTCCTCTAAAATAGGACTTGGGTATTTTCAACACTTTAACAAACATAAGATTTGGGGCTAACAATCTCCCCCTAAGTGTTGAAAATAAAAGATACAATAATAGCAGAGAATAGAAGATTTAAACTAGAAAGCGTAGAGGAGAAAATCATCCTCTTAAATATTACTTCTTAAACATTTTGAAGTTTAATACAGAGAAAGTAATATTCAAAAATAAAGAAACAAACTAAAATTTTTCACTTGAACAGATTCCATGGAACTTCATGATCAGAGCTCTGAAGTTGATCATTGAGTCAATCTCTAAGTCAAGCTTTGCAAGTAAATCTGCTCTGTGCCTTTCTTCCTTCACATGGATCATTTTCTTTATACCTCTCAAGGTTTCATCAGAGTACTTCGAAACTTCTGAAGCGAGAAAGATCTTCTTTACTTGGTTTACTTTGTAGACGAAACCCAGAGGTTCTGCAATGATTGATCCAGTCTTCTTTGCCTCAAGATTAACGATCGACTCCACAGGTTCAGTTACCTCCAACTTTTCTTCCCCCAGGTTCAGAGCAATTTGGAAGTCACGTTTTGCTCTGTGTTTGACATAGGCCTCCATTGCCCGTCTGACTTCAACCATGCCCATCCTGATTTCCCTTCTTCCCTGATCATATCTGGCAGAGCAATAGGCATATAAATGAGGTAAATCATATGGATTTAGATTTACGAGATCATTATCATTGAACTCGTAAATCTTCATATTAGATCGAGTTACCACATAATGCCTATAGATGATCTTGTTGTAAGCAAAGGTCTTCTCTGAGATTTTGTTGATTTTGATGATTGGATCATCAAAGAGGACTTGTACTCTGGGTGAGGTTTTATCTCTGACAAATCTTCTCTCATAGTCCGGCATGTTCTCTTTGATCCTTGGATTCAGAGGAATGACTAGAGTGTCTTCCATATTGAACTCACAGTAGATGTATCTAAAGTGGTCTTCTATGGAAGCTTCGGGATTGGATGCAAGGAATGTAGGAGATTGAGTAAGCACTTTGGCTGGTAAACCAATGCTTGCCTTCTGAACAGGATTCTCTGAAGGAGCCTGTTCATCAACAACCATGGTCTCTGGTTCCTTTGTCTGTGGAGGATCTTCTGTTGTAGGTTCAGAGATGTATCCATCTATCTCTGGTGAATCCCTCAGCTCTGTTGTTGTTGAAGTATGATGTGGTTGAGCATTCTTGAATACATATTCTTCAACATCAATTACTTCAGTATGTTTTCATCAGCTTCTTTTTTAGAATCTGATTTTTCTTCTTTTTCAGATTCTGGTTCTGCTCTTTCAGCCTCTGATTCGTAAGCATCTCTCATCACATAAGTTAGTCTTTCTGGTGATGAGAATGCATCTTCTGATGTAGAGAAGTCTACTAGTTGTTCGTCTTCATCTTCTTCCAGAGCTCCAATAGTTTCTAGTGTTGCAGCTATTATTGGAACTATTGGAGCACTCGAAGTAGATGGTGCTAGAAAGATAACAGGTACTGGCGACTTTAGAGTGGCCTGGTTATCTTCAGCAGAGGTTGAGGTTGAACGTCTCTCTGTTCCTTTTTCCTTGCTTTGGTTTGATTCAGAGGGAGTGGACTCCTTTTGTGTTTCAACAGTTTTTGGTATAGGAGTCTTCTCCCCCTTATGAAGATCGGATGCCCCCTGAGGTTGGTCATCATGGTCATCAGAGTCTTCATACCTGGCCATCTTTCGGGCTTCCTCAGAGCATGCGACCTCTGGTTCCTTCCGCTTCAATGATCCCTCTGAAGATTTGACATTCTGCAGAAGGTCTTCAATCTTTTTGTTCTACTGAGTGGTCTTGGAGACGAACTTGCTGGAGATATTCATTACATTGCTGGTGATCTTCTTGAAGAAGTTGGTGAGGTCAGCCTTTGTAACAAATTCGGATGTAGCAAGAGCAGCAGCAGAGGAGGTAGGGATCTTTGCAATCACCTCTACCAAAGAACGCAAGACTTCCTCTTTGAATTGAGAAAAGTTTGCATGTGTTGGAGTGGGGGCAGAGGGAGTTGGAATCGCCTTGAGGATCTCTGTGGTGGAGTTCGGAATTTCTCTGGATAGAACAGAGTCATTTTTGATGACCAGGCTTTCCAGAACATCCAGTTTATCGTTCTGAGAGATAATGGTCGTGCGCAGCTCAGAGACCTCTGAAGTGAGCTTTGCAACTTCAGAGTGAGAGGCAGAGGCCTCTGAGGTCTTCTCTATTTGAAGTTTAATCTTCTTCAGAGATTCTCTGATTTCATCACCAAAGATTCTGAGCTCCTCTTTGGTAACGTAACCAGAGGGGGTGACCTTAGGATCAACACATGATTCTAAGTTTCCCTCGAGTTCAGAGAGGCCTTCTTTCGGAGTTGGCTTGATATTGACTCCGGAAGGACTTCCCATTAATCCTTGGGGACCCTTTTTCAAGGATTTCCCTATAATGGTTTCGATTGGTCTCTGATCATTAGAGTCGGAATCTGATGATGAGAAACGAATGTGGGTGGAAACCTTGTTGTCCAGGCTAAGGAGTCCATGTGCAAGAAGGTCGTGCCATTCTTTTTCTGACAGGCAATCCTTACGAGAGATCTTAGGTCTCTCCTTATCTAAGGGACGGTCCATCTTTTTATGAGCCACAAAGGCATCATGTGTGTGAGGAGGTGACATACTCTGGGGTGAATGAGTATTTTTAACTTGGTCTAAGTCCTGTTGGGAGGACTTAGCCGTATCAGAGGTTTCCCCTTTGGTGCGTGCTTCAGAGACAGAAGTAGATGCCTCTGAGCGGCTAGGATGGGAAGGGTTCGAGGTGTGCACCTCTGTTTCAATGTCCACTGATGCTGGACCACCTTTGACAGTAGATGTGTTTGCACAGGGATTTGGGCTTTGGAATCGCACATGTGTGCCAACAAGGACATCTTTTTCTACATCGCCGCCCTCGGATTCTAAGTTTAGAAACTCACCCTCTGGAATTCTCTCTTCCTCACCTTCCTCTGCTCTGACAGATTTATTCTCTTCGTCAGAGGGAGGGTTCTCTTGTTTTCTCTTCCTTACTCTCTCAGAGCCACCCTCTGGTTGCGCTCTGTTAACGTTTTGAGCAGTATTAGAGATATCACTCTCTGATTCAGGCTCAGGCTCAGAACCTAAGTGTGTTGGGGATCCCATCATCGGTTCTGATGATTGGGCAACACGACTAAGTAGGAGGTGGGTAGTAGAGTCAGCAGGAATTGCCTCAATCATGGTGTGTGGGAAACGTTGGTCATTTGGATAAGGAGGAACCTCTGTAGCTTTGAACGAGTTCATCATAAAAGAGGTGTCCTTGGGCCCTCCTCAGTGATGGAGAATTTCTCCATTGCTCGCTGAATGACCACAGAGATGAATCTGGGAAACAGTACCGAAATTGGTTGTTTTCCTTTGGCCAAGTCTTTGTTCTTCTTGTCCACCGCCGTCAGTGTTTCACAGAAGAGAATGTGAGCCATATTTATGCTTCTGTTGAAGAAGAGAGCATACATTATGGCTAGAATCGTTGTAGGTAATTGTTCGGTTGAGAACACTAAACATAAAGTTCCACTTGGGAGGCAGGTACTGACGTCTGAATTGACTTAGGCGTGTGATCTCCCTGTTGTAGCCTAAGTGGTGGAGGAACTGAAGAAGGACTTCTTGAGTTGGTAGTTTCTCAAAGGTTTCTATTTGAAGATCAGTTTTTGTGAGCAGGTTGAATCGGTGAGTTAGGGTTTGTGGGGTGATTCTTATGTTCATGCTTTGTTCACCTAGGTCAATGTACCCAACCAATCCTTCCTTTTCATCATCGTATTCACTTAAATACCACCATTGTTGGACAAAGCGTAGAGGAATATCTGAAGCATGTTTGGTGAGGACATCGTTAAGTTCGCAGTTGGTCAAAAAATCTAGTAATGGGCGAAACTGCTCATCGTATTTGGTAGGGGTGACGTCCAGAAAGTAGTTGTTACCTTTTACTGGAACATCAAACTGTGCCATATTCAAGATTGGAACAAGTTTGTTGGAGTTATCTAAGGTTTGGGAATGAGCCACCATTGTTGCAGGTTTTTGAGAAAGATGAGAGCTTAGAAAGAGAGATTTGGGATATTGGATTCTGAGAGCGTAAAGAATAATGAGAAGAGAAAAAGGGGTTTTATGGATAGAAAAAAAAGGTAGAGGGAGAGGTTATGGAAACGGCGATTGAGAGTTCCAATGTCAGAAAGGACGTTCCATCATCCCCTAATTAATAGGTGACACGTTGAGGTGTGTAGGGGAGAGCCGCTTGGTGTCAGAAAACCGCCAGTTGGGTTTTTGAAAAGAAATGAATGGTTATCCAAAAGATTTATTATTAAAAGAATTTCCTGGAATATTCGTTTAATGAGAAAAGATCAGGGGCTTTAATATAAATATCGAAGACAATATCAGAGGCTCTGATATAAATATCAAAGACAAGATCAGAGGCTCTGATATAAATATCAGAGACAAGATCAGAGGCTCTGATATGAGTATCAGAGAAGCTCACTTTCTCCCCCTTGAAAGATGAAAGGTTCTTTGTCTCCCCCTTGACCAAAGAATAATGTCTTTATCTTCTCCCCCTTGACACATGCTTGGAGATACAAAAGAATGATTTTTACCATTTGTGAAAAAGTCCAGAGGCTCTGAAATTAGTTTCAGAAGTTCTGGTTGAACATGCTACGCATGTTAGAGGCTCTGATGAAATGGATCAGAGACTCTGATGTTTTCCTGTGTTAGGTATACATGTTCAACATACCCATCTTGCTAATTAAGAAATAGAACCTTCGTTCATCTAAAGCTTTTGTGAAAATATCAGCAAGTTGAAGTTCAGTTGTTACAAAATGCATCTCTATTGTTCCCTTTTCAACATGATCTTTCAGAAAGTGGTACCTTACATCAATGTGCTTTGTTTTGGAGTGTTGTACTGGATTGGCAGAGATGGCTATGGCACTTTTTGAATCACACAGAATTGGAATTCTGTCATATTGTAAGCCATAGTCTCGAAGCTGAGTTTGCATCCATATGACTTGAGAGCAACAACTAGCAGCAGCAACATATTATGCCTCTGCTGTGGAAGTTGAAACACAGTTTTGCTTCTTGGATGTCCAACTTACCAGCATATTGCCCAATAACTGACAGTACCCAGAGGTACTTTTTCTGTCAAGCTTGCATCCTGCATGATCTGCATAAGTGTAAGCTGTTAAATCAAAACTAGAAAGTTTTGGATACCATAGGCCTAATGAGGGTGACCCTCTCAGGTATCTGAAAATTCTTTTGACAGCAGATAAATGAGATTCTTTTGGATTTGCTTGATATCTAGCACAAAGACATGTTGCAAACATTATGTCAGGCCTACTTGCAGTTAAGTATAATAGTGAACCTATCATTCCTCTGTAGGTTTTGACATCTACAGATTTTCCCGAAAGATCAGAGTCAAGCTTGACTCCTGTGGCAATAGGGGTTTTCATAGAGATTGAATCATTGAGTCTGTATATTTTTAAAATGTCAGAGACATACTTAGATTGAGTTATAAAAGTACCCTCTGATGTTTGCTTTATTTGTAAGCCTAGTGTTAATCATAAATCCCAATTACATCAAGCTAATTACTCAAAATATGAACATTATGCACAAGAACTAGAGAGAGATTATAGAGAGAGAAAATAGATCTTGAATTTAACCAACTCTAGAATTACAAACAATGCATAAACCTCTAGTTCGTTACCACATGATTAGAAAACAAACCCTATATATACTACCTATCTATTACAAGACTTAACAACAAAGGAAAGTAAAACAAGCTTTGACTAAGACAATGTTGACTTTTACATTGTTGACTTTCCTATTAAATCTTGGATACAATATTTAGACCTAACAATCTCCCCCTTTGTATTCAAGATTTAATAAAAATTTGACACTAGTCTTCAGCTCTTGATTCTTCAGCTTTTGTGTTTGACAACTTTGAACTTTGAAGCTTTAACGGTATTCAGTCTTTCAGCCTTTGAAGAATCTTGGAAAGTCTTTTTCTCTTTGAAGCTTTGAAAGTCAACATGCCTTGAACATGAAACAGAATTCTTGAAACTTTGAAAACAGCTTTAACTCTGAAAATTCTTTCGTCTCCAATCAAAATTGTATCTTCATCACTTTGATCTCTGAACCATCTTTGGAAGAAACAAACTTTCACAAATCATCTTGATTTATCTTTGAACAGTCTTCCTTCAGAATCTTTCGGCTTTGAATTTCTTTATCATACTTGAACTTTAAATCAGCGGAAGCAAATTCAAATTCTGACTTGAACTTTAAACAAGAACTCTGAAATTGATCTTTGTATAATTCTCCCCCTTTTTGATGATGTGAGCATCAGATTATCAAAATTTCTTCAATTTCAGCACAGACTTTGATAATCCCTTTGAAACAATCTCCCCTTTGATAGATGTTGTACTTTGATCTGAAGAGCCGCATGAACTATTTATATCCGAATCTTTGCAAATTCAGACATAATAAGCGTGTAACCCTGATTCAACAAATGAAACAGTTAGAAATGCCTGTCAGTAACACGAAGTTACTGTGTACAACGAATGTACAATGTAAGGAGCTGGTTTGATGATGACTCCCCAGGACTTCCATTCAATCATTGAAAAACACAAGGTAATTCTATGAATGTTCTGACAGAAAAACTTATTCTCTGTGTGCTCGTGCTTGTGTATGAAAGAATTAGCACAATGATTGTGTTTCATAAGGCTCAAAGTATGTAAATCACTGAGACAACAATGATTGTTCATGGACTCAATGTGCATGAGAAAGGGTCGAAGGTGGGGCAACTTTCCTTCTTTTTCAATATCAGTATCTTCCAAGTGAAGATCCGATAGATTATGTGTTGCTTCCCCAGAAAATGTGAAACATTCTCTTTTTAAGAAAAGAATGAGTAGCTAGTGGGGTTGTATACAAGAGATGGCATGGGCTATTTGCCTATTTCAATGATGGTCACCAAAGAAATGTGAACCAATCAGCAATGTGGTTGCCTATTTCTTTTCATCATATAAGCTCACATCTAACCAATCTCTCATTTCCATTTTACCTCTGCTCACTCCCACACTCAATTCTTTTAGACCCCTCTCCCCTTAATCACTCAAATGATTTCTTCCGGGGTAGGAAACACTGGTTATCGTGAATCCATGGAAGATCTATTAAGCACTCATACTGAATCCCATGTTCCTAAAAGTACATGTTGGTCAATGATTTTCTTGACATGTAAATCACAAGAAATCATATGTCAGTGTATGTATGCTCATCGAAAATCAGAAATGAAATTTGAGCATTTTGAACTTTGAGGATTTCTCAAAACAAGAATATTAAATGAATGAAGTGAAGTCAAGAGAATTGTTTTGAGAATCTAACAATGAATCAATCAAATCAAATCAAATGGTTAGGATATCAAAGAATTGGAAATTTGTTTATATGAACAAATATAAACAATTTATCAATGAAAGCACAGATATGAAAAAGATGATTGATGCTCAATAACTTTGAAAACAAACGGGGGTATTACCATCGAAAAATTGGTTGTTTTTTAGACATGGTAATTACAATTTCAAATAAAATACTAAACCGGTGTGTGTGAATACTTGACAGTATATAGACAAGATAATACACAAGTATTGATCTTTGGAAACACACGGTCAGTTAAACAATAAAGCTCGAAATTTTGAAAAACATTTAAAAGCACACTTCTAAATTCATGAAATCTTTTGAGAATAAGAATTGGTTTGAACATTTAAGAAAATTGTTTTTCATGTTCGAAAGTTGTTCTTCTTTCAAACAATCCGAGATCTAGATCAGAAGATTTTTACCTTTTCAGCTCCCCCTCAAATCATGATAATATGATTTATGTCTTTTTAGCTCCCCCTGGATATTAGCATAATATCCTTCTTTGATCATTAATGAACGGGTCCTGATTTGTCATGTAATCAAAAGCCACTTTATTCATATTATTTATTAAAAAAAAATAAAAGACAGAAAGCAGTAAAACGGTTTTCTAGAATGAGTTCTGATCTGAAATAATCAGAAGTCATCACCTTTACTCCCCCTTAAATTAAGCATCTGAAATATGTCAGTTAAAACAGGATAGAGATCAAACACTCCCTTTGAATTGTTAGACCATCAATATCAGAAAAATCTAGCAAAGAAAAAGTTTAGGATAGAGATCAGATCAATTCACTCACGATGAAGAGCATCAATATCCATCGGATGCAAGCATACAGGAGTATGTCTTTTTGATCGATGAGGTATGGGTCCTAAGCTGTTGTGCTTAGAAGCCATTGTCTTGACATTTAGGTTCGGGTCTTGAACTGTGTTATTCAAGAGTCATTGATCTCTCACTCCCCCTTGGATTAAGGTGCCTGCAACACAATATCAATTTTCTTCTTTAGTACCCACTGGTATTTGGGTCTAGAAATGTTAGTTGCAGTGCGTGTGGGGGATATGGAGTATGAACCATACCAGTAATGATCATTTGTTTTATGAAAATGATCATGTGTACAACAAATAGAACAATAAAATTTCTTACCGTTGGGTGCTTTGTTCTTCTTTGCTTTGTGTACATGTACACATGATTTCATCTCTTTCAGCTCATTTTCCTTATCATCTTGGACTGGTTTCTTTTTCCACACCAGTTTCTCTTTCTTGAAACTTGTTCTCCTTGGAGAACCATCTAAATAATCATCATAAAACAGGTTAGTATGACGAATTTGATTAAATGATTTGACTGACTTGTTTGAAGAGATGAATTTCTGATTTGAACTTGAAACAGATTTTTCAAGTTCTTTAATCTTTGACGCAAAATTATCTCTTTCTTTCACAAGCTGGTCAATCTTCATTGTGAATTCAGACTTCGTCTTTTGCTCTTTCAGTGCAGCTGCAGACAGTTCAGACAATTTCGAAGTCAGTTTCTTGATTTCATTCTCAAAAATTAACCTTTCTTCTTCAAACCCTTTTTCTGACTCATTTCGCTGGCCAGATAATTCTTTAAAGAATTCTACATTCTTCTGTTCTATGGCCTTCTTCTCTTTATCAAACTTCTCTCTTTCCAATATCAGTACTTTCTCAAAATCTGAGATTTGTTGAGAAAGCTTAATGCATTTAAGCTTCACTGACTTCTTTTCCTCAAAACACTTCTTTGAGAAATCTGAGAACTTCTTTGAAAAAAATTTCTTTTCACTTTCAAAATCGGCTTTATTTGCAACAAGCTGTTTTTCCAAATCAGATAAATTCTTTCTAAGCTCAAAGTTCTCAGATTCCAATCCCTTAGTCTTCTCTTTGAAAGCCTTCAACTTGTTTTGAAGTTCAACTGATTCTGCTTGTAGCTCAGGTGATTTCTGTTCAGTTGTCTTCAGTTGGCTTTGAAGAGTTATAATCTCTCTCTCTTTCTCCTTTATCTCTTTATCCCTCTCATAAAGGATACCTGAAAAAATAGAATTATTTTTAGTACAATTTATACATTCAGGAGTTTTAACACAATTGTACAATTTAATTTGCAACCCCTGAATCTTTTTGAGGTATTCTGAATTTTTCAATTTCAGATCATTTCTTTCAGCTTCAATACCAGATATATCAGATCTGTAGTAAATTGACATCTTGAAAAAGTAAACAGCTTGATGTGAATGATCGTTCCAAACTATAAATCAGAAAATCAAAAATCAGATTGAATTGAAATCTTAAAAAAAATATTTCGTGAAAATTGAAATTTGAACAATACTTGTTATTTCGCAGTGTAGAAAAAAAATATTTCCAAAGATGACCAAAAAAAAATTCCAGACTCTTTTTTTTTTAAATAGGGAGACCCGTAAACTTGAGGTATTCGGGTCACAAAGATATGCGTGACCAGAGAGATATGCACTACGAAGCTTTCCTCAGAGAGATATGCGTGTTCAGAAAGATATGTGTGTGTAGTGTGAAACGCACATCTCAGTTATGTGTGTGTAATGTGGAAACGCACATCTCAGTTATGCGTGTCTAATGTGAAACGCACACCTCAGCTATGCGGGTCTAGTGTGAAACGCACACTCTACTATGCAGGTCTAGTGTGAAACGCACACTCTGGTATGCGGGTCTAGTAAGACACGCACTTGATGATCTGTGTGTGTTGACAGATACGCACAAGAGATATGCGTTTCCAAGAGAGATTCAAACTTATGAATCACACGCACAATAGGATGAATGACCTGCATTCTATATGAATCACCCGCATACTTTGATGAACACACGCACACCACTAAAATCAATCAAAATCACACCAAAACACATCTAGACTTCGAATTTCAATCTGAAAATTTGACAAATCACTCACCTACACAATTCGAACACAATTCTAGCAAGCAATGTCGATTAAAAACAAAGAAATCAACAAATTTGATTCAAGAACAGTGACAAAACACGTTTTCACGAAAATCTCAAAAATGAAAAATTGAAACCGATTTTGTTCGAATTTCAAGATGGAATCAAAACAACAATCAATCACTACACCAAATCGAACACAATGAATCCAATTTCTTGCATTAAAAACGATTTTTCACATGAAATTCGATGAAACAGTAACAAACTCATTTCTTGAAAATATTTTCGAAAATTCAAATTTTCGATTTTAAAACTTCAAATTTCAATTCAAATCATGATAAAATCTTTTCTGAAAAGTTTGGTTCAGCTCTGATACCAATTGTTAATCATAAAATCCCAATCAATCAAGCTAATTACTCAAAATATGAACATTATGCACAAGAACTAGAGAGAGAATCTAGAGAGAGAAAGTAGATCTTGTATTACAAACACTCTAGAATTACAATATGAAAATGCCTAGTTCGTTACCACATGAATACAAACACAAACCCTTATATACTCACTATCTAAAACAAAGACTTAACTATTAAGGAAAGTAAAACATACCTTGACTAACTATTACAAGGTCAATGTTGACTTTTACACATTTGACTTTCCTATTAAATCTTGTATACAATATTTGGACTTAACAATCTCCCCCTTTGTATTCAAGATTTAATAAAAATTTGATGCAGATTTTCAACTCTTGATTCTTCATCTTTCATCTCTTGAAACTTTCACAAACTTTGCTCTTTTGCAGCTTTTGAAGAATCATGAAAAGTCTTTTTAAACTTTGAAACTTTGTCTCTGAAAAACTTTTGTCTTCAATCAAAATTGTATCTTCATCACTTTGATCTCTGAACCATCTTTGGAAGAACAAACTTTCACGAATCATCTTGATTTAACTTTGAACATTCTTCCTTCAGAATCTTTTGGCTTTGAATTTCTTTATCACTTGAACTTTAAATCAGCGGAAGCAAATTGAAATTCTGACTTGAACTTCGAATTTTGACAAAACTCTTCATCTTTGAAATTGATCTTTGTATAATTCTCCCCCTTTTTGATGATGTGAGCACCATAATCATCAAAATATCATCAATTTCAGCACAAGCTTTGATTTCCCCCTTTGTGAACAACAAACAATCTCTCCTTTATATTGCTGTACTTTTGATCTGAAGAGCCGAATCATGAACAATATATATCCGAATCTTTTCAAATTCAGACATAATGAGCGTGTAACCCTGATTCAACAAATGAAACAGTTAGAAATGCCTGTCAGTAACACGAAGTTACTGTGTACAACGAATGTACAATGTAAGGAGCTGGTTTGATGATGACTCCCCAGGACTTCCATTCAATCATTGAAAAACACAAGGTAATTCTATGAATGTTCTGACAGAAAAACTTATTCTCTGTGTGCTCGTGCTTGTGTATGAAAGAATTAGCACAATGATTGTGTTTCATAAGGCTCAAAGTATGTAAATCACTGAGACAACAATGATTGTTCATGGACTCGATGTGCATGAGAAAGGGTCGAAGGTGGGGCAACTTTCCTTCTTTTTCAATATCAGTATCTTCCAAGTGAAGATCCAATAGATCATAAATCCCAATTACATCAAGCTAATTACTCAAAATATGAACATTATGCACAAGAACTAGAGAGAGATTCTAGAGAGAGAAAATAGATCTTGAATTTAACCAACTCTAGAATTACAAACAATGCATAAACCTCTAGTTCGTTACCACATGATTAGAAAACAAACCCTATATATACTACCTATCTATTACAAGACTTAAGAACAAAGGAAAGTAAAACAAGCTTTGACTAAGACAATGTTGACTTTTACATTGTTGACTTTCCTATTAAATCTTGGATACAATATTTAGACCTAACACCTAGAAAGAATGTTAATTCTCCCATAAGACTCATCTCAAATTTACTCTTCATCAACTCTGAAAACTTATCACAATACTTTTGATTTGTAGAGCCAAATATAATGTCATCAGTATATATCTGTACTAAAAGCATCTCATTTTTGTACCTTTTTATGAACAAGGTTGTATCTATTGTACCTTTTTCAAAACCATTATTTATCATAAATGTGGACAGAGTAGCATACCATGCTCTTGGAGCTTGTTTAAGTCCGTATAGAGCTTTATCAAGATAATAAACATGGTTTGGAAACGCTATATTCTCAAAACCAGGTGGTTGCTGGACATAAACCTCTTCATTTAATTTACCATTCAGAAAGGCAGATTTAACATCCATCTGATATACTTTGAACCCTTTGTGTGCAACATAGGCTAAGAAGATTCTAATTGCTTCTAGCCTAGCCACAGGTGCAAAGGTTTCATCATAATCAATGCCCTCTTCTTGGCAATATCCCTTAGCAACCAACCTAGCTTTGTTTCTGATTATAATGCCATCCTCATCCTTTTTATTTCTGAAGACCCATTTAGTTCCAATTGCAAATTTTTCTTTAGGAAGGGGAACTAAGGTCCAGACTTTGTTTCTTTCAAACTCTTGAAGCTCATTCTGCATTGCAAAGATCCAATGAGGATCTTCAAGAGCTTTACTTACCTTCTTTGGTTCAATGATGCTTAAAAAATTTACAAAAAAACATTCATTGATTGTGGCTGATCTGGTTTTGACACCCTCTGAAGGTGAACCAATGATCTGATCATGGGGATGATCCTTTGTCCATCTTGTGAGTGAAGCATAAACATGAGGTGGAGTTTGAGCTTCAGAGATGATAGTTGGAGACATCTCTGTTGTTGATTCTAGAGGCTCTGAAGTTGATACCAGAGGCTCTGACGTTGATTCCAGAGGCTCTGAAGTTGATACCAGAGGCTCTGAAGTTGATACCAGAGGCTCTGAAGTTGATTCATTTCTTGGACATGCATTCAAGGAAGCAGAAGTTGTAACTTCAGAGGGACCAGAGAGATTTGTACCTGACGTTTGTGGTTCCTCTGAAGTTGCTCTATGAATATCTCTGAAAAGAAACTCTGAGTTTTCATCATCAAAGAAATCTTCGAATATTTTGTTGAGTTCAGATTCTCTTATCTTTGATGATTCAGAGATATTTTTGGCAATTTGATTGATATCTTTGTTAGCCAGACTTTTGTCATCATCAAAAGACACATTGATACTCTCTTGGATTGTTCTGGTTCTTTGATTGAACACTCTGAAAGCTTTTGAGGCTAATGAATAGCCAATGAATTTTCCTTCATCTGCTTTCTTGTCAAACTTTCCAAGAGACGCTCTATCATTTAGAATAAAACATCTGCATCCAAAAACATGGAAATATTTAACATTAGGTTTCCTATTGTTAATGAGTTCATAAGATGTTTTCTTGAATCTTTTGACAATTGTAGCTCTGTTTTGTATGAAACAGGTTTTTGCCACTTCCTCTGCCCAAAAGTTTGTGGGAAGATCTGATCCTGCAAGCATAGTTCTTGCAGCTTCAACTAGTGTTCTGTTTTTCCTTTCAACAACACCATTTTGTTGAGGGGTTCTAGCTGCAGAGAAGTTCGGAGTTATGCCTTCCTTTGAAATATATGAGTTGATTTTTGTATTTCTGAACTCTGTTCCATTATCACTTCTCAGCTTCTGAACTTTGGTATCAAACAGAACCTGCAATCTTTTTAACAATCTTATTAAAATATCAGGGACATCAGACTTGGCTCTGATGAATTCTATCCAAGTATATCTAGAGTATTCATCAATCAAAACGAGGATATACTTTTTACCTGACAAGCTCTGTACAGAGATAGGACCACAAAGGTCCACATGAAGCATATGCAGAGGTTTTGGACAATTATTATCACTTTTGGTCTTGTGGGAAGATCTTTTCATTTTTCCCATTTCACAAGTAGAACAAAGATGATCTTTGTTAAACTTCAGAGATGGTAATCCCTTAACCAGATTTAGTTTGACCAATTTATCAAGTGAAGAAAAGTTCAGATGTGAGAACTTTTTATGCCAGAGCCAAACATCTTCACTGTTCAGAGATACTAGACAGAGTTTCTCTGAGTCAGTTTTTATGTGTTTGGAAAAATTCATTCTGTATAAATTTCCCTTTCTGTCAGCTCTGAGCATTTCTTTACCTGTTTTTGAGTGAAGTAGTGAACAATGTTTTTCTTGAAATTTCACATCAAAACCATGGTCACAAAGTTGACTTATGCTGATCAAGTTATGCTTTAACCCATCAACATAAGCAACCTTTGATACTGAAACATTACCTCTTGTAAGCTCACCATAACCCTTAATTTGTCCTTGCATATTGTCTCTAAAAGCAACTGTCCCCTAGATTTAACTTTGAAAGAGGATAGTAACTTTTTATTTCCAGTCATATGCCTTGAACATCCAGAATCTAAGTACCAGATCGGCATAGACTGTTTCTGCAAGACAGATTAGATTTTCTTAGGTACCCATCTCATTATGGGTCCTATTTTGTTAGACTTCTGATTATCTCTTTGAAATTTTGCCTTCTTATCTTTTGATGTTTTGGCAGAATTGTCCTTTTTCTTTTGAGGCTTTGTCTCTGAATTTTTTTTCAAAGATTGATTAAGAAAACAGTGAGAACCTTTGAAGTGATTTTTTAGTTTCATCAAGAGTTGGATGCAATTGCACTTTACAGAACAAGAAGAAGTAGAAGCAAAGGATTTCATTTCATTAAATGCATTCGATACATTATGATTCCTTTTTGAATTAGTACTAGGAATATTACAAGTATTCCTAACTACTTCTTTTCTTTTAGCTTGAGAGACATCCTTCTTTTCAAGTTGCCTTCTCTTGTTCAGAAACATCCTTTTCTCTTTGTTGCTTACTGCACAAACAGGATCAGAATGGTAAATTTCTTGCCATTTTCCTTTTTGTCCAGGAGTAAACTTGATTGGTTTATAAGTGTAGAGTTGAGAAGTGATAGTTTTATTCTTTGCCTTTTCTTGTAATTCTTTTTCAAGTTCCAGAGAAGTTTTTGCTTGAAGACACATTTCTGCAAAGTCAGGGCATATTGGTATTCTGGGTTTAATTTTTAAAACAGAAATAGGAATGTTCAAAATTCCAGAACCAACTGTATCTATATTTTTATGAATTACTTTCTCTGGTTTGTAGAAAATCTATTCATCTACCTCTGGATCAGATTCAGAATCAGAGTCAAGAAAGTCTCGTTCAGTCTTACCAGAGATAACTACCTCTGATGGTTTCTCAATTTTCTTAGGTCTTGAGACTTTGATGATTCTTTTCATGCTTTCTTTCTTCTCTAAATCAGCTATGATATTTTCTTGATTTATTCTCTTGATGTCATCCGCAAATGTAGTTATGATGCCTTCATCAGAGATTGGTGAATACAGAGGGGCATCTGGATGAAGTGAACTCTGAGGTTCATCTTCAGAAGTACTTGCTTCAGAGGTACTTTGTTCAGATGTCTCTGATTCATCTTTGATGAATGCATTAAACTTAAAAATCTCTTTAGGATCATTGCTCTGAGGTTTTGTGAAAAATACCTCTAAAGTTTCCTTTTCTATTTTTAAGATGGAATTTGGAAAGCTTTGTACTTCAGAGTATGCTACATTTTTAAAGTTCAGAGCCCTTATTTTTTATCTCTCTGAGGTTTTTATTCTCTTGAAATTGTTCAGTGATGGACAGTCAGAGCTCTGGACCTTTCCTTTACAGAAAGTGGAAGAAAGTGAAGTTTTCTTCAATCCAGTGAATGGATCCAATTCATTGAATCCAGGCCCTTGAGTATCCATTTGAGAGTTTATCTTTATATGAACGTCATGAGCATCAAGATAACTTTTGATTTGAAGTTCTTTCCTTTCTAGAGATTGATGTAGGATTTCTCTTTATTTTTGGAAAAAATTGGTTAAGGCAACATAATTGAGTCTTTCATACTCAGATTTTTTTACTTCTTCTTCTTTAACTTTTAAAACTTTCTCAAGTTCTTTGAATTTTTCTGAAAATGATTTTTCCTTTTGTTTCTGAGCCTTTTCAAGATCAGATTTTTCAACAAAAATATCTCTCTTTTCTGATTCAAGAAGATCTTTTTCCCTTTTGTAAAAATTAAGATCTTTTGTCATTTGTTTTGCTTTTTCTTTTTCCTCAACAAGTTTTTGCTTTAGGATTTGAAATTCATCTGTTAGTTTAATAACATCCAATTCAATATCACTTTCAGAGGTGGAAGGAGAGTTTACCTTTTCAGAGTAGTCCTCTGATGATCTGTCACTTTGATCATCTGTGAACGCCATACCACAGAGATTGGTGGGTTCTTCCTCTCCATCGCTTGTTGAGTCTGACATCCATTCTTCCATCTCTGCTACAAGTACTCTTTCTTTGACATTGTACTTGTACTTGTTTTTGTAGTAGTCTTCATCCTTGATGAGTCTACCTCTGCAGTTGGCGGAGTAATGGCTTGGCTTTCCACATCTAAAACATCTTCCATCGTTTTGGTTTGATGGAAGAGCAGTGTTTGATTCTGTCTTCTGTGCTTGTACTTGTGGTTGTGGCTTGAAGTACCTCTGAGGTTGAGGATACCTTGGCTGAAATGATTGTTGAGTAGAATCATGATTGGTGAAATGAACGCCCTTTTGATCACTATGCAGAGTAGATCTGGGCTCTTGTTGATATTCAGTTTTCTGAAATCTTCTTTCTGGATTTCCTCTTCTTTCTTCATTATCTCTTCTTCCTTCAAAGACTTTCTTGCCAAATCTCTTGTTAAATTGATGGGTGATTAATGCAAGAGATTTGTCAAAGGCATTGATGTCATCATCTGAGTCAGAATCTGAGTGTTCAACTTCTTCAGACATCAGAACCTTCTTGGATTTTCTTTTAGACTCCCTTTTTGAACAATTGTCTTTTTCTGCATTTCTGCATTCTTGTGATACACCCTTCTGTTTTGACATGAGTGCAAGTGGACCACCTAAAGAGGTTTTTGATTTTTTTTTAACAACTTCTTTTTCCTGTGCTACCAAGGTACCATAAATGTCAGTCAATGACCATGATTCAAGATTTTGATTGGCTTGTATCGACATTGACAGTTGTGACCATTCTTCATTTAGACTTTTAAGAAAGAGAACATTGTCTTCTTCTTTTGTTCTCATGACCCCAAATTTTCTGCATTTGTTGATGAGGATGTTAAACCTTGAGTATGTTTGATGTAAGGTTTCTTCGGGTAATGCATGAAAATCATGATATTCATTGATACAAAGATTTCTCCTGTTCTTTTGAGTTTGTAGGCCTCCTTCAAGTTGATTTAACAACTGATCCCATATCTCTTTTGCAGTTACACAAGAATCAAGTTCTTGGAAGATATCATTGGGAATGGCCATTATAAGTAATCTAACATCTTTTGAATCATTATCCATCTTGTTAGTTTCTTCATCCGTAAAGTTTGAAGTTTTCTTTTCATAGTAAGCAGGGATTTCAGCAGTATCTGCTGTTGCTGGAACTCTTAGTACCAACACCATTGGTTGGTGAGGTCCATCGTTCACTGATCTTAACAGATCCCTGTCCATGCCTTCTAAGAAATTTACCGTCCTTATCTTCCATTGAGGATATTCATCCCTTAGAAGTGTAGGAGGTTTGGTTAATGATCCGACTGTATAAATGGCACTTATGCTTGAGTTTGCCATTTTTGTGAAGAAAAGATGAAGATTTGAAGAACTGATGCTTTTCTATGAAGATCTTTCTATTAAATGATGTAACTGTGATTTACTTTTAAATCTGGAGCATATGAAGTTTAATAAACCAGTGTTTACATAAACATGCACAGATAATAAAAGCTTGAATCAGTAAGAATTAAATCTATCCGAGTATGCAGATATGATCTTTCTTTGTTTTAGAAAACAAAGGAGGCTCTGATACCAACTGTTGGATCCAAGATTTAATCTTATAACAATAATGATATAAACAACAAGAGTATAAACAGCGGAAGCAATATAGTTTAATATCAAAAGCAGATTTAAATATCACAGTTCATATATAAACCAAGTAGAAAGAACAAGATCTTCGTGAGATATATTCAATTGATTCTTCTTGTACAAGATATCAAAAAGCATACTTTTGTCAAAGGAGTGATGGTCCTATTTATAGGACCATAAAGTAAACAGTGTACTATTCTGACAAATAGAAGCATGCTTGAACAGTGTCTTACCTAATAGGTAAGCTCAAGACATGCTTGAACAGTAACCTACTCTATAAAGTAAATCTTATCACTAAGTGATTGGTTATCTGTTCTGATACTTCAGGAAAGTCTTCAGTGCCATCTTCAGAGAGAATGTCTTCAGAGCTCTGACGTTGTCTTCAGAGCCTCTGATGAAGCCATCTCTGATGTCTTCTGCTGAAAGTTGCAATCTCTGATAAGTACTTCAGAGGCAGGTTTGTCCTCTGAAGTCTTCGTCCTCTGAAGTCTTCGTCCTCTGAAGTCTATGCCCTCTGAGGTCTATCTTTGGAAGTCCTCTGAAATAGGACTTGGGTATTTTCAACACTTTAACAAACAGAAGATTTGGGGCTAACATCATGATCTTAGGGGGAGTGTGAGAAGATGATAAGAGAATCTACATACATTTGAGGGGGAGTTCATAAATTTTGCATATGTTTATTACTAATAAATTTTCTGATGCATAATTTCAGGGGGAGTAAGAGAGGAGTACGGAATATGATTTCTATTTATATCTGATCAAAACTCGTACTTTAAACGTTTTATTGCTTTATGTCTTTACTTTTCAATAAATTTTGTGAATAAAGCTTTGTACTTTGACAGACTTTTTGATTTTTGCAGAATAGAGAGAAAGCTTACATGATCATATCATATAAGACTTATAGCTGATTTGATGAGATTTAAGACTGAGCAAAAGGTTTATTTCTAATCTTAATCTCATATATGGTTGAAAGAAGGACGACTTTCAGTCATAGAAAACATGTTCTTAAATGTTCAAAACCACTTCTTATTCTCAAAATGATTTCATGAATTTAGAAGTGTAATGTTAAAATGTTTTCATTTTCATGTACTTAATTGATATACAAACCATGTGTTTCCATAGATAAATACTTGCGTATTATCTTTTCTATATACTTTCAAGTATTAACACACATTGGTTTACCTTTTTGTTAGAAATGTTCTTACCATGTCTCATATTGAAACATATTTTTCGATGGTAAGACACCCCGCTTGATATTCAATATTTGTTGAGCGTGATTTCATTTTCTAAACGTTTCTTTCAAGAATGTCTATATTTTTTTGGTTCGTATAGACAAATATCCAAATTTTGTTGACCTAAGCCTTAATTGTTAAATCATTATATTTGATCTTTTTTATACAATGTCAGATTTTCAAACAAGTTTCTTGTATTCATTTCATTCATTCAATGTACTTGTTTTGAAATATCTTTATGATTAAAAATGCTCAAATATTCATGATTATCTTAATGAGCATACAAATATTTGACTTGTATTCTACATTGTGCTTTAACTGCAAAGTTAAATCGTTTGAGCAACACTGTTCTTTTAGGAAAACAACATGGGTTCATTGTGTGAGAACTTAACTTAACTTCTAAGGATTCACGTTAACCAGTGTTTCCTACCCAAGAAGTTAATCCTTGAGTGATCGAATGTGAGGAGTTTATATATGAGTGTGGGTGTGATGAGGTAAAATGGAAATGAGAGTTTGGTTAGAAGCGAGCTTAAATGTTTAAAAGAAAGAGGGTGAGAGATCAGAGTAAAAGAATATCGAACTCTGCACCAATTTTTTCTGAGTCTAGAAACTACATTTCTGATTGTTTCACAATTCTTTGGTGAACGTCATTGAAAAAGGCAACTAGCCCATGTCAACTGTTAGTGTATCAAATTGTATCCAAGATTTAATAGGAAAAGTCAAAGTATTGTAAAGTCAAATAGTCAATGTTAACAATGTATTTGAGAGTTTGTAATGCTTGTAAGCATGTGAGTGTTTTAGTACTTGATATAAATACCTTGTAGCTTTGTAAGTGTTAAGAGAAGTTCCACATTGTAATATTCAGTCTGTAATATATACGACAGAGTCACTTTCTTTCTCTACTATCTCTCTAGATTAATAATTGTCAAATCTTGTTTGTTGACTATGCTTGAATTGAATTGGGATCATACAATTTCAAATGGTATCAGAGCAAGACCAATCAAATTCAGAAAGATTAGATTACCAAATTGGATCAATTTCTTGAATTTCTGGATCGCAAAGTCGACTTTTCTGAACTTTTAAATTTTGACCAAATTCATCTTAATCTGTCGGTTTTGGATTGATAAATTGGATTAGGATTGATCGATTAGAGTCAAAGATCATTTGTTGTTCACACTTGCACAAGAATTACTCACCAGATCGTTTGAATTTTGAATTTTTGTGATTTCTTGAAAACATGAACACAAAACACTTATTTTGATCAATGCACTGTACTTTGATGTTTTTAGCTAGTTTGGATTGATAGAAAAATGTTCTAATCTGTATTTCGAGTATATTGGTGTATTTTCAAGAATCAATTTGCAGGTTGAACTGATTTTTGGATCGACATGTGCTATCAAGTGAAGAACGCGTAAGATCTACAAAACGCGCAAGCTTCATTGGAAGAACACGCAAGCCAAAGAGTTTTTAAAACGCACAAACAGTAGCTTGAGAGTTTGCAAAACACGCAGCTAATAGTCTACGAGTTCTAGTGTTGCTAGTCCACTTGGTCTGTGAGTTTCAGTCCATATGCTCTGCGAGTTCAAAATTCATGTGGTCTGCGAGTTTCAAGCTCATGTGATTTGCGAGTTTCAGTTAAAGTGGTCTGCAAGTTCTATAAACTCTCAAACCATGGTCTGCGAATTCTAGAGTTTCAAACTCATTTGGTCTGCGAGTTTCAAAATCTATTTGATTTGCGAGTTTTAGTTCAAGTAGTCTGCGAGTTCCAATTCACTTGGTCTACGAGTTCTAATTCATATGCTCTGCGAGTTCCAGTACTTTGCGAGTTTCAGAGTTAAAATTTTACTGAGATTATTTTTTCAGATTAAACTTTTCTGAATTGTTTGGGAACGATCATTCATTCAAGCTCATCTATATTTCAAAATGACAATTACAGATGAGAAAGGAAATACTTTACTGTCAGCTAAAGACATGGTTGTCTTATACATGCCTGAGATACCTGTTATAGAAGCAGAAAGAGAGAAACTGAAAAAAATCAGAATTCAAAGCTTCTCAAACGAATTCAGGAGTTGAAGTCAAATTTGTCAAATTCTGATAAAACTCTTGTTTGTGCAAAATGTACTGATAATGCTAAATCTGATTTTGCAGGTATCATCAGTGAAAGAGAGAAAGAGATTAAAGATAGAGAGAAAATGATTACAATAAAAGAAAATACCATTCAGACTCTTGAAAAAGTAATCAAGATTAAAGAGTCTAATATTACAAAACTTCAAAGCCAACTGAAGACAACTGAACAGAAATCTTCAGAACTACAAGCTGAATCAATTGAACTTCAACACAAGTTTACGGCTTTTGAAGACAAGATATCCGCTTTGGAAGCCAAAAATGCTGATCTGATGAAAAACATCCAAGAAAATAAAGTTAAATCAAATCTGGAGACATCTTCTACTCAACAGATATCTGAATTTTCAAAGAGAACTTTACAAGAGAAAAAGGATTTGGAGCTAAGATGTTCAAAACTTTCTAAGCAAGTGTCAGAATTCGAAAAGATAGTAATCACTGAAAGAGACACTTTTGCAAAAGAAAGACAAGTTCTTGAAAACAAAACAACTGAACTTCCCAAACAGATTTCTACTTTACAAGACTTGCTCGAAAAAGAAAGACAAATTTTCAAAGAAAAGAAAAAGTTTTTTGAGCTTGAAAAGAAAAATGCCGAAAAGAGAAATACTGGGATTTTCAAAGATATTTATGAAAAAACCAAGAACTTGGAAAAAGATTTTGAGCAAGAACGTTTACATTTTGAATTAGAAATATCTAAGCTCACATCCAAAATAACTGCTTTATCATCAGATGTCCAAAAAGAAAATAAGGCCAAATCTGATTTGAAAATAAAGTTTGACACATTGACTTCTGAAAGAAACATTTTATCTAAAAAGATTAAGAACTTGGAAGCTGCAAACAGTAAACTGTCAGAAAAGATTACAGCTGATGTGATTGATCAATCACCTGTTGATTATTCAACAGAATCAGTTTGTTCTTTCAAAACAGCTTCAAGTTCTATACATGAAAATGTTTTAAAAAAAATCGTGTCCAATCTAAAATTGTCAACTCAAATCAGATTCGACCATCTAATATATTTTATGACAAATCTGTTGATGGTCCAACGAGCTTCTATGTTAAAACTCTTGGAAAGAATTCTAAGAAAAATCAGATGGTCTGGAGAGTGAAGAGTTCTTCAGATGGTGAGAAGATGACTGCAAGATCATTCAAATCCACAACAAATGCCAAAAAGAACAGTGCATATAAAGTTAAATCTTTTGGTAATTATGATATATATTACTCGACTAATCATTTGATCAGGATTGCTCAAAAGAAAATCTGTTGTTCTTACTGTGGAGAGAATGACTTCATTCAGAGAGAAGCTGCTCATAACTGGTACGGTTCTTACAGAATTACTTCTCAGAATTCTGGATTTAAAAGATATAAGTCTAATGAGAAGTGGATTCCTAAATCTAACATACCATGACCCAAATACCAGTGGGTACCAAAACCTGTTAAATCTGTTTCGCAGGTACCACAGGTTTAGGGGGAGCAAGATGTTTGACTTCTGAGTACATCAACTCAGGACTCGGATTTCAAAGTCAAAGAGTAAGGCTTTTGAACAAAGTAGTTCAAAACCCGGACTTCAAAGTCATAGTTAATGGCTCTTGAATAACACAGTTCAAGACCCGCACTTTAAAGTTAAAGGACTATGACTTCTAAGTAACACAACTTAGGACTCGTTCTTTAATGTTAAAGATAAGGATATTTTGAAAATATCTAGGGGGAGCTTAAATGAATAAAATCATTCTATCATGATTTGAGGGGGAGCTTAAAGGTAAATATCTTCTGATCTTGATCTCTGATTGTTTGAAAGAAGAACAACTTTCGAACATGAAAAACGTTTTCTTAAATGTTCAAACCACTTCTCTATTCTCAAAAGATTTTATGAATCTAGAAGTGTGATTTTAAAGTTTTTTCATCATTGAGCTTTAAAGTCTAACTGACCGTGTGTTCTTAAAGATTAATACTTGTGTATTATCTTGTCTATATACTGTCAAGTATTCACACACAACGGTTCAGTACTTCATATTGATTTTGTTATTACCATGTATCAAAAGTTTAATCTTTCTATGGTAATACTCCCGTTTGTATTCTATGTTGTTTGAATCAAACATCACTTCATTATTACATGTGCTTTCATTGTTAATATGTTTATATATTGTTCATATAAACATCTTACGTCTTTAATTTTCCGAAATATTATTCTTCATGAATTTTGATCTGATTTTAATCATTGTCAGATTCTCAAAACATTTCTATTCTTTCATGTTCATTCATTCATACAAAGTTTTGAGAAATCTTAAATGCTTAAAATGCTCAAATTTCATTCTTATTCTTAATGAGCATACACATACTGACAAATGATTTCTTGAGCTTTAATGTCAAGAAAATCATTGAGATACGCATATTTTTTTAGGACAAATACATGGGATTCAGTGTGAGTGTTTAAAATAACTATCATGGATTCACGATAACCAGTGTTTCCTACCCCGGAAGTAATCCTTTGAGTGATTGAGGGGAGAGGGGTCAAAAGATTGAGAGTGGTGTGTGAAGAGGTAAAATGGAAAAGAGAGATTGGTTAGAAGTGAGCTTTAATGTTTAAAAGAAAGAGGGTGAGAGATCAGAGTAAAAGAATATCAAACTCTGCACCAAACTTCTTTCTGAGCCAGGCAGCCGCATAAACTGTTTTTTCACATTTCTTCGTGAACGACATTGAAAAAGGCACCTAGCCCATGCCATCTCTTGCAAATACCCCACCATCTACTCATTCTTTTCTCAAAAAGAGAATGTTTCACATTTTCTGGGGAAGCAACATATACTCTATTGGTTCTTCACTCGGAAGATGCTGATATTGAAAAAGAAGGAAAGTTGCCCCACCTTCGACCTTTTCTCATGCACATTTGAGTCTATGTATAATCATTGTTGTCTCAGTGGTTTACATACTTTGAGCCTTATGAAACACAATCATTGTGCTTAATTCTTTCATAACACATGCACGAGCACACAGAAAATTTATTTTTCTGTCAGAACATTCATAGAAAATACCTTGTGTTTTTCAATGATTGAATGGAAGTCCTGGGGAGTTAACATCAAACCAGCTCCTTAAATTGTACATTCGTTGTACACAGTAACTTTGTGTTACTAACAGGCATTCCTAACTGTTTCATTTGTTGATTCAGGGTTACAACTCAAAATTTGTCTGAATTTGAAAAGATTCAGATAAATATATTCTTGAATTGACGGCTCTTTATCAAGATCAATTGGAGGAGATTGTTCAGATCATGAAGATTGTTCTAAATTGTTTAAAAGGGGGAGAAGTTTCAAAGACTAAACTGAAATTGATGAGTTTTGATGATCATGATTCTCACAATCATCAAAAAGGGGGAGAAATCTACAAAAGATCAATTTCAAAAAAATTCAGAGTTATAAAGTGAAAAGACTTGTGGAGAAATTCAGAAAGTTCAATTCATTCAAGTCAAATGAAGTCTGATGAAAAGAAATCATTCTTAAAAGATTCTGAAGACAAGTCAAGATGATTGAGAAAGTTTGTTTTTCAGAAGATGATCCAGAGATCAGAGAGATGAAGATACAAGATCAGAGATTCCTCAAAAGTTCAAAGATGAAGATTTCTGAAGTTTCAAAAGATTTTCAAGAATTCAGAGTTGTTATCAAAGACATGTTGATTTTTTAAAGATGATAAATGTAAATGACTTTTCAAGATTCTTCAGAGCTTCAGAGATTAATGACTGTCAGAGTTGCAAAGGAAAAAGCTGTCAGAGTCAAAGATTGAAGAATCAAGCGTTGAAGATGATTGTAATTTTTTTTAAATCTTGAATACAAAGGGGGAGAATGTTAGTGTATAAAATTGTATCCAAGATTTAATAGGAAAAGTCAAAGTATTGTAAAGTCAAATAGTCAATGTTAACAATGTATTTGAGAGTTTGTAATGCTTATAAGCATGTGAGTGTTTTAGTACTTGATATAAATACCTTGTAGCTTTGTAAGTGTTAAGAGAAGTTCCACATTGTAATATTCAGTCTGTGATATATACGACAGAGTCACTTTCTCTCTCTACTATCTCTCTAGATTCATAATTGTCAAATCTTGTTTGTTGAATGTGCTTGAATTGAATTGGGATCATACAATTTCACCAACTCTTGATAAAAACCCCACCAACTACTCATCTTTTTCTCAAAAAGAAGATTTTCATATTTAAAGGGGACGCAACACATAATCTATCTGATTTTCATTTGGAAAATCTGGATATTGAAAAAGAAGGAAGTCTGCCCCCACCTTCGCACTTCGATCATGCACAATCGAGTCTGTGTTATACTGTTGTTGTCTCAATGGTTTACACAATGTTGAGCCTATTTAAAAGCAATCATCATGTGCTTAATTCTTTCAAATACAAGCACGAACACACAGGAATTTCGTTTTTCTGTCTAAACGTTCATAGAATAAACTTGTGTTATTCGATGATTGAATGGAAGTCCTGGGGGGGAGTGAACATCAAAAAGCTCATTTCCAATGTGTATTCGTTACACACGGTGACTTCGTGCTACTGACGGGCATTATTAACTGATTCATTTGTTGATTCAGGTGTTACACTCATAATTTGTCTGAATTTGCAAAGATTTAGATAAATATCTTTTGGATCGATAGATAATCAGCGGCTCTTGTGAAAGATCAGTGGTCAGATCAGAAAGATTAATGACATTTCTTGAGAAAGTTTTGATGATTTCAATGCCTCAATCATCAAAAAGGGGGATAAGTTGTATTCAAGAAATGTTTGATAAAGAAGAGTTTGTAAAAGTTATGGGGAGAGATTCAAGAAATGTTATAGATGGGAGAAATGATCAAGAAATGGTTGTGAAAGAAAGTTGTTTAAAGAAGGTTATTGACAATGTTTGTCAAGGATTGTAAGTATTGTTGAAGATTATTCAGAGTTGAAAGAGCAAATTCAAAGATTTCAGAATGCGATCAGATTTTACTGAAATTTTCTTTAAAGACAATTTGTTGAAGCAAACCGAGCTGAACCTGAAGATAATTTCTTTCCGATGTCTGAAAGAGGTTTTTACAACCTTGGGGAGATTGTTACTGTTCTTGAAGACAAACTTTGAGGAGATTACAAAAGTTTTTGAAGACAAATTTATCCAAGAAAGGGAGATTGTTATTGAGCTTAAAGAGATTGTGCTTATGTTGCTAAAGATCAATCAAAGGAGGAGATTATTTTGTAACCTACGTCAAAGGGGGAGATTGAATTGCAAAATCTTTTTAGAAATGATCTTGAATCCAAAGGGGGAGATTGTTAGTGCATATATTTGTTGGATACAAGATCATGAAGACTGAAAGTTAAGCAAGTCAAAGCTCAAGTCAACTCTCAAGCATAAAAGTCAAAGTCTATTTTGTAATAAAGTCAAAGTCAAAGTCTTGTAATTGTATTTTTGTTTTTGTCTTGTTGTGTCCTTGTCTTAAATAGGGATATGACTTTAGTTTGTAGTTGTAGAGTAGACTTGTGTAACAAGCGTGTGGTTAGAAGAGTTGTACACGGATTGAGTTTCTAGAGAGAGAAAGTTTTAATAGAGAACCTTTGTACAAATTCTGTGAATTGGAATTGAAATAGGTTGATTGTTATTTTGAATTGTTGTTATCTTGTTAATTGAATTGCAATTAGAACTTGGAATTAGGGAATAATATATATGTCCCGAAGTACTCTTCCTGTCTAACATACAACCTGCATGATCTGCGTCTGAATACACTGTTAGCTCAAAACTTGTATCTTTAGGATACCACAAACCAAGATATGTAGTTCCCTTCATATATCTAAATATTCGCTTTATAGCTGAAAGATAGGATTCTCTAGGTGAAGCTTGATATCTAGCACATAAGCATGTAGAGAACATAATATCTAGACTTGGCAAAAAATGACACGACACGCTAACCCGACACGAACTCGACACGAAATAAACGGGTTTGGGTAATACATTTCAACCCGTTTAAGTAAACGGGTTGACACGCACGACAAGAAAATTAAACGGGTAAGGTCAGGGTCAAAATTTTCAACTCGAAAATGACCCGAATAACCTGTTTATATATATAATTATATATATATATATATATATATATATATATATATATTATAAGTTTTCTTTTTAATGCTTTGTATTTTTAATGTTTTAGATTTGGTTAGACCTTTTAAGTTTGAACTATAAATTTTAGATTTCTAATGCTTTCATTTGAATTTTGGATATGTACTTTTTTGTGAATTTTCGATTTTTAATTTTTAGTTTTATAAATGTTAAACGGGTTGAACGGGTTAGGCGGGTCGTGTCGGGTTAGGCGGGTCGAGTTAGGGTTGAGATTTTCTGACCCGTTTATTAAACGGGTCGGGTTAGGGTTAGACATTCTTAACCTATTTAACTTTGAACCCGACACGAACCCGATACGACACGACACGTTTGCCAGGTCTAATAATATCCGATCTACTTGCCCTTAAGTACATTAAAGAACCTATCATACCTCTATAAGTCCTAATATCAACAGCTTTTCCCGAGAGATCAACTCCGATTTTAGTACCTGGTGCCATCGGTGTTGAAATTGGAGTACAAGTTGACATATTAATTTTTTTTTAAATGTCAGCAATATACTTTGATTGATTTATAAAAATCCGCGTGGAAAATTGTTTAACTTGTAATCCGATAAAGAAATTCCTCTCTCCCATCATACTCATTTGAAAACGTGACACCATGAGATTAGAAAAAATTTTACAATACTTCGGATTAGTTGAACCAAGTATTATATCGTCCACATATATTTTAATTAAAATGATATCAGCTTTTTCCTTTTTAATAAAAAGAGTAGTATCGATTTTACCTTTTGAAAACCCAGACTTGACTAAAAACTTTGATAGAACATCGTACCAGGCTCGAGGAGCTTGTTTTAAACCATAGAGAGCTTTGTCAAGAATATAGACATGATCCGGTTTTTCAGCATTGACAAACCCTTCTTGTTGTGAGACGTATACCTCCTCTTTCAATATGCCATTTAGAAAGGCAGTCTTCACATCCATTTGGTAGACAGTGAAGTTTTTGTGTGTAGCGTAGGCTAGAAACATTTTAATTGCCTCTATACGTGCAACTGGAGCATATGTCTCATCATAATCTATTCCTTCCTCTTACCGGTATCCTTTAGCAACAAGTCTTGCTTTGTTTCTGACTACAATACCATCTTCATCTTTCTTGTTTTTGAATACACATTTCGTACCTATAATTGTTTTTCCTTCTGGTCGAGGTACGATTCTCCAGACTTTAAGCGATTCGAATTGATTGAGCTCTTCTTGCATAGCTGTTATCCAATCTGTATCTTTTAGAGCTTCGAATACTCGTGTAGGCTCTATTTTGCTCAGAAAAGAATAAAACGTGCACTCATTAGCAGTTGCAGACCTAGTTTGTCACCGGTTTTGAAGGATCTCCAATAATTTGATGTATCGAGTGCTCTTTGATCCACTTATATTCATGAGGTAGTGGATTAGATGTAGACTGATCATGTTGATCATCTAGATATCCAATATGTTATTCATGTTGAGGTTCAGTTGAAGTAACTAGTGCAGAAGTTTCAGTTGATTGGACATTTGATGTCTATTGGATAGGCATAACAGTACATCCAACTGAATGTGCAACTTCTGTCTCAGCAGTGTCATATGCAACTTCAACTGATTGAGTAGGTATTTGAACTGGAGTTTCTTCTTGAGGTCACGACCAAGGTCGCGGGAGATAGTCTGGTCGATTTATGCCGAGATTTCTAGGGTTTTTTCCCATTTCTACTCCCATACTCTCCATTCTTCCCTTGAGACGATTTTGGGAACTCAAGAACCGATTTTGGGCATCTTGGTGTGAATCTACCATAGGGAGATCAAAGAGATGGTGAATGAAGCTTGGTTGTGAAGAGGGTGAAAGATGTCATGGATGAAATGTTAGTGGGAAGACTTTAAGTTTTGTTTGAGGTAAGTTCTTATATATTTCAAGCTCTTGTATAAGGATCTTTGTAGATCTAAAGGGTTATACTTGTTGGTGGTTCATTTCTCTTAGATTTGGAGGAAAAGGGGTTATTTGGAAACCCTAACCCATTGTTGAAGATGATGTGTTTATGATGGAAGCTTCATCTTGGAGGCTAAGGATTTGGGTTTGAAATTTGGGTTTAACCTAACCTAGCGAGGTGGGTTCAAGTTGATTTATGAAAACGGTGTACATGCCAAAATGTCTATTTTAAAGTGTTTATATGTTTTACATGAAATTATTAACAATTGAGTTATTTGATGAGTTTTGATTATTTGAAGTGTCTTAACTTTGTAAACTTGAAAAATACCCACATTTGGGATTTTGGGCATTTTGATAAATAAATAATATATTTTGGTATCTTAATGGTTTATTTCATGAAAGTATATTTTTGAGTATAAAAGTATTTTATCGTGTGTTTTGGAGAAATGTTTGATGTTGTGTTAGGGGACGTTTTGAAAGGATAAATGTTATAAACTCACTTGGAAAATGTTTTGTCCCAATTTAAACTATGTGAGAGTTATCTCTAAATTTTGGAGCATGGGTTTGCATAATTGCTGGTTGTTTATGTTTGGTTTCATTTTATGATTTTCTTACAATTGGTCTTTCGATTGTTGAGTCTATGGCTCGGTTTGGACCTCGTTGGGTCTTGGGGACAATTGTCTTGGTTTTGATAGCTCAACGTAGAGCGTTTGGTCATGATTTGCATTTACTGCATCTTATTTGAGAATTACATGTTTTGAATGCGTTAGTTCATTCGTTTTGAGTCATGTAATGTTTTAGTTAGTGCAATGGATCCATAGGCACGGTGTTCTTTTGTCCCGTTTTGGACAAGTTCACCACTTTGGCACGAAATAGGCATCGGGTCACCATGGTAAGTAAGGTGTGGACCTATACGGTCGGGCAGCGTCCCATGGGCAGTAAGGTGTAATTCCCTTGTGCATAAGTTCCCGTTTTGGAACTGGGTTCCCCTATTTTGGAACTCTCAAGAATAGACCTAGAGGGGTTGACTTGATGTTTTCGAGCAATAGACTTAGAGGAGTTGAGCTCGGTATGTTTTATGGGTATAACCCATATGTTTTGGTTTCCTACATAGTTATGTGATCTAGTTTTGTGTTCCGTCACATACTATGTAATCGGGTCTCCCTCGTCACCGAAAGGTGTTGTTTTGGTTATGGAGTTTTATAATCCATGTTTTCGATGATGTTTTGGGTATGGATTGTTATCCATGTTTTTGGGTTTTGCATACTGAACTTTATCCATGCTTTTGGGATATTTTGAATGAGAGAATTTATCCACGTTTTCAGTATTTGACTATTAAAGTGTCAGTTATGTATTACGCGAGTTTTGGGTTTTGGATTTATATTCGAAGAAACGTTCTGTTTTGTGATTTTAATCACGAAGAGGGTGAATGTTGAAAAAGAGATTGTTTCCAGATTTAACATATTTCGTTTTGGAAATCACGATTTAATTAACGTTCTTGAAGTTATTGTTTTATATATATCTAATGAAAACTCTTGAGCTCATTAGGCGTTAAGCCTAACCTTTTTATTTATCGGCATGTGTATCAGGTTCTAGTTGGGGTTTGGTTCTAGCAGTGTTATGAAGACATGAGCACTAGTTATACACGAGGGTGAGTAGTTTGGTGAAGTCTTCCGCGGATGGAGATATTGTTATTGGGTTTTAGTAACATCCGTACCCTTTATATATCGTGTATAAGGATTGAATTGCGTGTATTGAAGTTAAACCTTAATTCGTCGTTGTAGATGATTCAGTTATCGATGTATTTAGAAAATTTTAAATTAGTTGCTATTTCCAGTTTTGAGGGTGTTACAATAACGAAATGGTAGTTGCATTTTAGTTTTATTTTTCTGTTTCTCGTCTTCCTTAGCCTCTATTTCATCTGATGATTTTGTCCATTTGACTTTGAGTTCAAAATGTTTCTGTACCAGTTTAAGAAATCCAAAATCATATAAAGCAAACACTTTTGAAATACCATTCTTTAAGTAATGAGGATTATCGTAACCGATACCCCAATACTCATTGAAAGAAGTAACCTCTTTTGGTTTATTAAGATAAATGGTTTGATTAGTTTGACCTCTAGTATAAAGTTTTTCTTCCAAACCACTTACTTTTTCAATCAAAGACTTGTTTTCTTTCTTTAAAGATAAGCGCTTTTTAGCAACCTCTTTGATCTCAAGTTCACACAATTTGAATTTTGAAGATGTTTCAGACAATTGATTATGAATTACAGTCTTTTCTCTAGCACAGGTATCAATATTTTTATGTAAAGTCTCAATCAATACATTCTTCTCAACAATATCATTGTTGAGTTTCTATATTGCTTGGTTTTTCTTTGTAATGACAACTTTTTCACGTTTGAGTTTAGACTGTAAGTCATGAAGTTCAACCATCATGGATTGCATTTGTGTTAAAAAATCAGATTCAGTCATATCATTTATCTCTTCAGAATCCTCTTCATCTTACATCTCCTCAACAACTTTCTGTCCTATTAGGCACATATAGGCAATTTCCTCTTTCTCATCTTCATAATCAGTGTGGTCCAGCCAATAATTATCCTCAGCCATCAGTGCTTTGCCCACTTCTTTTTGTTTTGCCAAGAGCATCTTGTTTTTGTAATAATCATAATTCTTCACCTTAGGCTTCCTGCAATCTTTGGCAAAGTGGACGATTTTGCCACAATTGTAGCACTTGACTGGTTCCTCTATTTTCTTTTCCACATACTGATCGGTTTACATACCTTTTCTCTTCCGGCCTTTTCTCTTCAAATCTTTTCTTTCCTTCAACCCTTTCCTTATGCTCATAATTCTTTAAACCTGAGGAATACCTTTGACTGTTTGACCCATGCTTCGTGTAAAACTTCTTTTGGAATGCCTTGGTCAGTAAGAGCATTGCTTGCTTCAGATTTTCACCATCATCAGAATCAGACTCATAAGTATTCCCTTCCTCAGACTCAGATACAATCACTTTCTTCTTCTTCAGACTAACTGATCTCTTTTCCTTTCTCTTTACAACCAAAGCCACCGGATCAACCACTGGTTTCTCTGTTTTCTTCTTCTCAGCTCTTATCACATCAACCTCTTCTTCATTTTGACGTAGAGTCTCATAGACCTCATGTAGAGGAATCTCATTGATATCCTTGAGATGTTTCATCTGCCGAGTGAATCTTTTCCATTCAGGTTGTAATATTCTCAGAAACTTTACATTCATTTCAATATGAGATTTATTCACTCTAATTTTGCTCAACTCATTTAGAAGAGTGACAAATCTGTCATAGGTTGCCTCTAGGCTCTCACTTTCCTTAGCCTTAAACTCTTCATAATTGTTCAGACAATTTGACACCTTCAATTGATTACCAATCTTAGAACCCAGCATCATTCTTTCCAACTGATCCCACATCTGCTTACCGGTTGCTTTGTAGCTGTCTATCTTCACATATATCTCATTTGGTATTCCTTGAAGTAAAAAGGATTTAGCCAATCTATCAGCTTTGTGCCTCTTCTTATCTTCATCTTCATACTCATCAGGATCAACCTCATATTCCTTTGTCACAACCTCTACTCCATCCTCTATTGTATTATGAACCTTTATCGGAGGTTTCATGAGCCCTTCTTTCAACGATAGTCTGATATATTGACCAAGATCATGTCTATCAATAAAGTCCAAAATTCTGTCTTTCCATTGTTTATACTCACCCTTGAAGTGAACAGGTGGTTTGACATCAGTACTAATTGCAAGAGCATCCATTGAAGTCATCTTTACAATCTGTTGAATAAGAACTCTAAATGATCGTTAGTTCGAAAAATAATCAACAATCAAAATTCTCATAAAAAGTTTCCAAAAAAATTTCTAAGGTAGGAATCCTCACACCACTGTAGCTTCAAAATTCGCACACCAAGAAAAACTTATCTAAATCCGCACACTTGAAGAAATTCACACGCCATAGAGACAAAATCCGCACAAACCAAGAAATCCGTACGTAGTGAGATGCGAGTTCTTAGAAATTCGCACGTCTCAGTATGCGAATTCTGAGTAATCCGCACACTTCGATATGCGAATCCTTTCCTTAGAAATTTCTCGAACTCCAAACTTTTCGCATACACTGTTCGCACAACAGAGGGATGCGAAATCTATACTTAGAAAATTTATCGATCCTCAACTTTCCGTATCGATACGAATTCTATACTTAGAAATTTTTCAATCTTCTATGCGAATTTCCAAGAAACCGTATGATGCCTTATGCGAATCCAAGGAATCCGTATGCAGTGCGATGCGAAATCATCACTTTTCGTATCCTTCAGGATGCGAATTCCACATTTAGAAAAATTTCTTCCAACTTTTCGTATGAAGGGCTATGCGAAATCTATCTTTTCGTACATGGTTTGATGCGAATTCTAAACTTTTCGTATCTAGATCTATGCGAATTCTTCACTTGGCTTTTCAAAATCCATTCATCATGCGAGTTCTTGATGCGAATTCTTTGAATCTTGCGAGTTCTTTACTATTCGACTCAAAAACACTTCAAATCGATCAAAACCCATAAATCTTTCGAATTTGAGTCTGATAATTCAGCAATTCATCCACGAACAATACTTAGATCGATTACAAACAATGAATTGAATACAAACTAACTCAAAAATACATTTTGATCAAATCACAGTGCGTATGACTCGTGTATTCAAGAACTCGCAAAAACATCAAAATTGACCAACAATTACAGTGCAAATGTGTTTCAAAATGATACAAAACTTCTCTAATAGATCAAATGATCACTGTAGAATCAATTAAACTCAAGATTACAGTGCAAACTCAAAATTCGATTAAGACTCAAACAAACAGAGTGCGAAGGACATTTTTGTTGATTTATCTTCGAATCAGCTCTGATACCAATTGTGTGTCCCAATAATATGCAATCAGATCAGGATGACAACGAATTCAATTAAAATAGCCATTTGTATAACAAGAAATCAAACGATTACAAAGATGCTCTCAAACTCAATATTTCTCTCACTAAGCTCTCTCTCGATTAATCGTGTCTCTTAGTCATATGAGTCTACAAACAAAAAACAAATAATTTATACCTACTAGATTACAAAGACAAAAACAAAACTAGACCTTGACTTATTACAAATACTTTGACTTCTACAATAAGAGGCTTTGACTTGAACTTTTGACTTTGACTTTCATTCTTCATGATCTTGGATTCAACATAAATGTGCACTAACAATTAATCATCATTTCATTCCTCAAAATGAAAAAGCGGGTAAATTTAGGAAGGATAAAAAAGGATTTCTAAAAATTTAATTCAATTAATAATTTTACATATTAATATGATAAGATGTAAATGTATTTATATATAGAGGGAG
Source organism: Arctium lappa (assembly GCA_023525745.1). NCBI lineage: Eukaryota > Viridiplantae > Streptophyta > Magnoliopsida > Asterales > Asteraceae > Arctium > Arctium lappa. The sequence continues at coordinate 49,213,573 of CM042057.1, forward strand.
GATCATACTAGAATGTTATCTATTTAAAAGAATAAAAGAATAATTTAGGCCAATCATTTCATTAAATAATACCTTAAATAATTAATTCTAAAATTAAATAAATAAGGGCATATAAGTAATTTAGTTGTATAAAAAGTTATTTTAGATATTTATTTAAAATTCTACTTTTACCATATTTGTGAAATCAAATATTATTTATTTATTATTTATTTTTTTTGAAAAGCAATTATATATTTATAAACCCAACACTTACAATACAATGGCCAATAGAATTGTTTGCAAGTAGCAAACACTCCCATTGCCAAGCACCATCATGTCGCCTACCACATTTTCAAACACAACAGTACAGTACAAAAACCCACAAAAATAAGAGGAAACCAAATTACAACAAACTACTCCATAACCAGTAGCATATCAGCGATAATCCACAGCCCCAACCCCCCCAACGAACCGAACACTCTTAGATAAGAAAACCCACAACACTTGTTCGAACCGAAACCTCTCGAAACAGAAGATACTACATCCAACCATAACCACAAGACAACCCCGGTACCTGTGGCGATTCACCGCACTTGAGCCGATCTGTACACTCCTTAACTGCCTCCAATCTTCGAAAGTTCACCGAAGCTTGATTAAAGCGCCTCACTTGGATTGGAGAGCCACTCCGACTAACCGATCTTACACCCTTTCATCTTGCTTGAGATCCATTCGAAACATCGACGTTGCACTTCAAAGAATCGATCCACCAACTTGATTTTCTCATTTTTATGAACCACTTGATTACGATGTGACCATACTAAATAGAGGATGCTCCAAATTGTTTCCTGCCAAAACTTAGGCTGCAAGAACGAACCTGTCACAAAAAAGTTAACGTCCAAAAGATCCTGCAGCGAGTTGATGTTTTCTTTCACGTGATTCCACCATCTAAACACCTTTTGCCAAATCGGTATGACCTCCCTACCCTTAATAAGTGTATGATCAACCGATTCCACTTCTACCCCACATCTCGGACAAAGCGTCGATTCTACGTCCACTCCCATTTTATCAAGGATTACCCGACATGGCAATCTCCCTTGTTTAGCTTTCCACATGAAGATACAAACCTTCTTTGGTACTACTTTGGACCAAGTAGTTTCCTCATAGTTGCCCCCAATACTCGCCACCCTTTCCTCTATCAACTCTTTCAACCTTTGTACCGAAAAATCCCCATCCTCTCCCTCTACCCATTTTATTTTATCCCGGACTTCATTCTTCGGCTCCCACCCTTGGATGATCTCCTTTAGGCTCTCCAATTCTCCCCTCTCTCTACCCCTCGGCTCTCTTCTCCAACTCCATTTCCAAACCCATCTACCTTCTACCCACCCCCCTTATCGGCTATCGTCCCTTCTTTATTTGATTCAAGAAGGAAAAGTCTTTTAAATCTCTCACCCAACTTCTCGGCCCCAACCCATCTATCCATCCAAAATCCCGTTTCATCCCTCCTTCCCGCATCTATCCCAAACGACGAACCGAAGTTTATACCTATCTTTTCTAGATCTTGACCAACTTTGATTATGTTGCTCCATACCGACCGGCCTCCCCTCGCCACGTTGTTCCCCTCCAATCCTAAACCCCTCTCCCTCCCATATATGCTCTTTATAACCTTTACCCATAATGCCTCCTTCTCCACACCGAACCTCCACCACCATTTCCCCAAGAGCCCCCAAGAGCCACCAATATTATTTAATTTTTTATTTAATAATTTTTTTATATTTAATTCATTTAAAATAAACGTATTTAATTTTCATTTAAAGAATTCATTTTTTCATTTAAAGCAATATTTTAAAAAATTACAATTTTCATCAAAATGCCATGTGATTTACAATGAATTAATTTTTTTAAAAATATTTTCCTAATCATATGTGATTTAAAATTTGAAAAATAATAATTCAAATTGAAATTGAAAAGGAAAAGGAAAAGGAAAAATAATGAAACAAAATCATATGTGATTTTTAGCAAAACACATTTAAGATGTATAAGATCATATGTATTTCAAAACGAAATTCATAATTTTTCATCACAATCACATGTGATTCAAAATGAATTAATTTTTTTCAAAATGTTTTCCTAATCATATGTGATTTAAAATTTAAAAAATAATAATTCAAATTAAAACTGAAAAAGAAAAACAATGAAACAAAATTATATGTGATTTTTAGCAAAACACATTTATAATGTATAAGATCATATGTATTTTAAAACGTAATTCATAAATTTTCAAAAAAATCACATGTGATTCACAATGAATTAACTTTTTTTCAAAATGTCTTCCTAATAGTGGATTGACATGTGATTTTTGACAAAAATTATAAAAAAATCTTAAATAAATTAATTCAATAAAGATAAATATTTAAAATGAAAACGTAAATCACACTTATTTTAATGTTGTAAAAATAATAAGTAAATAAATAAAAAATTAATCATGAATAAATACCTTAATTAAATATATTACATAATCTATATATAAATAAATGTGTTTCCATATATATGTATATAACAAATGACATTTATGCCCTTTTGGGCGATTTTTAAGAAAGTTCTATTTAGAGTATTATTTAATAAAATGATTGGTCATGAATTATTCTCTTATTCTTTTAAACTATAAGCATATTCGCGCAATGCAGCGAGATACATCACAATTTTAATGTTTTATTTTATTTTTTGTTTTTTGTTGATTTACAGTACGATTTTGGATGGTTTTGAAAAAGTGATAATGTTTTTTTTATAAATTTGTTTAATTTAGGCTTAATAATATAATGTTTTTTATATAAATAAATTAAGTATTTTGTTAGAATTCAATGATTATCTTATGTATTTTAATGACATCTAGAAAAAATAACCAATTACATATTTAATAATATAATTAAAACAAATTTATAGTAATATTATATCTATACTATATTATAAAACACGGATAAAAAACTTTTAAATACAAATTATTAGGCACAAGGTATCATCATTTTATGCAAGATTTTAAAAATCTCTTAATTTACAAGTATCAAAACATAAGATACATATTACTATTGCAAGCTTTTAACACCCACCAATTTGGTATGTGCAGGACCTTCCTTTTATGCAGACATTTCCATGTATCACTATTAATTAATATAATAGAAATGTACTCTCGCAATGCAGCGGGTTTCTGAAATCTAGAACTCGAACCCTCGATCATTATTCATACTTTTTGTTAGTCTTTTTTTATTTTATTTTACGATTTTGAGAAACTTAAATTTAAAACAAAAATATATTTTAGTTTAGTTTAATTATGGTTTTTTATAAAAAATAATAATAAAAAAAATTGTTACGGGTCAAAAAATGTTTAATTTAAATGATAACTATATTTAAGATATTTTATATTTAAAATTAAAAAGATAACATACTTCAATAAAAAATAAAAATAAGGTGTTTTATCTCGAATTTTCTTATATTTATCGGTTAGTTATATCAATAGTTAAAAAATTTAGATATTTTAGAAAATAAAAATAAGTGCTTATCTGCAGTTAGTTACACGAATTCAAACATTGAACTTTTATAAGCTGTACTTATGTTTAATCAATTTATACTTTTGGATTTTAAGTAATATGTATTAATAAGTGATACCTAATGCATAAAAATTAGTTTTTAAGAGTTTAACTTAAATGCTTTATAATATAGTATAGATATATTAATTAAAATTCAAAATTACAAGTTAATGAAACATAATTATAACTTATTAAAGTCTCATGTTTTTATTTGTATAACTAACTGCAAATAAACATATTAAATACAGGATAAACACTATGAGATAAACTACCTGTTTTTTTTAAATATATTTATTAGATCAATGCATGTTTTTATAATATATTATAGATATATTAGTTATGAGATTATAACTAATATAGACATAGATATATTAAGAGCAAATCATAAAATAAAAAATAAATATTGATAATAGTAATATTGATTAAATCGTCCAATAAACAGTATCTAACATCATCATCTATTTGTAGAATGGATACTCATTTATTAATATAAATATTTGTTTTTTATATTTAATGGACGATTTGATCAATATTATCAATATTTATTTTTTATATTTATTGGACGATTTGATCAATATTACTATTATCAATATTTATTTTTTATTTCATGATTTGCTCTTAATATATCTATATTAGTTATAATCTCATAACTAATATATCTATACTATATTATAACAACATGCATTGATCTAATAAATATATTTTTTTAAAAAAATAAAACGGGTAGTTTATCTCATAGTAATATAGTATAGAGATATATTAGTTATGATATTATAACTAATATAGATATAGATATATTAAGAGCAAATCATAAAATAAAAAATAAATATTGATAATAGTAATATTGATCAAATCGTCCAATAAATATAAAAAATAAATATTGATAATATTGATCAAATCGTCAATTAAATATAAAAAAAATATTTATATTGATAAATGAGTATCCATTCCAAAAATAGATGATAATGTGAGATACTGTGCTTGGATAAGTTGTACCAATGTATTATGAAATTGTAAATTAAGTAATTGACTTTAATTAGTTGTATTTTGTGCTTAAAATGTTTTAATTAAGAGTTTTTTTATGTCTTTTTTATAATATAGTATATATATATATATATATATTATATTACTATAAATTTGTTTTAATTATATTATTAAATATGTAATTGGTTATTTTTTGTAGATGTCATTAAAATATATAAGACAATCATTGAATTCTAACAAAATACTTAATTTTTTATATAAAAAACATTATACTATTAAGCCTAAATTAAACAAATTTAAAAAAAAAACATTATCACTTTCTCAAAACCATCCAAAATCATACTGTAAATCGACAAAAAAATAAAGTGAAACATTAAAATCATGATGTATCTCGCTGCATTGCGCGAGTACGCTTCTAGTATTAATTAATAGTGATACATGGAAATGTCTGCATAAAAGGAAGGTCCTACACATACCAAATTGGTGGGTGTTAGAAAGCTGCAGTAATAATATGTATCTTGTGCTTTGAAACTTGTAAATTAAGAGATTTTTAAAATCTTGCATAAAATGATGGCACCTTATGACTAATAATTTGTATTTAAGAGTTTTTTATCCGTGCTTTATAATATAGTATAGATATAGATAGATAGGTATCATTCTCGTTTGAACCCGACTCTCTCTCTCTCTCTCTCTCTCTATATATATATATATATATATATATATATATATATAAACAAATGTAAACAAACATAAACGAATGTAAAAACATAAATAAACGAACATTAACGAACATAAATGAACACATATTAACGAACAAGATCATTGTTCATCTTTGTTTATTTAACTAAACGAACAAAAAAATGTGTTCATGTTAGATTATTTATTACATAAACGAACTTCCCGCCAAACGGTTCGCTAAACGTTTGGTTCATTTACAGCCTTAGTGCTGCTAAGTGCTAACCAATTAACCTGTTGACTCCCACTTAATTTTCGATTTTGGACTAGTTGAAGTAACCATTTCAACATGTATGTTTCTCCATCTAATTCTACACTTTGTTATATGTTTTTTCATCTAATTCTGTTGATTTGTTATTGTTGGTCCCGAAGGGGTTCTACAAGAGTTAAGTTTGTAGAGGGGGGGGGGGGGGTGAATACAAACACAAGTTTTATACTTTTTAAACTTGTTTGTTGATTATTGAGGAAATAAAAAACACAATTTACAGTTTGTTGTGGAAATAGATAAGATAAACCTAATATAAACAAACTAAGAATCACTAAGATAATCTTGCACTTAGAAAGTAGAGAGAAGATAGTTTGCAGAAGAGAGTTTCTGCAAGGAGGCACTAAGGAGAAGAGATCCTTAAAAAATGAAAGGTTTCACTTCTATTTATACCCTATGAATTTAATGCATGTCAGAAGGTACAATCCATGTGTCTATTTGCTATAGTCTTAATGATATTGACTTTTTGACTTATGCTGATGAGTTTCTTTCAGTGTGAAGCTTTGTCTTCATGGATTACATATTACATATGATGCACTCAGCGATCACTGAACAAACTCAATGGTTGATCGCTGATGCTAAAATGACTATACACCTGTTAATGTAATTTTCACTAAGTACAAGGGTCATCATCAAATCACTGAGAGAGTTTGGATCAACAGTTATAGTTTACATTGTCGATTTGCTGAAACATTATATGTATTCTCCCATTTGTTATACTTTCTTGATAGTTGTATATATTATGCCATTTGTTATAGTTTCTTGTAAGTTGTAACTTTGTTTTGTATATTTTTAGTAATATTTATCATATTTCTCAATTTTATGTATACTACATAACTGCTCATCTCGTCACAACCCGCAAGGGTTGGGTTGAGTTATACTTTTGAATGAGTTTAGTTGGGTTGAGATTTTTTCAAACCGCCCTAATTAAGTTGAGTTGTAAAAATGTCCCAGACCGTCCAATCCAACACGTGTACACCCAACGTGTTATCAATCTTTTGTTATGAGCTAAGTTTTGGATCCAAGTTGAAAACGGAAGTATAATACAGGAGCCAAATATGTCTTCAAAAAGAAGTTGAGGGGCTAAGGTATTAATTTAGTGAGAGGTATGGTAGGTGTACTTAATTTTAAGTAGACACGTGTAGAACATGATTTGGACGGAGTCCAAAATACCTTGTACACTTTTCGTAAGAGAGTTTGCGAGTGGATTGGGGCTCTCGATTCAGTGATGCTCCACAAATTCGGGCTCTTTCGAATTTTCTTCACCTTTTTCTTTTTTCCTTCCGATTATTCCTACCATCTTTTTCACAATTTCTCATTATCTAGGGTTTCATGTTGCATAGAGGAATTTGAAGGTAGGAAATTAAGTAGGGTTTTATAGGGAGGGGTTTGATTCATTGGTTCTTCTGGAGTTTCAAACACTATGAGGAAGAAACTGGATACGCGTTTCCCAGCGGTGAGTGCTTCTATTACATTTCTTTGTGTAATCTTGTTTGGGAACTCCGGCTTTCGTGTTACGAGTTGGAATTGGCGCAAAATTAGGTCACGATTCAAAAGTTGGATTCGTTACCTCCATTTCCATGCCCTCAGTTTGCATAATTTTGTGTGTTTTTGTGCTTTTTGGCACGATTAGGTTTAACAAGTTATCGGATGATCATCGTGAAATTATGGAGGAAAAATTGAACAATCAATGTCTCTTAACCAATTGATTTGCCAAGAATTTATCCTGTTCACGGTTTATTTTTGCATCCTTGTAGGGTTACAATAAAGTTGTTGGAATATGCACAAAACATGATATGATTGTCAAAACATGATGTGATTTGTTCATGTTTTGGTGATTATTGTGTTTGTAATATGGTTTTTGATTATATTGACTTTCGATAGATGTTGCACCAAATCTTTAACGTAGGATTTTGTTCCACATTGGATTTGTATGCTTTATGATGGTTACTTTGCTCGTGTTTCTAAGAAATGTCACCTCTTGCATGTTGGAAGTGTGTTCTCCATTGATAAATCAGTTAGGGATATATGACTGTCTTCTTAGATTAGATGGTAGCTTAATTCAACCAGAGTACATTGCTAAACGCCTAAACCAGATGCATGAATCTTCCTCCTTTGATTTTTTCCTAGTCAAACGTGTGGAATAAATAAAATAAAATCTTAGGAAAAACTGGTGTGTTTTCTATGGTGGAAAATTTCTGATGATACGTAATTTATAGTGAAAACTGAGAAGTATGTACTTGAACAGAAATCATGCTCTTTCAAGGAGCCATATCACAATGAAACTCCTTTTTTTTTGGGGGGGGGGTTGTTATTGAACATTTAAGATGAGATATTCACACAAGTTGGTTTGAATTTTATGCATTTTTAAGGTTTTCAGATACATTTTGTACTTTGTATATTTCAAATGAATTGAAACCATGTTCATCCACATTCTAGTTAAATGTGCTTATACCAATGACCAACGGAAACTGTGGATGGTCAATCTGTGTAATTGACCGAAATTTTGTGAAGCTTATGAGGTTGAAGAATTGAAAACCAGTGTTTCTTTGCTTTCCCATAATTGAAGATGAAATTATATTATCCTTGTATTAAGCATTGAAGACACCCTAACTTTTTGTATTGCTAATTTGAGATACATTAAAGGCAGAGACCTGTGGTTGTGCCCACAAAGGTTGGAAAGAAGAGGAAGTAAAATCAAAACCTATTACCCTTGATGAATCATTTATGTTATTATCATAGTACCCACACTATGGCTAATTTTTTTTATGTACACAACATTTTCCCCTGAATTTTTTAAAACTGATGAACTTTGAAATGTTTCTAATGCTGTGTATGAAAATCTATTGTTTCCCTTGCATTAGGAAGATGTTGTACGATTGGTTTTATAATGTTCATGCCTTGTCCATTTTTTACCTTTGCTTACTGTTTTTGGTTCATTATTTATTTTCTGTTCATTTTGTGTATGACCATTTCTTTTATTGGTTAGATGCCCCAAATATCTTATATTATTGTTATTTTCTGTGTTAAATAGGCTCGGATTAAAAAGATAATGCAAGCTGACGAGGATGTTGGGAAGATTGCTATGGCTGTCCCTCTTCTAGTATGTACGTAAGAATTCCCTGCTGGCTTCCGAGCTATGTAATGCTTTTTAAACATGTCTGTCGTCTGGGATTCATCTGTGTTCGGTTTTCAATTCTTTGACTGCTGTTGCATAGTTGACTAGTACTCCCTTGGTCGCATATCAACTGTACTGTTTTAACTTTTGGAGTGAGAGAGACTGTTACAACTTCATAGTTATTATGATTTATTTCCAATAAATACAAAATAATCACATCACAATGTAAAGGGAACATCAAAAATAGAAATAAGAAATTGTTGCGAGTGTAAAGAACTTGTTAGGTTTTCACATCCAAATTCAAACGTGGTCAATTAAACAAAGGAAGTATGTTTGTTTCATGGCATATCTTTATACTTTTACTTGATCAATGCAGCTAAAGCTTTGGAACTATTTCTACAAGATCTCTGTGACCGGACATACGAAATCACACTTCAAAGGGGAGCAAAGACTTTAAATTCTATGCACTTGTAAGCACACATCATTGACCCCCATTATTATAATCACATCTTGTATTGAATTGGTCATATCATAAACTTTTATTCTGGTTGATTTTTCCCTTTTCTCTGATTTGCAGAAAGCAGTGTGTCCATAGCTTTAATGTGTTTGACTTCCTGAGAGAAATTGTTGGTAGGGTTCCTGATCTAGGTGGTTCTGATGCTGCAGGGGAAGACAGATCTGCAACTAAAAGAAGGTATGGACAATATTCATTTCACAATTTCATAGTTTAGAGAACAAAAGCTTCGGTTCAGCATATGGATTGGTGACTTTGCTTTGATAAGCAGGAAAGTTGCTGATGATGACCATAATGATGATGATGAGGACCTGAAAAGGGATAAGCCGGTAAGATGATTTCATTCATATTAGTTTAGCTGGTAATAGATTCAAGAAATGCATTTCAGTTGTGGGATTGAGATTAATTGCATAAAAAATGCTATAAATATATTGAACTTATTGTAGTAATTATCGTCACCATTACCAATGTAGGAATTCTAGCTTTCATGCAAAAAACACAATAATACTCTGTGCGCTCTGTAAAGAGGTCAAACTGGCATGTTATAAATTCAAAACTGTACAGGTTATGTTGGGGCTTGGGACCAATATTTTTTGTATGTATTAGTGTTTCTAGAGGATTTCAAGAAATCATGAGTTTTGGCACTATTGTTTTTGGTCATTTTACATTTTGTCGGTCCCATTTGTTTGGCAGTGAGCAAGTGGAAATTCGTTCTGGGTCCCAATTTAATTACCATACCAACAAATTAGAGGATGGGAAATGGAGGAAAATGAAATAAACGGAATTGAACTTTAGTTGTTTGGCCTCAAATCCTGTACTTTTTACTGCCAATTTTTGTTTGTTGCAGAGAGTGGTTTATATGCATTCAATGTAGCAAATCATTGTCAAATAATAAAAACGACTGTAAATTTCACGCTTTTTATTCAATTACATGCTTGAAAGAAAATATAAACAATCACATACTTATACTCTCGTGCATTGATATTAAGTACATCATTTTGTTTCAATTTTAACCGTATTCACTAACCAAAATCGTGACTAACAGTGGAGACATTACATTTTCTATATCATTTGTTTATTCTCTCATAATCTTTTCCCAAATTGACCATTAATTTTAGTCACAAAGTTGGATGAAAATGATGTAATTGATATTATGATGAAAATACAAGTATGTGATTGTTGATAAGTCGTTTTCTTCAGGTACAGTTGAAAAACAACGAATTAATTCTACATAAAATGAGTTCTTTAGATCAACCATGTTTTGGTCACCTTTGACCATGTCTGGAAAATATGGTCACCTTTTTGGGCAAGCTGTTTTTTTGGCTCACACTTTCTGCAACGAAACAGCCACTCTACTCATTTTTGGGTGGATGACATATCTGCGTACAACCTCCGTCCTACAGGACCCCACACGGGCTTGTTTGGCTTGGTTTTTCTTGTTATATTCGTGATACAGTATCTGAAATTACGAAATGTTACGTAATTACCCTCTTTTTGGGTTCCTTTCATCGAGCTTGCTTACTTTTCTGTATTTGCAGCCAGAGACTGTCCATGCGAATGGGAGTGGTCGAGGAAGAGGAAGGGGTAGGGGCAGAGGCCGTGGTAGGATTAGTCGTGCTGAGAAAGAAGCAACTGCTGCTGCTGCAGCAGCAGCATCTAGTTATGAGAAACACGAAGGTGACCCTAATAAACAAAATCCGATCCTTGATTCAGTAGAAGATGCTAATTCAAGAGAGAATCACAACATTTCAGCAACTGGGAAGACCGAAGACCAAGTCAAAGTTCGCAACTTTGACCTCAACTTAGACTTAGATGAGAACGGAGATACTCCAGCCATATCAATGGCACCAGTTACTCCGGCAGGATCATCACCGAAGCCGCCGACTATTGAAATGACGTCTGATGAATTTCCAGGATGGTCGTTGGTGGATGTGGAGAAAATGGCGATTGATCCGGTCCGGCTTGCTAACATAAATAGCAGAGTAGATGAAGATGATGAAGATTATGATGAAGAAGGATGAACATTGGATCCTCGTACAGGTTCGTTCAAAATGTTATTTGTTTTCTTGTTTAGTGAAAATATCGTAGATGCCAACTTTAGCGTAGTTTGTCATACACAGATGGATAGACAAATAGACAGGCGGGAAAAGTAGGAAACAAGGATCACTTTGATAGTGGCTAAATCTTGATGGTAGTTTAGGCTAGATGGAAACAAGTAGGCCGCATTCATTTTCTCTTGGTTTTTTATTATATGGGTTGTATTTATGTTGTAGGATATTGTGACATCTCGAATGTAAATAGTAGGTGAAGGAATTTCTTAGGTTTCTTTGATAGTTGTCTTGTTTGGTATTAATTACAAGTGTCGAAAATGAATCTGAGGGTTAAAAAAATTACATATTTACGGGGACGTCCTTGGCCCGTTCCTGGAAGTGGATACCTGCAAATTGTAAGAATGAAACTATTTTTAAACAAGCAGTCTCCAAAATGCAAAAGCTACAGAAAGTTGCATTTTTTTTTTGTTTTTACACTTTTCATACGGGAAGGAAATCCCCAGCTCTGGCCTCGGTTCCACTCCACTACCTCATTTCTGTTCCCGGTGGCGGTGGGTATAGGGAATCAAATCCGTTGTACGTTTTTTTGTTCGGTGATACACCCTGATTAAAATATTTTTCCCACAATTCCAGGTTGGGGAATACATTCATGTACTTGTTTCTATGGGGGTCTCTGGGCCTGAACGGAGCGGGTGAACGAGATTCTCAAACGGGTCGGGGCAAATTACTATGTCTACTTTTTTTTTTTAAAAAGAATTACTATGTCTAATAATAATAAGTGGTTTTTGGAAAAACCCGTTCTTATGAAAAATGTAGGATTCATCATGCTTATGGGCTTGCTATATCCAGTTAGGGTCATGCACTACCAATAGATGGTGCCCGTCCTTAGAATTTTTTGAAGGCTGTAACATTAATTATAGGGTAAATTCACTTTTGGTCCTTGTAATTGCCATCCACTATCAAGTCTTGTCTCTATCATGAACTAATCATGTTTTTAATCATTGTGTTTGCCACTTTGTTATACTTTTAGTCCCTAAACCAAACTCGGTTATAAAAGTCTAGTTAACTATGGGGTATAATGGTTATTTTTTTTTATTTTTTTTGGCTTTTATTATTGTCTTAAAAATGTTCTCTTATTTTTTTTCTTCATCAATGACGATCTCCCTCTTCCCACTTCATTAAGGATATCTCTAATGGAGGTTCTTATAAGAACCTACTTTTTCTTGACATATCATGTCCAACTTATCAAATTAAGAACTTATAAGATAACTCGACAATGGTAGTTCTTATTTGACAGATTTGCGGGTGCAAACCTGCCTGTCACGCTACAAACAATCGGTACATTTAGGTCGCATTATTAGATTTTGTTTCATCTAATCTCTCCAAAATCTAGAGACAGTTCATGTCTAGAAACTAATAAATTCCTATCTATAGTCGAGCAACATGGTTTGGTTTGGTTTGCTTTTCAGGGATGATCCTGAGTCGTGTGTGTATCTATCTCTATTTCATCTCTTCATCTCTTTATTTATTTCACATATGCATCAATAATATCTGCTCGATGGTCATGTTTTTTGTTTGAGTTTAATGACGAGTATGAAACCAAACAACGTATTACTGATAAATGTATCTGCAATGATCAGAAAATAGTAGACTATAGAAATTGAGGAATTTCTTGATTTCTATCTTGAAAGGCAAAGAAACCTTAAAACTATTTAAACATGCACCGTAACAAAAGGTAAGATCAATTAGGTGAATATTTTTCTATACATTGGTCTTCATGAGATGAGTGTGTGTATATATATATATATATATATATGTTTTTCTTTTCTTTTTTTTGGTTTATTTTATATATAAACATACTTATTATGTGTATGGCGAAGAATCGTGTGAGAAGTTGAGTTAATGGTGAGAAGCGTGAGAAGCGGATCTGAACCGTTGATCTCTTTTAATCTCAAGAATCTCAAGCCCTCCCATGAATTGCGACTTAGAAGGGAATTGATCTGGTGCATCTCATCCTAATATGCGTCCATTTCTCATCCAACGGTTGATAACCACTTCTCACGCTTCTTACCATTAATTCAACTTTTCACCGGAACCCAACCCTTATGTGTAATGTTTTCACTACAAAATGCTTGAATGAATTCTTTAAATTTGCATGGGCTACCCCACTGGTTTTACATTAAGGAGCAATTTTGTTTTTATTTGTAACGTTGGTTATTACTCTTGATACTCTTATATTGCAATAGTTTTCATGTGATCATATGTACTTTTTGGGCATTTGTTACTAATTTGCATTTTGTTTCTAATCAGTACATCTCTAATCGGTAATGTTGGAGCATTTTCTAACCCAAGTAAAAGAGAGGGAGGCACAGAGTTGATGGTGTTGGGATAGACAACGGAGTCTCAGACTCGAACCTTCAGCTTGGACCTTCAACAACTTTTGCTAATGGCAACCATCCTGAAGAGCTCAAGCCGATGAGTTTCTAACATGTTGAGAATCTTCAGAAACTCATCAGGTTGAGAATCTTCAGGATGGTTGCCATTAGCAAAACTTGTTGAAGGTCCAGGCTGAAGGTTCGAGTCTGAGACTCCGCTGTCTATCCCAATACCATCAACTCCCTCTCTTTTACTTGTGTTAGAAAATGCTCCAACATTACCGATTAGAGGTGTATTGATTAGAAACAAAATGCAGATTAGTAACAAATGCCCAAAAGGTACATATGATCGCATGAAAAATATTGCAAGATAAGAGTATCAAAAGTAATAACCAACATTACAAATAAAAACAAAACTGCTCCTTAATGTAAAACCAGTGGGGTAGCCCATGCAAATTTAAAGAAGTCATTCAAACATTTTGTAGTGAATACACATAATAGGTATGTTTATATACTTCCTCCGTCCCAAAATAAGTGTCCACAATTGACTTGACACACAGTTTTAGACATGCATAATTATTACCCCTTTTTGGTATCAAATGACATCTTTACCCTTATTTAATGTTTCTTTTTCTTCACAACTCTTATGTATTTGTGCATTAATTAAGGGTAAATGTGAGAATTTAGCTATCTACTTTTTGAAAGTGGACACTTATTTTGGGACAAACATAAATAGAAATGTAGACATTTATTTTGGGACGGAGGGAGTATAAAATAAACCAAAAAAGGAAAAGAAACACACACACACACACACATATATATATATATATACAAACACTCATCTCATGAAGACCAATGTATAGGAAAATATTCACCTAATCGATCTTACCTTTTGTTACGGTGCATGTTTAAATAGTTTTAAGGTTTCTTTGCCTTTCAAGATAGAAATCAAGAAATTCCTCAATTTCTATAGTCTACTATTTTCTGATCATTGCAGATACATTTATCATTGATACATTGTTTGGTTTCATACTCGTCATTAAACTCAAACAAAAAAATGACCATTGAGCAAATATTATTGATGTATATGTGAAATAAAGAGATGCAATAGAGATTGTGTGTTCCAGATTCTAGTTTCTAATCAATATTAATCAAACAAACAAGATTAACAACAACAATTACCTGTTTGATTTCTTTCAATTCAATTCTTTACACTTTCTCTCTCTAGAATTCTCTCTTTCTCTCTACAATCTGAATCCTTCTCTCTTCTTCTATCTTTTGTCACTTTTCTCACTAATTAAAATACAAAAAGAAAAACTATTTATACTACCCTCTAAAACAAGGAAACAACAAATACAAATACATTGACTTTTATTAAGAGACTTTGACTTTTAATGAGATTTGACTTTAGCAGCTTCGACTTTCTCAACTTTGACCTTCAGTATTCTTGATCTTGTATCCAACAGATTTATGCTCTAACAATCTCCCCCTTTGGATTCAAGATCATTGTTGAAAGATCTAGCAATTCAGTCTTCACTTTAAGCTCTGTCAAAGCAAACTCCCCTTTTTCATTGATGATCTTCTTTCCAAAACTGTCTTCAAACAATTAACAATCTCCCCAATGCTTACATAGAACACTTTCAGACTTTTGGAAAGAAATTATCTTCAGAATCAGCTCAAATGCTTTAGCAAATAATCTTCAAAGAAAAATTCCTCAAAACTTCAGAAATTCTTTGATCGTCTACAAAATTTTAAATCTTTGTCATTTCTTTGATATCATCTCCCTTTAACTTCAAAAACTTTAACATTTCTTCAAACCTTTAACATTCAACATTTCTTCAAACTTTTCAACCAACATTTCTTGATTTGAACTCTTCTCCCCCTTTTTGATGAATTGAGCATCAACATCATCAAAACTTTCATCAAGAAATGTCTTTGACCATTCTGATCTGAGCCTCTGATTCTTTGCCAATTCGAACAATGTATTTATCCAGATCTTTTCAAATCCGGACAAAATAAGAATGTAACACCTGAATCAACAAATGAATCAGTTAAAATTCCTGTCAGTAACACAAAGTCACTGTGTGTAACGAATACACAATATAAAGGAGCTTTTTGATGTTCACTCCCCCAGGGCTTCCATCCAATCATCGAAATACCACAAAGGAAATTTCTATGAATGTTTTGACAAAGAAACGAATTCTTTGTGTGCTCGTGCATATGTAGAAAGAATTAAGCACGAATAATTGCTTTTATAATAAGGCTCAACATTGTGTAAACCACTGAGACAACAGTAGATAAACACAGACTCTAAGTGCATGATTGAAGTGCAAAGGTGGGGCAGACTTCCTTCTTTTTCAATATCCAGATTTTCCAAATGAAAATCAGATAGATTATATGCTGCGTCCCCTTGAAAATGTGAAACATTTTCTTTTTGAGAAGAAAATGAGTGGTTGGTGGGGTTTAAGCAAGAGTTGGCATGGGCTATTTGCCTGTTTCAATAATGTTCACCAAAAATTGTGAAGCATTAGTAATGTGGCTGCCCGACTCAGAAAGTAGTTGGTGCAGAGTTTGATATTCTTTTACTCTGATCTCACACCCTCTTTCTTTTTAATCAATAAGCTCACTACTAACCAAACTCTCTTTTCCATTTTACCTCAGCACACCCATACTCATTTCTTTTAACTCCTCACACTCAATCACTAAGGGATTAACTTCATGGGTAGGAAACACTGGTTAACGTGAATCCATAGAAGTTTAGTTAATACCTAGCACAAAGAACCCAGTAATCCTAAAAGAACGTGTTACTCAAATGGTTTAACTGTATCAGTTAAATCTCATATACAAATGTCAAATATAAGTATGCTCAGTAATATAATCATGAAGATATGAGCATTTTAAACCATTGAAGTATTTTCAAACAAGGAAATTGAATGAATGAACATGAATGCAAGAAACTTGTTTGAAAATCTGACATTGTATAAAATGATCAGAAATGAATGATATATCAATTAAAGCTTAAGGTCAAGAAAAATTGATATTTGTCTATACGAAACAAGATATAAACATTCTTGAAATGACCGTTTCGAAATGAAATATCGCTCAAAATTCTTTGAATACAAGCGGAGTGTCTTACCATCGAAGAAAAATAGTTTCAATTTAGAGACATGGTAAGAACATGTTGAACAAAAATTCAAACCAGTGTGTGTGAATACTTGAAAGTATATAGAAAAGACAATACGCAAGTATTTATCTTTGGAAACACACGGTTTGTTTATCAATGAAGCACAAAAATAAAATGAAAACACTTAAAATCACACTTTCAAATTATAAAATCTGTTTAAGAATCGGGAAGTGGTTTGAACATTTAAGAA
Source organism: Arctium lappa (assembly GCA_023525745.1). Lineage (NCBI taxonomy): Eukaryota > Viridiplantae > Streptophyta > Magnoliopsida > Asterales > Asteraceae > Arctium > Arctium lappa. The sequence goes on from CM042057.1 coordinate 49,230,549, forward strand.
CATGTTTTCTGTACCTGAAAGTTGTCCATCTTTCAGATATATGTGAGATTAAGATAAGAAGTTTACCTTGTCGCTCAATCTTAAATCTCCGAAAGTCAGCTGTAGTCATGTAGATATGATCATGTCAGCTTCTCTCATCCTGTAAGTCTCAAAGTCTAGTCAAAAATTTATTCACAAAATTTATTCGAAAATAAACGACGTAAAACAGTAAAACAATTATAGAACGAGTTCTGATCAGAAGTAATCAGAAATCATTGTCTTACTCCTTGTTACTTATAAGCTCCCCCTAAAATCATGCATTGCAAAAATTTTGTCAGTTAAGTATAATGCAGAAATTAGTTTTGCTCCCCCTCAAATGAATGTAGATCATTTAAAAATCTTCTCTAACTCCCCCTGAGATCATGAGCAAACCATTAAAGTGCAGGTATCCTTCAGATATAAAGATAAAGAAAATGATGAAAAATAACAATACGTAACTTTAGTAGGTAATAACTGATTATGACTTCAGATTTAACACACCAAGCTTAGAGATAAGAAAATTAAATCTCTTTTCATCTAAGGGTTTGGTAAATAAATCTGCAAGTTGATAATCTGTTTTTACAAAATAAAGTTCAATTGTTCCTTTTTCTACATTATCTTTGATAAAGTGATACCTTACATCAATGTGTTTGGTTTTGGTGTGTTGGACAGGATTAGCAGATATGGCAATCGCGCTCTTCGAGTCACAGTATATCGGAATTTTGTCATATTTGAATCCAAAATCTCGTAGCTGTGTTCGCATCCACAAGACTTGAGAGCAGCAACTGGCAGCAGCTACATACTCTGCTTCAGCAGTCGATGTGGAAACGTATAACTGTTTCTTTGAAGCCCAACTAACGAGCTTGTCTCCAAGAAATTGAACGTGACCAGATGTACTCTTTCTGTCCAACATACACCCTGCATGATCTGCATCTGAATATGCAGTCAGTTGAAACCCAGTATCTTTAGGATACCACAAACCAAGGTCTGCAGTCCCCTTCAGATATCTAAAAATCCGTTTGACAGCGGCCAAATGGGATTCTTTGGGATCAGCTTGATATCTAGAACATAGACATGTTGAAAACATAATATCTGGCCTACTGGAAGTTAAATACATCAACGATCCTATCATACCTCTGTAGGTTCTAACATCAACACTTTTTCCCGAAGGATCAGTGTTGATCTTAGTTCCTGGTGCCATCGGGGTGCCAATAGATTTGTGATTTTCCATTTTGTACTTTCGAAGAATGTCCAAAATGTACTTAGATTGATTTATAAAAATCCCCGTAGAAAGTTGTTTAACTTGTAATCCGAGAAAGAAATTCATCTCTCCCATCATACTCATTTGAAAACGTGACACCATGAGGTTAGAAAAGTTTTTACAATATTTTGGATTAGTAGAACCAAATATTATATCATCAACATATATCTGAATAAGTATAATATCAGCTTTTTCTTTTTTGATGAATAAAGTAGTGTCGATCTTACCTTTTGAGAAACCAGACTTGACCAAGAATTTTGATAATACATCATACCAGGCTCGAGGGGCTTGCTTTAATCCATAAAGGGATTTGTCCAAGATATAGACATGATCTGGCTTGTCTTGATTAACGAACCCTTCTGGTTGAGACACGTACACTTCTTCTTTAAGAATGCCGTTCAGAAAGGCTGTTTTCACATCCATCTGAAAGACTGTGAAGTTCTTATGAGCGGCGTAGGCGAGAAACATTCTGATTGCCTCTATGCGCGCTACTGGAGCATATGTCTCATCATAATCGATACCTTCCTCTTGCCTGTAGCCTTTGGCAACAAGTCTAGCTTTGTTTCTGATGACGACACCATCTTCATCCTTTTTGTTCTTGAATACCCACTTAGTGCCGATCACGGTTTTGCCTTCTGGTTTAGGAACCAGTCTCCAAACATTTAGGGCTTCAAACTGATTGATCTCTTCTTGCATTGCAGATACCCAGTCCGAATCAGCAAGAGCCTCAGATACTCGAGTTGGCTCAATCTTGCTGAGGAACGAGTCATGCATACACTGATTAAGAGTCGCTGACCTTGTCTGAACAGGCTTGTCAACATCTCCAATTACTTGATGTAATGGATGGTCCTTGGTCCAACGATGCTCATGTGGGAGTGGAATAGATAAATTCTGAACATGATCATCATCTTGAAATCCACTTTCAAAATCTTTAGTTTGAATCACAAGAGGGGGGTTTTCAGTTGAAGTCTCAGTTGCAGAAGTATCAGTTGGTATAGCAAATTCAAGCTGTTGAATAGACAATGTATTACACCCAACTGAAACAGTTACTTCTGACTCAACATTTGCATGTGCATCTTCAACTGTAGGAGTAACAATAGGAATATGAGTTTCAGACTGAACGGGGGATACTTGTTCAGTAATGACCTCTGAAGTGACTGGATGATTGCAAGTTGTGTCTTCAGACCTGTCAGTCACATCAGATTTAGGTATATTAGATCCTAGAAACTCATCATAAAAGAATTCAAATAACAAATCTAAATCAGTTAAATGTGAAGTAGATGTAGAAGCGTTATCCGAATTTGTCGCTGTAGACACAGGTTCTAGACTGATCTGCCCAGAAGCTAATACACCAGTGATAACGGGTTCTGAACTGTTTTGATCAGAAGCCATATCTTCATCAAATGTGACATTGACGCTCTCCACAATTGTCTTTAACTTCTTTAGATAAACCCGATATGCAGCAGATGTTGAAGAATAACCGATAAAAATGCCTTCGTCCGCCTTAGCACTGAATTTGTTCAGACTCTCTTTATCGTTAAGCACAAAACATTTACACCCAAATATTTGAAAATATTTGATAGTAGGTGTTCTGTTGTTAATCAGCTCATATGGAGTCTTTTGAAATCGGCGGTGTATCATGGAACGATTTTGCGTATGACATGCAGTTGACACAGCTTTCGCCCACAAGAATAGAGGTAGATCCGATTGACTAAGCATAGTCCGAGCGGCCTCGACTAGCGTCCTATTACGTCTTTCTACTACTCCATTTTGTTGAGGGGTTCTAGCAGCAGAATACTGATGTGAAATCCCAACTGAATCGAGATATTCATCAATAATCTTGTTCTTGAATTCTGTGCCATTGTCAGTTCGAAGGAACTTGATTTGTCGCTGCAATTTCACCTGGGTCGTTTTTAAGAATAAAATGAGAACTTCCGGTGTCTCATCTTTTGAACGAAGAAATTTGACCCACGTGTATCTGGAGTAATCGTCCACAATTACCAACACATATTTCTTACCACCCAAACTCTGAGTTCTCATTGGTCCACATAAATCCATGTGTATCAGTTCTAACGGAGAACTAGTGCTTGGTTCAGGCTTCGGTTTGTGTGCGGCTCTCTTCATCTTACCCTTCTCACATGCTGCGCATAAGTGTTCTCGTTCGTATTTCAGCTCAGGAAGTCCCTTTACCAACTTCCCACGAACCAGCTTGTTGATGTAACGAAAGTTCAAGTGAGATAACCGTCTATGCCAGAGCCAACTTTGTTGCTGTGTAGCTTTTGTCATCAAGCATACCTGATTGTCAATCTGAACTTTGGACAAGTTGATGGTGTAGAGGTTTGTCTTTCGATGTCCACCCAAGAGTTCCGTGCCGTCTTCAGTACGAACCGAGCAACTCTTGGACTTGAAGTTAACCTCTAACCCTTTATCGCAGAATTGACCTATGCTGAATAAATTGTGCCCCAAGCCTTCGACATAGCTCATTTTACTGATCGTTATCTTGTCTTGAATGATATCACCATATCCTAGAATAGGTGAAAGCTGATCGTTTCCAAATCTGACATTGCCACTGAATTTCTCTGTATAGTTAGACAATAAAGCTTTTTGCCCAGTCATATGCTTGGAACATCCACTATCCAAGTACCACATATGCCAGGTCTGCAAGAGAAATTAGGCAATAACAATTTTAGGTACCCATTTAAAAACGGGCCCTAACGGATTAGCACAAGATTTTGGTATCCACTTGAAAATGGATCTTCTGTTCTTTTGAAAACTTTGAAAAACATTTGATCTCGAAGAATTAACATGATAAGATCCATACCAATCAGAAGAATCATGAGAATAAGCAAAGTCAGTTTTTCGATAATTATGATGAAATTTAGTAGTAATAAGAGATAATTGAATCAACTGCTTTATTGAGTAACACTTGTAAGAAGTTACAAGGTTTTGTTTATGAGAAGCACATTGATCAACTACATCAGAATCACTACTAACAGATTTAGTACAAGAACTATCAGTAACTGATTCAGCTATCTCAGCATCCTTCTGTTTTGGTCTCCATTTGGATTGAGCTTTCAACTTTTTCTTCTTTAAATCTGAAACATAAGATGTAGATTTATTAGGAAAAATAGATTTCTTTGACTGAGGTTTCTTTTGTTTACCAGTGTATTTCTGTTTCTGTAATCGCTGCTTCTTATGTTTCTTACCATTAGCATAATAATCAGCAGTTACAGAAACTTTGTCATTACTAACACCACTTGGTAACACTTTGTCATTTTCAAGACAAGTAGAATGATCAGAAAGTTTAGAATGAATGTCAAACATATTAGATTCTTCCATGCTCCCATCATCAGAATTAAAAGAATCATTTGCAGACTCAAATAAGTCATCAGAATTATCAGAGAAAATTTGAGGTTCCTTTGAAACTGTAGAACACTTTGTTGATTTTTCTTGAAAAACAGTGTTCTTTATAACTGTAGAAAACACATTTTGTTCTATATCAACCAAAAGTTTTTCATCAGATAAAACATTTTCAAGTTCAACTATTTTGCTTTCAAGAATAGATGTAGGAACATAAACCTTTGCAATCGCAGGTTTTGCCTTCATCTCAGATGCGAAATAACTAACAAAATAGTCTTTTGAAAGAACTTTCGGTGTTTCTGAAAGATAACTATCATTTAACTTGACATAGTTAAATGGTAGTTGCATTTTCTTTTTATTCTTTCTGTTTTCAGTTTCTTTGGCCTCATCTTCATCTGACAATTTGGTAACAAATTTGGGTTTCAAATGAATATTTTTACCAGCACATGAAAGAAAATCATAGTTATAAAGTGCCGGCTGTTTTCTGATAGCTTTCTTAAGATAATGAGGGTTGTTAAAACCAAGTCCCCATATTTGCTTGACATCAACCTCTTCATTAGGAGCATTAAGAAAAATGGTTTGATCTGTTTGACCTATTTTATAAAGTTTAACTTCCAGATCATTTACCTTCTTGTTCAAATTCTTGTTTTCAACCTGCAATTTATAAACAGTTAGTGCAGATTCGTTTTTCTCAAACTCATATTTATTTACTTTACCTTCAAACTCAGAAATCTTCTTTTCAAAATCATCTACTTTAGATTTAGAATCAGAATCAGATTTGCGTAAAGAATCAATCAGATCTTTGTTTGAAATAACAGAAGTATTAAGTTCAAAGATCTTCTTGTTCTTTTTAGCAACCTTTTCCTTTTCATTTTTCAGATTATTTTGTAAATTTTGAAGCTCAACCACCATGGTTTCCAATTTGGTAATAAAATCTTTTGGAGTTAAGTTTAATACCTCATTAACTGCCTCATCATCTGAATCATCATCTTTTTCTTCTTTGCCCATGAGACAGATATGAGTATTTTCTTCTTTCTCTTCACCTTCATCCTCAGAATGATCCAACCAAAACTCATCTTCAGCCATTAGAGCAATACCAGCTTCCTGTTGTCTTGCCAAAAGCAACTTGTTCTGATAGTACTGAGAGTTGCAAACTTTCGGCTTTCGACAATCTTTAGCATAATGACCCAACTTGCCACAATTGTAGCATTTGATTGAATCAGTTGCTGGCTTCTCAACAGCTGTGTAATCATTTACAAATTTCTTTTTCTCATCCGGTTTCTTGTCCACATATCTTTGCTCTTCAAATCTTTTTCCTTCCACCCTTTCCCGGTGTTCATGGTTCTTGGAACTCGAAGAAGAATACCTTTGAGAATTTGATCCCGGCTTCTTGTAGAATTTCTTTTGAAAAGCATGAGTCAATAAGATCATGGTCTGTTTCAGACTTTCTCCATCATCACCATCTGATGCAGATTCAGATTCAGAACTAATAAGAACTTTCTTCTTCTTCTTTTCTTTCTCCTTCTCTCCTGCTACCAACGCAATAGGTTCAGAAACTATTTCTGCTTTCTTTCTCTCAGCTCTCTTTTCCTCCACTTCTTCTTCATTCTGCTTAAGAGTCTCATACACTTCATGTAAAGGAATGTCATTGAGATCCTTCATTTGCTTCATCCTACGAGTATGCTTTTTCCATTCAGGTCGTACAATGCTAAGGAATTTGACATTGTTTTCTATCTGCTTCTTTGTCACTTTATTCTTTGTTAATTCATTCAGAAGCACAGTAAATCTTTCATATGTCTCTTCCAAACTCTCATTCTCTTTGGCCTTGAATTCCTCGTAACGATTGATGCAGTTGGCCACTTTTATCTGATTCCCGATCTTGGAACCCATCATCATCTTTTCCAAATGATCCCACATCATTTTAGCAACATGCTTGTAACTATCAATCTTGATGTAAATATCATTTGGAATGCTTTGGAGTAAAATAGATCTCGCTTGCTTGTCAGCTTTGTACCTTCTTTTCTGTTCTTCAGAATACTGAGAAAATTCCACTTTAACAAGTTCTGTCTTTTCTTTTCTTTCCTCATCCTCATGTCCATTTTCAGATTCATCATTAACAGGTACTCTAACCATGATAGGTTCCATAGGACCATTTGTAATTGACTCCAGAATATTCTCTCCATTTGCATGTCTGTCTAAGAAATCCAGAAAGAGATCCTTCCATTGTTCATACTCTCCTTTGAACAGTACAGGAGGCTTCACATCAGTACCGATTGAAAGCGCATCTTTGGAAGTCATCTTCTTTGACATGTTTGATTAATATATCAAATAAGAAACTAGAACTGATCGTTAGTCCAAAATATGAAATCACAAGAAAAATCTTGAATACTAGAAAAATCAGAAAATTCGAAAAAAAAATGACTAATTATCAGAACTCGCAAATCACTATTGAACTCGCAAGCCCTAAAACTCGCAGACTGAAGAACTCGCAGACTAAGACTTGCGCGTTCTATAAATTCTCAACCAAACGCGCAGACAAACTCGCAAGTAAACTCGCAGATATTTGCGCGTTTTGAGAAACTCGCAAGAAATACGCAGATCAAACTCGCAGATAAAACTCGCAGATCGACGAAACTCGCAAGTGCCTAAACTCGCTAAAGACTATTCACGCTGAAACTCGCAGATTGAAGCGTGCGCGTTTCCCAAACTCGTACGTCGAAGCTTGCGCGTTTAAACCAAACTCGCTAGCTACTCTTGCGCGTTTCAACACTTAGAATTATTTCTTGAATCTTCAAATTCGCAGGTCGATGAACTCGCTAACTACTGTTCCTTCTCAAACTCTCAAGACGAAGAACTCGCAAATCACTATTCCTTCTGAAACTCGCTAGCTTCAATTAGCGAGTTTGTAGAACTCGCTGGCCACTACTAGCGCGTTTCGCCGAACTCGCAGACATCAACTAACGCGTTTTTAAAACTCGCTAGTCGTTACTTGCGCGTTTTGACCAAAATTGATTCCTTCAGCTTGCGTGTTCTAGCTGATGAACTAGCGCGTTTCACGAAGAATTTGCGCGTTTGAGGGATCTAGCGCGTTCTTCCTTCTGTCGACCCAAAAACGAATTTTTCATCTGAATTCGAACTAAACTTTGTCCAATTGATCTGTAACTTTGAATTGATGCTCGATTACAGTGCTAGAACATACTACAACTCAAGAAACTTACAAACAATCACTTACAATACAAAAAGATCGATGAAACAGTGAAAAACAACTCGTGTAACATAACTCGACCAAAATCACAAATTCGATTGAAATTACAGTGCAATACGAAAATTAAAGTACATAGACTCGATCTAATACACTTTTCGATCAAAACCTAATCAAAATCTGCTCCAAAAACTCACAAAAACTCAGAATTTCGAGTTTTCTGCTCATGAACAGTGACGAACTCGTTTCTTGATTTTCTTGAATCGATTTCACCTTTTGGATCTGCTCTGATACCAATTGTGTGTTCCAAATTCTAGTTTCTAATCAATATTAATCAAACAAACAAGATTAACAACAACAATTACCTGTTTGATTTCTTTCAATTCAATTCTTTACACTTTCTCTCTCTAGAATTCTCTTTTTCTCTCTACAATCTGAATCCTTCTCTCTTCTTCTATCTTTTGTCACTTTTCTCACTAATTAAAATACAAAAAGAAAAACTATTTATACTACCCTCTAAAACAAGGAAACAACAAATACAAATACATTGACTTTTATTAAGAGACTTTGACTTTTAATGAGATTTGACTTTAGCAGCTTTGACTTTCTCAACTTTGACCTTCAGTATTCTTGATCTTGTATCCAACAGATTTATGCTCTAACAGAGATAGATACACATATGACTCAGGATCGTCCCTGAAAAGCAAACCAAACAAAACCAAGTTGCTCGACTATAGATAGGAATTTATTAGTTTATGGACATGAACTATCTCTAGATTTTGGAGAGATTAGATCAAACAAAATCTAATAATGCGACCTAAAGTGTACTGATTGTTTGTAGCGTGATAGGCGGGTTTGTACCCACCTAAAATTTGACTTACAAGAAAACTCGACAATGTTTGGTATGCAGAATAGGGTAGAACAGGACATAACATACTTGTCCCATGTTTGGCGTGTCCTTATGTGGAACACGCTAGGACTAGATAGAACCCAAGTGGAACACGCTTGTTCCCTCTAACACCCCTGCAACTAAGTTGAACAAAGAAAATATGTACCAAAATACCTCTGAAAATGAAAACCTAATCTCGCATCACGCCTCCATATGAATCAGTTCTGTCTTAAGTTCGTTCTTCAAATTGATCGGCTCAGGTAACAAATTTTTTTTGTGAATCAATTTCTACTGACTTCTTAATCGATTTCTACCATGATTATATCGATTTCTACATGATCGATTTCTATTTAATCGATTTCTACCATAATTATATCGATTTCAGCCCATGATTCTTGTTAATCCACATCTATTTAATCGATTTCAGCCCATGATTTTTTTTAATCGATTTCCACCACAGATTCTTCTAATCGAGGGCATCTAATCGATTTCTACCACAGATTCTTCTAATTGAGGTAACGATTTCTGTACTTTGGTCGATTTCTTACACAGTATTTTGGTCGAGTTCAGTCGATTTCTGTTTTATCGATTTGTTCTCATTTGTTTCATTGATATCAAATTCTGTAGTTTGGTTGATTTCTTCTCATCGATTTCTTGTAACAATCGATATCAATTTCTGTTTTAACATCTACATTATACACCATAGAGGTTCTGTTTTAACATCACATTATACATCAATTTCTTGTTTGAATTTTTTTGTAGTGTTAGAGCCTTTCTTAATGTAGAAACTCCACTTAAAAATATGAAGTTTATATTGTTTATGTCACTATTTTTGAATCAACAAAGCTTATGTTTATGTTTTTTGCTTGGTATTAACATCACAGTATACACCATAGAAGCTTATGTCACTGTTTTTGAATCAACTTGCATTAAAATGGTTTTTGCTTGGTATAAAATTACCATTCCCTTTTAACATAACTTTGGTATATGTTTATCCGGTTTGCTTTTAATAATTTTGAATATGATTGAATCCGTTTTAACATTAGATTTCTCTACAACTCATCAGGGGTAAATTGATCATTTTAACAAGTCCTGTCATGTTATGTCCAACCATATCATGTCGCACCAAACGCTGGACACCTTTCCTGTTCTGTCCTGTCCTATCTGCATACCAAACCCACCCATAAGAACCCTTTTGTGGGTCCCATGTATTCTTTTTAACATCAGATATTTAATTGAACTATTGAAGTACCTCATACATACATAAATAAAAAACTAATTTAAATGTCATTTCACATGAAGTTCAAGATAAGAACCGAGGTTTTTGTACAAGAACCTAAAAAGGATGAGGTTCTTAAATAACTATCCACAACGGTAGTTCCTACAAGCCAATTCACTTTTTCCTTATAAGAACCATGCATTGGAGATGCTCTTACTATGATAACACATAGACCCCACGACCCACTATCCTATCCTTTCTGATAGCCGATTAATGTGCATGTGATCATGCACATCCAATAGTTAGAGATAATCTTGTTTCTGGATAGAATTTTATGGTATTTATCTCTTTCTTGGATAAGCTCATGGGATGGATTTATATATGATGCAGGGTAAATATTACAGATCATGTGAAAAACACCATTCATTATGGTATCAGAGCCCTACCTATTTTCTGCCATCCCGTCCCTCTCACGATAATAAGACGACTGCAATGACGGGTGAAACACCATCGTCCGACACAACACCACCATCTTCTTCCTCCTCGTTTCACCCTGCTCTTGTCGTATCAAAAATCCGAACCTTTATTCCTATTACTCTAGAAATTGAAAAAGGTTAGTATGCATCATGGGCATAATTGTTCAAGATCCATGCCACTGCCTATCAAGTTCTCGATCACATCATTCCTCCCTAAGATACCTCTATCGATCCCACATTATGGAAACATCTCCATGCAATAGTTCAACAATGGATTTGCAGCACGATCTCCTCAGATCTCCTTCAAACCATTCTCGAACCAAATTCAACAGCCCAAAAATCTTGGGATCATCTTCAAAACGTGTTTCAGGATAATAAGCATTCTCGGGTTGTGTCGCTCGATACTCAGTTTACACATCTTCGACAAAGTGATTTTACCTAGGTCTTTGTTTACTGTCAACAACTCAAGGTCTGATCAACTCGCCAATGTAGGCGCACCGATCTCTAACCATTGTCTTGTCCTCCAACTAGTTGCAGGTTTGTCGGATGCTTACGATGGAGCCGTTACCATCATACAATGGTTTGACCCGCTCCATCCGTTTTATCGAGCCCAGAGCATGCTCACACTAGAAGAGTCTCAGAAGACAAATCCGTCGACGCACACTTCGATCACCTCGCCGACGACGCTGGTCGACGTACTATAGGCCGAACTTCCACCATCTTGTGGAGCGTGCTACGAACCTCTCGGCAACTCGGGTTTTCCACAACAGAGTTTTCGACCTTTCCGGGTAGGGGGAGAGGACGCGACTACCGTGGTCGAGGCGGACAAGGATATCGGGGTCACGGGTATGATCCAAATTTTCAGCTCCACGCTCCGTGGTAGAACCCATGGCAGCACCCACCTTGGTCAATCCCTCTGTGTCCATACCCCTACAACAAGCCCGACTCCTTCATGGCAGTATCGGCCACTGAGGCCTACTGTAGATCTGGGCCTCCTAGGTACATGACCTCCAACACGCTTACTACTTTGAGCATCAACCCCAATACGTTCCTACAAAAATTGAATCCACGGTACATACAATGACACTCAACCCACCAGGAGGCGATTGGTACATGTATACGGGCGCATCCTCTCACATCATATTGGACCCATGTACACTTTCTCATCTTTTTAATAAACCTTTACCCGATCGTATCATCGTTCGTGATGGAAACTCATTTCCAATTACGGGAACATCTATGACATCTTTCCCAACTTAGTATCCTCCATTCAAATTAAATAATGTTTTAGTCGCCCCAAACTTGATTAAAAATCTTGTATCGGTTCGGTAATTCACCAAAGACAACTCCATTTCCATTGAATTTGACCCTTTAGGCTTTTCTGTGAAGGATCTAATGCAGGTTCATCTAGTTATGCGGAGTGACAGTTCTGGCACCCTCTACCAATTCAAGTCAAGCGTATCTTCACTTCCAACCGCGTTTACTGCCATCTCCTCTTCTGTTTGGCACGACCGCTTGGGCCACCACGATGATTAAGTTTTAAACAATCTCATATATTCTAGTATGATTTCTAGTTTAAAGCATTCTAGTTCATGTATTTTCCATTCTTGTCAATTAGGAAAACATAATCAGTTACCATTTTTTCCGTCTACTTCTTTATCTACTTCACCATTTGAAATTATTCACAGTGATATTTGGACCTCTCCTGTATTAAGGTTTGGTGGATACATATATTATTTACAATTTCTTGATGACTTATCCAATTTTGTATGGACTTTTCCCCTTGCTCAAAAGTCACAAAGAGTTTCAATATTTCAACATTTTGTGCTTATGTACGACTCGATTTAATCGCAACATCAAAAAATTCCAATGCGACAATGGTGGCGAATATAATAACATAGAATTTCATCAGCTATGCTCGAAGTGGACATTCATCTTCGTTTCTCTTGTCCGTATTCGTCATCTCAAAACGGAAAAATCGAACGCAAAATACAAACACTTAATGAAATTGCACGCACCTTAATCCTTCACTCAAAAGCACCATCCTCTTTTTGGCGCTATGCTTTCCAAATCACTACCTATCTCCATAACATTCTCCCAAATAAACATCTCACCTTCAAGTCCCCTACCCAATATCTGTACTACAAAATTCCGTCTTACTCCCTTTCTCCGAGTTTACGAGTGCTTGTACTTTCCTTACAATCCGGCCTTTACCATCCACAAACTCCAACTCCACTCTACTCCATGTGTTTTCTCGATTTCCCACAATATCATCGTGGGTATCATTGCTTTGACCTATCATCCAAGAAGTTCATTGTCTCACGACACGTGACTTTGACGATTCTGTGTTCCCATTTTCAGAATCCTCCAATCCACTCGACACGTACACGTTTCTAGATTCTGTTGTGTCCCATTATTTAGACTTCATCTTGACAGTCCGTCTATGGGAACAGTCCCGGAACCAGCTCCCCGCACTCCTCCTACGGGTTCGCCCGAAACCCCTAGACCCATATTGACACTCGCCCGCCCTACTCCACAAATACCACCCCTACACCCCATGACCAGATGTAGCAAGGAGGGTATATCAAAACCCAATCTCCGATATGCTCTACACATCATTCACCAATCCATCTCGCCCCTTCCGTCCTCTCACATCGATGCCCTCTGTGATCCTAATTGGTCCGACGTTATGAACGATGAGTATAAGGCACTAATTCAAAACGATACTTGGGAACTTGTACCTCGTCCCCATAGGGTTAACATTATTCGGTGCATGTGGATTTTTACACATAAGTTTCGTGCTAACGAGGTACTCGAGCGCTATAAGGCTCGTTAGGTTGTTAATGGAAGGTCTCAACAGGTGGGCGTGTATTGCCATGAAACGTTTAGTTCGGTGGTCAATTCTGCAACTATACGTACTGTTTAAGCATTGCTCTGTCTAAAAAAGAGGGCATTCATCATATTAGTCCCAAAATGGAAGTGAATAACAATCAAATCAATCACAAATATCACTTGTATTGAATTGACATCAAGATTACAACTTTCTCTCTCTACAATCTCTCTCCCTACAATGAATTCTCCAATATGAGATCCTCCAATATGCTAGATACAATACTACAAAGACAAAACACTATTTATACATACACCTATTACAAAGGAAACTAACTTAACTAACAAAGACATTGACTTTCTATTTAAAGGCTTTGACTTTGACTTTCTCCTTTAAGCATTTTGACTTTGACTTTCACTCTTTGAGGCTTTGACTTGAGACTTTCGTCTTCAATCTTGATGATCTCGGATACAACAATATTTGCTCCAACAATCTCCCCCTTTGGATTCGAGATCATTCTTAATTTTTTTTGATAATCTCCCCCTTTGTATTAACTTGCCCTACTCAGGTAGTCGAGATCATTCTTGAAAAGAATTTCAGCTTTAACGAAAAATTTCCCCCTTCTTTGGAATGTCTTCAGATATTAACAGTCTTCCTCAAAGTCTGTAACAATCTCCTCTTTTCAGATAAACTTTAGTAAATTCAAAAATTCATTCTCCTCCTTTGAAATCAAAATGTCTTTAAACATCTTAAACAATAATCTCCCCATTTCTTAATTGATATCGTCTTTAGAAAAGAGATTATTTTCAGCTTTAGCTCACTTTTCTTTTTCAAACAAACTTCAAAGAAAATTTCTAAAATCTTCAACAAACTTTCAGAATTCGTTGAAACAATGCATTATGACTGTCTTTCTTTCTTTGAATATGCTTTTTCATTCTTTATTTTTTCTCCCCATAAATCATTTGTTGATAACTTCTCCCCCTTTTTGATTAATGTGAGCATTAACATCATCAAAACTTTGCAAGAAATGCATTCTTAGAATTACTTCCCAGTATCATCATCTGATCTCTCCACTGATATAGTAACATCCGTCAATTCATAAATGATTCCGAATCTTTTCAAATTCAGAATTAAGTGTAACCTGAATCAACAAATGAATCAGTTAAAAATGCCTGTAAGTAGCACGAAGCCACTTAGTACAACAAATGTACTGTATAAGGAGTTATATTGATGTTCACTCCCCAGGGCTTCCATTCAATCATCGAAAAACAGAAGGTAATTTCTATGAATGTTCTGACAGAAAAACGAATTTTCTGTGTGTACGTGCTTGTGTATGAAAGAATTTAAGCATTTTATGCTTTATCAGTCTCAAATTGTGTAAACTGTTGAGATAACAAGAAGTTTTCCATGACTCAATGTGCATGATCTAAGTGTGAAGGTGGGGCAAGCTTCCTTCTGTTTCAATATCCAAATCTTCTGAGTGAAGATCATATAGCATATGTGCTGCGTCTCCAAGAAAAATTGAAACGTTTCCTTGTTAAGAAAGAAATGAGTAGCTAGTGGGGTTAAAATCAAGAGTTGGCATGGGCTCACTGCATGTTTCAATGATGTTCACGAAAGAATTATGAAATAATCAGTAATGTGGTTGCCCAAATCAGAAAATAGTTGATGCAGAGTTCTCATATTCTTTTAACTCTGTTTGCTCACCCTTTGTCTATTTTTCATTTCAGCTCACTTTTAACCAAACTCTCTTTTACATTTTACCGCTCATCACAATGAGAAAAACTCCACCGTTTGAGTTATCTCCCCCACTCTTTGATGTATGACCCCTCGCCTCTCGATCACTCAAGAATAACTTCTTGGGTAGGAAACACTGGTTATCGTGAATCCATAGAAGTTCTTTAAGCTCACACATTGAAAAACATTGAAAAACGAGTCCTGATCTGATTTGATCAGAAGTGAATATTGCAGTAAATATCGAGTTCTAAACTGATGTGTTTATGAGTTATCAACTCCCCCTGAAAATATGCATTAAGAAAAATTTATCAGTACAAATCATATTCAAATATTCTAACCCCCTTGATAATTGATCATCTTTTCTTAGTACTCACTTCCCCTGAAATCATGAGCAAACCTTCAGTGTAGATATCTTTCAGAATGGAAAGTTAAAGACATGAAGAAAATTATAAACCAAACTGTACAACGCAAATACGAATTCTCTAAAAATCATGTTTTAAGATTCATCATGCCTAATTTTGAAATCAGAAAATTAGATATCTTTTCATCTAACGACTTAGTGAAAAGATCAGCAAGCTGATAATCCGTGTTTACAAAGTACAACTTGATCGTACCTTTTTCAACATGGTCTTTTATAAATTGATATCTCATATCAAATGTGCTTCGTCTTGGTATGTTGGACAATGTTAATGCATGGGTTTAGATCATTTGTTATTTGACTTTCATGTTTGACTTTATTCCTTGTAAGCTTGTTTAGAGGTCAAGGGATGTTTGACCCTATATAAGCATTTGTTTCTTTGTTTAGTAAAAGTGATGTTGTATGAGAGTAGTGTGAGAACATTGTATGAGAGATCATTCCTTGTAAGACTTGTGACTAATAGACATATGACTTTCTCTCTCTAGATTCTCTCTCTACAATCTTGTGCTAAATTATGTGATTCAATTGTGTCTTGCTTGAATCTTGGACTTACATTTGGTATCAGAGCCGACCATCATATTTTGAATGGATTAAAACATATTGATTTGATCGATTTTTCAAATCTTGGACGAACACGCAGGACTGTATCTGGAAACTCACTAGGGATTCGAATTTTTGTTGTTAAGGCGATTTTGTTGCAAGAAAATGGATTCTTAGTGTTCGATTTGTATTTTTAGAACTTTCTTGTTTAGATTTGATCACGAAATTCGCACTAATTCACATGTAATTTTGAATTTTTGTGAGTTTTGGTTGAAAGTGAGTTCAAACACTGTATTGATCAATTCACTGTAATTTTGTTGTTTCTAGTCATTTCTTCGTATTAGAAAAGTGTTCTAATTGTAAGTGTGATCAATTCTGTGCAATTTCAAGCTTTAATTGCAGGTTTTAAAAATTTTGATCGAAATTCCTTGTGTGTTACTGAAGAACACGCAAGATCTAGAATTCGCGCAAGCATCATACTGAAGAACACGCACGTTGAAGAACAAGCAAGTAGTGAAGAACGCGCACAATGAAGTGTTTTTGTGTTTGTATGTTTTCTGCGAGTTCTTGATCAGAACGCACAAGGCTCAGTCTGCGAGAAGTAGGAACGCGCACAAGCTTCTTTGCGAGTTTTGCTGTTTGTTTCATTGATCTGCAAGTTCTTGTTCTGCGTGAAGTGTTTTGCGAGTTGTTATTTTGCAAAAGATATTCTAAGTATAGGAACGCGCAGAGTGATTGCGAGAAGTACCTCTTCAGAACGCGCACGCCTTGTTCTGCGCGAACCAAGAATGCACATACCTCTATCTATGCGAAATTTGTCTACAGTGTTCTGCGAGTTTTATCACTTAGAATTTTTTTTAAGTTTTTTATGTGTTGACCAACTTTGACTTTTCTAGTCAAGTGTGTTTCTGAATATTTTGGACGATCACTTCAAGCAAGCTTATTATTCAATATTTCTTCTCACTCAGATAAGATGTCAAGAGATTTGCTAAGTATGGGTTCCAAGTCTAAGCCTCCGGTGCTTCAGGCTGATGAATATCCTTAGTGGAGAAAAAGGATGATCAACTTCTTGAACAACCAGGACAAGAAGCTGATGAACTCTATAACTGATGGACCACACTTTCCTCATGTAACTGTAGTTAGAATCTCTGCAACTGATACAAACCCGGAAATTCCAGAAAGAATTGTTGCAAGAGACCCGATACAATATAGTGATCTTGATAAAGAACTGGTTGAAAGAGATGCTCAGGCTTTGACATTTTTGATTATGGCAGTTCCGAACGACATTTTCAACAGAGTTGATAGTAGAGACTCTGCAAAGGATATTTGGGATGAACTTGAGAAACAGTTTCAGGGATCTGCCAAATATATCAAGACAAAGAGAAACCAGAGCATCAATGCGCACGAGGGTTTCAAAGCAAAAGAAGGTGAATCATTGAGGGAAGCTTATGACAGGTACAACATCATTCTTAATGATCTAAGAAGGAATGGAGTTCAGAAATCTGAATCCGAGATCAACTTCAAGTTTATAAAGAATCTCCAACCGGAATGGGATGTCTATACCATTCAGATGCAGATAAATAAGGACATGAATGAGGAGAAATTGAATGATCTGTTTTGTGCACTGAATCAACACGAGGATAAAGTTAAGGAACAAGCAAATGTGAACAAGGAGTTGCTTCAGCTTAAAGATAAGCAGAAGAAAGTTGAAGATTCCTTAGCTCTTCTGGCACAAGGCAAAGGAAAGTTAATCAAGGGGAGTTCTGTTTCTGCTAAAGCGGCTAAGTAGAAAGCTTTTGTATCAAGTCTGGTTGAGTCGTCTGATAGCTCTGAGGTGGAAGTAGAAGTGGAATTTGAGGATGAACTGACCGAATTTGTTGAGAAACTTGCCCTACTGACTTCAAACTTTCATAAGAAGTTTGGAAGGAAGAAGTACTATAGCAAGCCAAAATCTGATTCTTATCGTTCTAGCAAATACAGAGGGAAGTTTGATAAGGACAAAAAAAGGAGAGATGAGAAGAAAGAGGAGAGGAGAGATGAGAAGAAAGAGGAGAAGAGAGATGAGGAAGATAAAGAGAAATCTGATAAGTGCTTTAACTGCGGGAAATCAGGTCATTTTGTCAGAGATTGTCCTGAGAAGAGGGTGAAAAACTATGAGTATTATGCCAAGAAGGCACAGTTGGCCTTGGCCAAAGCCTTGGAGAAGGGAAAAACTCTAAAAGCTGAAGAGGAAATATGGTTTGAATACTCTGATGATGATGATGAGGAAGTAAAGGTAAATCTGACTCAAGTTCATTATAACCTGATGGCTCATCTTCAAGAAGAATCTGACTCTGAGGTACACTCTCTCTCTGAAAATTCTGAAACTTTCTCTGAAAACAAAGAAGTTCTGAACTTGATGCCCCAATTAACTTTAATGAACTCTGAATTTCAATAGTTGAAGGAAAATTTTAAACAACAAAAGAGTACAATTCAGGGACATCAAGATCAAGCTTTGATCTATAAAACATCAGCAGCGGAAAGAAAAGAAGAGAAAAATGTTTTGAAACTGGACAAGAAAAATCTTCAAATGAAAATATCTGATTTACAAAAAGAATTGGTTTCATTGAAAGATAAAAATCTTGATTTAACACTAAAGTACGATATTGTATTGAAAGACCGAACTGAAGCGTATACTAAAATTAAAGAGTTGGAGGATTTGAATTTCAAACGAGGTCAGACAGAACAGACATTAAAGCTTTTAACGAATAATCAAAAGGATACTCGTTTTTACAAGGCTAAACCTAGCTTAGGTCTTTCGGATGTTGATGTTTTAAAGAAAGCACCCGGAAATCTTTATAATTTCAAAAAATCGGGTGATGCTCCTGTCGTTTTAATACCACACATCCTTGAGACTTTTTTCAAAACTGAGACTTCTTCACCTGAGATTCCTAAGATGAAGACGAAAGAACCTGTGGAAGTTAATTCAGAAATTCAAACTGATTCAGATACTCATGGTTTCAAATCTGTTAGTTTTAAATATGACGAATTAAATTCTTCTTATGATAATAAGAAGAAAACATTCGTTGAATTTGAAAATCTTTTCTCAAAAGAACCTGAGTTTTCTGAATCAAGTTCCATTTATGATATAACTGAAATGATTATATCTTGTTCAATCAAAGGGGACAAAGATGAGGAATCTCGTTCTCAAAATATGTCTGTTTCTGAAAATATTTCAAAAGTTACTGACCTTGAATGTCAAGCAGCCTTAAAAACAATTTCAGATTTAGAAAGGTAGTTTTCAACTCTCAACAACTTATTGTTGAACTGGAAGATGCAAATGAGAATTTTGGGATGGAATTAGACTCAAGTCTGATTTAAAATGAGACTTTACAAAAGGAAATCAGAAATTTAGAATCCCAAATTTTCAAACTTTCAAAAGGTAAAGAGGTTTGTGTTGATAAAGATTCTCCATCTTCTGAAAATCCAAGTGCTGATGTTCAGTCTAATTCTTCATCAATAGATACTTCAACTCCTAACATGATAACAACCTTAAAGATTTTAAAATCGTCAGAAAAGGAGTTAAGTGTTAATGAAGTAGGATAATGTTCGAAAACTAAATCCAATTTGGTTTCTAACATTTCTTCTAATTCTTCTTTTGAAAAATCTACCTTCAATGTTTCTAATACTGATTGTTCTTCAGATAACAAAGTGAAGAAGGCAGGTTTCAAGAATGGAAGGAAGCTGAAAGTGGACAAGGAGATGAAAGTTTCTGATAGTTTGAAATGTAATAGAGTAGTTAAAGCTTGTAATAATGGTTGTCAACGTTGTTTGAATAAAACACAAACTCTTTCCCAAAATGAGTTGTTGACGCAAGCTACTACAAAGTTGCAATGTTCTTACTGTCATGAAAGTTCATTTTCTTTGAAGCCAAAGTCTTCCAAGAAAAGAAAATCTGTTCAGTTTAAAAACAAGAAAACTTCTGCTCATTCCACTGTTAATCAAAAAGCTGAAGTTTATTCTCTTCATAAGAAAAACAAAGATTTTAAAATGAATAAAATAGATGACGTAAAATTTGTGTGGAAATGGATTCCTAAACCTGAAATTAAAGCACAAATTTTATCGAAAGGACCCAAATTTGAGTGGAGAATCAAAGGGTCGTCAGCTAATTTAAAGAAATTTAAACATACTAACAGGAAAGGACCCATATTCATATGGGTACCTAAAATTAAGTGACTGTTGCTTGCAGGATTGTCATGTGTGGATTATAGATTCCGGTGCATCGAGACACATGACAGCACACAAGCACCTGCTATTCGATTACGTTGAACATTATGCAAGATCAGTCAACTTTGGCAATGAGATGAAAGGTTATGTCAGGGGATATGGTGTAATAAAAAACAACATGATCTCAATTTCAAAAGTTCTGTATGTGGAGGGTATAGCTTATAATCTTTTCTCTATCAGTCAATTCACCGAAAAGAAATGCAAGGTTGAGTTTGATGAAAATTATTGTTACATCAAAGATCAAAGTGGAGCAGAATTAATTAAAGCTGGGAGAATGGGATTACTATACGGTGTTCATTTTCTGACTCTCAAAGCTTCAAAGCCAGTTTGTGTTATCTCTATTACTTCAATCGAGGAAAGTTGGTTATGGCATCGACGGTTATCTCATCAGCATTTCAGAGACTTGAATAAGCTGAGAACTCAAAATCTTGTCACTGACCTACCAGAACTGAAAATAGAACAAGGCTCACTTTGTTCTGCTTGTGAAAAAGGCAAGATGAAGAGAAGTTCTCATAAACTGAAGATGTTATCAAGTTGCACAAAATGTCTTGAGCTTATTCACATGGATCTCTGCGGACCTATGAGAACACAATCCATAAACGGTAAAAAGTATATTCTGGTCATGGTTGATGAATATTCCGGATATACTTGGTTAGAGTTCTTAAGGCAGAAATTGGAAGCTCCAAATCTGATAATCAAATTCATCAAGAAGATTCAAGTTCTTCTACAAAGCCAAGTTCAACAACTGCGGAGTAACAACGGAATTGAGTTCAAGAATGCAACGCTTGAAACTTATCTTGACTCTGTTGGCATCTCTCATAATTTCTCGGCTGCAATGACACCACGGCAAAACGGTGTTGTTGAAAGGAAGAACATAACTTTGGTAGAGGCAACTAGGACAATGCTCGCATATTCTGATCTACCACAGTTTCTTTGCGCTGAAGCAGTAGCAACTGCATGTTTTACACAAAACAGGACCATTATTAATAAACACTTAAATAAAACTTCTTATGAAATTATTAATGGTCGTAAACCAACTGTTAAATTTTTTCGTGTGTTTTGCTGCAGATGCTATGTGCTCAATGATAGAGAAAACCTATCAAAGTTTTAACCCAAAGCTGATGAAGGAATATTTATTGGATATTCGCTTCAATCCAAGGCATACAGAGTGTATAAAACCCGAACAAAGTCTGTTATTGAAAGCATCAATGTCACCTTTGACGAATTCAAGACAAGGACTTCTGAACACAACAGTTCAGAACTCGTACCTAAAGACAAAGCTTCTACATCAAGCAGTGTAGAACCTGAGCTACAAAAGACTAAGATTTCTCCAACCCTATCTGAATCTGATCTTGATTTGTTATTTTTCGACGCTTTTAATGATATAATTACTGAAGATAACAAACAAGAATATTTATTAAACACTAACACACCTACCACTAGTGCAGATATATCAGGACCATAGAAAGTAAATGGTGAAGCTTCAACAAGTCAAGTTCAAGCAGTTTCTGAAAATGCTACACCAGACAACTCATGTGATCTGCTTTCACCTTTGGTTGAACTAGCTTCTACATCTGATGTGTCAGGAGAAATTCTATTAGAAACTCCATATGAGGAAGCTAATCCATCACCATGTGCACAATGTCTAACTGCAACAGAATCTGATCTGCCTGCAGTATAAGATGAATTTGATGACACAAACAATCAGGCTGAGATTGATTTACTACCAAGCACTCACAAATGGACAAAGGCACATCCTTCCGGAAACATAATTGGTGATCCAAATGCGAAGGTGTCAACTCGATCTGCCACTGCATCTGCTTCTGCAAACTACTGTATGTTTGTAAACTTTCTCAGTAGCATGGAGCCAAAGAAGCCATCTGAAGCTCTAAAGGATCCAGATTGGATAAACGCTATGCAAGATGAGCTCAACGAGTTTAAAAGAAATGAAGTGTGGAGATTAGTACCGAGACCAAAAGACAAATCAATAGTTGGTACAAAATGGGTATTTCGAAACAAAAAGGACGAAGCTGGGATTATTGTTAGAAATAAATCTCGGTTAGTTGCGAAAGGTTATAATCAACAAGAGGGAATTGATTATGATGAAACCTACTCACCGGTAGCAAGGATAGAAGCAATCAGGATTTTTCTCGCATATGCTGCACACAAAAACATCAAAGTCTACCAGATGGATGTAAAGTATGCATTTCTGAATGGTATTCTACATGAGGAAGTTTGTGTGAGTCAACCTGAGGGCTTTGTTGATCCAAAGTTTCCAAACCATGTGTACGTTCTCGACAAAGCTCTTTACGGTTTAAAACAAGAACCTCGAGCATGGTATGAGACTCTAACAGTATATCTTACTAACTCTGGCTTCAGAAAAGGTACAAAGCTGAAGTCACTTCCATTGTTTCATTGAATGTAACATTTACGCTTTCCACAACTATCTTCGATTTCTTCAGGTAGACTCTATATGATGCGGATGTTTGAGAGTAGCTCATGAAAATCCCTTCTTCATATTTTGGACTGAACTTATTCAAGTTCTCCTTCTCGTTTAGCACATAACACCTGCATCCAAAAATATGGAAATGTTTAATGCTTGGTGTTCTATTATTTATAAGAGCATAAGGCGTTTAACCAAAACGAAGATGAATGATTAAACGATTTTGCGTATAACAGGCAGTAGAAACAACCTCAACCCACAATAATAGAGGTAAGATAGATTGGCTCATTGTTCGTGCAGCCTCAACTAAAGTCCTATTCCATCTTTCAACTACCCCATTCTGTTCAGGCGTTCTACCAGCAAAATACTGATGTGTTATCCCGACCGATTCGAGATAATCTTCAACAATTTTGTTTTTGAATTATGTGCCATTGTCTGTTCTAATCAGCTTCACTGTTCTCTGGATATCCACTTGGACACTTTTTTAGGAACGAGATGATGATATCAGGAGTCTCGTCCTTTGACCTTAAGAATTTGACCCAAGTGTCACGAATAATCATCCACTATCACTAAAACATATCGCTTGCCATTGATGATCTGCGTATGCATTGGACCACATAAGTGCATGTGCAGTAACTCCAAGGGATCGTTTGTATTCAGTTTAGGCTTAGGCTTATGTGAAGCTCTTTTGATCTCCCCCTTCTCACATGCGTCACATAGATGTTCTTTTTCATATCCCAACTCGGGCAATCCTTTGACCAAATTTCCCTTCACCAGCTTGTTGATATATCAGAAGTTGAGGTGAGACAACCGTCTATGCCACAACCAACTTTGTTGCATAGAAGCTTTAGAGAGTAGACACACAACGTTTGCAGGTTTGACATTGGATAGATTTATCGTGTGGAGATTTGACTTTCGAGTGCCGACCAAGAGTTCTTTCCCGTCTTCAGTCCGTACACAACATCTCTTGGCCTTGAAATTTACCTCTAAATCTTTGTCACAAAACTGTCCGATGCTGAATAAATTGTGGCATAGGCCTTCAACGTAACTCACCTTCTTTATCGTTTTGTTCTCCTGTACGACATCTCCATATCCCAGTATTGGCGAGAAGTGATCGTTCCCGAATCGTACATTTCCGCAAAATTTCTCTATATAGTTAGATAAAATATCTTTTCTCCCAGTCATATGCTTGGAACAGACGAAATCCAAGTACCACATACGACGGGTTTGTAGAAGAGAAATTAATCAACAACTGGTTTAGGTACCCACTTGTAAATGGGTCATTTCAGGCAAGTCTCAGATTTTGGCACCCAATGAAATTTGGGTCCACTTTGCTTTCTAAAACATTTGGACTATCAGAATGATATATATAATATGACCAAACCAATTTTTAGAAAACCTGTGATCAACAAAATCACTTTGTCTACAAGTAGAACAACGAATATTAGCACGAGATAATTGAATCAATTGCTGTATTGAATAAATCTTGCAAGGAATACAAGATTTTATTTATTTGAAGCAAATTGACCAATTACATCAGTACATTTATCTGTTGTCCTAGTACATTCAGAAGATGAAAATGATTTTGTTGACTTCGCAACTTTCTTTTGTCTCCACTCTAGTTTCACTTCACTTCTTTTCAATCTCAAATCTGAAACATAATATTTATGTGTGTTAGAAGTATGAGATTTCTGAGATTGTTTCTTCCTAGACTAACCGGTGTTTTTCCGTTTCCGAGAATGCTTCTTTTTCTTACCATCATCATAATAAGCACTTACAGGAACTGGTACATCAACCTTGGTTAATGATTCACCAACTTGGAACAGACTTGGTAATTCATCATAATTAACAACAAATTTAGAATGATCTGGAAGTTTTGCATTAAAATCAAACTTTTCGAAGCACTCATCTGAACATTCCTCAGAATTTAAGAACTCAACGTCATCAAACAAATCATCATCATCATCTAAAGATTGAGATGCACTTGAAGATTTAGGAAAGGGAAAAGTTCATAAAAACCCAACAAACTATTCCATTTTGAATGATTAAGTCCCTGAACTAATTTTTTGAATGGGAAAACCATTAAACTTTTTCATTTTGAATAATTAAGTCCCTGAACTATTTTTTTGAATGAAAAAACCATTAAACTTTTCATTTTGAATGAAAAAAACCATTAATTTTTCCTATTTTGAATGATTAAGTCCCTTGAACATTTTTTTTTCAATAAATTAAATCATCGAAATTTTTAAAAATTGGTTACTTAAATCATTTTAACTCAAAAAACTAGCTGTAACCGATTATCTTTTGATTCTTCCTTTTTTGATAGATAAAAAATAGATTAAAAAGAGGGAGATCGATGCCAGGGCAACAACGTGTTAGACGATATGGAGAACGAACAACGTTCTGGCAACAGAGAATGGTGAGACAGAGCGATACGATTATTTGTGAGGGGTTTTAATGGCATAGAATTTGAGAACGATAAAACTGATTTAGATTTGTTTTTAATTTAAAACTTTCATAGTCAGTTCCAGATACCTTTAAGAAAAAGGTAACCAATTTTTAGAAGTTTGATGGTTTATTTATTCAAAAAAATGTTTAGGGACTTAATCATTCAAAATTAGAAAGTTTAATGGTTTTTTCATTCGAAAAAATAGTTGAGGGACTTAATCATTCAAAATGAGAAAGTTTAATGGTTTTTTCATTCAAAAAATTAGTTTAGGGACTTAATCATTCAAAATGGGATAATTTATTGGGTTTTTTTGAACTTTTCCCTTTAGGAAACATAAAATCATTGAACTCTTTTGAACACTGTTTTTTGTAAGGAGTTTGTTCAAAGTCTGCTGGTGTAACTTCACAAAAGATGTTTCCCATAAAAGCCTTGCATGAAGATGCATCTGAATCAGTAGTATTTCACATACTCTATCTGATTCTGATTTGTCTTCTGCTTTATCAACAGACTTTGAAACAGTGTTCAATAAAATAGATGAAAACACAATTTGTTCCAAATCAACCAAAATTCTTTCTTCTACTATGGTTTTCTCAAGCTCATAAATTTTACTTTCTATGATGAGTGTAGGAACATAAATCTTTCCTTCAATAGGTTTTGCCTCTATTTCCTCAGTAGAATAGTTTTGAAAATAATCATTTGAAAGAAACTTCGGTTGTTTAGTAATGTAACTAGCATTCAGTTTATCATAACATAATCGTAGTTTCATTTTAACTTTGTTTTTCCTTTTTAAATCTTCTTGTGCCTCTACATCATCAGATGACTTAGAGGCTGTTTACCAAATTTTCCATTAAGTCCTGTATGGATAAATGTGTCTGTCTGGATAAATTTGTCTGTCTGGATAAATTGATGTTGCTGTTTACTTTTTTATCTGAATTAACAGTCTGAATAACAGAAATGACCAATTTACCCCTGAATATGAATTTATTGATATAATCCAAAAAACAAACAAAAATTCATTAAGTACTTAAATTTCAAACACAATGTAGCCAAGTTTAAACAAAAAGTAGCAAGTATGAAACAAGTATGAAATTGATATTGTAGAAATCATGGTTACAAAAATCTACATTGCAGAAATGTCGAGCAACTATGGAGAAGAAACAAGTATGGAACAAAAATCGACTGAAAAAACAAGTAAGGAACAACAATCGACTGAAGAAAACAAGTATGGAACAACAATCGACTTAAGAAATAAGTATGGAACAACAATCGACTGAAGAAACAAGTATGGAACAACAATCGAGTATGGAGAAGAAACAAGTATCAAACAATCAATAAAATCATTACCTTTGGAGAAATCGACCAAAGGAAATTATTGTCTAGGGTTGAAATCGAACCAACAGTGAATTGAAAAAGTGTAATCGATCCAACAATGAACTCGAAGCAGTAAAATCGAACGAGCGGTGAAGGTGAAATCGAAATCGAACAAGCAGTGAAGGAGAAATCGAGCAACTAGGTTTTTATTGCGTGATTATTGAGTAGGAGGGTAGGAATGTCTTTATTTTTAAAGAGTAGAAATGTCAAAGATGTGTCTTAATAGGGACAACACATCTTTCCCCTACTTAGTGAATAAGCCAAAAATGTCTGCATGAATAAGCCGGTTTTGTCATTAAGCCCCAAGTAAACACTCCAAACGTCTGCGCAAATAAGTCAGTTTTGTCATTAAGCTCATTAAGCCCCAAGTAAACACCCCCTTAGTCCATTTGACTTTAAGCTATGGGTGTTGTTGGTGATTTTAGTGTCACTAGGCATTTAAGTGTAATTGGTTATAACACGAGTACTAATGAGTTTCAAACTATGATCTAATACAAGTTTGGGGGTGCAGAGTGCACACTTGTTATAAGACGAGTTTGATCCCGAACATGACGAAATGTCAGGGTCAAGGGGCAGCGCCCCTTGCGGGATCCAAGGGGAAGAGCCCCTGGCGGTGGAAAAACTTGATTAGAGGCTCTCTACTGAGGCTCTGATGCTTATTTTGCAGAGCCTCTGATGGCTCTCGTGGCAGAGCCTCTGATGGCTCACGACAAATCCTCTGATGGCTTTTGGCAGAGCCTCTAGTGGCCTTCTACAGAGCCTATGGTAGGCGTCTCCGGACCAGAGGCTCTGGTGCCTATCACTGGATTGGCAGTATCTAAACTTGCAGTTACTGAACATGTAATGCTCAATTATTTCAGCCCATAATTCTAGCTAAATTGATTGTAACCAACTATAATTGATAGTAATTTGCAACCATTGCCATTTCGTTTAATTTCCTGTTTTATGAATGGGACTAGTATATATACCGTATATACTTATGTTTTAGACTTACGATTTTTAACAATCTCTATATACTCTCTAGCAAATTTGCTCTCATTTTTGTGCTTAAAAACGATTGTGTTCTTGAGTCTTATCTCATACTGGATTTCGTGCAACCCAGGAATAGGGTCGAAATACCAATTCGGAAAGTGACCTACACTATTCTAAAGAAATATGGTCATTTGATCAATTGCTTTGCCGTTTTCTCTCTAACAATCAAATTGGTATTTCGTTGATCATGGCCGATTCTGTGAAAGAGATGACTTCGAAGTTTGGAAAGCTAGAGAAGTTTGAAGGCACTGACTTCATACGCTGGCAGAAAAAGATGCATTTTCTGCTGACAGCTCTGAAGGTAGTGTATGTGCTGAGTACACCCATGCCAGAGGTGATGGAGGATGAGACATTGGAGTACACCAGGAGAAGGAGCAAGTGGGAGAATGATGACTATATCTGCAGGAGACACATTTTAAACGGTGTGTGCGTTTCTCTTTTTGATATCTACCAAAACGTGGCAAGTGCGAAGGAATTATGGAATTCCCTCGAGTCCAAGTACATCGCTGAAGATGCTTCTAGTAAGAAGTTATTGGTTAGAGATTTTAACAATTATAAAATGGTGGGCTCGAGGCCCATAATGGAACAATATAATGAAATCCTTCGCATCTTGGGTCAATTTACACTACACAACATGAATATGGATGAATCGATTGCTGTGTCGAATGTGATTGACAAACTACCACCTTCTTGGAAAGAGTTTAAGCATAACTTGAAACATCAAAAGGATGAATTATCATTGGTTCAACTTGGGAGTCATTTGCGCATCAAAGAATCTCTTCGGGTGCAAGAAAATGACAAATCCAAGGGGAAAGTTGAATCTGGACAACCCTCTGTCCACATGGTTGAGGAGAAGAAAGCCAACTCCAACAATAACGGAAAAGGCAAGAAACGTAAGTTTGATGGACCCAACAAATCCTCTAAAAAGAGAAAGGATTTGGTGTGTTGGAGATGCAACAAGGCGGGCCAATGCAAACATGATTGTCGGCTGAAGTTGAAAAATAATGGTGCTGGTACAAGTGGAAGTGGATCGGGATCGGGATCTAACGATCGCAATCAAGTGAAAGGAGGCCAGTTTTTGACTAACTTTGATAATTCCATCCAGAATTATGTTTCACTTATACCCGAGTCTTTTTATGTGCAGGATGATGACTGTGCATGGTGGATCGACTCGGGGGCGACAAGCCATATTTGCAAGGATCGTCGATGGTTAGAGAAATTGACACCGGTTGAAGACAGTTCAGTGCTGAATATGGGAAAAGAGTCGAGTGCATAAATTTGTGGAGTTGGAGTAGTTAACTTAGAGTTTTCTTCTGGAAATAATTTTAAACTGTTTGATGTTTTGTTTGTGCCTAGAATTCGTAAGAACTTAGTGAGTGGTAGTTGTTTGAATAATCTTAGACAGTAACCACCTGTCGAAAAACCTTGAAATCCACGTGTCGCAAAGCACAGATCAAACTTCTAGAAAATCACTGCACCCAAGAAGTAGCTTATCGTAAACCTAAGGAACCGAGAAGCTAGTTGTCACAAACCAAAAGAACGAGGACTGAACTTGTCTCAAGCCGCATGATACGAGTTTCAGACTTAACGCAAAGTGAATGATTTGAGAACTTATTACTCGCAAGCTTAAAGATGCGAGTTCTGTACTTATATTAAGTCAAAAACACCCGAGTTTTAACTTGTCGTAATACGTGAGATACAATCTCTATCTTGTCGCAAGTCGAAGAATGCGAGAGAACCACACTTGTCGTTTCCTAAACAAGTTGAACAGTAACTTGTCGCAAATTGAGACTTGCGTCAAGTTATTTGTCGTAAACACCTTGACCAGAGAAACAACTTGTCGTATGCTTCGATATGCGAGTTCCACACTTAGACAATTTCACCAAAAACTCAAACACCCTTTGAGCCTTGCGACAACCCTTTGAATCTTGCGAGTTCCTCGAAGAACTTGCGAGTTCTTAGATCTTACGAAAAGTCAATCTCAGAATACTATTTTGGCCATCTCTCAATCAAATCTTCGAAATTGATGATGAAACTTTGTAGATTTGTCCTCGATCACTATCTTAACAACTTTGTAGTTGATGATTTCAACAAACAAACACTCAAAAACAAATTTCGATCGAAACACAGTCTTAGAAAGTTTTCGAACATACTTCTATAAAAAATCCAAAATTCACACTATTGATTGTGAATTAGACTAAAAATCAATACAAGAACTGATTACAATAAAAAATCGAATACAACACAATCAATTACAAGCTAAAAAACATAAAAAATGGACAAATTTCAATCTGGACAGTTGATACTTGCGACTTTCCAATTTTAACAACAAATCCTTCAAATCTTGATCAAAAATCTAATTCTTCTCTGCTCTGATACCAATTATTAGTCCCAGAATGCAAGTGAATAACAATCAAATCAATCACAAATCTCACTTGTATTGAATTAACATCAAGATTACAACTTTCTCTCTCTACAATCTCTCTCTCTCTACAATGAATTCTCCAATATGAGATATTCCAATATACAAGCTACAATATTACAAAGACAAAACACTATTTTTACGTACACCTATTACAAAGGAAACTAACAAACTAACAAAGACATTGACTTTCTATTTAAAGGCTTGGACTTTGACTTTCTACTTTAAGTATGTTGACTTTGAATTCCACTCTTTGAGGCTTTGACTTGAGGCTTTTGTCTTTAATCTTGATGATGATCTCGGATACAACAATATTTTCTCCAACACATCAGCTTGACGTGAAAAATGCCTTCCTACATAGGACTCTGAATGAAACGGTATTCATGTACCAACCATCATATTTCAAAGATGATCGCTACCCAACTCATGCCTGTCGCTTAAATCATTCTCTCTATGGGTTAAAGCAGGCTCCGCACGCTTGGTACACTCGATTTGTCTCTTTTGTGCAAGACTATTGGCTTTACTCACAGTTAGGGGTGTTCATCGGTTGACATCCAATGGGTGTGAGGGGAACCGAACCGATGCAATCATCCATTGGATGTTGGATTTTTCCAACCGAACCGATCCAATCATCCATTGGACGTTGGATTTTTCCAATCCAATGGATGATTGGATCGGTTCGGTTCCATCCATTGGATGTTCTTATTGGATATCCATTGGATATTCTTATTGGATATCCATTGGATCGGATTGGATCCATCCGACATCCAATGGATGATCAGATCGGATCCATCCAACGTGTTAATTTAATGCAGTGTTCTAATTAATTACTTTTAGTTTGTGTTAAAACCAACATAAGTGAGACTAAGAATTCAAAAACCAACACAAAACAAATTTAGATTTAAGCAAATTGGGAAAAAAAATAATTGGATGATAGTTGGATGGAAAACTGGATGGTAATCGGATGGTTAATTGGATGGATAATTGGATGTTGGTCAGTTCGGTTCGGTCGGTTTTGGTCGGGTTTGGACTGCCATCCAAGAACCGACCGATCTAAATTGGATGTTGAGATTTTCAATCCGATCCGATCCAATTACAATTGGATATCCAATTATGGTCGGTCGATTCTAATTGGATCGGTCGGTTCCTATTGGATCGGTTGAATTTCTACACACCCCTACTCACAGTCGCCCGAACAACTCATTGTTTATTTATAAACAGGGGCAACCATGACATACTTATTACTATATGTTGATGACATCATTTTAACCGCCTCGTAAAACATTATACGACAGTCAATTATTGCCTGTTTGAGCTTCGAACTTGCCATGAAGGATCTCGGAAAATTACACTATTTTTTGGGGATCTCGGTTGCTCAACATCCCAGCGGACTATTTCTGTCTCAACCAAATTATGCTTTGGAGATTTTAGCCAAAGCCAACATGTTGTCATAATACTATACAACCACTCCTGCGACACCAATGCCAAACCTAGCGCATCTGCAATGCCTCTGTCAAAGATCCCACTTTGTACCGGAGTCTAGCCGGTGTACTTCAATATTTGATTTTTACTCGTCCAAACATATCATATGTTGTCTAACAGGTTTGCTTGTTCATGCACGATCCTTGGGAACCTCACTTACATCCTTTGAGACGTATTCTACGTTATCTCCATGGTACTCTCCAATTTGGTTTACACTTGACAACCTCCTCCATTACGGATCTTGTTACATACATGGACGGTGACTAGGGCGGTTGCTCGAACATCGCCAGTCCACTTCAGGATATTGTGTTTTTCTTGGTAATTCTCTCATTTCCTGGTCCGCTAAAAGACAGGCTATGATTTCTAGATCTAGTGCCGAAATCAAATAACGTGGCGTTGCGAATGTCGTGTCCGAGATATGTTGGCTACGAAACCATCTACTTGAAATGCACTATTCGCTCAACAAAACAACCTTGGTTTACTGCAATAATGTTAGTGCAATCTATATTTCAGGGAACCTTGTTCAACATCAATGTACAAATCATGTGAAGATATTTGCCCGAGAACATGTCGCCCGAGGACACATGTCGTCCGAGGACTGGTCCACGTACTTCATGTTCTTTCTAGGTACCAGTTTGCCGACATGTTTACCAAAGGACTCTCGCAAGTCTTATTTGAGGAGTTTCGTTCCAGTATCAACATTTAAGACAACCAAGTTTCAATTGCGGGGGAGTGATAGCCGATTAATATGCATGTGATCATACACATCCAATAGTTGGAGATAATCTTGTTTCTAGATAGAACTTTATGGTATTTATCTGTTTCCTAGATAAGCACATGGGATGGCTTTAATATATAAGGGAGGGTAAACATTACAAATCATAAGAAAAATACAATTCATTACTTTCAACGTCAAATTCCATCACAGGAGACAAAAACCAGCAACATCAACACCCATCAATGTTCAAGCAAACACACATATACTCATACTCATTTTATGTCTCCAGCTCTATCTCTAAAAAAGAAACGAAATCATGAGTTTTGATTGTGGGTTGAGTGGGTTTTGCTTTGTTGTGGGTAGCAAGTTTTGACGAGGGTAGGGTTTGATCGGAGAAGGGGGTTTGACATTGTTTTAATTATTAATGTGTGTATGTGTGAGTTTTGATCAGAGGAAGGGTAGGATTTGATCGTAGGAGGGGTTTTGATCTAAGATTCATCTGTCTTCTGTATCTTAGGTAGTTAACAACTATGTATCTTTAAGGTTCATCGAAGGTTAGTTTCATTTCACTTTCATCTTATCCAAAGTCTTCTTTTCTCGTTTTCTGTTATGTTCCACCACCCACAGTAAGATTAGGTTGTGTTATATGCATCAGCTGCAATAGATCCCAAGTTTGAGTTTTAATAAGGAGAAGCAAGTAGAATTGGGTTTTATCTGTGGGTTATCACTGATTCAGTGATGGCTAGGGTGGGCTTCGGTTTGAGTTCTGCATGAATATGGTTTGTGAAAGGTTGTGATTTTCGTCCCTGTAGTTTGAAATTTCGATTTTCATCCCCCATATTTGTAAATTGTTGCTACTTTCGTCTCCATGGTATTTGTAATTTATTGTTGTTTTATCCCTCACACTAAATCTATTAAAATTCCTCCATTTAACTTAGGGTATTTAAGTCTTTTTGATTTTTTTTCGTTTTTGGTTTATTAAAGATTTGGTTTCTTTTTTGGTATTTTAGTCTTTTTGATTTAATCAAAACTACTTCTTTTAATAAAACATTTAATACATAAGAAACAATATTATTTTATTATTGTTTTTGAAAAAATAATTAAATTGTTTTTATACTCATAATTGGTCATTATAATTTTAGTTTGTTATTAGTTTGAGATTTGTCAACGTCATTCAAGTGTAAATCATTGAGTACCTCTTATATGATAGTGTCTTAATTTTTTGAGTAAACTATGATTTTCGTCCCTGTGATTTGATGTTTATAACG
Organism: Arctium lappa; assembly: GCA_023525745.1. Lineage (NCBI taxonomy): Eukaryota > Viridiplantae > Streptophyta > Magnoliopsida > Asterales > Asteraceae > Arctium > Arctium lappa. Next base: position 49,263,950 of record CM042057.1, read on the forward strand.
ATTTTCGTCCTTAGTCTTTTAAAACTGTTTTTTTAGTCCATATGGTTTCTATTTGCTTCCATTTTCATCCTTCCATCCAACTTTATTAAAATTAAGTGTTAACTCATTTAAAAATTGAATAAGAAAATTACATATTTGGTCCTTATGGTATATAAATTTTTACATTTTTATCCTAATTTATATTTTTTTTTACTTTTTCTTTATTTATTGTATTTCATCAAGATATTTATTTTTCTATTAATTATATTGTATATTTTCATAATTATTATAACTTTAATTATAAAAATAATCAAATAATTTAGTTAAAATACTGATAAATACATGATATTTTTTTCAAACCTTTAGGTTTAAATCTCTCCTAAAATTAATATTTTTTTCTATTGATTTATTACAGTTTTTTATTTATTTTAAATTATCATTGGAAATTTTTTTAATAAAATTCGAGAAAAAAATTGTATTATTTTATAACAACCAGTTGTTTTTTGTTAAATGCATTTTACTCCCATTATTCTAAATTATCATTTAATCTTTATTTTTTATTAGTTAATCAAATTTTTTTAATATTTAAATAAAACATACACACACATAAACACACACACCATTTTAAATTAAGTTATATATTAAAAACAAAAAATAAGACAATCAAAGGATAAGAAGATTTCAATATGATGTTATAAAAATCATGCAAATGGGCCATGACGTGCCACAAAATTAACGTGACGTCAAGCACCATCCTTATATCTCATTGATTAATTAATAAAAATAAAGTTTAAATGAAAATGTGGAATAGTGGGAGTAAAGTGAATTTAACAATAAAGAACCGGTTGTTATAAAATAAGACTTTTTTTTCTCGAATTTTATTAAACTTTTTTTAATGGTAATTTAAAACAAATAAATTTTTTTAATAAATCAATAGATAAAAAATATTAATTTTAGGACATTTAAACTTAAAGCTTTGAAAAAAATATCATGTATTTATCAGTATTTTTAATAAAATTATTTGATTATTTTTATAATTAAAGTTATAATAATTATGAAAATATACAATATAATTAATAGAAAAACAAATGTCTTGATGAAATACAATAAATAAAGAAAACGTAAAAGAAATGTAAAGTAGGATAAAAATGTAAAAAATTATATACCACAAGAACCAAATATGTAATTTGCTTATTTAATTTTTAAATGAATTAACACTTAATTTTAATAAAATTGAATAGAGGGGCAAAAATGGAAGCAAGTAGAAACCACATGGACTAAAAAAACAGTTTTAAAAGATCAGGGACGAAAATCGTTATAAACATCAAACCACAGAGACGAAAATCGTCGTTTACTCTAAATTTTTTCTTCATTAGGGACTAATAGATTAAATTTTTTATAGGACCAAACAAATAACTATTTTAGGTTGTTTTTTAACCAAATAAATGTATGTGGTTTATTAATATAACTTACAATTATTTCGTCCCATAAGTCATTCAATTATAGCAAACAAATGTATTGTCTTATATAAAAGTATTATAATATGGGGTTGTTACCAAGTTTTTTTGTTTAGTCATCTTGGCGTTGGTTGTGGCTTTTGCCTGAACTCTTATATTTCTTTTATGTCTTTATAATATTGTCTGAATTTTTCCTTTAAGAAAAAAAGTTTATAGAATGTTTTTAGACATTTTGAATAAGATTTAAAAAATAAATTGTCCAATTAATTTTTTTTAAAAGACATATTTTTAAATACAAATCCAAGAAGACGTCATACAAATAATGTTACACAAAAAAAATTCTATAAACTTATTGTAAATTTTTTGTTTTTTTTAAATGTCATACAACACATATAGTTTTAAAATACAAATTCATAAAGACGTCATATAAAAATGTCATTTTTTACAATATGTAAGAATTTAATTAGACACTTTATTTTAAGAGTCTCATTAAAAATATCTAAAAGCATTTTTTAAACTTATTGTAATACTTTTATATAAGACATACATTTGTTTGGTATAATTGAAAACTTATTGTTGGTGAGTTTAGTGAAATTATCGGTTCATTTTTTGTAATTGGATTAACAAGATAATAATGGGGTTGGTAGTTAAGCTATAACATGAGTTAGGAGGTGCGGAGTGCACACTCGTGTAAGCTAACTATGACCCGAGATCGTTGGATGGTCATGTTTGGCGGTTTTATCAGTTTGTAACTGGTATCCATTTTCTGCGATGCGGGTGGGTTGTGCCGCGGGTTAACCCGTGCGGCTACCCGCACCGTGCAATGGAATGTGGGGACGAAATAGTGACCCGCACGGTTTGCCGCGCGGGTTAACCTGCGGCGAAACCCGCGTGGTGCACTGCAAGTGATATCATTTTGTTACCACCCTTTTTATGAAATCTTTTTGTAACCGCCACCATTATGTCCAACAATCAATCTCATTTAATGAGAAATTATTATCATTATTAATATAGGGTCGGTTACAATTCTCAAGGTGTTTAAATAGGATCGATTTATGCCTAAATCGATACCAAGAATTGATATTATTCTCGAGTGAATTTCGTGATACCGGGGTAGAATAGGATCAAAATATCACTTAAGGAAAGCGAGCTCTCACGCGATCTCACATTCTTTATCCGAGTACTGATCACTCTCTTCTTCTCCCTCGATTTTCTGCACCCTCCCCAAAAATCTTAAGTGATATTTTGTTCTTTGTGAGAGAGATGGCGAGTGATCAATCCGTGAGAGATATGACGACCAAGTTCACCAAACTTGAGAAGTTTGAAGGCGTCGATTTTCGACAATAGTAGAAGAAGATGCACTTCTTGTTGACCACGTTGAAGGTCGTGTATATGCTGAGCACTCCGATGCCGGAGGTGATGGAAGACGAGATGTTGGGGATGACCCGACGTTGCGGTAAATGGGAAAACAACGACTACATCTATCGTGGCCACATCTTAAACGGTATGTGTGACTCCCTCTTTGACATTTATCAAAATGTAGAGTCTGCCAAAGAGCTATGGGACTCTCTTGATTCTAAATACATGGCGAAGGATGCTTCTAGTAAGAAGTTCCTCGTTAGTAATTTCAACAATTACAATATGGTGGACTCAAGGCCTGTAATGGAGCAATATAATGAGCTCCTACGCTTCTAGGCCAATATGCTCAACATAATCATCTCCGTATCGAGCATAATTGATAAATTGCCCCCCTCTTGGAAAGATTTCAAACACATGTTGAAACACAAGAAGGAAGAGTTGTCCCTTGTACAACTCGGTAGTCACTTGCGTATAGAGGAATCTCTTCGGGCGCAAGAGGCTGAGAAACCTAAGATAAAAGAGGTTTCTGCCCCTTCGGTAAACATGGTGGAAGAGGGAAATTCCAACAACTTCAAGGGAAAATGCAAGTTCAATGAAGCCAAGAAAGGGCCCAACAAAAAGGTAAAATTAACCTATTGGACCTGTGGTATGACCGGTCATATCAAGCGGGATTGTCAGGTTGTCAAGAATAAGAGTGGAGCAAGCACAAGTGGTGGTGGGCAAGGATCCAAGGATCAAAACCCACAACAAGGTCAATTTCTTGACTTTGGTTTTAATTCAAATTAGAATTATGTACCACTAATATCCGAATCATTTTACGTGCAAGATGATGATGTTGCTTGGTGGATTGACTCGGGTGCCACGAGTCATGTGTGCAAGGATCGACGTTGGTTCAACACTTTGGAACTGGTTGAAGACGGATCCGTGTTGCACATGGGAAACGAGTCGAGTGCTCCCATTTTTGGACGCGACTTAGTTAGGCTAGAGTTTAGTTCTAGCAAAATAATTGAACTTTTAAACGTTTTGTTTATACCACAAATTTGAAATCCGGTAGTGTCTTGAATAAGTTAGGATATTGGCAAGTATTTGAGTCCGACAAGTTGATCTTGTCAAAAGGTGGCTCTTTTGTAGGATTCAATTATTTGATGAATGATATGTTTATGTTAAATTTAAATAAAAAGAGTTTTCTTTCAAATTCTGTTTATGTTGCAAATGAAAATCTTGTTGATTCTAGTTTATGGCATGCAAGGCTTGGTCATGTGATTTTTAAAAGAATGGTTGAAATGTCAAAAGACGGTCTTATTCCGGCCTTTGACATTAAAACAGGAAAATGTAAAACTTGCATGATAACAAAGATCACTAGGCAACCTTTTCCTAACGTGAAAAAGGACTCGTTGGTGCTTGAATTAATTCATAGTGATCTTTGTGATTTGCATTCAACTCCGTCTTTGGGTAATAAAAAGTATGTTGTTACTTTTATTGACGACGCTTCACGTTTTTGCTATGTATTTTTGTTACAATCAAAAGATGAAGCGTTGGACAAATTAAAAATTTATAAATGGAGGTTGAATTGCAAATGAATTGTTTTTTAAAATGTTTGTGCACCGATCGCGGTGGGGAATATTACGACCCCATGTTTTTCCAATCTGTAGGAATCATACATGAGACTACGACGCCTTATACACCACAACAAAATGGTGTGGCGGAACGGAAAAAATAGTTCTAAAAAATGGTGAACTCTATGTTATCCTACTCAGGATTAAGTGATGGATTTTGGGGTGAAGCCATGTTAACGACTTGTTACTTATTAAATCGAGTTCCTAATAAAAGGAACAAGATTACACCATATGAACTTTGGTTCAAGAAAAGGCCTAACTTGAGTTATATTCGAGTTTGGGGTCGTCAAGAGGTTGTTCGACTACCCGAACCCAAAAGGAAAACTTTGGGTGAGAAAGGTATTGATTGCATCTTTGTTGGATATGCCAAGCATTCCAAGGCCTACAGGTTCTATGTTATTGAACCTAATGATTCTATAGCGATTCACACCGTTATAGAATTGAGAGATGCATTATTTGATGAGACTAGATTCTCTTCAATACCTAGGCCGAATGATATATTTCCAAGTCCTAGTGGAACTAGTAAGGTTGAAGAACAAGCAATTGTTCCAACCGAATCCCCGATGCTTCGAAGAAGCAAAAGAGGAAGGATCGAAAAATCCTTTGGTCCTGATTTCCAAGTATACTTGGTAGAGGGATCAAGAGATGAGATTGGGTAACAATTCTCTTAGTGTTATAGTATTGAGGAGGATCCAAAATCATTTGATGAGACTATGAAGTCTCAAGATGTTGCTTTCTAGAACTAAGCAATAAATGGTGAGATGGACTCCATCATGGGGAATAATACTTGGGTATTTTTGAACTTGCCACCGGGTTATAAACCTTTGGGATGCAAGTGGATCTTCAAAAGGAAGATGAAAGCTGATGGATCAATCGACAAGTTCAAAGCTCGATTAGTAACCCAAGACTTTAGGCAACGGGAAGGCATCGATTATTTTGATACCTATGCCTTGGTTGCAAGGATCTCCACGATTAGATTGTTGTCCCGACTCCCTCAGCTGATGAACAAATAATCCCAACCTCCTTCAATGAGGTTGATGAACAAGAGGAAGAAGAAGATGAAACCCTGCTCCATCTAGGAAGGCCCTCTAGACCAGCTCAATGGTAAGAGGATGAACTTAAAAGAAGAACTTAGATGATCTCTCATCTAGAGAGTCATCGATTAATGATCCATCCTCAGTCTCTACCAGAAGAACTAAACTTTCTCTTCGAAGCTGAATATGAAGAACCTGTCAGAACTGAAAGACTGCTCGCTGAATGCCGAAAAGATGCTGACTTAGCTCTCAAGGTACATGCGTCCATGTTTAAAGACGACAAGATGAAGGAGAATGCAGTTGTAATTCAAGCCGCTATATTGAAAGAGATTGAAGAGGAGCGCTCAAAAGAAAAAGAGGTCAACGATAAAAGTCTACACTGGTGCAAACAAAAGATAGACTATCACTCTGACCCAATGAAGATCGTCGCTGTTACTATCTCTTGGAGAAAGAAGAAGGACCGAACATCAGTGATTATGGAGATAACTAGAGAGGATGGAAGCTCAAAAGCAATGTTCGCATCAAGGATTGAACACTTTGGTTACGTTGAGTGGCTAGAGTTCAAAGAAGCGCTGAAGAAATCGAAATCAACGTATAAAGGCTATGTTGAAGGTCTCATTGGAGCTCTAATCAACAGAGTCGCTACAATTTTCAAAGTACCTTCAGCTCTTCCACCAAATCCAAAGCAAATCAAAAGAAAGCTTGTCTCCTCCTCCTCTGATAATGTCGTAGTGATCAAGAACATCACCTCCATCAAGTTCTCAAAAGAAGCACTGTTCGGGCCTCCTCCTGATCTCTTAGTTCTTGATCTATCTCTGCCTCCTTGTGGACCATTCATCCCAGGGAAGTTTTGAAGAACCCTTTTGGAATATTTTTCAGAGATGATGAAGTTCAACTCAGATTCCAAAGAGTCTCTGAAATCCCTCTCTGTCCTCTAAATCATCTCAAGGACCTTCTGTGCTTATGGTGTACCTACTCTCCCTCATCTGAATCGATCAAGACTCTCATTCCACAAGAATCAGCTGATCGAAGACAAAAAGGAGAGGAAGTACCAGATTATACGATCAAGGTCCTGAAGTCTTATCTAGATAGCTGATAGATTCTCTTTTTCCTTGTAATATGTTAGTTAGACTTATAGTAGTTAGATCTTCACTTGTTTTATAATTTTCATATCTCTTCTTGTAATTCTTTCCATGAATTAATGAAAATTTCAGTGAAGTACTTAACTCTATCAGTATTGTAAAAGATCCCTCAAAATAGTAATTGGGACATATATGTTATGAGTCCTGATTATCCTTTATTTTGACTTAAGTAATTTTCTTCATAGTTACTTTGTCATCATCAAATAGGGGGAGATTGTTGATCCAACTCTCTCAGTGATTTGATAATGACCCTTTATAATACTTAGTGAAAATTACGTTTAACATCTGTATGTATTAGTGTATCACTATCAGCGATCAAATACTGAGTATGTTCAGTATCGCTGATGATTTCTCATGTAAACAGTTAGACGTAATCCCGGAAGACAAGTTTCACGACAAAAGATGTTCACTGCGGAATCGAAGACAAAGCTGCTGAAGAAAAGAAAAGTCTACTCATGACCTGATGCGGATATCAACGAAAAAAAGACAAGTCTACTCACACGCGAAGAAGACTGAGGAAAAGCTTCAGCGATAGCTGAACTTCTTTCTATGTCTGAGAAGGAAGAGATATTCAGCGATCGATGATCACTTTGCTTATACTTCAAGTCTCTCTTGTCTTATCTATGCACACATAGTACGAGTGTTAGAAAAGACATACCCTGCAACAATTCGTACAACAACTCTGATATCTACACTGTTCATCATACGACCAAAAGCATGTCTCCAAAAGTCAGACTTCTGCAATCAACCAGAGAAGGACACGTGTAAAGTACCCTGCCATGCATTTAATGCATAGGGTATAAATAGAAAGATCACAACTCCATCTGGGAGTTGCCTTAAGCCTTCAGCCTTCAATCTTTCTGTAAAATATAGAAACCCTTGTTTTCTATATTCTCTTAATCCCCATTCTCTAATTCTTGTGCAACCATCTTCATGTTTCTTAGGTTTGTTTAGATTAGGTTCTTCCTGAATCTTATTCTACAACAAACTTGTAAATTGTATTTTGATTTATCAATAAACAATTTATTAAACTTTAAATTTTGTGTTTGTATTCAACCCCCCTTCTACAAACTTGATAAGCACCTTCGGGACCAACAACGATCCTATAATATTTTCAGAAGGGACTCTTGCTGCTTGGCCATCGCCTCATTCATCATCAGCATCAGATTGGCCATCATCTCGGATTGGGGAGTTACATCCCGAACAACCGGGTTGGACAAAGCCATGTCCACCCGTGGAATAATCTCAGGCCCTCCTCCTAGAAATGGTTGGGTAGATGGGCGCACGGTTGCCTCAAACCTCTTCGGCTGATCAGCCGTGGAAGCGGTCGCCTCAACACCCTCCACACGTATACGCGGTCTTCCCCGCATACTAACCATCTTTGATCTTCACGCACGACAAGAAAAGGAGTAAGAGAGAGTTTAATAGACATACGCTCGAAGGAAACGTACCACTACATTCACCAATTGTCATAACAACAGTAAACCAATCACACTCACATAAAACATCCTCATAATAACGTTAGCTAACTGAAATTATGAACATATGATACGGAAGAATCCTTGTTACCGTCACCACAATGCTCGATTAACATAATTTTCGTTGTCTCTAAGACCAACCTATCTTAGAAATTCTACCCAGTCTCACAAATTATTACTTAATAATCTCACCTTAAGTCTAGACATCTTACATTCATGCCTAGTTCACTTAAACTAGAGCTCTGATACCAACTTATAACACCCTAAAAATAGGGGTAAATTTAAACCTGTATAAGGCTACAAATAACATCTTAAATATAAATTAATCACCCAAAAGGGGAAACTGTAATAGCTTATACAAATGCTATGAATGGAAAGTAGGTTAACAACAAACTAATCTAAACCATTAAATCTAGATTATGGTGGTTGTCGACCCAATTCTCCCAAAATCTCTATCATTTTTCTGTACGCCAATGCCCAAAAGGTATGAATCCAAAAGATGCCATAATGGCCAACACTCGTCCCTCATACTTTGGACACCCCACCGCTAAGGAAACCTGTTATACACGTCATTTGAGAAAAAGTGTTAGGCTTAACGCCTAGTGAGAACAAACAGTTTATAACAATAATTTGGAAAATGATTTGAACATAAATAAATAACCTTTCAATGAGTTAAGTGAATAAAATGTAACAACATCCACATAAGAACCTTTCGGTCCCATAATATCTTATGTTGACGGGGGGGACCCGATTTCCAAGGATCGTGGCGGAACACAAAAGTAAGCCACTTTCCGAGTTGTGAGCTCAATACTTGGACTCATGGCCACGAACAACGCCCGCTCGTACTCAGATGTGGGGGAGGGCACTCGAGGATCCAAGTCATACTCATTCACTAGGATTACATTTACGACCCATGGCTAGTATCCGGTCCCACATAACCGTACCAAATTGCCTCTGAGGACCCAATGTCTCAACTAGTAACAAACGGAAAAGTATCCAAAAAATTAAGCCGACTCTATACCTATGGATTCACTAGTAATAGTTTAAAGCTTGTCACTATTTCATTGGTGACCCAAACCATGAACACACACATGGTCTACATCAATATTTCCCAAAATTATTTGCTAAAAATTTCTCATCATAACATGAAACCATAAAACATAGGTAGAATACATCTATTCCCATTTTAACGACAAATGTACAAGACCAAGTTCATTTTATAGCTCAAAACATATAATGCTTCATCATATCCCAAGATGGTATAAAACCCCAAAAATCTCCAAAATGCTAAGTTAGGTCAAATAAAATTTAAACATGAATAGTTGAACAAGGAGATGATTAGAAGTCTAAAATCATAGTTTTGACATGTGTTAAGTCTGATTTTATAGTAATCATTGTATTTATAGGCTTGGTCAAATACTGTGTTTAGAGTCTTATTCTGTGTTGTATTGGACCAGGGTATTTAAGTCCCTTTGGTCTTATGTTCTTGTAACACTTTTTACGCATACATCAATATACACATACTTTGCGCTACCTTGTCTCTCTCTCTACTTTCTCTCTCTAGAGATTCATTGATCTTGGACTCACAACATATATAAGGTTTTAAAAGGTTGAGAATGTACTTACAATGTGGGTTGGTTGAAAACCCAAGAAATTCTCCAAGAAAATCCCCCAAGATGAAGATAACTGTCAAGATCGAAAAAGTCTAATGAAGAATTTAATTAACACACTTAGAAACAATGTTAAAGAAGTTGCGGAAAAACACTTTAACACTCAATCAATGAAACAATACTTTAATGAAAATCACAAGTTATATTGATTAACTTAATGATTACAAACTCAACCTCAATCTGTTGAACATGCTCAACAGACGTTCAATACTTCTCTATTGAAAGGAATTCTAAGAACCTTGAGGTTAATTCTCTAAACAAACGTATATGAAAAACTTGTAAAACTTATATTTCTTATGCTAAACATCTAGACTATATATACAGAGTTGATTACAAGATAATTATCAAAAATAAGATTGTTCTTCAGCATTAATACCATAATTATCTTCATCATTATCTCCATCTCCTAGTCTTTCTCTTCAAGACATTATCTTCATAAGCAACATTAACTTCATCCTTATCCAGCAGCATTAGCATCCTCAGTAGTATTAATCATGCTTGCAGTATTAACTCTTCACTTGCAGTAGTAATCTTCAAGCAGTACTAACTACTAGAAGTACTAACTCTCCAAGCAGTACTAACTATTCAAGTAGCATCACTAACTCTTCAAGAAGTATTAATTCTACTAGCAGTAGTAATATTTCATCTTGCAGTAATAATACCTTTCAAGTAGCAGCAGTATTCATCCTTAGCACATTCAGACCCAACAATAACTCAAAATGTGGAACCCTAGGTGAGCAATCCTTGATTTGATGATGAAGAGGCACCTTAATCCCACTATCTATGACTTAGAAGGGGGCTAGATATTTGCAATAAATTTAGAAAATCGATTGGGAAGATGAGGAGAGAGTTGAGAGCATTTAAGAATGATAGAAATGAGAATAAATGAGGTTGGGGTTGGTTTTTTCTCTTTTAAATGCGCACAAACGTCGCGCGCGGATGCTCGTGCGGATGGAATCGTGTGTAGAGCCGCGTAGAGCACTGTAGTCGCTCAATGGCAGATCCCCGCGCGGATGGTGGCTTGGCTCGGGTCGCGCGGGGAGCCGCGTGGAGCACTGTCGACACTTTATTGACTTTTTCGGCTACCTCGCTCAACCTCCAACTAAGACATAATTCTAGGCAAAACCAAGAACTAAGATCATACTATGAGCGATATATATTTAAGGGAACAAAATGCTTACTCAAAATTCGTGGTGTTACAACTAGTATATTTCGCAGCACATTATTTTAGCACTCGATTGATATTTTTTACTCTTGGCAAGCGATTATGTAGTGGTACTATGATGTTTTATATTAATGTTTTTTTGTGCATTTTCGTTGTTGTTTCTTTTGCTATTCGCTCACACAAATGCACTATACTGAATTGATTGGTATGTACGACACTATAGCTACTACCTTAGAACAAGGAACATACCGGTTATTTGGCTTTAAGTTGAAGTCAACCTAAATTATTTCACATTTCAACGAAATCACATGCAGTTCCCATTTTACTAAGTTTTGAGAAATAAACTGATGCGTGTAGGTCTTGTTGGGGAATTTTATTCCATGTCATTTTATGGTTAAAAGAGAGAATTTTGGAGCTTCATTTCATGAAGTTCCTCTTTTGGAGTTTGTGCAAACATTTGTTGCACACTATTTTAGTGCATAAAATTATTTTACGTACATGGCATAATTTGATACATATTAGAACCATAGAGATTCATTTGAAAAGTTTGTTGAGCATCTTTTGTTGTTGTCATCATTATCCTGAGTAATGATCAAATGAATTTCAAAATGGTTTTATGTATGTGGCGTTTGTGACCACTTTGCACGACTACCTAGTAAGAAGTAGTAAGTTCTATGCATATGCACAATTGTTATACAAATTTTGTGCTTGACGAGTCTTATAAAATTTTAAAGTGGCATATCTGTTGAGTCTTACACTTGAAAAAAAAACCCTGAACTCGTTAGAACCATAGATGTAAGCCCGTTGTGAAGGGTGAGGGCTCAGAGTGCCTTGGGAGTGGAAGTGATGGATGGATGGTCTAGTGATAATATTGTACTTTTAGTACTTCAGTTCGATAAGCCGGTGAATTATAAATTATGAAGCATTAGACTCGTGAGATTTTCCGATAGCTCTAGTAGTGAATCGTCCGTTTCAGTGCTTGAGTTAGAGGTTTGGGCGATTATTTGCATCTGAGTTGTGTGGAACCCTTGGGATGCCATGTTATTAACCGTTGTTAGAAGGTGGTAGGCTTGGTGGATGAGTTTTTGTGAGTAAACTATTTGTTTTGTGGTTTGAACTTATGTGATATTAGACGTCAAATTTTGATTTCGAGGCCAACGACTGCTGAAGTACTTGGAGTACTATCGTTGAATCCTTAGGGATAGTTGCAGATTATGTGAAGACTTTAAGAATCTTAGATTTTGGTAAGTAAGTATTAGTGAATAAGATTTTGCTAAGGATCATGAGATCCTACAACTATATCTTGCTGTTAGCTCAAACGCTGTAAATGTCGTCTTAACTCAAGAGGACGAAAAACAACGACTTCCAATTTACTACGTAAGTAAGTTGTTGCTAGACGCTGAAACCAGGTATTCCTTGATGGAAAAAATCCTACTATCGCTAGTTACAACTGCCAAAAAGTTACGACATTACTTTGAATAGCATCCTATAACTGTCGATCTTTGGTCTATACCCGGACCCGATGAAAAAAATGAGATCGCTCCTGACTAACTTCCCTCTTAAGTCTGTCTTAAGAAAACCAGAGTTAACAGTGAGACTGGCAAAATGGAGCATCTACCTCAGCAATTATGACATCGATTTCAAACCAAGGAAGACAATCAAGTCGCAAGCATTAGCTAACTTTGTCTTCGATTTCAGTCCATAACTGAGCATACAGATGGAATCTGTGGCAACTCTCGACGACACAACCTGGACTCTTTACATCGATAGGATCCTCAAATGCCAGGGGTTAGGTCTTGGTGTCATTCTCAAGTTGCCACAGGGGGCAAGATGGTGTACTCCATACGATGCGATTTAAAGCCACAAACGATGAAGCCGAGTACGAAGCCCTAATCGCAGGAATGAATATGGCTCACGACCTGGGGGAAACAGGACTACACGTCAAAAGCGACTATCTTCTAGTCGTAAACCAAATGAATGGGGAATTTCTAGCCAAAGATTTCAAAATGACAACCTATCTCAAAGTGGCTAAAGTAAAATCCAAAGTTTTCAAACCTTTCTCCATTACACAAATCCCCAGAGATCAAAACACCCAGGCTAACGTAGTAGCCAATCTCGGATCGACGCTTGGTCAATCCTCATTTGACGTCATCCCAATAATTCATTTGGTTACATCTTCTATTGAAAAGTGAAGACCACACTCACATGGTGGACGAGGAAGACAATTGGTCATACGACATCAATAATTTCTTAACAAACGACCAACTTCCCAAAGACAAGATGGAAGCTAGAAAGGTCAGGTTCAAAGCCTCCATATACACTATGATTGAAGGGAAACTTAATCGACGATCGTCAACAGGACTAAACTTACGTTCGTCATCGGTAAAAATCAAATCCATAGAATTATACAAGAAATGCACGGTGGAGAATGCGGTAACCACTCGGGTGGTCGCAACTTGGCAAATAGAATCTCTCGATAAGGTTACTATTGGCCAACCTTACGCCAGGATGCCATAAGGTATGTCCAAAGTTGCGATGCATGTCAGCGACACTCAGGTATATCTCATAGACCATCTAAAGCCATGCATTGGAATTTAAATCCATGGCCCTTCATGAGACGAGGGATGGATATCGTCGGAAAATTACCCCTCTCCCTAGGCAAAAGGTATTTCTACTAGTCCTTACGAACTATTTTTCTAAATGGGTAGAAGTTGCCGCCTTCTCCCAAATTCGGGTCAAAGAGATCATCTCTTTTATCCAGGCTAACATTATTTGCAGGTTTGGAATCCCACTCGAAATCGTATGTGACAACAGGTCACAATTTATAAGTGACATGACTTAACAGTTCTGTGAAGATCGTAATATCAGACTTACGACTTCAAAACCCCGTTACCCCCAGTCGAACGAACTTGCCAAGTCAAGCAACAAAACGATCATCAACTCTATCAAAAAGAGACTCAAAGCAGCCAAAGGAAGATAGGTTGAAGAACTTCCAACAGTTATTTGGGCCTATCGTACGATACCTCGCACATCCACATGACAAAACCCTTTTTTCCCTGGTCTATGGTTGTGAAACGGTCTTGCCGGTCGAGGCCCAGCTACCAACCTCACGACACAAGTCGGTCAATGACAACTTAGTCGACCTAAGTTACGACCTCGATGCATTGGAGGAATTAAGGGAGTCCACATTGATCAAAATGGTGTCTCTAAGACAATCATTCGAACAACATTTTAACAAAAATGTCAAGGTCAAAATCTTTCAAGAAGGTAATTACGTCTTATGACGAGTGTTTCAGAACATATAAGAACCGAACGCAGGTAAGTTATCCACCAAGTAGGAAGGACCATATCGTATATCTGAAGTCGTGGGGAAAGGCGCTTATCGGCTGCCAATCTTCGACAATTGACACATCCCACGAAGCTGGGATGCGGTACATTTAAAGAAGTATTTCTTTTAATTTTATCCATTACTTTATGACTATTTTTTCACAATGATTACTGACTTAAGCATCGGAGAGTCGTTGGCTCAACCCACGACCACCTCTAATATTGCTCCATCGCAGGTTCGCATGAGCATATGAATCGGTGGTAACATTCGACCTCACTCACGGTTTTTACGATCATTTGCGATCAGGTCGTACGATCTACAATCTATCGACCAAAGGTCAAAATCTATCTTGGTCGTAAGATCCTTGATCTTTTTTCCAACAAATTGACAAAAGTGTTTTTTAGAGGAAAAACTCCAGGAAATATTATAAAGCAAGAAATGGTACAAAGCGTTCAACGCCAGAGCCACAACCAAACAACCAAACAACCAAACAACAAAACAACAAAACAACAAAACAAAAGAACTTGGTGGTAACACTAAACCAAGCCACAATTAACCAGAAATGACAAAGACAACAAGAAGCAAACACCATATAAAAAAGAAGCACCAAGAAAAGCTACACCACGCCACACAAAGCCAAAACATCCCGAAAGAAATCACGAAGCCGCATGACTAAATGAATCACCACCTGAACCAAACTTGCAAGCCATCCTCAGAAGAACCACATCCTTATTGACAGTAATCAACTCCAAAGGAAAACGCTTTTGATGAGTGAATAATCTACGATTCCTCTCTTGCCAAATACAATAAACCGACGCCGCAATCGACAATATTTGAAGGAGATGTATAGGAACACCGTTGGCATTATTAAGTTGGGTCAAAGTATCACCCCACAAGTCAGGGAAAATAGGAAATTCAACTTCTCGTTTAATACCATGCCAAACCTCCAACGAATAATCGCACATGAAGAACAAATGATCATGTGAATCCACACAATGATCACAAAGTGAACACCGAGGGTCTGGAGCCATACGGTTCTAACGTAAGATTCTATCTTGAGTCGACAATCTCAAACGACAATACAACCACATGCAAAAAGAATGCTTAGGAATATGACCTTTGAATCAAATTGCTTTGTGCCAAGGGACGGTTGTATGAACACCTTCCAAAGCAAGCATATCCTCTTTAACCGAGAAATTAACCATGGTATTGTTACGACCATACCATATAACCTTATCCGGCACCCCCAAATGAAGAGTAGGGAAAGGTTCATTCGCAAGAGCATGAATCTGATCCCTCCACTCCATCGGCCAAATTCCATGTAAGACATCAAGAACCTCACGTACCGTAGAGCCAACCGCAAAACCACTATCTATTATACAACGGTATGAAATGAAAGATTTTAAGGTACCAATGGAAAGCTATTGGTCCTCCCAAGCGCTTATATCCAAACCATTACCAATTTTAACCACAAAGAACCTTCTAACATATGTGCGGATATCCATAAGTTTCGGAAGCATCCGAGACCATTTCTGTTTTTTCCGAACCCTCCAAAAATGAGCATCCCTAGGTCTGTGGATATAGATCCATCGGACCCATAGGGAAGGACGATGGAAAACTAAATACCAAATGTGAGACGTAAGAATAACACGGTTCCATAGTGCAAGCTTCTTTAAACCAAGACCACCACTTGCAATAGGTTTACAGGCAAAAGTAATTACTTGCCCTAATTGAAAATCCCTCGACCTAAGATTGATCTAATCATTAGAACAAATTTATTACTTGTGTCAGTCGCAAGTTCCTTGGGTAAATTGTTTGACATGTTATTTACTTGTCCAGATAGCAAGATTCTTATCTTGAGTTCGAATGTTTATGATGTCGTGAGTTACTTAGAAAATTCTTATTTTCTGTTTAACTTTTGTCTTATTGTGTTTGTCGTGAATGACTTATGCAATGTTACGCGTTGAATTGTGTATTACGATGGCTAAAAGTTACGATAGGTCAATTGATCCAAAAATCCTTGTATTAATCGATTGAAATTTACAGAAGGACGGCATGACCACCAATAGTTGCCCAATCAAAAACAAAAAAAAACAAAAAAGTACAAAGCTAAACTAAGGAGCCGACTGCTCCTGCTGGGTCACGACCCCAGCATCTCCACCTTGAGATACGTCCTCCCATGACACGATCTCTTTCTCGTATTCAGAGTCAATATATCTCTTGACCCCGATGGACTCCAAAAAGAGAGCTAGCTCGCCTTCTGTTGACGCCACGGGGTTCTTCCCCCTAAGGTGGTGCCTCATCAAGGCCATGCGGACCTTGAGTCGAGTAAACGCCTCGATGGACGCCACTTTCTCTTCAAGAGCCGCGACCTGCTCTTTGGCCGTGCCCAATTCCGACTTAAGGGCCCTAACCTATTTTTCATTCGCGATCGAGGTTGCCTTGGTCGCCATCAATTCCTCCTCAGCCGCGACCTGCTCTTCAGGCACGTATGGAGCTCCGTCTTCTCATGACCGACGACCTCAAACTTATTGAGAGCGTTGTCAAGACGAATGGAGTACTCCTCCCTCTCTGCCTCCTTAGCCTTGGAAAAGGCCTTTTTCTCTCGGTCCAAGTCCTTGGGGACCAACCTCTTCATGTTGTCAAGACGTGAGTTGAGGGCCAAGGACACTTAGAACGCCTGCAGAACGTATGACAAATGGTTAGATCAAACGATCAAAATTAAAAGTAAAAACTACAAGTAAACGTACGATTACTTACCATGAAGGAGAGTCTAGTGACATTGGATCCCATTTTTTGACTGTGACACCCTAAAGCGCTCACGGAAGGTCGACAGGAAGATATTGTTCAAATGAGGCAACATTTCCTTCATGTACAAGTTGTCAGATGACATAAAGATGGCCGACAACTTGAAGTTAAACGAAATCAGGTTAGGGTCCCCCTCGACCTGAGGACCCTTCCCCTTGTCTTTCGACAAAAGGTCCTCCACCCCCGATGGTGGAGCTAAAGCGACCGGCGTGGCTTCCATGACCGGAGGCAACATAGCCTTCTCTATGACGATGACCTCAGGGTCGTCGGCTTTCGAAGACGGTTCCCTCGGGACCCTCTTAGTCTTCTTGACCCCCAACCCTACTTTCGGGGAGCCTTTCTCTTCATCTCTCTCCCCTTGTGGGCGAGTTGGGCCAGCGCCTCTCTATTCAAAAGGACAGTCGCCGGCTTGGGAGTCGATTCTTCTGAAAAACACAAGTAAGTGACGTTAGTTGACTAGACCTTACGACAAAACACAGGTAAGTGACGTCATTGACTAGAACTTACGACACAATAAAAACTCACGACGAAAGGGAAACTTACGACATAAGCGGTAACGATGGTTCGCCTTCGCCTTGATTGAATAAGCCAATAGGAGGTCATTAACGGTGAAGGGTGACACCCATTCAATCGTCAATCGTTCAATAAATTGAACGATCCACCAGAATTAGGGCATCATTTACCCCGACGACAAGTCAAAGGTCGTAAGAAACGACCTTGATAGTGGTGAATAAGGCCATGTGAACCCTAGATTGAACGGATATTTGTATAGAACGAAATACCTGTTCGGGCACTACTCCGGACTCAGTTGGTTCGAAGGACTAAGCGTGTGGAATCTCGGCCAACAACCGGAACGCCGTGATCTCCTCCTCCTCGTCAATGGTGTTAGGAGGATCAAGATCCTTCAGAAAGTCGAGGGCAGAGGTTGTGGCGGTGTAAAATCGAAACACCTCCTAATTCTTCCTATGATTATGTGCTAGAGTCTTAAAACGTATAAACGAGGGTCAAGAGATCGAACCCTAAATGGTGCTCTAAAACCTCGAACTAACAATGGTAAGGATTCTCAGTTCTTGCAGGTTATGGTAAAGATTCAGGGGAGCTTTCTCTCTCTAAAAAACACGAATGAGTAAAAAGGAAAGGATCTGGCAAAGGATCGCTATTTATACGAAAACCAGTGTTAGGTCGAGTCGACCGATGGTCGACACTTGTCATCACCTCTTCACCATCTCCACCATATGAATGATAGGTGTCCTACACTTGACACCACGCGTGCCCCACGTCGCCATGACGTCACGACCACTATTCGGCTTTACGGTTCCCCATACAATCGCTTCGGTTTTCAAGAAACTGATTCAGTTACGTTGATCGACATGTCGAGATTTAGTTACAAAAATTCGAAACAACGGCTTGCTGCCTAATTTTTGATTTTTGGAGGCAAACTGTTTGGGTAAAAATTCACAAGTCACGACTGATGCAAGAAAACCAAACGTTTCCAATTTTAAGCAACTCTTGTATTAATATAATGTTCTAAAGACCACGAACATTGAGAAGTCTGGTTGCCATTTATGGCGATAGTCGTGAGTTTCTTACGACTTATGACCAAGGTCTCTCGTCGAAAAATATCTTACGACCCTCGTAGGATATCTTACGACTAAAGACTCATTTATTATCAACAAACGTTTCTCTATGTGTATGTAGTTTAGGTTAACACTCATTTATGGACAAACGATCATAACGGAAAAGCACCATCAAGATCTATCAATACGAAGACCGTTGGACATTGAATGATCATTTATAGCGGCCAAAGCTATAAATATAAGCTACAAAGATCATAGAAGGGGACTCTCATAATATTGAAGCATACAAAAGCTCTCAAGCTAGTACCTCTCAACAAAGCTCTCGATCGAAGTTTTACTTTGCGAATAGCAAGGCAATCTTACGATTTGTTTGTTTTTACTTGTATTACTGTCAATTGTACTATGGTTTCTCCTTCTAAAGGATGACGTTCCTATTTTACGTCTATAGTGAATTGACGATCTCTGCTATCGTCCACAGTTTTTACCCTCGACGGGATATCTGCATCACCAATCTGTCACGTCGTTTCCTTTATTTACTCCCTATCGCACGACTTATCGATTGATCCTTTACTCTAGTTGTTAAAGTTACACAACGACCTTAAGTCACCCGTTGGACGATTTTTGGTATTAACAATGTGCATCAGGTTCCGGTTGGGGTATGGTACTAGCGACACTGTGAAGAAATGAATGCTAGTTAAATGCATGAGAAGAGAGTAGCTATTGGATGTAGTCTTCCGCACATTTTGAGATAGCATTTGTATATGTGTTTAGTAACACCCGTCCCTATTGTAGACCTCATATAAGGGTTGATTTGTGTCTATTGAATTTAAATCTTAAATTGTTATTTTAGGTGATTCAATTATTGATGTAATTTGAAAATTTAAATTAGTTGCTATTACAGAACTAGTCACAAAAACTAGAAAAACAGGAATATGTAAAATGAAATCGAATAATTGAAAAGAACAATCTACCCAAAAGAGAAAACAACACAGAGTTGATTGATTGATTTGAAAAAATCAAGATAGTTTTGATACCAATTGTTTGGGTAAAAATATACAAGTTTCGACCGACAACAGAAAACCAAACGTCTCCAATCTTAAGACAAATCTTGTATTACGATAAGGTCCTGCCAACCACATGCATTAAAGACTACGGTCGTCATTTACAATGATGGTCGTAAGTTTATCTCGACCAATAACCAGATCTTCCATCGACAAGTATCTCACGACTTCCGCGAGATATCTAACGACCATGTCTCATTAACTATCAACAAGCGTTTTTTCCATGTCTATTTATTTCAAGTCATAATGCATTGACAGACAACGGTCATAATGGAAGATCATCATCAAGATCATTTAATACGGAGACCGTTAGGGACATTAAAGCTCATTTATGATGAAAAACCTATATATACAAAGCAATGAAGAACTTATAAAAAGGACACAAAGTGATTTCAAGAGCATTGACAAGGCACTGAAATTAATCAAGCTTATTCTCTCTCGAAGAAACTCATGACAAAACATTCTATTTCACGACGCTTAAGAAAATCTTACGACTTGTTTACTTGTTACTTATATTGAAACTCATTGTACCCTCGATCACTCCTCCTGAAGGACGACGTCCCATTTTGGCGTCCATAGTGCACTAGGGACTTCTATTGTCGTCTACACCCTCGACGGGGTTTTCCGTGTCACCAAATTTATATGTCTTTTTCTTTATTTATTGTTCGTCGCACGATTTGTCACAAGGTTATTTTCTTTAGTTGGTGAATGCTCCACACCGATCTTAAGCTATAATTTAGGTAATTTTTGGCATTAACAGTTTGGCGCCCACCATGGGGCCCCAACTAGAGAAAATCTTCGACAAAGAGTGCATCCTGCTAACGATCTCTTTAAGCCTTTTTGGACAGGAACATTTTAGGACAAGGAGCTCATCTCAACGCTCTTGCTCAAATGCGCATGGAATTAGACGTTGCACGCAAACGTATAACGCGTTAGATGAACAAAATCGCAAAGCATTAGAAGAAATTGCATTCTTGAGTCAGAACAAAGGGAACTTCTTTGGATCACAAAATGGTCCAAGGCCACCTTTTAACGTGTATTTTTTAGGTCACCAACCTCCTCTTCCACCATATCTAAGGCCGACATAGAACTATTGTGCTGCTGCTTATCTTGTGCCAACGATGCCAACGATGCCGATGCCATCAATGGTAATATCAATAATGCCCATCCCGACGATTTCGATTCCAGCCATGCCCATGCCAACCAACGGTGAAGCCACTAGTCGAAATGGCTTCTACACGACGGTCGACATGAATTCTCAAGACTCAGGATTCATCCCAGCACCGCCGATGATGACCAATGGACTTAATCACAATGATTAAATTGCTCGACGATTGAGACTGTTAGAAGAACATAACGAGAAGATGTTGTCGCCACTTTCCAAACTACTTGGAGCCATTGCACCGATCGACGTCGAAACACGCAATGGATTTCAATCATCCCCATTTATCGACGAGATAGCCTTGGTCAACGTCCCAAAGAAGTACAACATCCTTACCTTAACTCCAAAATATTTTGGACTGATAGATCCAACAAAACATGTCGCACAGTACAAGAAACTGATGTGGACTGTGTCGATCCCCCACCAGTATCAAGAGGTGTACATGTGCAAAAGTTTTGGTGCGACCCTTACAGGTGCTGCTCTCAAGTGGTTGATCAACCTCAAGCCCAAATCCATCAACAATTTTGTTGTGCTAGTCAACCAATTCTTCCAACATTTCTCTAGCAGCCGGAAGATGGAAAAACATACTAGTGATATTTATTACATTACTCAGAAGACCAGCGAGTCTGTCCGAAGTTACTTCAGCCGCTTCAATTCAGAAATGGTCAACGTACGCAATTGTGACATCATGATCACAATCAAAGCCTACAAGCGAGGTCTTGACGATAGTTTGGACTTGTATACAGATATGACGAAGTATCCACTAGAAATCTTTGAAGACGTTCGAGCTAGAACATTGGCCTACATGCGGGTCGAAGATGACATGGCCTTTAGATGCAAACATTTTGGCGACAAGAGGTCGTTAAGTGTGTCAAGAATCCCGACTTCAAAACTCGGACACCTTCTAAGATAGAACCGTCGCGACAAATCTCAAACATGAGATTTGAGAAAAAGATGAATGTCTTTGTTAGATCATAAATTGTATTCAATATTAAAGTTAAAGTTAAGGGTTTAAATTGTAATTGTGTTAAAGTAAATTAGAGGGTCTAATTAGTATTTAATTGATAGTTAGTTGTTATTGGGCCCAAGCCCATTAGGCCTTAAACGCCTAAGTATTTAATGTTTTAGTTATTAGTTTTTAGGGTTTAACTCTGATAATATTCTAATTAGTAGTCGTACGTTTTCTTTGTAATCCTACATTCAAGGTATCAAGAACACACAAGGTTTTCATTGATTATTCAAGGGATTGGTATGTTATTCTAATCTTATTATCTCTTGATCTATATTGTGTTGTGTGTTAATTATCAACTAGATTATCGGGGTTTAACAAGTGGTATCAGA
The DNA here is from genome assembly GCA_023525745.1 of Arctium lappa. Taxonomy (NCBI): domain Eukaryota; kingdom Viridiplantae; phylum Streptophyta; class Magnoliopsida; order Asterales; family Asteraceae; genus Arctium; species Arctium lappa. Next base: position 49,286,127 of record CM042057.1, read on the forward strand.
GCCTAAAGAATCAAGTTTTTAGGATTAAATATGTGTTTATCGATTTACTGTTCATCGACTTATCTGGGTTAACTAGTGAAAATTGATTTCCTGTTTTAAGGTATTTTTATGCTTGAAATTGATATGATTAGATGAGTTTTATGCTATTGAAGGCTATCTGATTGGTTAATTGCATTTAAATTCACCAATTGATTGATTTTTTGATGATTTTTGATTTATGGGTTCATAAACTGTCGATATCTGCTTCTATCGAATTGATGCATGAAAGTTGAGTTTAGTTGTTAATTTTGATTTGGTTGTGATCGATACATGCTAGTGGGTACAAAAGTCTGATTTTTGCATTGAATTTAAGTGTTTTGAGTACTTTCTGGATTGAAATTCATCGTCTGGGTTGACCTTCAAGAACATACCGGTCGTTATTCATCGAGTCTGGTTCCCGGTCATTACACCGTATCGGTCCATATTCATACCGGTCACTACAATTGCCCCATCGCCCGGATAACACACAGTCCACCCAGGTCGCATCATATCAGTCGAAGGAAGCATATCGATCGACACCTTATCCGGTCGACAGTTTACCGTTCAAATCACACTATCGGTCGAATTCAATACCGGTCCCGATCGAGTATACCGGTCCATACAGTGGCCCGATTGTAGATCCCAAATTCAACAACAATTCATGAATCAAATAATGATAACAAGATGAGGTTGGGAGAGAATACCTTTTATTTACATTGAATACGAAGAACACGAACAAAACCTAGAGAGAAAAAGTGTTTCTCTCTTTAGAACATTCGTTCTCTCAAAGACGGATACATTGTGAATAATGAATTAGATAGCTAAAACCCTAAACATATAGCTATTTATATAATCTCCCAACTCCCTTGTTTTAACCTAAAGCCCAAGCCCATTTATATTAAAGGCCAATACAATTTAAACTAAGCAATACAAATATTAAAGTTATTCCCTTTACAAAACTTTCCAAACTTGGACATTTTATGTCCTAACAATCTCCCCCTAATGTTTTGTAACGGAATCATCGTCTTTGAAGCGCCAACTCTTCTCCCCCTTGATTTCTTTGAAAAACTTTATCATTGCACATCTTCAATACAACTCAGGCTCCCCCTTGAATAAAGCTCATATCCTTCAAAGTTTCAACTTTAATACCAGATTCGATGTGCGCAATAACCTCGACTGAGTGCACTAAAGACAACTTTTATCTCTAGAAACTCAACACATTCGTTACGCCCACAAGAAAGAAATGCGTGAGTTTTGCGTGACAACCACAATGCATCTTCAGTTTATAACAACGAACCTGTCTTTGAACCGCGAGTTGAATAGGATTTTAGCATAAGAACTTGTACAGATCAGCTCGTAGAGGAAGCAACTTGTAGCAAACACTACTCGGCAAGGGTTAGAAGAACCGAACAATTGTCGAGAAAACCCAAACGAGAAAATTCCGGAACAAATAAAAAATATTCCTTGATATTTATGTTCCACGGATCACACGGTTAAAGCGCAATTTAATCTAGATTAAACGCTCTTCGGATCAATAAGCGGTTCTCGAGAATTGCAAAAATTAAATCCGGTAACAATCTCCAAAAAATTGGACGACACGATCACTTGTCAAAAATTTGATCATTTAAGCCCACGACTTGGATGTATACATTCTAAGCCCAAAATTTTATTAGCAATCGGCCCAATAAAAATTTGAACAAATTAAGCCCGAATCCGGTATAAAAAAATAAGAAGCCCGGATGACATGATGTCCTGGGTCCTGGCAATTACCGGACCAAATGCAATCCCACGGTACACAAGGTTCTCAAAATTACAAACCTGATCAAATAAAACTTCGAGTCCCGAATGTAATGCCTCACTCCCGGATAACAGAACAAACACTCGCCGGTTATCCAATTGTTTACCACCGCCCCCACTAACATTCTGTCACCAAATCACAATTTAAACAAGATTTTGGATTAGGCACTGACATCATCAACCCACAGCCTCCATTCTTAAAATTTCATCCACCGATCAAACAAAGAAAACCATGATTAATTGAATTAAAGTTCGACCTTTTTCTTCGACCAAAATTTTATTAGCAATCGACCCAATAAAAATTTGAACAAATTAAGCCCGAATCCGGTATAAAAAAATAAGAAGCACGGATGACATGATGTCCTGGGTCCTGGCAAATACCAGACCAAATGCAATCCCACGGTACACAAGGTTCTCAAAATTACAAACCTGATCAAATAAAACTTCGAGTCCCGAATGTAATGCCTCACTCCCGGATAACAGAACAAACACTCGCCGGTTATCCAATTGTTTACCACCGCCCCCACTAACATTCTATCACCAAATCACAATTTAAACAAGATTTTGGATTAGGCACTGACATCATCAACCCACAGCCTCCATTCTTAAAATTTCATCCACCGATCAAACAAAGAAAACCATGATTAATTGAATTAAAGAGTCAGAGTCAGTAACTTCGGTAACTAGAGCTTTAGACACCTTTTTCTTCGACCTTGCAGAGGATACAGAACCTTTGCCGGCTATGAGAGCCACATAATCCTTCAGATGATTAGACTCATTATTAATTGATCTTACCTCATCCTCATGTTGAGCAAGAGTAGAGAAGATATCAGTGACATTTTCTCGAGCCATATTATTGAACATCTGGAGGTTGATAGCAAAGTTCTTCCATTCTGGATTCAGATTCTTGATGAACTTGTAATTTATCTTAGAAGCAGATTTAGAGATATTGTTCCTCTGCAAGTCATTGAGGATGATGTTATATCTGTTGTAGGTATCTAATAGCAACTCTCCTTCTTTTGCATGAAATCCCTCGTATGCATTTATGCATAGATTCTGCTTAGCTTGTATGGAGGCTTCACTTCCTTCAAACTGCCTTGCTAGTTCATCCCAGATGCCTTTAGCTGTGCTCTGACTCTCGACACGATTGTAGATGTCGTTTGGAATTGCCATTGTCAGATAAATTAGAGCCTCTTTTTCTGTCTTATACTGTTCTTTCTGCTTTTCATTGAAGAACTGATAAGGCTTAGGAATCTCTCTGTCAGGGATTTCTGGAGAGGAATCTGTAGCAGGTTGACCCTTTACTGTGATCATTGGAGTTTGTGGACCTTCAATTATTGCTTTCATGAAGTCTCTGTTCTTGTGATTCAGAAACTGGATCATTCTGATCTTCCATTGCTGATACTCATTAGCCATGAGGACAGGAGGTTTGACTTGAGAACCCATTGAGAGAAGTTGATTCGACATCTTAGCAATCCCTTGAATAAACAATGAAACCTTTGTGTGTTCTTGATACCCTTGAATACAGAGAAAACGTACGGCTAATATAATCTCTTAAACAATTATTATGAGGTATCTTAACCCTAAAACTAAATAATTAAAACTTTAAATACTTAGGCCATATGGGCTTCCTAATGCTTAATGGGCTTGACGCCCAATAGCTTAATAACTATTGAATAAATACTAATTAGACCCTCTAACTTTAACTATCAAATAAATACAGTTTAAAACCTTTAATCTTGAATACAATTATTTGATCCAACACCGATAAACATCTAATGCCGGTCTATAAATACCGGTCACTCTTAATTCTGGTTTGTATCCTGGTCGACCGAATACGTGTCATATCCAACTACCGGTCGAATATATACCGGTCGCTAAGCTGATCGAACACCGGTCGAAGACCAATACCGGTCATAGCATCTCACCGGTCGACCCTACCGGTCGTGCAACATACCAGTCGACATGTTCCCGGTCGACCTCACCTTTGCGCCACGACCTTGTCACCCAAACCTCTGTTTGTGCCACCCGCGGCTCACGCGAATTCCTCCTTTGTGCCATCCATTACTCGCGCATAATTCCTTTCTCGCGAACCACGTCTAGCACGTATTTCACCTTTGCGCCATCTGTTGCTCACGCAAACCACAACTTTGCGCCAACTACTGGTCACGCAAGACATTATTTCGCGTGACCTGTGTCTCGCGCAAACAGTCCTTTGCGCCACTTCCTTAGCTTATTTTTTCGCCAGATTTTCTGTGGTTATTTTATTTGTGTATTGTACTGGTTGCGAATACTGCACTTAAATTATTTTTGGAAATTTATTTTTCTGAAATTTTTTGAGTGTAGTTTTTATCCAACTCTTGATTCTAACGATCTCATTTAGTTGATTGTCTTGGTACAGATAAGTTTGATTTCTAACCATATAGCTAAGATGTTGAATCAACTTCTCTCAATGGGCTCTCAGTCCAAACCTCCTGTCCTGTTGGGTCTGAAATGTGCTAAGGATTGTTAATACTTCTAGACATGACTATTACTACTGCCTGAGGAAGTTAGTACTGCCAGATCACAATTACTACTGCTTGAAGGAGTTAATACTGCTGAGACAAAATTAATACTGCTTGCTGAGATTAATACTGCTAGTTCAGAATTAATACTGCTCATGAAGATAGTGCTGCTTATGAGATGAAGACTCCGTATGGGAATGAAGACAACTGTATAGATTGAAGCTAAAGTAAAGGAGATAATTATGGACTGAAGATCAACTTTATTTTGATAATTATCTTGTAATCAGTCTTGTATATATAGTATAGAAGTATTTGATAGATGAATTGAATATGTTTTGTTAGAGAGAATTAACCTCAAGATAAATAGAATCCTCTCTATAGAGAAGTATAGAACGTCTGTTGAGCTTGTTCAACAGATTGAGGTTTTGTGTGTAATCATCAAGTTGAATCAATATAAACTTGTGATTTGAGTTTTATATACTGTTCCATTGATTGTTAGTGTTAAAGTGTTTTTCCGCAACTTCTTTAGCATTGATTATGAGTGTGTGTGAATTAAATTCTTGTTTGAGTTACGATCCTGACAAGTGGTATCAGAGCTTTGTTAAACTCAGAAAAACATCAATCATCATGGACGGGTCAAGTGATAGCGTTCTTGTCTCAATGGTTCCAATGCTCAGATCTAATGAGTTTGACATGTGGAAGATTAGGATCAGGCAATACATTCTTCTCACAAATTACTCCATGTGGGACATCATTGAGAATGACCCATCTAATGAAGGAAAGATTAGTGAAGATGGAAAAAGAATCCCACCAAAGACGGATGGAGAGAGGAAGATAAGGCAGACAGAGATGAAAGCCTTGAGTACACTACTCTTGGCTATTCCTAATGAGTATCAACACCAATTCTGCAACTGCACTGATGCCCAAATGCTTTGGAATGCTCTAGAGAAGAGATTCTCTGGTACCAAAAGTACCAAGAGAAATCAGAAGGCAATATTGAAGCAACTGTATGAAAACTTCATGTCAACTAAGAATGAGTCCATGACTCAAACTTTTGACAGGTTTAACAAGCTGATTGGTGAACTAGCTACTGTTGGAGTGCAGATTGATCAAGAAGATGTAAACAGAAAGTTCTTAAGGTCCCTTGGAGATGAATGGACCATGTATACTGTCTCCTTCAGACAGAATGACAAGCTGGAAGACAAAGAACTAGACGATCTCTATAATGACTTAAGGGTGTTTGAGGCTGAAGTTGAAGCCAAGAAGAGACCATCTGGATACACTCATAATGTTGCTCTTTTATTATCTTCTTCTTCTACTGATTCTGCTACTAATACAGAATCAGTTAGTACTGCTTATGTATCTAAGCAGGATGTATCTAATGACTCTGTATTAGAAGCTTTTCTTGCTAGCCATGCTAATTCTGGTTTAATTAATGATGATTTTGAACAAATTAATGCAGATGACCTTGAGGAGATGGATATAAAGTGGCAGATGGCCATGATAACTATGAGGGTTAAGAGATTCATAAAGAGGACTGGAAGGAACAACTTTTCTCAGAGGAGAGAAGAAGGTGCTGGGTTTGACAAGTCAAAGGTGGAGTGCTACAAGTGTCACAAAATGGGACACTTTGCAAAAGAATGCAGAGGAGGAATTCCTCAACAACATGGCAACAACCATCAGCAAGCACATTCCTCAAGCTTCCAAAACAACAGAAACTCCACTCAAGCTCTTGTTTCTCAAGAAGGAATGGGATTTGATTGGAGTGATCAAGCAGAAGAAGCTGTTCAGAATCAAGCCCTGATGGCAGAAGTCTCAGAATCTTCAAGCACATATTTTCCAACAGAGGTAAAAACTAAACTGTGCACTAAAGAGTGTTTTCAGACTGTATAAAAGTACAGGGATCATAACCAAAGCATATGTGACGATCTTAAAAGGTTAGAGAGAGATATAAGAGAGTATAAAGTGATTGTTGAGAAGTTTGAAGATCAAATCAAGGCTTACAAGGCCAATGAACTTCAGCACTACTATGACACAAATTACTGGAAGTGGGAGAAAAATCAATTAGAGATTCAAATTGAAAAGTTTAAAGAGGAGTGTGAGAAGATAAAGAGTGAGTATGAGAAAGCTAAGCTTGACATTGAGAAGTTTTCTTATGCTTCCAAAGCAATGGACTCTTTGCTTAAAGCTCAAGTTCATGATAAGATCAAGAGTGGTATAGGATACAATGCAACACCTCCACCTTATAACAATAATTACATCCCTCCCTCTTCAGATCTCTTAGAAAACCAAAATAAGGAGGACTTACCTATAAGAACAACAGAAGTAGATCCTATAGATAGTGTGGTGGTTGAAGAAGAGAATGAGGAAGAGAATTCTGAGAGTAAGAATGCAGAAGAGATTCCTGTAGAAAATCATATTCTTACCAATGAAGGGGGGGGGTAAACCATTCATCAAGAGTGAAAAGGTGGATAGCTCAAAGAGAGAAAAGGGAAGGGTACAGGGAGTCCACTATATGCAGACCACAATTGTGAATCCCTGTACATGTAAACAACATCAGCCCCAAAAACATGATAAAACAAGGGGTAATCAAAGAAACTGGAATAATCAGTGGGCACAAAAACAAGGGGTTGATCTGAGTAAAATCAATAGACCAAAACCTTGTTTTATTTGTGGAAAGCTTAATCATATTGCCAAATACTGTTATTTCAATCCTATTGTTAAAACACATATTTATTGGATTGAAGATCATAATTATCTGAAGATGGAAAACTGAAGTCAAAGCTGATAAAGTCGTCTCAACAAATAGTCTAGGGTCCTTTTGTAATAAATAGTCAAAGTATGTTTTCATATTTTCATTTATTGTCTTTTAATATAGTTATTTGTTTAGTTGTTGGGCCCAAGTTTATGCAAGCCTTGCCAAACCCATTAGGCTTAGTTAGCCTAAGTATATATTTGATTAGGTTTAGTGTTAATGGTGAGAGGAAGCTTAATTGCAAATTTAATTATTTTGAGAGAGTGGCTGGTGGTGTTGTGCGCCGTGAACAAGAAGCAGAGAGATAGATATATCGATTTCTTCATCAAAATCCCTTGTAATCCTTTGATTCTTTGGTATAATCGTATCAGGTTTGCATAATCGTTTCTGTTTATTCGTATTACTTGATTGAATCATTTGATATTGGGACACACAATTGGCATCAGAGCTAGTACATATTGAATTGGATATTTATTTTTGTTCTGTTATCTGTCAAAGATTCAATTTTTTTTGCATTGTGTGATTGTTAATCGAGTATTTTTTATTTCTTAGTGATCGGTTTGCTTATTATCTCGTTTGGGTAATGTTTGATTTGAGTATTGAATTGAATTTGATTGCTTATTTGGTGAATTTGGATCTGTTTGGTCGTCATGAGCACAACACTGTCTAAATCTTTGAGTTTTCATAGAGTGGTTATTAGTGAAATTAATTGGTAGCAATAAGTTCTAATCGTTTAATCGATCGTTTTTGCAAACTTTGGTTGTTCAATTTTGAGTATAGATTAGTTTCTGGGTCGATAAGTATCAAGAACATATCGGTCTAAGCCTATATCGGTCGAATAATATCGATCGAACTTTATCGATCTTTCACTATCGGTCGACCACACCTTATCGGTCGATCGGTACACACACAGTCCACCCCGGTCTAAAGCATATCGGTCTTTGTGTTTTATCGGTCGACCGCATTCTATTGGTCTTTCTTACCGGTCGAAGACCAAGTCTCGTCGAAGACCATTACCGGTCAAAGACCTCTCTCGGTCTAAGTGTATATCGGTCTATTTGAATACCGGTCTAAGGAAGTTTACCGGTCGAAGACCTCTATCGGTCTAAGCTAATACCGGTTCATACATTTTATCGCTCGAATATCTCTTATATCGGTCGAGCAAAGTACCGGTCTTATCATCTTACCGGTCGTTGCAATTCCCTAGTCGAACAAGTATACCGGTCGAGCACTCCACTGTTCAGCAAGAACAAGATCAACAAATCTCAAGTTGAGCTGAATGTGAAATTTCTCAGCAACCTTAAGCCAGAGTGGAAGAGATTCACCAGACAGATGAGGCAGTTGAAAGATCTGAACGACATTCCACTTCATGAAGTTTATGAAATCCTCAAACAGAATGAGGAAGAGGTGGATGAAATCAAGGCTGAGATGAAGAAGGCTGACAAAGAAGTTGCTCTTGTGGTCAAGAAAAAGTCTAAGAAGAAGAAGGTGATAGAATCTGAATCTGAAGAAGCTGATAGTGAGGCAAAGTCTGACTCTGACTATTGTGAACAACTAAAGGAAGCCATGCTAATGTTAACCAAGGCTTTCCAAAAGAAGTTCTATAAAAAGCCAAACTCCAACAGTCAGAGGTACTCGTCTGGTCCGAATAACTACAAGCATAAGGAGAAATTTGAAGAAAAGAGACCAGAAGACAAGAAGAAGGATGGGGCCGAAGAGTTCAAGAAGGAAGAACCGATGAAGTGCTACAACTGTGGCAGAATCGGTCATTTTGCCAAGGACTGCCGAAAACCTAAAGTCCGCAACTCCGAATATTACAAGATTAAGATGCTTCTAGCCAAGCAACAAGAGGCTGGAAAAGTATTAATGGCGGAGGATGAATACTGGCTCGACCATTCGGATCAAGAGTCTGAAGAAGGAGAGAAGGATGAGACTGCACATCTGTGCTTGATGGGGAAGAACCAGTCAGAAGCTGAAGCTGATTCTGATGATGGAGACAATGATGATGTATGTAACTTAACTGAATCTGATTTTCTGAACCAAATGCATGCCATGATGTCTAAACTCCAAGAATTAGAGTCTAAACTGAAGCGTGAGAAAGGTGTCATAAATGAGAAAAATCAATCTATACATAAACTTAGTAATGATATTGCTGCGAAATATGTATTAATTGAAACTTTGCATAAAAATATAGACACCTGCGCTAAAGAAAAGACTATAATTCATAAAGAGTTGTCTGAAACTGTTTCTAAGTATAGAGAATGTGAGTTTAAGTCTATAGAGATTTCTAAAAGGTATTTTTCTACTTCAAAAGAAAAAAATTCTTTAATAGACAAGGTGAATGCTTTGGAAGAGAAATTACATTCTTTAGGTCAAACTGAACACACTATTCATTTGAACAAACCTAAAGAGAAACCTGATACTTGGGGACTTGGTTACAAGAACCCACATCATCTCAAAAAGGGTATATCTGAAGTGCCTGCACTTTATGACTTTGGATTTATGTTGTTGGCTCCTCAACATCAGGAACTCAAACCCTTTTGGACTAGTCTGTCTGAAAAAGATAAAGCCAAGGAATATGATAAAAGAAGGAACGCAGCTAAAGTTCAACTTCCATTTCGCTATGAAAAGTTGAATAACAGTTATAGTTCTAATAAATCAAAATTTATTTCAAATGATTATTTTGAGAGCTATTTTGTAAAAGAGTTGGAGGCTAAACCCATCAAAGGTAAGCTTTACGTACGTCCTCTAATTTTGGAAAGTAAAATTTCTGAACTCGAGAATACTCTTACAGAAGAAAGAATTTTGATGGACCTAGAACAAACTGTATTTTCAACAGTGTTCAAAAATACTATTTTTCCTAAATTCTCCAAGGCTTTAAATTCTGATGACAGGTTTGGTTCACTTGAGAATGATCTTAATTTCTTAAACTCTGATGGTAGTTTGAATGATTGTGTTGCTCAATTTGATTTTACCTCTAAACTTCCTGATCATTCATCTTGTGTTGTTAATTCCTTTGGATTACCCAGTGTTTTTGACAAAGGTGAAACATCAACGAAAGTTGATAAATCAGTTTCTGTGAAATCAAAGAAATCAAAAGGTAAGAAACAAAAATCTCAGCTTTCAGAGAAACCAATCCACACTGGTAAGCCAAAGAAGAAGCATTCTCTTAATTCTCATCATTCTAACTCTAAAGTTTCACATGTTTCAGATTTGAGAAAGCAAAGGGTTGGAGTTAAGACTGCATGGATATCGAAACAGAAGATAGACGAGAAAGCTAAATCTAGTTCTAGTTTTATTCTGAATAAAAAGACTTCTAGTAAAGATGATGTGATTGTGAATGTTGCTACTTTTAAATCTAATCATGTTGATTCTCGCAAGAAGTACTCTATAAAGCAATTATTCCAGTTAGCACCATCAAATAAAAAGTTTTTAAATTATGGTGAATGTGATTATGCTTCTCGTAAATATTCTGATGTTTGGTATGGTTCATATAATGTTTCATCTTATCATTATCATTCGTCTTATCATGCTTCTGTTTTTCAAAGAAAAAGCGGACCCAAATTTAAATGGGTGCCAAAATCAAGTACTAATACTGGAGGTCCCATTTTTAAATGGGTTCCTAAACCTCTTCTTTCTTGATTTGTTTTGTGCAAACCCGTCATATGTGGTACTTGAATAGCGGGTGTTCCAAGCATATGACCGGGCAGAAGAGTATGTTGTCTAATTTTACGGAAAATACTGCGGCACAGTTCATTTTGGAAATGATCAGTTTTCACCAATTCTGGGGTATGGTGATGTTGTACACGAAAATCTCACGATCAAGAAGGTGAGCTACGTTGAAGGCTTAGGGCACAACCTATTCAGCATTGGCCAGTTTTGCGACAAAGACTTAGAGGTTAATTTCAAGGCCAAGACATGTTCAGTACGCACTGAAGAAGGAAAAGAACTCTTGGTCGGCACTCGCAAGTCAAACCTCTATACCATCAACTTGTCAAAGGTCAAGGCTGACAATCAGGCCTGTCTACTATCAAAGGCCTCGATGCATAAAAGCTGGTTATGGCATCGACGACTTTCTCACCTCAACTTTCGGTACATCACAAGCTGGTCAGTGGCAAGTTAGTGAAAGGTCTTCCAGAATTGAAGTATGAAAGAGAACATCTATGTGAAGCATGTGAAAAGGGCAAGATGAAGAGAGCCCCACCCAAACCAAAGCCTGAACCGAGTACCAACTCTCCTTTAGAGTTGTTGCATATGGACTTGTGCGTTCCTATGCGAATGCAAAGCTTAGGAGGAAAGAAGTATGTGCTAGTTATCGTGGACGACTATACGCGATACACTTCGGTCAAGTTTCTATGGTCTAAAGATGAGACACCCGATGTTCTCATTACATTTCTGAAGACGACCCAAGTCAATCTGCAAAAACAGGTCAAGATTCTCAGAACTGACAACGGCACAGAGTTCAAGAAGAAGATCATTGAAGAATATCTCGAATCAGTCGGGATATCACATCAATACTCTGCTGCTCGCACTCCTCAATAGAACGGAGTCGTCGAAAGGCGAAATCGTACACTTGTCGAGGCCGCTCGGATAATGCTTAGCCAATCTGACTTACCTTTATTTTTGTGGGTTGAAGCTGTATCGACTGCGTGTCACACTCAGAATCGCTCCATGATACACCCCAGATTTCAGAAGACTCCGTATGCGTTGATCAACAACGGAACACCAACCATTACATATTTTCATGTTTTTGGTTGTACGTGTTATGTTCTAAACGACCGAGAGAATCTGAACAAGTTCAGTGCTAAGGCAGATGAAGGCATCTTCGTTGGTTATTCCTCTACATCTACTGCATACCATGTTTACCTGAAGAAGTCGAAGACTGTGATCGAGAGCGTTAATGTTACATTCGATGAGGAAATGGCTTCTGAGCACATCAGTTCAGAACCCATCATTACCGGAGTACTAGCTTCTGGACCAACCAGTCCAGGACCTGCACCTCAAGAGAACAAATCAGATGGCGCTTCATCGTCTACTTCTAAATTATCTGATTTGGATTTATTATTTGAACTGTTTTATGATGAATTTCTTGGATCTCGTTTGCCTAAATCTATTGTGGTTGACAGGATGGAAGACTCGTTGACTACTCATCCAACCACTTCCGATATCTCTACTGAATCCAATTCCCTGATTCAGCGAGAAGTTCCAGTTCTAAAGGCTACTCCGACGGTTGAAGTTGTGACCAACACTGATGATACAAAAGTAGCTGACTCTGTAGGATGTACTGTAAGGTCTGATCAACAGACTGCCCAAGCTGTACCTACTGCCACTTCTGCAACGACTACTTCATTTGAAACCCCCGTTAATGCTGAACCATCTGAAGGCGATAACATTGGATTCCTAGATGCTGACAATGATCAACATGCATCTAATCCACTCCCTCATGAACATAAGTGGACCAAAGAGCACCCGGTACATCAAATTATTGAAGATCCTTCTGCACCTGTACAAACTAGGTCTGCAAATTCAAATCTATGTATGTATGAATCCTTTCTGAGCAAGATCGAGCCTACTCACGTATCTGAGGCTCTTGCCGATTCAGATTGGGTAACTGCGATGCAAGATGAGCTGAATCAGTTTGAAGCACTGAAAGTCTGGAGACTCGTACCAAAACCGCAAGGTAAAACCATCATTGGTACGAAATGGGTGTTCAAAAACAAGAAAGATGAAGATGGTACCGTTATCCAAAACAAAGCACGACTTGTTGCCAAGGGATATAGGCAAGAGGAAGGTATAGACTACGATGAGACTTATGCTCCAGTGGCGCGTATAGAGGCAATTCGGATGTTCTTAGCCTACGCAGCTCACAAGAACTTCACCGTTTATCAAATGGACGTGAAGATTACTTTTCTGAATGGAGTACTCAAGGAAGAAGTCTACGTCTCGCAGCCAGAAGGGTTTGTAAATCCAGATAAGCCGAACCACGTCTACATCTTGGATAAAGATCTTTATGGACTGAAACAAGCTCCTCGCGCCTGGTATGATATTCTATCTCAATTTTTGGTAAAGTCAGGTTTTACAAAAGGTACAGTCGATACCACTCTTTTCATTAAAAAAGATAAACGCGATATTATTCTTATTCAAATATATGTGGATGATATTATTTTTGGTTCTACAAATCCTAAGTACTGTAAGAAATTTGCAAACCTCATCGTGTCACGTTTTCAGATGAGCATGATGGGAAAGATGAATTTCTTTCTCGGATTGCAAGTCAAACAATTTTCAACGGGGATTTTTATCAATCAATCTAAATACATCCTGGATATTCTTCGGAGGTTCAAAATGGAAAATTGTAAACCGATTGGTACCCCAATGGCACCTGGTTCTAAGATTGGCACCGATCTTTCGGGAAAGGATGTTGATGTTAGGACTTATAGAGGGATGATAGGTTCCTTAATGTATTTTACTTCTAGTAGGCCAGATATAATGTTTTCTACATGCTTATGTGCTAGATATCAGGCCAACCCTAAAGAATCCCATTTGTCTGCTGTAAAGCGGATCTTCATGTATCTGAAGGGGACTGCAGATCTTGGTCTGTGGTATCCTAAGGATACAAACTTTGAACTAACATCTTATTCAGACACAGATCATGCTGGTTGCATGTTAGACAGGAAGAGCACCTCGGGTCATATACAATTCCTCGGAGATAAACTCGTCAGTTGGGCGTCGAAGAAGCAATTATGTGTATCCACCTCAACGGCCGAAACGGAATATGTAGTTGCTGCTAGCTGCTGTTCTCAGGTCTTATGGATGAGAACACAACTACGAGACTTTGGATTTAATTTCAATAGAATCCGTATCTATTGTGATTCGAAGAGCACTATTGCGATTACCGCTAACCCTGTTCAGCATACTAAGACCAAACACATAGATGTCAGGTATAATTTTATAAAAGATAATGTAGAAAAGGGAACAATTGAACTTTACTTTGTAAAAACCGATTATCAGCTTGCAGATTTGTTTACCAAACCTTTAGACGAAAAGAGATTTAATTTTCTTGTCTCAAGACTTGGTATGCTAAATCTTAAGACCTAATCGGTAGTTACCTATTAAAGTTTCTTATTGTATCTCTTTATCATTTCTTTCTTATTATTTCCGCATGATACCTGCTTGTTAATAGTTTGTTCATGATCTCAGGGGGAGTTTGAGAAGTATCTTATAGATGGTCAATGTTATTTTGAGGGGGAGCAAAACTGAATGCATTGTACTTACTAATAAACTGTTAGTAATGCATGATTTTAGGGGGAGCATACAAGTAAAGAGTATGGCTATGACTTCTGATTATTTCTGATCAGAACTCGTACACTAATTGTTTTACTGCTTTATGTCATTTCAATTTCAGTGAATAAAGTTACTTTGACTAGACTTTTAGACTTTTGTAGGTTGAGAGATGCTTCAAAGATCATATCATTATGACTTTAAGCTTGACTTCGCGAGATGTGAGACTATATTCGAAAGGTATAATTTATTTTCTTCATCTCATTCATGGTTGAAAGAAGGACAACTTTCAATCATAAGAAAACATGTTCTTAAATGTTCAAACCACTTCCCGATTCTCAAACAAATTTCTTGAATTGGAAGTGTGATTTTAAATGTTTTCTGATTCTTCATTGAGTTTTAACTGACAAAGTTAAACCATATGAGCATCATATGCTTTATAGGAAAACATGGGATTAGTGTGCTAGGACTTAAAAGAAACTTCTATGGATTCACGTTAACCAGTGTTTCCTACCCAAGAAGTTAATCCTTTAGTGATTAAATGTGAAGAGTCAAAAAGAAATGAGTGTGGGATGTGTGATGAGAGAAAATGTAAAAGAGAGTTTGGTTAGCTGTGAGCTTAAAGATTAAAAGAAAGAGGGTGAGAGAATAGAGTAAAAGAATAACAAACTCTGCACCAACTACTTTCTAAGCCGGGCAGCCACATTTCTAATGTTTCACAATTCTTGGTGAACATTATTGAAACATGCAACTAGCCCATGCCAACTCTTGACATTACCCCACCTACCACTCATTTTCTTCTCAACAAGAAAATATTTCATTTTCAAAGGGGACACAACACATATGCTATCTGATTGGAAAAATCTGGATATTGAAAAGAAGGAAGTTTGACCCACCTTCACACTTCACTAATGCACATTGAGTCTGTGTTTAACTATCTGTTGTCTCAGTGGTTTACACATTTTGAACCTTATAAGCAATCATCATATGCTTAATTTATTCTATCACTTACACGAACACACAAATAATTTGTTTCTTTGTCATAACGTTCATAGAAATTACCTTTGTGGTTTTTCGATGATTGAATGGAAGCCCTGGGGGAGTGAACATCATAAAAGCTCCTTTATATTGTGTATTCGTTACACA
Organism: Arctium lappa; assembly: GCA_023525745.1. Lineage (NCBI taxonomy): Eukaryota > Viridiplantae > Streptophyta > Magnoliopsida > Asterales > Asteraceae > Arctium > Arctium lappa. The sequence goes on from CM042057.1 coordinate 49,301,625, forward strand.
CAGTGACTTTGTGTCACTGACAGGCAATTTTAACTGATACATTTGTTGATTCAGGTGTTACACTTCATTTTCTAATTTGTCTAGATTTGCAAAGATCTGGATGAACATCTTAATGAATTGACGGATAGTCAATGGTTCTATTTGCAAGATCAATGGGGGAAGACAATTTCTTCAAGAAACGTTTTGATGAACTCTTTGCTCTTTTCATCAAAAAGGGGGAGAAGCGTCAATCAAGAAATTGAAGATATTCTGAAGATATGCTGAAATGAAGAAATTTTCTTTGAAGATGATTTGCTGAAGCATTTTGAGCTGAAACTGGAGATAATTTCTTTTCAAAAGATATTCTCTTCGTTTGAGGAGATTGCTACATTCTGAAGATAAAGAGGAAGGTTGAATTTTCCGAGCTTAAAGAATGATCTTGATCCAAAGGGGGAGATTGTTAAAACACATATTTATTGGATTCAAGATCATAATTATCTGAAGATGGAAAACTAAAGTCAAATCTGATAAAGTCGTCTCAACAAATAGTCTAGGGTCCTTTTGTAATAAATAGTCAAAGTATGTTTCCGTATTTTCATTTATTGTCTTTTAATATAGTTATTTGTTTAGTTGTTGGGCCCAAGTTTATGCAAGCCTTGCCAAGCCCATTAGGCTTAGTTAGCCTAAGTATATATTTGATTAGGTTTAGTGTTAATGGTGAGATAAAGCTTAATTGCAAATTTAATTATTTTGAGAGAGTGGCTGCTCGTGGTGTGCGCCGTGAACAAGAAGCAGAGAGATAGATATATCGATTTCTTCATCAAAATCACTTGTAATCCTTTGATTCTTTGGTATAATCATATCAGGTTTGCATAATCGTTTCTGTTTATTCGTATTACTTGATTGAATCGTTGGTTATTGGGACACACACCTATGAACCAATGGATAAATTTTCAAAATCCTATTATACAAAATCCTGTTGGTTATAGGAATCAAAGAAGGAATCATATGACTGAAAATGTAAAAAGAGCACCTATAAAATCTCATGCTCAAAACAAGTTTGCAAAATCAAAGAAAAATACTCAAAATAAGTCAAGGAGTAACTTAATGAAGAAGAAAGCAAACTACTTTGTCCAGGTATGGGTTCCAAAAATAAAGAAAGTTGTTAGTACTGCTACTTCAAATAGTACTGCTACTTCAAATAGTACTGCTAACAGAAATAATGCTGCTGTAAGCAATAGTACTGCTAACCCAATTAGTACTGCTAATGATGTTAGTACTGCCAATCAAGTTAGTTCTGCTTCCAGTAATAGACCCATTATTGTGACAAAGTATTCAAGCCATAAGATTCCCCAGTTTGAAAAGCTCATCAAAACTGATTGTGAATATGTTGATGAGAATAGGAAACCCAAGACCACTTTGGCTTGGGTTCCTATTAAAAACTAACTGTTCTACTTTATGTGAAGGGCAACCAACAACTAAAAAGGAAGATCATTTGGCATGTTGATAGTGTTTGGTCTAGGCACATGACAGGCAACAAGTCCTGCCTACAAAACTTCAAAAGAATTGATGGAGGACATGTTGCATTTGGTGATAGTCCATCTAGAGGAAAGATTAGTGGAAAAGGTATTGTGTCAAAGGGTAAGATGACATTTGAGGATGTCTACTATGTTGAGCAACTGAGATACAACATGTTAAGTGTATCACAGGTTTGTGACAAGAAACATAGTATATTGTTTAATGATACTGAATGTATTATCCTGGATAAAGGGTTCAAGGTAGTTGATGAAAGTATGATACTACTGAGAACACCAAGAAAGGACAATGTTTATTGCTTGGATTTAGAGAATGTATCTAATGATTCATCATTTAATTGTCTATTTTCAAAAGCTTCTGTTGATGAATCATCTCTTTGGCACAGAAGGATGTGTCACATGAACTTTAAAACAATGAATAAACTTGTGAAAAACAACCTTGTAAGAGGTTTGCCACAAAAGGTATTTTCGTGTGATGATCACAGTATTGCTTGTCTTAAAGGCAAACAACACAAATCGTCTCATAAGTCCAAATAGATAAATACAATCTCTACACCTCTCCAATTATTGCATATGGATCTGTTTGGTCCTACTAATGTAATGAGTATTGGCAAGAAATCTTACTGCTTAGTTATTGTTGATGATTTCTCTAGATTCACGTGGGTCTATTTTATGAGGACAAAAGATGAGACAAATGGAGTAATCAAATCCTTTATTCTCAGAGTTGAAAACCAAACAAATCAAAGAGTTAAAATCATCAGGTCTGATAATGGAACTGAATTTAAAAACCATGATCTAAACAACTTCTGTGAGGAAAAAGGTATTGAGAGATAATACAGTGCTCCTAGGACCCCTCAACAGAATGGAGTTGCTGAGAGGAGAAATAGGACACTGATTGAAGTTGCAAGATCCCTGTTGGCAGATTCAAAACTGCCAGTTACATTTTGGGAAGAAGCAGTTAATGCTGCTTGTTATGTTCAAACAGGGTTCTAATAGTTCAATCTTAAGGCAAGACACCATATGAGCTTTTTAACAAGAAGAAACCTTTTATTGGATTTTTCAAACCATTTGGGTGTCCTTGCACAATTCTTAATACCAAAACTCACTTAGGCAAGTTTGATAGCAAAGCAGATGATGGATTTCTGGTTGGTTACTCATCCCAAAGTAAGGCTTACAGAGTATTTAATACCTCTTCTAGAATAATTGAGGAAAGTGACAATGTCAAATGCAATGAGATCACACCAAATAAACTTGGTACAAGCCCTGATTGGCTTTTTGACATTGATTCACTAACTAATTCTTTGGGTTTCAGTTATGAGAATAATGCAGGAACAGGGACAGAATTAGTACAAGACAAAAGACAAGAGTTTGTGCTGTTCCCAATCTCTACAGTAGATCCTATTGAACTCTGTGTTCAAGAGAAGAAAGATGCTTCAGATTCAAAGGATACTGAAACTGCTCAGAATGAAGAAGAGAGAGGTGAAAAGGAGGATCAACTTTTGACTTCAGAACATCTAGAACCTGAGATGCCTGCATTGGCAGAAGATGATACTGATGATGAGAACTCCTCAGTGTTTGGTGGCAGATCTCCTAAAAAGAATGACTCTAATCTGGATGCAGAGATTAATGAAGAGACTATTCATCAAACAAAAGTGCATAAAGATCATCCTCCTCAGTTGGTGATTGGAGACATCAATTCTCCAATCATCACAAGGAATCAGAGTAAGTTTGGAGGATTAAAAGACATACAACCAGGCTTACTATCTTGCTTTATATCTCAGGTTGAGCCCAAAAAGGCACATGATGCAATGAAAGATTCAAGCTGGATAGAAGCAATGCAGGAGGAGCTGCTGCAGTTTGTACTGCAAAATGTATGGGATTTGGTAGAACTGCCTAAAGGACACAGAGCTATAGGGACAAAATGGATTTTAAGAAACAAGAAGGATGAGATAGGGATAGTGATCAAGAACAAGGATAGATTGGTAGCACAGGGGTACACTCAAGAAGAAGGAATTGATTATGAAGAGGTTTTTGCTCCAGTGGCTAGGATTGAGGCAATTAGGCTGTTTTTAGCCTATGCTTCTTTCATGAAGTTCAAAGTCTACCAAATGGATGTGAAAAGTGCTTTTCTATATGGCAAAATTGAAGAAGAAGTATATGTCTGTCAGCCTCCAGGGTTTGAAAATTGTAAGTACCCTGACATAGTATACAAATTGAAGAAAGCACTGTATGGACTACATCAAGCACTAAGAGCTTGGTATGACACATTGTATACCTATCTCTTGGAAAATGGTTTTGAGAGAGGAATCATTGACAAGACTCTGTTCATTCAAAGGAAGAAGAAGGACATCCTGTTAGTGAAAATCTATGTGGATGACATCATCTTTGGATCCACAAAAGATCAACTTTGCAAAGATTTTGAAGGATTAATGCATAGGAGATTCAAGATGAGTTCTATGGGTGAACTTACTTTCTTCCTTGGGCTAGAGGTTAAGCAGAAACAAGATGGAATCTTCATAAGCCAATCCAAGTATGTGCAGGATATTCTTAATAAGTTTGGATTCTCAGACTCAAAGCCTGCAAGCACACCCATGGAGACATACAAACAGATCACTGCAGATCTTGAGGGGGAGGATGTGGATGTTCATTATTACAGATCCATGATTGGCTCTCTCATGTATCTCACAGCTTCTAGACCAGATATCATGTTCCCAGTTTATGTGTGTGCAAGATTTCAAGTTAGACCAAAGAAATCACATTTTCAAGCAGTCAAGAGGATATTCAGATATCTCAAAGGTCAACCCAGATTAGGCCTTTGGTATCCTCATGACTCACCATTTGACCTACTTGCATATTCAGATAGTGATTTGGGTGGAGCTAACTTGGACAGAAAGTCTACAACTGGAGGATGTCAGTTTTTGGGTGCAAGACTAGTATCATGGCAGTGTAAGAAGCAAACCACAGTGTCCACTTCAACAATAGAAGCAGAATACATAACTGCTGCAAGCTGCTGCTCACAAGTGCTATGGATTCAGAATCAAATGATGGCCTATGGTATGACATTTCTTCACACTCCTATTTTCATAGACAACAACAGTGCTATTAGCATTGTCAATAATCCTGTCAAGCATTCAAAAACAAAGCATATAGAAATAAGGTACCATTTTATCAGAGAATGTAATGAGAAGAAGCTAATTCAGGTTCAGAAAGTACACACAAGTAACCAGTTTGCTGATCTATTCACAAAAGCTTTTGATGTGGGTAGATTCACATTCTTGGTCACAAATGTGGGCATGATGAACAATGAATAAGTATATTCTCATTCTCTTTATGTACCTATATAGATTCCTCCTTATTTACTTTCATTAAATTGGTGCTATTGACCCCCATGTGTTTAAGTGTTTCAGGTTGTTTTGATTGGATACTTGGTACTTCTAGTTCAGTTAATACTGCTCACTATATTACTCATGAATTTTTTTCAAAAATGGTTAAGTATGGTTACGACTGCCAGTGTAAAGTTACTACTGCTTGACTTATTTAATACTGCTAATCAGGGTTACTACTGCTGGTCTGTGTTAATACTGCTAGTCTGTGTTAGTACTGCCAGTATGTGTTACTACTGCTAATATGAGTTAATACTGCGAGTTAGTTAATACTGCTAGTGTACTTACTATTGCTTCAAAGAATTATTACTGCGGGGTCGAATCTCTCTCAAATGGCAGGTCTTGTATTTGTCGATGACCACAATGAGTTGGCAATACTGAATAAGCCCAACCAAGCCGAAGGATTTCATCAGATTGTGGACTTCCTAAAATCGACACATATCGCCCACGCTTTAACGGTCAATCCCACAATCTATGTGGAGCATCAAAGACAGTTCTGGGCAAATGCCACCATCCATAATGAAGAGGGTACTCAGGTTATCAAGTCAAGGGTTTGTGATAAACCCCTGACCATCTCGGAGGAGACCATTCGCATTCATCTACTTTTAGATGATGCCTCAGGTATAACATCTCTACCCAAGGAAGATCTTTTTGAAAATGTAAGCAGAATGGGATATGGAGGTCCCACTGAGGTATATAAGTTCTTCAAGAACAAATTTTCTCCTCAGTGGAGATTTTTTGTTCATACCCTCCAGCACTGCATTTCAAAGAAAACAACTGGCTGGAGTGAGTTCAGCAGTACCATTTCTTCTGCTATGGTCTGCTTAGCAACCTCCAGGAAGTTCAATTTTTCGCAAATGATCTTAAATGACTTACTGTCAAACCTGGATACCAAAACAAAATCTTCTTATATGTATCCCAGGTTTGTGCAAGTTATACTGAATAAGGAATTGACGGATTTACCTCATTTTAATGAGGTATATGTACCAAAGGTCCCAAAAGGGAAGGTGTTTTCTAATATGAGGAGGACTAGTAAGGACTCCTCAGGTATTGACACACCATTGTTCTCTACAATGATGGGTGTGTCTCCTTCCAATGGTGAGGCATCAGTGTCAAAGCCCTCATCTGACAACCAAATTGATGACTTACCAACACCACTCATTTCTATTACAATCCCTCAGTCCCTTCTTAAAAAGCCAACTTCACCCATCACCAAAATATATATAAGGAAAAAGGTAAAGAAGGTTCCTTCCCTTTTTGTACCTTCACCCCCACAGCCTTCAAGCCCTCTAATGGAGCATTCTCCATTAGAGAATATCGATAGGGAAACCACAGGGGTGTCTCCCAACCGCAAGAAGGTGCTCACTAAAGGGCAGGTTGAGCATATGGGCTGTAAGGCTCACACTACTGACTTTGCACAAAGTGCAGGGCAGGATAGTGTGAACATATCTAAGACCTTCCCCATGGCAACTTTGGGTGAGCAATCATTTGGAGGTCCCCGGTGCCAAGAAACCAAGGGGTAGAAGGTGCCTCTGCTAGGCAGAGGACCCCTACTAAAAGTTCCAGTGATTCTCCAAGGGTGGTAAACACACCTAAAGGTGGTGAGGATAGATATACCTATGATGAATTGATGGAAACGTTGGCAAATATAAATAAGGATGTCCTATCTCAGGGCAAACTCATAGAGGAGATGCAACAGATAATCCTCTCCCAGCAGGTACAGATCAGCAACCTCAAGAAATTGGTTCTAAAGCAAGTGCAAAAGAAGAAAAGAACCAAGTTTATACTGAAGAAGAGGAACATCCCTCATGATGCTTCCAAAAAGGGGGAGAATGAGGGGGAGTCAAGAACTGGATCTGACAAGCAAAGACCTGATAGAATGGACTCTACTTTTGAGAGGGAGAAGGGCAAAGAAGCAGAAACTAGTAAAGAAGTAGAAACAGAGCCAACAGTAGAAACGTTCAAGAAAGCAGCATCAATTGGCTTAGCAGCAGTAACAGAGGTAACAACAATAACAGGGCTTTCTGTTGAAGAAATAGAGATAGCAGAAACCCTTCTAAAGGCCAAAACAGACACTCCCAAAGCCACTCAAAAGGCTAAGGGAGTGGAAATCAAAGAGGGAGTCCCTGAGCTAAAAAGGAAAGAAATCAGTGAGGCTGAACTGAAGAGGAAAGGAAAGGCAAAGGTAGATGAATCTGCAAAGCCACCAAAGAAGCTAAAACAGATTGAACTAGATGAGGAACTGGCTAAGAAGCTGTAGGTTGAGCTACAACAAGAAGAAAAAACTCAGAAGACCAAAGATAGGCAGATTGCTCTAGATCTGTCCACTAAGCTGAATGAGGAATATCAAAAGAGCTTGAAAGCTGCAGCTGAGGCCAAGAAAAGTACAGTGAAAGCATCCAAGCACAGACTGCCAGCAAAGATTCAGAAAAGACAACCTTCTAAGACCTATTTGGCCAATCAAGAAAGGAGAAAAAGGATAAACTTTCTAAAAGGCTCAATTGGTGTAAAAGAAGAGATGTTTGCTAACATGTCATGCATCAAAGTTGAAGAGCTATATAAAAGGGAAATGGCAAAGCTTCAAGGGGACTTTACTCAAAGGGTTGATTTTGAAAGACAAATGAAAGAGAGACATGATCTCAATATCCAACAACCCTTCCCTGAGAGTGAGGAAACCACTCCTTCAAAAGAAAAGGCTGAAGAAAAGAAGGAAGAACATGTTGCTATGGAAGTCAAATCTGCCAAGAGAGTGAAAACTATAGCTTCCAAGAAACTGTCTAAGAAGCCAAGGATTACAGAAGCTGAGAAAGATACAGAACCAGTTGTTACAGGTCAAGCTGAGCAATCAAGTCAAAGTGCACAACAACCAAGTCAATCTAATGTTCGTTTTGAACTTTACATGACTGTAACAGATAATGATCCAGTGAAGGCAGATCCCATTTCAGTCCAAGCCCCTGAAATCATCCACTAGGATATTCTTGAAGATCAAGGCAATGAATATTTTAGAATCAAAAGAATGGGTGATCATTTTGAAGTATATTCTACTTGAGGGAAGATAGTCAGATGTTGTTCAAGGTCAGACTTGGAAGAAATGTTTAAAGTGGGAATGAATCTGTATGGGGATGTGCTAAAGACTCCATGGATGGACATCAAGAAACTAGCAATGGAGTATTTATGCATGATGTTCAGTCCAGATCTTGTCAAGCATGTCATCAAAGATGTCTTCAAGTCTGTGGACAACTGGATGCTTATTGAAAGGCGTGGGGTGTATATCTTGACCATAGATAAAAGCTTTCATGAATATTATCTGGTGGATAAGATATATGACCATAGCCTAGCCAAGCTACAGGGGATGCTGAAAGCCAAACTAATCTGTCCTCAAGGCTCAGAAATGGCAAGGATTGTGGTTAGCAGGATCATCAATCAAAGCTTGGGTTTGGATCCTAATCTAGGGGTGTAAACTTAGGTTTTGAAAGCATCATGAAGACCAGTTTTTGAAGAACTTAACTTCTCAATTTGAAAAGTTAAGTTAGGGGGGAGATTGTTGGGTCTGAAATGTGCTAAGGATGGTTAATACTGCTAGACATGACTATTACTACTGCCTGAGGAAGTTAGTACTGCCAGATCACAATTACTACTGCTTGAAGGAGTTAATACTGCTGAGACAAAATTAATACTGTTTGCTGAGATTAATACTGCTAGTTCAGAATTAATACTGCTCATGTAGATAATGCTGCTTATGAGATGAAGACTCCGTATGGGAATGAAGACAGCTGTATAGATTGAAGCTAAAGTAAAGGAGATAATTATGGACTGAAGATCAATTTTATTTTGATAATTATCTTGTAATCAGTCTTGTATATATAGTATAGAAGTATTTGATAGATGAATTGAATATGTTTTGTTAGAGAGAATTAACCTCAAGATAAATAGAATCCTTTCTATAGAGAAGTATAAAACGTATGTTGAGCTTGTTCAACAGATTGAGGTTTTGTGTGTAATCATCAAGTTGAATCAATATAAACTTGTGATTTGAGTTTTATATATTGTTCCATTGATTGTTAGTGTTAAAGTGTTTTTCCGCAACTTCTTTAACATTGATTCTGAGTGTGTGTGAATTAAATTCTTGTTTGAGTTACGATCCTGACATGTCCTCATGGCTGATGAATATCAGCAATGGAAAAAGAGAATGATCCAGTTTCTGAATCACAAGAACAGAGACTATATGGAATCAATCATCAATGGTCCAGTAAATCCAATGATCAGAGTACAAGGTCAAACTGCAACAGAAACCTCTCCAGAAATCCCTGACAGATATGTTTCTAAACCTTATCAGTACTTTACTGAAAAGCAGAAAGAACAGTACAAGATAGATGAAGAGGCTCTTATTTATCTGACAATGGCTGTTCCAAACGACATCTACAACCGCGTAGACAGTCGGAGCTCTGCTAAAGAAGTATGGGATGAACTATCAAGACAGTTTGAAGGAAGTGAAGCCTCCATCCAAGCCAAGCAGAATCTATGCATAAATGCCTATGAGGGGTTTCACGCAAAGGAAGGAGAGACGCTGCTAGAGACCTACAACAAATATAATATCATTCTCAATGACTTGCGGAGGAACAATATCTCTAAATTAGCCTCAGAGATAAATTATAAGTTCATCAAGAATCTGAATCCTGAATGGAAGAACTTTGCCATCAACCTTCAGATGTCAAAGAATATGGCTCAAGAAAATGTCACTGATATCTTCTCTACTCTTTCTCAGCATGAGGATGAGGTGAGAACCATCAATAATGAGTCCAATAAACTGAAGGATTTTGTGGCTCTTGTTACTGAGGTTACTGAGTCCGATTCTACTTCAAGTGATGAGGAACTGGAGATTGATTCTGATCCGGATATACAAAAGTTCTCTGAGGACTTGGATCTAATTACTCAACGATTCAAGAAGAGCTCTGGCAAGAAAAAGTACTACTCAAAGCCAAAGTATGATGGTTACAAGAAAGAGAAGTCTGAGTTGCAATACAAGCAAAGGCATGGAAAAAGAGAGGAAGGACGAGAAGACAGGAGGGAAGATAGAAAAGAAGGAAAGAGAGAGGAGAAGAAAGAAAGGATGAACCAAGCAGATGCTACAACTGTGGCAAATTTGGGAACTTCTCTAGAGATTGCAGACTCAAGAAAGTCAAAAACTCAGAATACTATGCTAGGAAGTCACTCATTGCCAAGAAAGCTGAAGAAGGAAAGCTGATTATGGCTGAAGAAGAAAACTGACTGTTCCAAAGTTCTGATGATGAGGAGCAGGCACACTTCACCAAGTTTCCTACATGGCAAAACTTGATGGTGACGATGAAGATTCTGAGACACATTCTGAAGATGCGAATTCTGAGGTAAGTGATAATTTTGACCTTATTGAATCTCTAATGGTCCAAATACATAGTATGAAAGATGAATTTGCTTTATTGAAAAGTAAACTTAGCTCCGCACATCAATCAGTTTTAATTTTTCGTGATGAAAACGCATTGTTAAAAGTTGTTATGGAAGACAAAGAAAAAGAAAAGGATGGTTTAAAAGCTGAAAAAAAATCTTTAAAAAGAAAAATGTTTGGCTTAGAAAAGGATCTTGTAAATCTTAATGCTAAAAAGGGTGAGTTTAAAATTAAATTTGAAGTTTGTTTTCAAGAAAGAAATGAAGCTTATACAAAGATCAAATAATTTGAGGATATTAATATGAAACGAGGTCAGACTGAACAAACATTAAATCTGTTGACCAACAAACTCCAAGACGAAAGGTTTTATAAACTTAAACCAGGTTTAGGTGTGCCAACTAATGATGTTTTGAAAAAGGCACCGGAGCATTTATATAACTTTGATAAATTTGGCTCCGCAATCAGACCCATTCCAAACATTCGTGCAACTTTTGTTGAAGCCAGTGCTTCTAAACCTTTTACAGAGACCAAAGGTCGAGAAGAAATAGGAAAGAACAAGTCTTGTGAAACTGATTCTCAAAATTCTTTTAAATCAGTTGGTTTTAAATACAGTGGTTTGAAAAAAAGTTATGAGACTCGAAAGATCGAATTAACTGAGTTTGAATCACTGTTTACCACACCTTACAAAGAATCAGTCTGCACAAACATTGTTCCACCTGAGACTGAATGCAAATATGACGAGTATGAATCAGATGCTGATCCATCAACTATACCTTCAGTCTCAAATCCCATTCCTTCTAAACCTTTGCTTGTTGAAGAGGTTGAAGAAGAAACTGTCAACACGAATGGATCCTGTGTTAAAAATGACAAAAAGGAGTTTATTGAGTCCAGGACTGAAGAAAAGTTTTCTGACATGATGAATTCTTGTGACTCCGATCCTGTGTCTAATCTAAAGGAGTCGAATTCTATGAGTGATCATACATCTGAATTGATGAAGCAAATTGATATGTTGCAACAGTCTCTTGATGAGGTTGAAGATGAAAACTTTGATCTTAAGTTTAAACTAGAAAATTCTTTGAAAGAAAATCAAAATCTTTGCACAGAGATCAATGATTTGAAAATTACTTTGTTTAAAAATGATTCAAGTGATAAACAGATGTTCAATGATCCAAGCTGGAAAGTAAGAACTAATCCAGAATTTGATGCTCCTGCAAAACCTTCAGTTGTTTACTCTGATTGTCCTGAATATCCACCTAGTATTTTTGAAAAGGGTGAGACTTCAAGTACCTCAAGAAAAGAATCACCCTCTAAGATAGAGACTAACAAGGTTCCTGTTTCTGTTTCAGATATAAAAGGAAATGGAGTTGGGAGGATTAAGAAGAATAAAGATAATAGTTTGAATAAGCATGATAGGTTATCTAGTGAAACTTTTGTTCCAAACAGTTGTACTTCAGACAGTGTTATTTTGACAAGTAATTCTTTTGATGAACATGAATGTAAGATTTGTTTCGATAAATCTAAGTTTATGAATTTTGCTCGAAAGAATCTATATTGCAAACACTGCTGGGATAACTCATTCAAATACTACTCCCCTCCTAAGTCCAAAAAGAGCAAAAGAAAAGCTAAATTGGACCTTAAGTCCCATTCTAATTCTAATTCTTCCACACAACCCAAAGTGTTTCGAGCTAAGGTTGCCAATCCTAAGTCTAAAAAGCATTTTCAGGAATTAAATGTTAAAATGGTTTGGAAATGGGTTCCAAAACCCCGTTATGAATGGAGAGTTAAAGTTAAACCTGCTGATATTACTGAATTGCGTGAAGCTAACCGCGAAGGACCCATCTTGATATGGGTACCTAAGCAAAACTAATTGTCTCTTTTGCAGGCCTGTCGATTGTGGGTGATAGATTCCGGATGTTCACGCCACATGACAGGATTCAAGCACCTCTTGCATAACTCTGTGGAGGAGCCTACCGGAGCAGTTCATTTTGCAAATTCTGAAGTAGAAGGACACGTCAGAGGATATGGCATGCTTGACAATGGAGTTGTGAAGATTCAAAAAGTGTTATATGTAGAAGGGCTTGATCATAACTTGTTTAGCACCAGTCACTTCTATGACATGAAATATCAAGTCCGCTTTCACAACAACTCATTGTTATCTTGAGGATCCCGGGTTACGAAGTTTTCAAAGCTGAGCGCCATGGAAATCTATACTATGTAGATTTTCCTACACTGTCTGCCACACGTCTAGTATGCCTATTAGCCAAAGCAACTAAAGCACACTGGTGGATGTGGCATCGCCGCTTGTCTCATCAGAATTTCCGATCCATAGCGAAGCTACAGAGACAAGGTCTGGTCAAAGGTCTACCAGAAATGAGGTTTGAGAAAGACTCACTATGCTCTGCATGTGAGATGGGCAAAATGAAGCGAAGCTCATTCAAGTCCAAAATTGAATCATCGACCTCATCTGCACTAGAACTTCTTCATATGGATCTTTGTGGCCCAATGCGAATGGCAAGAAGTACGTTTTAGTAATGATAGATGACTATTCGAGATATACATGGCTCGAGTTTCTTCGCAACAAGTCAGATGCGCCAGAATTGATTTTCGCTTTCATCAAGCGCATTCAAGTACGTCTTCAATTGCCAGTCAGAACTATTCACAGTGACAATGGCACGGAGTTCAAGAATGACACCTTATAGAGTTATCTTACTTCTATGTGGATTTCACATAATTTCTCTGCAGCCTATACTCCGCAGCAAAATGGCATTGTTGAACGGAAGAACCGCACTCTTGTTGAAGTCGCTCGTACTATGCTTGCTTATTTAGATCTACCTATGTATCTTTGGGCTGAGGCAGTCGCAACAACATGTTTTACTCAGAACCGTACCATTGTGGTCAAACGCTTTGACAAAACAACATATGAGTTAATCAACAATCGTAAACCTAACATCAAATTCCTTCGTGTTTTTGGTTGCAGGTGTTACATTCTACGCGAGCGTCAAGGTCTATCAAAATTTGATAAGAGAGCAGATGAAGGATATCTCGTTGGATACTCGCTGACATCTAAAGCTTATCGAATCTACATAATTCGAACCAAGACGATTGTTGAAAGCATGAATGTCTCCTTTGATGAGAATTCTACAAGGACTTCTGGACACAACAGTTCAGAACTCGCACTTAAGGACAAAGCTTCTATTCACTCTAGAATAGAACCAACCCCTAAAGAATATTCTTATAACTCTAAATCTACTTAATCTGAGTTAAATTTATTGTTCATTGATGCCTTCAATGATATTTGTGTAGATTTTGACAAAGGCATATCTACAACAACAACAAGCTCAGAGGTCCCTGTTATTTCTGAAGATATGTCTGGACCTTCCGAAGAAGTCACTGAAACTGTATCTCCATCAGGTACAACTAAACCGTTAGTTTCTGAATCTACTAATGTTGAATCTGTATCTGTAGATAGTTCTTCTGGAAACGAAGTCACAAGTACTTCAACTGCTAGTCCAGAAGCTTCAGTATCAGGAACTCCTGTACAAGATGTCCGGAGTACATCTGTGGATCTACCTGCCGTGCATGATGAAAACGATGCATCAAATATGCAACAAATAGTTGAATCCTTACCAAGCACACATCGTTGGACTAAGGATCATCCCCTGCATAACGTGATAGGTGACGTACAATCTGGTGTCACGACAAGGTCCGCATCAACTAATTTCTGCATGTTTTCAAGCTTCCTTAGGGGGCGTTTGGTTCGCAGAAAGTGATGGAATCTGGTGGAATTGGAATGTTGAATTCCTTTGACCAGATTCCATTCCCTTGTTTGGTTCAAGATTTTCAATAGATGGAATCTGTGAATTCCATTAAATTCCATAGATATAGGATTTGAACATTCCATCATAAAACCCAAGGATTTCAATGGAATGAAATCTCATATTTTGATAATTCCAAAGTTACCTTTTAGCCCCTACTCACATCTCTCTCTCCTCCCTCTCTCTCCCTCCCTCCCTCCCTCCCTCCCTCCCTCTCCCTCTCTCTCTTCTTTCTCCTCTCTCTCTCCCTCCCTCTCTCTCTCTATCTTTCTCTATTTCTCTCTCTCTCTCTTTTTCTCCTCTCACTCTCCTCTCTCTCTCTCCTATCTCTCTCCCTCTCCCCCTCTCTCTCATCTCTCTCTAACTATCTATCTCCCCCCCTTTCTCTCTCTCTCATCTCTCTCTCTCTATCTATCTATCTATCTCTCCCCCCTCTCTCTCTCTCTTTCTCTCTATCTTTCTCTCTCTCTCCCTCTCTCTCCCTCTCATGTCTCTCTCCTCTCTTTCTCCCTCCCCTCTCTCTATCTCTCTCTCCCTAAAACTTTAGTTAAAATTAAACTATTTAATAACTATTTCATTAAAGTAATTTTTGTTTAAAAAATTAAAATAATAAAAAGGGTATTTTGGTCATTTACCAAAATTCAATTCCAATTCCGAAGCTACAATTAGTGAACCAAACAGAAAAATTCCAATTCATTTAACAGATTCTATTCCAATTCTGTCAACCAAACAGGTGGTCAAACCTGACAATATTCCATTCCAATTCCTTCAAAGTCAAATTGCTTTGACAGATTCCATTCCATCCAAAAATATTCTGCGAACCAAACGCCCCCTTAGTTCCTTAGAGCCAAAGAAAGCGTCTGAAGCTCTACGTGATCTCTTCTGGATTTCTGCTATGCAAGACGAGCTTCTGCAATTCGAACGGAAGAAGGTATGGCGCTTGATCCCACTACCTAATGGTAAATCTGTTATTGGAACTAAGTGGGTTTTCAGAAACAAGAAAGACGAAGCGGGAGTAGTTGTAAGGAATAAAGCTCGATTAGTCGCAAAAGGGTACTGTCAACAAGAGGGCATTGACTATGACGAAACATTCGCCCCTGTTGCAAGGATCGAAGCCATCAGAATCTTCTTAGCCTATGCAGCGCAAATAAACTTTACAGTCTATCAAATGGATGTAAAGTCAGCTTTCCTGAACGACGTTCTGCATGAGGAGGTCTACGTGGCACAACCTGAAGGTTTCGGTGATACTCATCACCTTGGTCATGTCTATGTGTTAGACAAAGCACTTTATGGTCTTAAACAAGCACCACGAGCCTGGTATGAAACTCTCACTAAATTTCTCTTAGCTTCTGGTTTCAAGAAAGGTACGGTTGATACTACCTTATTCCTTAAAAGGCAAGGTGAGGACTTGATTCTCATTCAGATTTATGTTGACGACATAATATTTGGGTCGACAAATCAGAAATTTTGCAAGAACTTTTCTAATATCATGGAAACAAAGTTTGAAATGTCGATGATAGGTGAGTTAAATTTCTTTCTTGGTTTACAAGTAAAGCAATTACCCGACAACATTTTCATTAATCAAGCTAAATATATAAAATACATGTTAAGAAAGTTCAATATGTCAGACAGTTCAAACATGAAAACACCAATGGCTACTGGTACACTCTTAGACGCAGATCCCTCCGGGAAACCTGTTGATCAAAAGGTGTATCGTAGCATGATTGGTTCTTTAATTTATCTGACTGCCAGTCGCCCAGATATAATGTTTGCCACATGTTTTTGTGCGAGGTATCAGTCTAATCCTAAAGAGTCGCACTATAACGTTGTTAAGCGAATCCTTAGATATCTCAAAGGCACTCCTCACTTAGGCCTTTGGTATCCAAAGGATTCTCGTTTTGAACTAACTGCCTTTATAGATGCTGATCATGCAGGATGTAAGCTAGACCGGAAGAGAACCTCTGGTTCATGTCAATTTATAGGTGATAAACTTGTAAGTTGGACTTCGAAGAAACAAAATTGTGTTTCGACATCCACTACTGAGGTTGAATATGTAGCTGTTGCTAGCTGCTGTTCACAAGTCCTTTGGATGAAGACACAATTATGGGACTTTGGCTACAACTACAAGCACATCCCTATTTATTGTGATTCCAAGAGCGCAATCGCCATAAATGCTAACCCAGTTCAGCATTCGAAGACCAAGCATATCAATGTATGCTATCACTTCATTAAGGATCATGTAGAAAAAGGTGATGTCGAAATGCACTTTGTTCAGACTGACTTCCAGTTATCTAATCTTTTCACCAAACCGTTGGATGAAAAGAGATTTCAGTTCTTAATCAGCAAACTAGGTATGTTGAACATGTCTTCTTAACCTTACTCATGATTCAAGGGGGAGTATTCAGAATCTTAGCCTTGTGTTTTATATCTTTATTCTACAACTGTTGCTAACAAGAGAGGAATCATTTTTCACAAATGATTACCATGTTTTCTTTAAATGTGCTGGTATGTTCAAGTGACAATGGCTTCTAATTACTTCTGATTAGAACCCGCACTTCAGTGCTTTATTTTTCTGTTTTATGTTAAAAAAAAATCTTTAAGTTGAGGGGGAGCTTAATCGTCTATGAGATTAATTGTCAACCTCTTTGAGTTTGAGGGGGAGAATCGTATTGTCAAACATCTTATGTTTTGACTTCTCCAAATTTTATTCTTCATGTTTGTATTCCTTTGTGCTTTCATGTACAAAAGACTGTTGAACAACACGTTCTTTTAGGAAAATACATGGGATTCAGTGTGTGAGCTTAACAGAACTTCCATGGATTCACGTTAACCAGTGTTTCCTACCCAGGAAGTATTCCCTAAGTGATTGAGGGGAGAGGGGTCAAAAGAATTGAGTGATTGTGTGTGAAGAGGTAAAATGGAAAAGAGAGATTGGTTAGAAGTGAGATTTACTGCTCAAAAGAAAGAGGGTGAGAGAACAGAGTAAAAGAATATTAGACCCTGCACCAAACTTCTTTCTGAGACGGGCAACCACATAATCTGTTGGTTCACATTCTTTGGTGACCATCATTGAAAAAGGCACCTAACCCCTGTCTTCTCTTGCATACAACCCCACCATCTACTCATTCTTTTCTCAAAAAGAGAATGTTTCACATTTTCTCGGGAAGCAGAACATACGCTATTGGTTCTTCATTTGGAAGATACTAATATTGAAAAAGAAGGAAAGTTGCCCCACCTTCGAACCTTTTCTCATGCACATTGAGTCTTTGTATAATTTGTTGTTGTCTCAACAAGTTTACATACTTTGAGCCTATATTGAAAAGCAATCATCTATGCTTAAATTCTTTCATACACATGCACAAGCACACATAAATTTGTTTTCTGTCAGAACGTTCATAGATAACCATGTGTTATTCGATGATTGAATGGAAGACCTGGGGAGCCAACATGAAAACCAACTCCTTATATAGTAATTTGTGTTACTTAGTAACTTTGTGTTACTTACAGGCATTCTAACTGAGTCATTTGTTGATTCAGGGTTACCACACTTTTAATTATTTGAATCTGAAAAGATTGAAATAATCACTCTTTCCATTTGGGAAGACTGCTCTTATTTCCACACAGGAATCTATACATGAAGACAATGCTTATTTACTGATTTTTCATAAAGGGGGAGATTGTTTTACTATGTTTTGATGATGCCGATTCTCACCAATCATCAAAAAGGGGGAGAATAATCAACAAGGGATAATTTTTTGAAGTTTTGAAGTAAAGATTGCTGAAGATCTCAAAGATATCAAAGTGTCTAAGATTATTTGAATATCAAAGCCTGACTAAAGATGATCGTCAGAAGGACACTTCATTTAAAGATAGAGAAAGATGAAGATTGTGTAAAGCTACAAGGTTTGAAGCTGTCAACATCATATCTACTACAGTTTTCAAGAAAAGTGAAGACCCGAAGACAATTGCCAATTTTTTTTTAATCTTGAATCCAAAGGGGGAGATTGTTAAATCATAAATTGTATTCAAGATTAAGGTTAAACTTAAGGGTTTAAATTGTAATTGTGTTAAAGTAAATTAGAGGGTCTAATTAGTATTTAATTGATAGTTAGTTGTTATTGGGCCCAAGCCCATTAGGCCTTAAACGCCTAAGTATTTAATGTTTTAGTTATTTAGTTTTTAGGGTTAATCCTCATAGTTACAACAATTATCATATTAGTGAGGTAGTTGTTTTCTCTGTAATCCTACATTCAAGGTATCAAGAACACACAAGGTTTTCATTGATTATTCAAGGGATTGGTATGTTATTCTAATCTTATTATCTCTTGATCTATATTGTGTTGTGTGTTAATTATCAACTAGATTATCTGGGTTTAACAGTCTTGACATACAAATTCCCTAAATATCCTAATATTTCCTCTTATGGATTTAACGGGATATCCAAAGATTTGGTCGAATCTCTCAAGAATGTGCAATCGACATATGTTGGTCCCGGAGGTGCTTAACAAGTTTGTAGAAGGGGGGGGTGTTGAATACAAACACAGAAATTAAAGTTTAATAAATTGTTTATTGATAAATCAAAATACAATTTACAAGTTTGTTGCGGAATAAGATTAAGATAGACTCAATCTAAACAAACTTAAGAAACACTAAGATAATTGCACAAGAAATTTAGAGAATGGGGAGTTTAAGAGATAGAAAACAATGGTTTCTATATGGAGTTCAAGGATTGAGCACACCTTCAGATGAAGGGGTGAACTTCCTATTTATACCCTATGCATTAAATGCATGGCAGGGTACTTTACACGTGGCG
This sequence comes from Arctium lappa, assembly GCA_023525745.1. Lineage (NCBI taxonomy): Eukaryota > Viridiplantae > Streptophyta > Magnoliopsida > Asterales > Asteraceae > Arctium > Arctium lappa. The sequence continues at coordinate 49,320,572 of CM042057.1, forward strand.
TTCACAGATTGGCTTTGGGAGTCTGAATTTTGGGAGACATGCTTTCGGCCGGGTCATGAACAGTGTAGTTGACAGAGTTGTTGTACGTATGGTGGAAGAGACATGTCCGTTCTGACACATAGTACTAGTTTGTGCAAGGATAGACAAAAGGAAACTTGAGGCATAAGCTTTGTGATCGATTGATCGCTGAGTATCTCTTCTTGCAGAGATAGAGGTTCAGCTATCGCTGAAGCTTTTCCTCATGTTCCTTCGCGTATTTGTAGAGTTGTCTTTGCTTCACTGATATCCGCATCAGGTCACTAGAAGACTTCTCTTTGTTCAGCAGCTTCGTCTTCGATTCAGCTATGAACATATGTTGACGCGAGACTTGTCTTCAGGGATTACGTTGGCTGTTTACTTCAGAAACTATCAGTGATAACTGAACAGACTCAGTCTAATCACTGATAGTGAAACACTAATACATAGAAATGTTTATAAGAAAGACTATCAGTGATAACTGAACAGACTCAGTCTGATCGCTGATGGTGAAACACTAATACATATTACAACGTAATTTTCACTAAGTATAGAAGAGGGTCTTTATCAAATCACTGAGAGAGTTTGGATCAACAATCTCCCCCTATTTGATAATGACAAAGTAACAGGAGAAAATTACTTTATAATTCAAAAAGATGGAATAATCAGGACTCGTAACATACATGTCCCAATTACTATTTTGAGGGATCTTTTACAACACTGATGGAGTTAAGTACTTTACTAAAATTTCATTAATCCAAGAAAAGAATTACAAGGAATGAAAATTACAAGTACAAGTGAATAACTAACTACTGTAAGTACAACTAATAGATTACAGAAAAGAAAACTAATCTATCAGCTATAAGAAGACTTAGGAGGATTTATCATATACTCAGGTATTTCTTCTCCTTTCTGTCTTCGTTCCAAAGATTCTTGGCTGATAATTTCTTTGATTTTCTCAGCAGCAGGGAAGAAGTCACACCATAAGCATAAGAGATCCTTGAGATGATTCAGAGGACAGATAGGAATCTCAGAGACTCTTTGAAATCTGGGTTCCTCATCATCATCTCTAAAGAATATTCCATAAGGATTGTCAATTACTTGACCAGCTTGGAAAGGACCACCAGGAGGCAGAGATAAATCCAGAACTGAAAGATCAGGAGGAGGACCAAACAGTGCATCTCTTGAAAATTTGATAGAAGTTTCATTCCTGATGATGGCGACGTCTTCAGAGGAGGAGGACCCAATTCTTCTTTTGAGTTTCAAAGATTTGGGAGGAAGAGGAGATGGCAGCTTCAGTACAGAAGTGACTCTATTTATGAGGGCTTCAAGAAGTCCTTCAACGTAGCCTCTGTATGTAGATTTGGATTTCTTCAGCGCATCCCAGAACTCTATCCATTCCGTAAATCCGAAGCTCTCAAGTTTGGATACGTACATGGCTTTTTGGGTTCCATCCTCTCTGGTAATCTCCATGGTCACTGAGAGTTGATCCTTCTTTTTGCGACCAGAGATAGTCACGGCTGATATCGGAATAAGATCAGAAGGATAATCCATCTTCTGTTTACACCATTCGATAGACCTATCGTTGATCTCTTGTTCTTTGGAGCGTTCCTCTTCAATTTCTTTCAGCAGTGCAGCTTGAACTTCCACAGGTTTGCTTTTCAGCTTTTTGTCCTTGACTTGAGAAGATTGAATCTTTAAAGCGAGTTGGGCGTCTCGTCTGCATTCAGCGATCAGTTTCTCAGCTTTGGCAGATTCTTCTCGTTCAGCTTCAGTGAGGAAGTCGAGCTCTGAGAAGGATGTTTGAAGAGGGATTTTCAGCCGTTGACTTTCTAGTTGAGCGATCATTTCAACTCTTTTCTTTACCACTTCCTCTGACCAACGAGATGGTCGAGAGGGCCTTCCTGGATGGACCAGGGAATCTTCTTCTTCTTCTTCATCAATCTCAACGATAGAGATTGGGATTATTTCTTCAGCGATAGTAGCTGGAATGATTTGTAGTTCAGAACCCTTAAGCAGGGGTGAGAACTGTCTGGATAGAAAATGAAGGAAATAAGGGATAAGTGTATATTTTTAGAAAAAAGAGAGATAGAGGCTAGAAGGAAATAGGGGTTTGGAAAGAGTAGGAGAGTGGTACAATTGAAAGATATACCTGAGAAGGATGCTCCCCCTCAGATTGTGATCCAGTCCTCAAGCATTCTTCAGCGATTGGTTGCTTGTCTTTGCTTTGCGAAGGAGCGCTTGAAGATGTATCACCTCTCACCCCTGCTTTGACAACCTCTTGCGAAGTTGTCCCTGATGCGACGTTTGGCTTGGAGAACCACATAGATTGGTCTTCTTCATCGTCGTCGTCATCATTGGAGGGTTGATCCTTTTCTTGATCAACAAGATCTAGATCATCTTCCTCTTCATCGTCTTCTTCCTCATCATCTTCAAAGAGAAGAGAATGAATAGATGAGGGTTCTTTTGCCTTCTCCCCCTCTGATATTGTAAATCCCAATCACATTCAAGCAATTCAATCTCAATCAAGATTTAACAATGGAGTTCTAGACAGAGAGTGTAGAGAGAGAAAGCTTCTTTGTCATAGATCTAACAATATACGTACAATATGTCTAGCATGCTACATGATTATACAAGACCATAGGTATTTATACCAAGGACTAAATCACAAGCTTAACAACTAAGTAATCTCAGGTTTGACTAAACAGACTTTGACTTTGTTGACTTTACTTTACTTGACTTTTCCTATTAAATCTTGGATACAATAATACACTAACAATCTCCCCCTTTGTATTCAAGATTTAATAAAATTTTGACATAAGTCTTCAGCGCTTGATTCTTCAATCTTTTGTCTCTGACAGCTTTAAAAACTTTGAAGCTCTAGCACTCTTCAGTCTTTAATTCTTTTGAAGAATCTTGAAAAGTCTTTAACACTTTGCAGCTTTGAAAAGTCAACAAGTCTTGAAACAATCGAATCATTTGAAATCTTGAATCATTTGAACTTTGAAATTCTTTGACTTCTTTGAAACACTTCATCTTTGAAAAACTTTGAGGAATCTTTGAACTTTGTATCTTCATTTCTTCAATCTCTGATCATCTTCTGAAAAACAAACTTTCTCAAACATCTGAACTTGTCTTTAAATGATCTCAGAATGATTTCTTTGAAACTGACTTGAACTTTCAGAATTATCTCTTTAGGATTATCTTCACCATTTGTCTTTGATATTGATCTTTGTAGATATCTCCCCCTTTTTGATGAATGTGAGCATCATAATCATCAAAACTTTTCAATTTCAACATCTTCTTTAAATCTCCCCCTTTTACAAATATTCTCCCCCTTTTTAAGAACATTCTTCGCTCGTTGATCTGAATAGCTGAATCATGAACTGTATATACCCGAATCTTTTTAAATTCAGATATAATTAACGTTGTAACCCTGATTCAACAAATGAAACAGTTAGAAGTGCCTGTCAGTAACACGGAGTTACTGTGTACAACGAATGCACAATAGAAGGAGCTGGTTTGATGATGACTCCCCAGGACTTCCATTCAATCATTGAAAAACACAAGGTTTATCTATGAATGTTCTAACAGAAAAAAAAAATTTCTGTGTGCTCGTGCTTGTGTATGAAAGAATTTAGCACAATGATTGTGTATGAATTTTGTCATTATCAACGACAGGGGGTTGCTCAGCTGCTGGAGTAGCTGTTGAAGCTTGTAGCACTTGAACGTCAGCCTCCAGACGCTTGACCCGTTCTTCAACTGCAGGGATGTCGCATGTGGCATCATGGATGAATTCCACAGCGATGTTGAGATTTGTCCGATCATCTTCAGTGAAGGAGGGAGGCAGCGCTGGAGCTGGTGCAGTCACCTTTTGGAGAAGTTGCTGAAGAGGGGACGTGCAGAGATCAACCTTTGAAGAGAGATCTCGAACTTCAGTGGTAAGAGACTCAAATCGCCCCTGAAAGAGTTGAGAGGACTCTCTGAGTTGGACGACTTGTTCTTCTACAGCTGAAAGTTTGGAGTTCTCAGCTTTGGATGAGCAGGTAGCTGTCAACCTCTTCAGCTCCTCACCAGCCTGATTGACGGCGCTGGTGGTGTCGTTAATGGTGTTGGTGAGAGCGTCCACCTTTTCTCCCAGACTGTTGACATGTGTGTCAACAGACGCCAAACTAGGACCTGAAAATGATATTAGTCCAGATACGGGCTTATTTGGAGAGGTGGGGAAAGAAGTGTTTAGGATTATAGGTTTACCTGACGTATCAAACATTTTGTAGAACTGCAAAGATTCCTCAAACGTTTGATGTTCAGGTCCTATAGGTAAAGAGGATGTAGTGGGTTCAGAGACCAAAGGAGGAGATGGAAGAGTTATGGGGATAGAAGTAGGGTTGGGGTTATTCTCAGTGAATGAGATAGTAGGTGGGGTCACTGATGATGTGACAGCGATTGAAATCGCTGACACGGCAGGTTGAGTGACTTCTGGAGTTGTGGAGGAAAGACCCACAAATGCATCTAAGGTATCTTGTTGAGAAGCTCCCTCAGGTATAGTACTAGAGGGTGTACTTTCCTTAGTCTTTTTGGCCTTCTTAGAAGGACCAATCGGACTAGCTGATGGTCGTTTTGAAGTAGTGGTAGCGACAGGGATAGCAGACGTAGGAACCGTCTGCGTGGTCGCTGAAAAAGACGAATGGAGAGAGAGACGAGATCGAAGGAGAGAGATACTTACCTCGTTGGCGAGCGGCTTTACCTCCAGTGATCGTTGACCTATCCTGGCAAAAGTGCCATCATCTTTGGTGGGATAGGTGTTGGGATAGAGGAACTTGATGTACGTACATATGAAACGTACGTACGAGATCTTGGGATCTCGTTCAGGCTTCTCTAATCTCGACCTCAGGTCTTCAAAGATTGCAATGGCGTAGTCAAAGTTTTGACCAACGATAACGGAGTAGGCCATTTGCAGTTGTGTTTTGCTGGCTTGATCCAGCGAACCACTCTTCCCGCTCATGCACTGAATTATGTACGAGAAGATGAAGTTCAGTTGTGAAGGCATCTGAGCTTTGAGAATCTTGGTGAGCTTTTTGTTGGGAATAGAATATCTCGGTTTGTTTTCCCAACAATAGCCCATTGCATCCAGAAAGGATATCAGCTCAGCATCAGTGGGGAGTGCATCGAACCCACTCTTTGGTTTGTCAGGGAATCTCAAAGATTTCCTGAGGCTAAGAGCGGTCATGCTATCTGGCCCCAAATCCGTGCTGAAGGAGATAGCAGGGACTCGTTCACCTTTCTTGTTGGTGAGTTCAGTTGCATCAGCAGTGAACCAGAACTGCTGGAGTAGAGTCTTTGAAGGCTTAGGATCCACAGTGATCGCGTAAGCTATGCATGATTGTTTGAGAAATTCAGCAGCTTCCACCAGATGTGGGTATTTGTCAGCTTTAAAGTCAAGTCTTCCCAAGTGATTACATTTAGTGATCTCAAATTCAGTAATAGCGAATCGGACATGCTTGGAAGCAACGATTGAAGACTGTGCCATTTCTGTTATGGAAAGAAGCATAATAGAAGAAATGATTATGATTAAAAATAATATGATTACCAGTTTCCATAGAAGAAGGGAAACTGGAAAAATATCAAGTTATTTTTAGGAATAGAAAAATAGTGTTCTGGGTAGAAAGAATGAAGAACACTTTAAAAACCAAAAGGTTTTTATTTAAAATAACATAAAATCAGAAAGAATGATCTTTAGTTTTTAGAAAAAAACGTTTTATAAAATCCATGAAGAACAAGAACGAGTAGGATTTTAAAAAGAATAGAAAGCATACGAACAATGCACATAAATATGAAATAAACCTGTTTATTTTGAAGAAGAAGAGTTGCAGATTCAATATTCTGGGTTTACTTGCTTGAGTGTTCTTGAGAAAGAGTGTTTCTTGCTATGAAAGTTTTGAAAGCGTAAACCGTATAAAGGAGAGAAGAATTCCTTTTATACAAAGAGATAGAGGAGAGAGAAGGAATGAAGCGGGAAGAAAATCATCATGACATTGACACGTTCCAAAAAGTTGATTGGATAGAAGGGCAACGGACGAACGTGTCAGAAAAGGCGTGTCGTGAATTATCCGCTCAAATGACGTCATAGGAGAGAGAGACGTTTCATTTTTCCGTTTTGAAATGATCACTGAAGAAAAGTCAGGGATAGATTTTCCTTTGAAAGTATCCCTGATGATAAAGATAGGGATAGATTTTTCTTTTAAAGGATCACAGACTAGAAATATCAGTGATTAATGTATTTTTCAAAAGATTTTAATCATTTGAAGAAAGTTCAGTGATTAAAGTTTATATTTTGAAGAAAAACATCTTAACTGAGTTAAGATTCAGTTGAGAGAACATACCTGAGAGTCAGAATGTTTATCAGAGAGAGAACAATGAGAACTTTTGATTACTGACATACTACATGAACGCTGAAGATTTACTCTTCAAGATTCAGCATTCCAAGCTCACTGATGAGAAAGTTGAACCTTGTCTCATCAAGAGGTTTGGTGAATAAATCAGCAAGTTGAAAGTCAGTAGGGATAAAGTGAAGTTCAATATCACCGTTCATCACATGATCTCTGATAAAGTGATATCTGATCTCTATGTGTTTTGTCTTTGAATGTAGCACTGGATTATTTGCTATGGCTATAGCACTAGTGTTGTCGCAATAGATGGGAATTTTTGATAACTGAAGGTCATAATCTAATAGCTGATTTCTCATCCACAAGATTTGAGAACAACAGCTTCCAGCGGCTACGTATTCAGCTTCAGCTGTGGAGGTGGACACAGAATTTTGCTTCTTGCTTGTCCAGCTTACCAGCTTTCCTCCTAGGAGTTGACATCCACCAGTGGTACTCTTTCTGTCGAGTTTACAGCCTGCAAAATCACTATCAGAATAACCAGTTAGTGTTGGATCCCAGATCTAATCTCGTAACAATGATATAAACAATAAGAGTAATGACAGCGGAAGTAATGCAGTTTAATATCAAAGGAGATTCAAATATCACAGTTCATAAAGCAGATAAAGATAAACAAGATATTCTTAGAATAAAGTATTCAACTTATATTATCAGATATATAACTTCTTAAGCACACTTTGAACAATAAGGTGATGGTCCTATTTATAGGACCATAAAGTAAGCAGTGTACTTGTATGACGAGAAAGAGCATGCTGAACAGTGACCTACTCTAGAAAGTAAATCTTATCACTAAGTGACGTGTCATCTGTTCTTCTGTTCATTCTCTGAACTTCAGAGAACATCTTCAGAGAATGTCATCAGAGCCTCTGACATTGTCTTCAGAGCCTCTGATGAAGCCATCTTGTCTTCACTTGAACATCCAGAGAGAATGTCTTCAGAGCTCTGACGTTGTCTTCAGAGCCTCTGATGAAGCCATCTCTGATGTCTTTTCTGAGTGCTGATAAGTGCTTCAGAGGCAGGTTTGTCCTCTGAAGTCTTCATCCTCTGAAGTCTTCATCCTCTGAAGTGTATCTTCTTGAAAGTCCTCTGAAATAGGACTGGTATTTTCAACACTTTAACAGATTATTTGGAGCTAACAATCTCCCCCTAAGTGTCGAAAATAGAAGATACAAAAACATAACAGAGAATTGAATTTTTACACTAGAAAGCATAGAGGAGAAAAATTATCCTCTTAAGTATTACTTCTTAAACATTTGGAAGTTTAATACAAAGAAAGTAATAATAAAAGAAATAAAGAAACAGACTACTATTTGTCACTTGAACAGATTCCATGGAATTTCATGATCAGAGCTCTAAAGCTGATCATCGAGTCGATCTCTAAGTCAAGCTTTGCCAGTAAATCTGCTCTGTGCCTTTCTTCCTTTGCATGGATCAATTTCTTTATACCTCTCAAGGTTTCATCAGAGTACTTCGACACTTCTGAAGCTAGAAAGATCTTCTTTTCTTGATTTATTCTGAAGACGAAACCCAGAGGTTCTGCAACGATTGATCCAGTCTTCTGTTCTTTAAGTTTGTCGAATGACTCCACAGGTTCAGTTACTTCCAGCTTTTCTTCCCCTAGGTTCAGAGCAATTTGAAAGTCACGTTTTGCTCGGTGTTTGACATAGGCCTCCATTGCCCGTCGGACTTCAAACATGCCCATCCTGATTTCCCTTCTTCCATGATCATACCTGGCAGAGCAATAGGCATATAAATGTGGTAAATCATATGGATTTAGATTTACGAGATCATTGTCATTGAACTCGTAAATCTTCTGATCAGATCGAGTTACCACATAATTCCTATAGATTATCTTGTTGTAAGCAAAGGTCTTTTCTGAGATTTTGTTGATTTTGATGATTGGATCATCAGAGAGGACCTGTGCTCTTGGTTTTGTTTTATCTCTGATAAATCTTCGCTCATAGTCTGGCATGTCCTCTCTGATTCTTGGATTCAGAGGAATGACCAGTGTATCTGCCATGTTGAACTCACAGTAAATGTATCTGAAGTGATCTTCCATGGAAGCTTCTGGATTTGATTCGAGGAATGTGGGAGGTTTATTGAACACTTTTGCTGGAAGACCGATGCTTGCTTTCTGAACAGGATTCTCTGAAGGAGCCTGTTCATCAACAACCATGGTTTCTGGTTCCTTCATCTGTGGAGGATCTTCTTTTGAGGGTTCAGAGATGTAGCCATCTATCTCTGGTGATTCCCTCAGCTCTGACGTTGTTGAAGTATGATGTGGTTGAGCATTCTTGAAGACATACTCTTCGACATCCACTACTTCAACTTCTTCTTCAACCTCTTTTTCAGAATCTGATTTTTCTTCTTTTTTATATTCTGATTTTTCTTCTTGTTCAGATTCTGATTCGTAAGCATCTCTCATCACATAAGTTGGTCTTTCTAGTGATGAGAATGCATCTTCTGATGTAGAGAAGTCTACCAGCTGCTCGTCTTCATCTTCTTCCAGAGCTCCAATAGTTTCTGGAGTTGCAGCTATTATTGGAGCATTCGATGTGGATGGTGCTAGAAAGATGACAGGTACTGGAGATTTTAAAGTTGCCTGAAGATCTTCAGCAGAGGTGGAGGTTGAGCGTCTTTCTATTCCTTTCTCCTTGCTTTGGTTTGTTTCAGAGGGAGTGGACTCCTTTTGTGTTTCAACAGGTTTTGGTGTAGGAGTTTTCTCCCCCTTATGAAGATCGGATGATCCCTGAGGTTGGTCATCTGCGTCATCAGAATCTTCATACCTTGCCTTCTTCCGTGCTTCCTCAGAGCATGCGACCTTTGGTACCTTTCTCTTTAATACTCCCTCTGAAGATTTGACATTCTTCAGAAGGTCTTCAATCTTTTTGTTCTGCTGAGTGGTCTTGGAGACGAACTTGCTGGAGATATTCAGAACATTGCTGGTGACCTTCTTTGAAAAGTTGGTCAGGTCAGCCTTTGTAATGAATTCTGTTGTAGCAGGAGCAGCAGCAGAGGAGGTAGAGATCTTTGCAATTACCTCTGCCAAAGAACGCAAGACTTCCTCTTTGAATTGAGAAAAGTCTGCATTTGTTGGAGTGGGGGCAGAGGTAGGAGGAATCGCCTTGAGGAGCTCTGTTTTGGAGTTTTGAATCTCTCTAGACAAAACTGAGTCATTTTTTATGACCAGGCTTTCCAGAGTATCCAGTTTGTCGTTCTGAGTGAGAACCGTCTTTCGCAGCTCAGAGACCGTCTTTCTCCATTTGAAGTTTTATCTCCTTCAGAGATTCTCTGATTTCATCACCAAAGATTTTGAACTCCTCTTTGGTAACGTAATCAGAGGGGGTAACCTTAGGATCAACACATGATTCTAAGTTTCCCTCGAGTTCAGAGGGGCCTTCTGTCGGAGGTGGTTTGATGTTGTCTCCGGAAGGACTTCCCATTAATCCTTGGGGACCCTTTTTCAAGGATCTCCCTATAATGGTTCCGATTGGTCTCTGATCATCAGAGTCAGAATCTGATGATGAGAAACGAATGTGTTTAGAAACCTTGTTGTCCAGGCTAAGGATTCCTTGTGCAATAAGGTCGTGCCATTCTTTTTCTGACAGGCAATCCTTAAGTTCTAAGGGACGGTCCAACTTATTTTGAGCCACAAAGGCATCATGTGTGGGTGGAGGTGACATACTCTGGGGTAAATGAGTATTTTTATCTTGGTCCAAGTCCTTTTGGGAGGACTTAGCCGTATCAGAGGTTTCCCCTCTGGTGCATGCGTCAGAGGCAGAAGCAGATGCCTCTGAGCGGTTAGGATGGGAAGGGTTCGAGGTGTGCACCTCTGTTTCAATGTCCATTGATGCTGGACCATCTTGGACAGTAAATTTGTTTGCACTGGGATTTGGGCTTTGGATTCTCTCATTTGTGTCATCAGAGACATCTTTTTCTACCTCACCGCCCTCAGATTCTAGGTTTAGAAACTCACCCTCTGGAAATCTCTCGTGCTCACCTTCCTCTGCTCTGACAGAGTTATTCTCTTCGTCAGAGGGAGGGTTCTCATGTTTTCTCTTCCTCACTCTCTCAGAGCCACCCTCTGGTTCTGCTCTGTTAATGTTTTGAGCAGTATCAGAGATATCACTCTCTGATTCATGCTCAGGCTCAGAACCTAAATGTGTTGGGGATCCCATCATCGGTTCTGATGATTGGGCAACACGACTAAGTAGGAGATGGGTAGGAGAGTCAGCAGGAATGACTTCAATCATTGTGTGTGGGAAACGTCGGTCATGTGGATACGGAGGAACCTCTGTGGCTTTGAATGAGTTCATCATAAACAGAGGTGTCATTGGGCCCTCCTCAGTGATGGAGAATTTCTCCATTGCCCGTTGAATGACCACTGAGATGAATCGTGGAAACAGTACCGATATTGGTTGTTTGCCTTTGGCCAAGTCCTTATTCTTCTTGTCCACAGCTGTCAGCATCTCACAGAAAAGAATGTGGGCCATATTGATGCTTCTGTTGAAAAAGAGAGCATACATTATGGCTATGATCGCTGGATGAGTCTGATCCTGGCTTCCAATTTTGCAGGTTATTGTTCGGTTGAGAACACTGAACATAAAGTTCCATTTGGGAGGTAGGTACTGACGTCTGAATTGACTGAGGCGTGTTATTTCTTTGTTGTAGCCTAAGTGTTGGAGGAATTGAATAAGAACTTCTTGAGTTGGGGGTTTCTCAAAGGTTTCTATTTGAAGATCAGTTGTGGTGAGGAGGTTGAATCGGCGAGTTAGGGTTTGTGGGGTTATCCGTATGCTTAAGCTTTGTTCACCTAGGTTAATGTGCCCAACCAGTCCTTCCTTTTCATCGTCGTATTCACTTGAATAGCACCATTGTTGGACAAAGCGAAGGGGAATGTCTGACGCATGTTTGGTTAGAACATCATTGAGTTCGCAGTTGGTGAAAAAGTCGAGGATTGGGCGAAACTGTTCATCATATTTTGATGGGGTTACGTCCAGAAAGTAGTTGTTTCCTTTGACTGGAACGTCGAACTGTACCAAATTCAAGCTTGGAACAAGTTTGCTTGAGTTATCTGAAGTTTGGGAATGAGCCGCCATTGTTGCAGGTTGAGAAAGATGAAAGCTTAGAAAGAGAGAATCGGCTTTTGGATTTTGAGAGCGTAAAAAGTAATGGGAAGTGAACAAGGGTATTTTATAGCTACAAAAGGAAGGTATAGGGACAGGTTATTGAAGCGGCGAATGAGAGTCTTAATTGCAGAAAGGACGTTCCATCATCCCCGAATTGATGGGTGACACGTTTAGGCGTGTAGGGGAGAACCGCTTTGTGTCAGTAAACCGTCAGAAAAGAAACGAGTGGTTATCCAAAAAGATTTATTAAAAAAAATCCTTGAGGATTTGTTTAATGAGACCAGATCTAGGTTCTGATAAAATCATCAGAGACAAGATCAAAGGCTCTGATATAAACATCAGAGATAAGATCAGAGGCTCTGATATAAACATCAGAGACAAGATCAGAGGCTCTGATATAAACATCAGAGACAAGATCAGAGGCTCTGATATAAACATCAGAGACAAGATCAGAGGCTCTGATATAAACATCAGAGACAAGATCAAAGGCTCTGATATAAACATCAGAGACAAGATCAGAGGCTCTGATATAAACATCAGAGACAAGATCACAGGCTCTGATATAAACATCAGAGACAAGATCAGAGGCTCTGATATAAACATCAGAGACAAGATCAAAGGCTCTGATATAAACATCAGAGACATGATCATTTCTCCCCCTTGAAAGATGAAAGGGTCGTTGTCTCCCCCTTGACACATGCTTGGTGATTCATGAGAGTAAGTTTAACCATTCATGAGAGTAAGTTTAACCATTCATGAGAGTAAGTCTAGAGGCTCTGATAAAAGGATCAGAGACTCTGCTCTTTTGTTAGGTAGACATATTCAACATTCCCAACTTGCTAATTAAAAAATTGAACCTTCGTTCATCTAAAGCTTTTGTGAAAATATCAGCAAGTTGAAGTTCAGTTGGTACAAAATACATCTCTATTGTTCCTTTTTCAACATGATCTTTCAGAAAGTGGTACCTTACATCGATGTGCTTGGTTTTGGAGTGCTGTACTGGATTGGCAGAGATGGCTATGGCACTTTTTGAATCACAGAGAATTGGAATTCTGTCAAATTGTTGGCCATAATCTCTGAGCTGAGTTCTCATCCATAATACTTGTGAGCAACAACTAGCAGCAGCAACATATTCTGCCTCTGCAGTTGAAGTGGAAACACAGTTTTGTTTCTTGGATGACCAACTTACCAGCTTATTGCCCAATAACTGACAACATCCAGAGGTACTCTTTCTGTCAAGCTTACATCCAGCATGATCTGCATCAGTGTAAGCTGTTAGATCAAAATTTGAGAGTTTTGGATACCAGAGGCCTAATGTTTGTGTCCCTCTGAGGTATCTGAAAATTCTTTTCACAGCAGTTAAATGAGATACCTTTGGATTTGCTTGATATCTAGCACAAAGGCATGTTGCAAACATTATGTCAGGCCTACTTGCAGTTAAGTATAATAGTGAACCTATCATTCCTCTGTAGGTTTTTATATCCACATTCTCTCCTGATGGATCAGAGTCAAGTTTGACTCCGGTGGATAAAGGTGTTCTCATTGAAGTTGAATCATTGAGTTTGTATTTTTGCAAAATTTCAGAGACATACTTAGATTGACTTATGAATGTACCTTCTGAAATTTGTTTTACTTGTAAGCCTAGAAAGAAAGTTAATTCTCCCATGAGGCTCATCTCAAATTCACTCTTCATCAACTCTGAGAACTTGTCACAATACTTTTGATTGGTAGAGCCAAATATAATGTCATCAACATAAATTTGTACTAAAAGCATCTCATTCTTGTACCTTTTGATGAATAAGGTAGTATCAATTGTGCCCTTTTCAAATCCATTGTTAATCAGAAAAGTGGATAGAGTCTCATACCAAGCTCTTGGGGCTTGTTTGAGTCCATACAGAGCTTTATCCAAATAATACACATGATTAGGATACTCTGTACTTTCAAATCCAGGTGGTTGTTGGACATAGACTTCTTCATTTAATTTACCATGAAAAAATGCAGATTTAACATCCATTTGATAAACTTTGAATCCTTTGTGTGCAGCATAGGCTAAGAAGATTCTTATTGCTTCTAGCCTAGCTACAGGTGCAAAGGTTTCATCATAATCAATGCCTTCTTCCTGGCAATATCCTTTTGCAACCAACCGGGCTTTGTTTCTGATTATTATGCCATCCTCATCCTTTTTGTTTCTGAAAACCCATTTTGTTCCAATTGCAAATTTTCCTTTAGGATGGGGAACTAGGGTCCAGACTTTGTTTCTTACAAACTCCTGAAGCTCATCCTGCATTGCAAAAATCCAATGAGGATCTTCAAGAGCTTCTTTTACCTTCTTTGGTTCAATAATGCTCAAAAAGTTTACATAGAAGCATTCATTGATGGTGGCAGATCTTGTTTTAACTCCTTCGGATGAGGATCCAATGATCTGATCATATGGATGATCTTTTGTCCATCTGGTGATTGGAGCAATAATTTGTGCAGTTTGAGATTCAGAGGCTCTGATGGTGATGCCTCTGTTGTACTGTTCAGAGGCTCTGAGTTTTGTTCCAGAGATGTATTTTCTTTTTCATCATTTGGTTCTGGAGTTGCTTCAGATACTTCGTGATCATCTTCTGATTCACTTTGCTGATCTGCATTTGGTGAGACAGAAGGTGTTAGTTCAGAGGGACCTGAAAGAGTTGTACCTGTTTCTTGAGGTTCTTCTGAATTCTCTCCCTGTCTTTCTCTGAAGATAACTTCAGAGATATTTTCATCATCAAAGAAATCTTCAAATATTTTGTTTAATTCAGATTCCCTTGATGATTCAAATATTTGTGATGAACTTTCTTGTTGTTCAGAGCTTTTATTGTCATCAAAAGTGATATTGATGCTCTCTTGGATAGTCCTGGTTCTAAGATTGAACACTCTGAAAGCTTTTGAGGCTAATGAATATCCAATGAATTTGCCCTCATCAGCTTTCTTGTCAAACTTTCCAATATATTCTCTATCTTTCAGAATATAGCACCTGCATCCAAATACATGAAAATATTTAATATTAGGTTTTCTATTGTGAATGAGTTCATAAGATGTTTTCTGAAATCTCTTCACAATTGTAGCTCTATTCTGAGTGAAGCAGGCTGTTGCTATTGCTTCTGCCCAAAAATTTGTTGAAAGATTAGATTCAGCAAGCATTGTTCTGGCAGCTTCAACCAGTGTTCTGTTTTTCCTTTCAACTACTCCATTTTGTTGAGGAGTTCTTGCTGCTGAGAAGTTAGGGGTAATGCCTTCTTCTGATAGATAAGAATTGATTTTGGCATTTCTGAATTCTGTTCCATTATCACTTCTTAGTTTCTGAACTTTGCTGCTGAATAGAACCTGTAATCTTTTCAACAATCTTATTAATATTTCAGGTACATCAGATTTAGCTCTAATGAATTCTATCCATGTATATCTGGAAAATTCATCAATTAGAACCAGAATGTATTTCTTACCTGCTAGACTCTGTACAGAGATAGGACCACAGAGGTCCACATGAAGCATGTGCAGAGGTCTAGGACAGTTGTTTTCACTTTTGGTTTTATGGGAAGATCTTTTCATTTTACCCATCTCACAAGCAGAACAAAGATGATCTTTGTTAAACTTTAGAGATGGTAATCCCTTAACCAAATTAAGTTTAACTAACTTATCAAGTGAGGAAAAGTTTAGATGTGAAAACTTTTTATGCCAGAGCCAGATTTCCTCACTATTCAGAGATACAAGACAAAGTTTCTCTGAATCAGTGTCTGTGATTTTGGTAAAGTTCATTCTGTAGAGGTTACCTCTTCTGTCTGCTCTTAGCATTTCTTGACCTGATTCTGAGTGAAGAAGTGAACAATATTTTCTTTGAAATTTCACATTGAAACCATGATCACAAAGTTGACTTATGCTTATCAGATTGTGTTTTAATCCATCCACATAAGCAACTTTTGATACTGAAACATTTCCTCTTGATATTTCACCATATCCTTTAATCTGTCCTTGCTTGTTGTCTCCAAAAGTAACTGCTCCTCCGGATTTTGCTTTGAATGAGGATAGCAGTTCTTTATTTCCAGTCATATGCCTTGAACATCCAGAATCTAGGTACCAGATTGGCATTGACTGTTTCTGCAAGACAGATTATTGTTTCTTAGGTACCCACCTCATTATGGGTCCTTTTATGTTAGACTTTGGTGGAATTGTATTACTCTTTGGCATCTCATCATTTGATGTCTTGCCTTTTCTTGTCTTCTTTTGAGATTTTGTCTCTGAGATATTTTCCAGAGATTTATTCAAAAGGCAGTGTGATCCTTTAAAATGATTCTTCAGTTTCATCAAGAGATAAATGCAGTTACAATTAATAGAACAAGAAGAACTAGAAGCAAAGTTTTTCTTTTCATTAAAAACATTTGTTACATTTTGACTTCTTCTGAAACTAGCACTAGGAATATTACATTTATCCCTAACTACTTCTTTTCTTTTTGTTTGAAAGGCAGTCTTCTTTTCAAGTTGCTTTTTCTTGTTCAAAAACATCTTCTTTTCTTTGCTGCTTACTGCACAGACAGGATCAACATGGTTAACTTTTATCCATTTGCCTTTTTGTTCAGGAGAGAATTTTATTGTTTTATAGGTGTAAGAACCAGAAGTGTTTGTTTTATTCTTTGCCTTTTCTTGCAGCTCTTTTTCAAGTTCTAGAGATGTTTTTGCTTGTAAACACATATTTTCAAAATCAGGATTTATTGGTATTCTGGTTTTGGTTTTCAATACTGAAATTGGAACATTCAAAATACCAGAGCCAAAAGTTTCTATTGTTTTGTGAATTACATTCCCTGGTTTACAAAAAATCTGTTCATCAATCTCTAAATCAGATTCTGAATCAGAGTCAAGAAAGTCTCTCTTAGATTTAATAGAGATATCTATCTCTATTGGTTTTTTTATTACTTTTGATCTAGAGACTTTGATGATCCGTTTCATGCTTTCTTTTCTTTTCAAGTCCTTCATGACATTTTCTTCACAAATCTTTTGAACATCATCTTTAAACGTAGTTCTGATGTTTTCATCTGACTTTGGTGAATACAGAGGGACATTCGGATTAAGTGAACTCTGAGATTCATTTTCAGAAGTACTTGTATCAGAGGTACTTGGTTCAAATGTCTCTGATTCTCTTGAGATGAAAGCATCAAACCTGAAAATTCCTTTGGAATCATAGCTCTGAGGTTTTGTAAAGTGTACCTCTGAAGTTTCTTCTTTTATCTGTAACACAGATTCTTTCATTTCTTTTACTTCAGAGTACTTTGTATTTTTGAAATTTAAAGCTCTTGCTTTTGATCCCTCTGATGTTTTCATTCTTTTGAAATTATTCAGAGATGGATCTTCAGAGCTTTGGACCTTTCCTATACAGAAAGTGGAAGAAAGTGAAGTTTTCTCCAATCCATTAAATGAATTCAACTCATTGAATCCTAGCCCTTGAGAGTCCATTTGAGTTTTTATTTTATCGAAAACACTTTGTGCATTGACATAGCTTTTGATTTGTAGATTTTGTCTATCTAGAGATTGATGTAAGATTTCTCTTTCTTTTTGAAAAAATTTGGTTAAGGCAATAGAATTGAGCCTTTCATACTCAGATTTCTTTACTTCTTCTTCTTTTCCTTTTAAAACTTTTTCAATCTCTTTTCTTTCTTCCGAAAATGATTTTTCTTTTTGCTTGTTGGTTTCTTCAAGTTTGGTTTTTTCAAGAAAAATTTCTTTCTTTTCTGATTCCAGAAGATTCTTTTCTCTTTTGTAAAAAATGAGCTCTTTTGTTACTTGCTCTCTCTTTTCTTTTTCTTCAACAAACTTTTGCTTTAGATCCTGAAGTTCATTAATTAGTTTAAAAGCATCTTTTTCAGGATCACTGTCAGAGGTGTAAAGAGAGTTTACCTTTTCAGAGTTATCTTCGGATGTTTCATCAGTTTGATTTCCATCTGAAAAAGCCATACCACAGAGATTGGTAGGCTCTTCCTCACCATCACTTGTTGAGTCAGATAGCCAGTCTTCCATTTCTGCTACAAGAACTCTTTCTTTTACATTGTATTTGTATTTGTTCTTGTAGTAATCTTGATCTTTGACAAGTTTTCCTCTGCAGTTTGCAGAGAAGTGGCCTGATTTTCCACATCTGAAGCATCTTCCATCATTTTGATTTGGTGGAAGAGTGGTAGTGCTTGTCTCTGGCTTCTGTTCTTGAGGTTTGAAGTATCTTTGTGGTTGTGGATACCTTGGTTGAAATGGTTGTTGTGGTCTTGTTTGTGATGTTGCATTTTCATGGTTGAAGTTTGCACCCTTTTGATCACTATATGGAGTGAATCTGGGTTCTTGTTGAAATCTTCTCTCCGGATTTCTTCTTTCTTCATTCTCTCTCCTTCCTTCAAATACCTTCTTACCAAATTTCTTGTTAAACTGATGAGTGATTAATGCAAGAGATTTGGCAAAGGCTTTTATATCTTCATCTGAGTCTGAATCAGTATGGGTTTCTTCTGCTATCAAAACCTTTTTGGATCTTCTTTTTGTTTCCAAACATTTTTGTGACTCTTCACAGTTGTTTTCTTTTGATGTTTGTTTTGAAACAAGTGCAAGGGGTCCACCCAAGGAGGTTTTTGATGTTTACTTCATAACTTCTTTTTCATGTGCAACAAGAGTACCATAAATGTCAGTTAATGACCATGACTCAAGATCTTGATTAGCCTGTATAGACATGGACAGTTGTGACCATTCTTCATTCAAGCTTTTCAAAAAAAGAACGTTGTTTTCCTCTTTTGTTCTTATCACTCCAAACTTTCTACACTTGTTTATTAGAATGTTGAATCTTGAGTAAGTTTGGTGTAACTTTTCTTCTGGTAGAGCATGAAAATCATGATATTCATTGATGCATAGATTTCTTCTGTTTTTCTGAGTTTGTAGGCCACCTTCAAGTTGATTTAACAACTGATCCCATATCTCTTTTGCAGTTTTACAAGAATCAAGTTCTTGAAAGATATCATTGGGAATGGCCATTATGAGTAATCTAACAGCTTTTGAGTCATTATCCATCATATTATTTTCTTCATCAGTGAAGTTTGTGGTTTTCTTTTCATAATATGCAGGTATTTCGGCAGTATCTGCTGTTGCAGGAACTCTTGGTACCAACACCATTGGAATGTGAGGTCCAATGTTCACAGATCTAAAAAGATCCCTGTCCATACCTTCTAGAAAATTTACCATCCTTATTTTCCATTGGGGATATTCATCCCTTAAAAGTGTAGGAGGTTTTGTTAATGACCCAGCTGTATACATGGCACTTATGCTTGAGTTTGCCATAAAAAAAATTTAAGTGCTGATGCTTTGAGTAATGAACTGTGATTTACTGTCAAATCTAGAGCATATGATGTTCTTGAATAAACTGGGTTTATATGAACATGCAAAGATATTGAAAGTTTTAGAATCAATGAGATGTAAATCTATCCGAGTATGCAGATATGATCTTTCTTTGTTTTAGAAACAAAGGAAGCTCTGATACCAATTGTTGGATCCCAGATCTAATCTCGTAACAATGATATAAACAATAAGAGTAATGACAGCGGAAGTAATGCAGTTTAATATCAAAGGAGATTCAAATATCACAGTTCATAAAGCAGATAAAGATAAACAAGATATTCTTAGAATAAAGTATTCAACTTATATTATCAGATATATAACTTCTTAAGCACACTTTGAACAATAAGGTGATGGTCCTATTTATAGGACCATAAAGTAAGCAGTGTACTTGTATGACGAGAAAGAGCATGCTGAACAGTGACCTACTCTAGAAAGTAAATCTTATCACTAAGTGACGTGTCATCTGTTCTTCTGTTCATTCTCTGAACTTCAGAGAACATCTTCAGAGAATGTCATCAGAGCCTCTGACATTGTCTTCAGAGCCTCTGATGAAGCCATCTTGTCTTCACTTGAACATCCAGAGAGAATGTCTTCAGAGCTCTGACGTTGTCTTCAGAGCCTCTAATGAAGCCATCTCTGATGTCTTTTCTGAGTGCTGATAAGTGCTTCAGAGGCAGGTTTGTCCTCTGAAGTCTTCATCCTCTGAAGTCTTCATCCTCTGAAGTCTTCGTCCTCTGAAGTGTATCTTCTTGAAAGTCCTCTGAAATAGGACTGGTATTTTCAACACTTTAACAGATTATTTGGAGCTAACAGTTAGATCGAACCCTGAGTCTTTGGGATACCAAAGACCGAGGTTAGGAGTTCCTTTCAGATATCTGAGAATTCGCTTTACAGCGATCAGATGGGATTCCTTGGGTTCAGATTGATAGCGTGCACATAAACAAGTAGAGTACATGATGTAAGTTTGGCTCGCTGTTCGATACAGCAGGGAGCCTATCATTCCTCTATAGGCAGTGACATTAACAGGTTTACCAGAAGGATCTTTGTTAAGTGTTAGGGGTGGTGCCATAGGAGTCTTCATCGCTGAAGTTTGTGTGAGATCAAACTTCTTCAGCATATCTTTAACATACTTACCTTGGCAGATAAAAGTACCTTTGTCAGATTGTTTAATCTGAAGACCAAGAAAATATGTCAGCTCACCCATCATACTCATTTTATATTCTTTCTTCATTCTTTCAGCGAAGCGAGTACACAGAGATGGGTTAGTAGAACCAAATATTATGTCATCAACATATATTTGTACAAGAAGTATATGATCTTTTATCTTCCTGAAAAATAACGTATTATCAATTTTGCCACGTTCAAAATTTTCAGAGATAAGAAAAGATGAGAGAGTGTCATACCAAGCTCGAGGGGCTTGTTTTAGACCATAGAGAGCCTTATCCAATTTATAAACATAATTTGGATACTTAGGATCATAAAATCCTGGTGGTTGTTCTACATAGACTTCTTCATTCAGCTTTCCATTTAGAAACGCTGATTTTACGTCCATTTGATAAACGATGAAGTCTTTATAGACTGCATAAGCTAAGAATAGTCGAATTGCTTCGAGCCTGGCCACAAGGGCAAAGGTTTCATCATAGTCTATGCCTTCCTCTTATCTGTATCCCTGAGCAACAAGTCGAGCCTTGTTGTGGGTTACAGTTCCATGTTCATCTAACTTGTTTCTAAACACGCATTTGGTGCCTATTACAGTT
Source organism: Arctium lappa (assembly GCA_023525745.1). Lineage (NCBI taxonomy): Eukaryota > Viridiplantae > Streptophyta > Magnoliopsida > Asterales > Asteraceae > Arctium > Arctium lappa. The sequence continues at coordinate 49,341,296 of CM042057.1, forward strand.
TTATCATATGGTCTAGGAACGAGATTCCAAACTTTGTTTCAAGAGAACTCAGTCAGCCCTTCTTGCATAGCGCTGACCCAGTTTGGATCTCTGAGGGCATCATCAGTCTTCTTTGGTTCTATTAAAGAGAGAAAATTTACAAAGAGACAGATATTACCTGAGCTTCGTCGTGTCTGAATACCTGCTTCGAGATCACCATGAATTTGATCTATTGGGTGATCTTTGGTCCATCGCTGAGCAGGAGCATGATTGCTTAACTCAGAGATTGGATCAACAGTTGGAATGTTTACTGATGATGACGTTTGAGGTTCATCGACAATTAACTGTTGAGAAGGTTCATCAGAGAGATTTTCAGACGAAGATAGAGTTGATGGTAGTAGTGTGTTTAGAGGTTCTGCTGAAACCCATGAAGTGGTTTCAGCGGTAGGATGTATAATGTTTGTTTCATCATCAGCGGCTGGAGGATCAGAATGCTGATGGTTTGAGAAGAAAGGTTCAGTTTCTCTGTAGTGAGAAAGCATCCAAGAGTTTAACTCTTCATTGTCAGTAATTGGTTTAGAGTTCGCTGAGCGAGTTTCATCAAACGTGACGTGATTTGTTTCTTCTACGGTTTGTCTTCTCTTGTTGAAAACTCTGTAGGCTTTGGAGATGGAGGAATATCCTAGATATATTCCATCATCAGCTTTTGGGTCGAACTTTCCAAGTTGATCTCTGTTGTTTAAGATAAAGCACTGACAACCAAAGATATGAAGAAAACTAATAGAAGGCTTTCTTCCAAGAAAAAGTTCATAAGTTGTCTTCCCAAATCGCTTTATTATCAGTGATCTGTTTTGAGTGAAACATGCAGTGTTTACAGCTTCTGCCCAAAATTGAGTAGGGAGATGAGAAACGCTGAGCATTGATCTAGCAGCTTCTATGATTGTTCTGTTTCTTCTTTCAGCGACTCCGTTTTGCTGAGGTGTTCTCACTGAAGAGAAGTTGTGAGAGATTCCCTTGTTCTCAAAGAAATTATTCAGGGAACTATTTTTGAGTTCAGTTCCATGATCACTTCTTATTGAGCGAACAGTAAGATTGTTCAGCACTTCCATCTTTTTCACAAAAGATATTAGTTCTTCTGGAGTATCACTCTTACAGCGAAGAAAGATAACCCAGGTGTAGCGAGAATATTCATCTATTATGACAAGTGTATATTTCTTTTCAGCTATTGATTGGATGTTGACAGGGCCAAACAGATCCATATGCAAGAGCTGAAGAGGACTTGTTACTGAGGAAACTTGTTTCGACTTGAAGCTTGCTTTTGTTTGTTTTTCCTTTTTCACATGCTGAGCAGAGAGATTCTTTAGCATATGAGTGCTGAGGAAGACAAGAAACCAGTTCCTTAGATGAGAGAGAATTCAGGGTTTTGAAATTTAGATGAGAGAGCCTTTTATGCCATAGCCAGTTGACATCAGAAGAGGCCTTAGAGAGAAAACATAAGTTATCAGTGATAGTAGAGTCCATATCTATTACATAGACATTTTCTCTACGATGACCACTGAGAGCAAGTTTTCCTTTTTCATCTACCACTGAACATGCTTTCTTAGAAAAACGAACTTCGTAATCTTTGTCACATAGCTGACTGATGCTTAGAAGGTTGTGCTTCAGTCCATCTACATAAGCGACTCTTCGAAAGGTAGTTGTCCCATTGCTAAGGACATCAAACCCTCGGGTAAATCCTTTTCCATTTCCACCAAAGGTCACAGAGGGACCTTTCTCTTCCTTGTATTCAGTGAGCAGATCTCTTTGTCCAGTCATATGACGAGAACATCCACTATCGAGATACCAGATGCCCTTTGATCCCTGCATACATAAGGAAGATTAAGCGTTGTTTGGTACCCACTTTTCAATGGGTCCTTCAGAGTTAGTGGATAAGGAAGGTTCAGCTGTCTTCTTAGCAGATGAATATTCAGCTTCAGTGGTAATCTTCACTTTGGTTAATTTGTTAACCTTAGTGGTATTTTTCACCTTGGTTGATTTTTCAACCTTGGTGACCTTCTCAGCTTTAGAGGCATTTTCCTTCACTTTGGCTATTTTATCAGATTTAGTGGCAGTTAGACATTTGCTTGCAATATGATCAGTAAAACCACAGTGATAACATTTTCTGTATCTGAAAATGGTTTTAGGACCAGAAGTAGAAGGTTTTGCAAGTTTAAGATGAGTAGGGCCAGGTCCAAGAAGACTTTTCTCTTGAGATCTGGGAGGAATTTTCATTTCTTCAGATCTCGGCGGTTTAAGGTCAATCTTTAGCTTTGGAGGACAGAGATCAAAGATTTCTATCACAGAGCTAGAGGATTGCTTAGCTGAAGGTTTAGAAGGAACTTTCAGCTTTGCTTTCCTGGTTGCCTTCTGAGGAAGGAGAATGGACTTTCCTTTATCCGTAGACTTAGTGTCTTTGGATTTTTCTTCAGGAATGGGATTTGAAGAAGAACAGGGATAGAATTTATTATAAGAAGTGTCAAAGAAGGAGGTGACAAAAGTTCCAAACTTAAGCGAGGAACTTTCTTCCTTAGGATCGTCCTGAGGTGTCCAAAAACCAAGACCAGTTTTATCACTTTCAGGAGTTTGAGCATTTATTATCTCAGAAATCTTTGTTGATGATTTTCACCATTTTTCAACATGAGCCTTTTCTGCTTTTAGAGCAGCGATGGCTTGTTCGCGTTCAATGCTGATGATTTCATTTATAATGACTTGATCTTTCAACTTTTCTTCTAAAAGATTTAGTTCACTGATCTTTTCATGACATTTCTCTAGCTCTTGAGTTAAATATATATTTTTATTTTCTGCTTGAGTTTTGTCGTTTAGAGCATTATAAAGGTCTATTGTCAGTACATCAACAGCACGACTTCTCTCAGCTTCAGGCAGAGAGGGATTTGTAGAGATAGATACCTGAGATGATATGTAGCTCATAGAAGGTTCAGGTGGTTCTTCTACTTCTTCTTTAATCTCAGCCATGAGGCAAAGATTAGCGACTTCTTCATCATCAGAAGATGATTCTTCTGATTCAGCCCAGTCATGTTCTTCGGCGATGAGACCTCTACCTTTTCGCTGATAGCTTTTCATCTTTTGATATTTGTTCTTCAGCTTATGGTATTTGTCATCACTGGATCTTCTTGAGGTAGAAGGTTTGAAGACCTTTTTCGACCTGCACTCACTAGCAAAATGTCCAATTTTTTCGCAGTTATAGCAAGTGGCAGTAGCCTTATCAACCGGAGTTGATTTTGGCTTTTCAGTAAGAGAGAGAGGTTTACTTCTTCGGAAGTTACTCTTTCTTGAAAATCTCTTAAAAGAGTTTGTCAAGAGTGCTAAGGACTCATCAAACTCTGAAATATCAGGGTCTGATAGATCCTCAGATTCAGAATCTAACTCAGTGATGGTGAGAGTAGATCGCTGAGATGGAATTATCTCTGAAGAGACTAGAGCAACAGGAGTGCTTTTGGAGTCTTTAGAATCTTTTACAAGATTCTTCTTCAGAAGATTAGATTGCTCATAGTTGAGCAATATTCCATACAGAGTGCTTAAAGAGAGAGTATGTAAGTCTTTTGTCAGCTTAAGACATATTGAATAACTGTCCCAGCTTTCAGGAAGACTTTCCAAGAATTTTGTTAGGACCTCAGAATTAGAATAGGTCCTTCCAACAGTTCTTAGGTCAATGATTAGGCAGTTAAACCGCTGATGGATGTCAGAAAGAGATTCATTCTTACCAACGATAAAACTTTCATACTGTCTTACCAAGTTAATCTTTCGAGTCTCTTGGATTTCAGTGGTCCCCTCGTATTGAGCACATATGGTTTCCCACATTTCTTTAGAAGTTTTCAGATGCATGATGGAATGGAAAACTTCATCAGGCAGAGCCATTGAGATAATGGTCTTTGCTCTTGCATCTATGCCTAGCTTCTTTTTATCTTCATCACTCCACTGTCTTATTTCCTTAACGACATATCGTTCAGGGACAACTTCAGTGGTGGCAGTAGTGGGAACCGCGGCTATAATTCTAACAGGTTCATAAGGTCCGTTTTCTATATATTCAGGTATAGTAGGATCTGCACCTTCAAGAAATAGCATCATTCGATTTTTCCATAGAGAAAAATTATCTCTGCTAAATCGAGAAGGTTTAGAAAGTGAACCATTATCATAGTAGTTTGTGTTTGTGTTTAGTGCCATTTTTAGAATAGCAAGGAAGAGTATACAGCAAGATCTTGTTTATTAGTTTAAACAAACTGCTCTTATACCACTTGTTGGTCCCGGGGGTGCTTAACAAGTTTGTAGAAGGGGGGGGGGGTTGAATACAAACACAGAAATTAAAGTTTAATAAATTGTTTATTGATAAATCAAAATACAATTTACAAGTTTGTTGCGGAATAAGATTAAGATAGACTCAATCTAAACAAACTTAAGAAACACTAAGATAATTGCACAAGAAATTCAGAGAATGGGGAGTTTAAGAGATAGAAAACAATGGTTTCTATATGGAGTTCAAGGATTGAGCACACCTTCAGATGAAGGGGTGAACTTCCTATTTATACCCTATGCATTAAATGTATGGCAGGGTACTTTACACGTGGCGTTCACAGATTGGCTTTGGGAGTCTGAATTTTGGGAGACATGCTTTCGGCCGGGTCATGAATAGTGTAGTTGACAGAGTTGTTGTACGTATGGTGGCAGAGACATGTCCGTTCTGACACATAGTACAAGTTTGTGCAAGGATAGACAAAAGGAAACTTGAGGCATAAGCTTTGTGATCGATTGATCGCTGAGTATCTCTTCTTGCAGAGATAGAGGTTCAGCTATCGCTGAAGCTTTTCCTCATGTTCCTTCGTGTATTTGTAGAGTTGTCTTTGCTTCACTGATATCCGCATCAGGTCACTAGAAGACTTCTCTTTGTTCAGCAGCTTCGTCTTCGATTCAGCTATGAACATATGTTGACGCGAGACTTTTCTTCAGGGATTACGTTGGCTGTTTACTTCAGAAACTATCAGTGATAACTGAACAGACTCAGTCTAATCACTGATAGTGAAACACTAATACATAGAAATGTTTATAAGAAAGACTATCAGTGATAACTGAACAGACTCAGTCTGATCGCTGATGGTGAAACACTAATACCTATTACAACGTAATTTTCACTAAGTATAGAAGAGGGTCTTTATCAAATCACTGAGAGAGTTTGGATCAACAACATCCAAAGATTTGGTCGAATCTCTGAAGAACGCGCAGTTGACCGTCAAGTGGCCGAAGAAGAATGACCAGGATAATACCAAGAAAGAAAAGTCCAAATGGTGCGACTTCCATAGCGATCATAGACATACGACAGACGAGTTCATAGATCCAAGAAAAGAATTGGCCTGGTTGGTTCCGAAAGGACTTCTTCAAGATTTATTAGGCACCGAGACTAACGCATGACCAACCTCTCCAGAGCATATGAAGGTCGTAAATTGTGTGACTGGAGGATCTGACATCTGTGGTCTGACCCACTCCGCAGCTAAAATGCATGCTAACTAAAGACCTGACGAACATCCGATCTCAAGGTCGTCAAGACCAAAGCACGAACATGAATTGGAAGATATGCCAATAACGTTCGATCAAGACGACCTCAGTGATCCGTGGAAAAGACATCACGACGGGTTGACTAGTCAACTTACGATCGGTAATTGCTCAACCAAAAGGATCTTGATCGAAGGAGGGAGTTTTGGAAATATTATTTTCCTGAGCACGATCAAAGCTATGGGAATAGACAAGGCATAAATCTTACAACACTCGACAGTGGTAGTAGGATTCTATGGAGACATGGATAATACCATTCGGAGAGATCATCTTTCCGATATATGCCAAAGGAGTCAACAAGCAAACAAAGTTTAGTGTCATCGATTGCTCGTCCTCTTATAACGTCATATTAGGATGATCCTGGATTCACGACATGAAAGTCGTCCCCTCGATGTGTCATCAGATGGTTAAATTTCCAACACCATGGGGAGTCCAAGAGATCTGAAGTGAGCAAAAGATCGCTACAAAGCCATGGTGAAACCTCGGAAGTAGAATATCTAACAATTACAAAGCCAGGATGTCAGTGCAAAAATATATTGGATACAATATCATGAAGATTAAAGGAGAAAGTCAAAGTCAAAAGCTCAAGTCAAAGCCTCTCAAGCTAAAGTCAAAGTCTTTTGTAATAAAGTCAAAGTCAAAGTGTCTTGTGTTAGTTTTGTCTTTGTAATTTAGCTTAGGTATAAATAGTTTTATTTTTCGTTCGTAGACTCATATGACTACCTGAAAGTTACTGTTTAGAGAGAGAAATATAGAGAGTAATCTGTTTAATTTTTTTTTGTAGGAACATGTTGATTGCTTCGCTTGGACACATGAAGATATGGTTGACATAGACCCTGAAGTAATCTTGCACCGTTTGAATGTCGATCCTTCGTTCAAACCTATTAAACGGAAATAACAAAAGTTCGCTCCATAACGAAACAAGGTGATAAATGACGAGGTCGACAATTTATTAGAGACTAGAAAGATAAGGGAGGTCAAATATCCTAAATGGCTAGCTAACGTTGTGGTCGTACAAAAGAAGAACAAAAAATGGAGAGTATACATAGACTTCAAGGACTTCGACAAAGCCTGCCCTAAAGACTCTTTCCCATTTCCACATATCGATGTTATGGTCGATGCGACAATGGGTCATGAACTCTTGACATTCATAGACGCCTATTCAGGATACAACCAAATCCTAATTCATCAAGATGACCAAGATAAAACCACTTTCATGATGGATAAAGGTATTTATTGTTACAAAATTATGCCTTTTGGTCTTAAAAATGCAGGTTCAACATATCAACGACTAGTCGACATACTCAGAGAATATCACATGAAGTTAAATCCGACAAAATGCTCCTTTGGAGTAAGTGAAGGAAAATTTCTGGGATACATGGTCACACGACATGGGATTGAGGCCAACCCTGATCAAATTAAAGCAATCTTTGACATTAAGTCTCCTCGAAACTTTAAAGAGGTCCAACGACTTACTAGTCGTGTCACGGCTTTGAACAGGTTCATTTCACGATCTTTCGACAAATGTCATTTATTTTACAATGTCTTGAGAAGAACAGGGGTTTCAAGTGAACAAACAACCATGGGCACGCACTCCAAAAATTGAAAGAATATATGGTGTCGCCACCCCTACTGTCGAAACCAAAAGACAACGCAATATTACAACTCTATTTAGTTGTCAGCCCCAATGCCGTTAGTGCCATCTTAAATAGAGAAGTCAAAAAACAACTCCCGATTTATTACGTATGTAAGCCGTTACTAGACGCAGAAACCAGGTACTCCCTTATGGAAAAACTATTATTGTCGTTAGTATGGGAGTCTTTAATCTTTGGAGATCCCCGAATGGAAATGGGAGAATATAACCATGGACTTCGTGACTAAGTTGCCTAAAAATCTTCGAGGTCACGATACCATATGGGTAATAGTTTCTCGGTTGACGATGAGCACTCACTTCTTGGCCATGCGCAAGACACTACCGATGGGCAAGTCTGCAATGCTTTACATCGATGAAATGGTTTCGAGGCATGAATTGCCCTTGTCTATCATGTAAGATCATGATAGTCAGTTCACTTCAAACTTTTGGGATGGTTTGTAGAAAGAGCTTGGTAGACGAGTGAAGTTGAGTATGACTTACCATCCTCAAACCGACGGTCAAAGCGAGAGAACGATTCAAATGCTATAATACATGCTAAGGTCTTGTGTTATTGACTTCGGGGGTAGTTGGGACTTCCACCTACATTTGGTGGAGTTTACTTACAGTAATAACTACCAGTCGAGTATTGGGATGACACCGTTTGAGGCTTTGTACGGGCGGAAGTGCCGAACCACCGTGTGCTGGCTTGAAGCTGGTGAGAAGCAGTTCGCCGGACCCGAAATTGTGCAAGAAACGGCCGATATAGTAAAGGGCATTCGGGAATGGTTGAAAGTGGCACAAGATCGGCAAAAGATCTATGCCGATAAGAAAAGGCGATCGATGGAGTTTCAAGTGGGTCATTGTGTGATGCTCAAGGTGTCACCTTGGAAAGGCATTATCCGGTTCGGGAAGATCGGAAAGTTGAGCCCCTATTTCCTTGGGCCATTCATGGTGCTTAAACGTGTGGGACTTCAAGCTTACCAATTGGAGTTGCCACCATAAATGAGTGGGATCCACAATACATTTCACATTTGTTATCTACGAAAGTGTTTGGCGAAATAAGATAGCGTCATTCCCCTATTGGAGATAAGAGTGGACGAGGGTAATCGTTGTGTTAAGGAGCCCGATTCTATCTTAGAGCGGAAGTCCAAGAAACTTCGCCACAAAGAAGTCAGGATGGTCATAGTGCAACGAAAGCATCACCGTGGGGCCAACGTGACATGGGAAGCCGAGGAGGACATGAAGTGGTGATACCCTCATTTATTCGAATATCTTGGATTTCGAGGACGAAATCATTTCCATGAATGGGAGGATTGGAACACCTGGAATTTCGGTAAGAGCCTTGAGTATTCCCCTAATGTTCATATCTGGGATTTATCGCGTAGAAAAGTCTAAACTTGAACTTCAAGACGAACCAGGTGCCTTTCGTGCGAAAAACGTCAAGTTTCGAGGCCCGAGAGGTGTGGAGCGACTGTGACATGGTCACTATCGCTGTGTCACAATCATCGGGATCAAGGACCTCTCGGTACCTGACATGCGACTTTGACAAGCGAAAGTGACATGGGCATTGTCACCTGTCACAATCGCACCAACCAGGGAGTACACGGTACGCATGGTTCTACCTTACCCTGCAACTGTGATATTCTCACTGTCGCATGGGCTAAGTCGCCGACACCCAACAGGTATTTATGCCCAACACCGAAATTTAATTAATTTACTCTCTTTTATTTGGTTGGCAACCACATTTTTCTCTCCTCTTTGAAGGTAAGATTCTCCAATCCATCCATCCTCACCTCATTTACTCTTCCATTTAATGACCTAGCTCATTTAAAGTAATTATAGGGTTGTGAATTCTAGGGTTCAAGGGAATCACCATCTCATCATCTCCATCTATATTCTAAGTTGAAGTTCTAAGGTTCAACCAAAAACCCAGATTGTGAGTTCATACTTCCTTTTCTTAAACTTTATACATGTCAAAAACATTACATTTGGAACTCCTAAACTTCTCCTTGTTTATATTTATGTTTGAATGATTTTGACCTAACTTTGTATTTTGGAGATTTAGGGTTTTTATCATTTTCAACTAAAATGAAGGGTTTCATCATATGTGATGTAAAATAAGGTTTTACATGCATATTTATGGTAGGTTACTTGAAGGAACATATTTTGTCACATTTGTGATTCTCATTTTATGGTTGGGTTTTACTTGATAGAATGAACCTTTGAGAGGAAAATAAATGGATTATTGTTGTTGTGGTCTGCGCCTACTTTAAAATGGTATGACCCTTGAAAGGTGTACTTTGTAAAGAATTCATCTTTGGAAATGGGAAAATGCCCACATTATGGCTCTTGAGTGGATTTGGTTTTACTTGGTGTTATTTATACAAAGAAATGCATTTTGAGAAACAATTGTTACGGAGAACTATATGCTTGATTATAGTTGGACACAAATGTAATTTGTTACAAGTCTAGACTATTACTAATGGATCCATAGGTATATAGTCAGCTTAATTTTTTGGGTAAATCCCATTTGTAGCTAGTTGAGACATTGGACCCTAGGGTGGCAACTTGGTACGATTATGTGGGACCGGACACTAGCCGTGGGTTGTAAGTGTAAATCCTAGCGAATGAGCATGATTAGGATTATTGGGTGCCCTCCCCCACATCTGAGTACGAGCCGACGAACTTGTGGCCTTGATACTAGTATGGTGAGCTCATCAACTCAGAAAGTGGCTTACTTTTGTGGTCCGCCACAATCCTTCGAAACCGGGTCTCCCCCATCATCGCAAGATGTATTATGGACCATAAGGTCACTATGTGATTATTGTTACAATTATAAACCCAACTCTTTGAAAGGTTATTTATCATCGCATTTAATTTATTTCCAAATTATTTATATAAACTGTATGTTCTCACTAGGCGTTAAGCCTAACACTTTTTCTCAAATGACGTGTATAACAGGTTCCCTTAGCGGTGGGTCGCCGAAGGTTTGAGTGATGAGCGTGGGTGCTTGAGGCATTTTTAGGATGATAGATATTTGGAGTCATGGTGTTCAAATGATTTTAATATTTTGGGAATTGGGTTGACAACCAATGTAATCTAGATATAACTTATTTAGATTTGTTTGTTGTCGATTTTTATATTCTTCTATAGGTTTTTGTAAATGCTATATTACATTTATCCGTTTGTTATAGATGGGAGAAGATAAAGAAATTTCTGTGAGAAGCGATCAAGAATTGTTGGTTTGATAAAGTAAAGTTGGAGCTGAAAGAAAATTTTATGTCAAGACAGTTGATTTTGAGGAAGTTTGTTGAAAGCTGAAAGAGAAAGTTCAAAGAATTCTGAAGACGAGCTAAATTTCACTGAAATTTTCTTTAAAGACATTTTGCTGAAGCAAACTGAGCTGAATTTGAAGATAATTTCTTTCTGATGTCAGAAAGAGGGTTTTACAACCTTCGGGAGATTGTTAATATTCTTGAAGACAGACTTTGGGAAGAATACAGATGTGTTTTTGATCTGAGTTGACAAGAATTCTACAAGATGAAGTAAAATTGTTAAAGCTTAATCTAAAGGGGATATAGTTTGTGTTGTACAGAAAAAGGGGAGATTGCACAAATGGAGCTTAAAGAGGGAGTTTTATTTGCAAAATTTTTTAGAGATGATCTTGAATCCAAATGGGGAGATTGTTAGAGCATATAATTGTTGGATACAAGATCATGAAGACGAAAGGTCAAAGTCAAGCCAAGTCAAAGCTCAGAGTCAACTCTCAAAGAAAAGTCAAAGTCAAATTGTAATAATGTCAAAGTCAAAGTCATTGTATTTGTTTTCTTGTAAGTGTTGTGTAGTGTAAAGTTGTTTTGTATAAATTGTTCTTTTCATTCGTAGACTCATTAGGCTACGCGATCATAGAGTTTTAGAGAGAGAAAGTACTTCAAAGTCAATTGTATACAAATCCTTCGTTTGAATCAAAGTGAAACAGGTTGTGTAATTGTTTTGTGATCATCTTGTTATTGTTTAAAACTGAATTAGAACTTGATAATTGGGACATATCAATTGGTATCAGAGCAGATTCATGTTAAATCAATCGAAATATGGAAAGTTCGCACTGAGTTCTGAATCTTGATCGAATTTTTTAGTTTTTGAGCGAATTTGTGGTTGTAATTGGTTAGATTGTGTGCGTATAGTATAGTTGATGAATCTTGTATAGGTTTATTGAATCTTTGCACTGTAATTTTCGTGAATTTTGGAATATTTGTTCATTAGAAATACACGAGTTCGTAAGCACTGTAATTGGATCGAGTTGTATTTTTAAGTGATTTTTGTTAAAATCCAGTGATAGTAATTGATTCTAGATGTGTTAGAGATCATATTGTCAAAGTTTCGGATCGAAAATCAAAGAATTGTTGGGTTTTTCAGTCGATCAGAGGGTCTTTTTGTCGAGATCTGAAGAACTCGCATAGATATCAAGAACTCCCACACCAAAGGATTTCGCATATTTGTGTTGTTTGAAATTCTCATAAGTGTAGAATTCGCATATCTGTGTTATGCGAATTGCATAAAATTCGCATGTGTGTGTGATAAGTATTCCTAAGAATTCGTATATCTTTGTGTGCGAATTGACATATTTCGCATAAATGTTTGTTACAAAAAGTTTTTTTGAAAATCTCAAGGACAAAATTCGCATCTGTGTCTCGTGCGAAAAGTTAAGAATTCGCATCAGTGTGTGATACGAATTCTTCAGAACTCACATAAAAAGTTTAAATTTTTTTTACAAGTCCGGAATTCGCATAATTATTTTGTGCGAAAAGTTTATACCAAAAGTTTGTTTTCAAAAATTTTCTAAGTCTAAAATTCGCATAAGTGTTGTATGCGAATTCATAGAACTCACATATACCTGCGTGCAAATTCTTTGCATGTGAATTCTGAATTGTTTTGGTATGCGAATTCTAAAGTTAGTGTTTGTGGGAATTCTGTTATTTGTCTTGTGTACGAATTCTATACTTTGTGCATGTGTGCGAATTGTCTATGCGAATTCTGTATGTGAATTGTGTGCTTCACAGTGACGTGCGAATTCCATACTAGAGAAATTTTTGGAAATTTTAATTTATGAATTTCTTTCTAAGTTTTTTTGTTTTTTTTATTTCACTTGGACTAACGATCATTGTCAAGTTCTTATTGTATAATTTTAAAATAGGATGACTTCAAGAGAAGCTCTCGCCATCGGAACTGATGTAAAATCTCCTGGTTTTATTCAAAGGAGAGTACGAGCAGTGGAAGGATCGATTTCTGGACTTCATCGACCGTAATGACTTGGGATATTATATCAGATTATCTCTGAAGGAAGGAATCATGAAACCTCCAACGAAGACTCATACTGTTGTAATAGAAAATGAAGAAGAGGAATAAAAAGAATACCCATTGCCTCTGGAAGAATATATTGATGAGCAGAGAAAGAGAGTAAAAGCTGATAGACTGGCTAGATCTTTCATTCTACAAGGCATTCCCAATGAGATCTACGTCAAGATTGACAGTTACAACGCCACGGGCAAGGAAATGTGGGATCAATTAAAAAAAATGATGCTCGGATCTAAGATAGGCAACCAACTCAAAGTTTCTAACTGCCTCAACAATTATGAAGAGTTCAAAGCCAAGGAGGGAGAATCTCTTGAGGCAACTTACGACAGATTTGTGACTTTGTTGAATGAGCTAAGCAAGAACAAAGTCAGAAAGTCACAAATTGAACTCAATGTGAAGTTCCACAGCATATTGCAGCCTGAGTGGAAGAGGTTCACTAGGCAAATGAAAAAAATGAAGGATCTGAATGAGATTCCACTACACGAGGTGTATGAAACCTTGAGACAAAATGAAGAAGAGGTGGAAGAAATCAAAGATGAAAAGAAAAAGGCTAAGAAGGTGGTTGCTGATCCGATTGCCCTAGTTGTTAAGAAGAAGTCAGTGAGTCTCAAAAAGAAGAAGAAAGTAGTAGTTTCTGAGTCCGAGGAAGTGGATAGTGATGATAACTCAGACTCCGATGACTGTGAAAATCTGAAACAGGCTATGTTATTGCTGACAAAAGCCTTTCAAAGAAAATTTTACAAAAAGACTGGCTCGAACAGTCAGAGGTATTCTTCGGGTTCACGGAACTATGAACACAAGGAGAGAATAGAAGGAAAGAGGACAGAAGAGAAGAGGCCTGAGGAAAAGAGGTATAGAACTGAAGAAAAGAAAGAGCCAGAACAGACAAAGTGCTACAACTGCGGAAAACTCGGACATTTTGCGAAGAACTGCCGAAAGCCGAAAGTCTGAAATTCTGAATACTACAAAAATAAGATGCTCTTGGCCAAGAAGCAGGAGGCTGGCAATGCTCTTATGGCAAAAGATGAATTCTGGCTTGACCATTCTGACGAGGAAGAAGAGAAAGAAAAGAAAGTCCACTTGTGCTTTATGGGTAAGACAGTGACTGAAGATGAAGCTGATTCCGACAGTGAAGACAACGAAGAGGTATGTGATATGTCTAAATCATACTTTCTTAATGCAATGCAAGCTATGATGGTTGAACTCCAGGAATTAAAGTCTAAATTTAAACGCGACATAGGTATCAATATAGAGAAAAACCAGTCAATAATGAAATTTAGCAAGGATATTGCTGAGAAAAACGTATTGATTGAGGCTTTATATAAAAACATTGATACCAGTGCAAAAGAGAAGACTATAATTCACAATGAACTATCTGAAACTACTTCCAAATATAAACTGTGTAAATTTAAATCAAAAGAGGTTGCTAAAAAGTGTTCATTTCTTTTAAAAGAAAACAAATCTTTAACTGAAAAAGTGAATGTTTTGGAGGAAAAACTTTACACTTTGGGTCAAACAGAGCAAACCATTATGTCGGATCAAATAATTGTATTCAAGATTAAAGGGTCTAAACTGTAATTATTTGATAGTTAAAGTTTGGGGTTTAAATTGTAATAGATAGATAGTTTAGTTACTATTGGGCCCAAGCCCATTAGAAAGCCCATTAAGCTTAAAGCCCATATGGCCTAGGTATTTAATGTTTTAATTAGTTTCGGTTTTAGGTTAATCCTCATATTCATAATTATAATCCTATTGTGAGGTAGCCGTATTCTCTGTATTCAAGGGTATCAAAAACACACAAGGTTTAACTGTTTATTCAAGGGATTGGTATGTTATTCTGATCTTTATATCTCTTGATATTATTGTGTTTGTGTGTTAATCATCAACTAGATTAAACTTGGATAACACATTCATTTGAATAAACCTAAAGAGAGTAGTGAGTGTTGGGGACTTGGTTACGAGAACCCACACTACCTCAAAAAGGGTATTTCTAAAGTGTATGTGCTTTATGATTTTGGATTTTTAAAACTGGCACCACAATACACTGAACTCAAAGTTAAGTGGACTAAACTGTCTGAACAGAATGAAGCTAAGGAAAACGAGAAAAGGAAGAACACAACTAAAATGCAACTTCCATTTCGTTATGAGAAGTTGATTTATAGTTATAGTTCTGATAAATCAAAATTTCTTTCTAATGACTATTTTGAAAGCTATTCTTCAAAGGAGTTGGAGGCTAAAGACTATTGAGGGTAAAATTTATGTACCTCCTGTCGTGTTAGAAAGTAAAATTTCTGAACTCGAGAACACTCTGTTAGAAGAAAAGATTTTGATTAATCTAGAACAAAATGTGTTTTCTACTGTGCTTCTAAATTCTAATTTTTCTAAAATTTCCAAAGCTTCAAAATCTGATAATTTTAATGGTCTACTTGGTGAAGAGTTTGATTTCTTAAACTCTGAAGGTTGTTTAGATCATTGTGTTGATCAAGTTGATTTTAATGATAAACTTCCTGATCATTCACAGTTTGTTATTAACTCTTTTGGATTACCCAGTGTGTATGAAAAGGGTGAAACATCAACGAAAGCTGATGTACCAGTTTCTGTGAATCCCAAGTATGCCAAAGGTAAGAAGAAGAAATCTAGGCATTCACAAAAACAGAAAACCACTGGTAAGCCAAAGAAAAAGCAATCTTTCAAATCTCACAGTTCTAACTCTAAAGTTTCAAATGTTTCAGATGTGAGAAAGAGAAAATCTAGAGTTAGATTAGAATGGCTACCAAAGAAGAAGATTGACGAGAATGCTAAATCATATTCTAATCTTGATTGTAATAGAGGAACTACTAGTAAAACTGATGTAGTTGAGAATGTTGCTTTTCAAAAACCAAAACTTGTAACTTCTTACAAGCGTTATTCAATAAAGCAATTATTCCAATTATCTCTGTCTGCTAGAAAGTCTCTAATTATAAAAGAAATGATTATGCTTCTCGGAAATATTCTGATGTTTGGTTTGGCACATATCATGTCTATTCTTATCATTCTCATGCATCAAATGTTTTTCAAGAGATCAAAGGATCCATATAAAAATGGATGCCAAAATCTTGCGCTAACACTGTAGGACCTATCTATAAATGGGTACCTAAATCTATTGTTTTGTGATTTCTCCTGTGCAGACCCGTCATATGTGGTGGTTGGATTCTGGTTGCTCCAAGCATATGATCGGGCAGAAAGATTTATTATCTAATTATACAGAGAAATATTGCGGAACTGTACGTTTCGGTAATGATCAGTTTCACCTATTCTGGGCTATGGTGATGTGATTCAAGATAACGTGACGATTACGAAGGTGAGTTACGTTGAAGGTTTAGGGAATAATCTGTTCAGCATTGGACAGTTCTGTGACAAAGATCTAGAGGTTAATTTCAAGGCCAAGAGATGTTCTTTGCGTACTGAAGACGGTAAAGAACTCTTGGTCGGCACGCAAAAGTCTAACCTCTACACTATTAATCTGTCATAAGTCCAGACTGACAATGAGGTGTGTCTACTGTCAAAAGCCTCGCGGCAAAAAAGTTGGTTATGGCATCGAAGGCTTTCTCACTTGAATTTTCATTACATCAACAAACTTGTCACCATAAAGTTAGTAAAAGAACTTCCTGAGCTTAAATATGTGAAAGAACATCTGTGCACAGCGTGCGAGAAGAGAAAGATGAAGAGATCCGCTTATAAGCCAAAGCCCGAGCCGAGTACAACTTCTACATATGGATCTCTGCGGTCCTATACGTATACAAAGCATAAACGGCAAAAAGTATGTTCTAGTGATTGTGGACGATTACTCGTGGTACACTTGGGTAAAATTTCTGAGAACATAGAATGAGACGCCCGAAGTCATCATCATTTTTCTAAAGACTATCCAAGTGAATCTGCAAAAGCCAGTCAAGCTTCTTCGAACATACAACGACACGGAATTTAAAAACAGACTTGTGGAAGATTATCTCAAATCTGTTGGGATAACACATCAGTATTCTGCTGCCAGAATGCCTAGACAGAACAGAGTCGTAGAAAGACGAAACCGAACGCTAGTCGAGGCCGCTTGAACTATGCTAAGTCAAGCGGATCTACCTCTGTTTCTATGGGCCGAAGTTGTATCAACTGCTTCCTACACTCAGAATCGTTCTATAATCCACCACCGGTTTGATAAAACGCCATATGCTTTAATCAATAATCGTACACCTAGCATTAAATATTTCCATATTTTTGGATGCAGTTGCTTTGTACTGAATGACAAGGAGAACTTAAACAAGTTCAGTCCGAAGGCAGACAAAGACATCTTTATCGGCTACTCTCAAACATCTGTAGCTTATAGAGTGTATTTGAAGAAGTCGAAGATTGTAGTAGAGAGCGTAAACGTCACATTTGATGAGGAGATGGCTTTTGTTCAAGACAGTTCAGAACCCGTTATCACTGGTGTACTAGCTTCTCGGCAGATCAGTCTAGAACCTGTGCTTACTGCTAATAAATCAGATGAAGCGTCATCGTCTAGTTCTCATTTATCTGATTTAGATCTTTTGTTTGAATTGTTTTATGATGAATTTCTTCGAACTAAAGTGTCTAAAACTATTGTGGTTGACAGATTAGAAGATTCACGAAGAAATCAACCAACCACTTAAGATATATCTACTGAATCTAATTCCCCGATTCAGCAAGAGATTCCAATTCAAATGCCTACTCCAACAATTGAAGCTGTGAACATTCATGATGAGCCAGAAGTTGTTGAGTCAGTTGGCTGCACTGTAACGACTAATCCAGATCCAAATAATGTTATACCAACTGAAGCTTCTGCACAGAACACTTCAACTGCACCCCTATCAAACTGAGCAAATACCGAGATTATGGATTCAAATACAACAAGATCCCGATCTACTGTGATTCGAAGAGCGCCATTGCTATATCTGTGAATCATGTTCAACATACAAAGACCAAACACATCGACGTACGATATCACTTTATCAAAGATAATGTCGAAAATGGTACAATCGAACTTTATTTTGTAAACACGGATTACCAACTTGCTGATTTATTTACCAAGCCCCTAGATGAAAAGAGATTTAATTTTCTCGTTTCAAAACTTGGTATGTTAAATGTCAAGACTTAATCTGTGATTACCTACTAAAGTTTTGTTATTGTTATTTTTCTTCATTTCCTTATTTTTATTCTGAAATATATCTACACTTAAGGCTGTTCATGATCTCAGGGGGAGTGTGAGATGATACAAGATAATATGATCTACATACTTTTGAGGGGAGTTAACAAATTTTGCATATGTTTTTCACTGATCAATTTTCTGATGCATAATTGCAGGGGGAGTAAGAGATAAGGAGTACTAAATATGACTTCTGCTTATATCTGATCAAAACTTGTATTTTAACCGTTTTATTGCTTTATGTCATTTTTTTCAATAAATTGTGTGAATAAAGCTTTGTAGTTTAACAGACTTCTGATTTTTTGCAGAATTGAGAGAGAGCTTAAATGATCATATCTAATATGACTTAGAGCTGACTTGATGAGATTTAAGACTGAGCAAAAGGTTTATTTCTAATCTTAATCTCATATGTGTCTGAAAGAAGGACAACTTTCAGATATGAAAACATGTTCTTAAATGTTCAAACCACTTCTGATTCTAAAAAGCTATCATGAATATAGAAGTGTGATTTTAAATGTTTTCATGTTAAATGTCCTTCAATGATATATAAACCGTGTGTTTCCAAAGATAAATACTTGCGTATTATCTTTTACATATACTTTCAAGTATTCACACACACCGGTTTAATTTTTTTGTTGAATATGTTATCACCATGTCTCAAATTGAACAAAATTTTCGATGGTGATACACCCCGATTGAAATTCAAAGTTTGAGCGTTGATTTCATTTCTAAACGCTTCTTTCAAGAATGTCTATATCTTGGTTCGTATAGACAATATCTAATTTTTGCTGACCTAAGCTTTACTCGATAAATCATTTCGATTTTGATCTTTATTATACAATGTCAGATTTTCAAACAAGTTTCTTGTATTCATTTCATTCATTCAATATACTTGTTTTGAAATATTGTCATGTTTAAAATGCTCAAATCTTCATGATTACATTCATGAGCATAAAAACATCTGACATATATTTTTGTGCTTTAACTGAAAGATAAACCATATTGAGCAACTTATGTTTTTAGGAAAACAACATAGGTTCATTGTGCGAGCTTAACTGAAACTTCTATAGATTCACGTTAACCAGTGTTTCCTATCCAAGAAGTTAATTCTTGAGTGATCGAAGAGTGAGGAGTCAAAATAACTGAGTGTGGGTTGAGTGATGAGGTAAAATGTAAATGAGAGTTTGGTTAGAAGTGAGCTTAATGCTAAAAAGAAAGAGGGTGACAGAACAGAGTAAAAGAATATCAAACTCTGCACCAAAATTTTCTGAGTCGGGCAACCACATTGTTGGTGTTTCACAATTCTTCGTGAACATCATTGAAATAGGCAACTAGCCCATGCCAACTCTTGATAAAAAACCCCGCCAGCTACTCATTTTCTTCTCAAAAAGAAGATGTTTCATATTTTCAAGGGGACACAACACATAATCTAACTGATTTTCATTTGGAAAATCTAGATATTGAAAAAGAAGGAAGTTTGCCCCACTTTCTCACTTCGATCATGCACAATTGAGTTTGTGTTTAACTATTGTTGTCTAAATGGTTTACAAAATTTTGAGCCTATTAAAAGCAATCATCTTGGCTTAATTCTTTCAAACACAAGCACGAGCACACAAGAAATTCGTTTTTCTGTCTAAATGTTCATAGAATAAACTTGTGTTATTCGCTGATTGAATGGAAGACCTGGGGGAGTGAACATCACAAAAGCTCCTTTCCAATGTGTATTCGTTACACACAGTGACTTCGTGTTACTGACAGACATTTTAACTTATTAATTTGTTGATTTAGGTATTTCACTTATACTTTGTCTGAATTTGCAAAGATTCGGATGAATATATTTTTGGATCAATAGATGGTCAGAGGCTCGTTGGAAAGATCAGTAGTCAGATCATAATTGTAAACGACATTTTTGTGCAAGTTTTGATGATTTAATGCTCCAATCATCAAAAAGGGGGAGAGGTAATCAAGAAATGTTATAAATGGGAGAAGATAAAGAAATGTTTGTGAGAAGTGATCAAGAATTGTTGGGTTGATAAAGTAAAGTTGGAGCTGAAAGAAGAAATTTATATCAAGATAGTTGATTTTGAGGAAGTTTGTTGAAAGTTGAAAGAGAAAGTTCAAAGAATTCTGAAGACAAGTTGAATTTCACTGAAATTTTCTTTAAAGACAATTTGCTGAAGCAAACTGAGCTGAATTTGAAGATAATTTTTTCCGATGTCAGAAAGAGGGTTTTACAACCTTAGGGAGATTGTTAATATTCTTGAAGACAGACTTTGGGAAGAATACATATGTGTTTTTGATCTGAGTTGACAAGAAGTCTACAAGAGGAAGTAAAGTTGTTAAAGCTTAATCAAAAGGGGAGATAGTTTGTGTTGTACATAAAAAAGGGAGATTGCACAAATTGAGCTTAAAGAGGGATATTTATTTGCAAAATCTTTTAGAGATGATCTTGAATCCAAAGGGGGGGGGGGATTGTTAGAGCATATAATTTTTGGATACAATATCATTAAGACGGAAGGTCAAAGTCAAGCCAAGTCAAAGCTCAGAGTCAACTCTCAAAGCAAAGTTAAAGTCAAATTGTAATAATGTCAAAGTCAAAGTCATTGTATTTGTTTTGTTGTAAGTGTTGTGTAGTGTAAAGTTGTTTTGTATGAATTGTTCTTTTCATTAGTAGACTCATTAGGCTACGCGATCATATAGTATTAGAGAGAGAAAGCACTTCAAAGTCAGTTGTATACGAATCCTTCGTTTGAATCAAAGTGAAACAGGTTGTGTAATTGTTTTGTGGTCATGTTGTTATTGTTTAAAACTGAATTAGAACTTGATAATTGGGACATATCAGGTGGTTTACTCCATTTATATACGTCATATTGCCAAATTTTTGAATTTTAAATTACTCTAAATTTTAGGGTGTTACAAGTTGATATCAAAGATCTAGTTTAAGTGAACTAGGCATGAATGTAAGATGTCTAGACTTAGACTGAGAATATTAAGCCATGATTTGTGAGATCGGGTAGAATTTCTAAGATGGGTCGGTCTTAGAAGTCGACGTAAGTACACTAATGGTAACTATACTTCATGTGTAGGATATGTTCATAATTTCACTTAGCTAATGCTCTTATGAATATATTGTTACGTGAACGTGCTTGATATACTATTGTTATAATGATTGATGAATGTATTAGTATGTTTCCTTGTGTTAAAATTCCTGTAATCTATTTCTTACCTCCGTTCTCGTTGTGGTGGTAGATTAAGGATGGTTAGTACGTGTGGTAGATCACGTATGCGTGTCGACGGAGGCGAAACGACCGCTTCCACGACTAATCAACAAGAGAGGGTTGAGGCCGCTGCTCGACCACCCATATCGTAACTTTTAGGTAGAGGGCCTGAGATCGTTTCACGGGTGGACCTGGCTTCGTCCAACCCGGTTATTCGGGAGGTAACTCCCCAATCTGAGATAATGGCCACTCTGATGCAAATGATGAATGAAGCAATGGCCAAGCAACAAGAATTCCTTCTAAAAATGTTTGAGGATCGTGATGTGAGCAACCGGAGGAATGATACGATTGCAGAGATCATTGAGGAGTATGGGTCCGGTGGTATGGGAGATGTGAACCGGACTGAAGAACCAATAATTACTGAGGTGAGGCAAGGCAAGAGAGCTTGCTCGTATAAGTCCTTCCTATTTTGCAAACCACCGGAGTTCTCCGGTTCTGAAGACCTTATTGCTTGCATGAAGTGGATCCAAGGGATCGAACAAGCCTTTGACTCATCTGAGTGCGAGGAAGGTCAGAGAGTGAGGTTCGACTCCTAAATGCTTAGATACACGACACTCACATGGTGGAATGTCACCAAGTCCACCCACTCCCTTACCGTTTTGGCTCAACTGTAGTGAGAGAACCTTGGACTGCATTGAAGAAGTGTTCCAAACTCTCAAGAAGGGGAACTTGACGGTAAGGGAGTACACCCGTCAATTCATGGAGAAATTGGGGTTAATGGAGAAAGAGAAGATAAAGCCCTATGTCAAAGGATACAAGCGGACATGATGTCTATGGTCCGCAACTCTAAAGCCTCTAATATCCGTGAGACAATAGAGAAGGCACATATCATGAAAGATGTCTATACTAGAGACAAGTTGGAGAAGGCTTTGGTGGTGGGAGATAAGAGGAAGTGGGAGAGAAACGCCGGACCTCCCAAGAGGTCGAGACCTTTCAACGGGGGAAGAAGCTTTGATAACCGCTGAGAGGCGCGGTGGTGCCCAAGATGCCGAAGCAAGCACCACGGCAACTGTAACTTCAACCCACCTCATGTGCCAAGTGTGGAAAACCCGATCATGCTACTAAGGATTGCTCACTCAATGGAATCGTCTGCATTGAATGGAAGATGCCGGGACATTTCCGAAAGGATTGTCCGAAATGGAGGACGGGGAGTGCCCCGGAGAAGAAAGAGAACCCTCCCAGGGTTTCTGGTCGAGCCTTCAAGATGACGGCCGATGAGGCCATGGAATCCACCGACGTGGTATCGGGTACGTTTCTCCTAAACTTCGTACCTGCTCGTGTGCTATTTGATTCTGGTGCTAGTTTCTCTTTAGTGTCTGAATCTTTTCGCCAAAGGATTGCCATGCCCACTAGTAGCTTAGTTGATGCTTTAGTGATAGAGATAGAGAATGGTAATCAAGTAGTGATCCGTGATGTTTTGAAGGACTGCTCAATTTGCATCGAAGGGAAGGAATTTCCAATCAATCTGATGCCCATGGTTATTGGTGGATTCGACATGGTGGTCGGTATGGATTGGTTGGAGGATAATCATGCCGAAATCCTATGCTCCAAGAAACTGATCCGACTCCCTACGTCGGATAACGAAATGGTGGTAGTATACGGAGAAAGGAGGAAGGGCGATGTGGCGGTTATTACTATGGCTAAGGCGCGTAGGTGCTTGGTGAAGGGGTGTTCATCCTTCTTAGCCTATGTGATAGACGCCAAGCTTGAAAAGAAGAAGCGTGAAGACATGAGGGTGGTGCGTGAGTTTTCCGATGTCTTCCCGGAGTACTTGCCCGGTTTGCCGCCCGATCGTCAAGTCGAGTTTCGGATTGACTTAGTACCGGGGGTGGATCCGATTGCTCGAGCCCTTTATCGGTTGGCGTCATCGAAGATGCAAGAATTGATGGCTCAACTCCAAGAGCTTCTAGAGAAGGGTTTTATAAGACCGATCTCATCGCCTTGGGGAGATTTGGTCTTGTTTGTCAAGAAGAAGGTCGGTACCATGAGAATGTGTATCGACTACCGTGAAGTGAATATGGCAACAGTGAAGAATAAATATCCGCTTTCTAGGATCGACGATCTGTTTGACCAACTGCAAGGAGCGGGTTGCTTTTCGAAGATCGATCTACGTTCGGGATACCACCAAGTGAGTGTGAAGGGGGACGACATCCCGAAGATGGCTTTTAAGATGCGTTACGGTCATTATGAGTTCCTAGTAATGCCATTTGTCCTAACTAACGCACCAGAGGTGTTCATGAGTTTGATGAACAAAGTGTGCCGACCATTCTTTGACAAGTCGGTCATCGTGTTCATTGATGACATACTCGTGTATTCCAAAAGCAAAGCGGGAAACGAGCAACACCTTCGTTAAGTCCTAGAAGTGTTGAGAAAGGAGAGGTTGTATGCCAAGTTCTCCAAGTGCGACTTCTAGCTCGAGGAGGTTCAATTCTTGGGTCACATTGTCACTCGAGACGGAGTGAACGTGGACCCCTCCAAAATTGAAGCAATGATGAATTGGGAAACTCCCAGGAGTCCGTCCGAGATCCGAAGTTTCTTGGGTTTGGCGGGCTATTACTGGCGATTTATTCAAGACTTCTCCAAAATCGCTTCTTCCTTGACAACCTTGACTCAGAAGAATTTGAAGTTCGTTTGGACCGAAGCAGAAGATAAGGCGTTCCGGACTTTTACAAAAGAACTTGTGTGAAGCTCCAATTTTTTTCGCTACCCGAATGGTCGGAAGACTTCGTGGTCTATAGAGAAGCTTCAAAGATGAGGTTGGGTTGCGTATTGATGCCAAGAGGCAAGGTGATCGCCAACGCCTCAAAGCAACTCAAAGTTCATGAGAAGAATTACCCTACCCACGATTTGGAGTTGGCGGCGATGGTTTTCGCTTTGAAGCTTTGGTGGCATTACCTCTATGACACGAGGTGTATGCTCTACACGGATCATATGAGTTTGAAATACGTCTTTGATCAAAGAGAGTTGAACATGAGTCAAAGAGGTGGCTCGAGTTACTCAAGGATTACGATTGCAAGTTGCTTTACCACCCCGGTAAGGCAAACGTGGTGGCCGATGCGTTGAGTCGGAAGGACTATAGCGGAAGCATTCGGTCTACCCTTACAAGAATTGAACTCGTGTCGAGCCTTATTGAGAGGATTAAGGCATATCAAGTAGAAGCCTTGTTGGAAGAAAATCTCAAAGAGGAAGTTATGACGAAGCAACGTTTGCTCTTAACGAAAGATAGTTGTGGGGTGAAATTGTTCAATGGTCGTATATGGGTGCCCAAAGTTAGAGGCAATCGGGAACTTCTCCTCGAGAATGCCCATAAGTCCAAGTATTCCATCCATCCGGGAAGTACAAAGATGTATAGGTACTTGAAGCTACACTATTGGTGGCCGGTAATGAAACTTGATGTGGCGCATTACGTGGAGTGTTGTGTGACGTGCTTGCAAGTGAAAGCTGAGCATCAACGACTGTATGGGAGTCTTCAATCCTTGGAGATCCCCGAATGGAAAAGGGAGCATATTACCATGGACTTCGTGACTAAGTTTCCCAAAACTCTTCGAGGTCACGATACCATATGGGTAATAGTTAATCGGTTGACCAAGAGCGCTCACTTCCTGGCCATGCGCGAGACACTACCGATGGACAAGTTGGAAAAGATTTACATCGATGAAATGGTTTTTAGGCAAGGAGGGCCCTTGTCTATCGTGTCGGATCATGATAGTTGGTTCACTTCAAAATTTTGGGATGGATTGTAGAAAGTGCTTGGTACACGAGTGAAGTTTAGTATGACTTACCATCCTCAAATCGACGGTCAAAGCAAGAGAATGATCTTTGAAGGCATGCTAAGGTCTTGCGTTACCAACTTCGGGGGTAGTTGGGACTTCCACCTACCTTTGGTGGAGTTTGCTTTCAATAACAACTACCACTCGAGTATTGGGATGGCACCGTTTGAGGCGTTGTACAGGCGGAAGAGCCGAACCCCCGTGTACTGGCTTGAAGCGGACGAGAAATAGTTCACTGGACCCGAAATTGTGCAAGAAATGGCTGATAAAGTAAAGGGCATTCGGGAACGGTTGAAAGCGGCATAAGATCGGCAAAAGAGCTATACCGATAAGAATAGGTGACCGATGGAGTTTCAAGTGGGTGATCATGTAATGATCAATGTGTCACCTTGGAAAGGCATTATCTGGTTCGGGTAGCGTGGGAAGTTGAGCCCCCATTTCTTTGGGCCATTCACTGTGCTAAAACGTGTGGGACTTCAAGCTTACCAATTGGAGTTACCACCAGAAATGAGTGGGATCCACAATACGTTTCACATTTGTTATCTCCGAAAGCATTTGGCAGAAGAAGATAGAGTCATTCCCCTCTCGGAGATTAGAGTGGATGAGGGTAATCGTTGTGTTGAGGAGTCCGACGCTATCTTAGAGCAGAAGTCCAAGAAACTTCGCTACAAAGAATTCATGATGGTCAAAGTGCAATGGAATCATCACCGTGGGGCCAAGTAACATTGGAAACCGAGGAAGACATGAAGGGGCGATACCCTCATTTATTCGAATAGTTCGGATTTCGAGGACGAAATCATTTCCAAGAAGGGGAGGATTGTAACACCTGGAGTTTCGGTAAGAGCCTTGAGTATTCCCGTAATGTTCATATCTGGAATTTATCGTGTAGAAAAGTCTAAACATGAACCTCAAGACGAACCGAGTGCCTTTCGTGCGAAAAACGTCAAGTTTTGAGGCCCGATAGATCTGGGGAGACTGTGACAAATGACTGTGACATGGCCACTATTGCCGTGTCACAATTACCGGGATCAAGGACCTCTTGGTACCTGGAACACAACTTTGAAAAGTGAAAGTGACAAGGGCATTGTCGCCCTGTCACAATTGCACTAAACAAGGAGTACATGGTACGCATGGCACGACCTTGCCCTGCGACTGTGACATTGTCACTGTCGCATGGGCATAGTCGCCAACACCCGGAGGGTATTTATGCCCAACACCAAAATTTAGGTCATTTACTCTCTTTTATCTGGTTGGAAGCCACGTTTTTCTCTCATCTTTGAAGGTAAGCTTCTCTAATCCATCCTGCTCGCCTCATTTACTCTTCTATTTAATTTCCTAGCCCATTTATGGTGATTCTAGGGTTGTGAAGTCTAGGGTTCAAGGGAATCACCATCTCATCATCTCCATATCTATTCTAAGTTGATGTTCTAGGGTTCAACCAAAAAGCCACATTGCGAGTCCATACTTCCTTTTCATAAACTTTATACATGTCAAAAACATTACATTTGGAACTCCTAAACTTCTCCTTGTTTATAGTTATGGTTGAATGATTTTGACCTAACTTTGTATTCTGGAGGTTTAGGGTTTTTATCATTTTCAACTAAAATGAAGGGTTTTATCCTATGTGATGTAAAATAAGGTTTTACATGCATAATTATAGTAGGTTACATGAAGGAACTTATTTTGTCACATTTGTGATTCTCATTTTATGGTTGGGTTTTACTTGATAGAATGAACCTGATAATGTCCCAGATTCAAGTTCTTAACACAAATTCAATACAAGATGAGAATTTCCAAATCATATGTCATTGATATTCAAATCACATATTACATTCACTCACTTTCTCTCACTACAAACTCTCTCTCACTAGAAAGATATATCAGTGACCTCTACTCTAATCTACTCCATGTACATTACAATGACTTACCACTACTTACAAACACAAGAACTAGATCTATTTATACTAAGTGTAACACCCATGATTTTGGTTAACCCTCAATTCACCCTATCCGGTTAAGCCATTATTATAGATCTTATCCAAATGGGGTTCGTGGGTTTTGAATTTCGGACCGAGAGCACGTCGGGTCGAAAAGTCGGAATTTTGACCTTCGGGATTGCCTGGACGACTATGCCCGCGATTGTGACAGAATGTCACTCTCGCGATGCATTATCGCGGGAGGTGTACCGTGGGCCTCCCCCTTCGGGCGACTACGCCCGACGACTATGCCAAGGGCATAGTCACGTGGCACTATCGCCGACGGCTCCTGTTCGTTTTTAATCAGCTTTGAGCAGCCCCTCTTCATTTATCTCAATCCCCTTTCGCCCTTTTTCTCTATAGAAACCAAACCCCAAACCGTAAAATTGGTTTTATGCATCCAAGTCACCAAATCTATTATGTCCCAAGTGTTCCTCCTTCCACCCATCAAAGATTGGAAGCTATGGTCAACAAGCTTCATCTTCACCTTCAACCTCAAGTTCATTTTGGGTTTTCTAGGTTCTCGTCAAATCCTAAGTGGTTTTGGTAGCTTGAATTGAAGAGTTGGGTTGGGTGTCCTTGGAAAGTCTCCTCACTTAAAAAGGTTTTGGAAGCTTTCGGCTTGAGGACTCAAGTGCCCTTCAAAAGAGCTCGTTGGGTGAAATCTAGATTTAGCCTAAATCTAGCGAGGTGAGTTCAAGTTGATTTGTGAAAACGTTGTACATGCCAAAATGTCTATTTTAAAGTGTTTATGTGTTTTACATGAAGTTATCAAATGTTGGGTTATTTGCTAATCTTTGATTATTTGTAGTATTTAACTTTACACACTTTGTATAGCACTCACATTTGGGATTTTTGGGTATTTTGATAAATGCGTCACAAATAAATGTGTTTTGAGGCCTTATTGCATAGATAGATCCTTGGTCAAAGAAATACACTTTCAAATGTTTTTCGGGTTTTATTCATCATTCATGAAATGGAATGGTTTATAAAGTATTACTTGCACATTTATGTGAGGTACTTGAAAGAGTGTTAATAGCCTCATTTTATGATCTTCATTCTTATCAGCAGTTAAGTTTGGAAAATGCATGTCATTTGTGTTATGAGACATTTTGGAAAAATAAGGGTATAATTCATTTGGAGAATTGATTGCCTCAACTAACGTGGAGTTTTGAATTAATTGCACTTTTAGTCGTCGTGTTTGCATACCCGTTGGTCGAGTGCGTTTTATCGTTTTTTATTTCATTTATCAATGGGGCAAAGGGTTGCTAAGCCTGCAGCTTGGTATTTTTATTTGTTTGGGTTTTGGACAATTGTCCAATTTTGGTAGCTCAACTTCGAGCCTTGGTTGCGATATTGGATGAGGATTTGAACGTAGTGACCTTTCGCGGTCGAACCTTTCACGGTTGAAATTGACTTTCTGTGGGTGTATGTTTAAAGCCACTGAGCCTGACACCCATTGCGTATTCTTTTTGCTATAGTATTACTGTTGGGTCTGAATATGCTATGTATGGTTTATACTGCTGATTAATGTTTCTAAGTAATTACTACTGTCAAACTATCAAGATTACTATTTCTAGTAGAATTAATACTATTTGAAGAGTTAGTGTTGCTACGTGAGTAGTTAGTACTGCTTGAAGAGTTAGTATTGCTAGTAGTTAGTACTCGTGTTTTGGGTGTTCATATAAGGTTTAACCGTATCTTCATAAATGTAGAGTTCAATATATATTTATGTTTTGAGTGAGTTATGCGTTAAAGCTAATTTATAAATGGGCAGCCTATATTGGTATCATCATCTTTGAAGTAGTTTCGGATTGGAAAACGTCTAAATTGGTGTTCTTTGCCTAAAATGCATATTATGGGAAATGAGTCATTTTCAGATTCAAAGCATACCTTTGAAAGATTATGATTTAAACTGCATTACCTCCTTTCAAAGATATCTTTATTCATATTGGAAACTCCTGAGCTCACTAGGCGTTAAGCCTAACCTTTTTATTTGTCGTCATGTGCATCAGGTATTCAAGGCTGGGAGTTGGTTCTAGCAGTCCTATGAAGCGTAGAGCCATAGCTAGATCCGAAAGTAAGTATTCGGTGAAGTCTTCCGCTGTATGGAGATATTGACTATGCATGGGTATTAGTAGTACCCGTCCCTTATAGTCCGTATGTATAAGATGATATACGTGTATTGTAGTTGAATCTAAATTCGTGGTTGTAGATGATCCATTTATTGATGTACTTAGAAAATTTTAAATAAGTTGCTATTTCCAGTTTTGAGGGTGTTACAAGTTGGTATTAGAGCTTAAGTTTGAGAGAATTAGGTATTGATTTTTGGATGCCTAGACTCAAACTAGAGTTCTTGTAAGTGATTGTAAGTGAAGTTGCGCATTAGGTACCTTAAGATAAGATATTTTGAGGATTGATTGAGTCGCTAGAAATGGAAAAACTTGTCGAGGGTCGCAAGGATGATCGTGTACGGTACATTAATAATGACACCTGGCCAATGTCATGGTGAATCTACATATTACATGTGTATACTTGAACTACCTTGGTGAAATGACCGTTAGGGTAGTGAGAGGGTTTCTAAGCGAATAAGCGAAGGAAAGGTTGATGTCTATTGCAATGTCACGTTGAAGTGATAGTAATGCGTTGAATGCATTATGTTGATCGTCATGAGTAAGAATAATTGGTTGGAGTAGAACCTTAAGCTATGGAATTGACGCATACGAGGAGAGATTATAAGGTGAACCGACGAAATATCCGAGTGTTGCATTAAGATGTTGAGCACCCGGATGACAATAGTATGAAATTGAGATGTGTAGTCCTGAGATGCTAAGTGTCGACCGAAATTCATGCACGAAATTTATTTTTAAATAAGCTTGTATAAATTATTTCTCACGTCTTCAAAGTATAAAATGAATTATGTTACGAAGCATTGGCAAAGCATTTAGCACTCACCAAATTTTACACTGTTAGCTTAATCTTGCATGAAATAGTTTTGTTGCACGTGGTTGCAATTTATATTGAAAATCTCTCCTCCCCTGTTTTGTGTTTAACGCTATCTTTGGACATCTTAAGATCCGTGTTTTAATACCACATGTGGTAATGGGCAAGTGACTGTGGAATTTTTGACCTTGACATTGGATCTCATCCACGTATGTTAAGGTTTTAAAGGAAGAGTTGTCCCACCGTTTATGAGTCGGGACTTTCTGGAAAGATTTTAGTCTGTATGAGTCGTGTTTAAATTACGGGGTATAGTTTTGCGATCCTTTTGAGTTCGTGAGTGTATTTTGAGATGCGTGGGTTTTAATTTTATGTCGTATAATCTATGAGCTTTTGAGTGTCGTATCTTATGAGAGTTTTGTTGAAAAAGGGTCACTTTAACTTACGTGGTGTTTTTAGAATTTTAACCTTTTTAGACTTATTGTCGTTTTACGCTTTTATGTCGGGGAACAGAGTTTTGACACCGCTTGATTTTACCGTCAACGAGTTTGTGAAAGTTAGTTGGGTTTATGACGTTTTATATTATGACCATTCGAACCGCGTAATAAAAATAAATTTTTGAACGTGTAGACTTGCATTATTGGGTGCATTAATTTACGAGATTTGTTTAATACTTTGTTTCATGCTAGTCTTGCATCTACAATTTTGCAACCTTAAGAGGCACCTTAAAAATCTGAATATCGCATGATTGCATTTTGAGTTTCACATGAGTATATGTGCATACTTTTGGACTGAATCTGACTTTCACTCGTGTGAGTAGATATGCGAAATATTTATGATGTCTTATATTAAAATTTTTATCTAAGCATGCTTCGCTTGTTGACCGTGCTGTTATAAATTTTTCACAATACATGAAATGAATTTTCGAATTGCATATCGATGTAGTTACCACCTTGGTCAAATATGTTTTATCGATGTGACTTAAAGTTTTAAATTCGACTTGAAATTTAGTTACGTTCCCACCATTTTATCGAGTTTTGGGGAAATAAACTGATGCATATTGAACTTGTTGAGAATCTTATGCCGCAACATTCTGGTTAAAGAGGAAAGCTTTAAAGTTAAAATCATGAAGTTCTTTTTTGGGACTGTACAAACATTTATCACGCATGTTGGGATGTAGAGATTTATTTTCATGATTTATAGTGTAAATTTTGTTACACACCTTTTGTTACCATTTTATTTACATAAATATTGATCAAAAGAGTTTGGAAATGGTTTTATATGCGTAGAGTTGGTAACCAGTTTTGAAACCTATTGGATGAATGATAGTGTGTTTTCACCGTACGACTAATGGTTATAAAACTTATGTGTTTGAAAGTTTTATAAAAGTTTAAATTGGCATATTATTCGAAAACCTTGAACTCCTTAGGCCTATAGATTTATACCCCGTCGTGAAAGGAGTGGTATTTAAGGACTGAGGGAGTCCTTAGGATTTGAAACGTCGGATGGTTTGACTTGCGGTCATCCTTGAATTATGGGTTTCAGTTTTGAGTCTGTGTGCGTTTGTTTTATGGAGGTAGTAGATTTAAGCCTTCCCGAATAATTAAGGAATGATTTTATACTTGGAGAATCCTGCGGGATGAGATTTTATGAGTTAATCTGTGTTTTAGTTTGGATTCGGTTTGATTGGTTGCTCGTCGGTGTGGCATCGTGGTATATGTTGTTGGTGTATCGTCTTAGTGATTTCTGCAATCAAAGTAATTTTTGGCGGTCTATTTGTTGGAAATGTGAGATTTGTGATTTTAGTACTCGGTTAAGTGTCGACCTTAGTGCGGTTATCCATATGGAATGGGATTTTGGGACGAGACGTCTATTGTTTCGAGGTCACCGCTTAGCCCTAGGTGTCGACTTGTTTTCTTGAGGTCATTGGATATTGGAACATTTTGGAAGTATCCCGATTGGATCATGGGATTATTGACCGGAAAGATGATGAAATTTAGAATCAGGTTAAGTATTGATGATTAAGTATCGTTGTGTAAAAGCATTTCCATGGTGATAAAGATGGCATGGAAGGAATGTTGTAAGGCCGGGGTTGGAGCGGATTCGAGTAATAGCCGAATCCATACTAACAAGTTACCAGAAGGACGCATTGGTGCACCTTGGAAGGGCATCTTATCCAGTATTAGAAGTGGATCAGTAGGAATCTGAGGATTCATGGGAGTTTGAATTCGATCTTCGACATGGAGTTCGGAACCGTGTAGATCCGAAGGGAATTGGTCGGAGAGGAGTTGGGATCACAAATTACCGGGAGATGGGAGACGACCGTAACCTTGAGAGTAAAGGTTACTTTGGTGAGCTAAGTGTTGGCTCGGTCATGAGTGTGATGTGCCCATGAAGGGCAGTTGACGTGCGTAGCAGTGCTAGGGGCATGATAGCGGTGCAGGAAGAAGGGTTGAGGGAAATCCCTCTGCGGGCAAGGTTGCGTAAGAATCTAGATTTCGAGGACGAAATCGTTCTAAGGTTGGAGGAATGTAACACCCGTGATTTTGGTTAACCCTTAATTCACCCTTATCCGGTTAAGCCATGATTATAGATCTTATCCAAATGGGGTTCGTGGGTTTTGAATTTCGGACCGAGAGCACGTCGGGTCGAAAAGTCGGAATTTTGACCTTCGGGGTGGCCTGGGCTACTATGCCCGCAATTGTGACAGAATGTCACTCTCGCGGGGCATTATCGTGGGAGGTGTACCGCGGGCCTCCCCCTTCGGGCGACTATGCCCGGCGACTATGCCAAGGGTATAGTCGCGTGGCACTATCGCCGACGGCTCCTAGTCGCTTTTAATCAGCTTTGAGCACCGCTCTTCATTTATCTCAACTCCCTTTCACCCTTTTTCTTTCTAGAAACCGAACCCCAAACCCTAAAATCGTTTTTATGCATCCAAGTCACCAAATCTATTATGTCCCAAGTGTTCCTCCTTTCACCCATCAAAGATTGGAAGCTATGGTCAACAAGCTTCATCTTCACCTTCAACCTCAAGTTCATTTTGGGTTTTCTAGGTTTTCGTCAAAACCTAAGTAGTTTTGGGAGCTCGAATTGAAGAGTTGGGTTGGGTGTCCTCGGAAAGTCTCTTCATCTAAAAGAGTTTTGGAAGCTCTCGGCTTGAGGACTCAACTGCCCTTCAAAAGAGCTCGTTGGGTGAAATCTAGATTTAGCCTAAATCTAGCGAGGTGAGTTCAGGTTGATTTGTGAAAACGTTGTACATGCCAAAATGTCTATTTTAAAGTGTTTATGTGTTTTACTTGAAATTATCAAATGTTGGGTTATTTGCTAATCTTTGATTATTTGAAGTATTTAACTTTACAAACTTTGTATAACACTCACATTTGGGATTTTTGGGTATTTTGATAAATGTGTCACAAATGAATGTGTTTTGAGGCCTTATTGCATAGATAGATCCTTGGTCAAAGAAATACACTTTCAAATGTTTATTGGGTTTTATGTATCATTCATGAAATGGAATGTTTTATAAAGTATTACTTGCACATTTATGTGAGGTACTTGAAAGAGTGTTTATAGCCTCATTTTATGATCTTCATTCGTATCAGCAATTAAGTTTGGAAAATGCATGTCATTTGTGTTATGAGACATTTTGGAAAAATAAGGGTATAAGTCATTTAGAGAATTGATTGCCTCAACTAACGTGGAGTTTTGAACTAATTGCACTTTTAGTCGTCGTGTTTGCATACCCGTTGGTCGAGTGCGTTTTATCGTATTTTATTTCAATTATCAACGGGGCAAAGGGTTGCTAAGCCTGCGGCTTGGTATTTTTATTTGTTTGGGTTTTGGAAAATTGTCCAGTTTTGGTAGCTCGACTTCGAGCCTCGGTTGCGATATTGGATGAGGATTTCAACGTAGTGACCTTTCGCGGTTGAACCTTTTGCGGTTGAAGTTGACTTTCCGTGGGTGCATGTTGAAAGCCACTAAGCCTGACACCCATTGCGTATAATTTTTGCTATAGTATTACGATATTGGATGAGGATTTCAACGTAGTGACCTTTCGCGGTCGAACCTTTCACGGTTGAAGTTGATTTTCCGTAGGTGTATGTTTAAAGCCATAGAGCCTGACATCCCTTGCGTGTACTTCTGTTTATATGACTAGTCATAACAACATAAAATGGTATTACTTTGTAGACCGTCACATTTTATGAAATCGGGTCTCCCTTGTCACCGAAAGGTGTTGTTTTGGGTATTGAGTTTTATTATCCAAGTTTCAGTGACGTTTTCTGTAATTGGGATTTACCGTTGACTTATGGATTGAGTATTATGCCCCACTCATGTTTTGGGTGTTTTAGCATATAAAGTTTAACTGTATCTTCATAAATGGATAGTTCAATTTATATTTATGTTTTGAGTGAGTTATGAGTTAAAGCTAATTTATAAATGGACAGCCTATATTGGTATCATCATCTTTGAAGTAGTTTCGGATTGGAAAACGTCTAAATTGGTGTTCTTTGCCTAAAATGCATATTATGGGAAATGAGTCATTTTCAGATTCAAAGCATACCTTTGAAAGATTATGATTTAAACTGCATTACCTCCTTTCAAAGATATCTTCTGCTGTATGGAGATAGTGACTATGCATGGGTATTAGTAGTACCCATCCCTTATAGTCCGTATGTATAAGATGATATACGTGTATTGTAGTTGAATCTAAATTTGTGGTTGTAGATGATCCATTTATTGATGTACTTAGAAAATTTTAAATAAGTTGCTATTTCCAGTTTTGAGGGTGTTACACTAAGCAACATTACACTAGGAAACAAAACACAATACTTTGACTTTGACTTTTTTTACAATTGACTTTGACATTTTTGCTAGAGAGTTGACTTTGAGCTTTGACTTATATTGAACTTTGACCTTTAGTATTAATAATCTTGTATCCAACAAATATGTGCTCTAACATTCTCCCCCTTTGGATCAAGATCATCTAAAAAAGATTTTGCAATTCAATCTTCTCTCTTTAAGCTCAATTTGAATCATCTCCCCCTTTCTGTACAAACATTACAATCTCCCTCTTTGTAGATTAAAATCAGATTAAATCTTCTCTTTTATGCTTATAACAATCTCCCCTTTCTTTGTTAAACTTTGCCTTTAAACTTTCAGCAATCTTCCCAAAGTCTGTTCTTCAAGAATAGTAACATTCTCCCCAAAGGTTGTAAAACCTCTTTCAGACACAACTCTAATTGTTTTAGCAAAATATCTTCAAATAAAATTTCAGTAACCTTTGAACTTTCCATTTAAGCTTTTAACAGTCTTCAACAATCTTTCATCAAATTGACATAAATTTCTCTTTTCAACTCCAAACTTTCTTTATCAATCCACAATTCTTGATCACTCCTCAAACATTACTTGATCTTCTCCCTCATCGTTAACATTTCTTTAGTACTTCTCCCCCCTTTTGATGAATGAGGCATGAAATCATCAAAACTTTGCAAGAAATGTCTTTGATAATCTGAACTGACCATTGATCTTTGAACACAAGAGCCTCTGATTATGTAAACCACTGAGACAACAGTAATTAAACAAAAACTCTATTGTGCATGATCGAAGTGCGAAGGTGGGGCAGACTTTCTTCTTTTTCAATATCCATATTTTCCAAATGAAAACCAGATAGATTATGTGTTGCGTCCCCTTGAAATATTGAAACATTTTCTTGTTAAGAAGAAAATGAGTAGTTGGTGGTTTTTTTTATCAAGAGTTGGCATGGGCTAGTTGCCTGTTTCAATAATGTTCACGAAGAATTGTGAAACATTAGTAATGTAGGTGCCCGACTCAGAAAAAGTTGGAGCAGAGTTTGATATTCTTTTACTCTGATCTCTCACCCTCTTTCTTTTTAATCATTGAGCTCGCTTCTAACCAAACTCTCATTTTCATTTTACCTCATCGCTTAACCTACACTCAGTATTTTTACACCTCACACATTCGATCACTCAAGGATTAACTTCTTGGGTAGGAAACACTGGTTAACGTGAATCCATAGAAGTTTCAATTAAGTCCTCACACAATGAACCCATATATTGTCCTAATAGAACATGTTGCTCAACGATTACTTGGCAATGAAGCACAAAATACCAAGGTCGGTGTTTGTATGCTCAATATTCTTTTGAAAGAATATAGACACTCTTGAAAAATATAGACACTCTTGAAAGAGCTTTTCGAAATGAAATCACGCTCAATATTCTTTGAATTTCAATCGGGGTGTCTTACCATAAAAATTTGTTCAATTTAGAGACATGGTAAGAACATATTCAACAAAAGTTAAACCGGTGTGTGTGAATACTTGAAAGTATATGGAAAAGACAATACGCAAGTATTAATCTTTGGAAACACACGGTTTGTATAACATTGAAGAACAAATAAAATGAAAACATTTAAAATCACACTTCTATATCCATGAAATCGTTTAAGAATCAGAAGTGGTTTGAACATTTTAAGAACATGTTTTCACATCTAAAAGTTGTCCGTCTTTCAGACATGTATGAGATTAAGATTAGGAATAACCTTTTACGCTCAGTCTTAAATCTCATGAAGTCAAGCATCAAGTCATGTAAAATATGATCTTGTAAGCATCCTCTCAATCTGCAAAAAGTCAAAAATCTTGTCAAAGTACAAAGTTTTATTCACAACATTTATTGAAAATTAAAATAACATAAAGCAGTAAAACATTGAATGTACGAGTTCTGATCTGAAGTAATCAGAAGTCATAACCTTTACTCCCCTGAAATTATGCATCTAAAATATGTCAGTGAAAAAGCACATGATAGAGATCTATAACTCCCCCTGAAGTGTAGATCATCATATCTTCCGAATGCATATTTCCAGAAAAATATGTACTCCCCTTTGAAGGTTGATATCTTCAATAAAGTATCGGAGTACAATTCTCATATAAGCACGGGAGTATCATCTTTTTCATCGTTGAAGTACGAGTCCTAAATTGTTTTGTTTAGAAGTCAAACTCTTTATCACTGAAGTATGGGTCCTGAACTGTAGTATTCAGAAGCCATAGTTCGTTGAAGCACAGGTTCTGAACTGACTTATTCAGAAGCCTCGGTTCTCTTACTCCCCCTTGACTTGAGGTTCCTGGAACACAGATTCATCTTTCGGCTTTGGTACCCACTGGTATTTGGGTCCATGTTTATGAGTTGCAGTTCTATTGGGAGTAATAGAATAAGAACCTTACTAAGAATGATCACTAGCTTTATAAACAAAATCATATGTATGACAGTAAGAACAATACCTTTTTCTAGACAACCTGATCAATTGATCTCTCGAATAAGTAAGATCAGGTTTACCTTTCAGCACATTGTTCTTCTTGGCATTTGATGCATGTACACATGATTTGTTATTTTTCTTTTCTTCCTTCCTTCCTTTCTTTTCTTTCTTCTTTCCTTTCTTTTGTTCATTCTTCTCATCATTCTCCTCATCATCAACTGGTTTTACCTTCCAAACCAGCTTTTCTTCTTTATATTTCCTTCTTCTTCTTCTTCTTCTTCTTCTTCTTCTTCTTCTTCTTCTTCTTCCAAATGTATCTGAACCATCTACATTTATATCATAGAATATATTAGTAGTACGAATCTGATCAAATGAGTTATCTGACCTTCTTGTAGATACAGTTTTCTGATGTGAGCTTGAGGCGGTCTTGTTAAAGCCAACTGAACTATTTCTAGATGTGTGGATTTTTGACTCTGGAGTCGTTTGCTCAGTCACCACAACCTTTGAAATAATGTCTTCAAGCTCTTTTATCTCTGAAGAATAACTGTCTCTTCCTTTGACAAGCAGGTCAATCTCTTTCTTGAATTCAGACTTCGCTTTCTGATCTTTCAACGCACTTGTAGACAATTCAGATAACTTCTCTATAAGCTTCTTGATCTCTGATTCAAACATATTTCTTTCTTCTTCAAAACCCTTCTCAGCATTGTTTCTTTGACCGAATATCTCTTTAAAGATTCCAACATTCTTCTGTTCTATGGTCTTGACTCTTTCTCAAACTTGTCTCTTTCCAGAATTATCACTTTCTCAGAGTCAGATACTTGTTGAGAAAGTTCAGAACATTTAAGCTCAACCGTCTTCTTCTCTTCAAAACTCTTCCTGGAGACCTCTGAGAATTTCTTAGCAAACTCTTTCTTTTCTTTCTCAAAATCTGATCTTTCTTCAACAATTTGCAATTCTAACTCAAAGATATTCTTTTCATTAACACACTCCGTTTGCTGAATCTTGACAATTAGAGCTTCTAAGTCTGAGATCTTGCTTTTTAACTCAGTGTTTTCAGTAATCAGATTATGTTCCTTATCTTCAATGCTTTCACCACCTTTCAAATGCTGAGAGTCAGAGATTTGCTTCAAAAGATCCTCATTGATCTTTTTCAATGTATTGACTTCTTCTTTCAGTACCTTCTTTTCATCATGATATTTCTTTGACCGCTTTGAATAATATTCAACAAATAAAGCAAGATTTTTGTTCTCTATTCTGAGCTTGGCAATCTTCTTTTCATCATCATCAGAAAAATATCCCATCTTGAATTATCTGTTACAAAAAAAACTTGAAATGATCGTAAGTTCAAATGAAATCATGTATACCAGAAAAACTTAGAAAGAAAATCAGAAATGAAATTTCCAAAATTCTCTAAGTAAGGAATTCACAGATCACATTGAATCACAAGGAATTCGCAAGTTACTAAGAAACACTAAGAATTCACATACAAGCACAATCAATCAAGAATTTGCATACAAGTCAAATCCAGAATTCGCATACAACAAATCGCAAGATAGAGACACACGAATCCAATACTTAGAAAAATTTGATAAACTTTTATGAGAAACAAAGGAATTCGTAAGAGACTCTTCTGCGAATTCTAAGGAATTCGTAGCTTAGTCTTTTGCGAATTCTAAAAAAATTCGTAAGAAACTTATATACGAATTTTTGAAGAATTCGTATACAAGACTTATGCGAAATCAACACTTATGCGAATTTCTGAACATTCGCACAAATCAACAATGCGAATTCTTGCCTTGTAAAATTTTTCTCAAAAAAACTTTTCGCAAGAGAGACTTATGCGAATTCATAAAGCTATGCGAATATTATCCTTGATATTTTTCCAAGAGAACTTTTCGCAAACTACAGGTATACGAATTCTGATGGTTTCTCAATACTCTCACATGCGAATTCTAAGCAATTAGCAAGAGATCCATCTGCGAATTCCATACATGAAAATTTTAGAATTCAACAAATATACGAAATCTAATATGCGAATTCTAAAAAGATGTGAAATCAAGTGTTTCTACTAGTTCTTCGAGATGTTCTGCGAGTTCTTAAATGCTTTGCGAGTACTTCAGATCTTTCATGAAAATAGCCTCTGATCTGCTAAAAAACACATCAATTCTTCAAATTCCAGTCTCAAACTTTGACAATTTGATCATCTATACTTCTAGAACCTAATTCTACCAACGAATTTTACCAAGATACACTTAGAAGTACGAATCGATCCTTTCACAGTGCGACAGAACTCGTGAATACAAAACTCGAAATTTTCAAAATTAATGATCAGTTACAGTGCAATACTCTATAAAACTTGTGCAAGATCCATTTCCTACACTATTCGAACACAATTCAATTGATTACAACTCGAAAAACGCACAAAAATAGAAAATCAATCAAGACTCGATAAAACAGTACCGATCCCATATTTTTCTTGATTTCAATCGGATTTATGCTCTGATACCAATTGATAATGTCCCTGATTCAAGTTCTTAACACACATTCAATACAAGATGAGAATTTCCAAATCATATGTCATTGATATTCAAATCACATATTACATTCACTCACTTTCCCTCACTACAAACTTTCTCTCACTAGAAAGATATATCAGTAACCTCTTCTCTAATCTGCTCCGTGTACATTACAATGACTTACCACTACTTACAAACACAAGAACTAGATCTATTTATACTAAGCAACATTACACTAGGAAACAAAACACAATACTTTGACTTTGACTTTTATTACATTTGACTTTGACATTCTTGCTAGAGAGTTCACTTTAAGCTTTGACTTTTCTTGAACTTTGACCTTCAGT
The DNA here is from genome assembly GCA_023525745.1 of Arctium lappa. Lineage (NCBI taxonomy): Eukaryota > Viridiplantae > Streptophyta > Magnoliopsida > Asterales > Asteraceae > Arctium > Arctium lappa. The sequence goes on from CM042057.1 coordinate 49,381,157, forward strand.
ATTAATGATCTTGTATCCAACAAATTGCTCTAACAGAATCTTTGAGAGGAAAACAAATGGATTATTGTTGTTGTGGTCTATGTCTACATTAAAACGGTATGACCCTTGAAAAGTGTACTTTGTAAAGAATTCATATTTGGAAATGGGAAAATGGCCACATTATGTCTCTTGAGTGGATTTGGTTTTACTTGGTATTATTTATACAAAGAAATGCACTTTTGAGAAACAATTGTTACTGAGACCTATATGTTTGATTATTGTTGGACACAAATGTAATTTGTGACAAGTCTAGACTATTACTAATGGATACTATAAGTATAGAGTCGGCTTAATTTTTAGGTTAAATCCCGTTTGTAGCTAGTTGAGACAATGGACTCTAGGTTGGCAACTTAGTACGGTTATGTGGGACCGGATACTAGACGTGGGTCGTAAACGTAAATCCTAGAGAATAAGCATGATTAAGATCATTGGGTGCCCTCCCCCACATCAGAGTACGAGCCGGGGAGCTCGTGACCTTGATCCTAGTATGGTGAGCTCATCAACTCAGAAAGTGGCTTACTTTTGTGTTCCGCCACAATCCTTGGAAACCGAGTCTCCCCCGTCATCGCAAGATGTATTATGGACCGTAAGGTCACTATGTGATTATTGTTACGACTATAAACCTAACTTTTTGAAAGGTTATTTATCGTTGCATTTAATTTATTTCCAAATTATTTATATAAACTGTATGTTCTTAGTAGGAGTTAAGCCTAACACTTTTTCTCAAATGACGTGTATAACAGGTTCCTTTAGTGGTGTGTCGCCGAAGGTTTGAGTGATGAGCATGGGTGCTTGAGGCATTTTTGGGATGATAGATATTTAGAGTCATGGCGTTCAAATGATTTTAATATTTTGAGAATTGGGTTGACAACTAATGTAATCTAGATATAACTTATTTAGATTAGTTTGTAGTCGATTTCTATATTCTTTTACAGGTTTTTGTAAATGTTATACTACATTTACCCGTTTAGGTGGTTTACTCCATTTATAAACGTCATATTGCCAAATTTTCGAATTTTAAATTACTCTAATTTTATGGTGTTACAGCTTCCTCCATCGACCAACACCCTTCGAGTTAAACAATTTCTAATCATGAGTTGTATAATCAACCCATCGTGATGTTTCTGATGTAAGTCACCCAAATCGTCTTGGTCAAATGTTATCTTCATATTTTCCAATTCCAGTTCCTCTTTTGGTCATGAAGACCGAGGGATCGGCTGATCATTAGATCCTCGACTAGCATGCCTCTTCGCTGTAGAGTAGGTCAAACCATAGACGTCTGAACCTCCCATAACGCAGTTTACGACTTTTTCATGTGCGGGAGATGGTGGTCGAACGTCATTGGTTTGTGCTACTGGTTCGTCGATTATTTATTTGAGATTGCCTTTCGGAACATTCCAAGCGAGCTCCTTTTTGAGGGCTATGTAATCATCCGTCATGTGACCATGATCACCATGGAAGTCACACCATTTAGTCTTGTCCTTTTTGTCATCGCTTTTGTCATTCTTCTTCGGCCATCAGATGGTCGTCTGTACATTTCTCAAAGCTTCGAACAAATCCTTGGAAGTCCCTTTGAATCCATAAGAAGAAATCTTAGGGTACTGAGGGAGCTTAGTCGCAATCGAGGTCCAATTTTTATCAAACCAGACGTTCGAGATTTGTTGTGACGGTTCTGGCTTGAGCGTTGCCTTAGTTTTGAACTATGGCTTTTCGGTGCGTAATTACTTTTTGTCGTTGGAATGCTTACGATGAAAGGCAACATCGTCTTCGACTCTCATGTAAGCTAGAGTTCTTACTCGAACGTCTTCAAAATTCTCCAGGGGGTACTTTATCAAATTAGTGTAGAGACCAGAACTATCGTCTAGACCATGTTTATAAGCCTCAATCGCAGTCTTGATGTCACATTTGCGGACACTAATCATATCTGCATTAAATCGATTGAAATAGCTTCAGATGGATTATCCGACTTTCTGCACAACGAAATATAGGTCGCTAGTCTGCTTCTCCATCTTGCGACTACTGGCAAATTGTTGAGAGAATTGGTTCGCCAATTCAGTGAAAGAATTGATGGACTTGGGTTTTAGGTTGATTAACCATTAGAGGGAAGCACCCGTGAGGGTCGCCCCAAAGCTCTTGCACATGCATACCTCTTGATATTGATGTGGGGTCGAGATGGTCTACATCAATTGCTTGTATTGAGCGACGTGTGTTGTCGGGTTCGAAATACCAGAGTATTTAGGTGTGAACGTCGGGATGCTGTAATTCTTAGAGACATCGACCATGGCTATCTCGTATAAGAAAGGCGACTCTTGAAATCCAGTATGAGGCTTGACGTCGACAGGTACTGCTACCCAGGTTGCTTAGCAAGTAGCTATAATACGCGTTCATTTTGTTCCTCCAACATTTTCATTCATTGGGCGACCGTATCATCTTGATTAACTCCTTAGGTCGCCCCAGGAACGAATCCAGATGTTTGAAAGTCGTTTCGTTGCGAGGAATCAGAAGTATCTCCATTGTAATGGAAGGTTGGCCTTGGCATCGCAGGAATTGACGTCCCAGGCGGCATGGTGGGGATTAGCACTTTTGTGTTGAAAAAAGGTGGTGGTGGTGGTGGCATCTTTGTCATAGGTTGACTAGGGACACTAGGGAATTGAGGTCTTGGATAATTATGAAGAGGAGGTCCCGACCAAGGCATGTTGAATGGTCCAAGACCATTTTGCGATCCTGTTGAATTGTTCAGATTTTGATTTCTCAGGGATGCGATTGCCTCAACTGCCCTTACGTTCTGATTTGCCAATTCATCAATGCGAGTGCGTGCGGCTGTCAATTCCATATTCATCTGAGCGAGATGATGTGTTCAAGAGTTCCATGAGGGTTGGCCATTGTCTTGCAAGCAAAAGAAACTCGAAGAAATTATTAGTACGATGCACGTTTGTCGAGGATTTTCTTTAGATGGGGCCCCACGGTGGGCGCCAAACTGTTAATGCCAAAAATCGTCCAAAAGGATAAATTAAGGTTGATGTGGAACTTTACCAACTAAAGAAATAAATCAAGCGAAAAAACGTGCGACAAGAATAAAAGTAAAGAGGCAAAGGATTTGGTGACGCAGAAAAACCTCAATGAGGAAAAAAACCGCGGACGACAAAGAGGGGTCGTCAATGTACTATGGTCGCCAAGCAGGGGCGATATTCATGCGTGTTACAATGTGTTACAAGATGAACAAAAATAGATTCTAAAGCCAATAAAAATCGTATGTCGTGTTTATAACACTCCGGCCGTGTATAAAACACTATGGTCATGTATTCTTCAAAGAGAGTTAAGAGAGCTCTTCGTTATTAATTTGTAATCTCTAGATTCTCGTGTGTCTTGAATGAGGTATGGGTCTTGGTATTTAGAATCTTGATCATCATAAATGTGTCGTTGAACTTTTGGTTAATGGTCGAAGATTTTAATGATTGTTAATGTCTTCTGTCAGTTATAGCTGTTGGTCTTTAATAGCATTGAACCTGCATTGAATTAACAAAAGAGAAACGTTTGGTCGTCTGGTAGTATAATCGTGATCGTGAAGAGTCTTTCGACCGTCGTATGATAGATATACGACTAGAGGTCGCGACTAACACTCGACCTACGTTTAAAAGTGACAATAAGTATTGTAAATATGTATGGTCAACAGGACCTTATCTTAATACAAGATTAATCGTGCAAAAAATGTATCATAAATGTTCCTCGTCGTGGTCGTGGATTTTGACCCAAACAGTTGTCACTCCCATTTACCGCGTAAAACTCTAGGTCCTTATCATCTTTCTTACTAGGTAAAATTCTCAATACTTATCATATTCATCCGATAAGGTAAAATTAAATGAGCCCGTAAATAGTAGAAATTTTGCTTCTATAAATGATAGAAAATCTACATTCAAAAAATAGTAAATGCCTAGTTGTTTGTCTTCCTTTTGGAAAAATATAAGTAGTGGTGTTGGTTTATTATTGGAGTACTAACCTGTTTGTTTTATATATTGTAAGTTTTACTTATTATGTAATTACTTTTAGTTTTGTTACTATTCAACTTTTTTATTCTTATCACCATATTAATCGTAGGAAATTCACGAGCATTCATTTTACGTTACAAATGTCATTTGATTTTTATTTAAATCTTGTTTATAATTATTTTATACTTTCATGTATATTTTAAACTAAAAAGATTTATTTTTGAATTCAGTAGAAAAAAGATTTATTTTTGAATTGGAAAAAATATCAGGTCACATTTATGTTTTTGCACATAGCCTCTAAAATATTAGGACCAACCCTGTACATAAGACAAGATAAGAGTAAACAAAACAAAAATATTTTGTTTCATGTTTTGATTGGCAATGAATGTACTTGGGAAGAGCTGTGACAAAGCTTCTTAAAATTTGTATATGACTAAAAAATAATCAGGTCTAGCTAGGTGAGTACAATTCATATAATGTACAGATCGCTTACTAAATGCAACTCCTTTTACAAAAACATTCATGGACAAAACTCGGTTCAAAGCTTGATGTCGTGCAAATTTTGATTAATTTGTAACAATCCACACACGAACAAACACGCCAAAAGTACAAACTCATAGATAACGCCACAACGGGACCCAAAGTCGTCACAAGTCAAACATACAAAATACCACTAAGGTCTTTGCGGAATAAATAGGATTACAACTGAGAAATTTTAAACATAGACTAGACAGGAATGTCTAACACCAACTATTAATGATGGTCTCCTCTAACGCAAGCTTCTATCTCACACCTTACCCTTGCCCTTACTCGAGCCTTATACTACTTGCTTACCTGAAAGGGGTTTTTTAGTTTGAAAAACGAGGGTTAGACCTTGACGTCTAATGAGATCCTTCTAAAGGCACGTTGTTTCACAAATATTGATAAAAGCATTTACATTCAATTACAAATAACGAAATGGAATCCTTGCAACACATGTTATATAACTGGCTCACGCTTAGGTCATATACACACTTGTGACAACGTGTTAGGGCATATACCCGACCCACACACGAACAAATACACCAAAAGCACAAACTCATAGATAACGCCACAACGGGACCTAAAGTCACAAGTCAAAGTTACAAAATACCACTAAGGTCTTTGCGGAATAAACAAGATTATAGTTAAGAAATTTTAAACATTAACTAGACAGGAATGTCTAACACCAACTATTAACGACAGTCTCCTCTAACGCAAGCTTCTATCTCACAGCTTGCCCTTGCCCTTGCCCTTACTTGAGCCTTTTACTACCTACTTACCTGAAATGGTTTTTTAGTTTGAAAAGTGAGGGTTATACCTTGAGGTCTAGTGAGATCCCTCTAAAAGCACGTTGTTTCAAAAATAATGATAAAAGCATTTACATTCAATTACAAATAAGGAAATGGAATCCTTACAACATAACTTATATAATTGGCTCATGCTTAGGTCACATACACACTTGTGACAACGTGTTAGGGAACACTCCCGCCCTTAAATTAGAATATATGAAACGAATTCATATATTAAATATTGGGTCACACCCCCCATATATGCATTATTAAATAACATATACACACTCCAAGCTTTCTCTTTCATTCCACACCTGCTATTGCACGATGTAGATGCATATAACATGTAATAGTAACAACATTGCGTAAAGTTGTACGTTAACAGAGAATAGGGAAAACTCACCTGAAGTCCGCACAAGGTTCTTTGACTCACTTTAATAATCCGTAATCGTCCACCTACATTTTACACCACACTCAATAGTGGTGAAACACTCGAATGACTCACCCGGTTCGGTTCTTAAGACTCTCAATAGACGGTACATGTCTCACGCGAACACTAGCAAAAAAGTCGTGAGACTGGGGGTCAATGGTCGACCCTGGGATCTGGGCTTTTCCAGGTCGATCCCCTCGCCCTCCCGGGTTCTCGGACTCCCAGGGTTCTCTGGCCCGGCCCTCCCGGGTTCCCAGGCTCCACCCAGACTCGACCCTCCCGGGTTCACGGTCTCCACGGGTTCCCAGCCCCCTTCTAGGTTCGGCCGTCCCGGGTTCCTGGCCTCCACCCGGACTTGGCCCTCCTGGGTCCCCGAGATTCCACACTTCACTTCCCGGTTTTCACCTACCCGGTAGGTGCGATTTCCAGGTGTTGAACAAATACTTCAATGAGACAACGATTTTTCATAACAAAACTAATTTTGATAGATTAGTTTGGTCCTCCAAGGTACTAATGACACTCTATTTCATGCATCACCAAGCTTAATCATTAACCCAAAAGTTCAACCACTAACCTAATCAAGTTGGGGTTAAACACTGTCTGAAAACCAAAAACCAGAACAAAAAACCTAGAAATTCAAAACATCAAGGGAGATGGTGATTACCTTGTAGAAGATGAAGATTTTCACCCCAACACACACGGATTCCAGGCTCTTCAAGGTTGGTAGAATTTCTCCGCTCGTCTATCCTCCAGTCGCCTCCAAAATCTTATCAGGGAGGGAAAATGAGGGTTTTTAGAGGGTTTTATCCCTATCTCATCCAAATTACACTTTGGCCCTCCAACTCACACCCTTCACGCTAAGCCCCTAAACTACTTTTATTTCAAAATAAACATGGTTATTACATAATTCTTTTACGAAATTCCACTTTTTAATTATTGAATATTTATTTTTTACATTGTTTACATGTAATTAAACTATTTACTAATTTGTTAAATAAAAATATTTTATTTTAGAAAACATCTTTGGGAAAAGCTCAAAATATTTTTGGATTTATTTTGAAGATATAGTTTTTAAAATGGCATTTAGAATTTCTTCTATATCTCCAGTACTTTAAATTGAGTATTATGGATGCATCAACGACTTTATGGTGTTTAAATCCACAAGATGTTAATTTGTAACTCAATATTGTAATGTAACTCAATACAATATTGAAAACAACACGGATTTATAATGACGTAATCACGATTAAATAAATGATGGTATACAAAATTATGTTAATACAAAGTGTCCTTGCTAAAATTAACCATCGATTGATCAAACATTTTAAATAACTCCATCGTTATGATGGGTTGATATGTGAACCACTCTAATAATTTATAATCGTAGAAGTTATTGGACACAAATAGTTGGGAGCTAGACTTCATTTAGATCCTCTTAAGAATATTCTTCGATTTCACAAATAATTAGTAAAAGATAGTTATTGAAAGTAGCCAACTGTACTTACGACTCTCTCTCTCTCAAGTTATATCAAGATTATTTCTCAATCATACATACTATGATCTCTCCAATAGCACACATAACAAAAAATTCATGAAGCAAATGAATGTTTTAAATACATTTAGAGTTTAATTGGTATCTCTCTATCCAATATTTCACCTAAGATTTATAAATCTTTAACCTAATTGCAACAACTCTTTTGTCAAAGGGAATCACAATTTAAAAATCATTGCTCTAGCTAGGTGATTAGTCAAGAAAAACATTTAACATAAGATTATAAACTCAACCAAGGATTTTTAAACGAACAATGGTAGTATTCAAAACATATAAAATAGGAATAACAGATATACTAAAAGCATTCATGGTTTCTGAACATAAAAGCAACAAAAGTAAATCTCCCTATCTACGATGAAATCCCATGATCATTCTTCAAGCTTTCGTCAGATCTCCCATTGAAGTGTTCCTCCGCTGCCTTCGAGTCTCAATTTTCGCCCACATGTACGATATGTTTGTCCCTGTCTACCCCATGATTTTTTTACAAACCCTAGAAAGGCTAAACATCTCGTCTAAATAAACCCTAGGAAGGCTAAACTCACATGCGACTATGGGGTCACATATAGGTTGCCTACTTCCCATTTTGGTGTAAGTTTGACCACGGGGTACAAGTTATGAAAGTTGGATGCCACCTTGAGTTTGCATGTATATAACACCCTTAAAATTTGAAAATAACAGACAATTTAAAACATCCAAAAATATCTTAAATACATAACCTGGAATAACAAATATCTAAAGTTACAGCGGAATAAACACCACAACATGTCTCAGAGTTCAAACGAAACTATGTAGTCCCACAAACAGGAACAAAGTTTGTTGGGTGCTACTAAAACCACCAAATCTGCTATCTTCTCAAAACCGGATGACGTCACTAAAGCCATCATACCGGAACTTCTACCAAGCTCCACTCGCTACTCAGATCTATCAAAGACCTGATATACATGTCGATAAGAAAAAGTGTTAGGCTTAACACCTAGTGAGTTAAAGCAGTTTTCATCATATAAATCATAACACATGTAAAACGAATATTTATTCTAAAAACGACCTTTTCCTGAAATATAACTTACGAAAAGGTTTAGGTTACAAATCATGTCGCTTCCAAGGCCAAACACCCTTTTTAAATACTCATTCAACATTCAAGACACCCAAAACGAACGCACGAGGTATTCCACCAAAATATTATTTGTATACATAAATTGGTATGTTAAGTCCCTGAGATCATGATTGATTGAATGATACAAAGATAACAAGGATTATAGGGAGGAATCTGCAGTTTTATTTAACACTAAAATGTAAACTACAAACTATTGTGAGAGGAATTCGTATGATCTACATTGTAAAATGAAACTTACACTACAAAGACACACTACATATTCTATTTATACCCCATACCCCTTGTACACAATAAGCCCAAACCCATTACAAGGCCCAACACAATATCAAGTAGATTACTTTACTAAACTTCCTAAAATAGAACATATTTATGTTCTAACATTCTCCCCCTAAGATTTGTAAAGTAATCATTATCTTTTAAGATCTAGCTTCAGCTCCTCTCCCCCTTGATTTCTTTATAAAACTTAGTGTTGCATAAACTTCAAGGCTCCTTTAGCCCCCCCCCCCCTTGAAAGTAGCTCTTATCCTTGGAGTTTCAACTGAAATACCAGATCTGATGTAGACCATAACCTCGACTGAGTGCACATAAAGACAACTTTTGACTCTTGTAAACCCAACATATTCCGTATGCCCACAAGAATGATATGTGTTGAATATTGGAATGACAACCAAGTGCATATTCAGTATATAACATCTGATATGTCTTTGAACCACGAGTTGAAATAAGAATTCAACTTAAGAACTTCATTTGATCAGCTTACGGGCGGTAGCATCCGATAGCAACACTACAAGGCAAGGGTTAGAAGGCAATCATTGTTCAACATCTGATAGAAGACACTCATTTTTTGACTGCTTTCCAGAATACTGAACAATCAAACCCAGAACTCCTTTCTTCAAGAATCAGCTGGAAGATTATAAGCACTCAAGATTCTGAATTACATCTCAAGCATCAGAACAATGATTGCAGTCGCACATACTACTGAGTGATCAGTTCAGAAGAATGATAAAGTGCTCTCAACGGTCTAACCATAAAATAAGCTTTCCAGACAGATGATTGCAGATGCTCAGGAAGCTAACTCAGTCCAATCAGAGACTAAATTCTCAAATCCAGTATCTGAAAATCTTGAAAAACATGAGCACTCGTGAAAGATTTGATCAGTTGCTAAGGATATGTGACCAACGTATGATATGAGTGATATCACATATGCATTCCATGTAAAAAGTTCAGAAACAGGGCAAACTTGTAGAAAACAGGGTTCAGAACAATCAAAATTCTCAAAAAGTCACAAACTTTTCGCATACAAACAACAATTCGCAGATCACTATTTCAATTGAGCACAATTCGCATGATGACATAAGCCTAACACCACTGTTGGTCCACAATATTTATATCAAGTTCTTATCAAACAACACAATATGATTACCAACCTGTTTTGATTAATATTCAAACGGTTACATGATTGATCTATTCAAGCTTTGGATGTGTTCTCTGTTTTTCACCTTTTTGTGTGTGTTTTTGTGTGATCTGATTTCTACAAAACTTGCTAGCTTCTACAACACACTAACCTAATATCTAACTTACTAAAGTAATATCTAGATATTATCTAGATATTATTACAAACTAAAACCAATATCTAACTTATAATATAACTTAGATATTCAACAAACAAACTAATATCTAACATAATTAGATATTTAAACTAATTTAAACTAAATACTAAAATTACAATAAACAATAATTTACTTCGACATTTATTACAAACGACATTAGACTTTGTATCGAGAGTCGACTTTCCGGCTTTAGCTTCAGATTGGATTTTCAGATTGGATGATCTTGAATCCAATGAGACTGTGGTCTAACAATCTCCCCCTTTGGATCAAGATCATTACTAAAAAAAATTTAGCAATTCAGTCTTCTTTTTCAGCTCAGAAGATGCAATCTCTTTCTCTTGCTCAGAATGCTTTAGCAAAGTATCTTCAAAGAAAATTTATCTGAAATCAGCATGTCTTCAGAATACTTTGATCTCGCAGTTCTTGGTTAGCTTTTCTCTTTTTCTCTTCTCCAATGACTTGTAATTTAATGGACATTTCTTCAAGCTTTAGATTCTCCCCCTTTTTGATGAAAAGTGCAATGACTTCATCAAAACTTCGAGTAAGAAATGTAAAACACTTGGAGCCTCTGATCCGTCAATTCAAAAGATATTCATCCAGATCTTTTTAAATCCAGACAAAATAGTCGTGTAACAGCTGAATCAACTAATGAATCAGTTAACATGCCTGTCAGTAACACTAAGTCACTGTGTGTAACGAATACACATTGGAAAGGAGTTGTTTGATGTTGACTCCCCCAGGGCTTCCATTTAATCATCGAAACACCACAAAGGTAATTTCTATAAACGTTATGACAAAGAAACAAATTCCTTGTGTGTTCGTGCTTGTGATAGAAAGAATTAAGCACGGATGATTGCTTATTGGCTCAAAATTTTGTAAACCACTGAGACAACAGTAGGTTAAACACAGACTCAATGTGCATGATTAAAGTTCGAAGGTGGGGCAGACTTCCTTCTTTTCAATATCCAGATTTTCCAAATGAAAATCAGATAGTAAATGTGTTGCATTCCCTTTAAAAATGTGAAACACTTTCTTGTTGAGAATAAAATGAGTAGATAGTGAGGTTTGATCAAGAGTTGGCATGGGCTAGTTGCCTGTTTCAATAATGTTCACCAAAGAATTGTGAAACACTAGTAATGTGGTTGCCCGGCTCAGAAAAAGTTGGTGCAGAGTTGTGATATTCTTTTAACTCTGTTCTCACACGCTCTTTCTTTTAAACATTTTGCTCACTCTAACCAAACTTTCTGTCTTTGTTTGACACACTCATTTCTTTTGACTTCTCACACTCAATCACTATGGATTAACTTCCTGGGTAGAAATCACTGGTTAAGGTGATTCCATAGAAGTTGTGATAATTCCTAGCACAATGAAATCCTTGTTTTCCTATGATGCATATGATGCTCAATTTGGTTTAACTATCTCAGTTAAAGCACAATTAGATCTTGAAAACATTTAAAGTCACACTTCCAATTAATGAATTCGTTTTGAGAATCGGGAAGTGGTTTGAACATTTAGAACAATGTTTTCTACGATTGAAAGTTGTCCACTTATCAACCATATATGAGATTAAGATAAAGGATTATACCTTAACGTGCGATCTTACATCTCATGAAGCTAAGCTTAAAGTCATAAACATATGATATTTTAAGCATCTCTCAAAACTTCTGCAAAAGTCTTATGTCAAGTCAAAGTAAAATTTATTCACTTAAATTGAAAAGACAAAAAGCAGTAAAACTTTTAAAGTACGAGTTATGATCAGAAATAATCAGAAGTCGTCACCTTTTTACTCCCCTTGAAATTATGCATCAGTACATTATCAGTTGTAAAAGATATGCATAAAATTTCAGACAAATATATATGTATTCCCCCTTGATGGTTGATTTCCTCATTCGAGTATCGGAGTACAATCTCTTTTTCAGCACGGAGTAAGGTCTTTTGATCATTGAAGTGCGAGTCCTAAACTGTTGTGTTTAGAAGTCAAACTTCGTTCAAGTACGGGTTCTAAGTTGATTTACTTAGAAGCCATCGGTTCTCCTACTCCCCCTTGACAGTAGGTGCCTGCAACACATAATCATCAAGTTTCTTTGGTACCCACCGTTATTTGGGTCCATGAGTGTTAGTTGCAGTTCTTATGGGGGATACTGAGTAAGAATCATACCAGTAATGATCACTAGTCTTGTGAACAGGATCATGTGTACGACAATAAGAACAATAGAATTTCTTACCTGACAACCTGATTAATTGATCTCTCGTGTAGACGAAATCAGGTTTACCTTTACGCACAATGTTCTTCTTGGCATTATGCGTATGTACACATGAGTTTTTACATTTCAGCTCTTCTTTAACTGGTGTCTTCTTCCAGACCAGTTCTTCTTCCTGGAAGATTCTTCTCCTTCTTGGATGTGTACCTGAAAAATATTTATTTCTATCAAAGAAAAGGTTAGAATTACGAATTTGATCAGAAGATTTAACTGACCTCTTTGAAGAAACAGGTCTGAATGTTGAACTTGCAGCTGACTTGAATGAACATTCGGAATCAGTTGAATCATATCTAGGTGAGTGGACAATTGACTCTAGAGTCTTGCGCTCAGTCACCACCACCGTTGAAATAACCTTTTCAAGCTCATTGACCTTTGAAGAATAACTGTTTATTTCTTTGATAAAAAGGTCAATCTTCTTCTCAAGCTCGGACCTCTTCTTCTTCTCTTTCTGTTCAAGCTTAGATAATTCAGATAACTTAGCAGTTAGCTTCCTAATTGTAGCTTCAAGGATAATTCTCTCTTCTTCGAACCCTTCTGATCATTTGCCTTCCTCTCTTTGGTAAACTGATCTCTCTCCAATATGATTACTTTCTCAAAGTCTTCAACTTTTTGAGAAAGCATTAAACATTTAAGCTCGAGAGTCTTCTTTTCTTCAACACTCTTCTTGGAAAGGTCTGAGAAATTCTTCTCAAACTCTGATAATTTCTTTTGTAGCTCAGCATTTGTACTTTCCAAATCTTTGGACTTCTTCTCTTTGCTCTCAACAATCTAACTTCTATATTTGAGTTTCAAGAGAAGAAATCTTTCTTTTAAGTTCAGAGTTCTCAGCTTCCAAAGCCTTAACTTTTGATGACATTATTGATCCTGTCATACACTTCTCAATATGTTCCCATATCAGCTTTCCTGTAGCCCTTTCGCGATCTAATATGAGAAAAATCTCTTTTGAAATCTCTTCAGTCCTTCCATTCAGTAGGAAAGATCGGGCTAATTGGTCAGCTTCATGTCTCTTTTTCTGCTCATCCGTGTATTCATCCAGTCTTAATTGAATCTGAGCTGGTACTATTTCTCCTTTCCCCTTCATATGACTACAAGGTTTTGTTGGAACTGTCATTTTTCCATCCCTCAGAGATTTTCTAATTAAATCCTTCATTTCATGTCTTCCAATGAAATCTATGAACCGACTTTTCCACTGATCAAAGTCTCCCCTGAAGAGTACTGGTGGCTTTGAGTCAGTTCCGATAGCTAGAATTTCTTTGGATGACATCCTGTTTCGAATAAGAGAACTTGACAGATATGATCGTTAATCCAAATAAATGATTGCGTTTCACTTGAGTGGCGAAAATGAGGTTTGCGTGAAGAGTTGATCGCGCGAACTGAGTTTTGCGCGAGTCGTTGGAAGCACAAAGTAAAGTTTGCGCGAGACGTTGGTAGCGCAAATTGAGGTTTGCACGACGAGCTTGAGGCGCAAAGTATGGTTCTCGCGATAAGTGGCTGGCGCAAATTGTGGTTTGCGCGAGTTCGTCCCTGTGTGTGCGCGAGTTCGTCCCTGTTCTCGAAAAAATGATCTGTTTTCTCAAAATTTACCTGTTTGATCACGATTAGTAGTCCCAAATTGCAATAAAATGACCACTACCCTATCTAGAACAGATTGTAACTCTTTGATCTCGAAAACAAACACGTTTTGAAAATCCAATCGATGGAACAATACAGTTTATAAAACGTGAACTCAGATACAATTTTTCACAAATTAGACTCGATTGAAGCGTAATAATGAAATTAAAGTATACTCAATGATCTATAACACCTATCGATCACAACCTGATCGATTTCCACACCTAAAACACATTAAATTTCGAAAACGATTTTGCAATGAAGAACACAGAGTCGTTTTTCTTTAAAACTTGATTTTGATCTCTTATCAGACTCTGATACCAATTGTCGGTCCACAATATTTATATCAAGTTCTTATCAAACAACACAATATGATTACCAACCTGTTTTGATTAATATTCAAACGGTTACAGGATTGATCTATTCAAGCTTTGGATGTATTCTCTGTTTTTCACTTTTTTGTGTGTGTTTTTGTGTGGTCTGATTTCTACAAAACTTGCTAGCTTCTACAACACACTAAACTAATATCTAACTTACTAAAGTAATATCTAGATATTATTACAAACTAAAACTAATATCTAACTTATAATATAACTTAGATATTCAACAAACAAACTAATATCTAACATAATTAGATATTTAAACTAATTTAAACTAAATACTAAAATTACAATAAACAATAATTTACTTCGACATTTATTACAAATGACATTAGACTTTGTATCGAGAGTCGACTTTCCGGCTTTAGCTTCAGATTGGATCTTCAGATTGGATGATCTTGAATCCAATGAGACTGTGGTCTAACAACCACAATTCGCATAGGTCTGCGTGCGAATTCTTACTTCTCGCACGAGCCTATGTGTGAATTTCTCGCATCTCGCATAACACACATATACGAATTCTCACAATTCGCATCACTCACACTTGCGAATTCTTGACTTCTCGCATCACTCACCTGTATGAATTCCACACTTAAAACAATTTCATCTTCAAGGAATTTAGTCATGCGAATTCTTGAACATTTCGCATATGACTCTTGTGTGAATTTTGTGCTTAGGCAAAAATGTCATCTTCAAAGAATATACGAATTCTGACATGCGATTTCTTAAGCATGCGAATTCTATGATGCAAATTCTTGTAAAATCCTTCATTTTGTGAATTCTTTCAATTCTCATGCGAGTTCTTCCACTTCATGCGAGTTCTTCAATCTGATCATGCGAATTTTGTGGATCTCAAACGTTTTTCTAACTTTTCTTCGAATTATCCTTCTGTACTTCGAATTTTAAGATGTGCTTTTGAGAGCAGGTTCGAAAACAACTTTGAACCACAATTGTAGTTGATGATCTTGTCTAAATTCGACTCTAAGCTCCAGTCGATCTCAACCACAGTGAATGAAAAGTTTTCGAACAAAAAATCTCAAATTCGATCAATTACATCAAATTTGTCGAAATTAAAGAAAGTAATTGATTCTATATTGATCGTCCATAACCTCATAATCAAATTAGCATCAAAATTCATCCAAACAAACACCAAATCAACAAATTCGAATTTCACACAGAGACTGTTCTATCAATCAAACTGATCTCGATCGTGAGATGAAAGATTCGTCGTTAGGCTCTGATACCAATTGTTAAGTCCCTGAGATCATGATTGATTGAATGATACAAAGATAACAAGGATTATAGGGAGGAATCTGTAGTTTTATTTAACACTGAAGTGTAAACTACAAACTACTGTGAGAGGAATTCGTATGATCTACATTGTAAAATGAAACTTACACTACAAAGACACACTACATATTCTATTTATACCCCATACCCCTTGTACACAATAAGCCCAAACCCATTACAAGGCCCAACACAATATAAAGTAGATTACTTTACTAAACTTCCTAAAATAGAACATATTTATGTCCTAACATGGTATGTTTTTAACCCCAAAAGTATGGGTAAGGGAATACCTGAAAATAACGCCTTTCGGTGACGGGGGGAGACCCGATTGCATCGAATGTGGCGGGCACACAAAGTTAAGCCCCTTATCAACGTTCTCAAGTTTCACCTCGGGTCATGGATCCTCGTATACGGCTCATCTGAGCAACCACCGCAAGATACACCAACTGACTCTAGTGTCTATTCGACCTCTAGATGAGTGTCACCACAAAAGTCACAAGTCTCCATATCCGGCTCACCATGGCACCACCACAAGACTTAGCTCCCTATATGGCCCTCCAAGAGTACCACCATAATCTTACGTAAATACATGACTTGGATACCACTCACTAGACTAAACATGGACATTAAGACTCCATGAAGAACAAAACGACTCCTATGCCTATGGATCCATTGCAGTACAGTCTAAACTTTACATGACTCTAAATGAATGAACTAATGCATTCAAATGTAATAACGAACATTTGTATGACAATTACATTTCCATAAAATGCTCTATATTGAGCCCTTTAAACCGGACAATGTCCTAAACTTCTTAGAGTATAAGTCAAGCCATAAATAATCATAAAATATTTGGCAATTAAATAAAGCCAATATGGCTACATACCCCGATGTACAACTTTCCCAAAGCGGACATTTTCTCCAAATATAATTGGCCATAGGCCTAACCCATAAAGCTCACATTTTTCCAAAATATATAAGGTCAAAGGATGACCATTCCCAATACTCACACTTTTAAAGCCAAATGAGCTTAAAGTTCCAATATCCAAAACTCGTAAGTTGGGCAAAATCCCAAAAATAAAGCATAACCAAAATACTTGTCCATAAGATTCTGACTCTTAAAATCTTTCCATTTAAAACCATTTGTAACCCATTTTGCACATATTAGAAAACAAATGAAATGAGTTACTCAATCCTTTAAACATCCAATCAAATCTTTTCAAGTGGATCAACATCCGTTTTGGTGGCCAAAACGTCCAATATCATATTATAAATCATTTATAAACATTTAGCAACTCAACATTGTCAAAAAGACCAAAATCACCAAAACCCATTAAACATGAAGTGAGCACATAAAAGTATATTTAAAACCCAAAACATTTATATTTTGACATGTATATAGTTTTGTAAAGCAACTAAAACTCACCTTGCTAGATTTAGACTAAATCTAGGTTTTACCCACAAATTTGAGTGTCCTTGGATGTGATATTGAATCCTTCCACTAGCTCCAAGTTTTCCACAACAATCCTTAACTTAACCACAACTTGTACACATCAACAAAATACTTATAGGGTCACTAACTAAAACTCTATTGATTACAATTTGATCTAGACCAGCTCGTAACAAACTCGAACAAAACTTTCAGGAAAATTTCAAAATTTGTACAATACACTCTGAATTATTCTAAATAGAATACTACAATTATGTTCTAAATACAAAAACGAATACAACGACTACAAAATCAGATTCAAAACAATACAAAATCGAAGAAATCAAATATCAACAATCTCCTTGCAAGTTCATTCAAGAATACGATCCAAAATTCTTGAATTAGATCCAATTTTATTTGAATTTTGCTTGCTCTGATACCAATTGTTATCCCAGATAACAATGCAATCAAGATGACACAATCAAATTTATTAAAATTTCCATCTTTGTATTATCACAGAAATTGATTACAAAACGCTTACAACACTTTCTCTCTCTAACACTGAAACTCGTATGACTCTCTTTGTTTTTCTACGAATTCTAACACGCACAACACAACTATATATACAAACACAGAAACACGCACACCACAAGTACACGCAAACAACTAAAACTCTCATACACCTAAAACACAATATACAAGTTTGACTTTGACTTTTATTACATTGACTTTGACTTTGATGCTTGAGAGTTGACTTCAGCTTTGACTTCAATCTTCAGTCTTCTATGATCTTGCATCCAACATATTTATGCTCTAACAACCGGTTCCGATCTCGGTCCATGCCTTTGCTCCTATTCCCCTTTGATCACCTCAACCCAAGTGCCACCAAAGACTGCGCCTATTCTCCGTAAAGTATTTGCTCAACTCGTGAATATTGATTGTCAAAATATATTTTGAATATATAATTGAAAAATACAAAAACTGTTTTATCAACACTTGCATTGTGGTAGTGATCTCCCCTCTAAAGACAAACACTTTTAACTAAGCCATGCCTAGAACGTTACCTTGAAGAATAGGATTTTTTTCATCAATCAATTAGGAATAAGGCTTACGTTGACCAATTACTAGGATCAGTTCCCTGACCAAATATTTATCTTGTCCTGAACATTGTTGGAGATTGCACTCACTCGAAGAGAGTAGATTTGAAGACCCCTTTTGATCGTACTTGCATATATACCTCTTGTACTCGAATTATTCCTATATCATTCATGAATAGACAAATACTATAAACAAAACTACTAATGGAGAAGAAGGCATACATAAAAGAATTAGAAACCACCTTTATTAGCAACATACGATACGAGCAAATCAAGTTTTACTTTAGAAACACACACATTAACGTGAAGGAATTTACAACCTCCTTCGTAACATGATAAATACGGAAAGCCATGAGTCAAACCATATTGCAGGAAACGCTTAGGTGGCATTTGTTCTTTAAGAGGTTTTGAAGTCTGAAATCTGATTTCACTTCTGAATTTTAAGAGTGGTGTTGAATGCTGAAATCTGAATTAATAAGATTTTTTGTGTTTGTAAACTGACAAACATTTGAATATGCATAATTCTCTATTTTATCCCTAAAAAATTCAACTTAAATACGTCAATTGAAAGTGAGCATCAATGATCGAAAGATGGAACGAAAAAAGAAATGAAAGAAAGATTTTGGCAAATATGCGAGGTTGTGGAGTTTTAATAATATCTCACACACAAAAGCCCCGATTTAGAGATTCAAGATGTTCTGAAAAGCCAACATACAAATCTACAATCTTCATGTTTTGTGTTTTTGTAAACTCAGGGTGCATCTGGGCTAAAACTGGCGTTGAAATTGAAAAAATGGTACCGGACGAAAATAAGTGGAGATTTAAAAGATAGAGTTACCACTTCTTTGTCGAGACCATATTAAGAAATAAGAGACTCTGAAAATAATAAAAACAAATGGTCTGCATTATAAAATGTCTGACCGGATCAAACATAAGTAATGATTAAGAGATTAAAATGAAAAACCAAATAAGACCTTATTGAGACAAAATTATAATTGATTTAGTGGCAAATGATTTTTGGCGTGATAGCTGGTGTGTTTGACTTTTGTGTTGCAGGTTGAAGAATTGATGACTTTTTGCATGTGGACGGTTGTTCTCTCCGGCATAATCGATGCGATGGAGGAATGAGTTTTAGGGTTGCGATGAAGAGAGGGAGGAAGCAGTGAACGTTTGGAAGCCGCGGGAGGAAGGAGGCGATTCAGATTCATGTTCTATATTTGATGTTTTAATGTTTCATTTTCTAATAATAAGAATGATGTGGCAAAACAATATTCCACCTAATAATTTTTAAGTTAATACTTTGCCACGTCATATAAAATATTACCGGATACCTGTTGAACAGGTTAATTAGACCCTTAAATAAATAAAATATTTGATTCAGACCTTAAATGATGATTTTAAAAGTTGGTTCCCCAAAATAGGAATCAGTCGAAAGTTGGTTCCATTTTCATGCAATTTTCCCTTAATAAATCATAGATACGTAGAAACAACACATATTGTGGTGGTCTCGTCTCTCGTGGCACTCTCTGCCTGCATCATTTAATATATAACTAGATCCAAACGACATCGACCTTCTAACATTCATAATTCACAAAAAAGGTGGCTTATATACAGGGGCGGTGCCAGGCCTGGCCCAGGACCAGCACCTGCCCACCCTCAACTTCTACAATTTTTTAGAATTTTATTTTTTTAAGCCTGTCATTCACTTAAAATCAGTTTGGAATTAGAAAAAGGCAATCTATTTTTTTAAGCCCAGCCCAACAAAAGCCTATCTATTTCTCTTTGGAATTAGAAATCAGTTCCAACCCAACAAAAGAAATCGAAGTCTCAACTCTGGAGGATTCTCGCTTCTCTTCTCATAGAACAGAAGACATCATCGATTCATCGACTCTCGCTTCTACCTACGACTCTCGTATCTCGACTTTTCACCAACGAATGTTTCTCGAACGACTCTTGATTCTCAACTCTCGTTTCTTGACTGTCGTGTGACTGACTTGTGAGTTTAATATTTGTAGGGTTTAATTTATGATTTCTGATTTCTGATTTCACTTTCACGTTCTGTTTTGTATGAGTATGAGAAATAGAAAATACATAATGTTTTGTATTGATTTTGTTTATTTAGTTATTCATTTGTAGTTGATTATTGAGTTTCTTATTTCTAGGTCACTTTCACATTTTGTTTGTTATATAATTTTTGTATTTAATTATGATTCATGAAAAATAGAAATTTGATATTTGTTTAATGAGACATTAAGTATTTGAATTTGATTATTGAGTATTTGGCACAAATGGGCAGAGTTGTTCTATTGAATATTGATACTTGATTTTATTTGAAATGCCATTTTCTGTTATGCATATTGTAAAAAACAGGATGCCCAATAGAATGGGAGATCAATGGATGAACGATAACTTGGTAGCGTATATTGAAAAAGATGTGTTTGCGGACGTTGAGAATGAAGATATCATTGATATGTTTCAGAAAATGAAAACTCCTCGGGGTCATTGTTGAACCGGTAAGGTTACTGCACCACTTTTGTTATATATACATGTGTTTTATCAATATAATATTATTTTATATTTATTTTTTGTTTTATTAATGAGGACCACCTTTAACAATATTCCTGGCTCCGCCCTTGCTTATATACGATGGTATGCTTATACTTGAGAACGCGGAGTTCAATTAATCCGGAAAGAAATGAATAAACAAGTTTCATATACCCTATTAAAAAGTGCATTCATTTTTTGTCATGATTCATTACTGTTTCTTATTTTTTTCGTCTATGTTTTAGTAAAACAACAGAGAGAGAACAGAGATATGAGATTTAAGATTTGTGAATTTTTCATTACAGCACAATGACAAGTACAAGCCCTATTTATACAATAATCACGAGAACAAAAGCTAACAAGGCAACCAGGAAAAGACATAAAAGCCCTTACACAAAAGGATCTAATAACCCCCCCCCCCTCAAGATGAACCAGCAAAAACATCTTTGAGGGACATCTTGGACATCAATGGCACAAGTTTGTATTGTGGTAATGGTTTAGTAAACATATCAGCCAACTGATGATGAGTCCGAACCGGGAGAAGCTTCACAGTGTTATCAATAATCTTTTCACGTATGAAGTGACAATCTACTTTGATATGCTTGGTTCGTTCATGAAAAGTAGGGTTGGAAGCTAGTTGAATAGCTGAAGTGTTGTCGCAAAACATGAGAGCCGGGCTGCCAGAAAAGACTTTCAAGTCCCGAAGAAGCTGTCGAATCCAAATAAGCTCACACGTGGTAGATGCCATGGCTCGGTAGTCGGCTTCAGTAGATGATCGAGCTACAACGGTCTGCTTTTTAGAGTGCCAAGAAATTAGAGAGTCTCCAAGAAATATGCAGTATCCTGTGACAGAACGTCTGGAATCATGACATGTTGCCCAATTAGAATCAGAAAAAGCCTTGAGTTGCATATTAGGGAGCCGACCGCTATCACAAAAGGCCCGAAGTTGCAAAGATGATTTGGCCGAGAAGAAAATTCCTTTACCAGGATTCATCTTAATATATCTCAATAAAGATAGAGTTGCATTCATATGAGGGACCCTTGGAGAACTCATGAATTGGCTTAATCTCTGAACCGGAAAAGTGATGTCCGGACGAGTAATTGTTAAGTAAATCAATCGTCCAACTAACCGACGATACTGTGAAGGATCGGTTAGCAATTCCCCATCATTGCATGATAAACGAAGAGTGGGATCCATAGGACAATTTCTTGGTTTTGCCCCCAACAAACCTGAATCTTCAAGCAATTGTAAGGCATATTGGCGCTGGGAAATGAGTATCCCAGATTCCGATCTAGCGATCTCTAACCCCAAGAAATATTTCAAAAATCCCAGATCTTTAAGCTTGAATTGTTGATTGAGACAAGCTTTGATAGAATTAATTCCATCCATAGATGTTCCTGTGATGACTATATCATCAACATAAACTAGCACAACAACATATGTAGGGCCTGATCCTTTGCAGAATAAAGAGTAGTATGCTTTGGATTGAACAAAACCTTTGTGTCTCATGAAGCTAGCAAATTTAGCATACCATTGACGGGATGTTTGCTTCAACCCATATATCGATTTATGTAATCTGTAGACAGGTTTAACTAATGACGAGAACTCCTTTTTAACAGAATATCCCATAGGAATATCCATATACACCTCCTCATGCAAGTCCCCATTGAGAAATGCATTATTGACGTCTAACTGAAACAACGGCCAGGACTGTTGTGCTGCCAATGCAAGCAAGACTTTCACTGTTACGAGTTTTGCAACCGGAGAATAAGTATCGATGAAATCGACGCCTTCTTGTTGGGTAAACCCTTTCGCCACTAACCTGGCTTTGTATCGTTCCACTGTGCCGTCAGATTTATGTTTTACTTTGTATACCCATCTGCAACCAACCGTATGTTTCCCTTTCGGAAGATTAACAATGCTCCAAGTCTTGTTATCATCCATTGCTTGCAACTCGACCTTCATAGCTTCTCTCCACTCCGCATATTTAACAGCTTCATGATAAAATTTTGGTTCGTATTGAGAGGAAAGTGCCATGACATAGGATCGATATGAAGGTGAAAGTTTGTCATAAGACAAATATTTTGATAAGCAATGTGGTTTGGTTGATGACACAAAAGTATTTACGAAATTACAATGAAAATCTCGTAAATATGAAGGCCTAACACGAGTCCTTAAAGATCTTCTGTTCTGGTTGGTAACTGTCGGTTGACTGCTCCCATTTTCAGCATCAGTTGAACAGGAACTGGTTTCATGATCAGAAATATTTGGATCATTTTCATGACTATTGAAAGGCTCGACAACAATGGCCTTAGGAAGAACAGCCAAGGAAATGGATCTGATGTACCAGCTAAAGAAGAATGATGAAATGGGAATACTCTTTCATGAAAAACTACATCTCTGGAAGTGAAGATACGATGTGTTTCCAAATCAAAAAGCTTAAAAGCCTTCATTCCAACCGGATAACCAATAAAAATACGGGCTTTAGCCCTGGGATCGAACTTAGTTCGATGTGCCATAGTAGTTGATGCAAAAGCTAAACAACCGAATACTCTCAACATATTATAATCCGGTTGACGTTGAAAAAGCTTATGATAAGGAGACTGATCATGTAGGATTTTAGTTGGGGTTCTGTTAATCAGAAAAGTGGCTGTAAGAATGCATTCAGACCATAGTTCAATGGGAACTTTAGACTGAAAATATAACGCCCTAGTCACATTTAATAAGTGTTGATGCTTCCTTTCAACAACAGAATTCTGTTGAGGCCTTTCAACACATGAATGTTGATGCAAAATCCCTTTCTCACTGAAAAATGTTGTAAAATCCAATTCTTTAGCATTATCCGATCTGAAGGTTTTGATTTTAGCCTCAAACTGAGCGAGAACCATATGACAAAACTTTGGAATCACATGTTGAACATCAGATTTGTTTTGGATCATGTAAACCCAAGTAAAACGTGTACTATCATCTACAATAGTCACAAAGTATCTGAAACCAGTATAAGAAACAACATGAAACGGTCCCCAAATGTCGCAATGAACTAGATCAAAAGGATTGTTAGTCATGTTGTTATTTGAAACAAATGGCAATTTTCTTTGTTTAGCCAATGGACAAACAACACATGGCTTATTCAACATGCTAGACAGATTATTAATCTGTAACTGAGACCTAATCCTACTGATCTTTTTAGTAGACGGATGGCCAAATCGTTGGTGCCATAGTTCCAAAGAAAATGCATTCACTGATATTGTTGAAGAAAAATCTTCCATATTAAGCACATATAGACCCTCAGCGTTTCTACCCTTGCCAATCATCTTCTTGCTGCCAGTTTCCTGAATTAAAATTTGATTAGGATGAAACTCTACAGAAACTCTTTTGTCGGCCAGCAAGGCACTTACTGAAATGAGATTGAAGCTAAATTCAGGAATATATAGAACAACTTTAAGTGTGAGATGTCTTGTAATGTCTACGTCTCCAATTATGTGCACCGTGATTTGGCTTCGATTTGGCAAATTTACCTTAACATTGTTAACTTTTCTGATGTTAACAAGAAGTTTTTGATCATTGCATATATGTTGAGAGGCTCCTGAGTCCAAAATCCAAACCTGTGAATTGTGGTACTCGAAATTAGAAGATGAAGAACACCACATACCTTTTGGAATATGAAGATCGGGAACTCCGGAACTGGTAGCCATGTTGATTGAGGCTGAAGCAATGCGTCCAGAAAAAGCAGCTATGAGCCTTTGACATTGAGTCGTAGAAAAGCTCTGGAATAGGCTTGTAAGATCTCCTTCTTTTAGAGAATCTTTACAGACATCAGTTGCAACATTATTAACCTTTGGTGAAGGCTTAAAACCAGGGGGAAAACCATGCAGTCTGTAACATTTTTCAATTGTGTGGCCTGATTTCTTGCAATTAGTATAGTATGGACGATCACGATCCTTTTTCATTCCTTTGGCAAACTGAGATGAATAATTCCCTTGTGTTTTGCTCATTCCACTATTTACAGAAAAAGCAACAGGTGATTGACTATTGCCTCCGCTTCTTATGCAACGTTGTCTTTCTTCCTGTACCACCAGTGAGAAGACGCGATTGATTGGAGGAATTGGATCCATGAGTAAAATATGTCCTCGAATTTGATCGAAATATTCATGAAGTCCCATCAAGAAACTCATGACGTATTCTCTTTGAAAGTAACCATTCACTTCTTTGATACCTCCACATTCACATTTCTTACAAGTACAATGTGGCATGTAAATGGTGTATTCTTCCCAAAGTGATTTCAACTTGGTGAAATAAACGCTCACTGTGTCCTGTTCTTGAGAAAGATTCATCAATTCACGACGAATTTGAAAAACTCTCGGCCCATTGCACTGTTGAAAACGATCTTTAATCCATCCAAATTTCAGCAGCCGTGTCTACAAAGATGATACTAGCCGAAATCTCTTTGGAAACCGAGTTTAATAACCAAGAAATCACCATGTCGTTGGTTCTGGTCCAAGAATTTAATCTATTTTCATCAGAAATATCAGGCTTGGCAATAGTTCCATTAACAAACCCTAGTTTATTCTTCGCAGAAAGGGCAATAGTCATGGATCTGCTCCACGATGTATAATTGTCGCCTGTAAGGGGTTGAGAAACCAAAATCAAACCTGGATTGTCTGAGTTATGCATGAAGAACGGATCGTTGCCTGGATTGTCTGAGTTGTTTGTAACTTGAGTCGAATTCACAGTCTGATTATTCTGGATCTGATTATCCGCCATGATTGATTGAGATTTTGATAAGCAAAGAAGAAATCACTGGAAAAATAAACGGTAGATCAAAGAAATCACTGGAAAAAGGATCATGAAATCAACTGTCGGTGAGAACAATCGAGAAACCGCTCTGATACCATAAAACAACAGAGAGAGAACAGAGATATGATATTTAAGATTTGTGAGTTTTTCATTACAGCACAATGACAAGTACAAGCCCTATTTATACAATAATCACGAGAACAAAAGCTAACAAGGCAACCAGGAAAAGACATAAAAGCCCTTACACAAAAGGATCTAATATTTTATTTTTTAATTAAAAGTTTTCATACTTTATCTTTTGTCTCAATTAAGTTCCTTCCCACTTGTCTATTTTCTTCCATGTGATATGTTTTTACGCGAAAATCTTTTTCCAAATTTCTACCATTTTTTCAAGCCACGGCAACATTCAGTCTACTCTTTTAGATAAAGGTCACACACACACACACACACACACACACACACATATATATATATATATATATATATTGTTTGGTTCATTTGAGAAATGGTAAATATATGAGAAATAAAGAAGTAATCCTAGCCATTCATATGGTCAAAATTGGATTTGACTAGTCAAATATTGCGACTTTGACCGGTCAAAAGTTGCGGCTTTGACTGGTCAAAAGTTGCGGCTATCCAAAAAATAGAAGGATAATTTTGTAAATTTTACAAAACACACGAGCTGTGTTCATATATGAACATTTATAATTCACATATGAACTATATGTTCATATATGAAACAGTGCAATTCACAACTGAACTCTTTTAACTGATTCATATATGAACATTTGTGATTCATATATGAACATTTGTGATTCATATATGAATCAGTTGAACTAACTAACAGATTCATATATGAACCTTTGTGATTCATATATGAACATTTGTGA
Source organism: Arctium lappa (assembly GCA_023525745.1). Classification (NCBI taxonomy): domain Eukaryota; kingdom Viridiplantae; phylum Streptophyta; class Magnoliopsida; order Asterales; family Asteraceae; genus Arctium; species Arctium lappa. The sequence goes on from CM042057.1 coordinate 49,407,498, forward strand.
ATCACAAAGATTCATATATGAACATTTGTGAATCACGAATCTGTATGAATCACAAAGATTCATATATGAATTAGTTAAACTAATTAATAGATTCATATATGAATCTTTGTGATTCATACATATTTATATATGAACTCATCCCGTGTATTTTACGAAATTACCCCTCTACCTTCTATAGACCACACAAGGAATTATCCGGTGCTTCACGGTCAAAGCCGCAAATGTTGACCAGATGAATGACTAAGATTACTTCTCTATTTCTCATATATTTATCATTTCTCAAATGAACCTCTCCCTATATATATATATATATATATATATATATATATATATATATATATATATATATATATATATATATAGTGGAAGGATATTTTGCAACCCTGAAAAAGGTCGCAACCCTTTCAACCCACATCTTAACCGTTGGATTCATGATCGACGGTTATTTTATTTTTATTTTTCTGTTTTTTTTAATTAAAAATATTGGGGCCCATATGTATTGTAACGACCGATCATAAATCCGACGGTTAAGATATGGGTTGCAACCTTTTTGAGGGTTGCAAATAAAACAACCCCTATGTATATATATACATAGGCCAAGGATAATTTACAGCCCATGAAAATCTTACAATTCATGCAACCCACATCTTAACCGTTGGATTCATGATAAACGGTTATATATATATAGAGAGGTGAGTTATTGTGCAACCTTTTTAATGGTGCAATCCATGCAACCCACCTATCGACCACTCATTTTATTTTCACATTTTTTAATTAAAAATGTGAAAACAAAATGAGTGGTAGATAGGTGGGTTGCATGGGGTTGCACCATTAAAAATGGTTGCATTTGAACACCCCTCTCTCTCTCTCTATATATATATATGTGTGTGTGTGTACTATATTATAAAACATGAATAAAAAACTCTTAAATACAAATTATTAGGCATCAGGTACCATCATTTTACAAGATTTTCAAAATCTCTTAATTTACAAGTATCAAAGCACAAGATACATATTACTACTGCAGACTTCTAACACCCACCAATTTGGTATGTGCAGAGCCTTTCTTTTATGCAGACATTTCCATGTATTACTATTAATTAATATATTATATTACTATAAATTTGTTTTAATTATATTATTAAATATGTAATTGTTTATTGGTTATTTTTTCTAAATGTCATTAAAATATATAAGATAATCATTGAATTTTAACAAAATACTTATTTTTTTTATATAAAAAACATTATATTATTAAGCCTAAATTAGACAAATTTATAAAAAAAAACATTATTATTTTCTCAAAACCATCCAAAATCGTACTGTAAATCGACAAAAAAACAAAAAATAAAACGAAACATTAAAATCGCGATGTATCTCGCTGCATTGTGCGAGTACGCTTCTAGTCTTAAATTAATTAAGAATTTAAGATAATCAAATACTATTTTACACATAGTTTGATTTAGGTTAAGATATTTATTATGTTTAACATAACTGATATTTAGAAATAACAAGTAAAAGATTTTTAGTTTAAAAAAAAAGTGAAGTAGTACTGTTCCTAAGAGAATTTTGAACAGATTCCCTAAAATTTTTATAAAATGGAGGACCAAAGTCTAGCAAACATTGCATTCAACTCCAAACACATTCTCCATTTTAGTGATGACATCATTACTTTTATTATTAAAATATTATATATATCTAATAAAATATTATTTCTCTCTTCTATACATTTCATTTCAAAATTTAGAATATAATAAAAAAACAAATTTTCTCTCATGGTAATCATTTTTGGAATTCTACAAATATGAAGAAAATTACACTCTCTCTCCTATTTTTCTCCATTTTGAAGAAAGAATTAGAGAATATTTTGGAGTAAAAAATTACCCAAAATCCCAATTTTCTCTATTTTAGAGAAGTTGTTGAAGATAGTCTAAAATACTAAAATAGTTGCAAGTCATATATGAAGTCACTCCTTACCAAATAAGCTACAAAAGTTACTGCGTTAAATAAATGTCTAACTTTTATTTTTTGGAATGTGTTTTTTGCGAATATGGTCTTTGGATTGCAAATGCATTTATTTTTCAAATATTTTTAGGAAAAATATAATAAATTTTGTCTTTGTTCTTATTATGTATAACAACATATCAAAATATTCAATTAATAACGAAGTTATTAAAATCGTCAGTTAATATAACGGAGTTTCTAAAGTTCTTATTTCAAGACTAGATTGTTTGATAAATTTAGAAAATCGTGGATCAACGTAGCAAACTTTAACATGCAGTTGTGCAAATATAAGAATTTTAGAAACTTTGTATCAATAATTGTCGATTTTGGTTCATTTCAGTCCATTTTGCTCTACCATTTCATTTAGGCGATGTTTACTAAACATTTAGTGGGTAAGTGATTATCAGGTCACTTCACCTTAATTATCGAATGAACATGACAAAGATTGATAATCTTATCCGATAAGAATGATAACAGGGACAGAGAGTCTTACCCGGTAAACGCTTACCGGATAAGAATGTTTCAAACGATGTCATTTTAATAAACTAAAATCTTACTTAGGGGCCGTTTACCCAAATGCTTACCCGGTAAGTACTTACCGATAAAATTCGACACACTAACCTACTTTACCAGGTAAGATTGTAGTAATCACGATGGTATCATATACAACAATTTACCCGGTAAGCGCTTACCCGGGTAAGAGTTGTCACTATCACCTACTGGATAAGACTCTCCATCCTTGTCCTCGCTCTTACCGGGTAAGATCCTACGCTCTTCTCATGTTCATCTGCTAAGGTAAATCTCCCGATAAGTACTTACCAAGTAAGCGTTTTGTAAACGGCCCCTTAATAAGTTAAGTAAAAGTGTAAATCCTTACCCATGGATAAGCGTTAGGTAAATCCCCATTAATCTAGCTTATTTCAATATCAATTGGAAAATGCTACCATATAATTGCAAAAGACATTTGAAAACTTGAGTATTATGGATGGTTTAATGACTTTAACTATGCATGCATCAATAGTTTGTCATTGTTGAGACAAGGCTGTAACTCGTCATATATATATATATATATATATATATATATATAGACCCTTCTTTTGTTAACCCTCCATTTAGTTTTAACCGTGTTAACTTTTTTGGACCAATAGAAATTAAGATATTTTTTTCTTTTAGTAGTAGGAGGCCGAATTGTGTAGGGATAGTTTAGTTTTTTAATATTTTAATTATTTTAGGTATATTTAGTTTTCTAATATCAGGTCAAGGTTTTTTAATATTTTAGTTATTTTATGTATATTTAGTTTCCTAATATCATGCCTTGATATTTTTGGTAGTCGTTAGTATAATTTGTTTTTAAGATTAATGTTAATCTTCATCTGCTTCTCTCTTAATCGTATCTTACGTGACACAATTTTAGTCTTACTCAAACTAACAATCTTATTCTAGTGTTTTGCATATATAATATTCGCCCTAATGATGTTCATCTATGCAATTTTTTGGTGTTACATACGTGCACATGAAATAATGTTCAATTATGCACATTAAAAAAGTGAGTATAGGGACATTGAAGATTTGCATATATGCAAACCAAAAGATTGCATAGATGAACATCATTAAGGTTCATATATGATCTTTTTAACCTACGACACCTAATTCCAATTTTCATATATGCATTTGAAAAAGTGCATATATGCACATATAAATCATTTTTATCTTTCACATAAGGTTACCAAACGATAGAATCATATAAGCACATGAACAAAGTGCAAGTATGCACAAAAATTGCATATATGAACATCGAAAAGTTACATATATGAACATCGAAAAGTTACTTATATGAACATCAATGAAGTGCATATATGCAATCGATGTCCAATGGATTCTCTATGGTATTTGTGAAGTTTGAAAAGTATGTCTTCAAAGCTAGTCTTTCACTTTTCTTCCGAACAGAACACAAAACCGTTAGATTTTATATACACAACTTGGTTTATAAAACCCTAAGATTTGGAGATTTGACCTCTCACGAAATTGTTCCCGCCTCCGACTTCAACCATCTGCTTTGTCGATTTTGTGTGTATAAATGATGAAGATATACGAATCAAGCTTATATTTTTTAAGATTTTGTCTCGATCGTGGTTGTCGTGAGAGGTGGAGTCGGAACTTTTGGCGATGTGATGTGGTTTTGGAAGTCCCATGAGATAAGGGCTTCTCCTTATCTATTAATTACAAATGTTTGGCAATTGGCAAAATTACCCATGTTGGTAGCTATTTATCGTGTAATGCACAGTGTGGGCACAGTGTTTCCTAGTGAGGGCACAAGTATATACCACCACTGGGATCGCTACAAGTAATATAATGGTCGTAAACCGAGTATCGTTTCCACAGGGACTAACTTACTGGGAAGCAGAGATTTTCATGAACTTCTTGCACAAGTTTGGTTGTGAGAAAAATTATCTTTTTGGTGTTGGATTAATGCTAAAAACGTGAAATGAAATTTATAATTAAAGAATGGGTATAGGTGTAAGCTTTTATTGAGATGGAAGTAGTAACAAAATGGTTAGGCCTTTTGTAGTACAAAATGTCTATAAAAACCCGATCTCTTGAAAGTGTATTTTTAAAAATCGGTCCTACTAAATGCCCATAAAGTGTCCATTGTTACCAACTCTTAATTTTGTCGTTTAACTAAGTTGAAATAAATCAAGTTCTACCGGTATGGAGATTTATACCCAAATCTCTTTGTAATATAAATCTCCTCCGATGTTTGAACCTTAGTAAATTATGCAAAACTCGTATCTCTTCGTGGTTATCAAAGACTTTCTCAAATTTTTGTGCATCTCTTAAGCCGTATTTCGAATCCACCCCTGTCGAGATCAAGATCTAATATTAACATATTAAACTGATCGGCTTATCAGCATTGAGTTTAAATCTCGACTTAAGTGACCAAGCTTAAGAGCTAGTAACGATGGCCACACCCAATTGTTGCCTACTAGTCTCAAGTCGGCTTACACCCGTACCCAAAAGATTATTAGCTTATAATAATAACAAAGGACATCATAATAATAATAAAACACATAAAGTATGAAAGGAAATATACGCTAATCTACTCGCATAAAAAGTGAAGTTACAAATGATGCTCATAGTGGGAAGCTGTGGGCAGAAATTGAATTACGAGAAATTAAATACTGAAAAGTAAAAGTTAGCTACCTTAAATCTTAACTCTTCCAAGGGGAAAGTTTAGAGTTGGAGATGATTTTCATATCATTAATGCCTAGAAACCCTCCTATTTATAATGAAATACATCCTAAAAACGAAAGGTTAAAGACCTAAAATTTAATAGTTAAAACCCTAATACCCAATGACTAGAATAGTATAATGATTGCTCAGATTTCTTAAGATTTATTCCAGCAAATTCCCACTTAATACAACCATCAACCATTGGATAATAGTACAAAGCCTTTATTAACCAATGGGTCTCGGGTGCCCGCAGTGGGCAGACTATGCCTACAGTCTCACAAAAACGTTATTTCTTGACCAAACCGAATCATTTGGTGTTTTCATCCTATTTGCAAACTTTAAGGACCAAATTGAGGAGATGGAAGCAAAATTGGGTAGAAAGTGAAATAAAATGAAAGAAAAGAGTAACAAATAACACTAAAAAATGAAAGTTATCACACCCCCAAACTTGAGATGTCACTTTTCCTCAAGTGACGAAAGAAATGGAAGCACAAAGAATGTTACGATGAGGAGAGGAAACCTTACAAAGGCATTGATGCATTCGTCTCGATCTTGATAAGGCACAATCTTTTATTGTGGAAATCACCGTTTGCAATTAATCGGTAGGGCTTTAAGCTGGGATTATGTATGAGGCTAAAAATAACCTCTCATTCCTCTCTTCCCCCAAACTTGTGGTAAACTACTGAAAGGTTTCTGGGTTGTTTCGATATTGGGCCCCTTTAGTAATTTGGATCACGAAACCCTATATTTTCTACATATGTATTTATTTACTTTTATTGGGTTCCACATGTCTTCTCTATCTTTTCTTATATCGTCTTTAAAGATCTATTTGAAGATTTATTATATCTATTCTAATCTTGTGTGTCCCACAATACTAGTTCTAATCAATATTAACAACAAGAAAATCAATTCAAATCTTCATATGTCATTAATTGAATTTCACAGTTTACAATAATTCGTATACAGGATGCTTTCTCTCTCTACTTTCTCTCTCTAAGACTCTCTCTGGATATACACAACTTAGTTCTACACACACTTACAAGAAAGAAAGACAAAAACTATTTATACTAAGGAATCTAAACAACAAGTAAACTAACACAATTTGACTTTGTTGACTTTGAGCTTTGACTTTGCCTTTGCTTGAGAGGCTTTGACGTGGACTTTGACTTTAATTCCCATGATATTGGATCCAATATATTTGTGCACTAACAAATCTAAAAGTTTTTTTTCTATGATCAAAAAATGATCATAAAATTCACTAAGTCTTGTGCTCCCCCCCCCCCCCCCCCCCGGGAAACTTGTGGTCATCAATGTCCTCATTGGTGAAGAGAAGAAAATAAACAAAAGGCTTGGTGACAAGGGAAAGTGTTTCGGCCAAAATACCAAAAATGGTCTACGTTCTTTTAATTGCAAAACCCAATGATTTCCAGTGAAAGATGTACCTGAAAAAGTTATATGCATAATAACACAATGTGACGGAAAAGCATACGAAGAAATAATATTAAAAATCTATTGTGGGCGGAGTACAAAAGAAAAAGGATAACGCGAGGTCCATATTTTCAAAACAATATTTACTCGCCAAAAGAAACACTAAATTAAAATAAAGTTTGAAAAAGAGAGGAACAACACCTAAAAGATCAGTCCGTCAACAGAGGTTGTCCACTATGGGAGGCAGTGGGCATGGTCGTTGGGTCAGTGGCATTAGACTCGGCAGCAGACTTGTAACATCTCGTGGCTGGATTACGCACTTGAGGTGGACACATATGGAGGGAACTGTGGCAGGATGGCTGCATGAAGAACATTATGATCAACAAGGAACTTACGATGCACACGATTCCAATCCCTTTGATAAGCCCACACCAGTTCTGATCTTCGCTCTAAGTTACCGAGGCGGTCTTCACGTCCCTGAATTTTATTGAGAATGGCCTCCAGCAAGAGATTGGTTTCTTCATTTTGGGTTGCTAACACCGTTAGCCATGTCTCGGACCCATATCCTGTTGATGTGGGCTTTAGAGGGGAAGATGGGCCGGATGGGCTATGGTGAATGAGACTGGGATGTTGCAGTAGATGGGGGTTCCTTCAGCTATGCAATTTGTGGCTCGACAGCGACAGTGGCAGGGGCCCGGACTAGATTGGGCTTTTACACGATGACCCTTTGCCGTCTCTCGATGATACTTGTGTCAATAGGTAAAGAAACAGAAACCACCTCGTCCGTCTCATAAGCCAGAACTTCAGCCTCCGAGAGGAGTTTGGTTATGAGCGCTGGAAAGATGAGCTTACTGCTAGTTCTCTTCGCGGATGTCCCAATAGCCGTGTGAGCGATAGGCCCAACATCAACAGGTAATTCTTTCAGGATGCAATACAACAGCTTCCTCCGGAGTTAGGCTCCCAGCCAAAAATTATTAGTCTGCGGTTGTCCAAAGTCCAACTGTGGTCGGGAAGTGCCAAAGTAGATGCAACCTACTCATCTGTAATAAGGATAATCCCTTACAAGTATTGGCTAAATGAGCAGATAAATGGGTTAGACAAATTGTTAAGACTGATTTTATAGTAATAATTGTATTTATTATCAGTGGTCTTAACTGTGTTTAGCTTGCTTATCTGTATAGGTTTAGGCCCTGGGTATTTAAGTCCCGTAGGTGCCTTTGTTTTGTAACTTTTGGAACTCATTTGAATACATCGTTTACATTTGGCGCACACTCTCTCTCTACTTTCTCTCTCTAAGATTTGGTAGATCTTGGACTTTTAATTGGTATCAGAGCAGTTCTGAATCTGAGAGGATTGAGAGAAACTTGTTTTCGATTCTGAATTTGTGATTAAATTTGAAAATTTGATCGATTTTCTTGATTTTTTCAAGAAAATCTCGTTTCTTGATTTTTCATCAAATTCGGACTGGTTTCTGAGTGAATTTTGTTGAAAATTGATTTGTTGGATTCGATTTTAATAGGAGAACACTTTTGATTCACATCATTTTTCAAGAAAATAAGTTTTTGATAATCGAATTTGAGTTTTTTTTCTTTTTCTGGAAAAGTCGTTTTTACGAACTGTGTTTTTCAAGAATTCTTGATTTTGTGATTTTTGATCGATATTATTGTTTGAAAGTTGTTAGAAAATTGTTTTCGATCACTTCTGGTTGAGAAAGTTTTATCAAATTTGTATTTGTAAATCAAAATTTGGAAGTTTTTATTGTTTTTCAGAGTTTGCGCCAGATCTGAACTTTGCGTCAGTTCATCTCAGGTTTGCGCCAGTTCATCAGACTTCATCTGTAACTTTGCGCCAGTTCATAGAGCTTTGCGCCAGTTCATCATCTGTTCTACGTCAGTTTCCAGAGGAAAGCAAGTTTTCGTTTTGTACAAGTTCTCGTCACCCTCATATCACGCAAAGTAAACTTTGCATCATCCTCAGTTCACGAAAAGTTCAGTTCAGTGTGCAAAATTACATTTGCGTCATCTTTACCTCGAGCAACTTCTAGTTTGCGCCATATACAGATCGCGCGAAGTTACATTTGCGCCTCCAGCATCTCACGCAAAGTTTGATTTGCGCCATCCACAACTCACGCAAATCTCATTTGCGCTACATACTGCTCACGCAAACTTTCAGTTTACGCCAGTTTACCAGATTTCAGACTTAGAACTTTCTGACTTTGTGATTCTGTCAAGATGTCTCTACAAGCACAGTTTTATAAGAACGACATAATGATGTCTTTGGGATCAGACACTCGCCCTCCAGTTATGATAAATGAAAATGAATTTCAGCAATAGCAAGACAGGTTCATCAATTTCATTGAGCGACAACCTAATGGTGATAATATGATGAAGTCTCTTACTGATGGTCCAATGGTTAAACCGATGAAAGATATTCCCGCAAATGGAAACATACAGGCTACGAGGGTTGAGAAGCTTATAAGTGAGTATGATGCTGACGAGCTTTTGCGATATCAAGCTGATAGTCAAGCAAAGTCTAATCTGATTCTTGCACTGCCAAACTCCATTTATAACCGAATTGGCTGTTTCAAGCATAATCCGATGCTCATGTGGACTCAATTAGAAAAGATAATGCTTGGATCAGCAGTTGCCACTCAACTCCGTCAGACTCGATGCATGAACAACTTTGAGGAGTTTAAGGCAAAAGATGGAGAGAGTCTGAAAAGTGTGTTTGATCGATTTTGGGCAGTGATAAATGATTTGTACAAAATAAAGGTGACAAAGACTGAACTGAAAGCCAATCTGAAATTCTTAAATGCTCTTCAACCAGAGTGGAGCAAATCGTGTCATAGAATGAGGAATGATGTTCGGATCTCTACAATGCCAATTCAGGAACTTTATGAGATTTTAGTGGCTGATGAGAATTTTGTACTGGAAAAGAAAGCAAAGATTGATAAGAAGAATAAGCCAAAGACTGTTGATCCAATTGCTCTACTTGCTAGCCAACTGGCTGAACAAGCTTTATCTGAGAGTGCCTATGATGGGTCAACTGATGATGATGGTGAGGCTTTGAAAAAGGTTATGATACTTCTCTCTCAACATTATCAGAAAAAGTTTCAGCACAGAACAGGGTCTAACAATCTTCGCTTCATGTCTGGTTCAAAGAAAGTGGAACCCGGTGCTCCCTCAAAGCCATATGTTCAAAAATATGAGCCTGCTAAAGTGACCGAGCCGAAAAAGGAAGAAAAGAAGGTTGTGAATTGCTTCAATTGTGGGAAACCCGGACACATAGCAAAGGAGTGTAGAGTGAAGGTTGTCAAAGATTCTGCTTTCTACAGGAAAAAGCTGGAACTGGCAGAAAAGAGAGAGAATGGAACAATTCTGCTTGCTGAAGAGGAATACTGGCTTGATCATTCAGATAATGAAGCTGAGAATGAGGAAAAAGCAACTATGTATTTTATTGGAGATGATAAAAGTGATGATGAAGATGAGGACACCTCCACTGATGAATCTGAGGTACCTTCTGAGTTTGATTACAACTTTATTTCTTCTCAAATGAACGTCATAATAACTGCTTTACATGAATTATGTTCGAAGTTCTTATCTGAAAAGCACACAAATCAAGAAAAATCTGTCATGATTGAAAAATTGCAAATTTCATTGAAAGATGAAAACTTTATTTTGACAGATACAAAAGAAAAGTTTCAAAAGAAATTGGATGAATTAGAAAATTTGAACAAGACTAATTTTGAATCTTTGACAGAAATGACCAATTTGAATAAATTTTTTTCTGATAAAATAATTGTTTTAGAAGGAAAATTATATAAGAGAGAACAAACTGAGCAGACCATATATATGAATAAACCAAGGAGTGATGAGGCAATAAAAGAAATATGGGGACTTGGTTTTGAAAATCCACATTGTTTAAACAATGTTATAACAAAAACCCCCACTTTATATAATTTTGATTATCTATGTCTTGAAAAATATGCTTCTCAATTTAAAATTGAGTGGATGAATGAGAAGCAAGAATTAGAAATCGAAAATCAGAAAAGAATGAACAACAAGAGAATGGAAATGTCATTTGTTTATACTAGTGAAAATGCCAAGTATTTTCCTGAAAAGTCAAAGAAATCCAGAAAATCTCAAAATGTTTTAAATGTTAATTCTTCCATTAAATCTTCAGTATCAAATGATTATTTTGATATATATGCTAATAATACTAATAAGGAAAATATATCTCCGGTATCATATGATTCTAAGAGATATATTCCCCCATTAGTGTTAGAAAGTAAAATCATTGATCTTGTAAATAAAATGGAAGAACAAAATCTTCAAACTGATTTTGAAAACAATTTATTTCTTTTTATCATGAAATCAAGTTTTGAAGATAAAATAAATTCTGGATTTTCTCTCGATTCTATGGAAAATACTCAAAAAGTTCAAACAAGTGAAAGTTTGCGCAAACCACAGGTAGAGTAAATTGAAGATTTGCGCCAGAGGTTGGTAGCGCAAAGTTTAGTATGCGCCACCAGTGGGTCGCGCAAACCTCTTCCAGACTTGTGTTTTTCTGAAAGTTCTCACTCCGAGGCAAGTTCAAAAATGTCGAATGATCAGTTTGATTTGTTAGATAAAATTTCTTCTTCTAATTCAATTGTTGATGATTCTTTTATGCTAAATGATCAATATTATAAACCAAAGCGTAAAAGAAGAAGGTCAAAGAAGTCCAAGAAACAGGATAATGTCATGTCTGAAAATTCTAATTCTTCTAAATCTACTGTTTCAGATCGGACTTTGAAGAAGTCATCAAGGAAGATATGGAGGATCAAACAGAAGTCAAATGAATCTGCAGCTATAGAGGATAAATGTGTAGATCGTCTTTGTAAAACGGATACATTTGCAATTTGTAATAAAAACACAAAATATTCAATAAAGCAAATGATTCAAATTGCAAAGAATGTCTCATACTTTTCTTCTACTTCTGATTCAGATGATTATGATTCTTCCTCTATGAATGATTGTGTTCATATTTTTTCTAAAAAGAGAGTTATGAAAAATAAACGGCAAAGGACTAACAAGAAGGGACCCATAAGCATATGGGTACCTAAATCTGTGTAATTTATGTATGTGCAACTTAGTCAATTATGGTATCTGGATTCGGGGTGTTCCAAACACATGACGGGCAACAAATCACTACATTCAAATTGTAAAGAAAAATGTTGCGGTCGTGTTAAGTTTGGAAACTGTGAGACAACTCCCATTCTAGGTTATGGTGATCTTGTTCAAGGCAATATTACTGTCAAGTGAGTTAGCTATGTTGAAGGTCTGAGCCACAATCTATTCAGCATCGGGCAATTTTGCGACAAAGATCTTGAAGTTAGCTTCAAATCCAAAAGAGTTGCTGTAAAGAATGACAGTGGCAGGGATTTACTAGTTGGAAAGAGAATATCCAATTTATATACTATTGATCTTTCCAAGGCTAAAATTCCATCAGATATCTGTTTGCTTTCTAAAGCCTCTATTCATGAAAGCTGGATATGGCACCGACGACTAGCTCATCTCAACTTTAAATACATGGATCGCCTTGTCAAGAATGATTCAGTTCGAGGTCTCCCAGTACTCCGATTTCAGAAAGACCACCTCTGTCAAGATTGTGAGAAAGGAAAGATGAAGAAAGTACCGCACAAGCCAAAGCTTGAAGCCTGCTCTTCGGATATTCTTGATTTGTTACATGTTGATTTATACGGACCGATGAAGACAAAGAGTATTGGAAAGAAAAGATATGTTTTGGTGGTTGTTGACGATTATTCACGCTATACATGGGTTAAGTTTCTCAAGTCTAAAGATGAAACTCCTGACATTCTCATCAACCTCATCAAAACAATTCAGACCAACAAGCAAAAAGCAGTCAAAGTTGTTAGATCCGACAATGGTACATAATTCAAGAACAGTACTCTTCAAACATTCTACGAAGAACAAGGAATTCAACAATAGTTTTATGCTATTCGAACACCGCAACAGAATGGGGTTGTTGAACGAAGAAATAGAACGCTTGTCGAGGCTGCCAGATCGATGCTTGCTTTTTCTGGTCTTCCTTTGTCTCATTGGGCCGAAACGGTTTCTACTGCGTGTCATACTCAGAACATATCTATTCTACATCGCCGATTCAACAAAACACCACATGAGCTTATGAACGGTATCAAAACGAATGTCAAATATTTCAAATCATTTGGGTGTAAGTTCTATGTTCTGAATGACCGTGACAATCTCAACAATTTCAGTCCAAAGGCAGATGAGGGTATCTTTTTGGGTTATTCTTCTACTTCTGCGGCTTATCTAGTTTTTCTTACTTCCGCAAGAAAAGTGATAAAGAGTGTCAATGTTAAATTTGACGAAGCTGCATATTTGGTTTCTGGTCAATCAGGCTCAAAACCCGCTCTTACAGGGAATTTAACTTCTGGACAAGCCAGTCCAGAACCTGCACTACAACAGACAAATCAGGATCCATCTTCTTCTTTGCTTAATCTTACTGATTTGATTTTTTATTTGAACATTTTTATGATGATGTGCCTAAATCTAATACTGAAAATGCTTCAAATGTTTTGAATCAGGAAACTGTGAGCGCATCGACTTCCAATTCTGCTGCATCTATCTCTGACAATGATGTTGTTCCAATACATCCTGTCACTCAAAACAATATTTCTGAATCTAATCCAGATCAATCAGAATCCGAACAAGTGAACACAAATTTAGTTCAAGAAGAAATAATTCAAGAACAACCTGTTCAAGAAAAATCAGTTCAGGAAGAAGAACAAACTGCTGCAATTCAACCAACAATTCCAGAATCTGATTCAGAAGTTGTTGAAATACCTCCTCCTCCAGTTGAAACTGTTGATGTCTCTTCATCTGACATAGACATAACTGAAGCTCTCTCTCAACAACTAGAAGTTGTTCAAGAAGTTATAGATCCTCTTACTCACACCACCAAATGGACAAGATCTCATCCTATTCATCAGATTATTGGTGATCCTCAAGCAAGTGTTTCTACACGTTCCAAGACAACAACTCCCAATGAATGTCTATTCATTTGCTTTATAAGCAAGATTGAACCAACCAAAGTTTCTAAAGCATTGGAGGATCCGAATTGGATAATAGGAATGCAAGAGGAGCTCAATCAATTTGATGCATTAAAAGTTTGGAGAATTGTACCACGGCCAAAAGGAAAGAGCATAATTGGCACAAAGTGGATATTCAAGAACAATAACGACAAAGGTGGTATAGTTGTTCGTAACAAAGCTAGACTGGTTGCCAAGGGTTATCGACAAGAAGAAGGAATCGACTACGATGAAACTTTCGTGCCGGTTGCAAGATTAGAAGCTATTCGAATGTTTCTCGCTTTTGTTGCTTATCGCAATTTTACTGTGTATCAGATGGATGTAAAAACAGCCTTTCTCAACGGGAAACTGAAAGAAGAAGTTTATGTTTCTCAACCAGAGGGGTTTGTTGACAAAGACCGTCCTGATCATGTCTACTTTCTCGATAAAGCACTGTACGACCTGAAACAAGCACCAAGGGCGTGGTATGATGAGTTGTCAGCCTTCTTGATCAAATCCGGGTTTACCAAAGGATCCGTAGATACCACTCTTTTCATTTATCGTTCTAACTTGGATATCTGCTTGGTTCAAATATACGTAGATGATATTATATTTGGTGCGACTAATAAATCTTTATGTACTTGGTTTTCTGATCTTATGACCTCCAGGTTTCAAATGTGCATGATGGGAGAAATTAATTTCTTCCACGACTTAAAAGTGAAACAACTTCTAGATGGAATCTTTATTAACCAGTCGAAGTACGTTTTTGACATCCTGAAGAAATTCAAGATGGACAAATCTTCTTCAATTGGCACGCCTATGGCTCATGGTGCTAAAATTGGACTCGATCCAGATGGAAAAGCTGTGGACGTCAAGACTTATCGAGGAATGATTGGATCACTAATGTACCTAACTGCAAGTCGACCAGATATCATGTTCTCTACTTGCTTTTGTGCCAGATTTCAAGCCAAGCCAAAGGAATCGCATCTTTTAGCAGTCAAGAGAATCTTTCGATACATCAAAGGAACTCCGTACTTAGGTTTGTGGTATCCTAAGAGTTCTTATTATAAATTGATTGCTTACTCTGATGCAGATTTTGGTGGAAATCAATTGGACTGGAAAAGTACTTCAGGTCATCTTCAATTTCTTGGTGATAGACTGATAAGCTGAGCGTCGAAGAAGCAGAACTGTGTTTCTATCTCAACTGCAGAAGCAGAATACGTCGCAGCAAGTAGTTGTTGTGCTCAAGTGCTATGGATGAAGACACAACTTCGTGACTACGTGATGCTGTACAAAACTGTTCCTATCTCTTGTGACAGCAAATCTGCGATCACGATATCAGTCAATCCGGTCCAGCACACAAAGACCAAACACATAGATATGAGGTACCACTTCATAAAGCATCATGTGGAAGAAGGTACTATTGAATTATATTTTGTTCCAACTGAATATCAACTTGCCGATATTTTTACAAAAGCTTTAGATGAAAAACGTTTTAGTTTTCTGCTTTCAAAACTCGGCATGTTGAATTTAAAAGTTTAAATCTTTACAAATTTTATTCTATAAAGTAAAAGCTTTACAGGTTCTCTTTCTTTTGAATAAAATGTGTGTCTAGGATAAATTTTCAAGTCGCTTTGTTTATATTGAAGTTTTATATGTTCAACTTTCAAGTCTTACTAAAATCAAAAGGTCAGCAACATGTTTGTAGCTTTTGCATTCTGCTTTAAAGTTATGTGATTCGGAATATTTATAGTTTACAATGCTTGGAGATCCTAAAAAGTCTGAATTATGGATCGTAATGAAAATATGGGCTAAGCACTTATATGTAAAACTGAGTGATTGAGATAAAAATTTATATTTCTAAAATACAGAAATCTATAAGTTTAAAAGTTTGTACCTGTGACCTTTCTGGTTTGAGAAAGTAATTTCCGTGGGATGCTTGTCATCTGGTCCCCTAAGGTCAATTGGTCTGGGAGTGATCGAACCCAAATCCTTCTATAGAACCAGATCGAAAGTCATGTTCTACTGTTATGAATGGGTTTAGGATGTGTCGATGTAGCCTTTCTGATCTGGGAGAGTAAGTTCCAAGGGGTGCTTGACACCTAGTCCCCTAAGGCCAACTGGTTTGGGAGCGGCTAACCCAAATCCTGAAATAGGGTCAGATAGAAAGTTACGTTTACGGTATGTTCTTTACTTAACAAACTTTTTGATTCAAAAGATGCCAAAGTGCACAAGCTTAAAAGATGCCAAAGAGCACACTCATGTGAAGATGCCAATGTGCACACTGCTAAAAGATGCCAATGAGAACACATCTCATGATACTTGGTGATATATTTGAGTTGCGATAAACCTGTAAATTTGTGAAACTCTTAATTTTTGATGGCTTAGTGTGAGACTGTGAGTACATGCAAAGTTCTCTATTATATTTTTAGAATTTCATTTTCTTGAAGCTAATCGAAGTTCGCATGCGAGCACTCTGAATAGATTGCTGGAAGTTTTTGAAACTGAACATGTCTTAACCTGATATGCAATAAAACTTGTATCAGTATCCAACAACACACATTTGATTTCAACTGATTGATAAATTTGTGATATTTTACTGAGTAGAATTTAATTTGTTTAGTGTTTAAAATTTTATATGTTCAATTGTTTCAAAATTTATATTCAGTATAATTTTCTTTTTACACTGATGTCTCTATGTTTGTGTATCCATATTTTTGTAAATTGGTATGTGCATTTTTCAAGGGGGAGAGACTATCTGAATGAGAATTTGACAAAATTCTGTTTTTGAGGGGGAGTGAATAAATTGATCAGGTACATAACAAATAAAATGGTTAAAGTTTAGATCTTGAGTTCATCAGGTAAGTTTTTCTGATATTTCTATACAAATGATATACTGATCTGTTAAATTTAGTGCATTTGTGTAGGGGGAGTAAAAGTGCTTTGCAGGTAATCTTTCAATTTTATGTGCTATATTTTTTTGTATTTTTTTAAGAGTGTTATTTTTTTAGTGTTATTTTTTTTAGTATAAATAGTGTAGTCCTATTCTTTTTCATTTTTTTCACTCTTTTTCTCTGTGTTTGAACATTCTCGTTTCTTCTTTGACTCTTGTTTACCTTTCTGTGTCGATCCTTCGTTCTTCACTTTCAGATTTGATCTTCGATTGAGGTATGTTTCTTCTTATTTTTGTTTTGATTTAAGCTTTTGTTTAGTGTAGCATTGTTCTTATTTTTATCTTGTATTCGTTTTTCGTTCTGTGCGTTTTTGATATTCACTGTTTATCGTCTTCTTCTTACAGATTGAGAGCTTAGTTGTTAAAATTGATTGTTGGGTTAGTTTTAGTTACTATTTTCGATCCCAATGTATGTGTTTTTACCCTCTGATTTGTTGTTTTGTTGCTTCGAGTTTGGGTTGAATTGTTTGCGACTGTTCATCTTTGAGCTTTTAACATTTTCAAAATTTTGAGTTCATTACTGATTTTAATCAGTATTAATTTGATAGAAATGTGTTTCTAATCATTCTTTTATGTTTTTCAAACACTAATTTTGGTTTAAAATCATTCTATTTGAATTTTTGAAACTCAAAAGATGAACTCACGCATTTTAGTGTTTTCTAAGGTTTGTTTGCGTATTCTGTTGTTAGCGCAAGTTAACTTTGCGCTACCCATGGGTCACGCAAACTTAAGTTTGCGTTACCAGTAGGTCACGCAAAGTTAAGTTTGCGTTACCAGTAGGTCACGCAAAGTTAAGTTTGCGCTACCCGTTGGTCATGCAAAGTTTCCTTTGCGTTACCTTCGATCCACACAAACTTATGTGTTCTTTTTTGTTAATGGAATTTTTCCAAGTCAGGTTTACTTCACAAGTGTATCACGCAAACTTTGTTTTGCGCCATGTACTTGATACGCAAACTTTGTTTTACGTCAATAGTTTGTCACACAAACCTTTCTTTGCGCCACTTATTCATAGCGCAAACCTTAGTTTGCGTCTCACACTTGTCACGCAAACCTGACTTAGAAACTTTTTCATTTTTTTTTTTGTGTTTTTCAATTTTATTTTCCTTGTCTAATTTTTCTTCTTTTCTGTTTCACAGGTTTTATACTGGCTTCTCACAATATTATTGACCTTGTGATCCAAGACGAGAATGTACTTCACGATGATCCATCTGATCGTGCATCGCGCGAAACGCCCATGCCGTATGTACCTTCCACGGGTGCAAATCTTTCAGTTCAGCGGAGAACACCGAATGATGTGTTTCCGACTATGATGTATATGTTGCCTTACAAGGCTAACAATTACTTCGTGGATTTTGACAAGATAAAGATTCATCCTGTGATTCGAGCAATTCTCAGAGATCATCCGCTTGCTTCATCTCTCACTTCTTGTGCCGATGTTCCTGAGGTTTATCTCCAACAGGCATGGCATTCAATCTCAAAGAATGAGCTCGTTCGTCCTCATCGATTCGACTTACATATCGACCAGTTTGATTCTTTTCTTTCATACAAACGTCTTCGGCTGATTTTAGAACTCCCTGAACCCTAATTCACGACCGGGCCGCACTTCCTATGACAGTTATCCTTCTGAATTGGATGTATTATAGGGTATTCGTAATCTGGGCTATATTGGTGATTTGGATTGAGTGAGTCAGTTTGATAAATCCAACCTGCGTCCGGTTTGGTATGCTTTATTCTCTGTTCTTAACAGGTGCCTCACGTCGAAACATTCCGGCATGGATAATGCTAGTCTTCACTATCTCAGACTGTTCTATGCAGTTGTCTATGACCTGCATGTCGACTACACGTACATCTTCTGGACCGAACTTTCTGAGAGAGTGCAAGAAAAATTGACTCATAAGAAGCGAAAGTTTATTCCTATTACTCTGCTATTCCTCGTCGTCTGTCTTGGCCTCAAGTTTCGGATATTGAGATGACATACATTCAAAAACATAAGCGGACTTTTGACTACTCGATGTCGATTCCTCATGAGCTTATTGTGAATTATGCTGATCCATCTGATGACAACATAATTCAATACTGTTTGGAGCATGATCTTTCTTTGGCAACTGACCAAGCTGAACCTTCTCGTGATGATCAAGCTGAATATTTTCATGCTAAACAAGCAGTTCAAGCAGATGTTGCAGATCAACAAATAGGTGATGTACTTGCTGCCATTGACACTGAACCTGCTAATATTGTCCATGATGATGATGCTGCTTCTACTGATGATGTTAATGATGGAGATGGAGATGGAGATAGAGATGCTGATGTTGGTACTGATGGTGATGATGATGATGATGGTGATGATGCAGATGATGATCAACCATCTATTCGTGTCTTACATAGGGAGATTAGAGCACCAGACTTGAATGAACCAGTGGTTGTGATGTCTGATGAAGAATTTGTACCTATCAATACAGCAGTTGCTAACATTCAGGTTGACGATTTAGATTCAGCCACTTCTCTCTCTGATATTCCTTCTTCAGCTACACCTACTTCAGTTGTTGAGCCTTCTTCCGTTCAAGCTCGAGATCCAACAGAAAAGTTTATGACTTTGAATGAAGTCGTCAGACAAATGAGCGAACGATTTGAAGACAAAAGAATGAAGAAATTCAGAAGATGCGGGCGCTTTTCAAAGGAAAGATGATTGAAATTGATCACTCTGCGATCCCTCAAGTATTGCCGTTCAGACGTCCATCTGGGGTGGTTATCCGTGAACCGTCTACTACTGTTTCTAGTACGGCTCTTGTGATAGTATCCATTCCACTTCCTCCACCATTTACTCAATCAGTTGGTGTCTCTGCATCTACTCATCCTCCGGTATCTTCCAGCACTCCAGTTCAAGATCTTCCGATTTCAGAGTTATCAGATATGCTCTATACTCGTCTTCTTTCTATTTCGCCGCCAGAACAACAAGATAAAGACTTGATTTCTCTGCTAAAGAATTTTCAACCGACTCTGCCTTCAGCTTCTACTTCTGCACCTGACAGGGTTTCTGTGTTGTATGATGAATTCACTTCTTTTAGATCTGAAGCTCGGACAAATTTTTCTGAAATCAAGGAAGGCATCTCTCTCTTGACTCAAGCTTTAATTGTTTTATATAACAAGTTAGATCGTCACGAACAGAGTTGCAGAAATGAAGCAGGTTTGTCTCATAAACGGACACATGACCAAGATGATCCAGATCATCAAGGTCATGAGGGGGAGATGTCAAAGAGACAAAGAGTGAAGAGTTCTTCAGTTAGAGAAGATCAAACTCAAGAAGAGGTGGCTGACAGAGAAATGAATACCGATAATGTTCAAGACTGTTGTGTTGAAGATCTTGTGAACAAAATGATAAAAAGTGTTGATTTATCTGCTATGTCTAATGTGTTGAGCATTTCTGAACAGAATATAGAGAATAACATGAAGATAGTCGTTTATGTTGATCCAGACATTGCAACAAGGTCAATTGACTTGGATGATTCTGATGCAACAAACAACATGAGATCTTTCTACGCAAACTTCATAGAGATCAATTCAGATGATGATGATGACATCAGATATGAGAAGGTTTGCAAAGTAAAAGAAGAGGACTGCGATGATATAATCATCATTTCTGATACTGAAGATAATACTTTCTATCTTGACGCAAAGGATGAAGAGGTAGCAAACACTTTGTATGGAGATCTTCCTTCACAAGATGAGATTCCTGAAGCTACTCCTGATACTTCTAGTCCTGTTGCTGATCAAGCTCCGACTACCATTGCTCCTTCTAGTACATTTGAAGTTGGTCAGTCGTCAAGAGCTCAAGCGGATATTCCTCCTTCTGATCCTGTGATTCCTCCGTCTATCCTAGAAGAAGGTCCAACCTTGACTAGGCAGCAGAGACAAAGAAGTTTGCAACAACGGTATATGGCTTCAAGGCTAAGATCTGCTTTTCTAGAAGACTCTCAAAGCAATATTTTTGTTTCTAGAAGAAGACAGATCAACATTCATGCAATTCTTGGGGTTGAAAAGGACTCTGCTGATTATCAGTATGAATACTTGATGTTCATCAAATGCTAACACCGTGGAAATCATCTCGTTTCTTCTCCTCATCTGATAGTACAGGTTATCAGCATGTCGATAAATAAGTTTGTTAATATCTGGTATCATGTATTTGAAGTGGAAAGAAGAGATTGCAACTTGTATACTTTCTCGGAGGCTGATTTTAATGATCTATCCATTGATGACGTTGAGTTTCTGTATGATCATTTCAGAAATCTTTATCACAGAACTGAAGATGTCTCTCAAGCATTGTTTGTGATTAAAAGATTCATTCGACGCCAAATCAGATTCTACAGAGTTTTTGACTCTCAAATGGCCGTTGAAAGCTTTCAGCCAGTGGTAAACCATCAAAGACCCGACCGTAGCTTGCTGAACATCGACTCATATTCTTTATTCACTATTCTTCAGAATCCATTCGGAGTTGTTTACAGGAATGCTTCTAGTCAGAAATGCTTCCTAAGATTTGAAGAGATTAATCATTACTCTGATGGAACGTTGAAGGTGATCAAGCTACAGTTGGAGAATCGTTTAAAAGCCGCTGTAAAAAGCTTTTTGGAATCAAGAAGTGAACTGTATCAGATCGATAATGAAGAGATTCAACTTCTCAAGAAAGTTTTGACTATCATTGATGAGAGGTTGATCTTCCGTTCAACTCTAAGACGCTTAGAAGTTTTGCTTGGTTTAAATCGACTTCATCAAAGAGAAGAACGCCAATGATTACTAAGGGGGAGATTGTTAAGACTGATTTTATAGTAATCATTGTATTTATTATCAGTGGTCTTAACTGTGTTTAGCTTGCTTATCTATATAGGTTTAGGCCCTGGGTATTTAAGTCCCGTAGGTGCCTTTGTTTTGTAACTTTTGGAACTCATTTGAATACATTGTTTACATTTGGCGCACTCTCTCTCTACTTTCTATCTCTAAGATTTGGTAGATCTTGGACTTTCACAAACCAAGGACCGTGTTTATTTTTGCTCCAGACCAGTCCACATCGTGACCCCGAATACTAATGGTGGTTTCTTTGTATACACCAACAGCCGTAAAAAAATTCCCGGACCCATGTGATGTTTGCCACACAAGGCAAAGCCACCATTTTTCCTATTTCAAGGCCACCAAATTATGTTTGATGTGCATAACGTCTTCAACCAACTTGGGGTCGAAGGCCCTTTCGTAGTGCATCGTATTGTATTTGATGGAGCCATACCTCTTGGTGATTGAAATGTCCTTATTGTCCACTTTCTTCTTTTTGGAATGTCGGGCCTGTCGAGGCTCTTGGGTCTCAACTCCCTTATCCATTGCCTTGCCCTTTCGGTCCTTCCCTTTTGTAGTGATAGTGGGCTCTCGGCCCCTTTTTTGCTTCTTCTTCCTTGGTGGCCTGTTAGAATCGAATGACCCTTCCTCCACACTAGGGACATAATTAGTATCGATCATGGGGCTCTTGTTGGTTTCCACAGTGGGAATGGGGTCCTCGGTAGATGGAGTGGAGTCCCCACTGTGGTTGGAGATTGGAGAGTCGGTGGGTGCCATAGCGACAATGGGTGAGGTTGCTTAGGAGGGGAAGAAGGCAAGAAATCAACTTTTTTTGGTGGGCTGGAGTTCTCAAAATCAAAGTGTAGTTCATCCCCAAAAATGTCTTCTTCTAGGGCTTCCTTTTCATTCAAATCAAAGAGATGGGGGTGGGTTTTTGATGGACCGGTGTATGGGAATGGTGGGGTTTCGGTGGTAAGGGGTGGTATAGCGGTGGAAGGGGTGGTGGTAGGTGGGAGATTAAGGTGGATAAAAAGGGGTCTGTGGGGAGGGTTTATCGCCGTTGTGGTAGTCGAAAATGGGGGAAATGGTGGTGGTGAAATTAGGGTTTCGGTGGTGGTGGGTCCGGTGACGGTGGTGACTGGTGAAGAAGATGGAGGAGGAGGAGGAGGGAGAACTTGAGTTAGTACCTCATGTGGTGTGATGAAACTATGGATAAATGCCGCTGGAGACGACGACGAGGTTTCATCTTCGACACTAGCCAACGACGACCCCACGGTGGTCTGAATACCAAAGGTTGATGACACCGCTGAAATGGTGGTGGTGGAGTGGTGGAATCGGTGGTAGCAGCGGCGAAGGAGTCGGTATCGGTCGCCTGAAGTCGTTTGCTCCGACGAGATGGGATGGTGTTTGGGTTGGGGACGAGCCTTTTTGCCCTATCCATGGAGAGAGAGTGGTTTTCTTCTAGGTGAATCTTCGTTTTTCAGAAAAGTTTAAGGAAGAAGCTTCTTAATCTTTAATAAATGAAATCAGTTACCAAAAAGAGAACCACCAGGTGGTTTTGTGTTGGTTATATTTCTTTTAAAACTAAAACCACCTCTCTATTACCCTAAAGGTAATACCCAAAATTATAATGAGGAAATACAAAGAAATCTAAAAAAAAAGATCATACATACTCCCTAGCCCTCCAACTGTCCACCCACTTTCAGAAAATGATAAATTTTTAAATAAAAGTTGATTTCCCCAAGATCCTCTTTTTAAAACTCCCGCCCAAAAATTTCGTAGACACAAACTGCCCATAGTGTGCACTCACTGCCCACAGTGGGTATACAAAGAAATTTTAACAAAACAATTTATTCTACCTGTACACAATTTACAAAAAGAGTTTCAGTCATCTCAAGGGTTAAGTTCCTTGGGTTTAGGCACTCTATCTGGGAGGTAGTGCTTAACCCGCTGTATGTTGACCTTGAATGTGCTATTATCATGCAGATTCAACAAGTCAATTGTGCCAAAGTTTCTTACCTTCATGATAGTGAAACGGTCTAACCAACGCGATTTAAGTTTTCTAGGGAACAACTTCAATCTTGAATTAAAGAGGAGCACTTGTTGTCCTTTTTCAAAAGTCCTTTGGTTTATCCTACGATCATGCCAAAATTTTGTTCTTTCTTCATATATTTTGGCATTTTCGTAGGCATGGTGCCTCAACTCTTCTAACTCAGTTAACTGAAGTTCTTGCTTTTTCCCCGCAGCATCCTCACATAGATTCAATTCTTTTATTCCCCAAAAAGCTTTGTAGTCGAGTTCCAATGGTAGATGACATATTTTTCAAAAACCAACCTGTATGGTGACATATCTAAAAGGGTTTTCAAAGTTTTTCTGTAAGCCCAAAGTGCATCATCCAACTTGAGTAACCAATCCTTTCTATCAGGTTTTATGACTTTTTCCAAAACTGATTTTATTTCTCGATTTGAATGTTCAGCAAGACCATTTGTTTGAGGATGGTATGTCGTGGACACTCTATGTTGGATATTATATTTGCTATGTAATGTGCTTAACATTTTGTTTACGAAATGTGTCCGTTCATCACTAATTAAAGCTCGACGGACAAAAATACTTTTATGAAGAAAGTTAACCACAGTTTTAGCATCATTTCGAGGACACACAATGACTTCTACCCATTTAGATACATAATCAACCGTAACCATGATATATTGGTTATTAAAGGACATTGGAAACGGTCCCATGAAATCGATGCCACAAACATCAAATAGCTCGACTTCTAAAATATTGTTTAAGGGCATTTCATTCCTTTGGAATAAGTTTCCCG
Organism: Arctium lappa; assembly: GCA_023525745.1. Classification (NCBI taxonomy): domain Eukaryota; kingdom Viridiplantae; phylum Streptophyta; class Magnoliopsida; order Asterales; family Asteraceae; genus Arctium; species Arctium lappa. Next base: position 49,431,846 of record CM042057.1, read on the forward strand.
TCCTTTGACATTGGTCACAACCTTTGACGAACTCAAATGCATCTTTAAATAAAGTGGGCCAAAAGAAACCGTTTTGAAAACTTTTTCCGCCGTACGTTGACCACCAAAATGCCCTCCGTACGACAATCACTCAAGATATTCTTCATCTCAAAATTTGGGACGCATTTTCTTAGAACTTGGTCTGCAGCTAATTTATACAAAAATGGATCGTCCCAAAAATAATGTTTAAAATCATGTATGAATTTTTTGAACTGTTGTCCCCTCATGATGCATGGCCTGATTCCGCTTGCCAGATAGTTTGCAATATCTGCATACCATGGGACATCTTTTTCAAAACGATGATGAATGGTTAAAATTTGTTCATCTAGAAAAATATCTTTTTTGTCATGGTTTCCACCACTTGACACTCTATTTTCAATTCTTGAGAGATAATCAACAACTTGCTTGTCCACTCTTTTTCTATCAACTATCTCAAGGTCGAATTCTTGTAAAAGAAAGATCCACCGAATAAGTCATGGATTTGCGTCGGTTTTGTTAAAGAGATATTTAATAGCAGAGTGATCGGTGTGAACGATGACTTTTGTTCCGATGAAATAGGATCGAAAACGGTCAAAAGCAAATACTACGACAAGTAACTGTTTCTCGGTTGTTGTATAATTTTTTTTGATCTTCAATAAGAGTTTTGCTTGCGTAGTAAATGGAGTGGAAAATTTTATTTCGTCTTTGTCTCAAGACAACACCCACAACCCAATCGCTAGCATCACACATTACCTCAAAAGGTAATGTCCAATCCGGGGCGATCACTATGGGTGCCGAGACAAGTGCGGCTTTGATTGTTTCAAAGGCTTCTTTACATTCGGAAGTAAGTCGAAAGTTTGATCAACATGCAATAAATTGCAAAGGGTTTTGTGATTTTTGAAAAATCTTTTATGGAACGTCTATAAGACCCTACATGACCCAAAAAACTTCTAATACCCTTAACCAAACTAGGTTCGGGTAATTCCATTATTACTTCCAGTTTTTCCTTATCTACCTCCAAGCCCTTCTTAGAAACCATGTGACCTAACACGATCCCTTCTTGTACCATAAAATGACATTTTTCCCAGTTTAAAATTAAATCGTGTGTTTTGCATCTTTCCAAGCTCTTTTTCAGATATTTAAGACAACTTTCAAATGACATGCCAATAACTGAAAATTTGTCCATAAAAACTTCCATTGAATTTTCGATCATATCCGAAAAAATGGATATCATACACCGCTGAAATGTAGCGGGTGCATTGCATAGACCAAATGGCATTCGGGGAAAAGCAAAAGTTTTAAAGGGACAAGTGAAGGTTGTCTTCTCTTGATCTTTGGGGGCAATGTGAATTTGGTTATACCCCGAATATCCATCCAAAAAGCAATAAAATTAATTTCTGACCAATCTATCTAGCATTTGGTCAATGAAGGGTAAAGGAAAGTGGTCCTTTTTTGTAGCCAGATTCAATTGTCTATAATCCATGCAAATTCTCCACCCGGTGACGGTCCTTGTTGGGATAAGTTCATTCTTTTCATTGGTGACTACCGTGGTACCACCCTTTTTTGGCACGCATTATATTGGACTTACCCAACCACTACTTGAGATAGAGTAAATAATACCCACATCTAGTCATTTTAAAATTTCTTTGTTAACGACTTCTTTCATGCTGGGATTAAGTCTTCGTTGTGGTTGCACTTTGTCAGCGCTATTATCTTCCAAAATTATCTTATGTTGGCAAAGAGAATGGCTACTTCCCTTGATGTCTGCTATTGTCCAACTTATGGCCTTTTGTGGTTTTTTAACAATTCTATCAACCTCACTTCTTGTTCAGAGCTTAAGTTGGAAGAAATGATCATGGAAAAATTTTCCTCTTCCATCAGATAAGCATATTTAAGGTGATCATGAAGTGGTTTTAACTCAAGATCGGGAGCCTTGATTATAGAGGGAGTCTCCGCCGATCTGTCGTTGAAGTCCAATTGCTCAAATGGATCTATAACCTCTATCAAATCTTCTTCCAAAATCTCTTCCTCTATACAATTAATCAGGCTTAACTCAAAATCATCACCTAAAGCATTTAGGTAAGAGAAATCTTCAATTTCACTATTAAACTTGAGGGATTTGAAAACATTGAAAGTTACTTGTTGTTCATTCACTCTCATAGTTAACTCACCATTTTGCACCTCTATCAAGGTTCTACCGGTTGCTAAATACGGTCTTCCTAAAATGATTGGAACATCTTGATCTACCTCATAGTCCAAAACTAGAAAATCGGTCGGTAAGATAAATTTATCGAGTTTTACCAAAATATCCTCAATTTTTTCTTTTAGACAGTCTAAAGACATGTCTGCCAGTCGCAAAGTGACCGTGGTGGGGCGAGCTTCACCGATTCCCAATTTTTTAAAAACCAACAAAGGCATGAGGTTTATTGTAACGCCCTAAAAACCAGAGTGAATTTGAAACGCGGAAATAGGACAATTAAACAACACACTTGGTATAAACCTCCCAAAAAGGGGAAATGTACTTAACCTTTACAAATCTGAATACTGATATTGAACTCAACAACAAACTAATCTAAACATAACCTATCTAGATTACATCGGTTGTTAATCCAATATCACCAAAAGAATGGGACTTAAACAATTGCCCAACATCAATACTAGTCATCTCAAAATCCCCGAGACCAAGCTCGTCACTCAAGCCCTTAGCAACCCACCGCTAACGGGAACCTTTTATACACATCATTTGAGAAAAAGTGTTAGGCTTAAAGCCTAGTGAGAACATACAGTTTATAAATTTCAAGAGATATAAACAATTGTATCATAAGGAAATATTTTCAATAAGGTTTAATTTTCAAGAGAAACCTTTGCCACAACCGAGCCTTTTAAAAGTAAACTCATCATACGATGACAAAGATGACCAGTTTTTCCAAGGATTGTAGCGTAACACAAAGTAGGTCACAATCCGAGTTATGAGTTGAAACACTTGGAATCCATGGCCACGAACTACAAAGGTCCGTACTACGATGTGAGAGAGGGCCCCCGAGGAAACCAATTAAAAACTTGTTCACTAGGACTACACTATGACCCATGGCTTGTAACAGGTATTACATAACCGTACCAAATGGACCCCGAGGATCACATGCATCCATAGCTACAATTTAGGGAAAAAATAATCTATGGCTAGTAACCGGTCTCACACAACCGTACCAAATGGCCCCCGAGGATCATATACATCCATTTACAAAGAGGAGAAAAACATCCCAAATATAAGTCGACTAAATACCTAGGGATCCACTAGTAATGGTACAGACTCGTCACAACAACATATGTGACCAACCATAGATAGTCATATGGTATAAAATAACATTTATAAACAAAATGCATTTTCAAGTTTAACTTCTGGTAAGAATGAAAATCATCAAAATGAACTTTAAACAATCTTTCAAGTAACCCACATAAATGTGTAAGTAAAACATCCTTTTACTTCAAATAAGATGAAACCCATCATTTTAATCGAAAATGATCCGGAACCCTAAAATCTCCCAAAACTCAAGTTATATCAAAATGTAGTAAACTTAGATCTGAAACCATGGATATATATAGAAGTTCAAAATGTAAGTTTTGACATGTATAAAGTTTAGAAAAAGGTAGTAGGAACTCACCAAATAGGTTTTAGACAAAAACCCGAAAAACCAGAGATCGACCACCGAGGGAAGACAAAGCTTTCTATACCGAACCCGTGCTAGATGCACTTAATACTAGCAACAAACGGCAACCGAAGAACCAATACTCGAAACCAAGAAAGGGAGAGAGAGAAAAAAGAATTGAGAGAAAAAGAGAGATAACCAAAAATGAGATATTTTTAGGCTGAAACCCTTAAGTCGGCCAGGGTCTTACGCGGGTTATGCCGCGACTTCAACTCGCGGCATAACTAGCCCGTGTCCCTCAAACCCAAAACATCCAGGTGGTTTCGTGGGTTGTGTGCCGCGACCTGAAGTCGCGGTGCAACTCGCGTAGCTCCATAAAACCCAAACAAACAGAGGGTTACGCGGGTTGTGCCGCGACCTCAAGTCGCGGTGCAACTCACGTTGTTCACTGTGGTTAATCCAAAACCACCAATATCCAATATCGAATATCAAACCAAACGCGGTGCTAACGACAACGCTTAAACACAAGAGTAACAAGATTACAAAATGGAAATCCGGGGTGTTACAATCCTCCCCAACTTGGGAATGATTTCGTCCCCGAAATCCAACTACTCGAAAATATGAGGATATCTTCGCTTCATATCCTCCTCAGCTTCCCACGTCATGTTTGGTCCCCGATGATGCTTCCACTGCACCTTGACCATAGTGACCTCTTTGTGACGCAACTTCTTAGACTTTCTCTCTAAGATAACGTCAGGTTCTTCTACACAACAGTTACCCTCGTCCACTCTTAACTCTGAGAGGGGAATGACGCTTTCTTCCTCCGCCAAACACTTCCGAAGGTAACAAATATGGAACGTGTTGTGTGTATTATGCTCAACTCCAGTGGCAGTTCCAATTGGTAGGTTTGCAAACCTACCCGTTTAAGCACTTTGAAAGGTCCAAGGAAACGGGGACTCAACTTCCCATTTTTTCCGAACCTGATAATGCCCTTCCATGGCGATACCTTAAGCAACACACGGTCGCCCACTTGAAACTCCATCGGCCGCCTTTTCTTATCGGCATAACTCTTCTGCCGATCCTGAGCCGCTTTCAATCTTTCACGAATGCTCTTGACCTTATCGGCCGTCTCCTTCACGATTTCAGGTCCGGCGAACTGCTTTTCTCCTACTTCAAGCTAACACACGGGAGTTCGGCACTTTCGTGCGTACAATGCCTCAAAATGTCCCAGTCTAATACTCGAGTGGTAGCTATTGTTGTAAGCAAACTCCACAAAAGGTAGGTGTGTAACACCCTGGAATTTCATTATACGTTTATCATTGTATTCTTGTGTTAAGCTTTTGTCGTTAACACCGCGTTTAGTATAACGTTCGAGTTTATGGTTTTCGGTGAATCTGGATTCTTCCAGTGAGTTTCGCGAGTTACTCGCGACTTATAGTCACGGCATTAGTCGCAATGTCCGCTGTTGGTTTTAGGGTTTGAGAACACGGGCGAGTTATGCCGCGAGTTGAGGTTGCGGCATAACCCGCGAAAGACACTGGCCGACTTAAGTGGCTTCAGCCACAAATATCTCATTTGTGAGATATTTTCTCAAAATCTCTCTCTCTCCCTCTCTCTAAGTTGTTTTCTTTGGATCTTCGAGCTTCCGTTAATCGCTAGTATTAAGTGTTGTGCTTGGGGTTTCGGTGTAGAAAGCTTCGTCTTATCAAGAGGGTCGATATCTGGTTTTTCGGGTTTTCGTATAAACCTCTTTGGTGAGTTCCTACTAGCATTTTAAAAACTGTATACGTATCAAAAGCTACCTTTTGGAACTTCTATATATCTCCATGGTTTCAGATCTAAGTTTTCTGCATATTTGATATAACTTGAGTTTTGAGAGATTTAGGGTTCCCGATCATTTTTGACTAAAATGATGGATTCTATCTTGATTGAAGTAAAAGGATGATTAACTTGCTGATTATGTAGCTTATGCAAAAGAATGCTTATGAACTCATTTTTATGATTTTCATACTTACCAGAAGTTGAACTTGAAAAGGCATTTTGTTTATAAAATGTTTTGTATACCATATGGTTATATATATGGTTAGTCACGAATGATGTTGTGACAAGTCTGGACTATTACTAGTGGATCCCTAGGTTTTGAGTCGACTGATATTATTTGGAGGTTACCAAGTAAAGTAAATATAGAGCTACATGTCATTAAATTGTGAGGCTCTGGCCGTTAATAAATGTAGAGCTACATGTTCATTAAATTGTGAGGCTCTGGCTGTTAACAAATATAGAGCTACATGTGCATTAAATTGTGAGGCTCTGGCCGTAAATAAAAGTAGAACTACATGTGCATTAATTTGTGAGGTTCTACATGATTACCAAAATGAAGAACTACATGTGCATTAAATTGTGAGGTTCTGGAAAGAAGGTTTATGACCTTATTTTAATGGATGATGTTCCTATCAATGGTGAACCTGGAAATGCTTGTTTGAAATATTTTCGTTTGGATGCAAATGTTTAGATCTCTGATTTTGTGTAAACTGTATGTTCTCACTAGGTTTTATAAGCCTGACACTTTTTCTCAAATGATATGTATTCAGGTTCTCGTTAGCGGCAGGTTGCCAAGGGTTTTGAGTGTCGGGACTGATCCCGAGGGTTTTTGAGATGTTTAGTATTGGATTTTTGGGCATTGTTAAGTCCCACATTTTTGGATGATTCTGGATCAACAACTTATGTAATCTAGATAATATATGTTTAGATTGGTTTGTTGTTGGTATCCTTATCCGTATTAAGATTTTTGTAAAGGTTAAGTACAATTCCCCTTTTTGGGAAGGTTTATACCTTTGGTTGATGCTTAATTGTGCAGTTTCTGCAGTTTTAAATTTACCCTGGATTTTAGGGTGTTACAAGTTGGTATCAGAGCTCTAGTTTAAGTGATCTAGGCTTGAATGTAAGATGTCTAGACTTAGACTGAGTATATTAAGCATTGATTCGCGAGTATTGGGTAGAACTACTAAGATGGGTTGGTCTTAGAGTTGACGGAAATTGTAGTTATCAAACGTTGTGGTGATGGTATCCAGAACCGTTATGTATTGTATGTTCATAATCTCACTTAGCTAATGTTATTATGAGAATATTTATACGTGATTGTGCCTGAATTACTGTTGCTATGACAATTGGTACTGTAATAGTACGTTCTTTCGTGTTTATTCTCTCGACCTGTCTCTTACTCTTTTCGTAATTGTGTGGCAACCATTTTAGGATGGTAAATACGCGAAGTCGACCGTTAGTCGATGAAGATCTGCGTGACGATCGTTCGCCCGAGCGAGATCCCGTAGTTAGGGCGGCGACCGTCATTCCATCGGGCATGGCACCGTTACTTACTGGGGAAGTGGAGCTAGGACCAAGAGTGGTTCTGACGTCCACCAGTCCCGTTGTTCAGTTAGCTACCCCTCAAGCTAATATGATGGCCAGCGTCATGCAAATGGTGACGACGACCATGGAGAAACAGCAAGAGGTTTTTCTGAAAATGTTGGAAGACCGGGACGCGAGCCTCAGAAGGCATGGGGCAGTGGAAGAGAATGTGCTGACTGGCGCTGGGGGCTCTGGGGGCGGAGTCAGAACTGAAGAGCACAGGGTTGTTGGTGCTCCGAAAGGTGGGAAGAGCTGTTCCTACAAATCTTTTCTGGGTTGCGGACCACTAGAGTTCTCTGGTTCCGAAGACCCAGTTGCATGTATTAAATGGATCCGAGCGGTCGAGCAGGCTTTTGGCTCTTCCGAATGTGGGGATGATCAGAGGGTGCGGTTTAGTACCCAATTGCTTAGGGATACGACCCTCACTTGGTGGAATATCTTTCAATCCACCCTATCTCCTACTGTGATGGCTCAGCTATCTTGGACCGAGTTTAAAAAGAAGTTGTTGGAAGAGTTCTGCAGTGAAAGGACTATGGACTGAATCGAGAAAGAATTTCGGTCTCTTGTAAAAGGAAACTTGACGGTGAGGGAGTATACCCGTCAGTTCATGGAAAAGCTGGATTTGGTGGGGCACGTGGCCCCAACGGAAAAAGATAAGATGAAAGCCTATCTTAATGGCCTACCAGCGGACCTGTTATCTTTGGTCCACAATTCTAAAGCTTCCAATCTCCGAGAGATGGTTGAAGAAGCTCAGTTTATGGAGGAATTGTTCTTGAGAAGCAAAGTTGAGAAAGCGGTGGTAGTGTCTGACAAGAGAAAGTGGGAGAACAGTTCTGTGCCTCCTAGGAGATCCCGACCTTTTTCCGGGAACCGAAGCTTCGGCAGCCAGCAGGAAGCCGGGTGGTGTCGCAAGTGTCGAACCAAACACCACGGTAGCTGTAATGCCGCTCCTCAATCTTGTTACATGTGTGGTAAGTCTGACCACATCTCCCGTGATGTCCGATCAGAGGACTTGTATGTTATGAGTGAAAGGAACCGGGGCACGTAAAGAGAGATTGCCCGAAGCTTGTATCGAGCAACGCACCAACAAAGAAGGAGAACCCACCTAGGGTTCCGGGTCGAGCGTTCCAGATGACGACTGATGAAGCCAAGGCATCCGCTGATGTGGTATCGGGTACTTTTCTTATTAACACTGTACCTGCTCGTATTTTATTCGATACGGGTGCCAGTTTCTCTTTCGTATCTGAGTTGTTTCGTCAAAAGATTGCTATGCCCACTACTAGTCTTGAGGATGCGTTAGTAGTAGAGATAGCTGATGGTAGTAAGGTTCTAATTCGTGATGTTCTGAAGAAGTGTACTCTTGGTATCGAGGGAAGAGAATTCTCGATCGATTTACTACCGATGATAATCGAAGGTTTTGACATTGTGGTCGGTATGGATTGGTTGTCAAGCAATCATCCCAAGATCGTGTGTTCTAAGAAGTTAATCCGACTTCCCAATCCCTGTGGTGAAGTCGTTGTGATCTATGGTGAGAAGAGAAAAGGTGAAGCGGCAATAATCACAATGGCAAAGGCACGCAAGTGCTTGGTAAAAGGATGTTCACCTTTCCTAGCCTACGTGATCGACGCCAAGTTAGAAAAGTCAAAGCTGGTTGACGTGAAGATTGTACGCGAGTTTCCAGACGTCTTTCCTGACGACTTGCCTGGATAACCACCTGATCGTCAAGTAGAGTTTCAGATTGATCTCGTGCCGGGAGCAACTCCTATTGCTAGAGCTCCTTACCGATTAGCGCCGTCAAAGATGCAAGAGATGATGGCACAACTCCAAGAGCTTTTGGAGAGGGGTTTCATCAGACCGAGCTCATCACCTTGGGGAGATCTGGTCCTATTCGTCAAGAAGAAGGATGGCACAATGAGAATGTGCATTGATTATCGTGAGTTGAACAAAGCGACAGTGAAGAACAAATATCCGCTTCCGAGAATAAACCACTTTTTCGAGCAACTTCAAGGAGGGGGGTGTCTTTCCAAGATTGACTTACGTTCGGGTTATCACCAAGTGAAGGTAAGAGAAGAAGACGTTCCGAAGACAGCCTTTAGAAAGCGTTACGACCATTACGAGTTTCTCGTGATGCCTTTTGGCCTAATGAACGTACCAGCGGTATTTATGAATTTGATGAATAGGGTGTGCCGACCATTCCTCGACAAGTCGGTCATCTTATTCATTGATGAAATACTCGTGTACTCTTAGAGCAAGTTGGAGCACGAGCAACACCTTCGCGAAGTTCTTGATGTGTTGAGAAAGGAAAGATTATACGCCAAATTTTCCAAGTGTGACTTTTGGTTTGAAGAAGTTCAGTTTTTGGGTCATGTTGTCACTCGAGACGGAGTGAAAGTTGATCCCTCCAAAATTGAAGGTATTATGACTTGGGAGCCTCCCAAGAACCCGTCCGAGATCCGAAGTTTCTTGGGTCTGGCAGGATATTATCGGAGATTTATTCAAGATTTTTTGAAGATCGCTTCTTTCTTGACAGTTCTAACTCGGAAGAATGCGAAGTTTGATTGGACCGAAACGCAAGAGAAGGCCTTCCGGATTCATCAAAAGAAATTATGTGAAGCTCCGATCTTGTCGTTACCTGAAGGGTCAGAAGACTTCGTGGTCTATAGCGATGCTTCAAAGATGGGTTTAGGTTGTGTGTTGATGCAGTGGGGCAAGGTAATCGCTTACGCCTCGAGACAGCTTAAGATACACGAGAAGAACTATCCTACCCACGATTTTGGAGTTAGCAGCAGTAGTGTTCTCCTTGAAGCTTTAGCAACATTATCTCTATGGCACGAAGTGTACACTTTACCAAGATCATAAGAGCCTGAAGTATGTCTTTGATCAGAAAGAGTTGAATATGAGACAACGGCGGTGGCTCAAATTGCTTAAAGATTACGACTGTGAGTTGCTTTACCATCCCGGGAAGGCAAACGTGGTAGCCGATGCGTTAAGTCGGAAAGATTATAGCGGAAGTATTCAGACTACCTGTTCGAGAATCGAGTTAGTATCCACCCTTGTTGAAAAGATCAAGGCATCGCAGATTGAAGCCTTGTTAGAAGAGAATCTCAAGGAGGAAGTCATGACGAAGCAGCGTTTACTCTTAACGGAAGATAGCCGTGGGGTAAAACTGTTCAACGGTCGTGTGTGGGTACCCAAGATTGGGGGTAACCGTGATCTACTACTTGAAGATGCTCACAAGTCCAAGTATTCCATTCATCCAGGAAGTACGAAGATGTGCAGGGACTTGAAGCTGCACTATTGGTGGCCGGTAATGAAACTTGATGTGGCGCGGTATGTGGAGCGTTGTGTTACGTGCTCGCAAGTTAAGGCCGATCACCAACGACCATATGGAAGTCTTCAGTGTTTAGAGATTCCCTAGTGGAAGTGGGAGAATATCACCATGGATTTCGTGACTAAGTTTCCTAAAACTCTTTGAGGTCACGATACCATTTGGGTGGTAATTGATAGATTGACAAAGAGCGCTCACTTCTTGGCTATGCGCGAGACTTTACCGATGGATAAGTTAGCAAAACTGTATATCGATGAAGTGGTCTCGAGGCATGGAATACCTTTGTCGATCGTGTCAGATCGCGACAGTCGGTTCACTTCGAACTTTTGGGATGGGTTTCAGAAAGATCTGGGTACACGAGTTAAGTTGAGTACGACTTACCATCCACAGACCGACGGACAAAGCGAGAGAATGATCTAGACATTAGAAGATATGTTGAGGTCTTGTGTCATCGATTTCGGGGGTAGTTGGGACTCGCACCTGCCTTTGGTGGAGTTTGCTTACAATAATAGCTACCACTCGAGTATTGGAATGACACCTTTTGAGGCGTTGTACGGGCGAAAGTTCCAAACTCCCATGTGTTGGCTTGAAGCGGGAGAAAAGAAGTTCGCCGGACCTGAAATCGTGCAAGAGACGGCCGATAAGGTCAAGTGTATTCGTGAAAGATTGAAAGCGGCCCAGGATCGGCAGAAGAGTTATGTCGATAAGAAGAGACGGCTGATGGAATTCCAAGTGGGCGATCGTGTGTTGCTTAAGGTATCGCCATGGAAGGGCATTATACGGTTCGGAAAGCGTGGGAAGTTGAGTCCCCGTTTCCTTGGACCTTTCAAAGTGCTCAAGCGGGTAGGTTTGCAAGCCTACCAATTGGAACTGCCACCGGAGTTGAGCAGAATCCACAACACGTTCCATATTTGTTACCTTCGGAAGTGTTTGGCGGAAGAGGAAAGCGTCATTCCTCTCTCCGAGTTGACAGTAGACGAAGGTAACCGTTGTATAGAAGGGCCTGACGCAATCTTAGAAAGAATGTCTAAGAAGTTGTGTCACAAAGAAGTCACATTGGTCAAGGTGCAGTGGAAGCATCACCAAGGAGCAAATGTTACGTGGGAATCTGAAGAGGATATGAAGAGAAGATATCCTCATCTTTTTGTATAGTTGGGATTTCGGGGACGAAATCATTCCCAAGTTGGGGAGGATTGTAACACCCTGGATTTTCATTATACGTTTATCGTTGTATTTTTGTGTTAAGCTTTTGTCATTAACACCGCGTTTAGTATAACGTTCGAGTTTATGGTTTTCGGTGAATCTGGATTCTTCTAGTGAGTTTCGCGAGTTACTCGCGACTTATAGTCGCGACATTAGTCGCGATGTCCGATGTTGGTTTTAGGGTTTGAGAACACGGGCGAGTTATGCCGCGAGTTGAGGTCGCGGCATAACCCGCGAAAAACCCTGGCCAACTTAAGTGGCTTCAGCCACAAATATCTCATTTGTGAGATATTTTTTCAAAATCTCTCTCCCTCTCTCTCTAAGTTGTCTTCTTTGGATCTTCGAGCTTCCGTTATTTGCTAGTATTAAGTGTTGTGCTCGGGGTTTCGGTGTAGAAAGCTTCGTCTTATCAAGAGGGTCGATATCTGGTTTTTCGGGTTTTCGTATAAACCTGTTTGGTGAGTTCCTACTAGCATTTTAAAAACTGTATACATATCAAAAGCTACCTTTTAGAACTTCTATATATCTCCATGGTTTCAGATCTAAGTTTTCTGCATATTTGATATAACTTGAGTTTTGGGAGATTTAGGGTTCCCGATAATTTTTGACTAAAATGATGGATTCTATCTTGATTGAAGTAAAAGGATATTTTACTTGCTGATTATGTAGCTTATGCAAAAGAATGCTTATGAACTCATTTTTATGATTTTCATACTTACCAGAAGTTGAACTTGAAAAGGCATTTTGTTTATAAAATGTTTTGTATACCATATGGTTATATATATGGTTAGTCACGAATGATGTTGTGACAAGTCTGGACTATTACTAGTGGATCCCTAGGTTTTGAGTCGACTGATATTATTTGGAGGTTACCAAGTAAAGTAAATATAGAGCTACATGTGCATTAAATTGTGAGGCTCTGGCCGTTAATAAATGTAAAGCTACATGTGCATTAAATTGCGAGGCTCTGGCTGTTAACAAATATAGAGCTACATGTGCATTAAATTGTGAGGCTCTGGCCGTAAATAAAAGTAGAACTACATGTGCATTAAATTGTGAGGTTCTACATGATTACCAAAACGAAGAACTACATGTGCATTAAATTGTGAGGTTCTGGAAAGAAGGTTTATGACCTTATTTTAATGGATTATGTTCCTATCAATGGTGAACATGGAAATGCTTGTTTGAAAGATTTTCGTTTGGATGCAAATGTTTATATCTCTGATTTTGTATAAACTGTATGTTCTCACTAGGCTTTATAAGCCTGACACTTTTTCTCAAATGATATGTATTCAGGTTCTCGTTAGCGGCAGGTTGCCAAGGGTTTTGAGTGTCGGGACTGATCCTGAGGGTTTTTGAGATGTTTAGTATTGGATTGTTGGGCATTGTTAAGTCCCACATTTTTGGATGATTCTGGATCAACAACTTATGTAATATAGATAGTATATGTTTAGATTGGTTTGTTGTTGGAATCCTTATCCGTATTAAGATTTTTGTAATGGTTAAGTACAGTTCCCCTTTTTGGGAAGGTTTATACCTTTGGTTGATGCTTAATTGTGCAGTTTCCGCAGTTTTAAATTTTCCCTGGATTTTAGGGTGTTACAAGGTGAGAGTCCCAACTACCCCCGAAATCGATGACACAAGACCTCAACATGTCTTCCAACGTTTTGATCGTTCTCTCGCTTTGCCCTTCGGTTTGTGGATGGTAAGTCGTACTCAACTTAACTCGCGTACCAAGCTCTTTCTAAAACCCATCCCAAAAGTTCTAAGTGAACCGACTGTCGCGATCCGACACAATCGACAATGGTATACCGTGCCTCGAGACCACTTCATCAATGTACAGTTTTGCTAGCTTGTCCATCGGTAATGTCTCGCGCATGGCCAAGAAGTGAGCGCTCTTTGTCAATCTATCAACTATCACCCAAATGGTATCGTGACCTCGAAGAGTTTTAGGAAACTTCGTCACGAAATCCATGGTGATATGCTCCCACTTCCACTCGGGAATCTCTAAAGATTGAAGACTCCCATACGGTCGTTGATGTTCGACCTTAACTTGCGAGCACGTCACACAACGCTCCACATAACGCGCTACATCAAGCTTCATTACCGGCCACCAATAATGCAACTTTAAGTCCCTGTACATCTTTGTACTTCCCATATGAATGGAATACTTGGACTTGTGAGCATCTTCAAGCAAAAGATCACGGTTACCCCCAACTTTGGGTACCCACACAAGACCGCTAAACAATTTCACCCCACGGTTATCTTCCGTTAAGAGCAAACGCTGTTTCGTCATGACTTCCTCCTTCAGATTTTCGTCAAACAAAGCTTCAACCTACGATGTCTTGATCTTCTCAACAAGACTAGACACTAACTCGATTCTTGAAAGTGTAGCCCGAATACTTCCGCTATAGTCCTTCCGACTTAACGCATCGGCTACAACGTTAGCCTTACCGGGATGGTAAAGCAATTCACAATCGTAATCCTTAAGCAACTCGAGCCACCGCCTTTACCTCATGTTCAACTCCTTTTGATCAAATACGTATTTCAAACTCTTATGATCGGTGTAGAGCGTACACTTCGTTCCATAGAGTTAATGTCGCCAAATCGTGGGTATGATAGTTCTTCTCATGTATCTTAAGTTTCCTCGAGGTGTCTGCGATTACCTTGCCTCTTTGCATCAACACACATCCTAATCCCATCTTCGAAGCGTCACTATAGACCACGAAGTCTTCTGACCCTTCCGGCAACGACAAGATTGGAGCTTCACACAACTTCTTTTGCAGAATACGGAACGCCTTCTCTTGCATTTCGGTCCAATCGAACTTCACATTCTTCCGAGTTAAAACTGTCAAGAAAGAAGAGATCTTCGAAAAGTCTTGAATGAATCTCCGGTAGTACCCCGCCAGACCCAAGAAACTGCGGATCTCGGACGGACTCTTGGGAGGCTCCACTTTCACCCCGTCTCGAGTGACAACGTGACCCAAGAATTGCACTTCTTCAAGCCAAAAGTCACACTTGGAAAACTTGGCGTACAATCTTTTTTTTCTCAACACCTCGAGAACTTCGCATAGGTGTTGCTCGTGCTCTAACTCGGTTTTAGAGTATACGAGTATATCATCAATGAATACGATGACCGACTTGTCGAGGAATGGTCGGCACACCCTATTCATCAAATGTATAAATACCGTTGGTGCGTTCGTTAGGCCAAAAGTCATTACAAGAAACTCATAATGGCCGTAACGCGTTCTAAAAGCTGTCTTTGGAATGTCTTCTTCTCTTACCTTCACTTGGTGGTAACCCGAACGTAAGTCGATCTTGGAAAAACACCCCGCTCCTTGGAGTTGATCGAACAAGTCGTCAATCCTAGGAAGCGGTACTTGTTCTTCACTGTAGCTTTGTTCAACTCACGATAGTCGATGCACATTCTCATTGTGCCATCCTTCTTCTTGACGAACAAGATCGGAGCTTCCCATGGAGACGAGATCGGTCTTACGAAACCCGTCTCCAAAAACTCTTGGAGTTGGGCCATCATCTCTTGCATTTCCGTTGGTGCTAACCGATAAGGGGCTCTAGCAACAAGAGTCACTCCCGGTACGAGATCAATCCGAAACTCTACTTGACGATCGGATGGTAACCCAGGCAAGTCGTCCGCAAAGACGTCTGGAAAGTCACGCACAATCTTCACATCTTCAAGCTTTAACTTCTCTAGCTTGGCGTCAATCACGTAAGCTAGGAAATACGAGCATCCTTTCACCAAACACTTGGATTAGGAAGTCGAATTAATTTCTTGGAACACACGAACTCGGCATGATTGTTCGCTTACCAATCCATGCCCACCACAACATCGAAACCCCCGATCAACATCGACAATAAATCGATTGGGAAATCTCTCCTTTCGATTCCTAGAATACACTTCTTCAGAACATCGCGGATCAGAACTTGACTACCATCTGCTATCTCAACCACTAACGCATCCTCAAGACTAGTAGTGGGCATAGCAATCTTTTGACGGAACAACTTAGATATAAAAGAGAAACTGGCACCCGTATCAAATAAAACACGAGCAGGTACTGAGTTTATAAGAAATGTACCCGATACCACATCAGCTGATGCTTTGGCCTCATCGGCCGTCATCTGAAACGCTTGACCCGGAACCCTAGGTGGATTCTCCTTCTTTGCCGCCGCGCTACCTGTCACAAGCTTTGGGCAATCTATTCTCACGTGCCCCGGTGCCTTGTACTCATAGCAGATAAGTCCTCTGATCGGGCAATCTTTGGCGGTGTGATCAGGCTTCCCATACTTATAGAAAGTTTGAGAAGTGGTTATACAGTTACCGTGGTGCTTGGTTCGACACTTGTGGCACCATCTAGCTTCCTGCTGACTGTTGAAGCTTCGGTTTTCGACAAAAGGTCGGGATCTCTTGCGATGAGCAGAATTGCTCTCCCACTTTCTCTTATCAACTACTGCCACGGCCTTCTCCGGTTTACTCTTCGCGTAAACCTCTTCCATAAATTGCGCTTCCTCAATCGTTTCACGAAGGTTAGAAGCCTTCGAGTTTCGGACCATAGTCATCATGTCCGACGGTAAACCCTTCAGATATGCCTTAATCTTTTCCTTCTCAGATGAGGCCACATGCCCCACTAAACCCAACTTTTCCATGAATTGACGGGTATATTCTCTCACCGTCAGATTCCCTTTCTCCAGTGCTCTGAACTCAATCTCGATCCGATCCATTTCTCTCTCATTACAGTATTCCTCCAATAATTTTACCTTCAACTCGCCCCAAGTCAGTTGGTCCAGAACAGTAGGAGAGAGAGTGGACTGGATAACATTCCACCACGTCAGCGCCGTATCCCTGAGCAGTTGAGTACCGGATCTCACCCTTTGGTCATCCCCACACTCGGATGAACCGAAAGCCTGCTCGACCGCTCGGATCCATTTAACACATGCAACTGGGTCTTCGGAAACAGAGAACTCTGGTGGTCCGCAACCCATAAAATATTTGTAGGAACAACTCTTCCTACCTCTCGGAGCACCAACAACCCTGTGCTCTTCAGTTTTGACTCTGCTCCCAGAGCCCCCGGAGCCAGTCAGCACATTCTCTTCCACTGCCCCATGCCTCTTGAGGCTCGTGTCCCGGTCCTCCAACATCTTCTGAAAAACTTCTTGTTGTTTCTCCATGGACGACGCCACCATCTGTATGACGCTGGCCATCATATCAGCTTGAGGGTTCGCCACTTGAATAATGGGGCTGGTGGATGGCAAATCTACTCTTGGCCCCAGTTCTACTTCCCCAGTAAATATCAGTGGCATGCCCGGAGGAACGACTGCTGACACTCTAACCACAGGGTTCAGCTCACGCGAACTGACATTGCAAAGATCTCCGTCGCCTGACAGACGACCACGTGTGTTCACCATACCTAAGTAATGGTTGCGACATAAGCACGAATAGAATAAGAGACAGATCAACAGAACAAATACGAAAGAACAAATACCACATTACCAATTGTCATAGTACCGGTACATTAAGCACAATCACGTATAAATATTCTCATAATAACATTAGCTAAGTGAAATTATGAACATATAATACATAAAGGTTCTTAATATCATCGCTACAACATTCGATAACTATAATTTCCGTTGACTCTAAGACCAACCAATCTTAGAAATTCTACCCAAACTCACAAATAAATGCTTAGTATACTCAGTCTAAGTCTAGACATCTTACATTCATGCCTAGATCACTTAAACTAGAGCTCTGATACCAACTTATAACGCCCTAAAAACCAGAGTGAATTTGAAACGCGGAAACAAGACAATTAAACAACACACTTGGTATAAACCTCCCAAAAAGGGGAAATGTACTTAACCTTTACAAATTTGAATACTGGTATTGAAATCAACAACAAACTAATCTAAACATAACCTATCTAGAATACATCGGTTGTTAATCCAATATCACCAAAAGAATGGGACTTAAACAATTGCCCAACATCAACACTAGTCATCTCAAAATCCCCGAGACCAAGCTCGTCACTCAAGCCCTTAGCAACCCACCGCTAACGGGAACCTTTCATACACATCATTTGAGAAAAAGTGCTAGGCTTAAAGCCTAGTGAGAACATACTGTTTATAAATTTCAAGAGATATAAACAATTGTATCATAAGGAAATCTTTTCAATAAGGTTTAATTTTCAAGAGAAACCTTTGCCACAACTGGGCCTTTTAAAAGTAAACTCATCATACGATGACAAAGATAACCAGTTTTACCAAGGATTGTAGTATAACACAAAGTAGGTCACAATCCGAGTTATGAGTTGAAACACTTGGAATCCATGGCCACGAACTACAAAGGTCCGTACTACGATGTGAGGGAGGGCCCCCGAGGAAACCAATTCAAAACTCGTTCACTAGGACTACACTATGACCCAAGGCTAGTAACCGGTCTCACATAACCGTACCAAATGGCCCCCGTGGATCACATGCATCCATAGCTACAATTTAGGGAAAATATGATACATGGCTAGTAACCGGTCTCACATAACCGTACCAAATGGCCCCCGAGGATCATATACATCCATTTACAAAGAGGGGAAAAACATCCCAAATATAAGTCGACTAAATACCTAGGGATCCACTAGTAATGGTACAGACTCGTCACAACAACATATGTGACCAACCATAGATAGTCATATGGTATAAAATTAGATTTATAAACAAAATGCATTTTCAAGTTTAACTTCTGGTAAGAATGAAAATCATCAAAATGAACTTTAAACATTCTTTCAAGTAACCCACATAAATATGCAAGTAAAACATCTTTTTACTTCAAATAAGATGAAACCCATCATTTTAATCGAAAATGATCCGGAACCCTAAAATCTCCCAAAACTCAAGTTATATCAAAATGTAGTAAACTTAGATCTGAAACCATGGAGATATATAGAAGTTCAAAATGTAAGTTTTGACATGTATAAAGTTTAGAAAAAGGTAGTAGGAACTCACCAAATAGGTTTTAGACAAAAACCCGAAAAACCACATATCGACCACCGACGGAAGACGAAGCTTTCTATACCGAACCCGTGTTATATGCACTTAATACTAGCAACAAACGGCAACCGAAGAACCAATACTAGAAACCAAGAAAGAGAGAGAGAGAAAAGAGAATTGAGAATATCTTACAAATTTTTTTTATAACTTAACATTTGCTCGAGAGCCTCTACCAAAGGATGTTAATATGGAGTTGTTGAAAATGTCCACAAACTTTTTGAATTGTTCATCCACATTTTTGTTTTTCAATCTTTCGGTAAAAGGTAAGTCCCTCAAATCTGGGGCAAACTTGTTCTTTTTGGGAGCACATGTGATGGGTGATTCTGGAGTGGGCACAGTCTGCCCACTGTGGGCAGATTGTGCTGGATCGCAAGAAACAATTGGGCCTGCTGTTTTGGCCGAGGTTTCAGGGTTTTCTATTGCCCTAGGAAAAGGAAATAGGTCCTGGAAGTTTGAGCAATCAAATAGATGTGAGTCTTTCTTAGTCACTTATGATGTGCAAATCAAGATGAACAACTGATAGTCCCTGAATTGATCAAGTTATCATTGCTAAAATCAATTACACAAACAAGATTTATCAATTACCTGTTTTATTAATCACAAAATTCAATTACAAAAGGATTGAATCACTTTTTCTCACTACAAGTCTCTTTCTCTCTCTAAAACTCTCTCTATCAATGCAATAGTATTCTGTAATGCGTGTGAACTTCTCTATTCAGTATTCTGTAATGCGTGTGAACTTCTCTATTAAAAAAACAAAGACACAAATCTATTTAAACCAAAAAAACAAATACAAGGAAAACTAAAAACAATAGCTTTGACTTTGACATTTATTAAATTTGACTTTGACTTTGCTTGAGAGTTGACTTTCAACTTTGACTTGTTTAACTTTCACCTTCAGTCTTCGACGATCTTGTGTCCAACATATTTCTGCTCTAACAACAACTACTAGTACTCAATCCTATAGCCATATGTATTTCACAAATTCATAGATCACAAGTTTCTCTGTTTTTACAATATTTATATCTTTTTGCTCTCACTCTATGCGTATTCTGATTAAGTGTTGCAAGCTTAACAAGGACGTAAAAGTTATTTATACCACCAACTTTTACAAAGACAAAACTAACAACTAAACAAACAAGCTAACAACACTTTGACCTTGTTGACTTTAATCTTTGACTTTCCTCTTTAAGTAAGCTTTGACTTTGACTTAGCTTGAAAGGCTTTGACTTGGGATTTGACTTTCAATTCTCATGATCTTGGATCCAACATATTTATGAACTAAAAATCTCTCCTTTTGGATTCAAGATCATATTCAAAAAGAAATTTGGTAAAAACGAACAATCTCCTCCTTGTTTGATCTTTAAGGAATTCAATCTCCCCCTATAACATCTTCACAAAGATAAACATTTGTGTCCCACAATCAGTGCAAATGATCAAGATGACAAACTTGTCAGGATCGAATTCTCAACAAGAATTATAAATACTCAGAAACAATATCAAAGAAGTTTGCGGAATAACACTTTGATATTTAATGAAACAGTAAACAAACAGTAAATCTGATGAACAACTTGTAAACTTGTATTGAATGTTTGAAGTTACAAGATTACACACACAACCTCAATCTTGAAGAACAAGCTCTTTCAAGACGAATTCTACTTCTCTAGAATTAAGAACTATGCCTTGAGGTTGATACTCTCTAAAACCAAAAACTTAGAATTATTCTCACAAAAATTACTTAGCTATTCTAAACAAATCTATACATATATTGAAGAATAAAAGATAATTACTAAACTTAAAAAGATCTTCAAAATAATCTTCATAATTATCTTCAAGCTTTCCATGTTTATCTCCAGACGCAATCTCTTCAACATTATCTTAAAATTATCTCAGAGGCAGCATTAATCACCTTACTTTTATCATTAGATACCCAAGTCTTTCCACATCCCTCATTGGTGATAATATGATTTTCTAGAGGAATCTCACCACTCACAGTGTTCTCCTTACTCTTATCATTAGAGTTCTCTTCTTTAGAGTCTGTTTCAACCACCACTTTGTCTAATGGATCTACCTTAGTGGCTTCATCAGACAATTCCTTCCTATTCTTGGTCTCTAGCAAGTCTGATATAGGAGGGATGTAATTGTTGTTGTATGGTGGTGGTGTGGTGTTATAGCCTATTCCTCTTCTAAGTTTGTCATGGATTTGAGTTTGGAGCAAAGAGTCCATTGCTTTAGAAGCATTGGAAAATTTCTCAATATCCAGCTTGGCTTTCTCAAACTCACTCTTTATCTTCTCATTCTCCTCTTTGGATTTGGTCAGTTGAAGTTCTAGGTCACTCTTCTCCCACTTCCAGTAGTTTGTGTCATAGGAATGTTGAAGCTTATTGGCTTGAAAACTCTTAATATGCTCTTCAAACCTCTCAACAATCCTAACATAGTCTTTTATGTCCTTTTCTAATCTCTTCAGGTCATCACTCATTTTCTGGTTGTGATCCCTGTACCTTTTAACAGTTTCAATACAGGATTTGGAACAAAGATTAGATGTTACCCCTGTAGGAATTTCTGAGCTTGAAGACTCTGAACCTTTAGCCATGATGATGTAATTTTGAATATAGGTTTCTGAGAATACTCGCTCTGATACCACTTGTCAGGATCGAATTCTCAACAAGAATTATAAATACTCAGAAACAATATCAAAGAAGTTTGCGAAATAACACTTTGATATTTAATGAAACAGTAAACAAACAGTATATCTGATAAACAACTTGTAAACTTGTATTGAATGTTTGAAGTTACAAGATTACACACACAACCTCAATCTTGAAGAACAAGCTCTTTCAAGACGAATTCTACTTCTCTAGAATTAGGAACTATGCCTTGAGGTTGATACTCTCTAAAACCAAAAACTTAGAATTATTCTCACAAAAATTACTTAGCTATTCTAAACAAATCTATACATATATTGAAGAATAAAAGATAATTACTAAACATAAAAAGATCTTCAAAATAATCTTCATAATTATCTTCAAGCTTTCCATGTTTATCTTTAGACGCAATCTCTTCAACATTATCTTAAAATTATCTCAGAAGCATCATTAATCACCTTGGAAGCATTAACTGAGTCTTGGCAGTATTAACTACTAAGCAGCACTAACCACTAGCAGCACTAACCACTAGCAGCACTAACCACTAGCAGTACTAACTAGCTAAGCAGTACTAACTTTGTTCAAGCAACACTAACTTTGACTAGCAGTATTAATTCTACTTGAAGTAGTAATACCTAGCAGTATTAACTTTGAAATCATCTGGCAGTACTAACTCTGAACTAGCAGTACTAATCTTGTTCAGCAGTATTAATCTTCAACTGGCAGCATTAATCACAGAAGTACTAACCAGAAGTAGTAACTATGTTCTTCTAGCAGCATTAACTTTACTTGTGCTGTACTTGTGCAATTCTTCAATTCCCAACAATCTCCCCCTAACTTGACTTTTAGGAAGAGAAGTCAAGTTCTTCAGATCTGATTTTCAAGATGCTTTCAACACCTCACATTCAGTGGCCCAAATTTAGATCTAGTCCCAGACTTTGATTGATAGTTCTTCTCACCACAATTCTGTCCATTTCTGAATCCTTAGTACATACTAGCTTAGCTTTCAGCATCCCTTCAAGTTTCTGCTTGCTATGATCATATATTTTGTCAACTAGGTAGTATTCATGATAACATTTATCAATTGTAATCATGTACACACCATAGTTTTCAAAGAGTATCCAATGATCAATCTTTTTGAACACATACTCATGATGAAGATCTTTAATCCTATGCACCACCTTCTCTGGATCAAACATCATACATAAGTACTCCATTGCCACTTTGAGAAGATTTTCTTCAGTACCTTTCAACACAGGCTCATAGAGTTTCATTCCCACTTTGTACATTTCCTCTATGTCTGCTCTTGAACAACCTCTGATTACTCTCCCCCAGGTTGAATATGCTTCAAATGCACCACCAACTCTTTTAAGTCTGAAGAAATCCTTTCCATTATCTCTTAGAATGTCCCAAAAGATAATCTCTGGAGCCTTCATAGATATTGGAACAGCCTGTACAGGTTTTACTATAGTCATATACAGCCCCACATGCTCATCTGATTGCTCTTTGGACTGTTCTGGGTTCTGCACAGGTTCTGCTGAAGGTGTGACTGAAGGTTCTGCTTCAGTTTCTGCTCTTTCTTCCACTCTTGGCCTTTTAGACTACTTTTTTGGAAGCAATTGTCTTCACCCTCTTTGCAGATTTAATTTCTATACCAGCATTCTCTTGTTCTTCCTTCATTTCTTCAGCATTGTCCTTTGAAGGTGTGGTCTCCTCAGGGAATGGTTGTTGAATATTTAGGTTATACCTCTCCTTCATTCTTCTTTCAGCCTCTTCCCTTTGAGATGAGTCCCCTTGGAGTTTAGCCATTTCTTTCTTGTACAATTCCTCAACCTGACTGTATGCCATATTGGTAAACATTTCCCCTTTGACACCAATTGCACCTCTCAGGAAGTTAATCATTCTTCTTTTTTCCTGATTGGCCAAAAAGGTCTTAGAAGGTTGTCTTTTCTGCTTCATTACTGACATTCTTTGCTTAGACACTTTCACAGAGCTTTTCTTGGCTTCAGCTGCTGCTTTTAAACTTTCTTGATACTCTGAATTTAGTTTTCTGGCCATTATCTTTGCAAGCTCTCTATCTGTTTCTGTTTGAATCTGTTCCTCCTTTTCCATTTGCTCTTGAAGCTGCTTTGCCGATTCCTCATCCATTTCAATCTGACTCCTTTTCTTTGAAAGCAGTTCAATTTCAATAAGCTTTTCCTTTCCCTTTCCCTTTGTATCTTTCAAAATTGCTTTACTTGATTCTTTTCTTTTCTTTGATCCTCCTCCTTCATTAATGATCACTCCCTTGGCCTTTTGACTAGCCTTAGGAGTGTCATTCTTGGCTTTAACCAATGTCTCTGCAATCTCCAGTTCCTCTACAGAGAGCCCTGTTACGGCTTCTTCTGTTTCTGCAGCTTCTTTCGTTTCAGCAGCATTAACAGTTGCTGCTGCTTGAGCAACTTCTGTTTCTGCCTCTATTGCATCCTCTGTCTCCCCCTCAACTTCAACTCTCTTTTCAGCTGAACTTTCTTTTTCTGTTTCCCTTTCTTGCTTCTCCCCCTTGTTGGAAGCATCTTGAGCATTGTTCCTCTTCTTTAGTACAAACTGTTTTCTCCTCTTCTTTTGCAATAAACTTGTCACCATTTTCTTTAGCTTGGCAATCTGTACTTGTTGGGACAGAACTATGAGTTTAAGTTCTTCTATATCTTTGCCCTGTTTGAGTACATCCATGTTGATGTTTCCCATGGTTTCCATCAATTCATAATAGTTATATCTGTCCTCACCTTCTCCAGAAGTGTTACCCTCTTTTGATGGATCATTGGATCTTTTTGTAGTGGAAGTCTTCTGCCTAGCAGAAGCACTATCCACCCCCTTGGTTTCTTGGCACCTGGGACCTTTGGATGATTGCTCACCCAAAGTTGCCATGGGGAAGGTCTTATGTATTTTACCACTGACCTCCTCTGTGCTAGCAGGAGTAGTGGTAGCCTTAGCACCCATATGCTCAACCTCCACCTCAGTGAGCACCTCCTTGGGGTTGGGAGACACCCCTATGGTTTCCCTATGGATATTCTCTAAAGGAGAATTATCCCTTAGAGGGCTTAAAGGCTTAATGGGTGATGGTACAAGAAGGGAAGGAGCCTTCTTTACCTGTTTCCTTGTATAAGTTTAGGTAATTGGAGAAGTGGGCTTATTAAGTAGGGACTGTGGGATAGATATAGAGTGGGAAGGTTGGGATTGGCTAGCAGTGGGATGGTCTGAGGAGGGCTTTGACCCTGCTGCCATACCTTCATCAGTGTGGGATACCACCATCATTGTAGAGAACAATGGGGTGTCAACTCCTTCCGAGTCCCCAACAGATCTTCTCATGTTTGAGAAAACCTTGCCTTTAGGGGGTTTAGGTACATATACCCCATCAAAGTGAGGTATATCCGTCAATTCATTAGTGATAACTGCCTGTACAAACCTGGGATACATGAAGAAACTCTTCTTGTTGTCCAGGTTTGAGACAAGATCATTGAAGATCATCAGAGAAAAATTATATTTTCTAGCAGTAGATAAACAAACCAAAGCATATGCAATGGGACTGCTAAATTGGCTCCAGCCAGTAGTTTTCTTTGAAATACAGTGCATCAGGGTATGAACAAAGAATCTCCATTGGGATGAAAATTTAGCTTTGAAAAACTTGAAAATTCCCATTTGGCCTTCATACCCCATTCTTGTAAGAGTTGAGAATAATTCCTCATTAGGAATAGAGGTTATACCTGCAGCATCGTGTAGACGGAGACAGATGCGTATCACCTCTTCAGTAACTGTTAGGGGTTTTTCACACACCCTTGTCTTGATCATTTGGACACCATCTTCAGTAACGATGGTAGCATTGGCCCAAAATTGCCTTTGATGCTCTATGTAAATAGTTGGCGATACAGTGAGAGCAAGAGCAATGTGGCTTGACTTGAGAAAATCCACAATTTGGTGGAATCCATCGGCTTGTTTCGGCTTCTTTAGCATCGCAATCTCATTGTGCTCGTCAATGAAAGTCATGGATGCCATTGAACTTGAGTATGCTAGACTGAAACACTTGGTTCTTGTGAGAAAAGGTTAGAGAGCAAATGAATAGAAAGCAAAGAGTCGTTATGAACTTTTGGGCGGGTAAAAAGGGTATTTATACAATTCGGAACATAATCAGTATTAACACCTAGCAGTATTAACTAACTAGCAGTATTAACCACTAGCAGTATTAACTGAGAGCAGTATTAACTACTAGCAGTATTAACTAACTAGCAGTATTAACTACTAGCAGTATTAACTAACTAGTAGTATTAACTTACTAGCAGTATTAACTGAGAGCAGTAGTAACCACTAGCAGTATTAACTAACTAGCAGTATTAACTGTGCACTGGCAGTATTAAAACTGCACTGGGAGCATTAACTACACTTACTCTTTTTGCCACCATCCTTTTACTCATACTTTTTACTACTTTGTTCATTCCCTGATCCTTTTCTTTTTTATCCTACATGATCATCACTCCCTCTGGAGTATTACTAAATGCACCCTGAAACACTTAAACACACAAGTTAGTAGCATCATGCTCAATGAAATCTTCCAAAGTCAACTTACCTTTTAACTCATGCCCTGAGCATTTATTATACCTCCTTCTGAATCAAATGCAACATGTCCTCCATCAAATCTTTTGAAGAATTTGAAGGCAGTCCATGTTACTTGTTGTGTGCCAAGAGCAACCACTATCTGCATTCCAAATGCTCTTCCTCTTGAGCTTTTGGTTGCCCTGCACACTTGATAAATCAGTTAGTCTTGGAGGGAACCCAAGCCAAAGTGGTCTTGGGTTGTCCTTTCTCATTTATATAATATGTCAGTTTGGTCTGGATGAGTTGTTTAGGAATCTCATGGATGGAATACTTTGTCAAGATTATAGGCTTAGCAACATTACTACTAGAAGCAGCACCAACCTTGTTAGCAGTACTAACTTGGTTAGCAGTACTAACTGAGTTAGCAGCACTATTTCTGTTAACAGTACTATCTGAGATAGCAGTACTAACAGGTTTCTTTACTTTTGGAACCCAAACTTGAACAAGGTTGTTTGCTTTCTTTGTCTTTAAATTACTCCTTGGTTTATTTGGAGTATTTTTATTAGAATTAGCAAACTTGTTTTGAGCATGATACCTTTTAGGTGCTCTGTTCTCAGCCATATTATTACTTCTTTGATTCTAATAACCAAAAGAGTTTTGTGGTTGTCTTTGAAAAGTGACTCTTTGGTTAATAGGATTGAAATAACAGTATTTGGCAAGATGATTTAATTTGCCACAGATAAAACAAGGTTTTGGTCTATTGATTTTACTCAGTTCAACCCCTTGTTTTTGTGCCCACTAGTTATTCCAGTTTCTCTGATTTCCCCTTGGTTTATTATGTTTTTGGGGCTTAGATTTATTGCATGTACACTGTTTGCAAGGGACAGGATTCACAACTGTGGTCTGTTTATAATGGACCTTCCCAGACTTTCCCTCTGTCTTTTCTATGTCCTTAGATTTGACCCAAGTCTTTCCACATCCCTCATTGGTGATAATATGATTTTCTAGAGGAATCTCACCACTCACAGTGTTCTCCTTACTCTTATCATTAGAGTTCTCTTCTTCAGAGTCTGTTTCAACCACCACTTTGTCTAATGGATCTACCTTAGTGGCTTCATCACACAATTCCTTCCTATTCTTGGTCTCTAGCAAGTCTGATATAGGAAGGATGTAATTGCTGTTGTATGGTGGTGGTGTGGTGTTATAGCCTATTCCTCTTCTAAGTTTGTCATGGATTTGAGTTTGGAGCAAAGAGTCCATTTCTTTAGAAGCATTGGAAAATTTCTCAATATCCAGCTTGGCTTTCTCAAACTCACTCTTTATCTTCTCATTCTCCTCTTTGGATTTGGTCAGTTAAAGTTCTAGGTCACTCTTCTCCCACTTCCAGTAGTTTGTGTCATAGGAATGTTGAAGCTCATTGGCTTGAAAACTCTTAAGCTGCTCTTCAAACCTCTCAACAATCCTAACATAGTCTTTTATGTCCTTTTCTAATCTCTTCAGGTCATCACTCATTTTCTGGTTGTGATCCCTATACCTTTTAACAGTTTCAATACAGGATTTGGAACAAAGATTAGATGTGTTGGGAACTGAAGAAAAGCTTAAGTATGGTTAATGCTGCTGGTTCAAAGTTACTACTGCTAGAAGACTTCAAGGTTAATACTGCTGAGTATTACTACTGCTATTAGAATTAATACTTCTAGTCAAAGTTAGTGCTGCTTGAACAAAGTTAGTACTGCTTAGCTAGTTAGTACTGCTAGTAGTTAGTACTGCTAGTAGTTAGTGCTGCTGAGTAGTTAATGCTGCTAGAAGAGATTAATGCTGCTGAAGATTAATACTGCTTATAAGATGAAGATTCACATGAAAGGATAACAGCTGGATAATCTGAAGATATACATGGAAGCTTAGAGATATACATGGAAGATATACTGAATATATTTTTATTTCTTGTAATTATCTTTTGATTAGTATATGTATAGAATGTATAGATTAGAAAGATAATTTTTATTTTTTATTCATTCTGAGTTATAGAAAGAAATCAACCTCAAGGCATAGATCCTAATTCTAGAGAAGTAGAATTCGTTTTGAAAGAGTCTGTTCTTCAAGATTGAGGTTGAGTGTGTAATCTTGTGATTTCAATTATTCAATACAAGTTTACAGTTTGTTATTCATATTTACTGTGTGTGATTACTGTTTCATTGAATATCAAAGTGTTATTCCGCAAACTTCTTTGATATTGTTTCTGAGAATTAATTCTTGTTGAGAATTCGATCCTGACAAGTGGTATCAGAGTCTGATCTCTCAGAAACATCTATTCAGTCATCATGGAAAATCTTGCAGAATCAAACAGTACTATGGTCTCTAAAGTCCCAATGCTTAAACCCAGTGAGTTTGACATGTGGAAGATTAGAATCAGACAATACATTCTTCTCACTGACTACTCAATGTGGGATATCATTGAGAATGGTCCTTCTGAAGCTGGAAGGATAGGACCAGATGGGAAAAGACCTCCACCAAAGACAGATGGTGAGAGGAAGATAAGACAGATAGAGATGAAGGCCTTGAGCACTCTACTCTTGGCCATCCCCAATGAATATCAGCATCAATTTTGCAACTGCACTGATGCTCAGATTCTCTGGAATGCTCTAGAGAAAAGATTTGCTGGCACTAAGAGCATCAAAACAAATCAAAGAGATGTTCTAAAGCAGCAGTATGAGAACTTCACTTCCTCAAAGAATGAGTCTATGACTCAAACTTTTGATAGGTTCAACAAACTCATTGGTGAACTGGCTACTGTAGGAGTGAAGATGGAACAAGATGATATCAACAGAAAATTCCTCAGATCTCTTGGGGATGAATGGACTATTTACACTGTCTCATATAGGCAGAGTGACAATCTGGAAGAGAAGGAACTTGATGATCTATATAATGATCTGAGAGTCTTTGAAGCTGAGGTAGAATCCAAGAAGAAGCCCTCTGGTTATATCCACAATGCTGCACTCCTTTCAGCATCCACTGATACTACTGCCAACCCTGAAGCAGTTAGTACTGCCAGTGGAGTAAATTCAGAAAAAGGCACTGAAACTATTTTTGAAGCCTTTTTGTCCAGTCATAGCAACAATTCATTGATCAATGAGGATTTGGATCAACTTCACCCTGATGACCTGGAGGAGATGGATATTAAATGGCAGATGGCCATGTTATCCATGAGGGTGAAGAAGTTTATTAAAAGAACAGGAAGGAATAACTTCTCTCAAAGAAGAGAAGATGGAGCTGGTTTTGACAAGACTAAGGTGGAATGCTATAAGTGTCACCAGAAAGGACACTTTGCTAGAGAGTGCAGGAATGTTGTTCCAAACAACAACCACCAACAAGCTCAGAATGGAGGCTACAATCAGAACAAGAATCCTGCTCAAGCACTTGTTTCTCAACATGGAATGGGATTTGACTGGAGTGATCAAGCTGAAGAAGCCATTCAGAATCAAGGTCTTATGGCAGAAGTGTCTGATCTCCCCTCTGAGGTAATTTCTAATCTTTGCACTAAATCTTGTATAAACACTGTCAAAAGATACAGGGATCACAATCAAAGTATGTGTGATGACCTCAAAAGATTAGAAAAGGACAGAAGAGATTATGTGTTGATAGTAGAGAGATTTGAAGAGCAAATCAAAGGCTTTCAAGCTAATGAACTTCAACACTCCTATGACACAAACTATTGGAAGTGGGAAAAGAATGAGTTAGAGACCAAACTGACTAAGTCCTTGGAAGAGAATGATAGGCTGAAAGAGGAACTGTCTAGAGTTAAACTTGACATAGAAAAGTTTTCATATGCTTCAAAAGCAATGGATTCTATTCTAAAGGCTCAGATTCATGATAAGATGAAGCCTGGTATTGGATACAACAATACACCTCCTCCTTACAACAATAACTATATCTCTCCTACTTCAGACTTGTTAGAAACCAAGGAGAAAAAGGACTTATCTGAGGAAGCTTTTAAGATAGATCCTTTGGATAAGGTAGTAGTTAAGGATTTGACTGAGAAAGAAGCAAGTGAGAATAGGTATAATGATGTGAGTAAAGAGATCCCATTAGAAAACAACATTATCACCAATGAGGGATGTGGGAAAATCTGGGTCAAGTCCAAGGAGATAGAGAAGACCAAAGGAAAAGATAACAAGGTCCATTACAAACAAACCACGGTTGTGAATCCTGGATCTTGTAAACAATGTGCTTGCAGTAAAGCCAAGAGCCTAAATTCTGGTTTAAAAAGAGGAAATCAAAGAAACTGGAATAATCAATGGGCTCAGAAACAAGGAGTTGATCTGAATAAAATCAATAGACCAAAACCTTGTTTCATATGTGGCAAGTTAAATCACTTGGCCAAATATTGCTTCTTTAATCCTATTAATCAACAGATGAACTTTCAAAGATTTGTGCAAAAACCTGTTGGTTATAGGAAGGCTGGAAAGAAACATGTGATAAAGACACATGGTGAAAGTATAGGCCCCATGAAGGAAAAGACTTTAAAAGAAAATATTAAAATGTGGGTGCCTAGAAGCACTAAACCTGTTAATACTGCTGACAGGGTTAGTGCTGCTGGAGGTATTATTGCTGCTACCAGTGTTAGTACTGCCAAAAATATTAATGCTGCTAATACTGTTAGTACCTCTTCAAAGGTTAATACTGCCAACACAGTTACTGCTGCTAACACAGTTACTACTTCTAACAAGGTTAGTACTTCTAAGCATGCAAGTGCTGCTAAGGCAGTTAATACTTCTAAAACCAGTACTACTTCTAGCAAAAATGTTTCCAAGCCTATTATAGTGCAAAGTACTCCAAGAATGAGGAGTTAAAGTTCAAAAATCTTGTCAAGAAAGAATGCAAGTATTTTGATGAGAAAGGGGTACCCAAGACCACTTTGGCTTGGGTTCCTAATTCATACTAACTGATTTATTTTATGCGCAGGGCAATCAACAGCTCAAGGGAAAGAGCATATGGCATGTTGATAGTGGTTGCTCTAGGCACATGACAGGCAACATGTCATGCCTTCAGGATTTCAAGCATATCAATGGAGGACATGTTGCATTTGGAGATAATCTTACTGGTGGTAAGATAAGTGGAAAAGGAAATGTCACCAAAGGTAAGATGACATTTGAGGATGTCTACTATGTTGATCAGTTGAAATACAACCTGTTAAGTGTATCACAGGTTTGTGACAAACAACATAGTATATTATTTACAAATACTGAATGTATGATCTTTGCTCCAGGGTTCAAGGTAGTTGATGAAAGCATGATACTACTTAGAACTCCAAGAAAGGACAATGTTTATTGTCTAGATATGGACAATGTTGATAGTGATTCATCTCTAAAGTGTCTTGTTTCAAAAGCTTCTGTAGATGAATCCTCTCTTTGGCACAGAAGGATGTGTCACATGAATTTTAAGACTATGAACAAACTTGTTAAAAACAACCTTGTAAGAGGTTTACCATCTAAAGTCTTTTCATGTGATGATCATTGTGTTGCTTGCCTTAAAGGCAAACAGCATAAAACTTCTCATAAGACCAAAGAGATAAACTCAATTTCTTCTTGTCTCCAGTTATTGCATATGGATCTGTTTGGTCCTACAAATGTTATGAGTATTGGCAAGAAATCTTACTGCTTGGTTATTGTTGATGATTACTCAAGATTTACTTGGGTATATTTGCTAAGGACTAAGGATGAGACAAGTGGACTGATCAAATCCTTTATCCTAAGAATTGAAAACCAAACTAATCAAAAAGTAAAAATCATTAGATCAGACAATGGAACTGAATTTAAAAATCTTGATCTAAACACCTTTTGTGAAGAAAAAGGTATTGAGATACAATTTAGTGCCCCTAGGACTCCTCAACAGAATGGAGTTGCTGAGAGGAGAAATAGGACACTAATAGAGGCTGCTAGATCTCTGTTGGTTGATTCAAAACTGCCTATTACCTTCTGGGCTGAAGCAGTTAATACTGCTTGTTATGTCCAAAACAGAGTTCTAGTGGTCAAGCCTAAGAACAAGATACCATATGAGTTTTTAAATAAAAGAAAACCCTTTATTGGCTTTTTCAAACCTTTTGGGTGTCCTTGTACAATTCTCAATACCAAAACTCACTTAGGTAAGTTTGAT
The DNA here is from genome assembly GCA_023525745.1 of Arctium lappa. Lineage (NCBI taxonomy): Eukaryota > Viridiplantae > Streptophyta > Magnoliopsida > Asterales > Asteraceae > Arctium > Arctium lappa. The sequence continues at coordinate 49,463,870 of CM042057.1, forward strand.
AGCAAGACAGATGATGGATTTCTTGTAGGGTATTCATCTCAGAGTAAGGCCTACAGAGTTTTTAACTCATCTTCCAGAATAATTGAAGAAAGTGACAATGTCAAATGCAATGAGAACACACCAAATCCTATTGGGTCTGGTCCTCAGTGGCTATTTGACATTGATTCACTAACTAACTCTTTTGGTTTCAGTAGTGATGATTATGCAGGTTCAGGATGTGGAGGATCAGGGACTACACAAGTCCAAGAAAGTATATCTAAATCTGTGATCTTTCTCATACCCACAGTGGATTCTGTTGAAGATTGTGACAAGAAACCATCTGCTGGATCAAGTCAGAGTGAAGAAGAAAGTAGAGATGAGGAGACTCAAGAAAAAGAATCAGAAGTAGCTGCTGAAAACACTTCAGTTGAGTTGAATGACTCTAATCTAGAAGTAGGACTTACTGAAGAACCTAGTCATAACACCAGAGTTCAAAAGAATCATCCTCCACAGCTGGTAATAGGAGACATATCTTCTCCTATGATGACTAGACAACAAAGCAGGCTTCAAGATATGCAAGATCAACAACATACAGTGCTTTCTTGTTTTCTATCCCAGCTTGAGCCCAAAAAGGCACATGATGCTATGAAAGAATCCAGTTGGATCGAAGCAATGCAAGAAGAACTGTTGAAGTTCAAGCTACAAGATGTATGGGATCTAGTAGACCTTCCTAAAGGTCACAGAGCAATTGGCACAAAGTGGATTTTCAGGAACAAGAGAGATGAAAGAGGTATTGTCATAAGGAACAAAGCAAGGCTGGTGGCTCAAGGGTATACTCAAGAAGAGGGAATAGATTATGAAGAAGTTTTTGCACCTGTGGCTAGGATAGAAGCAATCAGATTATTCCTAGCTTATGCTTCTTACATGAAATTCAAAGTCTATCAAATGGATGTAAAAAGTGCATTTCTCTATGGCTCAATTGAAGAAGAGGTATACGTCTGTCAACCACCAGGGTTTGAAAACCCAAGCTATCCAGACAGGGTATACAAATTGAAGAAAGCTCTTTATGGACTGCATCAAGCTCCAAGAGCATGGTATGACACTCTGTCATCCTATCTCTTAGAAAATGGTTTTGAAAGAGGATTCATTGATAAGACTCTATTTATCAAGAGAAAGAAGAAGGATATCTTGCTGGTCCAAATCTATGTTGATGATATTATATTTGGATCCACAAGAGACAGCATGTGCAAGGAGTTTGAGGAACTAATGCATCTAAGATTCAAAATGAGTTCCATGGGGGAACTTACTTTTTTCCTTGGACTCCAAGTCCAACAGAAGTCAGATGGAATTTTCATCTGTCAGTCCAAGTATGTGCAGGACATTCTAACCAAGTTTGGTTTCTCAGATTCAAAACCTGCCAGCACACCTATGGAGACACACAAGCAGATAACAGCAGATCTTGAGGGGGAGGATATGGATGTGCATCATTATAGATCCATGATTGGCTCTCTCATGTATCTCACAGCATCAAGGCCAGATATAATGTTTCCAGTCTGTGTATGTGCAAGATTCCAAGTTAGGCCAAAGCAATCTCACTTTCAAGCTGTTAAGAGGATATTCAGATATCTCAAAGGGCAACCCAGATTGGGACTTTGGTATCCTCATGACTCACCCTTTGACCTAATAGCATACTCAGACAGTGATCTAGGTGGGGCAAACTTGGATAGAAAATCTACTTCTGGAGGATGTCAGTTTTTGGGTGCAAGACTAGTGTCATGGCAGTGCAAGAAACAAACCACAGTGTCCACATCTACAACAGAGGCAGAGTACATAGCAGCTGCAAGTTGTTGTTCTCAAGTCTTATGGATGCAGAATCAAATGTTGGACTATGGGGTAACCTTTCTACACACTCCCATCTTTATTGATAATAGCAGTGCTATCAGCATTGTGAATAATAATCCTGTCAAGCACTCTAAAACAAAGCACATTGAGATCAGGTATCACTTCATAAGAGACTGTAATGAAAAGAAACTTATTCAAGTTGTAAAAGTTCATACTGACAACCAGTTTGCTGATCTATTCACCAAAGCTTTTGATGTGGGTAGATTCACTTTCTTGGTAACAAGTGTGGGAATGATCAACTCTGAATAAGCATCTTCTCAAAAAGTGGTTAAAAACCTGAATATTATGGATTCTTGGTGTTACTAATCTTCCTTTGCAGGGCATACATAGCAGTACTCAATTCAGCTCAAGTTTCAAAGAGTAAGTGTAGTTAATATTGCTCGTAGTTAATACTGCTAGTGGTTAATACTGCTAGTTAGTTAATACTGCTAGTAGTTAATACTGCTAGTAGTTAATACTGCTCGCAGTTAATACTGCTCGCAGTTAATACTGCTAGTGGTTAATACTGCTAGTTAGTTAATACTGCTAGTGGTTAATACTGCTAGTTAGTCAATACTGCTAGTAGTTAATACTGCTAGTAGTTAATACTTCTTGCAGTTAATACTGCTAGTGGTTAATACTGCTAGTTAGTTAATACTGCTAGTAGTTAGTGCTGCTAGTAGTTAATACTGCTCGCAGTTAATACTGCTTGACCGTTAATACTGCTCTAGGTTAATACTGCTTATGTCCCGAACACTATAAATACCCTTTGCCCGCCTAAAATTTCATAACGACTCTTTGCATACTGTTCTCTTGCGCTCTAAACCCTTTCTCTCTCAAGTTCAAAGTTTTTAGGCAAGATTTTCGCAAAGATCAAGGGCATCCATGGCATTCATCGATGAACACAATGAGATCGCGATGCTACAAAAGCCAAAGCAAGCTGCAGGATTTCACCAGATTGTGGATTTCCTCAAGTCAAGCCATATTGCCCATGCTCTTACTGTATCACCTACAATCTATATCGAGCATCAAAGGCAATTCTGGGCAAATGCCACCATTGTTGCTGAGAATGGTGTGCAAATGATCAAGACAAGGGTGTGTGACAAACCCTTGACAGTTACTGAAGAAGTTATTCGCACCAGTCTACGTCTAGACGATGCCTCTGGTATAACTTCTATCCCACATGATGAAATGTTCTCTTCTCTTGCAAGAATGGGGTATGGAGGCCCATTGGGTGTTTTTAAGTTTTCAAAAGCTAAATTCTCACCCCAATGGCGTTTTCTTGTTCATACCTTGATGCATTGCATCTCTAAAAAGACTACTTGATGGAGTGAGTTCAGCAGTCCCATTGCTTATGCTTTGGTCTGTTTGGCCACTGCCAGAAGGTACAATTTTTCACAAATGATTTTCAGTGATCTTGTCTCAAACATGGGAAACAAAAAGAGTTTCTTTATGTACACCAGGTTTGTCCAAGAAGTTATTACTCATGAATTGACGGATATACCTCATCCTGTTGGGGTATATGTACCTAAACCCCCCAAAGGCATGGTTTTCTCAAACATGAGAAGATCTGCTGGGGACTCGGAAGGAGTTGACACCCCATTGTTCCCTACAATGATGGTGGTGTCCCAAACCAATGAAGGTATGGCAGCAGGGTCAAGGCCCCCATTAGACCGTCCTACTGCTAGCCAATCCCGACCTTCCCACTCTAAATCTATCCCCCAGTCCCTTCTTGAAAAACCAACCTCTCCTATCATACAAACTTACAAGAGGAAACAGGTAAAGAAGGCTCCTTCCCTTCTTGTACCATCATCCCCCAAGCCTTTAAGCCCTCTAAGGGAGAATTCTCCTTTAGGGAATATCCATAGGGAAACAAAAGGGGTGTCTCCCAACCCCAAGGAGGTGCTCTCTGAGGAGGAGGAAGAGCATATGGGTAATGAGGCTGCCACTACTCCTGCTAGCACAGAGGAGGAAAGTGGTAACATCAATAAGACCTCTCCCATGGCAACTTTGAATGAGCAATCATTCAAAGGTCGCAGGTGCCAAGAAACCACGGGGGTGGACAGTGCTTCTGCTAGGCAGAAGACATCCACTAATAAAAGATCCCATGATCCTTCAATAGGGGGTAACACTCCTAGAGAAGGTGAGGACAGATATGACTATGATGAATTGATGGAGACAATGGGTAACATCAACCTGGATGTCATCAAACAAGGCAAAGAGATAGAAGAGATGAAGCTGGTGATCCTGTCACAACAAGTCCAGATTACTAAATTGAAGAAGATGGTGACCAGGCTTGTACAGAGGAAGAAGAGGAAGCAGTTTGTCTTAAAGAAGAGGTCAACTAATAAAGATGCTTCCAACAAGGGGGAGAAAGAGGCAGAAACAGAGAAAGAAAGTACACCTGAGAGGCCATTTAAGGTTGAGGGGGAGGAAGAGGAAGAAAAAGAAACAGAATTTGCTGCAGCAGTAGAAACTGTTAATACTGCTGAAACAGCAGTAACAGAAGCAGCAGTAACAGGGCTTTCTGTAGAAGAATTGGAGATAGCAGAAACTCTGGTAAAAGCAAAGAATGACACTCCTAAGGCTACTCAAAAGGCCAAAGGAGTGGTCATCAATGAAGGAGAACCTCAAAAGAAGAGAATGAAGGAGGATTTAAAAGGAAAAGGAAAGATGGTTGAACCTGAACAACCTTCAAAGAAAAGGAATCAGATTGAAATGGATGAGGAGATGGCAAAGCAGCTTCAAGAGCAAATGGAAAAAGAGGAGCAAATTCAAACAGAAACAGATAGAGAGCTTGCAAGGATAATGGCCAGAAAACTCAATGCAGAATATCAAGAAAGTTTAAAAGCAGAATCTGAAGCCAAGAAAAGCTCTATGAAAGTGTCTAAGCAGAAAATGCCAGTGATGAAGCAGAAAAGACAACCTTCCAAGACCTTTTTGGCCAATCAGGAAAGAAGAAAAATGATAAATTTCCTGAAAGGTGCAATTGGTGTTAAGGGGGAGATGTTCATCAACATGGCATACAGTCAAGTTGAGGAGCTCTACAGGAAGGAAATGGCAAAACTCCAAGGGGATTCCTCTCAAAGGGAAGAATCAGAAAGAAGGATGAAAGAGAGACATGATCTCAACATCCAACAACCATTCCCTGAGGAAACCACACCCTCAAAAGAAGAAGCAGAAGAGAAGAAGGAAGAACCTGAAAGTGTTGGTATAGAAGCCAAGTCTGGAAAGAGAGTGAAGTCAATTGCTTCCAAAAGGCAGTTGAAAAAGCCAAGGGTGGAAGAAACTGAAAAGGAAGCAGAACCTTCAGTCACATCTCCAATAGATCCAGTGCAAAGTCCAGAGCAGGTCACTAAGCAAACTGATGAGAGTATGGATCCGTACATGACAATAGTGGAACCTTTGAAGGCTATTCCAATCTCTATGCAAGCTCCAGAGATCATATTTTGGGATATTCTAAGAGACAGTGGAAAGACTTTCTTCAGAATCAAGAGAGCTGATGGTTCTTTTGAAGCTTATTCAACATGGGGGAGAGTTATCAGAAGTTGTTCAAGAGCTGATATGGAAGAACTATACAAAGTGGGAATGAAACTTTATGAACCTGTGTTGAAAGGTTCTGAAGAGAATCTTCTCAAAGTAACATTGGAATACTTGTGCATGATGTTTGATCCAGAAAGAGTGAACTATAGGATTAAAGATCATAAGCATGAGTTCATATTCAAGAAGATTGACAAATGGATATTGTTTGAAAACTGTGGAGTATACATGATTACTATTGACAATTGTTATCATGAATACTACCTGGTGGACAAAATATATGAGCATAGCAAGGAGAAGCTAGAAGAGATGCTTAAAGCTACACTGGTACGTACAAAGGATTCAGAGATGGCAAAGATTGTGGTGAGAAGAACTGTTAATCAAAGTTTGGGCCTAGATCCAAATTTGGGAAATTGAACCTGAGGTGTTGAAAGCATCTTGAAGAGCATCTGAAGAACTTGACTTCTTTTCCTAAAAGTCAAGTTAGGGGGAGATTGTTGGGAACTGAAGAAAAACTTAAGTATGGTTAATGCTGCTGGTTCAAAGTTACTACTGCTAGAAGACTTCAAGGTTAATACTGCTGAGTATTACTACTGCTAGTAGAATTAATACTGCTAGTCAAAGTTAGTGCTGCTTGAACAAAGTTAGTACTGCTTAGCTAGTTAGTACTGCTAGTAGTTAGTGCTGCTGAGTAGTTAATGCTGCTAGAAGAGATTAATGCTGATGAAGATTAATACTGCTTATAAGATGAAGATTCGCATGAAAGGATAACAGCTGGATAATCTGAAGATATACATGGAAGCTTAGAGATATACATGGAAGATATACTGAAGATATTTTTATTTCTTGTAATTATCTTTTGATTAGTATATGTATAGAATGTATAGAATAGAAAGATAATTTTTATTTTTTATTCATTCTGAGTTATAGAGAGAAATCAACCTCAAGGCATAGATCCTAATTCTAGAGAAGTAGAATTCATCTTGAAAGAGTCTGTTCTTCAAGATTGAGGTTGAGTGTGTAATCTTGTGATTTCAATTATTCAATACAAGTTTACAGTTTGTTATTCATATTTACTCTGTGTGATTACTGTTTCATTGAATATCAAAGTGTTATTCCGCAAACTTCTTTGATATTGTTTCTGAGAATTAATTCTTGTTGAGAATTCGATCCTGACAAGATGTTACCTCTGTAGGAATTTCTGAGCTTGAAGACTCTGAACCTTTAGCCATGATGATGTGATTTTGAATGTAGGTTTCTGAGAATACTCGCTCTGATACCACTTGTCAGGATCAAAGTCTCAACAAGAATTATAAATACTCAGAAACAATATCAAAGAAGTTTGCGAAATAACACTTTGATATTTAATGAAACAGTAAACAAACAGTAAATCTGATAAACAACTTGTAAACTTGTATTGAATGTTTGAAGTTACAAGATTACACACACAACCTCAATCTTGAAGAACAAGCTCTTTCAAGACGAATTCTACTTCTCTAAAATTAGGAACTATGCCTTGAGGTTGATACTCTCTAAAACCAAAAACTTAGAATTATTCTCACAAAAATTACTTAGCTATTCTAAACAAATCTGTACATATATTGAAGAATAAAAGATAATTACTAAACATAAAAAGATCTTCAAAATAATCTTCATAATTATCTTCATGCTTTCCATGTTTATCTCCAGACGCAATCTCTTCAACATTATCTTAAAATTATCTCAGAAGCAGCATTAATCACCTTGGAAGCATTAACTGAGTCTTGGCAGTATTAACTACTAAGCAGCACTAACCACTAGCAGTACTAACTAGCTAAGCAGTACTAACTTTGTTCAAGCAGCACTAACTTTGACTAGCAATATTAATTCTACTAGAAATAGTAATACCTAGCAGTATTAACTTTGAAATCCTCTGACAGTACTAACATTGAACTAGCGGTACTAATCTTGTTCAGCAGTATTAATCTTCAACTGGCAGCATTAATCACAGAAGTACTAACCAGAAGTAGTAACTATGTTCTTCTAGCAGCATTAACTTTACTTGTGTTGTACTTGTGCAATTCTTCAATTACCAACAAAACTAATACGAATTCAATCAATTTCTATTTCAACCAATTTCGATTACAACAGACTCTTAAATATTTCTCTCTCTAACACATACACGCATCTAACTTTCTCCTAGTCATATGAGTCTACAAACAGAAAACAACACTTATAACCAAAAACTCTTACAACACTAAAACACTGACAACATTGACTAACATTGATTTTGACTTTATTACAAAGACTTGACTTAGCTTGAGAGTTGACTTGAGCTCTTTGACTTGACTTTTATCTTCATTCTTCATGATCTTGTATCCAACATATATTTATGCACTAACAATCTCCCCTTTTGGATTCAAGATCTTCTTCCAAAAAGATTTGCAATACAATCTCCCCCATGTAGATTTCTTTCAACAAGTTTAATCTCCCCCTTTGATTTAGAAATGAATCATCTCCTCCTTTCGGATAAGCAAAACTATCTTTCATCAATGTCCCCAAAGCTTGTAAGTATGCTCTTCAATAATCTTTAACAATATCCCCCAAACTTTGTAGAAACCTCTTTCAGACCTCAGAAAGAAATTATCTTCAGACTCAGCTCACTTTTCTTCATCAAACAATTTTCAAAGAAAATTTCAGTATCTTCAGCAAACATTCCAAATTCTTTGAACTTTCTCATTCCGAACTATGCAATCTTCACATAACATTCATTCTTTGACAAAATCATGCAACAAACTTTCTTCAAATTTTACATTTCTTCTCGAAACATCATTTCCTGAAGTTAGCTTCTCCAATAACTGTTTTTCATTTCTTGACTGTCTCCCCATAATTTTTACAAACTCTTCTTCATCCAACATTTCTTGAAAATGATTTCTCCCTCTTTTTGATGATGTATAGCATAGAAATCATCAAAACTTCACCAAGAAATGTCATTAAACTTTTTTGACCATTGATTTTGATCTCTGAGCCTTTTATCATCTGTCGATTCATAAAGTATTCATCTGAATCTTTTCAAATTCAGACAAATTAGAGTGTAACACTTGAATCAACCAATGAATCAGTTAATAATGTCTATCAGTAGCACAAAGCCACTGTGTGTAACACATACACATTAGAAAGGAGCTTTTTGATGTTCACTCCCCCAGGTCTTCCATTCAATCATCGATTAACACAAGTTTATTCTATGAACGTTTAGACAGAAAAATGAATTTCCTGTGTGTACGTGCTTGTGTATGAAAGAATTAAGCATGATGATTGTTTTTTATCAGGCTCAAAATTGTGTAAACCATTGAGACAACAACAGTTAAACACAGACTCAATTGTGCATGATCGAAGTGCGAAGGTGGGGCAGACTTACTTCTTTTTCAATATCCAGATTTTCCAAATAAAAGTCAGATAATATATGTGTTGCATCCCTTTGAAATATTGAAACATTTTCTTTTTGAGAAGAAAATGAGTAGCTGGTGGGGTTTGTATCAAGAGTTGGCATGGGATAGTTGCTTGTTTCAATAATGTTCATGAAGAATTGTAAAACACTAGAAATGTGGCTGCCCGGCTCAAAAAAAGTTGGTGCAGAGTCTAATATTATTTTACTCTGTTCTCACACACTCTTTCTTTTTAAACATTGAGCTCGCTTCTAACCAAACTCTCATTTCCATTTTACCTCATCACACAACCCACACTCAGTTATTTTGACTCCTCACACATTCGATCACTCAAGGATTAACTTCTTGGGTAGGAAATACTAGTTAACGTGAATCCATAAAAGTTTCAATGAAGTCCTTACACAATGAAACCATGTAGTCCTATAAGAACATGTTGCCCAACAATTTGTTTGGCAATTAATCACAAAATACCATAGTCAATGTATGTATGCGTCACATTATCAATGTGTGAGCTTTTGAACATTTAAGATTTCTCAAAACAATGAAATTGAATAAATGAAACAAAGTCAAATGAAGTGTTTTGAGAATCTGACAATGATATAATCATATCAGTCAAAAAATGATTTAGCAATTAAGATTTAGGTCAGCAAAAATTGAATATTGTCTATACAAACCAAGATATAGACAAGTCTTGAAAGAACGTTTCGAAATGAAATCACGCTCAAACTTTGAATCACAAGCGGGGTGTATCACCATCGAAAAATTTTATTCAATTTGAGACATGGTGATAACATATTCAACAAAAATTAAACCGGTGTGTGTGAATACTTGAAAGTATATAGAAAAGATAAAACACAAGTATTTATCTTTGGAAACACACGGTTTATATGTCAATTAAAGCACAATAATCATGAAAACATTTAAAATCACACTTCTATATTCATGAAATCTTTTTAAGAATCAGAAGTGGTTTGAACATTTAAGAACATGTTTTCATATCTGAAAGTTGTCCTTCTTTCAGACACGTATGAGATTAAGATTAGAAATAAATATTTTTGCTCAGTCTTAAATCTCATTAAGTCAGCTCTAAGTCATATATGATATGATCGTGTAAGCTTTCTCTCAATTCTGCAAAAATCAAAAATCATCAAAGTACAAAGCTTTATTCACAACATTTATTGAAAACTAAATGACATAAAGCATTAAACTTTGAATGTACGAGTTCTGATGAGATGTAATCAGAAGTCATATTCAGTACTCCTTATCTCTTACTCCCCCTGCGATTATGCATCAGAAAATATATCAGTGATACACATATGCAAAAATATAAACTCCCCCTCAAATGTATGTAGATCATCTTTTCATCTTCTCATACACCCCCTAAGATCACCACGGAATAGAACAGGAGGCTTCACATTAGACCCAATAGACAGTGCTTCTCTTGAAGTCATCCTGTTTCAAAAATATGCAATAAGAAACTTGAAACTGACCGTTATTCCAATAGAAATCACAAGAATATTGAATAACACTGAAATGAACTAAACAAAAGAATTTCTAAAATTCACTAAGTCTAGAATTCGCAGGATACACTTATAAGTACAAAGAATTCGCAAGGTACATTAGAATCACAAAGAATTCGTAGAATTCACTTAAAACACAAGGAATTCGCAAGATTTGAATTAGAAATTCGCAAGATAAAAGAAACAAACAGAATTCGCAAGAAAGAATGTGATAGAATTCTCAAGACAGAGACTTACGAATCCTACACTTAAAAAAATTTCAAAACTTTTCGTAAAATACTAAGAATTCGTAGAATACTCTGCTGCGAATTCTTGATACGAATTATGTCCTTGATAAAAAAAATCTAGAAAAACTGCGAATTATGAGCAATTCGCAAAACAGAGTAATGCGAATTCTTAGAATTCTCAACACTCAGTAATGCGAATTCTGGACAATTCGCAATAAAGACAATCACGAATTCTGAACTTAAACTTTTTTGAATTACACCTCTATGAATTCTACAAAATTCTCAAAGAAACCCAATTACGAATTCTATGCTTTTCGCAATACAGTGTACTGCGAATTTTGTCCTTAAGAATTTTCAGAAATAACAATGCGAATTCTGATGATCTCAACGAATTCTTCAAGACCTTTTACGAATTCTTCAATATTTACGAATTCCTGACACTCTGCGAGTTCTTGAATTGAGTCTTGCGAGTTCTTGAGCAAGTCTGCGAGTTCTTAAGTTTTTCGAAGAAACACACCTCTGAATCGACTAAAGACCCACCCAGACCTCAATTTTCGATCTGAAACTTTGACAGATTGATCACTTATACACCTAGAACAAAATCCTATCAAAGAATTTCAACAAAAATCGACAATCTATACAATTTGATCCATTACAGTGTACGACGAACTCATGAAACTCAAACTTGACAGATTTCGAAAATCCATGAAAATTACAGTGCTATTGACTAATCAAACTATACAAACTCGTTCTAGTACATTAAACAAACTCATTTCAATCTATTACAAACTCTAAAACATACAAACACTCAAAATCGAATCTGGACTTCAATGAAACAGTGTCCACAACATTTTCTTGAGTTGAGCTCAATCTGGATCTGCTCTGATACCAATTGTGTGTCCCTGATTCAAGTTTCTAATTACAAACAGTCAAACAATACAAGATGATTAAACTACCTGTTTCAATTCAATTTCTCAAATCAAATGATTACAATCTGTTTTTCTCTTTCTCTCTCTAGAACAATATTTTTCTCACTCTACAACTCTCTCAGAATTCGTATAAAACTCTTCAAGTCATCTATCTCTTACAACACGAAAACAAAACTATTTAAACTAGCCACAAGTCTAACAAGACAAAACTAAACTAACAAACTAATACTTTGATTTTTATTATAATTGACTTTGACTTTGCTTGAGAGTTGACTTTCAGCTTTGACCTTCTTGAATTTTTGACTTCTGGTCTTCATGATCTTGTATCCAACATAAACATGCTCTAACATCATGAACAAACCTTAAGTGCAGATATCTTTCAGATTAAAAATAAAGAAATGAAGAAAAATAACAATAACGAAAACTTTAGTAGGTAATCACTGATTAAGTCTTGAGATTTAACATACCAAGTTTTGAAACAAGAAAATTAAATCTCTTCTCGTCAAAAGGCTTGGTAAATAAATCTTCAAGTTGGTAATCAGTGTTTACAAAATAAAGTTCGATTGTACCTATTTCGACATTATCCTTAATAAAGTGATATCGGACATCTATGTGTTTGGTCTTCATATGTTGAACAAGATTCGAAAATATAGCAATGGCGCTCTTCGAATCACAGTAAATCGGGATCTTGTTGTATTGAAAGCCATAATCTCGGAGTTGTATTCTCATCCACAACACTTGAGAACAACAGGTCGCCACAGCGACATACTCTGCCTCAGTTGTTGATGTGGAAACACAGAGTTGTTTCTTTGAGGCCCAACTCACGAGTTTATCGCCTAAAAATTGTATGTGACCCGACGTACTTTTCCTGTCAAGCATACAACCTGCATGGTCTGCATCTGAATATGCTGTCAGTTCAAAACCTCTATCCTTAGGATACGACAGACCAAGATCTGCAATGCCCTTTAGATATCTAAATTTTTTTTGACCGCAGACAAATGGGATTCTTTTGGATTAGCCTGATATCGAGCACATAGACATGTAGAGAACATTATATCTGGCCTACTAGAAGTTAAATACATCAAAGAACCAATCATCCCTCTGTAGGTTCTAACATCGACAACTTTTCCTGAAGGATCAGTGCCAATCTTAGTTCCAGGTGCCATCGGGGTTCCAATAGGTGTACAATTTTCCATTTTGAATTTTCTAAGAATATCGAAAATGTACTTTGATTGATTAATAAAAATCCCCGTTGAAATTTTTTTGACTTGTAATCCGAGAAAGAAATTCATCTCTCCCATCATACTCATCTAAAATCTTGACACCATGAGGTTACAAAAATTCTTACAGTATTTTGGATTTGTTGAGCCAAATATAATGTTGTTGGATGTATATTGTATTCAAGATTAAAATAGAGGGTCTTGTTTGTAAATGTTGTATAGTCAAGGTTTTGAGTTGTAAAGGCAACAAAGTTTGACTTTGTATAAATAGGTTGTCTTGTTTGTAATTCAGTAGACATGCATATACACACATAGATACGAAATCAGAATAGTGGTAAGATTCACACATATTGAACACACATAAACGTGAGATCTGTGACTAAGTGTTAGATCTGTGACTATTGTAACTCTCGTCATTAGATCAATAAACATGTTTTGTGTCAATCTCTGATGAATATATGCTAGTAATTGGGATCACATTTGGTATCAGAGTTGTGGATTCAACAATTTGAGATACTTTTTAGAGTTCGTTTTCTGTTTAGAGTTTCTTGAGCGGATTTTTGTAAAAAAATGAGTTTTTTTATTGAATTTTTGGTTGATTAGTGGTCGAAAAATGTTTTAGAACGTTTGTATGTGATTGAATTTCAAAGAAAAATCATTTTTGATATTCGATTTGATATTTTTAGTAAGTTATGTTCGAACGATGTATTTTCTCTATTTGATTGAGATTTTCTGTGTTTAAGTGTGAATTAGAGTCTGTTATTGAATTGGATTGATCTACTAACTAATCTGTTCATTATTGTGAAGATATAGCATCTGATTAGAAGAATTCGATAGATTTTTGGACTAAATTTCATATTTTCGAACTGTGAACTCAAGAACTCGCAAGATCTGTGTAATTCGTACGAAGAACTCGCAGATCTCAGAATTCGCAGATAGAATTTGCATATTGTCTATCTAAATTCTTTATTTCACAGATAGAATTTGCATATTGTCTATCTAAATTCTTGAAGTAAAGAATTCGCATCACAGTGGCATACGAATTGTTGTAGAATTCGCATAGATTTTATCGAAAAATCATCTAAGTATGGATTTCGTATAAAGCAAGAATTCGCATAAGAGTGTTAATCGAAAAGTGATTCTTTAAAGATTTTAAGGCAAAAATTCGCAAACAGTCGAATACAAATCGACATAATTCGCACCTAGTTGTGTACGAATTCTGAAGAATTCGCAAGTGAGTCTTGAACGAAAAGTAAGAATTCGCAGAGTCTTTCCAAGATCTTTTCTAAGTTCAGAATTCATACGAGGTACGAAAAGTTGGTGAATTTCTCAAAAAATTTCTAAGGAAAGACTTTGTATCTTCGTGTAATACGAATTTTGCTTGCTAATAGTTGCTTTGCGAAAAGTTTTACATGAAAATGTTTCTAAGGATAGAATTTGCATAAGAGAGACGTGCGAATTGTGAAGAACTCGCAGAATGTTTCATACGAATTCTTAAGGATTCGCATATAAGCTCATGTGAATTGCTTGATTTTTGTTGTCTCTTACGTGCGAATTCCTGACTTGTGCGAATTGTTAGCTTGCTTCTACGAATTCCAAGTGTTATACAAATTCTATTGATTTTTTGTATGTGAATTTCTCTTTGATAGTGGTGCATGCGAATTCTGGACATAAGGTTTTTAGAAATTTCAGTTTCTGAACATTTTTCAACTCTTGATCAAATTGTTGAATTAAAAGATCATTACTAGCTTATTTCTTTGTATGCAGATATTCTCATCATGTCTAAAGAATTACTTTCCATGGGTTCCCAATCCAAACCTCCGGTGTTGTCTATCAGAGAGTATTCTCAGTGGAAGAGGAGGATGATTCAGTTCTTAAATCAAAAGAACCGTGACTATATGAAATCCATCACTGACGGACCAATTCAAGCTCTTGTAACAGTACCAATACTTCTCCTGAGATTCCCGTTAGATATGTGCCAAAGCCATATCAGTACTACAGCGAGAGGGAGAAGGAACTTCACAAGATAGATGAGAAGGCTCTTATCTATCTCACTATGGCCATTCCCAATGATATCCACAACAGAGTAGATAGTCGAGAATCAACAAAGGCCATGTGGGATGAGCTGGAAAGGCAGTTCCAAGGTACTGAGCGGTCAATTCAAGCCAAATTGAACCAGAGCATCAATGCTTATGAACGATTTCATGACAAGGAAGGGGAAGCTCTGTTGGACACCTATACAAGGTTTAATGTGATATTAAACGACTTGAGGAGAAACGGGATGAACAAATCCGTGTCTGAGATCAACTACAAGTTCATCAAGAACAATAATCCAGAGTGGAAGAGTTATGCCATAAACATACAGATGACCAA
Organism: Arctium lappa; assembly: GCA_023525745.1. Classification (NCBI taxonomy): domain Eukaryota; kingdom Viridiplantae; phylum Streptophyta; class Magnoliopsida; order Asterales; family Asteraceae; genus Arctium; species Arctium lappa. Next base: position 49,478,964 of record CM042057.1, read on the forward strand.
AGACATGGCACTAAAGGACGTGAATGACATCTTCACTACACTTGCTCAGCATGAGGATGAAGTCAAGTTGTTGAATGAAGAAAAGAAGATTGTCAAAGAATCTCTAGCTCTTCTTGCTGAAAGGAAAAAGGGTTCAAGCTCATAGACCGTTTCCTCATCAAAGTACAAGTCCAAGAAGTCCAAAGCTTTCCTCATAGAGCTTAGTCAGTCGAGTTCTGAAGAATACTCTAATGATATTGATGTCCATTATGATGACGATATACAAAAGTTTGCTGAAAACCTGGCCCTCATCACCAAGCAATTTTAGAAAAGCTTTGGAAAGAAAAGGTTTTCAAAGACAAAGTATGAAGGGTACAGGAAGGACAGATCAGAAAAGTACAAGCCGAGGTATGGGAAGAAGGAAGTGAAAAGAGATGAGAAAAGATATGAGAAAAGAGAAGAGAAGAAAGAAGAGAAAGTTAAGCCCAAATTCGGCAGGTGTTACAACTGTGGTAAGGATTGGAAGTTTAAGAGGCTAAAAAACTCCGAGTACTATGCCAAGAAGTCCTTACTTGCAAAGAAGACAGAAGAAGGTAAAGAATTGATGGCTGAGGAAGAGAATTGGTTCTTTCAAAGTTCGGATGAAGAATCAGCTCACTTCACTCTGGTCTGCATGATGGCCAAGATCATTGATGAAGCAGACACCCCTTCTGAACAATCTGATTGTGACACTGAGGTAAGTACTCATTATAACTCTGAACTTGTTGAATCTCTCATGGCTCAGATTCAAAATATGGAAAAAGAATTTGAGAACTTAAAAGGCAAATTAGCACTGAACGACAATTAATGATGTGTTTTCGTGATGAAAACGCATTGTTAAAAGTTGTTGTTGAGGACAAGGAATCAGAAAAAGATGCCTTGAAGAAATAAAAAGAAGTTTTAAAATCTAAAATTACTAATCTTGAAAGAAATATTGTTAATTTAAATTCTGAAAAAGGAAAATTTAAAATTAAGTTTGAAGCTTGTTTTCAGGAGAGAAATGAAGCATATTTCAAAATCAAGCAACTAGAGGATTTGAACTTAAAGAGAGGACAGACTTAGGAAACATTGAATTTACTTACTAACAAACTCCAAGATGTCCGTTTTTATAATGCTAAAACGGGTTTAGGTTTTGAAGAAAATGATGTTTTAAAGAAAGCCCTGAAAACTTGTATAATTTTGATAAATTGGGGTCAAAACCAATGAAAATCACGGACATTCATGACACATTCGTTAAAGCCGAAACTCTTAAGTCTGACATCTCTACTAAAGGTAAAGAGGTGATTGATGATGATACATCGAGTTGTGCTGATTCACTTTCAAGTTTTAAATCTGTTGGTTTTTCAAGTTTTAAATCTGTTGGTTTTAAATGAATTGAACAAAAGCTATAAAAACAGAAACCTGAATTTGTTGAGTTTCAATCATTATTTTCTACACCATCACCAACAGAATCAGCCAATAATGATACAGATATACCTGAAACTCAATGTCAGTATGATGAATATGAATCAGACCCTGATGTTGAGAATCAGACTCCAATATCTGAATCAATCACTTCTGAATCTCCAAAAGAGGTTAAGAATGATGAGTGCTTAAATGTCATGAATCATAAATTTAAAACTGATTTTTACAAAGAAAATGACTGAGGAGATTTTTGAAAACATGATGAATGCTTCAGATCCTGTTCCTATCATTGAGAAGTTAGACTCAAATTCTGAAGTGAATCAAACATCTGATTTTGAGAAACAAATCAGTGATCTACAAAAGACCATTGAAGAGTTGGAAGATGAGAACTGTGATCTCAAATTCAAACTTGACAAGTCTTTTGAGGAAAACAAAGAACTCTCCAAAGAGTTAAATATTTTGAAAGTTGATTTGTTTAAGCAAAATTTAGATGAGAAAAAGATGTTTGAATCTTAGAAATGGAATGTTCATTCAAATCCATAGTTTGAGACTATTACATCCAAAATCTTTGTTGTTTATACTGAAACTCCTGAATATCCTCTAAGCATATTTGAGAAAGGCGAGTCTTCTAGCACTTTAAAGAAAAATTCATCTTTTAAGAAGAAAACTGACAAGGTTTCATTTCTTGTTTCAGATTTAAGAAAGCAAAATGATAAAGAAGAATGGGTGAAGAAAAAGTGTGACAAGAAAGTTGTTGAGAGTAAAAGTAGTGTTACCGATGTCAATTTGATAAATCAAAATTGTTGACATTTGCTCGTAAGAACTTTATCTGCAAACACTGTCGTGACAATGCTTTCACAATTCACACCATTCCTCCTAAATCTAAATTTGGTAAAAAGGCATCTCGAGCTAAACCTGTATCCAAATCCTCAACACACCACTCTAAAGTGTTTCATGCTAAGAATGCTCATTTTTCAAATAAAAAGCAATTTCATGAGCTTAATGTAAAAATGATCTGGAAATGGGTACCGAAGCCTCGTTATGAATGGCGAATCAAGGCTAAGGTAGATGATATTAATAAATTGCATAAGGCAAACGAAGAAGGACCCATTTGGATATGGGTAACTAAGAAGAAGTGATTTGTTCTTTTTGCAGGCCTCACTTATGTTGTACATTGATTCTGGATGCTCGAGACACATGACTGGATTTAAGCATCTTTTACATAATTATGTTAAGGAACCTGTAGGAATTGTTATCTTTGCAAAATCTAAGCTTAACGGAATCATCAGAGGACATGGATCATTGAAAAAAAGGGTTATTGCCAACAGGAGGGAATCGACTACGATGAGACATTTTCCCCGGTAGCACGGATCGAAGCAATCAGGATCTTCTTGTTATACGCAGCTCATAAGAATTTTACAGTCTATTAGATGGACGTAAAATCTGCATTCTTAAATGGCATACTGCATGAAGAGGTCTATGTTGCACAATCTAAAGGCTTCGTTGATCCGAAACACCCGGATCATGTCTACGTTCTAGACAAGGCGCTATATGGACTAAACCAGGCACCGAGAGCTTGGTATGAGACTTTAACTCAGTTCCTAATTGCCTCTGGATTTAAGAAAGGTACAATCGATACCACCCTTTTTTTGAAAAAACAAGGTGATGATATGATTCTCATACAGATTTATGTAGACGATATTATATTCGGGTCTACTAATCCTAAATTTTGTAAAAACTTTTCTAAAATCATGGAATCTCGTTTTGAAATGTCGATGATGGGTGAACTAACATTTTTCTTTGGTCTTCAAGTAAAATAGTTACCCAAAGGCATTTTCATAAATCAGTCTAAATATATTAGAGATATCCTGAAAATGTTTAACATGTCTGAAAGTTCAGTGATGAAAACACATGGCAACGGGAACACATTTATATGCTAATTTGTCTAGTAAATATGTAGATCAAAAAGTGTATTGTAGCATGATTGGTTCATTATTGTACTTAACAGCAAGTAGACCGGATATAATGTTTGCTACGTGTTTCTGTGCTAGGTATCAAGCGAACCCGAAAGAATCTCACCTAGTCGCTGTAAAAAGAATACTTAGATACCTTAAAGGCACTCCCGAGTTAGGCCTTTGGTATCCTTAGGATTCTAGCTTTGATTTAATTGCCTACACAGATGCTGACCATGCAGGTTGTAAACTGGATCACAAAAGCACGTCTGGATCATGTCAGTTTTTAGGAGACAAGTTGGTGAGCTAGACTTCAAAGAAACAAAATTGTGTTTCGACATCCACCGCCGAGGCTGAATATGTAGTTGCTACTAGCTGCTATTCCCAAGTCCTCTGGATGAAGACACAATTGAAAGATTTTGTCTATTCCTACCAACGAGTTCCTATCTATTGTGATTCCAAGAGCGCAATAGCAATAACTACTAATCTGGTGCAACACTCAAAGGAGAAACACATTGACGTACGGTACCACTTCATCAAGGATCACATGGAAAAGGGCGACGTAGAGATGCATTTCGTGCAAACCAACTACCAGTTGGCTGACCTTTTCACTAAACCGTTAGATGAAAAGTGTTTCACATTTTTAGTCAGAAAACTAGGTATGTTGAATGCCGGTCCATGATCCGAGGGGGAGTGATTCTTACTTTGTCTTATCTAAATTGTGTGTTTTGGAACTCATGAACAGTACCTACTATTCATCTGTTTCTGACTAAGGCGGAATCATTTTTACAATGATTACCAAAATCTTTTATTTTTGCAGGTTGTTTTTCAAGTGACTATGGTTTCTAATTATATCATATAAGGATCTGTTCTTCATTGGTAAATCTGAAAATTACTATTCTCACCGGAGAATATGTAATCATGGCTTCTGAATACTACAGTTCAGAACTCGATCTCAAATGTTTTTCTTCTAAAGAATGCTTAAAAGATAATATCTTTTCAAGGAGTTTTTTTTTATTTGAGGGGGAGTTATTATACATTACACCGTTATATCTTTTAGGGGGAGGAGATATAGAACTTTTTTAGAATTTAATTGTTATATTTTTCTGATAATTTGAATTTTTACAGATTTAGAGGAAGCTTAAATGAAAATTTTAATTTTAGGGGGAGCTAAGATTCCTACATTACAGGTATATATTTCTAAATCTTAAACTCTATCACTTGTTGAAAGCAAGACAACTTTCTCTTGTGAAAAATCATTTTCTTAAATGTTCAAACCACTTCACATTCTTAAAATGTTTTCATGAATTGAGAAGTGCGATTTTAAATGATTTTAGTTTGGATACTTTGATGTCTATCTGACCGTATGTTTCAAATGAAAAATACTTGTGTAATTGTCATGTCTTTATACTGTCAAGTATTCATACACACATCGGTTCAGAACATTTATTGACTTTGTTATTACCATGTATCAAAAGTTTAATCTTTCTATGGTAATACTCCTGCTTGTTATTCTAACTTGTTTGAGATTAGACGTCATTTCTATTTTTAAATGTGCTTTCATTGCTAAATTGTTTATATCTTGTTCATATAAACAACATTCGTTCTTTGATACCCCATTATATTTTTTTTTCATGATAATTTGATCTGATTAAATCATTGTCAGATTCTCAAAACCATGAAATTGAATGATCTTAAATGTCCAAAGTTTTGAGAAATCTTAAATGTTTAAAATGCTCAAATTTTATTCTTATCTTTTATGAGCATACATACTCTGACTATGATTTCTTGCGCTTAAATGTCAAGAAAATCATTGAGCAACACATTCTTTTAGGACAAATACATGGGATTTGATGTGAGAGCTTAACAGAACTTCCATGGATTCACGTTAACGAGTGTTTCCTACCCCGGAAGTAATCCTTTGAGTGATTAAGGGGAGAGGGGTCAAAAGAATAGAGTGTTGGTGTGTGATGAGGTAAAATGGAAATGAGAGATTGGTTAGAAGTGAGCTTAAAAGATTAAAAGAAAGAGGGTGTGAGATCTGAGTAAAAGAATATTAAACTCTTCACCAAATCTTTCTGAGTTAGGCAGCCACATAATCTGATTAGTTCACATTCTTTGGTGACCATCATTGAAAAAGGCAGTGAGCCCATGTCAACTCTTGCATACAACTCCACTAGCTACTCATTCTTTTCTTAAAAAAAGAATGTTTCACATTTTCTGGGGAAGCAACATATAATCTATTGGTTCTTCACTCGGAAGATACTGATATTGAAAAAAAGGAAAGTTGCCCCACCTTCGACCCTTTCTCATGCACATTGAGTCTATGTATAACCATTGTTGTTTCATTGGTTTACATAATTTTGAGCCTTAACAGCAATCATTGTGCTAATTCTTTCATAACACAAGCACGAGCACACAGAAAATATGTTTTTCTTTCAGAACATTCATAGAAAATACCTTGTGTTTTTCAATGATTGAATGGAAGTCCTGGGGAGTGAACATCACTTCAAGCTCCTTAAATTGTACATTCGTTGTACACAGTAACTTTGTGTTAGTGACATGCATTCCTAACTGTTTCTTGTGTTGATTCAGGGTTACACTCATATTTTGTCTGAATTTGAAAAGATTCAAATGAATACATTCATGAATTGAAGGCTCATTATCAGATCAGTTGGGGAAGATTGATTACTTTCATTCATGGGGGAGATTGTTCATATCCTACCAACAAGGGGAGATTGTTAATCATGAAGACTATGCTTAGCTGATGTTTTGGGGAGATTATTCAAAAGACTATGATGACCTTGAAACAGTTTTGATGATTCCGATTCTCACAATTCATCAAAAAGGGGGAGATATATCAAGGATTCAAAGTCACACCAATGTTGATATTAGCAAAAAGGGGGAAGATGTTTTAAAGTTCAAAGTCAGGTTCTAGAAATGGGAAGAATTTTGAAATGGGAAGAATTTCGAAATGGGAAGAATTTCAAAGTTCAAGTTTGTTTGAAGATGGTCATATCAGAAGGAAGATGATTGATTTATTTCAAAGTCAAAATTTGAAGAGAATTTTTCTGAAGAATACGTGATTTTGTTGAAGAAAAAAGGGCGATTGATAAAAGTGTTAAAGTTGTTGAAAAAATCCAAAGGGGGAGATCTACTTCAGATGTTCAAGGTGTTAAAGTTCTACAAAGCTTCAAAGATTTCAAAGTTTAAAGATGAAAAGTTTGTTTGCTGATGATCATTTCTGAAGATAAGAAGACCTGAAGATAATTGTCAAAAAATATTTAATCTTGAATCCAAAGGGGGAGATTGTTGAATGTATATTGTATTCAAGGTTAAAATAGAGGGTCTTGTTTGTAAATGTTGTAAAGGTTTTAAGTTGTAAAGTCAACAAAGTTTGACTTTGTATAAATAGGTTGTCTTGTTTGTAATTCAGTAGACACGCACATACACACATAGATACGAAATCAGAATAGTGGTAAGATTTGCACATATTGAACACACACAAATGTGAGATCTGTAACTATTGTAAATCTTGTGATTAGATCAATACACATGTTTTGTGTCAATCTCTGATGAATATATGCTAGTAATTGGGATCACAAATGTCATCCACATATATCTGAATTAAAATGATATCGGCTTTTTTCTTTTTAATAAACAAAGTAGTATCCATCTTACCTTTAGAGAAGCCAGACTTGACTAGGAATTTAGATAGGACTTCATACCAGGCTCGAGGGGCTTGCTTCAGTCCATAAAGTTCTTTTTCCACAATATACACATGGTTCGGTTTCTCTGGATTGACAAAGGCTTCAGGTTGAGAAACGTAGACCTCCTCCTTGAGAATGTCGTTTAGAAAGGCAGTCTTCACGTCCATCTTGTAGATGGTGAAGTTCTTGTGAGCGGCATATGCAAGAAACATTCTAATAGCTTCGATACGCGCCACTGGAGCATAAGTCTCGTCATAGTCAATACCTTCCTCTTGCGTATATCCCTTAGCCACTATTCTTTCTTTATTTATGATCACGGTACCATCTTCGTCCTTTTTATTCTTAAATACCTATTTTGTGTTGATCATAGTCTTTCCTTTAGACTTTTAACGCTTCTACCTGATTCAGCTCATCTTGCATCGAAGTTACCCAATCTGAGTCGGATAGAGCTTCATATACTCGAGTTGGCTCTATCTTGCTCAGAAATGAGTCATGCATACAAATATTTAAAGTAGCAGACCTAGTTTGCACCGGTTTAGATGGATCTCCAATGATCTGGCTTATCGGCTGCTCTTTGATCCACTTGTGTTCATGAGGGAGTGGATTGGAAGTAGATTGATCATGATTCTCATCTAAGTATCCACTTTCAGTCTCTTCTTGTTCAGGGAGTGATTCAGTTGAAGTATTTGGTGCAGAAGCTTCAGTTGGAACAACAACTTCTGTCTCGACAATGTCAGGTACAACTTCAACTGAGGAGTAGTTGTTTGAACAGAAGTTTCTTGCTGAATCAGGGGAACAAATTCAGTAGATACACCTGAATTGATTGGATGATGACCACTTGACTCATCAGGTCTGTCAATCACAACAGATTTAGGCAATTTAGATCCAAGAATCTCATCATAAAAGAATTCAAACAATAAATCTAATTATGATAAATGAGAAGTAGATGTAGATGCTTTATCACAATTATGTGGATTAACTACAGGTTCTGGACTGATTTGTCCAGAAGCTAATACTCTTATAAGTACGGGTTCTGAACTGTGTTGTTTAGAAACCAACTCCTCGTCAAATGTAATGTTTACGCTTTCGACTACAGTCTTTGATTTCTTCAGATAGACTATGTAGGCATCAGACGTTTTAGAATATCCAATGAAGATGCCTTCTTCAGCCTTGGGACTGAACTTGTTCAAGTTCTCTTTATCGTTCAGCACGAAGCATCTGCATCCAAAAATATGAAAGTGTTTAATGCTAGGCGTACGATTATTTATCAAAGGATAAAGAGTTTTACCAAACCAATGGTGTATTATGGAACGATTATGTGTGTAGCAAGCAGTCGATACAACTTCAGCCCATAGAAACAGAGGTAGATCAGATTGACTAAGCATAGTTCGAGTGGCCTCGACTAGCGTTCGATTTCGTCTTTCTACTACTCCGTTATGTTCTGGCGTTCTGCGAGCAGAATATTGATGTGTTATCCCGTCCGATTTGAGATAATCTTCTACAATGCTATTCTTGAATTCTGTGCCGTTGTCTGTTCGTAGAAGCTTGACTGGCTTTTGCAGATCTACTTGGGTAGTCTTTAGAAAATTGAAGATGACTTCGGGCGTCTCATCCTTTGATCTCGGAAATTTTACCAATGTGTATCGTGAATAATCGTCCACAATAACTAACACGTATTTCTTGCCGTTAATGCTTTGCGTACGCATAGGACCTCAGAGATCCATATGCAACAACTCAAGTGGAGAACTTGTACTAGGCTCAGGCTTCGGCTTATGAGCAGGTCTCTTCATTTTACCTATTTCGCATGCTGCACACATATGCTCTTTCTCATATTTGAGCTCAGGAATTCCTTTGAATAATTTTTCCGTGACCAGTTTGTTGATGTAATGAAAATTTAGGTGAGAAAGCCTTCGGTGCCATAACCAGCTTTGTTGCAGCGAGGCTTTTGACAGTAGAAAAACCTCATTGTTAGTATGGACTTTTGACAAATTAATTGTGTAGAGGTTAGACTTTCGAGTGCCGACCAAGAGTTCCTTACCGTCTTCAGTACGCACAGAATATCTCTTGGCCTTGAAATTTACCTCTAGGTCTTTGTCACATAACTGTCCAATGCTAAACAGGTTATGTCCTAATCCTTCCACGTAACTCACCTTCGTAATCGCCACGTTGTCTTGAATCACGTCACCGTAGCCCAAGATCGGTGAAAACTGATCATTTCCGAATCTCACGTTCCCCAATATTTCTCTGTATAATTAGACAAAATATATTTCTACCCGGTCATATGCTTGCAGCAACCAGAATCCAAGTACCACATATGACGGGTCTGCACAGGAGAAATCAGGGAACAATAACTTTAGGTACCCATTTAAAAGTGGGTCCTATCGGATTAGTGCAAGATTTTGGCATCCATTTGTATATGGATCCTTTGAACTTTTGAAAAACCTTTGAAACATTTGAAGTATATGACTTATAAGAATAGACATGATAAGTACCAAACCAATCATCAGAATATCGGTGAGAAACAAAATCAGTCCGTCTATATGTAGAAGACTTAGTAGCAGACCGAGATAATTGGAGTAATTGCTTTATTGTATACTTCTTGTAAGAAATTACAAGGTTTTGTTTATGAGAAGCAACTGTACCAACTACATCAGAACTACTATTAGTCGATCTATTACAAGAACTATCAGGACATGATTCTGAACTCTCATCAATCTTTCGTTTGGTCGAAATTTTGTTCATTCTTCTGACCTTTTCTTTTTCAAATATGAAATAAAAGATTTAGATTTGTTAGGAAAATCAGAATTCTGAGATTGACTTTTCTTAAGCTTACCAGTGTTGTTCCGTTTCTGTGAGTGCCGTTTATTTTGCTTCTTACCTTTCTGATAGTAATCAGTACTCACAGAAACTGATTCACCAACCTCGGTTGATGATTCACCAACTACATATAGACTTGGTAAATCTTCAGAGTTTATTATAAAAGCGGAATGATCTGGAAGTTTATCATTAAAGTCAAACATACCAATACTTTCCTCAACACACCCATCATCAGAATTTAGAAAATCATTTGCAGACGCAAATAGGTCATCAAAATCAGTTTCATATGTTTGAGGTGCCTTAGAAGAGTTAGAACACTTTTGAGATTCAACTTTGAAAACAGTGTTCTTCATTACAGTTGAAAACACAACATGTTCTATATCTACCAAAATTCTTTCATCTGATAAATCATTTTCAAGATCAACTATTTTGCTTTCTAGAATGAGTGGAGGTACATAAATTTTAGTTTTAATCGGTTTTGCCTCCATATCAGTAATAGAATAACTTGCAAAATAATCATTTGAAAAACACTTCGGTTTTTCTGAAAGATAACTATCATTCAGCTTTTGATAGCAGAATGGTAGTGGCATTTTCTTTGAATTCTTTCTGTTTTCATCTTCTTTGGCTTCAACCTATTCAGATGACTTCGTAAAAAATTTTGGTTTTATATGAGGATATATACCAGCTGCAAAAAAAAAATCAAAGTTATATAAAGTTGATTGTTTTCTTATTGATTTCTTTAAGTAGTGGTGGTTATCATAAGCAGGTCCCCATTTCTCTTTAAAATCAGCTTCCTCATTGGGTGTATTTAAGAAAATTCTTTGATTTGTTTGTCCTCTAGCATATAATTTTGTTTCCAAACCATTTACCTTTTTCTCTAAGCTCTTGTTTTCAACCTGCAATTTATAAGCTTTTAAAACACATTCTTGCTTTTCAAGATCAGACTTTCAAAGCTTAGTAACAAAATCAGAAATCTTACTTTCAAAACAATCTTTTTGCAATTTAAAATCAGAAGCAGATTTGTTTAGAGAGTCAATCAGATCTTTGTTCCTAACATGTTCCTTGTTAAGTTCAAAAATCTTTTGACTTTTCTTTGCAACTCTGATCTTGTCCTTTTTCAGTTTAGATTGAAGATTTTGAAGTTCGACCATCATGGCTTCCATTTTGGTTAAAAATTCAGATTCAGAAAAATTATGTACCTCATCAGATGTCTCTTCTTCCGAATCATCATACTTCACTTCTTTGCCTATTAAACACATATGTGTTGTTTCTTCTTTTGCGTCCTCGTCAGAATGGTCTAGCCAAAACTCGTCTTCCGCCATTAGTGCCTTTCCGGCTTCTTTCTGTTTAGCTAGAAACATCTTCTGCTTATAGTAGTCTGACTTTCTGGCTGTTGGCTTTCGACAGTCCTTGGCATAGTGACCAACCTTCCTGCAGTTATAGCACTTGATTAAATCTTCAGTTTTCTTCTCAACACTATCATAGTCTTGCACATACCTCTTTTTCTCTTCGGGCTTTCTTTCCATATACCTCTTCTCTTCAAATTTTCTTCCTTCCACTCTCTCCCTATGTTCATGATTCTTTGATCCAGACGAGTACCTTTGTGAGTTTCACCCCAGCTTCATATAGAATTTCTTTTGAAATGCACAGGTGAGCAATAGCATTGCCTTCTTCAGGTTTTCCCCGTCATAACTATCAGACTCAGAATTTGCAGAATCATCCAAACTACGAAGTACTATTTTCTTCTCCTTCTTTTCCTTTTTCTCCTTCTCCTTTTGACCAGCTACCAAAGCAATTGGATAAACTACTTTTTCAGCTTTCTTCTTCTCACTCCTTTTCTCTTCAATGTCCTCCTCGTTTTGCCTCAACGTCTCATAGACTTCATGCAATGGTATGTCACTAAGGTCTTTCATCTGGTTCATCCTACGAGTGTGTTTCTTCCACTCGGGTTGGAGAATACTGAGGAATTTGATGTTGTTCTCGATTTGCTTTTTCTTAACTTTGTTCTTTGACAGCTCATTCAGAAGAAGAACAAATCTTTCATAAGTATCCTCAAGGCTCTCATTTTATTTAGTTGTAAACTCTTCGTAGTTGTTGATGCAGTTTGCTACTTTCATCTGGTTGCCAACCTTTGACCCCATCATCATCTTCTGGAGTTGATCCCACATCTTTTTGGCGTTGGCTTTGTAGATGTCAATGTTAATGTAAATCTCATTAGGAATGCTCTATAAGAGTAGAGATTTGTCTTGATTGTCAGCTTCGTAACGACTCTTCTGCTCATCAGTATACTGTGAAAAATCCTTAGGAAGTCTTTGTCTTTCTGACTCTATCCTCATCACCATCTTCACTGTCTGAGGACTCTTCATCAGGTATCTCCATGGTAGGGGGTACCATAGGACCTTCCATAATGGATAAAAGAATGTTCTCTCTGTTTGCATGTCGATCAATAAAATCAAGAAATCTATCCTTCCATTACTCATACTCCCCTTTAAACAGAATTGGGGGCTTTACATCAGTACCGATTGAGAGAGCGTCCTTGGAAGTCATCCTGTTATTTGAAAGTTAACAATAAGAACTTGACAAACGACTGTTAGTCTAATTGAAATCAAGCAATACAGAAACACTTAGAAAGAAAATTCAGAAACTAAATTTTCAAAGATCACAAGTATGGAATTCGCATGACAGATTGAAATACACAGAATTTGTATGCACAATTCGCATACAACCACAAATCAACAAGAATTTGTACACAATAACTTCAGAATTCGTATGCAAGAGAAATCCAGAATTCGCATACAAACAATTTCAGAATTCGCAAAGAACTTTTCGCATAACAAAACCACACGAATTCTACACTTGGGAAAATATTTTAAAACAAGGAATTCGTATCTGATACGAAATCAACACTTAAAAAAAATTGAACTTTTATATGAATTGTTCAAGAATTCGTATAACACTCTTCTGCGAATTCTGGGGAATTCATATACAAGACTTATGCGAGTTCTCTACTTTTCGCATACAAATGTTATGAGAATTCTGTCCTTCGATAATTTTCTCAACAACTTTTCGCACATAAACCTTATGTGAATTCTGGCAATTCGCAACACCCACGCGTACGAATTCTGTACAATTCGCACAAGACACGTGTTAGTGTATAAATTGTATCCAAGATTTAATGTGAAAAGTCTAAGTCTGTAAAGTCAACAGAGTCAAACTTAGTGTCTTGAAAGTTTCTATATTGTGAGAGTTTTAGTAGTGAGTATAAATAGTTTTGTGTGTTGAAAGAGTTCTTTGTACTTGAATATTATAACATCAACAACACTGTGACTGTTTCTCTCTCTACTCTCTCTCTAGAACTGAAACTGTCAAATCTTGATTATTGTATTGTGTTTGAATTCTGGGATTATTACAATTTCAACACGTGTGCGAATTCAACACTTGTAAATTTTTCAGAAACAAATATTATGCGAAAATTAAGGAATCTGCGAAATCCATTGGTCACCGAGTTCTTCTTGCGAGTTCTTGAGAGATCTGCGAGTTCTTCAGATCTTCGAACAAACTACACATTGATTCACTCAAAAACCCATCTATACTTCAAATTTTAATCCAAAACTTCGACAATTAGACAACTAGAACATCTAGAAACGAAATCTATCAATGAATTTCAAAGAAATTCATTTAACAATACAAATTGATCCAAATACAATACGAAAGAACTCGTGGACTCAAAACTCATGAAATTCCAAAATTGATGAACAGTTACAGTGCAAATCACTATCAAACCTATACAAGATTTGTCCAAACTACTATACGATCTTAATGAGTACAATTACAACACCAAAAACACACAAAGATTCAAAATTCGATCCAAACTAAAAAACTCAGTGTCGACTCTATATCTTGATTGATTTCAACTTGGATTTGCTCTGATACCAATTGTTATTTCCCAGATTATCAAGTTCTAATTCAATTTCTATTAACAACAAGATGATACAAACCAAATATCCAACCTGTTATTGATTTCCAATTGATGATTTCGTATACAGTTTCTCTCTGGATACTTACTCTCTTTACAAGCGTACAAAACATGTTCTAGTTACCAACTGTTTCTAACTTCTAAAAGACTTAACTACTAAGCTTGTCAAAAGGCTATTAAAGGAAAATCACAATACACGCGCTAAACACTATTATAAAACAAAACTTTGACATTTGACATTTATTACAAATATGACTTTGACTTTGACATAGAGAGTTGACTTTGAGCATTTGACTTGGTTGACTTTCAGCTTCAGTAATCATGATCTTGTATCCAACAAATATGTGCACTAACAGGTGCCTGCAACACAGATGAATCTTTTGGCTTTGGTACCCACTAGGATTTGTGTCCATGTTTGTTAGTTGCAGTGCTATTAGGAGTAATATAATAAGAACCATACTAGTAATGATCAGAAGATTTATGAACAAAATCATTTGCACGACAGTAAGAACAATAACTCTTCTTCTGAGCTAACCTGAGTAATTGATTTCTCGAATAAACATGATCAGGTTTACCTTTTCGCACATTGTTCTTCTTGGCATGTGATGTATGCATAAATGATTTCTTACCATTCTTGTCATCATTCTTCTCATAAGAAGATGGTTTCACTTTCCAGACCAAATTTTCTTTACCAATTCTCCTTATTCTAAGTGTACTTAAACCATCCACATTCCTATCATAGAAAAGGTTAGTAGTACAAATCTGATCTTTTGAAATAACTGACCTCTTTGTAGAAACAATTGTATGATATGAACTTGATGTTGTCTTAAATGAACATTCAGAGTCAGCTGAATCATCTCTAGGTGTTTGAAGAATTAAATCTGGAGTCTTCTGCTCAGTCAAAACCACCTTAGAGACAACTTTTTCAAGCTCTTTTATCTTGGAAGATAAAATGTTCCTTTCTGCAGTGAGTAGGTCAATCTTCTTCTGGAATTCAGACTTCGTGTTTTGCTCTTTCATTGCACTTGTTGACAGTTCAGATAGCTTCTCTGTAAGTTTCTTTATTTCTGCCTCAAAAATATTTCTTTCTTCTTCAAAATCCTTCTCGACATTCTTTCTCTGACCAGATATATCTTTGAAGATTCCAACATTTTTCTTTTCAATCATCTTCTTTTCCTTTACAAACTCTTTTCTCTCCTTTTCCAATAGGCTTTCTAATTCATAGATCTTTCCTTTTAGAGATTTTCCTTCAGAACCAAATTCAGCTTTTTCTTTCTCAATCCTGTCTCTTTTAACAATGATTATCTTCTCAAAATATGATATTTGTTTTGACAGCTTTGCACACTTCAGCTCAAAGCTTTCTTCTCTTCAAAAGTCTTTCTTGAAAATTCAGTAAATTTATGTGCAAACCCTTTCTTTTCTTTTTCAAACTCTTCTTTGTCTTTGGAAATATTCTCTTCCAACTCTGAAATTTGCTTTTCCAGCTCTGCATTAGCACTTTCTAAATTCTTTTTTGTCTCCTCATTCTTCTTACAATCTATGATTTTCTCCATCTCTGAAATCTTCTTTATTAACTCAGAATTCTCAGCTTCCAAACTTTGTACTTTGTCTTCAATGCTCTTACCATCCTTTAATTGTTGACAATCAGAGATCTACTTCAGAAGATCCTCATTAATGTTCTTTAATGCATTGACTTCTTCTTTTAGCAATCTCTTTTCATCATGATATTTCTTTGATCTCATTGAGTAATAATCAACAGATGAGGTGAGATTTTTATTATCAGATTTGAGTTTAAAAATATGATCTTCTTCATTATCATCAAAATATTCCATCTTGATAAGATTTACACAAATGATCATCCAAAAATCAGAAACAAACTGGACTATTAAAGTCAAACTTGGTCAACACTGAAAATACAGAAAATTCTCTAAGTACAAAACTCGCAAAACGAAGAGATTTGAACTTTGCGCAAACAGTTTTGTGCGCGTTTGAGGTTCGCCCACACCGAAGGATGCGAGTTTAGAGTTCACACAAACAGGGATGTGCGAGTTTTAGCTTCACGTAGGACGAGTCGTGCGCGTTTCATCTTCGCGCATACAACCACTTGCGAGTTCTAAGAGATGTCACTTCGTGAAATGCGTATGCACGTTCTACACTTAGAAAATTATTCGACTTTTCACTTCGCGCAAACAAAAACTTCTCGCTGACAACCACTTCGTGCAAGACAAAGAAATTGAAAAGTAGAAACTCGCACACAGAGACTTGCGCGTTTCTACTTCAGGAAGCATTTTGCGAGTTCTTTGGATCTTGTGTGTTCTTCCACTTTTCGAACAGAAACTTAACTTTTTCACTCGAATTCGATCAAAACTTCACCAATAGATCTGAAACTTCGCATACATCTTCTATTTCATCTCACAAACATATTACAAAGGAACAATTTCAGTCTAAAATACCAAAAATACAATTTTGATTTAATGACAGTACGAAATACAAACTCGATCAAAATTACATCAAAGACAAAAATTCACACTGAAGAATCATGAATTAGGAAACACAATACAAACAAAAGATATTCTAGATGTGAAATAGAGTATCAAAACACTAATTTCAGATCCAAAACATCATTGTAGCTCAACAATCAAATCTAAACAGTGTTCTTGCGAGTTCTTGAAATGTCGACCAGAAAATCTTTGAAATTAAACCATGATTTCTGAATCTCTATATGCTCTGATACCAATTGTGTGTCCCACAATCAGTGCAAATGATCAAGATGGTAAACTAATAAGAATTCAATCAATTTCTATTTCAACCAATTTCGATTACAAAAGGCTCTTGAATATTTCTCTCTCTAACACAATACGTGCATCTAACTTTCTCCTAGTCAGATGAGTCTACAAATAGAAAACAACACTTATAACTTAAAACTCTTACAACACTAAAACATTTACAACATTGACTAACATTGATTTTGACTTTATTACAAAGACTTTGACTTAGCTGGAGAGTTGACTTGAGTTCTTTGACTTGACTTTTATCTTCATTTTTCATGATCTTGTATCCAACATATATTTATGCACTAACAAAACATTTCATCTCCCTTTTGGATTCAAAACGAATTTCAGCATCAAAGAACAATCTCCCTCTTTATGTTTCTGTCAAAAAATTCTCTTTTGAAAATCAATCTCCCCCTTTGAGTAAATCTGTTCAAAGTCAATCTTCCCTTTCTTTGAAATATCTTCAAATTTTCAGTAATCTCCCCTAAAATCTATGATTATATTCTTCAAGAATTTTAACAATCTTCCCCAAGGTTATGAGAACCTCATTCAGACTTCAGAAAATATATTATCTTCAGATTCAACTCACTTTGCTTCAGAAAATAACCTTCAAAGAAAATTTTAGCATATTTATTCAATCTTTCAAAGCTTCTTGGACTTTCTCTTTCATTCTGAACATTTCTTCAAAATATTTCTCCCCCTTAATCTTGAACACAAACTGTCTTCTCATACTTCATCATTTCTTTCTACCATCTCCCCTTTTTTGATGAATGTGAGTAATTACTTCATCAAAACTTTTTGCAAGAAATTTCATTATTTTCTGACCTTTCCATATGAGCCTCTGAACATCCATCAATTCATTAAGTATTTATCTCAATCTTTTCAAATTCAAACAAATAGGAATGTAAATCTGAATCAACAAATGCATCAGTTAATATGCCTGTAAGAAGCACGAAGCTACTTTGTACAACGAATGTACTGTACAAAGAGTTTTATTGATGTTCACTCCCCAGGTCTTCCATTCAATCATCGAATAACACAAGGTAATTCTATGAACATTCCGACAGAAAAACAAATTTTATGTGTGTACGTGCTTGTGTATGAAAGAATTTAAGCATTTTCTTCTATAGTAGGCTCAAACTGTGTAAACTATTGAGACAACAATAGTATTATACAACTCAATGTGCATGATCGAAGTGCAAAGGTGGGGCAACTTTCCATTTTTTTCAATATCTACATCGTCTATGTGAAGACGAGATAGCGTATGTGTTGCGTCCCCAAGAAAATATGAAACATCTTTTTGTTAAGAAAAAAATGAGTAGCTGGTGGGGTTTGAAATCAAGAGTTGGCATGGGTGTTAGGTCTATGATCTCTCACATCTCAAGTGTTTGTGTAACAAGAATAGAATAGGAATGAACTATTTATTTAGAGAGAGATACTAAATCTAAACTAGAGAGAGTGCTTTAAGGACTACATTTTTGTAATATTGAATTATGAAACAATTACAAGCTAATGACATCTATTTATAGTCTACAACTATCACTACCTTGTTAGAAATCTAAGCCCAAGCCCATACAATACAAGTAAGCCCAATAGGCCCAATTACATTTACAAACATATTTCAAAACTATTTACTTTCCAACACTTTCTAAAATAATACATTAACATTATCCCCCTAAAGTTTTGGAAAGTAAATCCTCTTCAAGCTTTAAGCTCCTCTCCCTTTGATTTTTTTGAAAAAACTTTAGTGCATGCATAAACGATTGTAGGCTCGGCTCCCCCTTGAAAGTTGCTCTTATTCTTCGTTTTCGACTTTAAAACCAGATCCGATGTACACCGTAAGCTCGACTAAGTGCACGATACACATCTCGAAATGTAAAAACCCAACTCGTTCCGATAAGCCCACAAGACTGATAACGACTGAATTTGGCATGACAAACCGTGTGCAATCTTAGTTTATAACAACGGAACCGTCGTTAACCGCAAGTCGAATAGGAGTTCGGCTTGAGAGTCGTAAACGTGTTGCTCGAAGAGGGAACAATAATCACACACTATAATGTAGGGAATGACGAACGATTGTGGCCAACTTAACGGATTTTGGACCAAAAATGTTAGAAAACTAACTGAACACTAACGGTCCGTTAACTTTACTATTCATTGTCTTCTCAACATGAAATAACATTCTGCATCTTTTTCTTTTCACTTTGCCTTCAATAATCATGTGTAAATAATCTGTTTGATGCGTCTAATATCTTCAATAAGCATCAAATAGACATTTTTATCAGACAAAATCATCATGCAACGTGAAACACATTTTCAGGTCAAGTAACAGCTCAAATCCGGCGAGTAACAAACTTTTCTGGTGAAGTTAACAAACATCTCAAAAACTTTCGAATTCTTTCTGGAATCTCTTGCCATATACTTTCAACATGATCAATATGATGAAATAACCAAATCTGGATCGATATTACAAAGAACTCCGGCGAATCAGTAAGTTTTCTGGCCAACTGCGATTTTCCGGCGAGGGTAATAAACAGATCATATTATTCTCAATTTTGTGTGTTCATACTTCATCAAACAACAAATAATCGATTGATAGACGTTATAGAACAGATCTAGACGAGTATATGACAAAATCACAGCTTAATCACGATTTTCCGGTCGATGAACAGTGTTAGTGCATAAATATGTTGGATACAAGATCATAGAATACTGAAGACTGAAATCAAGACAAGTCAAGGCTCAAGTCAAACTTTCATGTTAAACTCAAAGTCAATTGTAGTAAAAGTCAAAGTGTTTAGTGGTGTGAGTGTTTAGGTATATAAGTGTTTTCAAATAGGGATATGACAAGTTGTATCAAGAGTGTCAATTGTAAGAATAGTAAATATTGTATGCGCATATCATTGTAGAGAGAGAAAGTACATTGATGCTCCGATTATTTGATGTACCGGGTGCTCTTTGGTCCAATTGTATTCATGAGGGAGTGGATTAGATGTAGACTAATCATGTTGATCATCTAAGAATCCTTCTTCTTCTTTCTGTTGGGATTCAGTTGAAGTGATTGGTGCAGAAGATTCAGTTGGTTGGACACTTGTTGTCTGTTGAGTAGACTTTACAAAACATCCAACTGAATGAGATTCTTCTGACTCTTCACTTTCATGTGTAACTTCAACTGATTGAGTAGGCATTGAACTTGAGTTTCTACTTGAAGCGGGGAGTCTGGTTCAGGTAAGACATCTGATGTGATTGGTTGATTATTCCTTGAAGATTCAGACCTAACAGTCACAATAGGTTTAGTCACTCTAGATCCTAGAAACTCATCATAAAAATGTTTAAATAGTAAATCAAAATCGGAAAGATGTGAAGTAGACGTAAAAGCATTATCAAAATTAGAAACTTCAGATACAGGTTCTGGACTGATTTGTCCAAAAGATAAAACTCCTACTATAACGGGTTCTGAACTGATGTGCTCAGAATCTATATCCTCATCAAATGTAACGTTAACGCTCTCAACCACAATCTTTGTCTTCTTCAAGTAGACTCTGTATGTCGCAGATGTCTGAGAATAGCCAATGAAAATTCCTTCTTCAGCCTTGGGACTGAACTTGTTCAAGTTCGCCCTATCGTTCAGTACAAAACACCTGCATCCAAAGATGTGAAAATGTTTGATTCTAGGTATTCTATTACTAATCAAAGCATAGGGCGTTTTACCAAACCGACAAGGGATGATAGAACGATTTTGAGTATAACATGCAGTCGAGACAGCTTCGGCCCACAAAAATAAAGGTAGATCAGATTGGTTCAGTATCGTTCGTGCAGCCTCAATGATAGTCTGATTTCTTCTTTCAACTACCCCATTTAGTTCTGGTGTTCTGGCAGCAGAAAACTGATGAGTTATCCCGACCGATTCTAGATAATCGTCAACTGTTTTGTTCTTAAAATTCGTGTCATTATATGTCCGTATAAGCTTGACTGCTCTTTGCATGTTCACATGGACACTCTTCAAAACTGAGATGATGACATCGGGTGTCTCGTCTTTTGATCTTAGAAATTTGACCCAAGTGTATCTTGAATAATCATCCACGATTAGTAACACATAATGCTTGTCATTTATACTCTGAGTACGCATGGGATCGCATAAGTCCATGTCTAACAATTCCAAAGGATACTTGTATTGGGTTCAATCTTAGGCTTATGAGAAGCTTTTTTCATTTTGCCCTTCTCACACGCGTCACACAAATGTTCTCATTCATACTTAAGCTCTGGAAGTCCTTTCACCAAATTCCCTTTCACCAAATTGTTTATGTATCAAAGTTGAGGTGAGATAACCTTCTATGCCATAATCAGCTTTGTTGGATAGATGCCTTTGACAGTAGACACACAACATTATCAGACTTGACATTGGACAGATTGATAATATAGAGGTTTGACTTTCTCGTGCCAACCAAGAGTTCTTTACTATCTTCCGTTCTGACACAACACCTCTTGGCTTTAAACTTACCTCTAATTCATTATCGCAAAATTTTCCGATGCTAAACAGATCGTGTCCTAAACCTTCAACATAACTCACCTTCTTAATCGTTATGTTCTCTTGCACGAAATCTCCATATCCAAGTATCAGCGAAAACTGGTCGTTCCCAAATCTGATGTTGCCGCAAAAATTTTCTGTATAATTAGATAAAATATCTGTATGCCCTGTCATATGCTTGGAACAACCTGAATCCAAGTACCACATATGACGGGTCTGCGCATGAGAAATTAAGCAACAATTGGTTTAGGTACCCGTTTATAGATGGGTCCGATCATGTTAGCACAAGATTTTGGCACCCATTTGAATTTGGGTCCTCTTAACCTTTGAAAAACATTTGAATTATCAGAATGATGAATATAATATGAACCAAACCAACGATCAGAATACTGTCGAGAAACAAAATCATTTCGACGATATATGGAAGACTAAATAGTGTACGGAGATAATTGAATCAATTGCTTTATTGTATAAGACTTGTAAGGACGTACAAGTTTTTTTTATGAGAAGCAATATTAGCTAATACATTTAAAACACTAACAGTAAACCTATTACAATCTGTATTAGAAAATGATTTTGTCAACTCTTCAATCTTCTTCTTAGGTCTCCATTCAAGTCAAGCTTCGGACCCTTTACGTCTCAAATCTGAAGCAAAAGATTTAGACTTTTAAGAACCATGAGATTTTAAAGTTTTCTTTTTCTTGTGCTTACATATATTGGTTTGTTTCTGTTAGCGTCTTTTATTTTGCTTCTTAACTTTAGCATAGTAGGTACTCACATAAACTGATTCATCAACTTTAGTTGATGGTTCACCTTTTTCAAAAATACTAGGTAAAGCATCAGAATGAATAACAATAGCAGAATGATCTGGAAGTTTAGCAGTGAAATCAAAGTTCTTAACACACTCATCATCACATCCATCGAAATTTAAAAAATCAAATCTATCTTCAAGTACGTCATCATCATCATCATCATAAAAGTGAGGAGTTTTGGAAGTGTTTAGAAACATGAAATAATGAAATTCTTTTGTAAACTGCTTTTGAGAAGATGTATGTTCAAAGTCTGAAGGTTTTAGATTTGGAAATATATCACTCATGAAAAGTTTACAAGATAAACTATCTGAATCAGTAGAGTTGTTTTCACTAACTCTTGCTGACTCTAACTTCTCATTTGTAGCTTCACATTTTAAAACAATATTTAAAAGCAAAGTGGAAAACACACTTTTCTCTAAGTCAACCAAAATCCTCTCATCTACTAAGGTGTTCTCAAGTTCAGAAATTTTACTTTCCAAAATGAGTGGAGGAACATAAATTTTAGCTTCAATAGGTTTAGCCTCCATTTCCTCGGTAGAATAGCTTTGAAAATAATCATTAGAAAAAAATTTGGTTGTTTAGATAGATAACAATCATTCAACTTATCATAGCAGAATGGTAGTTGCATTTTTGTTGTGTTTTTTCTATTTTCATCTTCCTTAGCTTCCACTTCATCAGATGATTTAGTAACAAATTTGGGTTTTAAATGATGATTTTTGTCATCCACTTGTAATAAATCAAAGTTGTATAAAGATGGTTGTTTTCTAATAGCTTTCTTTAAATAATGTAGGTTATCATAGCCAATACCCCAATTATCCTTAAAAGCTGTAAATTCCTACGGCTTGTTTAGATGAATGGTTTGATTTGTTTTACCTCTAGCATAAATCTTGGCTTCCAAACCATTTATCTTTTTCAACAAAGATTTATTTTCAAACTGCAATTGATTAACTTTTAAAACAATCTCTCGTTTCTCAAGTTCACACAAATTGAACTTAGAAATTGTTTCAGAAATTTGATTTTCAAGACAACCGTTTTGTTTTTCAATGTTAGTAGCAACTTTGTTCAAAGAATCAATAAAGTTTTTATTCCCAACAATTTCCTTGTTGAGATCAAAAATTGTTTGACGTTTTTTTGCAACTCTGCCTTTTTCCTTTTTCAGCTTAGCTTGTAGGTCTTGAAGCTAAACCATCATGGTTTCCATTTTCTGTAAAAAAATCACATTTGGATTGATCATTTACCTCCTTAGAAGTCCATCATCAGACTCATCAAATTTCACCTATTTCCCCATCAAGCACATGTGGGTTGTCTCCTCTTTCTCACTCTTAGACTCAGAAAAATCCAACCAATGATCATCCTCGGCCATCAATGCTTTACCAGCTTCTTTCTGCTTTGCCAGAAGCATCTTGTTCTTGTAATACTCAGAATTCCTTACTTTCGGCTTCCGACAGTCTTTAGCAAAATGACCGGTCTTCCCACAATTATAACACTTGATTGGTTCTTCCACCTTCTTCTCATAAATGTTCACATATTTTTTCTCTTTAGGTTTTCTCCTCATACCTCTTACCTTCAGATCTCCTTTCATCATATCTCTTTCCTTCAATTCGTTCCTTGTGTTCATAATTTCTAGACCCTGACGAATATCTTTGACTGTTAGAACCCGACTTCTTGTAAAATTTCTTTTGGAATGCTCGGGTTAATAAGATCATTGCCTGTTTAAGACTTTCACCATAATCAGAATTAGAATTACCACTATCATAATCATCGAACTCAGAGATCACAACTTTCTTCTTCTTTTTCTTATCTTTCTTCTCTTTCTCTTTCTTCTTATCAACAACCAAAGCAACTGTTTCAGCTGGTTTCTCACTATTCTTTTTCTCTTCTCTTTTCTCTTCATTCTGTCTAAGTGTTTCATAAACTTCATGCAGGGGAATCTCACTTAGATCTTTCACCTGTTTCATTTTCCGAGTATGCTTCTTCCATTATGGTTGTAACATACTGAGGAACTTCACATTGTTTTCAATCTGCTTCTTTTTCACTTTGTTCTTAGCCAGTTCATTCAACAAAGAAACAAATCTCTCATAAGTATCCTCTAGGCTTTCACCAGTTTTGGCTTTGAACTCTTCATAATTGTTAATGCAGTTTGTCACTTTCATCTGGTTGCCTACTTTAGATCCCATCATCATTTTCTCTAACTGATCCCACATTTTATTTGCAGTGGCCTTTTAGCTATCAATCTTATTGTAGATCTCATTAGATGTGCTTTGAAGAAGTAGAGACCTTGCCTTTTTGTCAGCGTTACTCATCATTATACTTAGAAATATCAAGTGGAACTTCCCTTGTCTTTTGTTCCCTAGGTTCATCTCCATCCTCACTGTCTGATGACTCATCATCTGGAATCTGAGTAGTGATTGGAATCATAGGACCTTTTTCTATAGAAATCTATATGTTTTCTTCATTTGCATGTTTATCCACAAAATCCAAAAACCTGTCCTTCCATTGTTTATATTCACCTTTGAATAGAACAGGTGGTTTAACATCAGTTCCAATAGAAAGAGCATCCCTTGAAGTCATCTTGAACTTGCACTGATCTTTAAACACAAAATCAGAATAATCCAAAAATTTCCAAAATCAGTCAAAATCTAACTAAGTATAGAATTCTCAGGATACAGAGTTCACTTTTCGCACCACACTGATCAACACAATTCGCAGGCAAAACAATCACTAAGAATTCACAGAACAAAGCATGTGAAATCCTACTTTTCGTATAAAGATGCTCGCGAAATCTGATCTTTTCGCATGAGGTTTTGTGCGAATTCTAGAGCTTTTCGCACATTACGATGTGTGAATTCTAGACTTGGCAGAATTCCAAAATTCTCACTTTTCGCAAAAGAAAATTGTGAGAAATCCACACTTTGAAAATTTTCAGGAACTTCAGCGTGCGAATTCCTTAGCTTTTCGCAGATCAAAGACTTGAACAGTAGCTTTTCAGACCAAGCTGCTTGTGATTTCTTGACTTTTCGCACAAACAGGTGTGCGAGTCGAGTTCAGTACTTTTCGCACACAACAATATGTGAATTCTGAACATGGAAAGTTTTCACCAACAATGCCTTGCGAATTCTTTCACTTTTCCCACGTAGTTTTATGCGAAATCCTGACTTAGAATTTATCAAATGCTCCCTGCGAGTTCTTCACAATGAATGATGCGAAATCTGAAGATATTGCGAGTTCTTCAGATCTTTGACCCAAAATCAATTGAAATCACCAAAAACCAACTCAAAACTCTGAAATTGATTCTGAAACTTCACCAATAGTCCTCGAACACTCTCTGAACAAATTACAAATGATCAATTACAACAAAATCAACAAAAAATACAAAATGATCTCAAGAACAGTTCGTGTAAACTTTTGAACAAAAATACAATCAAATTCCAAATTCACACAAATTAGTTGTGAATTGGACAAAGCAATCAACACAGAACCCGCTCTAAATCGAAATGCGATCACAATGTGTCACACCCCGCTAAAGCGGAAACACAGGATATGGCAGCGCACGGTTTCATGGCATAAAGTAGTAAATAATATCAACCACAACACTTAAAAATGTAATAAAATATGTTTACGTTTATAACCATGATATTCAAAATCATTCCCAAAAGTACGGCTATTACAATAATTAGACAAAACATTCAATATTTGCCGGGATGATTGTTGTCACACACGTTCATGCATCCTAATTACCGTTCCTTACATTAGCACCTGAAAAGCATGTTTAAAGAATAGGTCAACTACATAGAGTTGGTGAGTACACAGGTTTTTATATGCATAAGAGTAGTTGTATGCAAAGTTTAGAAACTTTTGTGAAACATTTGTCCACGAAATATTTATGAAATGATTGTTCTATTATATGCACGGGTTATCGTGTATACGGCAATGCTTTAGCATTGAGCCACTACCAAACCTTTCGACAATTCAACGCCCCTTAAAAAGAACTGCGTCATACCACAGCGGTGGACTAACTCCACATGGGTAAGGCAAATTGTCACGACCCCTTTTGAGTCAAGTAACATTAATGGTAAAGTGCACCTCTAGCTTAACGGCTAAAAGTGAGGTTGTCAACCCTAATAGCGCTATCCACTAATACCACCGGCTCCCGTTCGAGCTAATAGGTAGTGTCCAACAGTGGGGACTTATTCATTTAATACTCAATTGCATCGTCAAGTATACATACCATAGTGCATAAATATTTAAATTCAAAATTCAACAAATTGTAATGAACAATCATTTGCGAGTAGCAACAAGTTGCAATTGTAACATGCTTTTCACCCCAAAATACGTAAAACGATAAAAGAGGGGCTGTGAATACTCACTAGTTTGAGCGGTTTCTCCTCGGATACGATTAATATGATGTATAGGCTTTCGCTTCTACGCCCTACCTACGAAAGTGGTATAGTTCATTAG
This sequence comes from Arctium lappa, assembly GCA_023525745.1. Classification (NCBI taxonomy): domain Eukaryota; kingdom Viridiplantae; phylum Streptophyta; class Magnoliopsida; order Asterales; family Asteraceae; genus Arctium; species Arctium lappa. The sequence continues at coordinate 49,505,413 of CM042057.1, forward strand.
TTCGAGTCTACCCTTATAGTTTATGCGGTTCTTTGATCGCTAAGTCTTATAAGTGCATCACTTGCCCCTTTTATTGATTAAATTTTTATGGGTCCCAATCATTCAATTAGTTGATTTAGTCTATTTACTAAAGTATATACTATAATGTGATTTCAAGTACAAATATATAAATCTTTTAATAAGTTATAAAGTTCTAAAGTCCAAAAATCCCCTTTTTAACAAATCTGACCCTTGACTTAAGCTGTCAGAATTTTATGCCTAATTTGAATGATATTATAACCATTTTCCATATGTTATTATTTTACCAAATTTTTATAGTGTTTAATTTACTGACTTAGTGAACTTTTGGCATAGGTAACACCCTTTTTGGAGGTGATTAGATAGGGCAATGATGTCCTACAAGATTATTGGTCACATGCACCAAGGCAGTCTGCACCACTGTTTTGTCTTGGTCATTTGGAGGGTCAAAAATAATTATTTTTCAGTGAATCCAAATTGATTACGTTCCTAACTCAGAAAGGTAACATCCAGAAAAGTGTTACCCTTTTTTGGATCAAAAATGAATGAGTTATGCTATTTTAAAGTAAGGTCTACCAATCTGTCCAGATTTACTCTTTTGCACACTTTTCTTGTTAATGAAGGTTGAAAACTCAAATCTTAATATTTTCAAGTGAAACCAATTTTATTTATTTCCCAACTCAATATATTATTTACAGAAAAAAAAATCTTAAAATTTTTAGGCTTTTATATAGGGTTTATGGTAACATGAATGTAACTTTTAGTCCAGCCGGATTCAAATGCACATAAATTTTGTAACAAGAATTTGAGGGGTCAAAACTCAATATTTTTGAGTGATTCAAGTTGGGTTAGTTCCCTAACTCATTGAAATTTGTTCAAGTAAAGTTTCAAAGCATTTGGGTCTTATTTTGATTTAGATATACACGGAGTAATGACATGCATGAAATCTGTCAGATTTTTAAAACAGCAAATCATAAAAAAAATGAGAAATTTTTAACTTGACACCTACATGCATGGGTTTCTTTGTTAAAAAAAAAATGCTTTTATGAATCTTACATCCTCATTTTGTACCAAGAACAAGGTTTTATCAAGGAAGAGAGTATTCAAATGTAAAGACTCCACCATCTTAGATGGTGATAAAATGGCCATGCAAGACTTAAAACCTTCATTTTCTTGAGTTTTTGGACCTATGGATCATGGGTTATCACCATTTCTTGACATTTTAGTCAAGTTGGTGCTAACCTACCATTCTAAGGCCTATGAAGGTCTTTCTCTCCAGAAAACTTTCAAAAGAAACGAAGAAACGAGAAGATGTGCATGTAAACTTGTGGTTTTTACACCAAAACAACCAAATAAAAGTATGACGTTCTTACCTTCACAATGTAGACTGATTTGGTCTTTTAAAAAAATGCAAGGGAAGGAGATGGAGGAGTGGATTTTCGGCTATGGAGAGGGAGGAGAAGGTAGAAAGAAGTTTGAAATGAGAGAGAATGGAGAAAGATGGAATAATGAGATTTTCTTGAAAAATTGAAGAGTGTTATAATTGTTTTGAAAGAAAAGAGAGGAGGAAGAGAGAGAGAGGGGGGGGGGGGGCGGCCCTTGGGCCTCTCACCCCATAATTAAATTTTTTCTTTTTTTTTAATGTATTAATAAAAAAAAGTTGTTGAAAAGAAAAATGCAATTGTTTAGGTTAAGGAGGCTAAATTGGCACATTTCATTTTCTTGAAATTGAACAAGGTTTTTTTTTTATAATAGCCATAATACATATTTTTGACACACTCGGGTATTAATTTTATCAGTTTTGCCCTTTTATAAGACTGCGTATCCGTTACATGCGGTAACCAGATATTCTAAGCGCACTGCCGGGAATCTTAGGAAATTGAAACCATTGCTAACATAATTAGGTCTTAATAGGGTGATCCTAAATATTTAGTCAATTATTTAGACTGTTCAGGTGCTAACCTGTCAGCTCTGGAAGGCAGATGTCACAGTCTCCCCTCCTTAAGAGAATTTCGTCCCGAAATTAATGATTGCTAACTCTGGACTGATCCTTTGAGAAGAGGTGGGGATACTTGAGCTTCATGTGATCTTCCGGCTCCCAGGTGTACTCGGGTCCATGCTTCGAGTTCCAACGAATTTTCAAGATTGGAATTTTACTACGCCTCAGGCGTTTGACGTCCCGGTCAACGATTTCAATCGGTTCTTCCACAAAGCTCAGTTGGTCAATGATCTGGACGTCTTCCAAGGGTAGGACCGGGGGGTTATCAGTTAGACACTTCTTAAGGTTTGACACATGGAATGTGTCATGAATGGTGCTCAGTTCCTGAGGTAACTTAAGTTTGTATGCCACCGGACCAATCCTTTCGATTATCTCGAATGGACCAATGTACCTCGGGCTCAACTTTCCCTTCTTTCCAAAACGTATTAAACCTTTCCATGGTGATACCTTTAGAAACACTTTATCTGCTACTTGAAATTCTAGCGGTCTCCGTCGGTTATCGGCATAACTCTTCTGACGATCCCTTGCAGCTTTGATTCTGTCCTTAATGATTGTGATCTTGTCAGTTGTTTCCTGAACAATGTCGGGCCTGGATAACTGTCGATCACCAATCTCCAACCAGCTAAGTGGGGATCTACATTTGCGTCCATACAGAGCCTCGTACGGCGCACACTGAATGCTGGTGTGATAGCTGTTATTGTAGGAGAATTCCACTAATGGCAGATGAGTATCCCATCTTCCACCAAAGTCTATGACACAAGCTCGCAACATGTCTTCAAGGGTTTGTATTGTTCTTTCCGACTGTCCATCCGTTTGTGGATGATAGGATGTGCTCAAATCCAGACGTGTACCCAACGCCTTTTGAAGTGATTGCCAAAAGCGCGATGTAAATCTACTATCTCTATCGGAGATAATAGAAATGGGCACTCCATGACGTGCAATGATTTCATCAATATAAATCCGCGCTAGCTTTTCTATCTTAAAGTCTTCTCGAATGGGAAGAAAGTGTGCTGACTTCGTAAGTCGATCCACTATAACCTAGATTGAGTCGTGCCCCTTCCTCGTCTTGGGTAACTTAGTCACGAAATCCATGGTGATTTGTTCCCACTTCCATTGTGGAATCTCGGGTTGCTGTAGAAGGCCGGACGGTTTTTGATGTTCCGCCTTAATTTTACCGCAGGTTAAGCACTTGCTTACGTAAACGGCAATATCTTTCTTCATTCCAGGCCACCAGTAAAATTCCTGTAGATCTTTGTACATTTTATTGGCTCCCGGGTGAATCGAATACCTTGAATGATGAGCTTCTTCCAAAATGACTGACCGTAAATCCTTAGCCCTTGGTATCCAGACTCGGTCTTTAAAGTAGCGTATCCCGTCGGTCTTAACATTAAATTCATGCTCACAGTGATGTAGAGATTCGCCTTTCAGATTTTCCTTTCTCAAAGCTTCTTCCTGGGCCTCAAGGATTTGGGCTTTCAGACTTGTTTGCACAATTGCACCTAACGCTCGTGTCCTTGACAGTTTGGCCCTTTCCTTTCGGCTCAGCGCATCGGCTACCACATTAGCCTTGCCAGGGTGGTACTTTATTTCGCAATCGTAATCGTTGAGCAGTTCAACCCACCTTCTTTGTCTCATATTTAACATTTTCTGATCCAAAATGTGCTGGAGACTTTTGTGATCAGTAAAGATGGTACATTTTGTGCCGTAAAGATAGTGTCTCCAAATTTTGAGCGCGAATACCACGGCCCCCAATTCCAAGTCGTGGGTGGTATAGTTCTTTTCATGGATCTTAAGTTGCCTCGAAGCGTATGCAATGACCTTGTCCCTTTGCATTAGCACACATCCCAACCCTTGGCGGGATGCGTCGCAGTAGACTACAAAGTTCTCGGTGCCCTCTGGCAATGCCAGAATTGGTGCGTTGCATAACTTATGCTTGAGTGCTTGAAATGCTTCTTCTTGTTTTTCTCCCCAATCAAACTTTTTATCCTTTTGAGTTAAAGCCGTTAGCGGTTGTGCAATTTTGGAGAAATTTGCAATGAATCGCCGGTAGTATCCTGCCAATCCGAGAAATTGGCGAATTTCTGTTGGGGTCCTTGGAGCTTCCCATTTCTTTATAGCCTCTATTTTTGCTGAATCCACATGTATGCCCTTTTTATTAATGACGTGGCCAAGAAAGTGTACTTCGTGAATCCAAAATTCGCATTTGGAGAACTTCGCATACAACTTTTGGTCCTTGAGTAGCTCTAGAATCAGTTTCAGATATTGCTCATGATCCTCCTTGTTTCGTGAATAGATTAATATGTCATCAATAAACACAATCACGAATTTATCCAGATACGGTCTACAGACTCTGTTCATTAGGTCCATGAAGACAGCGGGTGCATTTGTTAGGCCAAAAGGCATAACTAGGAACTCGTAATGACCATAACGAGTCCTAAATGCCGTCTTATGAATGTCTTCCTCGCAGACCCTCATTTGATGATACCCAGAACGAAGGTCAATCTTCGAGAAATAAGTTGCGCCTTGAAGTTGGTCGAATAGATCGTCGATTCGGGGAAGAGGGTAACGGTTTTTGTTGGTTAACTTATTCAATTCTCTGTAATCTATGCACATTCGTAGAGATCCGTCCTTCTTTTTAACAAAAAGGACTGGGGCTCCCCACGGCGAAGAACTGGGTCTTATGAAACCCTTGTCAAGTAACTCTTGGAGTTGGCTTGACAATTCTTGCATTTCAGACGGGGCCAACCGATAAGGGGATTTAGCTACCGGTGCAGCCCCAGGAATTAAGTCAATATGGAATTCGACTTGTCTCGGAAGTGGCAATCCTGGTAAATCCTCAGGAAAGACTTCGGGAAAATCCCGGACAATAGGAAAATCCTGGATATGTTTTTCCTTCATTTCCTTGTCGATGACATGGGCCAAAAATGCATTACTCCCCTTCTTCAAGTATTTTCGCATTTTCATGCATGACACGATCTTGAAATTTCTTCCGGACTTCTCTCCATGAACGACGAGAGTTTCTCCTTCTGGTAACGGGATTCGAACGGTCTTCTCGGAGCAACATATCTCTGCTCAGTTTTTAGATAACCAGTCCATGCCCACAACGACGTCGAAACTTCCTAGTTCGATCGGAATAAGGTTTATGCTAAATTCTCTATTAACCAGATTTAGAGTGCAATTTGTGATTACATCCTTAGCTCTAACTTCTTGCCCATTAGCAAATTCGATAGTGTAGGGTTCTAACAACTTTTGGGATTTTAGGCAAATTTTCGGCTTAAATTTTAGTGATATAAAGCTCCTATCTGCTCCTGAATCAAATAGTACTGATGCGTAGTGACTATTTATAAGAAACGTACCTGCGACTACATTTGGATCCTGTCTTGCTTCATTTGCCCCAATCTCGAACACTCGACCACGCGCTTGGCCTCCTTGATTTCCTTGATTAGCTGGTCGTGCTTGATTGACATTTGGTCCTCGGTTTAATTTTGTGCAGGTGTTCCGAAGATGGTCTGGGCTTCCACATTCATGGCACGTCAATCTCCTTCCGCCTTTACAATCCCTGGCGAAATGACCTCCCTTGTTACACTTGGTGCAGATAATGCATCTCCCACTATGACGGTTGTTGCACTTGTCACACTTAGGGTAGGTTCCCTTGCCTTTTTCCACAACCTGTGCTTGGACTCCATAATTTCCCATCCTCTTCCTGTTCTTGCATGCAATCCTGTCAGATTGACGTCTTGAAGGTTCCTCTATCTTCCTTTTTCCCATCGCTTTCTCATGCGCGAAATTCCCCGATCGAATGGCATTGTTGGTAAGCCTCGTTGCTATGCTCACCGCCTCTTGGAGTGTCGTGGGTTTGGACGAGGTAACATCCCCGCGGATCTCAGGAGCCAAACCCCAGATATACTTGTCAATCCGACTTTCCTCCGGTGTTACAAGATGTGGCACCAACTTCGCCAATTCGTGAAAGGGGGCAGTGTAGGTGTCTATATCGTTTCCCACCATCTCATGATTCCATAATTCCGCTTCCAGTTTTTGGATCTCACTCTTCGAGCAGTATTCTTCCTTGAGCAACTTCTTGAATTCATCCCAGGTCAGACTATTGGCAGCTTCACGTCCACGGGTTTGAACTAGGGTATTCCACCAGGTTAGGGCTCGTCCTTGTAACAGACAAGCTGCAAACTCCACCTTGTTTCTTTCAATGCACTTACTGATGTGGAGCACCGATTCCATGCTTTCGATCCATGATAATAGTCCCACTGCTCCTTCAGTTCCATAGAAATCTTTCGGGTTACATGCCCTGAACGTTTTGTATGTGCATTCCCGGTCTCCGGTTGGTCCTAAATTATTCCCACGATTAACATTTAGGCCAGCCGCGACTTGGCTGACAATATTTGGAAGTGCTGCCATGAGTTGCTCGGACACAAGTCGCGCTAGTTCAGGGTCTTCTCTTCTAGGAGGCATTGTCCTACGGCATAATTCTAGTTAGTGATTTGGCTTTATATTCAAAGCTAACTCTACCGAGTTAAATTACTAGTTTTAAATGACATATATTTATCATCATCATTCACATACATGAATAACATAATCACACAATAAGCTCAATATCATGGATATAAAACATTAGGAATTAAATTATCATAAAATCACCATCACAGGGATCAATCATTAACATCAAAATATTTCCCAAGGTTTTCCTATCATTTAAAGTTTCAAAATATGGCTACATGCCATCAAAAGAAAGTCCCAATCAAAATATAATCAAAAGTTTGTTCACAAAAGAGGGAAAGATAGTTCTTCTATTGCCATGGTTTCCTTGGGTCTTACATCACCACGCCTACACCTATTGCCTTGCCATCCAGAAGCCTAAACCAACTGCCAACAGAACGAATGCTGTCAGGGCCAGGCAAGTGTACAGCCTCCTGATAGTCCATCTGGCAGCAAGAGCAGCCTCCGTTGCCCTTCGGATATGAAGGTAATGGGAGTCTATCATGTCGGTCAAGCTTCTAACAATGTAATGATGCTGGTCTAACCGGGATCGGTGTGCCTGCAACTCTCGGGCCAAGTTTTGCACCCAATGACTTTCAGCCTGAGTCATGCCCTGAGTCAGCCTCGCGGGAACACCGGTCACAACGGTAGGGGACACACGGGGTGTTGGTCTCTGAGATGTCTCTCCCTCGGTCCGAGTGGATCCTTCAAAGGTCACCCTGACTGGCAGGGGAACACTCTTTCGGGCCGTAGTGCGGAGTCTCGTACTAAGTGGTTCCGGCGGTGGGATTCTCGGAGGAGGTGACACAGTCGCAGGTGGTCGGGCAGGGGATCCGCTAATCGCATCGTCACTAGTCTCGGACGGTTCATTCTTCTCAATAACTGGAGGGTCTCTACTAGGTCGAGCGGTCACGTAGCCCGAATCATCAGCGGAGTACTCAGTAGGTGTGGAGGATGATGACATAGTGAGCTGTGACACAAGCAAACTTAATCACTAAGGGTGCTAGAAGAAATTTAAGCTATGTAATGTTTATGCATGCACACGCAAAATTCATGATTAAAGTTTTCAGATAGTAATAGTTCATTTGCGCTCCTAATATAACCAATTCAAGTCCCCCATTACAGATACTTAAATTGAACAGAGGTGATCAGGATCTGTCCAAGTTATGATATAGTAATGCGACACTCTTTTTAGTTATATTAGTAATTCACATTTAGCCTTTAGGAATCATTTTGAAAACCGTTTTTTTAAATCTTATTTTTATATTTGGTTATAGTTGAGGTTTCTATAAAGAACCCGGTATTCTCTATAACCTTAGGCTTTGATACCAAGTCTGTCACACCCCGCTAAAGCGGAAACACAGGATATGGCAGCGCACGGTTTCATGGCATAAAGTAGTAAATAATACCAACCACAACACTTAAAAATGTAATAAAATATGTTTACGTTTACAACCATGATATTCAAAATCATTCCCAAAAGTACGGCTATTACAATAATTAGACAAAACATTCAATATTTGCCGGGATGATTGTTGTCACACACGTTCATGCATCCTAATTACCGGTCCTTACATTAGCACCTGAAAAACATGTTTAAAGAATAGGTCAACTACATAGAGTTGGTGAGTACACAGGTTTTTATATGCATAAGAGTAGTTGTATGCAAAGTTTAGAAACTTTTGTGAAACATTTGTCCACGAAATATTTATGAAATGATTGTTCTATTATATGCACGGGTTATCGTGTATACGGCAATGCTTTAGCATTGAGCCACTACCAAACCTTTCGACAATTCAACGCCCCTTAAAAAGAACTGCGTCATACCACAGAGGTGGACTAACTCCAAATGGGTAAGGCAAATTGTCACGACCCCTTTTGAGTCAAGTAACGTTAATGGTAAAGTGCACCTCTAGCTTAACGGCTAAAAGTGAGGTTGTCAACCCTAATAGCGCTATCCACTAATACCACCGGCTCCCGTTCGAGCTAATAGGTAGTGTCCAACAGTGGGGACTTATTCATTTAATACTCAATTGCATCGTCAAGTATACATACCATAGTGCATAAATATTTAAATTCAAAATTCAACAAATTGTAATGAACAATCATTTGCGAGTAGCAACAAGTTGCAATTGTAACATGCTTTTCACCCCAAAATACGTAAAACGATAAAAGAGGGGCTGTGAATACTCACTAGTTTGAGCGGTTTCTCCTCGGATACGATTAATATGATGTATAGGCTTTCGCTTCTACGCCCTACCTACGAAAGTGGTATAGTTCATTAGTTCGAGTCTACCCTTATAGTTTATGCGGTTCTTTGATCGCTAAGTCTTATAAGTGCATCACTTGCCCCTTTTATTGATTAAATTTTTATGGGTCCCAATCATTCAATTAGTTGATTTAGTCTATTTACTAAAGTATATACTATAATGTGATTTCAAGTACAAATATATAAATCTTTTAATAAGTTATAAAGTTCTAAAGTCCAAAAATCCCCTTTTTAACAAATCTGACCCTTGACTTAAGCTGTCAGAATTTTATGCCTAATTTGAATGATATTATAACCATTTTCCATATGTTATTATTTTACCAAATTTTTATAGTGTTTAATTTACTGACTTAGTGAACTTTTGGCATAGGTAACACCCTTTTTGGAGGTGATTAGATAGGGCAATGATGTCCTACAAGATTATTGGTCACATGCACCAAGGCAGTCTGCACCACTGTTTTGTCTTGGTCATTTGGAGGGTCAAAAATAATTATTTTTCAGTGAATCCAAATTGATTACGTTCCTAACTCAGAAAGGTAACATCCAGAAAAGTGTTACCCTTTTTTGGATCAAAAATGAATGAGTTATGCTATTTTAAAGTAAGGTCTACCAATCTGTCCAGATTTACTCTTTTGCACACTTTTCTTGTTAATGAAGGTTGAAAACTCAAATCTTAATATTTTCAAGTGAAACCAATTTTATTTATTTCCCAACTCAATATATTATTTACAGAAAAAAAAATCTTAAAATTTTTAGGCTTTTATATAGGGTTTATGGTAACATGAATGTAACTTTTAGTCCAGCCGGATTCAAATGCACATAAATTTTGTAACAAGAATTTGAGGGGTCAAAACTCAATATTTTTGAGTGATTCAAGTTGGGTTAGTTCCCTAACTCATTGAAATTTGTTCAAGTAAAGTTTCAAAGCATTTGGGTCTTATTTTGATTTAGATATACACGGAGTAATGACATGCATGAAATCTGTCAGATTTTTAAAACAGCAAATCATAAAAAAAATGAGAAATTTTTAACTTGACACCTACATGCATGGGTTTCTTTGTTAAAAAAAAAATGCTTTTATGAATCTTACATCCTCATTTTGTACCAAGAACAAGGTTTTATCAAGGAAGAGAGTATTCAAATGTAAAGACTCCACCATCTTAGATGGTGATAAAATGGCCATGCAAGACTTAAAACCTTCATTTTCTTGAGTTTTTGGACCTATGGATCATGGGTTATCACCATTTCTTGACATTTTAGTCAAGTTGGTGCTAACCTACCATTCTAAGGCCTATGAAGGTCTTTCTCTCCAGAAAACTTTCAAAAGAAACGAAGAAACGAGAAGATGTGCATGTAAACTTGTGGTTTTTACACCAAAACAACCAAATAAAAGTATGACGTTCTTACCTTCACAATGTAGACTGATTTGGTCTTTTAAAAAAAATGCAAGGGAAGGAGATGGAGGAGTGGATTTTCGGCTATGGAGAGGGAGGAGAAGGTAGAAAGAAGTTTGAAATGAGAGAGAATGGAGAAAGATGGAATAATGAGATTTTCTTGAAAAATTGAAGAGTGTTATAATTGTTTTGAAAGAAAAGAGAGGAGGAAGAGAGAGAGAGGGGGGGGGGGGGCGGCCCTTGGGCCTCTCACCCCATAATTAAATTTTTTCTTTTTTTTTTAATGTATTAATAAAAAAAAGTTGTTGAAAAGAAAAATGCAATTGTTTAGGTTAAGGAGGCTAAATTGGCACATTTCATTTTCTTGAAATTGAACAAGGTTTTTTTTTTTTTTTATAATAGCCATAATACATATTTTTGACACACTCAGGTATTAATTTTATCAGTTTTGCCCTTTTATAAGACTGCGTATCCGTTACATGCGGTAACCAGATATTCTAAGCGCACTGCCGGGAATCTTAGGAAATTGAAACCATTGCTAACATAATTAGGTCTTAATAGGGTGATCCTAAATATTTAGTCAAGTATTTAGACTGTTCAGGTGCTAACCTGTCAGCTCTGGAAGGCAGATGTCACACAATGCAACAAAAATTACACACAAAAACACACAAAATCAAGATTTTGATTATGGAACAGTGAAGTCTGCGAGTTCTTGAAATTCGATCAACAAAATATCAGAATCATCAATCTTTTCTGAATTGTGCTTGCTCTGATACCAATTCTTAGTCCCTTATGATGTGCTAATCAAGATGAACAACTACTAGTACTCAATCAAATAGCCTATATGTACTTCACAAATTCACAGATTAAAAGTTTCTCTCTCTCTGTTTACAATATTTCTCTATATATGCTCTCACTCTATGTGTATTCTGATTAAGTGTTGCAAGCTTAACAAGGACGTAAAAGTTATTTTTACCACCAACTTTTACAAAGACAAAACTAACAACTAAATTGTTAGCCCCAAATCTGAACCAATGAAAGTATTGAAAATAACTAAGTCTTCATCTAAAGACTTTCAAGGGACATCAACAAGTCTGTCTCTGAAGTCAATTCAGAGTTAGTCTGAAGAAAGCAAGTTTGTCTCTGAAGTCAGTTCAGAGTCAGTCTGAAGAAAGCAAGTCTGTCTCTAAAGTCAGTTCAGAGTCAGTCTGAAGAAAGTATGTCTGTCTCTGAAGTCAGTTCAGAGACAGTCTCAGAAAGACATCAGAGAGCCCCTGATGTTCACTCTGAATTTCTTGACAAAGAAGAACAAATGACACGTCACCTTGTGATAAGATTTACTTTCTAAAGTAGGTCACTGTTCAAGCATGTCTTGATCTTACCTCTTAGGTAAGATACTGTTCAAGCATGCTTCTATTTGTCAGATAAGTACACTGTTTACTTTATGGTCCTATAAAAAGGACCATCACCGTATTGTTCAAAGTGTGCTTAAGAAGTCTTATAACTGATAATATAAGTTGAATATTTTATTCAAAGAATATCTTGTTTATCTATTATTTGCTTTATGAACTGTGATATTTCAATCTCCTTTGATATTAAACTATACTGCTTCCGCTGTTATTACTCTTATTGTTTATATCATTGTTGTGAGATTAAATCTGGGATCCAACAATTGGTATCAGAGCCTTCTTTGTTTTCTAAACAAAGTAAGATCGCATCTGCATACTCGGATAGATTTACATCTCATTGATTCTAACTTTCAGTATATGTGCATGTTCAAATAAACCTGGTTTATTAAAGAACACCATATGCTCAAGATTTGATAGTAAATCACTGTTCAATACAAAAAGCATCAGTTCTTCAAATCTTCATCTTTTTCTTCAAAAATGGCAAACTCAAGCATTAGTGCCATTTATACAGGTGGGTCATTAACAAAACCTCCTACACTTTTAAGGGATGAATATCCCCAATGGAAGATAAGGATTGTAAATTTCTTAGAAGGTATAGACAAGGATCTTTTTAGATCAGTGAACGTTGGACCTCACATTCCAATGGTGTTGGTTCCAAGAGTTCCTGCAACAGCAGATACTACTGAAATCCCTGCATATTATGAAAAGAAAACCACAAACTTCACTGATGAAGAAACTAATATGATGGATAATAACTCAAAAGCTGTTAGATTACTTATAATGGCCATTCCCAATGATATATTTCAAGAACTTGATTCTTGTAAAACTGCAAAAGAGATATGGGATCAGTTGTTAAATCAACTTGAAGGAGGCCTACAAACCCAGAAAAATAGAAGAAATCTATGCATCAATGAATATCATGATTTTCATGCTCTACCAGAAGAAATATTACACCAAACTTACTCAAGATTCAACATTCTTATCAACAAATGCAGAAAGTTTGGAGTGATAAGAACAAAAGAGGAAAACAATGTTCTTTTCTTGAAAAACTTAAATGAAGAATGGTCACAACTGTCCATGTCTATACAAGCCAATCAAGATCTTGAGTCATGGTCATTAACTGACATTTATGGCACTCTTGTTGCACATGAAAAGGAAGTTATGAAGAAAAAATCAAAACTGTATTTAGGTGGACCCCTTGCACTTGTTTCAAAACAAATTTCGAAAGAAAACAACTTTGAAGAGTCACAAAAAGGTTTGGAAACAAAAAGAAGATCCAAAAAGGTCCTAATGGCAGAAGAAAATCATTCAGATTCAGACTCAGAAGATGATATCAATGCTTTCGCCAAATCTCTTGCATTAATCACTCATCAATTTAATAAGAAATTTGGCAAGAAAGTATTTGAAGGAAGGAGAGAGAATGAAGAAAGAAGAAATCCTGAAAGAAGATTTCAACAAGATGGTGTCAGATTTCAACAAGAACCCAGATTCACTCCATATAGTGATCAAAAGAGTACAAACTTCAACAACAATGATACAACTCAACAATCAAGACCTCAACAATCATTTCAACCAAGGTATCCACAGCCACAGAGATATTTCATACCTCAAGAACAGAAGCCAGAGACAAGTACAGCCACTCTTCCAACAAATCAAAATGATGGAAGATGTTTCAGATGTGGAAAAATAGGCCATTTCTCTGCAAATTGCAAAGGAAAACTTGTCAAAGATCAAGATTACTACAAGAACAAATACAAGTACAACGTAAAAGAAAGAGTTCTTGTAGCAGAAATGGAAGACTGGCTATCAGACTCAACTAGTGACGACGAGGAAGAACCTACCAATCTCTGTGGTATGGCTTTTTCAAATGGAAATCAAACTGATGGAGCATCAGAAGACAACTCTGAAAAGGTAAACTCTCTTTACACCTCTGACAGTGATCCTGAAATAGATGCTTTTAAACTAATTAATGAACTTCAGGATCTAGAGCAAAAGTTTCTTGAAGAGAAAAAGAAAAGAGAGCAAGTGACAAAAGATCTCATTTTTTTCAAAAGAGAAAAGAATCTTCTGGAATCAGAAAAGAAAGAAATTTTTCTTGAAAAAACCAAACTTGAAGAAACTCACAAGCAAAAAGAAAATTCATTTTCAGAAGAAATAAGGAAAATTGAGAAAGTTTTAAAAGGAAAAGAAGAAGAAGTAAAGAAATCTGAGTATGAAAGGCTCAATTCTATTGCCTTAACCAAATTTTTTCAAAAGGAAAGAGAAATCCTACATCAATCTCTTGATAGAAAAAATCTTCGAATTAAAAGCTATGTTAATGCACAAGGTGTTTTCGACAAAATAAAAATTCAAATGGACTCTCAAGGGCTGGGATTCAATGAGTTGAATTCATTCACTAGATTGGAGAAAACTTCACTTTCTTCCACTTTCCGTATGGGAAAGGTCCAAAGCTTTAAAGGTACATCTCTGAATAATTTCAAAAGAATGAAAACATCAGAGGGATCAAAAACAAGAGCTTTGAATTTCAAAAATACTATATACTCTGAAGTAAAAAACTTTCAAAAGTCTGTGTTACAAATAAAAGAAGAAACTTCAGAGGTACTCTTCACAAAACCTCAAAGCAATGATCCCAAAAAAAATTTCAGACTTGATGCTTTCATCTCAAATGAATCAGAGACATCGGAACCAAGTACCTCTGATACAAGTACTTCTGAAAATGAATCTCAGAGTTCACTTAATCCGTATGCCCCTCTGTATTCACCAAAGTCAGATGAAAATATCATAACTACATTTGAAGATGATGTTAAAAAGATATTGAAAGAAAATGTCATGGAGGACTTAAAAAGAAAAGAAAGCATGAAACGGATCATTAAAGTCTCTAGAACAAAAGAAATTGAAAAACCAATAGAGATAGCTATCTCTATTAAAACTAAGAGAGACTTTCTTGATTCTGATTCAGAATCTGATCAAGAGATTGATGAACATATTTTTTGTAAACCAGAGAATGTAATTCACAAAAAGATATAAACTGTTGGGTCTGGTATTTTGAATGTTCCAATTTCAACTTTGAAAACCAAAACCAGAATACCAATAAGTCCTGATTTTGCAAATATGTGTTTACAAGCAAAAACATCTCTGGAACTTGAAAAAGAATTACAAGAAAAGGCAAAGAATAAAACAAACACTTATGAATCTTACTCCTATAAAACAATAAAATTCTCTCCTGAACAAAAAGGAAAATGGACAAAAATTAACCATATTGATCCTGTTTGTGCAGTAAGCAACAAAGAAAAGAATATGTTTTTTATCAAGAAAAAGCAACTTGAAAAGAAGATTGTCTTTCAAGCAAAAAGGAAAGAAGTAGTTAGTTATACATGTAATATTCCTAATGCTAGTTTCAAAAGAAGTCAAAATGTAACAAATGCTTTTAATAAAAAGAAAAACTTTGCTCCTACTTCTTCTTGTTCTATTAATTGCAACTGCATTCATCTCTTGATCAAACTGAAAAATCATTTCAGAGGATCACATTGTCTTCTGAATCAATCTCTGAAAAATATCTCAGAAACAAAATTTCAACAGAAGACAACAACCGGCAAGACATCAAAAGATGAAATGCCAAAAAGTCATACAAATCCACCAAAGTCTAACAAAAAAGGACCCATAATGAGATGGGTACCTAAGAAACAATAATTTGTCTTGCAGAATCAGTCAATGCCAATCTGGTACCTAGATTCTGGATGTTCAAGGCATATGACTGGAAATAAGGAACTTCTATTCTCATTCAAAGCAAAATCTGGAGGAGCAGTTACTTTTGGAGACAATGTGCAAGGACATATTAAAGGATATGGTGAGTTGTCAAGAGGAAATGTTTTAGTATCAAAGGTTGCTTATGTGGATGGATTAAAACACAATCTGATCAGCATAAGTCAACTTTGTGATCATGGTTTTGATGTGAAATTTCAAAGAAAATATTGTTCACTTCTCCACTCAGAATCAGGTCAAGAATTACTCAGAGCAGACAGAAAAGGTAACCTCTACAGAATGAATTTTACCAAAATAAACGACACTGATTCAGAGAAACTTTGTCTTGTATCTCTGAATAGTGAGGAAGTCTGGCTCTGGCATAAAAAGTTTTCACATCTAAACTTTTCCTCACTTGATAAATTAGTTAAACTTAATTTGGTTAAGGGATTACCATCTCTGAAGTTTAACAAATATCATCTTTGTTCTGCCCGTGAGATGGGAAAAATGAAAAGATCTTCCCATAAAACCAAAAGTGAAAACAATTGTCCTAGACCTCTGCACATGCTACATGTGAACCTCTGTGGTCCTATCTCTGTACAGAGTCTTGCAGGTAAGAAATACATTCTGGTTCTGATTGATGAATTTTCCAGATTCACATGGATAGAATTCATCAGAGCCAAATCTGAAGTACCTGATATTTTGATAAGATTGTTGAAAAGATTACAGGTTCTATTTAGCAGCAAAGTTCAGAAACTAAGAAGTGATAATGGAACCGAGTTCAAAAATGCCAAAATCAATTCATATCTAACAGAAGAAGGCATTACTCCTAACTTTTCTGCAGCAAGAACCCCTCAGCAAAATGGAGTAGTTGAAAGGAAGAACAAAACACTTGTTGAAGCTGCAAGGACAATGCTAGTTGGATCTGATCTTTCAACAAATTTTTGGGCAGAAGCAGTGGCATCAGCCTGCTTTACTCAGAATAGAGCTACAATTGTCAAGAGATTTCAGAAAACGTCCTATGAACTTATTAACAATAGGAAACCTAATGTTAAATATTTTCATGTTTTTGGATGCAGGTGTTACATTCTGAACGATAGAGAATATCTTGGAAAGTTTGACAAGAAAGCTGATGAGGGCAAATTCATTGGATATTCTTTAGCCTCAAAAGCTTTCAGAGTGTTCAATCTTAGAACAAGGACCATCCAAGAGAGAACCTGTTCCAAATTAACACAAATCACTTGTGAATTGGACAAAGCAATCAACACAGAACCTGTTCTAAATCGAAATACGATCACAATGCAACAAAAATTACACACAAAAACACACAAAATCAAGATTTTGATTATGGAACAGTGAAGTCTGCGAGTTCTTGAAATTCGATCAACAAAATATCAGAATCTTCAATCTTTTCTGAATTGTGCTTGCTCTAATACCAATTCTTAGTCCCTTATGATGTGCTAATCAAGATGAAAAACTACTAGTACTCAATCAAATAGCCTATATGTACTTCACAAATTCACAGATTAAAAGTTTCTCTCTCTCTGTTTACAATATTTCTCTATATATGCTCTCACTCTATGTGTATTCTGATTAAGTGTTGCAAGCTTAACAAGGAAGTAAAGGTTATTTATACCACCAACTTTTACAAAGACAAAACTAACAACTAAACTGTTAGCCCCAAATCTGAACCAATGAAAGTATTGAAAATAACTAAGTCTTCATCTAAAGACTTTCAAGGGACATCAACAAGTCTGTCTCTGAAGTCAATTCAGAGTTAGACTGAAGAAAGCAAGTCTGTCTCTGAAGTCAGTTCAGAGTCAGTCTGAAGAAAGCAAGTATGTCTCTGAAGTCAGTTCAGAGTCAGTCTGAAAAAAGTATGTCTGTCTCTGAAGTTAGTTCAGAGACAGTCTCAGAAATACATCAGAGAGCCCCTGATGTTCACTCTGAATTTCTTGACATAGAAGAACATATGACACGTCACCTTGTGATAAGATTTACTTTCTAAAGTAGGTCACTGTTCAAGCATGTCTTGATCTTACCTCTTAGGTAAGATCCTGTTCATGCATGCTTCTATTTGTCAGATAAGTACACTGTTTACTTTATGGTCCTATAAAAAGGACCATCACCTTATTGTTCAAAGTATGCTTAAGAAGTCTTATAACTGATAATATAAGTTGAATATTTTATTCAAAGAATATCTTGTTTATCTATTATTTGCTTTATGAACTGTGATATTTGAATTTCCTTTGATATTAAACTATATTGCTTCCGCTGTTATTACTCTTATTGTTTATATCATTGTTGTGAGATTAAATCTGGGATCCAACATAAACAAACAAGCTAACAACACTTTGACCTTTTGACTAAAATCTTTGACTTTCCTCTTTAAGTAAGCTTTGACTTTGACTTACTTTAAAGGATTTGACTTGGGATTTGACTTTCAATTTTCATGATCTTGGATCCAACATATTTATGCACTAATAGTCGTTTTTCGAAATCGGTGAGATTGATGATTTTTCGACTTTCCTAGAATTATATATGCTCTCAATTTCTTTTATGCTCACAGCCTTGACATGTTCCTTGTGAATGCCCTTAGGGTTTTCGGTGTCACTCGACAAGGTCCCTTGTGGCCTATTCTTGAGTTCGACAGCAAATTGTCCGAATTAGGTTTCGAAACCCCTCAAGGTTGCATTGGTTTGGTTTATAAAACCTTTTAGTAACGATGCGATTGAACCATTACCGTCTGATGCGTTTTGCTATCTAGGTGCATGTGATTGTGAAGTTTGTCCATGTTGGTAATTTTGAGTTTGGCTTGAATGAAATCTCAGAGGATTTGGTGGTCGGTTTTAGACTTGGCTTGCTCCGGGGGGTTGAAGTCCTTGATTTCCCGTCCATGAGAAGTTTGGATGGTTTCTCCAATTCGGATTGTATGTTTGAGAAAACGAAATATTTCTTCCAGGATTCCCAACATAATTCACTGACACAGGATTACCGGGGCAACACTCAAAAGGATGTCCTTCACCACAAAAAGTACACGACTCAATTATAGGTTGGTTTACGGCTTGCAATTGACTTTTCTCTCCATTAAGGTTTAAATTGTTTTTAACTAAATTAGTTAAAGCTACAATTTGTTCATTTAAAGCGAAGATGGCATCAATCTCACGAACTCCTGACGCAGTTTTTGGAATTACGGTACGAGGGTTTGACCAATCAGTGTTATTATTAGCAACTTTTTCCAAAATATTATACCCCTCGTTGTATGTTTTTGCAATAAAAGTGCCACCAGCTGTGGCATCGAGGATGATTTTAGCAGGATTAGAAAGGCCATTATAAAATGTTTTTAATTGGATGCAGTGAGGGATTCCGTGATGAGGACATTTCCTAATTAAAACATTAAATCTCTCCCATGCATCCGATACTGTCTCGTCTTCCTCTTGTTGAAACATTAAAAATTCATTTCTAAATTTTACGTTCCTAGTGGGAGGAAAGTATTTTTTTCTAGAATTTTTTCTGCTAAAATCTTCCAAATATCAATTGAATGAGGTGGCAGAGAATTTATCCAGACTTTGGCTCTATCTCTCAATGTGTAAGAGAAGAGTGTCAGCCATAAGGCTTTTGCGGAAACTCTGTGAATGAGAAAATGATCTGTCATTTCTAAAAATGATTTTTAGTAAGAGTACGGATCTTCCGAAGGCAATCCTCCAAATTGACCAATCGCTTGGATCATTTGAAACATTGTCGGTTTCGGTTCAAAATTTTGCGTAGTAATGTTGGGCCTAATAATCCCCAACTTGAGTTGATCAAATTCGGGTGTTGCATAGTCTCGTATTCCCCTTTCCTTGTCATTGGCATTTTTAATCGTTGTTTCCACAAGCGGAGGTGGTGGAAGAATTGCTTCCTCTTCCACCATGGTTTGATTTAAAACTGGGTTTTACCGATTTCCTCTACCACATCTTCTTCTTTTAAAAGTCTTTTTTATTTCAAGATCAAGTGGTAAAAGTTCCCCGTGTTGCAGCCGTGGCATACAACACGAGAAATGTTTTGAAAATCAAACAAGTGACACAGGCTCGAATGAAAATCAAGATCTCATGATATAAAATCGTGCCAGTCCCCGGCAACGACACCAAAAACTTGGTAGCTATTTATCGTGTACTACACAGCGTGGGCACAATGTTTCCCAGTGAGGGCACAAGTATATACCACCAGTGGGAATGCTACAAGTAATATAATGGTCGTAAAACCGAGTATCGTTTCCACAGGGACTGGCTTATTGAGAAGCAGATATTTTAATGAACTTCTTGCACAAGTTTGGTTGTGAGAAAAATTATCTTTTTGGTGGTGGATTAATGCTAAAAATATGAAGTGAAATTTATATTTAAAGAATGGGTATGGTGTAAGCTTTTCTTGAGATAGACGTAGTAACAAAATGGTTAGGCCTTTTGTAGTACGTAATGTCTATAAAAAGCTCGATCTCTAGAAAGTGGATTTTTAAAGATCGGTCCTACAAAATGCCCATAAAGTTTTCATTGTTACCGACTCTTAATCTTGCTAATTTAACTAAGTTGAAATAAATCAAGTTCTACCGGTATGGAGATTTATAGCCAAATCTCTTTGTGATATAAATCTCCTCCGACGTTTGAACCTTAGTAAATAATGCAAAACCCGTATCTCTACGTAGTTATCAAAGACTTTCTCAAATCTTTGCATCCCTTAAGTCGTATTTCGAATCCGTCCATGTCGAGGTCAAGATCTAATATTAACACTTCAATGTGATCGGCTTATCAGCATTGAGTTCAAGTCTCGACTTAAGTAACCAAGCTTAAAAGCTAGTAACGATGGTCACACCCAAGTGTTGTCTACTAGTCTCAAGTCGGCTCACACCTGTAACGAAAAGATGATTAACTCATAATAATAATAAACGACATAAAGTAAGAAAGGAAATATTTGTCAATCTACTTGCATAAAAAGTAAAGCTACAGATGGTGCCTACAGTGGGAAGCTGTGGGCAGAAACTGAATTACGAGAAATTAAATACTGAAAAGTAAAAGCTAGCTACCTCAACTCTTAACTCTTCCAGGGGGAAGGTTTACAACTGGAGATGATTGTTCATATCATTAATGCCTAGAAACCCTCGTGTTTATAATGAAATACATCCTAAAAACGAAAGGTTAAAGTCCTATAATCTAATAGTTAAAACCCTAATACCCAATGGCTAGAATAGTACAATGTTTGTTCAGATTTCTTAAGATTTATTATAGCTAATTCCTACTTAATACAACCATCAACTATAGGATAATAGTGCAAATCCTTTCTTAACCAATGGTTCTCGGGTGCCCGCAGTGTGCAAATTGTGCCTACAGTCTTACAAAAACGTTATTTCTTGACCAAACTGAATCCTTTGGTGTTTTCATCCTATGTGCAAATTTTAAGGACCAAAAGGAGGAGATAGAAGCAAAAGTGGGTAAAAGTGAAATAAAACGAAATAAAAGAGTAACAAATAACACTAAAAAATGAGACTTATCACCTGTTCGTATATGTCTTTATACTAATTGTAACACCCTAAAAACAGGAGAAATTTAAACCTGGGAAATGTCGTAAACTTGACATTTCTATAAATAGCAATACCCAAAATAGGGATAAGTAAATAACGTTTACAATTTTATACTTGGAAATTAATAAAGACAATACACTAATCTAAAACATCTAAGTCTAGATTAATACAATTGTCGTCCAATCTCCCAAAAGGACTTCTATTCAAATATGTACTCCAAAAGTTCCGAATCAACGTGACCTCCAAAAGATGCCGCTAACGACCAACACGCTCACTCTCAACCTTTGTGAACCACGTCGCTAAGAGGACCTGGTTACATGACATTTCAAGAAAGAATGTTAGGACATTGCCTATAGTGAGATCGTCATACAAATAATAGTAATTTAACTTCTTGAAAGGCAACATGTAACTTGGTGATATTCCACATATACGTAATACACAATTACATGGTCCCCATTGGGACCTACTCCAACATGACATGACAACATAATTTAATCCATTAGCCATATGGGACATCAACCCAAACCGGGTCTTTAGTCAAAAGGGACGTCAACTCAAACCGAGTCTTTAGTCTATATGAACATCAACCCTCACTGAGTCTTTAGTCTTTACGGACGTCAACCCAAACCGGGTCTTTAGTCTCAACGGACATCAACCCAAACCGGGTCATTAGTCCTCACGTGCATCAACCCAAACTGAGTCTTTAGCCAAATAAACGTCAACCCAAACCGGATCTTTAGGCTTTCTCTCCGACCACAATTTGGGGATAATTCCCCTCAATATTTCCCAAGAGCTCATTCAAGAGAGCTAGTCTTATGCCAACCATAAAGTCATGGTGTACATTTATCCCCTTTGAGACGACTATAAACATTAAGAATTTATAATTTATAAATAAATTACCAAGTACTCCCATGTGTATTTCATAAATAAGCAAGAATTCCCAATACCTCATCTCGACATAAAATTCCAAGTACATAACCATGAAAAGAACAACAAACATCATAGAGCCATAAGTATATGAAATCATTTCTCTACCTTCATTCCTTGCTCATATTCACCCAAGAATGGTGAAAACCCTAACATCTCTTCCAAATCAACTTTGAACCATAATGTGAGTAAAGGGTGAAATAGAAGTATATATGTTCTAAAGATAGTGATAATATCAAATAAGTACTCAAGAAAGTGAGAATGGCTCACCCAATAGGGTTGTTAGTGAAACCCTAAAACCCATGTGAAGTAGAGATGAAAAGTTGAGCTCCTAACACTTTGAAATATTGAATAAATGGTGGTGGAGCCCTAGAGATGCAATAAATTCACTTGGATCTTTAGGTTTTGCAATCAATGAGGGGAGAGAGAAAAGAGGAACTAAAATCGCCTTTAAGGATGAGAGAAAAATGTATTTGGTATATTCTTAAATGACCCTCCAAAGTCCCTTTTATCAGATCTGAATTTTTTTGCCAAAGCGCCCGACGGCGATAGTGACACACGAGTATGCCCTTGGCATACTCGCTGGCCATACTCGCCCATTTTGTACCGAGACTCAAGCGACTTTGGCGAAAGTGACACCGCGAGAATGCCCTTGCCACTCTCGTCGGGCATTCTCGCCCAGAATGTACCGAGAACACAATAGCCTCCGCGATTATGACACTCGCCCAAAACCTTCAGTTACCCGATTTCTTCGAATTTGACCCGATTCCAGTCTATGAGATTTGACTCAAAATCAACAATTACAACACGGGAAGAAGTACACCAAGAGCATAATTAATTACCAAGGTACATCTCTAATGAACATGTGGAATCTACAATTTATTAGTGGATTAGAGTGTGGTACTTACTTAGGATTTGAGGGTGTTACAATCCTCTCCAACTTGGAACTGATTTCGTCCTCGAAATCCTAACTAGGTGAAGAGGTGAGGGTACCTCCGCTTCATATCCTCCTTGGCCTCCCAAGTCACATTGGCACCCCGGTGATGCTTCCATTGCACTTTAACCATGGTGACTTCCTTATGTCAAAGCTTCTTTGTCTTCCTTTCTAAAATAGCATCAGGTTCCTCAACACAACGGTTTCCTTCGTCCACTCTGATCTCGGAGAGGGGAATAACGCTTTCTTCTTCAGCCAGACACTTCCGAAGGTAACAGATGTGAAATGTGTTATGAATTCCATTCATCTCTGGAGGGATTTCCAATTGATAAGCTTGAAGTCCCACCCGTTTGAGCACAGTGAACGGTCTAAGGAAATGGGGGCTTAGCTTCCCGCACTTCCCAAATCATATAATCCACTTCCATGGGGACACTTTTAGTATTATGCGATCTCCCACTAAAAATTCCATCGGTCGCATTTTTCTTGTCGGCATAGCTCTTTTGCTGATCTTGGGCTGCCTTTAACCATTCCCGAATACTTTTAACCTTGTCTGATGTTTCATGCACGATTTTGGGCCCCGTAAATTGTTTCTCTTCTGCTTCCAGCCAACAAACGGGAGCCATTCCAATGCTCGAGTGGTAGCTATTATTGTACGCGAACTCCACCAAAGGCAAGTGCGAGTCCCAGCAACCCCCAAAGTCAATCACACAGGATCTCAACATATCTTCAAGTGTCTGAATTGTCCTCTCGCTTTGGCCATTGGTTTGGGGATGATAGGTCGTACTAATCTTCACACGCATACCCAATTCTTTTTGTAATCCGTCCCAAAAATGGGATGTGAACCGACTATCACGATCCGAGACAATAGACAAAGGTACACGATGGCGGGAGATCACCTCATCTATGTACAATTTTGCTAACTTGTCCATAGGCAAGGTTTCCCGCATAGCTAAGAAATGGGCACTTTTGGTCAAACGGTACACTATGACCCATACTATGTCATGACTCTTCAGGGTCTTCGGCTTCTTCATCACAAAGTCCATGGTGATGTGTTCCCATTTCCACTCTGGGATCTCCAAAGATTGCAGGCTTCCATAAGGGCGTTGGTGCTCGGCCTTCACTTGTATGCAAGTCACACATCGCTCCACATAGCGCACCACATCAAGCTTCATGACTGGCCACCAATAGTTCAATTTCAAATCTCGATACATCTTCGTGCTTCCTGGGTAGATAGTGTACTTTGACTTGTGGGCATCCTCGAGAAGAAGCTCTCGATTATCCCCGATCTTGAGCACCCAAACTAGTCTGTTGAATAGATTAACTCCCCGACTGTCCTCCGCTAAAAGTAGGTGTTGCTTAGACATAAATTCTCCCTTGAGGTTCTCCTCTCGTAAGGATTCAGCTTGCGATGATTTGATTTGATAAATAATTGTTGACACCAATTCAATCTGTGAAAAGGTGATTCGAGTACTTCCCCCATAGTCCTTCCGACTCAAAGCATCGGCGATGACGTTTGCCTTACCCGGAAGGTAAAGCAATTCGCAGTCATAATACTTTAATAATTCCAACCACCTCCTTTGCCTCATATTCAGCTCCTTTTCGTCGAAAATATGCTTCAAACTCTTGTGGTCCGTATACAGAGTGCACTTCGTACCGTAATTTGAAGGCAAACACCACTACTGCCAATTCCAAATCATGATTGGGGTAGTTGATTTCTTACACCTTGAGTTTCCTTGACGAGTAGGCGATCACCTTGCCCCTTTGCATCAGACGCACCCCAAGCCCATCTTCGAAGCATCACTATACACCACAAAATCTTTTGATCCTTCGGGAAAGGATAAGATTGGAGCTTCACAAAGCTTCATTTTTAGGGTTCGGAACACCCTCTCTTGCTTCTCAGTCCATGCAAACTTCATGTTCTTTCGGGTTAGGGCCGTCAGTGAAGAAGCTATCTTGGAAAATTCTTGAATAAACCTCCGGTAGTATCCCGCAATCCTAAGAAACTGCGGATTTACGACGGGCTCTTGGGAGCCTCCCAGTTCATCATGGCCTCGATCTTCGTGGGATCCACCTGAACCCCTTCCTTGGTGACTACATGACCTAAAAATTTCACTTCTTGAAGCCAAAAGTTGCACTTCGAAAATTTCGCGTAGAGTTTTTACCATCTAAGCACTTCCAAAACTTCTCGGAGATGTTGCTCGTGGTCCGCCTCATCCTTGGAGTATACAAGAATGTCATCGATGAACACTATTACCAGCTTGTCGAGAAAAGGTCGGCACACCCGATTCATAAAGTCTATGAATACTGCTGGAGCATTGGTTAGGCCGAACGGGCATTACTAGTAACTCGTAATGACTGTATCGTGTTCTTAACGCCGTCTTCGGTATGTCCCCCTCTTTCAACCTTACCTGATGATAACCCGAATGCAGGTCGATCTTTGAGAAACTACCCGCTCCTTGTAGTTGGTCGAACAAGTCATCAATCCTCGGAAGCGGATACTTGTTCTTCACCGTCACCTTATTTAACTCCCTATAGTCGATACATATCCGCACCGTGCCGTCTTTCTTCTTAACGAACAAGATTGGAGCTCCCCAAGGGGATAAGCTCAGTCTTACGAAACCCTTCTCAAGAAGGTATTGAAGTTGAGTCATCATTTCTTGCATCTCAGAGGGAGCTAACCGATAAGGAGCTCTGACGATCGGAGCCGCTCCTAGAACCAAATCAATCCGAAACTCCACTTGGCGAAACTCCACTGAAGGTCAAAGTACAAGAAGTCAAAGCTGGAAAGTCAACTCTCATTAAAAGTCAAAGTCATGTTGTAATAAAGTCAAAGTTAATTGTGTTGTATTTGTTTGTTTTCCTTGTTTTAGTAGTGGGTATAAATACTCTTTATTTGCTGTTTAATAGATAGATGGCTAGAGTTTGAGTTTACATTTTAGAGAGAATTTGTAGAGAGAGAAAGAGACGTCTAGAGAGAGAAAGTGATAAAAAATGTAATCTTTGAGTTTTAAATTGAAATCAAACAGGTAATCGTAATCATTCTTGTTTGTATTTGATTGTTTGCAATTAGAATCTTGAATCAGGGACACACAATTGGTATCAGAGCAAATCCAATTGAAATCAATTTCAAGAAACTGAGTTCGTATCTGTGCTCATCGAGTATAGATCAATTTTTGATGTTTAGTGTGAATTTTGAGTTGTAATTGGTTTGTTAGTGATCGATAAGTGTACTAGAATGAGTTTGTATAGGAAATTTCACGAATTGCACTGTAATTTTCACGAATTTCTGAATTTTGTTGAGTTTTGAGTCACAAGTTCATGTGCACTGTATTTGGATCGAATTGTATTTGATTGAGTTGTAATTCTAATCTCATTGTTAGAATTAGTTTCTATATGTTTAGGTGAAGAAATTGTGCAAGTTTCGGAATCAGAAATCAAGAGTTAGTTGATTTTTGATCTATCAGGTGAAGAACACGCAAGTAAACTCAAGAACGCGCAAGATCAACGAAATGCGTAAGGTTCATCGGAAGAACACGTAAGCTGAAGAATTTGATTTTTGGACAAAACGCGCAAAGTATGGTTTGCGAGTTTTAGAAACGCGCAGATCGAAGCCTGTGAGTTTGCTCTTCAATCTGCGAGTTTGGTTCAATCTGCGAGTTTAAACACTTGCGAGTTTGAAAAATTGGAAAATTTTTCTAAGCGTTGAAACACGCAACCTTTGCGAGTTTTCTTCTGCGAGTTTGGCTTGCGAGATCTATAAAACACGCAAGTAGACCTTAGCGAGTTCTCAAAACGCGCAATACTAAGTTTGCGAGTTTCTTCGGAATAGTGATCTGCGAGTTCATTTGATCTGTGAGTTTGTTAAAACGCGCAAGTAGGCATTTGCGAGTTCAGGAAAAACGCACGCTGCTATCTGCGAGTTTCAATGATTCTTTCAGTCTGCGAGTTTGTCAAAACGCGCAATCCTTTGCTTGCGAGTTTCTCAAACGCGCACGCCTCAGCCTGCGAGTTTATCAGTGAATAGTGACTTGCGAGTTTAGGCGTCTGCGAGTTTCAAGCAATTTTTTTTTGTGTTTTGCGAGTTTCTATTCTTAGTCAATTTTTTTGTTTATCTTTGTGATTTCATTTGGACTAACGGTCAATTTCAAGTTTCTTATTGCATATATTTTTCAAACAGGATGACTTCAAGAGACGCTCTCTCGATTGGAACTGATGTCAAGCCCCGGGTGTTGTTCAAAGGGGAATATGAGCAATGGAAAGACAGATTTCTTGATTTTATTGATCGGAAAAAGAATGGAAAGAACATTCTAGCATCAATAGAAGATGGTCCAATGCAACAATTTTTGAGGACATTCCTGTTGAAGGTAATGATTCAGATGGAGCTCCGAAATCAAAGTAAATTGAGAAGGGATATGCAAAATTCTCTGATGAGCAAAAGAATCGGTTTGATGCTGATAAAACTGCCAGATCTTCGCTTTTACAAAACATCACCAATGAGATCTATGTGAAAATAGACAGCTACAATGCAACTGCCAAATCTATGTGGGATCAACTTTAGAAGATGATGATGGGTTCAAAAGTTGGAAATCAAATGAAGGTAGCCAATTGCATAAACAACTACGAAGAATTTAAAGCAAAAGAGAATGAGAGCTTAGAAGACACCTATGAACGGTTTGTCCTGCTTCTGAATGAACTGTCAAAGAACTTTTGAATAAATAAGGGGTAGGGCCTTCTTCACTTAGTCATCTCTGCCTACGACTTTTTTTTTAGTCGGGGCTTCTTCCTCGAGTCTTGTCCCTAAAGGTAGTGAAGTGAGCCAAGGAGAGGTTGAGCCGTGGATCATAAATGATGAGAGTAGCTTAATTTAGCTGATCTCACAAAGAACAAGGTGAAAAAGAAGCATATTGAGAACAATGTCAAGTTTTTGAGCATCCTGCAACCCGAATGGCAGAAGCATACGCACAGGATGAAACATATGAAGGATCTAAGTGACATTCCGTTGCATGAGGTGTATGAGACGTTACGACAGAATGAAGAGGGGGTGGAAGAAAAAAGAGCTGAGAAAAAGAAGGTTGAGAAAGTACCAGATCCTATTGCATTAGTGGCTGGAGAGAAAGAGAAAGAAGAGAAAGAGAAGAAGAAAAAGAAGAAGACAGTCGTTTTCAGTTCTGAATCAGAGTCTGAATCTGATGGAGATGATGGAGAAAGTCTTAAACAAGCAATGTTGTTACTGACCCGAGCTTTCCAGAAAAAGTTCTACAAGAAACCAGGGTCTAATTCTCAGAGATATTCTTCATCAAGTTCAAAGAACTACGAGCATAGAGAAAGAGTGGAAGGAAATAGAATTGTTGAGAAGAAGCCAGAAGAAAAGAAGAAATATGTGAATGATTACACCAGCACTGAGAAGACAACTAATGATCTGATTAAATGCTATAACTGTGGCAAGTTCGGATATGATGCAAAAGAATGTCGGAAGCCAAAGGTTCGCAACTCAGAGTATTATCAGAACAAAATGTTTTTGGCCAAGCAACAAGAAGTTGGCAAGGCATTAATGGTTGAAGATGAATACTGGTTGGATCATTCTGATGAGGAGGAAGAACAAGAAGAGACTGCTCATTTATGCTTGATGGGAAAAGAAGAGAAAGATGATGATTATGATGATGAGACTGCTGATGAGGTAATGAACTTAACTGAAAAAGATTTCATGACCAAAATGGAAGCCATGATGGTCGAACTTCAAGACCTTCAATCCAAACTGAAAAAGGAAAAAGACAGAGTTGCTAGGAGAAATCAACAAATCTTTGAACTTAATAAATCAGTTATTGAGAACAAAGATTTAATTGATTCTCAATGCAAATATGATTCTGTTTTTAAAAATGAAAGAGATTGTTTTGAAAGTAAGATTTCTGAATTGCAAAAATAATTGTCTAAGTCTGATTCTGGAAAACAATAATGTGTTCTAAAATCGTTTAAACTGCAGGTTGAGAACAAGACTTTAGAGAAAAAGGTAAATGGTCTGGAAGCAAAACTATATATTTGAGGCCAAACAGATCAAACGATTTTCTTAAATACACCTAATGAAGAAGCTGATTTTAAAGAAAAATGGGGACTAGGTTATGATAATCCTCATTACCTAGAAAAAGCTATCAGAAAACAGCCAGGTATATATAATGCAAATTATATGTATGCTGCTGATGAACATCCTCATTTGAAACTCAAATTTATTACCAAAGCATCAAAAGAAGTTGAGGACAAAGAAGATGAGAAAAGAATGAATTTAAAGAAAATGCAACTACCATTCTGTTATGAAAGACTGAATGATAGTTATCTTTCTAAAACATCAAAATTTATTTCAAATGATTATTTTGCTAGTTATTCTTCGACTGAGATGGAGGCAAAACATGTTCAAGCTAAAATTTATGTACCTCCACCTGTCTTAGAAAGCAAGATAATTAAATTAGAAAATATTTTATCTGATGAAAGAATTTTGGGTGATCTAACACAAGATGTATTTTCTACAGTGTTAAAGAACACAGATTTTCATTTTAAATCTAAAGTGTTTTCTCCATCTTCTAAAGTACTTCAAACTTCTGAGATTGTTTTTGATGATTTATTTGAGTCTGTAAATGATTTTCTAAATTCTGATGAAGGGTGTATAGAGGAAATTGATATGTTTGACTTTAATGCTCCACTTCCAAATCATTCTACTTTTGTGATAAATGGACAAGTTTTACCAAGTGTTCATGAAAAAGGTGAATCATCAACTAAGGTTGGTAAATCAATTTATGTGAATGCTGATTACTATGCAAAGGGTAAGAAACATAAGAAACAACGCTCACAGAAACAGAATAACACTGGTAAACACAAGAAAAATCAATCTCAGAAATCTGATTTTCCTAATAAATCTAAATCTTCTGTTTCAGATATAAGAAAGAAAAGATCAGAAGAGAGATCTGAATGGCGACCTAAAAGGATGAGTGATGAGAAGGCAGAATCAATTACTGATGGTTCTTGTAATAGATCAACTAGTAGTATGTGTGATGTAGTTGGTTCTATTGCTTCGACAAATAAAAACCTTGTAACTTATTACAAGCGATATTCTAATAAGCAATTGTTCCAATTATATTCTACTACTACTAAATCTTATTCTTATCAGTGGAATGATTTTGCTTATCATCATAATTCTAATGATTGGTTTGGATCTTATCATGTGTATTCTTCTAAATCAAAAGTTTTCAAATGGATGCCAAAATCTTGTACTAATCCGTTAGGACCCGTTTTTAAATGGGTACCTAAAATTGTTGTTTCCTGATTTCTCTTACAGACCCGACATATGTAGTACTTGGATAGCGGTTGTTCCAAACATATGACCGGGCAGAAAGCTTTATTGTCTAATTATATAGAGAAATTCAGCGGAAATGTATGATTTGGGAACGACCAGTTTTCACCAATCTTAGGATATGGTGACATCATTCAAGACAACATAACGATTAAGAAGGTGAGCTATGTTGAAGTCTTAGGGAACAACCTATTTAGTATCGGTCAATTCTGTGACAAAGGGTTAGAGGTTAATTTCAAATCTAAGAGTTACTCGGTTCGTACTGAAGACGGCAAAGAACTCTTGGTTGGACATCGAAAGACAAATCTCTATACCATCAATCTTTCAAAGGTTAAGAATGACAATTAGGTTTGCTTACTGACAAAAGCTTCGATGCAGCAAAGTTGGCTTTGGCACCGAAGGTTATCTCATCTGAATTTTCGTTATATAAACAAGCTGGTTAGTGGAAAGTTAGTGAATGGACTTCCTGAACTGAAGTATGAGAAAGAACACTTGTGTGCAGCATGTGAAAAAGGGAAGATGAAGAGAGCTCTACATAAACTGAAGCCTGAACCTAGTACCAGTTCTCCATTAGAGTTGTTGCATATAGATCTTTGTGGTCCGATGCGAACGCAAAGCTTAGGTGGAAAGAAATATGTATTGGTTATCGTGGACGATTATTCGCGATACACGTGGGTCAAATTTTTACGATCAAAGGATGAGACACCCGAAGTACTCATTACATTTCTGAAGACTACCTAGGTGAATTTGCAGAAACCAGTCAAGATTCTCAGAACGGATAACGACATAGAGTTCAAAAACAGAACTGTTGAAGAGTATCTCGAATCGGTCAGGATATCACATCAATACTCTGTTGCTCGTACGCCCGAAGAAAATGGATTAGTCGAAAGACGAAATCAAACGCTAGTCGAGGCCGCTCGCACTATGCTTAGCCAATCTGACTTACCTCTATTTCTGTGGGCAGAAGCTATTTCGACTCCGTGCTACACTTAGAACCGTTCCATGATACACCGCTGATTTCAAAAGACTCTGTATTCTTTGATCAACAACCGAACACCAACCATTAAATATTTTCATATATTTGGGTGTAAGTGTTTTGTGCTCAACGACAGATAGAGTCTGAACAAGTTTAGTGTTAAGGCAGATGAGGGCATCTTCATTGGATATTCTTCTACATCTGCTGCATATCGAGTATATTTGAAGAAGTCGAAGACTGTTATTGAAAGCGTAAACGTTACATTCGATGAGGATATGGCTTCTAAACAAGTCAATTCATAACCCGTGATAACTGGAGTATTAGCTTCTGGGAAAATCCGTTCAGAACCTGTACTTGCAAAGAACAAATCAGATGAAGCTTCAACGTCTACTAATCATTTAGCTGATTTAGATACTTTATTTGAACTGTTTTATGATGAATATCTTGGATATAATGTGAATAAACCTATTGTGGTTGACAGGATTGAAGATTCAATGATTAATCATCCAACTACTTTAGATGTTTCTACTGAATCAAATTCCCCGATTCAGCAAGATATTCCAGTTCAAATGCCTACTCCAATAGTTGAAGTTGTATCTACTAATGATGAGTCATAAGTTGTTGAGTCAGTAGGATGTGTTATAAGGACAGATCAACAGACTGAACAAGTTGTACCTACTGAAGCTTCTGCACCAATTACTTCATCTGAATCCCTCCCTCATGATGTTCAAACTGAAGAACCTGAAAGTGGATTTTTAGATGACAACCATGATCAATCTTCATCTATTCCACTCCCTCATGAACATCGCTGGACCAAAGAGCACCCTCTTCACCAAGTAATTGGAGATCTCAACAAGCCGGTGCAAACTAGGTCAGCAACTTTGAATCAATATATGAATGACTCATTCCTCAGCAAGATAGAGCCTACTCGAGTATCAGAAGCTCTAGCTGATTCGGATTGGGTGTCTGCTATGCAAGAAGAGTTAAACCAGTTTGAAGCCCTGAAAGTCTGGAGACTAGTGCCAAAACCAGAAGGAAAAACCGTTATCGGCACTAAATGGGTGTTCAAAAATAAAAAGGACGAAGATGGTATTGTTATAAGGAACAAAGCAAGACTTGTTGCCAAAGGATATAGGCATGAGGAAGGCATCAATTACGACGAGACTTATGCTCCAGTAGCGCGTATAGAGGCAATCCGCATGTTTCTAGCCTACGCAGTTCACAAGAACTTCACAGTCTATCAAATGGACGTGAAGACTGCTTTTCTGAATGGCATACTTAAGGAGGAAGTCTACGTCTCTCAACCAGAAGGGTTTGTAAATCCAGATAAGCCAAATCAAGTCTATAACTTGGATAAAGCCTTTTATGGTCTGAAACAAGCACCTCGCGCCTGGTATGATGTTCTATCTCAATTCTTGGTCAAGTTTAGATTTTTCAAAAGGTAAAGTCGATACCACTTTGTTTATTAAAAAGGAGAAAGATGATATCATTCTTATTCAGATATATGTAGATGATATTATATTTGGTTCTACAAATCCTAAATACTGTAAGAACTTTTCAAATCTCATGGTGTCACGTTTTCAAATGAGTATGATGGGAGAGATGAATTTCTTTCACGGATTACAAGTAAAACAGTTTTCAATGGGGATTTTCATTAATCAATCGAAGTACATTTTTGATATTCTTCGGAAATTCAAAATGGAAAATTGCAAACCTATTGGAACCCCAATGGCACCAGGTACTAAGATTAACACTGATTCTTCAGGAAAAGGTGTTGATGTTAGGACTTATAGAGGTATGATAAGGTCTTTAATCTATCTTACTTCAAGTAGACCAGATATAATGTTTTCAACATGCTTGTGTGCAAGATATCAGGCTGACCCTAAAGAATCCCATTTAGCTGCTGTCAAACGGATTTTTAGATATCTGAAGGGGACTGCAGATCTTGTTCTGTGGTATCCTAAAGATACTGGGTTTGAACTAACTACTTACTCAGACGCAGATCATGCAGGGTGCATGTTGTACAGGAAGAGCACTTCAGGTCATATTCAATTCTTTGGAGACAAGCTCATTAGTTGGGCGTCAAAAAAACAATTATGTGTTTTCACATCGACTGCTGAAGCAGAGTATGTAGTTGCTGCTAGTTGCTGCTCTCAAGTATTGTGGATGCGCACACAGCTTCGAGACTATGGATTCAAGTTTGATAAAATACCGATCTATTGTGACTCGAAGAGCGCTATCGCCATATCAGCTAATCCTGTGCAGCACACTAAAACAAAGCACAATGATGTCAGGTATCATTTTATAAAAGATAATGTAGAAAAAGGTACAATAGAACTTTACTTTATAAAAACTGATTACCAACTTGCAAATTTTTTTACCAAACCTTTAGATGAAAAGAGATTCAATTTTCTTGTATCTAAGCTTGGTATGCTAAATCTCAAGGTCTAATCAGTAATTACCTATTAAAGTTTCTTTTATTGTAGTTTTTCATCATTTCTTTATCATTTTTTTCTGAAAGGATATCTGCACTTTAACTTGTTGTCCATGTTCTCAGGGGGAGTGATACAAGATTCTAATATGATCAATATTATTTTGAGGGGGAGTTTATAGAATTTAATTGCTAAATTTTTGTGATGCATGAATTTAGGGGGAGTTTATGCGTACAACAATAGGAGTAAGGATGTGATTTCTTATTATTTCAGATCAGAACTCGTACTATAATTGTTTTACTGCTTTATGTCTTTTAAATTTAAATAAATTTTGTGAATAAAGTTGCTTTGACATGACTTTGAGACTTGTGCAGGATGAGAGAAGCTTACAAGATCATATCTTTATGACTTAAGCATGACTTAATGAGATTTAAGATGAAGCGATAAAGGTTAATTTCTTATCTTAATCTCATACATGGTTGAAAGAAGGACAACTTTCAATCATAGAAAATATGTTCGTAAATGTTCAAACCACTTCCCGATTCTTAATTAGATTTCATGAATTGGAAGTGTGATTTTTAAATGTTTTCGTTTTACTTGTGCATACATGTTTACAAATCGTGTGTTTCCAAAGATAAATACTTGTGTATTGTCTTTTCTATATACTTTCAAGTATTCACACACACCGGTTTGACTTGTTGTTCAAAACGTTCTTACCATATCTCAAATTTGAAACATATTTTTCGATGGTAAGACACCCTGCTTGTACTTCAAAGAATGTTGAGCGTCATTTCATTTCGAAACGTTCATTTCAAGAATGTCTATATTTTGGTTCATATAGACAATATCTATTATTCTTGACCATAAGCTTTGATTGTTATATCATTCATTTCTGATCATTTTCATACAATGTCAAATTTTCAAACAAGTCTTTTGCATTCATGTTCATTCATTCAATATACTTGTTTGAAAATACTTTCATGTTTAAAAAATGCTCATATCTTCATGATTATATCTCTGAGCATATACATATCTGACTTGTATTTGCGCTTTAACTGTTCAAGTTAAACCATATTGAGCAACATTGATGTTTATAGGGAATATGGGTTCTTTGTGCTAGGACTTAAATGAACTTCTATGGATTCACGATAACTAGTGTTTCCTACCCAAGAAGTTAATCCATAGTGATTGAGTGTGAGGAGTCAAAAAGAAATAAGTGTGGGTTGTGCGTTGAGGTAAAATGGAAAAGAGAGTTTGGTTAGATGTGAGCTTAATGATTAAAAGAAAGAGGGTGTCAGATCAGAGTAAAAGAATATCAAACTCTGCACCAACTACTTTCTGAGCCGGGCAGCCACATTACTAATGTTTCACATTTCTTCGTGAACGTTATTGAAATAGGCAACTAACCCATGCCAACTCTTGCTTAAACCCCACCAACCACTCATTTTCTTCTCAAAAAGAAAATGTTTCATATTTTATGGGGACGCAACACATAATCTATCTGATTTTCATTTGGAAAATCTGGATATTGAAACAGAAGGAAGTCTGCCCCACCTTCGCACTTCAATCATGCACATTGAGTATGTGTTTATCTATTGTTGTTTCAGTGGTTTACACAATGTTGAGCCTTATTAAAAGCAATCATCAAGTGCTTAATTCTTTCTACACTTGCACGAACACACAAGGAATTTGTTTTCTTGTCATAACATTCATAGAAATTTTCTTTGTGGTGTTTCGATGATTGGATGGAAGCCCTGGGGGAGTGAACATCAAAAAGCTCTTTTCCTATGTGTATTCGTTACACACAGTGACTTAGTGTTACTGACAGGCATATTAAGTGATTCATTTGTTGATTCAGGTGTTACATTCCTATTTTGTCTAGATTTGCAAAGATCTAGATGAATACATTGTTCGAATTGGCAACGAATCAGAGGTTCTTGGACAGGTCAGATTGGATAAAGACATTTCTTGATGAAAGTTTTGATGAACCAGATGCTCTATTCATCAAAAAGGGGGAGATGATTTACAGAAATGTCTGGATCAGAAATTTCAAAGATTTGAAAGTTTGAAAGTTTGGATAAAGAGTTAAAGAAGACAAAGTTCAAAGTTTGAAAGTTTGAAAGATTGTTCAAAGCAAAGCCAAAGAAATTCTGAAGATGTGCTGATTTTCTGAAATTTTCTTTGATGATTATTTGCGGAAGCAAGTAGAGCTAAATCTGAAGATAATTTCTTTCCGAAGTTTGAAAGAGTCTTGTGTTAATTCTGAAGAGATTATTAAAGATCGTTTCTACAATCTTTGGAAGAGATTGTTGGTATTTCTTGAAGATAGACTTTGGGAGATTAATGTTAAAGATCAACCAAAAGAGGAACATTGTACTCAGATTAAGCTTAAAGGGGAGATTTAAACTTCTTCAATGCGACTAAAGGGGGAGATTGATTTTCTAAATCTTTTTGTGATGATCTTGAATCCAAAGGGGGAGATTGTTAGAGCATAAATCTGTTGGATACACGATCATGAATACTGAAGGTCAAAGTATAAGAAGTCAAAGCTGGAAAGTCAACTCTCATTAAAAGTCAAAGTCATTTTGTAATAAAGTCAAAGTTACTTGTGTTGTATTTGTTTGTTTTCCTTGTTTTAGTAGTGGGTATAAATTCTCTTTATTTGTTGTTTAATAGATAGATGGCTAGAGTTTGAGTTTACATTTTAGAGAGAGAAAGTGATAAAAAGTTGTAATCTTTGAGTTTTGAATTGAAATCAAACAGGTAATCGTAATCATTCTTGTTTGTATTTGATTATTTGCAATTAGAATCTTGAATCAGGGACACACAGGTGGCAACCCGGGTAA
Source organism: Arctium lappa (assembly GCA_023525745.1). Lineage (NCBI taxonomy): Eukaryota > Viridiplantae > Streptophyta > Magnoliopsida > Asterales > Asteraceae > Arctium > Arctium lappa. Next base: position 49,541,739 of record CM042057.1, read on the forward strand.
ATATTCAGGAAACACATCTGGGAATTCACGCACCACCTCCACGTCCTCGAGTCTTCTCCTCTCGAGCTTAGCATCGATCACATATGCCAAAAAGGATGAGCATCCTTTTTCTAGGCACCTCCATGCTTTGGCCATGGTGATGATCGCAACATCACCTTTCCTCCTATCGTCATAAGCAATCACCATATTCCCGTCCGAAGTTGGGATTCGGATTAACTTCTTTGAGAACACAATCTCGTCTTGATTTACTGAGAGCCAATCCATTCCGATTACCATGTCAAAGCTTCCAATTTCCATTGGCATCAAATTGACTGAAAAATCCTTTTCTTCGATCACGAGGGTGCGACCCTTCGACACATCCCGCACTAGTACTTGGCCACCATTAGTAATTTCTACTACTATTGCGTCATTTAAGCTACTAGTGGACATGGAAAGTTTTTCGCAAAAAAGACTCGACACGAAGGTGAAACTGGCACCAGAATCAAATAACACATGCGCAGGTACGGAGTTTAGGAGAAACGTACCCGATACCACGTCCGATGATGCTCTAGCCTCCTTCGTCGACATCTGAAAAGTTCGACCCATTGCCCTCGAGGGATCCACCTTCTTTCCCCCACTTCCTCCAGATTTCAGTTTGGGACACCCAGTACGGATATGGCCCGACTCCTTGCACTCGAAGCATGTGATTCCCTTCACCGTGCAGTCGCTATGCAAGTGACCCAAATTTTTACACTTGAAACAATTCACCCCGATGGAGTTACACGGGCCGTGATGCTTTCTACGGAATTTGGGACACCGCCTAGATTCGCGCCTAGGATCGGCTCCCCGATAGTTGTTATTGAAAGACTTTGGCTTCTTCGAGGCTGTAAAGCTTCCCTTCCACTTTCTCTTCTCAAAAGCCCCTTCTTTCTCCTCTTTGCCTTGCTTGCAGGTATCCTCTATCAATTGAGCTTCTTCTATTGCTTCACGGTAGTTTTTTTAGCCCTCCCTTTCCCTGCCCATAAGTTTTTCTTTTGGAATTGTGGCCTTACCTGACAACAAATTTTCTTTTGTTCTCATGTTCCTTTTTTATGGTGACAAATTATGCCACAGATACAAGAATGGTACGGGTGCATGATGTTTAGATTAAAGATTTAGGAATTTTAAAAAGCTGAGAATATGGGGAGATTTAGGAATTTTAAAAAGCTGAGGATATGGAGGTCTTTTAATGTGTCTTTGTATGTGATATAAGTTAAAAACAAAACCTATAAAAGAATTAAATTATTTCATAAATTGTACATTATATAGATAATGATTGTTCACAAGAGAAGGTTGTGCCAATCTTGAGGGATAAATGTCTATTGTCTATCATCACCCAACAGGTAACTACTGTAAAGGAGGTTGCATATCTTATGGTATCGCTAATTGTTTTTTGTTTTGATTCCTGGTCTGAATAATCACAGTTTGCTACTCAGGAAAATGGTGCATTTTGTGAAGTGGGATAAAGGATGTTGAGACTTGTGTATGTTTTCAATACCCCATCATCATCGCCAGCTATTTATATGGTACGGATGGATCGATGTGAGTTTCTGTAGGTGTTGGAAAGTTACAATTTAAAGCTAGATGAGGGTTTGTAGAGATAATTAAGTTGTAGGATTTCTTATGGTCACAATGTTTTATAGTTGTAATGTTCCTTTAGTTTGAGATTAAAAAAAATCCACATGTTTTGTCTCCTTTGTGAGTTATTTGAGTTGTTAATTGAAACTTGTAGAGAAGAGAAGAATGTTGAAGAGTTGTCTGTTTGGTTTTGTTCTTGAGAGTTTATGTTTTTCTTTTATGGGATTGTATCTGTATTGATTTAAAAAAAATATGTGTTTGTTCTATAGTAAATCTATACATAAACCAAAACTTTGAAGTTGTGTCAATATGCCACTTTATTGTGCGATGCCAGCTTCTTATCCTACATGCCAATATCTTATCCTACTTTGTAAGGTGCCATGTTTGAATTGTGTTACTATTTGTATTGGTAATTGTCTTGATAATGATCGAAGTACAAGCATTCAATCACATATGGAGGCAAGCATTCATTCAAGCAATTTCAAAATGATCACTCTTTGTGTCGTAGTGTGAGACAAACAATCGTTATGCAAAAAGACAACTAGAAGTCCTCGAACCTCCCTAAGCAAAGGAGTATTTACAGCAAAATTTAATATCCTGAAAAATCGAATGATGCTATTTCTAGAAGGTGTAGATTCTACTATACCTGAATATGTAACAAATGGACCCTATGAGCCATTTCTTATCATAGTTGCAGTACCTGCCACTGCAACCACACTCGCTGTCCCTGAAAGATATACTTCCACAGAAATAAGATAGTGGAATGATAAGGACAAGAAGGAAGTTGGTCTAGATGCAAAGACAAAAACCATTATCTCTATGTCTTTTCCTGATGAAGACTTTCATTCCATCATGCATCTTAAAACTTCTAAGGAAATGTCGGACATTATATGTGTTCAGTACGAAGGAACCACTGAAATCCAGGAAACCGGAAAGATTAACCTGGTAAGACAGTATGAGAGTTTTATCTGTGGTAAGAATGAATCCCTATCTGATGTTCACCAAAGATTTAACTCTTAATTATTGATCTAAGGACAGTTGGTAGGACCTACTCTAATTTTGAGATCCTCACCAAATTCCTGGAATGTCTTCCTGAAAGCTGGGACTGTTATTCAATGTGTCTCAAGCTGACAAATGACTTAAACCACCTTTCTCTTAGCATTCTTTAAGGAATTTTTCTCAACTATGAGCAATCCAATCAACTGAAGAAGAATCTTGTTAAATATTCTAAAGACTCCAAAAGCACTCATGTTGCTTTAGTCTCTTCAAAGATTATCCCATCTCAGCGATCTACTCTCACTGTCACTGAGTTAGATTCTGACTCTGAGGAACAATTAGATACTGACCTATCAGAGTTTGATGAATCCTTAGTACTCTTGACAAACTCTTTTAAGAGGTTTGCAAGAAAGAGCAATTTCAGAAGAAATAATCCTCTCTCCATATCTGAAAAGCCTAAATCAACCCCTGTTCATAAGGCAATTGCTACTTGCTTCAACTGCGAAAAAATTGGTCGTTTTAGCAGCGAATGCAGGTCAAAGAAAGTTTTTAAACCTTCTTCATCTAAGAAGACCAACGATAACAAATACCTTAGGCTGAAAGAAAAATACGAGAAGTTGAAAAACTTTACGAGAAAAGGAAAAGGTCTTATCGCTGAAGAGCATGACTGGGCATCAAAAGAATCAAGTTCTGATGAAGAGGATGCTGCTAATCTCTATCTTATGGATGATTTTAAAGAAGAATTGTGTTAGAACATAAATGTTTTGTTTAGAAGTTTTGTAAAGTAATCTTTTATTTTGTATATTTGGGCCTTGTACTTTGGGTTTGGGCTTTAATGTATATAAGGGTGTTAGGGGTATAAATAGGATTCTGTTAGTCTTTGTTTGTAAGTTTTCAATTTCACAATGTAGATCATACGAATTCTATTGTTCTCTGTAGTTTGTGTTTTAATATGTGAATATGTTAGGACTGAAAGTCCTAGTGCGTGGAAAGTTGTATAACGCATTTATAGAGTTTAATTGTTTTATTCTAAAGCGTTGTAAAAAGCCTTAATTATTATTGGGCTTAAGTTTGGTTTAATGGGCCTTGGGCCCTTAGGGTTTTATCCCCAGTATTTAATGGTTGTTTTGTTGAGAATTAGAGTTGATTATTAGAAGAGTTGGTCATTAAGGTTTACTCTAGCTTATCAGAAATTCTCTCTGTAAACCTTAAACCTTTTATTGTTAAATCTAATCATATGACTAGCAGTTGTGATTGATTATTATTGATTATTATTGTTAAATCTAATCATATTACTGTTAAATCTGGATCTAGGGAGGAAAAGGAATATCTTCAATTCCAAGCTTACTTCACAACTGTCTGCCTTGGAAGCAGATCTGATGAAAGATCAACTTCACTCCAAGCTAAGACTGGCATTCTCCAAGATGAGAAAATCAATCTGTCAGAAAATTCCTATCCACCCTCCGACACCTATTCCTGTAAAGCCTTTTTGGGTAATTTTTCATCAAATTCTTCAGATAAAGGAAAGGGGCCTCAGTTAAAATATTTCCAAACGGATCACCATTCTGATTTTCAAAATGCTTCCGCAAATGATCCTTTGAAAAGCACAAATCCATCCAGTTTCCTGACTCCCAGAAGTGATAATGTCACATCTAATGAGGAAAAGGAATTCTCAACGTTCTTGAATTCAGAGGTATGTTCAGACAGTAAGTTAGACCAGTTTGATTTCGATTCAAAACTTCCAAGTCATGTTGACTTTTTGGATTCAACTGATGAGCCACTGGTCAAATTTTATAAAGGCAAATGTTCAACATCTGCCTCTCAAAAGGTTTCTGTGAACAAATCTTCAAAGCAAAAATCTAAAAGACGTTCACAGAAACAAAGAAAGATCGGCACCTCTAACAAAAGACATACTTACTACTCCAGTTCTTCAGATTGCGAGCTTAATGATTCTTCAGATAATAATTTTTCAGAAAAGTAAAGATGGTTTGGAGAAAGAAACCAACTACAGAAGACAGTGAAGGAAACAAGTCTCATGATTCTTCTGTAGTTGAAACAAAGTCATCTATTTCCAAGACTGATTCACCTACTTATGTTTATTCTACAGGAAAGTTAATCAGTCTAAACCGAGAAAAGATCTGTTGCACTCGCTGTGGAAATAGTGACTTTGTAGATTCAATGTATGTTAATAATTGGTATGGTACTTATAGCATCCCCAATTCTCAGTTTAATAGCTTAAAAGCTAAGGCAACTAACCATAAAGGATCCATCTCAGCATGGATACCAAAACCAAAATCTTCCTAATCTGTTTTGCAGGAATGTCATGTGTGATTTAATTCAGATTATTCACATCACATGACTACAATCAAGGGTTAGGCCATCTTTTGAGGGGAGTACCATGTTTTTTGTTTAAATTTTCATATCGAGTTCTGAACACTTCAGTTCAGGACTCGTACTTCAATGTTTTGACTGGTACTTCAATGTTCTATTTTGGCGAGTTAAAGGAGTGTTAGGGCTTTTAATGTTTCTATGGTCAATCCATAACCGGAAGGACTACCCAAGAAACACATCTCATTCATATATATCAGTGAGTGGTCTAGATTGATAGATGAGCTCGGAGTGAAAAAAATATGGTGAGGATGTGACAGGACTTAAAAAGAATTATTGGTCCTTACCAAACCGAGTCAGTTATCTGGGTTACCACATAATCTATTCATTCTCGTTCCTTGGAGATGGATATTGAAACAGACATGGACCCAGTGTCGATACTTGTGTCACCCCACCCAGCCACTCAAGTATCTTTCAAAAGATACTTGTTTAATATATGCAAAGAGATTTAGCACATAATCTATCTATTCCTCACTCGGAGGTCTTAGATATTGAAAAAGGAATACATCAGCTCCGGTCTCCGAACTTCATATTCATCTCACTGTGTCTATTGATTTCTAACCTGCATCCCAGGTTGAATCAATCTTTGAGCCTAATCGATACATGATAATATTTCTTTCATACATGCACGAATCTTTGTGATTCCAATCGCATATATTTGTGATATTGCCAGAACAGTTTGAGAAGTAATTTTTTTAATACTTTAGTTCAGTGATAACTGAAATTCCTATCAGAGATACCCCATTGCCAACTCTGAAAATAGGCCACACAATTACGTTTAATTGTTGTGATAACAGTTAATCTTGTGTTTCTGTGTTAGCTGTTACCCTCGGTTACTGTATCATTTTATCTAGTCTTTTGCTACTCACCCGGTTAGTCTTTGAAGATACATGATGCTCAGATTTCTCCTAATCATCATGAGGGGGATAATGTCACACAATTCAAAGACACATATCATTATGTTGAAGGGGAGCTAGCAAAATTTGAGGGGGAGTAACAAAATTTCTTAAATCAGAGGTTGAAAAGCCTTTAGATTCAAAGATTGCAGTCTTCTATCCCTTATCAAGTGGTGTTTGCTATAAGTTGATTCCTCCTACGAGATGATCGAAACAAGTTGTTAAGCTAAAAGTCAATTCAACTCGCGGTTCAGAGACAGATTCTTTGTTTTAAACTGAATATGCACCATGGAATGTCACGTAACTCACACATTATCTTTCTTGTGTGCTGATTAGATGTGTTGAGTTCCTACAGTTGAAAGATGCTCTGTAGTGCATTCAGTCGAGGCTATTGTACATTGAATCTGGTTACAAAGTTGAAACTATGAAGACCAAGAACTTTATTCAAGGGGGAGTTGGGAAAGACATGAAGACATGCAACACCAAAGTTCTTCAAAGATTCAAGAGGGAAAGAAGATCAAGGCCTAAAGATTTCAAGATGATAAATGCTTTATTCAACTTTAGGGGGATATTGTTAGGACTGAAAGTCCTAGTGTGTGGAAAGTTGTATAACGCATTTATAGAGTTTAATTGTTTTATTCTAAAGCGTTGTAAAAAGCCTTAATTGTTATTGGGCTTAAGTTTAGTTTAATGGGCCTTGGGCCCTTAGGGTTTTATCCATAGTATTTAATGGTTGTTTTGTTGAGAATTAGAGTTGATTATTAGAAGAGTTGGTCATTAAGGTTTACTCTAGCTTATTAGAAATTCTCTCTGTAAACCTTAAACCTTTTACTGTTAAATCTAATCAAATGACTAGCAGTTGTGATTGATTCTTATTGTTCATTATTGATTCTTATTGTTCTCCTTTTTTCTTCTTAAAAAAATGGATCAAATACTTTGTCTCGCGATCATATCAGTGTAATTTGACTTTTTTTAACCTAAAACTAGGTTAAGCAATCCTTTAAATACCAAATGTGTAAGGACAAATGGGCCTCAAAGCCCATTTACAAATAACTTTCAACATATTACAATTCATACCATGAACTTCTATTTAACAAACAAATTGCCCTAGCAGAATAAAACTACAAATTCCTTCCCAAATCATCCTTGTTATGTTTCTATAATCAAATCAACTATGATCATGGACCTAACAATTGGTATCAGAGCCTAACGAAGAAATGTTTCTACGTACGATCGAGATCAAGTTGTTTTTGATTGAACAGTCGCTGAGAAATTTTCGAATTCTTTGTTTTGATGCTAGTTTGTTTGAACTTTGATGCCAATTTGATTCAGAGAACAAAGACGAAGCTTATTGAATCAATAACGGTGTTTAATTTCAACAAATTTGGAACAATTGAATCGATTTTGAAATTTTTGTTCGAAATACATTTTTCACTGTGTTGAGATCGATTGGATTACAGAGACGTTTTTAGACAAGATCATCAACAAAAATTATGCTCCAATGTCAATTTCGAACATGCTCACAAATTTCCAGACTCAAATTCGAAATATTGAAGATGAATTCGAAGATTTTTTGGAAAAACAATCCTAGAACTCAAAATTCGCATGCTTCTTGAAGAACTCGCATGGAAGATTTCGTATGTCAGAATTCGCACGATAAAAAAACTTTCAACATGAAATTTTTTTATGTATGGAATTCGCATGACAGTGATATGCGAGAAGTGCAGAATTCGCATCGATACGAATTCTTTATGGCTAAAACAAATTCTAAGTACATAATTTGTATAGTGTCATATGCAAAAAGTAAGAATTCGCTTATAGGATGATGCGAATTGCGAGGAATTCGCTTACAGGCTCATGCGAGAAGCAAGAATTCGCACATAGGCACATGTGAGAAGTAGGAATTCGCCTATAGGCCTATGCGAATTGTGAGGATTTCGGCTAAGCCTCATGCGAATTGTGCTTTAATGAATTGTGATATACGAATTATGAAGATTATGCGAAAAGTTTTGAGATTTTTGCAAAAAGTGACTGTTCTGAACCCATTTTGCTACAAGTTAGCCTTGTTCTCGAGATTTTCCGCGTAATGCATATGTGACATCATTTCTATCTTATGTTGGTCACATATTCTTAGCAACTGATCTAAATTTTCACGAGTGCTCATGCTTGTCAAGATTTTCAGATACTGGGTGTTTGGATTTAGTCTCTGATTGGATTGGATTGGATTAGCGCCTGAGTACTTGTAGTCATCAGTCTGGAGTTTTTCTCTACGATGTTAGACCGTTGAGTACTCTTGATCATTCTTCTGACCTGATCAATTAGAAGTGTGAGAACTGCAATCATTGTTCTGATGCTTTGGTTGTGATTCAGAATCTTGAGTGCTTATAATCATCCAACTGATTCGTGAAGAAAGGAGTTCTGAATTCGTTCGTTCAGTGTTCTGAAAACCAGTTAGAAAATGAGCGTCTTTCATCAGTTGTTGAACAATTGTCAGAATTGTCGTCTAACCCTTGCCTAGTAGTGTTCGCTACAAAATGCTTCCTCCTGCAAGCTGATCAAAATAAGTTCTTAAGCTGAACTCCTATTCAACTTGTGGTTCAAAGACAGATCAGATGTTATAAACTGAAGATGCACTTTGGTTGTCACTCCATAATTCACGCATTTCTTTCTTGTGGGCATAACGAATGTGTTGGATTTACAAGAGATAAAAGTTGTCTTTATGTGCACTCAGTCGAGGTTATTGTCTACATCAGCTCTGATATTAAAGTTGAAACTTCAAGGATAAGAGCTATATTCAAGGAGGAGCTAAGAAACTTTGAACTTTATGCAACACTAAGTTTTCTAAAGAAATCAAGGGGGAGAGGAGCTGAAGATGAAAAGGATGATTCCTTTACAAAACTTAGGGGGAGAATGTTAGAACATAATAAATGTTCTGTTTAGAAGTTTTGTAAAGTAATCTTTTATTTTGTATATTTGTGCCTTTTACTTTGGGTTTGGGCTTTAATGTGTACAAGGGTGTTAGGGGTATAAATAGGATTATGTTAGTCTTTGTTTGTAAGTTTTCAATTTCACAATGTAGCCCATACGAGTTCTAGTGTTCTCTATAGTTTGTGTTTTAACATGTGAATAAAACTACATATTCCTTCCCAAATCATCCTTGTTATGTTTCTATAATCAAATCAACTATGATCATGGACCTAACAAATAGGAAGAACCTTCAGGATCAACCATAAGCTTTATTTCCTCTCAGGTATCAATCTATACAAACCCCTCTTTTTCTGAAGCTGAGAGATGTTGTGTTGTTGACATCCTGATGATTGACTTATATAATGCACTTAATGGCAAAACTTTAGCTGAAAACAAAAATATAATCTAACTGAACAGCTTGAGAAATGCCATTTAAGGATCAAGGAACTAACTCTTTTAGAGGAAAGTTTAAAGGATCAAGTCATCGTTAATGAAATCATCAACATGGAACGCGAACAAGTTATCGCTGCTCTCAAAGCTGAAAAAGCCACGGTTGAAGGTTGGTGTGGTTGAGGAGATCTTGAGTGCTCAGATCCCTGCCATGCTTAAGTTTGGAATGTTTGTCTCTTCTATCCCTGACACTTCTTCATCTCAGTTCTCCTCGTCTTCAAATCCTATCCCTGAGGACTTATCAAAGAGTTGTAAACTATAAAGGGAAATCTATTGCCCAGAAGGCTACAAAAGTAGCAAAGCTGAATAAGGTCACTTCTAAACCTTCAGCGAGTCAATCTTCTGGATCTGGATCTAAGATATCTGTTAATCTTCAAAGACCTACTCCAAAGCTAAAAATTGACATCAAGCATAAGAGATCATAAGAACTGAAAGTTCCTCCGAGATCTAATGTTAAGGGCATTCTTGGAGTTGGCCCGTCTCATCTCAAGTTTTCTAATGCTCCTGGTGTTAAAACCACTTTCAGCTATAGAAAATGCTATCACTATGGACTTACTGACCATATTACCAGTAAATGCCCCAATGCCACTAAGGCTGAAAACATAGCTAAAGTAAAGATAAATGCCTCCAAGGTAAAGAAGATCACCAAAGCTGACAAATCTGCCAAGGTGAAAAATACCACTAAAGTTAAAAAAAAAATTAACTGCAGTGAAGGTTACCACTAACGTTGAATCTACAGACGCCGTGAAGATTGTTGAACCTTCCATCTCCACTAATCCCAATGGACCCATTGAAAAGATGGTACCAATCAAAACTTGATCTTCCTTATGTTTGCAGGTGTCGAAGGGTATCTGGTATCTAGATAGTGGATGCTCTCTACACATGACAGGCCAAAAGAACCTACTCACTGAATACAAGGAAGAGAAAGGTCTCTCAGTGACCTCTGGCGGAAATGGAAAAGGTTTGGTGTACTCATCAATGGTACAACTACCTTCCGAAGAGTCGCTTACATAGATGGACTGAAGCACAATCTTCTCAGCATTAGTCAGCTATGTGATAAAGACTTTGAAGTATGCTTTTCTAAGAAAGCTTGTTCAGTGATGGACAAAAATGGAAAACTTGCTCTCAGCGGTTATCGTATGGAAAATGTTTATGTAATAAACATGGACTCTACAACCACTGAGAACATCTATTTTATGTCCAAAGCCTTATCAGATGTCAATTGGCTATGGCATAAAAGGCTCTCTCATCTCAACTTCAAAACACTGAACACTCTATCTTCAAAGGAACTAGTCTCTAGTCTACCTCAGCATTCATATGCCAAGGAATCTCTTTGCTCAACATGTGAAAAGGGAAAGCAGACCAAAGCTAGTTTCAAGTCTAAGCAAGTTTCATCAGTGACAAGTCCTCTTCAACTCCTACATATGGATTTGTTTGGCACTGTCAACATTCAATACATAGCTGGAAAGAAATACACTTTTGTCATAGTAGATGAATACTCTCGCTACACCTGGGTGATATTCCTCCGTTCTAAGAGTGATACTTCAAAAGAACTTATATCTTTTGTTAAGAAGATGGAAGTGCTGAATAACTTAACTGTCCGTTCAATAAGAAGCGATCCTGGATAATTTATTTGAGAACAAGGGAATCTCTCACAACTTCTCTGTTGTGAGAACTCCTCAGCAAAACGGAGTCGCTGAAAGAAGAAATAGAGCGATCATTGAAGCAGCCAGATCAATGCTCAGTGATTCTCATCTTCCAACTCAATTTTGGGCAGAAAAGAGGAAACGTTTGCGCTATAAGTTGGTGGCGCAAAGTTAAGTTTGCGCTAACAGAAGGAAGCGCAAAGTGAGGTTTGCGCGACATGCAGGAAACGCAAAACATGCTTTGCGCTAAAAGCTGTTGGCGCAAATTAAGCTTTGCTCTACCAACTGGTGACGCAAATCTGACTTGGAGACTGAAAAATTTTACCTGATTAGCTCTTTGACTCCCCCTACACAAATGCACTAAATTTAACAATTCAAGTTAGCATTTATATAGAAAATCAGATACTCCCCCTCAAAAACAGATATGATCATTAAGAAAAATTCTCCTTTTTCACATCGATATTGATTGTTGATATTGATTGTTGAACACTTTTAATTCACATCGATTTTCAAGAAATTCATGTTTTGATCGCCAAATTTTGAAGATTTTCGGTTTCTAGAAAAACTCGTTTCTCGTTCTGTTCTTATCCGATTTTTCGAAATTGTGGTTTTTAATCAAAAAGTTTGATTAAATCGTGTTAGAAAAATGTTTTCGAACGTTTTTGTATAAGAAAATTTCGTCTTATTCTATTTTGTCATCGTTTTTTGGAAGATTTCGTGATTTGTCTTCGGTTTGCGCCAGATTTGAACTTTGCGCTAGTTCATATGAGTTTGCACGAGTTCATCATTTGATTTACGTGATCTTACTAATTTTGTCTTAGTGTGTTTCAGGTTTTCAAGTTTATCACGCAAAGTGCAAAGTACACTTTGTGTCATCCGCTGTTCACGCAAAGTTTTCTTTGCGTCTCTCGTGCATCAAGAGAAGTCAGTTTTGCGTCTCCTTCAGATCAAGAAAAGTAAAGTTCTCGTCTTCAGTAGCTCAAGCAAAGCTACGTTTGCGTCTTCAGTGTATCACGCAAAGTCCAGTTCTCGTCAGTATCAGCTCACGCAAACCTCATTTGCGTTATTCACTATTCACGCAAAGTCTCATTTGCGTCTCTAGTTACTCACACAAATCTAAGTTTGTTCCTTTGGTTGCTCACGAGAAGTTACTTTTACGCCTCAAGTATCTCACGCAAAGGCAGATTCTTGTTACTCATTGATCGCACATAGCATAGTTTACGTCACTCATATATCGCGCAAATCTCGTTTGCGTCTTCCCTTGCCAGCTAAGTCTATACTTAGAATTTTTCTGGATTTCTGCCATGGATTCTACAAAGTTTGCTTTCCAAGCTCAGTTCTACAAGAGTGATCTTATGATGCAATTGGGAACAGACACTCGTCCACCAGTTTTAATCAATGAAGATGAGTTTACACAGTGGCAAGATCGGTTCATTAATTTCATTGAGCGTCAGGGTAACGGAGAGAACATGATGAAGTCATTTTCTGAAGGACCGTTCATCAGACCGAAAAATGACACTCCTTTGACTGCTGAAGAGATTAAACGTGAAAAAGCCGATAGAGAAGCAAAGTCCAATTTGATGCTAGCACTGCCTAACTCTATTTACAATTGAATTGATTGTTTCAAGCATGATCCAAATATGATGTGGACTCAATTAGAAAAGATCATGCTTGGTTCATCTGTTGCTACACAAATACGCCAGACACGTTTCAGGAATAATTTTGAGGAATTTAAGGCAAAGGAAAATGAATCTCTGAAGGTTACATTTGATTGGTTTTGCACTGGGATTAATGATCTGAGAAATATTAAAGTAGAAAAGACTGATCTTGAAACAAATCTGAAATTCCTCAATGCACTTCAACCAGAGTGGAATAAATCTTGTCACAGACTGAGGAATGATGTCAGAATTTCCACTATGCAGATCCAAGAATTATATGAGATTCTTATGACTGATGAGAGCTTGGTACTAGAGAAGAAGGCCAAACTAGAGAAGAAGAACAAAAAATCAGTAGACCCGGTTGCTCTTCTCACAAAACAACTGACAGAACAAGCATTATCTGATAATGCTTACAACGGGTCAACTGAAGATGATGGCGAGGCGTTAGAGAAAGCTATGATCCTTCTCTCTCAACATTACCAGAAAAAGTTCCAACCACGGTCGGGTTCCAACACTTCTCGCTTCACTTCTGGGCCAAAGAATGTTCAAGTACCCGAGACTAAGAAAGCGGCTGCTTGCTACAACTGTGGTAAGTCGGGGCACATTTCAAAGGAGTGTCGAGCAAAGGTGGTTCGGAATTCGGCATACTACAGAAAGAAACTGGAACTGGCCGAAAAGAGAGAGAATGGAACTGCTCTTCTTGTTGAAGAAGAATTCTGGCTGGATCATTCTGACGACGAAGCTGCAAATGTCGAGATCGCTCAGATGTGCTTAGTTGGAGATGATTAGTCAGATGATGATTCTAACATAGATGAAGATGAGGTATATTCTGAATTTGATTTTAATTTCATTTCTTCTCAGATGAATATCATGATTACTGTTTTATCTGATCTTCGTTCAAAACTCTTATCTGAAAAGAATTTAAATTCCGAAAAGTCAGATTTGATTGACAAATTGAAAATTTCTTTGAAAGATGAAAAATCTATTTTGGAAAATATAAAAGACATCTTTCAAAAGAAATTGGATAATTTGGAAAATTCAAATAAGACTTATCTTGAGTCTTTGACTAATATGACCAAATTAAAAGAAAATTTTTCGGACAAAATAAATAAGTTAGAAGAAAAGTTGTATCGAAGAAACCAATCTGAACAAACAATTTTTATGAATAAACCAAGGAGTGAGGAAGCTTTAAAAGAAAAATGGGGACTTGGTTTTGAAAATCCACATTGTTTAAACAATGCGATTGAAAAATCCCCAACTTTATATAAATACGATTATCTAACTCTTGCTCATTATGCTCCTCGATTTAAAATTGATTGGATGAATGAAAAGCAAGTGTTATAAATCGAAAATGAGAAAAGAACAAATAACAAGAAAAAGGAAATTCCTTTTGTTTACACAAGCGAAAATGCCAAATATTTTCCTGAAAAATCAAGGAGAGCCAGAAAAGTTTTAAATGATATATCTCCTGTCAAGTCTTCAGTATCTGATTTTGTTGATATTTTTGCCAATCAATCTGATAAGGAAAATATATCTCCAATAATTTATGATTCTAAGAGATATATCCCTCCTTTAATTTTAGAAGGCAAAATCATCGATCTTGAAGATAAGATGGAAGATCAAAATATTTTAAAAGAAATTGAATCTGATATTATTCTTTCTTTCATGACGTCTAGTCTTGAAGAAAAATTATTTTCTCAAAAACCAGATTTTATTTCTAGCATTTCTTCTTTTAAGGAAAACAAAAAGGAAGTTTCCAATTTTAAAAAAATTTCTCAAAATAATTCTAACTCCGAGGTAAATTCAGATTTATTGAATGATCAGATTGGTTACTTAGGTAAAATTATTTCTTCTGATTTAAATATTAAGTCTAAAATTCTTGATGAATCTTTTACGCTCAATGATGATTATTATAAAGCTAAGCATAAAAGAAGACGGTCAAATAAGTTGAAGAAACAAGATAATTTCATTTCTGACAGTTCTAATTCTTCTGATTCTAATTTTTCAGATAGGACTTTGAGCAAGTCATCAAGGCAGATCTGGAGAGTTAAGCGGACATCTACTGAGTCTATGACTGAGGAGAATTGTTATGTAGACAGATATTATAAAAGTGATTCATTTGCTGTTTGTAAGAAAATTTCAAAATATTCAATAAAGCAAATGATTCAAATTTCCAAAAATGTCTCATGTTCTTCCTCGGATTCTAGTTCGGATGATTATGCTTTCTCTTCTTCTGATGATTCTGTTCATTCTTGTGATTATATTTCTCATGCTTTTAATGTCAAATCTCATAAGAATTTCCCCATACGAACTGCAACTAACTTCCACGGACCCAAATTCAAGTGGGTACCCAAATCTCAAACTGATTCTAAGTTGCATGCACCTCACGTCAAGGGAGAGTAAGAGAAAATTTGGCTTCTAAGT
Source organism: Arctium lappa (assembly GCA_023525745.1). Taxonomy (NCBI): domain Eukaryota; kingdom Viridiplantae; phylum Streptophyta; class Magnoliopsida; order Asterales; family Asteraceae; genus Arctium; species Arctium lappa. Next base: position 49,556,760 of record CM042057.1, read on the forward strand.
ACTTCAGCTTAGAACCCGTAATTCAATAGACTTTGACTTCTAGACATGTCAGTCTAGGACTCGTTCTTCAATGCTTGTTAGCTTCTGACTAATTAGAAACTGTGAGTACATCTACTTTATTCCGCTGCATTTATATCTGATAATGATGTTGTTCAGTTTTCTCAATTGCTTTTAAAAGAATCTGAGCAATCTTATTCAAACCCTGATTTTGTTCAACCCAAAATTTTCAAAAGAGACACAAATTTCTTTTTACATTATGTGGAAGATGATTTTATTGAATTCTATTTTGTTTCAACTAAATATAAATTTGCCAATCAAATTTTTTCTATTTTTAAATCTCGGCATGTTGAATTTAAAAGTTTAAACCTTTACAAATTTTATTCTATAAAGTAAAAGTTTTACAATTTTTCTTTCTTTTGAATAAAATGTGTGTCTAGGATAAATTTTCAAGTTGCTTTGTTTATATCAAAGTTTTATATGTTCAAATTTCAGCTCTAACAAAAGTCGAAAAGTCACCAACATGTTTGTAGCTTTTGATATTGCTTTAAAGTTGTGTGATTCGGAATATTTATAGTTTACAATGCTTAGAAAACCTAAAAAGTTGGAATTTTGGATCGTAATGAAAATATGGGTTAAGCACTTAGACGTAAAACCTTGTGTTTGAGATGTTTATTAAATTCTTATAAATCAGAAATCTCTAAGTTTAAAGTTTGTACCTGTGACCTTTCTGGTTTGGGAAAGTAAGTTATGTGGGATGTTTGTCATCTGGTCCCCTAAGGTCAATTGATCTGGGAGTGATCAAACTTAAATCCTTCTATAGAATCAGATAGAAAGTCATGTTCTACTGGTATGAATGGGTTTAGGATGTGTCGATGTAGCCTTTCTGATCTGGGAAAGTAAGTTCCAAGGGGTGCTTGACACCTAGTCCCCTAAGGCCATCTGGTCTGGGAGCGGCTGACCCAAATCCTGCAATAGGGTCAGATAGAAAGTTACGTTTACGGCATGTTCTTTACTTAATAAACTTGTTGATTAAAAAGATGCCAAATGTGCACAAGCTTAAAATATGCCAAAGAGCACAATCATGTCAAGATGCCAATGAGCACAATGCTAAAAGATGCCAATGAGCACACATCTCGTGATACTTGGTGATATTTCTGAGTTGCGATAAACCTAAAAATTTGGGAAAATCTTAATTCTTGATGACTTAGTGTGATTATTTGCAAAGTTCTCTATTATATTTAGAATTGCATTTTCTTGAAACTAATCGAAGTTCACATGTTTGCATACTGAATAGATTGATGAAAGTTTTTGAAACTGAACATGTTTTAACTTGATATGCAATGAAACTTGTTTCTGTATCCAATAACATATATTTGATTTCAACTGATTGATAAATCTGTGATATTTTTACTAAGTAGAATTTTATTTGTTTAGTTTTTAAATTTTTACTTGTTTGGTTGTTTCAAATTTCCTATTCAGTATATTTTTTTTACTTTGTTGTTTACATTCTTGTGTTCTCATAATCTTTTCAAATGGGTTTGAGCATTATTCAAGGGGGAGTGAAAAAGGAGAATTTTCTTAATGAACATATCTGTTTTTGAGGGGGAGTATCTGATTTTCTTTATATTAATGCTAATTTGAATTGTCAAATTTAGTGCATTTGTGTAGGGGGAGTCAAAGGGCTTAACAGGTAAAAATTTTCAGACTCCAAGTCAGACTTGCGTCACACGTTGGTAGAGCAAAGCTCAATTTGTGCCAACAGCTGCAAGCGCAAACCTCACTTTGCGTTTACTGCATGTCGCGCAAACTTCATTTTGCGCTTCTTTCTGTTAGCGCAAATCACACTTTGCGCCACCAACTAGTAGAGCAAACCTTCTTGTTTTCTCCGTTTCTTTGATTTTGCAGATCTTAAGTTGTCTCGTCTCCAACATATGCATGACCAAGTTGATCCAGATCATCAAGGTCATGAGGGGGAGAAATCAGAGAAGTCAAGGAGAAGTCAAGGAGAAGTTAAAGAGACAAAGAACTCAAACGTTTATCTGCTGATCAAGATTCTCTCAAAGATTCAAAATTTCTTCAACTTTACTTGTCTTTTGCTGTTCAAGCTCCGATCACCACAACTTCTTCAAGATCATTCAAAAGAGGTGTGTCGTCTAGAGCATAAGTTGATGAACCGACTGTTCTTTCAAGTTGGTCCAGTCTTGTCAAGGCAGTAAAGACAACAGAGCTTAAAAGATGATGAGAAGAAATTTTTTCAAAAAGTCAGAATGCTTTGCAAAGTCGCTTAGTTGGTCCGTGCTGTTTTAGAAGATGATTTTGAAGACTAAAGCGCTAATGATTACTAAGGAGGAGATTGTTAAGTCTGATTTTATAGTAACCATTGTATTTATAGGCTTGGTCAAATATTGTGTCTAGAAGCTTTACACTGTGTTGTATCTGACCAAGGGTATTTAAGTCCCTTTGGTATTGGTTCCTTGTAACATTCACGCATATTCAATATCATTGTTTCTTTGCGCTACATTGCTCTCTCTCTCTTTCTCTACTTTCTCTCTCTAGAGATTTAGTGATCTTGGACTCACACTGAGCTTTATACGCGGAATCGATATGTGACATCACTCTCATCATATGTTGGTCACATATCATTAGCAACTGATCTATTCTTACTCGAGTGCTCATGCCTGTCAAGATTTTCAGTTTCTGGATTTGATGATTTGGTCTCTGCTTGGATTGAGTTAGCTGCCTGAGCATCTGCAATCATCAGTCTGGAAAGCTTCTTTTGTGGTTAGACCGTTAAGAGTACTTTATCATTCTTCTGACTTGATCACTCAGTAGTGTGAGCGACTGCAATCATTGTTCTGCTATTTGAGTTGTAATTCAGAATCCTGAGCGCCTATAATCATCCAGCTGATTCATGAAGAAAGGAGTTCTGAGTTTGATTATTCAGTATTCTGGAAAGAAGTCAGTATGAGTATCTTCTATCATTTGTTGAATATTGATTGCCTTCTAACCCTTGCATTGTAGTGTTGCTACCGAATGCTACCGCCCGTATGCTTATCAGATGAAGTTCTTAAGCTGAATTCTAATTTCAACTCATGGCTCAAAGACAGATTAGATGTTATACACTGAAGATGCACTTGGTTTTCATTCCATAATCCTCACATATCATTCTTGTGGGCGTTAAGGAATGTGTTGGATTTACTAGAGATAAAAGTTATCTTTATGTCCACTCAATCGTCTACATCAGATCTGATATTTCAGTTGATACTTCAAGGATAAGAGCTACATTCTAGGGGGAGCTTAAGGATGCTTTGAAGTTTATGCAACACTAAGTTTTATAAATAAATCAAGGGGGAGAGGAGCTGAAGCTGGAGCTGATCAGAGAATGATTACTTTACAAAACTTAGGGGGAGAATGTTAGAACATTTTATGTCCTATTTAGAAGTTTTATAAAGTAATCTACATTTAATTGTATTGGGACTTGTAATGGGTTTGGGCTTATAATGTATACAAGGGATATGGGGTATATATAGGAATCATGTATTCTAGTTTAGGAAAACCTTTCATTTTGTAATTTCGAAATCAGCCACAATGTAGCCGCATACTAGAGTTTTCTCTCTAGTAGTGTAGTTTGCATTTCAATTGAATAATATACTGATTTCTATCCCTAATCTCTTGTTATCTTCTCAATCAATACCAATTATGATCTCAATTGGACCTATCAATTTTTCATCTTAATCATGAGTTGAATGCACTTGCAATTACAGAACAAGAAGAAGTAGAAGCAAAGTTTCTCATTTCTTTGAATGTATTTGGTACACTTTGATTCTTTTTCAAACTAGCACTAGGAATATTACAAGTATTCCTAACTACTTCCTTCTTTTTGGCTTGAAAGACGACCTTCTTTTCAAGTTGCCTTTTCTTCTTAAAAAAATCTTCTTCTCTTTGTTGCTCACTGCACAAACAGGATCAGAATGGTTAATTTCTTGCCATTTGCCTTTTTGTTCAGGAGTGAATTTGATTGGTTTATAAGTGTAGAGTTGAGAAGTGTTTGTTTTATTATTGGCCTTTTCTTTTAACTCTTTATCAAGGTCCAGAGAAGTTTTTGCTTGTAGATACATGTCTACAAAATTAGGACAGATTGGTATTCTGGATTTGTTTTTCAAAATAGGAACAGGGAAGTTCAAAATTCCAAAACCAACAGTCTGTATGTTTTTATGAATTACTTTATCTGATCTATTGAATATTTGTTCATCTATCTCTGCATCAGATTCAGAATCAGAGTCAAGAAAGTCTCTCTTAACCTTGTCAGAGATAACTACCTCTGAATTTTTCATAATTTCTTTAGGTCTAGAGACTTTAATGATTCTTTTCATGCTTTCTTTCTTTTTCAAATCAGCCATGACATTTTCTTTATAAATTCTTCTAATGTCATCCTCAAATGTAGTTCTGATGCATTCATTTGACATTGGAGAATACAGAGGTGCATATGGATTGAGTGAACTCTGAGGTTCATCTTCAGAAGTACTCCTTTCAGAGGTACTTGTTTCAGATATCTCTGATTCTTTTGTGATAAAAGCATCAAACTTAAAATTTTCTCTTGGATCATTGCTCTGAGGTTTTGTAAAGAATACCTCTGATGTTTCTTTTTCTATCTTTAAGATAGGTTCTGGAAATGTTTTTGCTTCAGAGTATAAGACATTTTTAAAATTCAGAGCTCTTGTTTTTTATCCTTCTGAGGTTTTTGTTCTTTTAAAATTGTTCAGAGATGGACAGTTAGGGCTCTGGACCTTTCCCATACATAAAGTGGAAGAAAGTGAAGTTTTCTTCAATCCAGTGAATGGATCCAATTCATTGAATCTCAGTCCTTGAGTGTCCATTTGAGAATTTATCTTAATATGTACATCTTGAGCATCTAGGTATTTTTTGATTTGAAGTTCTTTCCTTTTGAAAAAAGTTAGTTAAGGCAACAGAATTGAGTCTTTCATACTCAGGTCTTTTAACTTCTTCTTCTTTAGCTTTCAACACTTTTTCCAATTCTTTGAATTTCTCAAAAAAATATTTTTCCTTTTGTCTCTGAGCTTTTTCAAGTTCAGATTTTTCAACAAAAATTTCTTTCTTTTCTGACTCAAGAAGATCATTTTCTCTTTTATAAAAGCTTAGGTCTTTTGTCATTTGCTTTCTCTTTTCTTTTTTTTCAATAAGTTTTTGCTTTAGAATCTGAAACTCATCTGTTAACTTAAGAACATCCATTTCAAGTTCACTTTCAGAAGTGGAAGGAGAGTTTACCTTTTCAGAGCAGTCCTCTGATGGTCCATCAGTTTGATCACCATCTACAAAAGTCATACCACATAGATTGGTAGGATCTTCCTCTCCATCACTTGTAGAGTCTGATAACCAATCTTCCATCTTTGCAACAAGTACTCTTTCTCTGACATTGTACTTGTACTTGTTTTTGTAGTAGTCTTGATCTTTGACAAGTCTACCTCTGCAGTTTGCAGAGAAATGGCCTAGTTTTCCACATCTGAGACATCTTCCATCATTTTGATTTGGTGGAAGAGCAGCAACAGTTTCTGTCTTCTGAACTTGTGGTTGGGGCTGAAAGTATTTCTGAGGTTGAGGATACTTGGGTTGGAATGGTTGATGAGTTCTTGATTGTTGTGCAGCATCATGATTGTTGCAATGAGCACCTTTTTTATCACTATGTGGAGTGAATCTGGGCACTTGTTGAAATCTTCTTTCTGGATTTCTCCTTTCTTCATCATCTCTTCTGCCTTCAAATATTTTCTTGCTAAATTTCTTGTTAAATTGGTGAGTAATTAATGCAAGAGACTTGGCAAAGGCATTGATATCATCATCTGAGTCTAAGTCTGAATGTTCATCTTTTTCAGCCGTTAAAACCTTTTTAGATTTTCTTTTTGGTTCATTTCTCAAAGTGTTCTTTGTTTCTTCACATCAGCTTTCTTTTGATACACCTTTTTGTTTTGAAATGAGGGCAAGTGGACCACCTAAAGAGGTTTTTGACTTTTGTTTAACAACATCTTTTTCCTGAGCAACAAGAGTATCATAAATATCAGTCAATGACCAAGATTCGAGGTTTTGATTGGTCTGTATTAACATGGATAGTTGTGACCATTCTTCATTCAAGCTTTTAAGGAAAAGAACATTGTTTTCTTCTTTTGTCCTCATAACTCCAAACTTTTTGCATTTATTGATGAGAATGTTGAATCTTGAGTATGTTTGGTGCAAGGTTTCTTCAGGTAATGCATGAAAGTCATGGTACTCATTAATGCAAAGATTTCTTCTGTTTTTCTGAGTTTGTAGGCCACCTTCAAGTTGGTTTAACAACTGATTCCATATCTCTTTTGCAGTTACACAAGAATCCAGTTCTTGAAAGATATCATTGGGAATGGCCATAATTAGTAATCTAACATCTATGGAGTCATTTTCCATCATTTTAGTTTATTCATCAGTGAAGTTTGAAGTTTTCTTTTCATAGTATGCAGGTATTTCAGCAGTATATGTTGTTGCTGGAACTCTTGGTACCAACACCATTGGTTGGTGAGGTCCATCATTCACAGATCTTAAAACATCCCTGTCCATACCTTCCAGGAAATTTACCATCCTTATTTTCCATTGGGGATATTCATCCCTTAGAATTATAGGAGGTTTGGTTAATGATCCAACTGTATAAATGGCACTTATACTGGAGTTTTCCATTTTGAAGAAAAGATGAAGATTTGAAGAACTTATGTTTTTCTAAGAAAGATCTTTTATCAAAAAGTGAAACTGTGATTTACCTTCAAATCTGGAGCATATGGAGTTCTTTTAAATAAACCAAGGTTTATATGAACATGCACAGATTTTTGAAAGCTTGAATCAGTAAGATGTAAATCTATCCGAGTATGCAGATATGATCTTGTTTGTTTTTAAAAAAAACAAAGAAGGCTCTAATACCAATTGTTGGATCCCAGATTTAATATTATAACAATGCTATAAACTACAATAATAAGAAGAAGAAGAACAGCGGAATCAATATTGTAACACCCGTAATTTTCGGTAACTAAAGGTCACCCGGACATTTTTGGAACTTGTAAATGGTGGGATTTTGTTGGGAAAACAGTATTTAAAGTCTTTTAGAGTATCGGGTTGGCGTTGAAAAAGTTGAGTTTCGGGGCTTGGGAAGGGTCTCGCGACAATGCCCGGCGACTATGACAGTGTCATAGTCGCACTGTCACAATCGCATGGAGTGTACCATGAGCTGGTACACACCAGCGACTATGACCAGCGACATTGCCCATTGCCTGACAATGTCGCACCAAGGGCCTGAGAGGCTGTCAAATATGGGATTTCAGCCATTCTTCCCATTTCTTACTTCTAACCTCTTCCCTTTCTCTCCCAAATTCAGTTCCCTTCTTCCCTCTCAAATCCTAAACCATTTTGGAGCCTTTTCTCCTCTAAAACAAGTGTTTCTTCTTCATCTAGCATCTTGGAAACTAGAGCTAAGATGTCTTCATCTTCTTCACCATCCTCTTCAATTTCTAGGGTTTTCACCCAACCCTTTTTATCATTTTGAAGATTGGGAGTGTATGACTCATCTTGGTGCGCGCTAGAAGTGTTTGGTTGGTGGATTAGAGTTATGGTTAAGGTAATCTTTTATTTTCTTCATTTATGGAAATTAGGGTTTTGACATAAGTTGAGATCTTTACGTAAAATGTTTGAAGAATAATTCTAATGGCTAAATATGGATATTTATGGTTGGACCCTTGTGGATCTAGGTTTTGGAAGATTTGGGCTTGAAGGTTCAGATTTCTTCAAGGAAGCTCAAGTTGGGGTAAAATCTAGATTTAGCTTAAATCTAGTAAGGTGAGTTCAAGTTGCTTTGTGAAAACAATGTACATGTCAAAATGTGTATTTTGAAGTAAAAATATGTTTTACTTGGTAATTGTTAAAGTGTGAGTATTTTGATAAGTTTTCATACTTGGTAAAATTGGGTTGTCTTAATCTCATGAAATGCTTATATTTGGGTTTTGAATATTTCAACAAGTAAATAGCATGATTTATGTATTCTTGGGGATTTTGTACAAGTAAAGTCTATTTTATGATTTATACATCTTTGACGATTTATGTACAAACGAAGTCTAATTCATGCATGTGCATTTTTGGTATAATTGATTTCACAAACCCATTTGGAAAATGATATGTCCCAATCGGGGTCAAGTTTTATGATTAATCACATCTTTGAGGTATGTGTCTGCATAAACGTCATTTAAATGCGTTTTATTATCTGGAACCGTTATTTGTTGGCCAAATGGAATTTAGAGCATTTTAGCTTGGTTTTGACTTAAAAGAGTCCCGAGGACACTTGTCAAATTTTAATGGCTCAATGTAGAGTCCCATCTATGATTTACATCTTAATGCATCTTATTGTATATTAATGATATTTACATGCTCGAGTGCGTTGGTCATTCATGTGTAGTCATGTAAGGTTAGACTGTGTTGCATTGGATCCATAGGTACGTAAGTCAGTCTTTATTTGGTGGTCAACTGGGTATTACGGGATTGGACTCTGGGACCTATGCTTTATGACCTTGACTTTTCAAGTGTACATTAGGAGGGTTGAGTCCGGTTGTGCTATCATGATGTTGGGCGTTTGGGACCTTCGTCATTCAAGGTAATTCCATGGTTGTAGTCCTCGGATGTTGTCGGGCCTTTGGCGGTATTCGTGATAAGATTTGCTAAGGCCAGCTGTCTCTTTTGGTGTAGCTTGAAGGGTGTCGTAGGGGCACTTAGGCTTGCGTGTCGTGAAGTGTCATGCGATTAACGTTGTATGAGTGACATACTTTCGTGTTCCTCCACTCTCAATGGATATGGGTCTCCCCCGTCGTCGGCCAACAATATTTTGGATATTTAATTGTCCATGCTTTAATACTTGGATTTCATCCCATTTTATGGTCGCATGAGTATTGAATCTTAGTCACATGTTTTCAATGGCATATTATATTATATGGGTTGTTTTCCCATGATTTTATGAGTTGAGTATTATGCCCCACCCGTGTTTTGGGTGTTTCGGGATATAAAGTTTATCCAAGTTTCATTATTGGGAGTCTTCTTCTATTCACGTTTGAGTGAGTTTTGGGCGGCATCTTTTTTTATAAAGAATTTTTGTATTGAGATCTTCGTCCTCAAAACGTATGTCATTGGAAAACGAGTCGCTTTGATAGTTAAGTTAAGTCATTTTGAAAGATCATGATTTAAACTGCATTCTCCCCTTTTAACGAAATATTTATTCATGTTGAAAACTATTGAACTCACTAGGCGTTAGCCTAACCCTTTTTATTTGTCGGCATGTGCATCAGGTTCCAGTTGGGGAAGAGTACTAGCGAGACTGTGAAGAGATGAGAAATAGGGTTATGCTTGAGGGTGAGTAGTTTGATGAAGCCACCTCCCGTTATCTCGGGTATAGCAATTTGTATTAGGTTTAGTATCACCCGACCTTTAATTAGTCTATGTGTAAGACTTTATTTGTTTGGTTGATGGTTATATCTAGAACAGTAATACAAGTATGGTCATGATGTATGATGGCTTACCTTCCTTTTAGGCATTATTGAAAAATTTAAATTAGTTGCTCTTATCATTTTCGAGGGTGTTACAAATATAGTTTAAATATCAAAGCAGATTCAATATCACAGCTGATAATAAGATATATATATATATATATATATATATAAATTGTACAAGATCTTCTTTAGAATACTTTCCAGTACATTAAAAGTTGATTCATATACAAGGTATCAAAAACCACGAAAGCACACTTTTGTCAATGGAGTGATGGTCCTATTTATAGGACCATAAAGTGAACAGTGTACTATCCTGACATTAGAAGCATGCTTGAACAGTATCTTACCTATAAGGTAAGCTCAGAGCATCCGCAATGCATTAGTCTTTAAAAGACTTTTTGCTTTTGCCACATCAGATTTCCACTTACTTTTTTTTAACAAAAACCTATTTATTTAAATCTTCTCCAATTCAAAAACCTTTTCAAAAGCTTTTTCATCAATTACATTTAATAATCTATCCTCATCTATTGAAAATGTTTTATAAATGCCCCTTATTTAATTTGTCGTTTTAAGACCCAAGTGATATTTTTTTGAAAACCATAATTCAAATATTAAAAAGCATTACATTAAACGATATTTAAAAACATTACATTAGACGATACTTAAAAAAGTAGTTCTAAACCTAAATATTTAAAAACGTTACATTAAACGATATTTAAAAACAATACATTAAACGATATTTAAAAAAGTAGTTCTAAATCTAAATTCCATATCTCGCTTTAGTTTCGTCACACAACATTTTATGATACGCTAGTTGTTCGTTTGTCATGCCTTCCATACTTTGCGATAGGATTCTTATTTCTTCGAATCTCTTTGATCGGTTGAATGATTCTTTCAACTCCTTGATGTTTTCATTCACTTCATCTATTCGAGACATCCGCAATGTGGTAGTTTTATTGATTAGATCTTGCATACCTTTCATTTCGGCATTCGAGGTAACCGCAATTTCTTTTTGTTTCCTTTTTGCCCTTTTAGCTCCCATGGGACGGGCGTCGGTTTCCTCATCTTCAACATTTACGCTTGTTCGTGCATCTGATGATGTGTTACTACCAGATGATGAGGTATTTCTTCTCTTCATGTGAACATCATCTATGACCCCCCCCCCTTTCCATTTGGGCTCATCCTTAATAATTACCCATGCATGCTCGTATTTGAACGACTTCTTGTTTCTGGAATAATATTCTTTTCTTGTGGCATCCTTTATCTGATCATCAGACCATCCACTATGATATTGTCTTTCAATATTAATGAATATCTGGTTGAACTCATTAATAGAAGGAAGTAGTTGATACCAATGCCCCTTTACTTTTGTTTGCGTTCTTGAAGGAAAATATTTTCTAAAGTCGTTGTAGTATTGTGTAATCCGACGCCAAAAATATTTTCCTTGTTGCCCATTGCCGGTGACACTGTCATTGGATATAGTTATCCAAGCACTCATTAGTAATTCCTCTTCATCATTTGACCAACTTTCACCTTTTTTTCGTTTTGGGGTATTGATTACTGATATGTCAGAATCAATACTTTCCAAGCCGTCTTGGGTAGAAAATGGAGGGATTGAGGTTTCCCTCGTTGGAAAAGGGCGGAAAAGGGACGGATTGTCGTCACTTGGTCCCGACGAATGGAAGCTTCCTTGTTAATAATTGAAGTTTCCAAACATTGTTGTTGGTTGTTGCGGGAGGTTTCCAAACATTATTGTTGGGGGTTGCGAGAAGTTTCCAAACATTGTTGTTGGTTGTTGCGAACGATGATATTGTGAAAAACTAACGGGTGAAGAAAAATCAGAATTAGGTGCATTAGAGTAATCGGGTTGAGACATGTTTGGATGGGTGGGATCCATTTCTTTTTCTTTGGGTGATAAACTTGTTGGTTACTTAAAGATGATATTTTATGATGATACGTTTGAGAGTTTTTATAAAGGAATTCTCAATACATATTTTTTTCCCAATACATAGCCTATTCATTAGATTCTCAATAGCTAAAGTCTAGTGATAGATTGCATTGAGATTTCTTACAAGATTTAAAAAAAAAAATACATCATATCAAATTTATATAAAAGAGAGTGATGGATTGCATTGAGATTTCCTACAAGATTTTTAATAAAAATGTTTTATATCAAATTTATATAAAATGCTAGGGATGGATTGCATTGAGATTTTCTTACAAGATTCTCTAAAATACATCATATCAAGTTTATATAAAATTATATAATTGGTTGCATACATGATTTTCTACAAGATTGTTATGTTTTATATCAAATTTATATAAATACTAGTGATGGATTGCATTGAGATTTCTTACAAGATTCTCTAAAATACATCATATCAAATTATATAAAAGACTAGTGATAGGTTGCATAGACAATTCTCTAAAAATACATCATATCAGATAATTTATTAATCCCTTTCCCAAATATGCTCCACCAAATCTGATCGTAGTTGATTATGGATTAGTTTATCGCGTACTTCCGCACTCCTTTGTATGTATCGGTTGAATGCTTCAACAGATCCATTTCTAACGCGTGTTGGAGGATCCCCATCATCATTTGACCATACACTAATTGCATTTCCTTCATTCTCGACAATCATATTGTGCATAATGATGCATGCATATATGATATCGTTCATTGTGCTAGTGTGCCAAAATCTTGATGGTCTTTACAGTAAATTTGATTTCCGGAGAATATCCTTGTAAGACATCGTTGAATAATGTACTTTGGTTCAATACATTGATGTCATTGTTTGACCCAGCGACACCGAAAAATGCATGCCAAATCCAAAGGTCTTGAGAAGCAACTGCTTCTAACATAATTGTCGGCACACCATGATCACCTCGAGTGAATTGACCTTGCCAAGCTACCGGACAATTTTTCCAAGCCCAATGCATACAATCAATACTGCCTAACATACCGGGAAACCCGTGATGTTCTTTATGCAAGTGAAGTATACGCTCAACATCTTCGGCATTTGGTCTTCTCATGTAAACAGGGTCAAATATTTCAATTATACCCCGACAAAATTTCTTTAGACATTCAATAGAAGTACTTTCCCCTATTCTTACGTATTCATCATTTTGGTCAGCCGGTAATCCATATGCTAATTGTCGGATAGCAGCAGTGCATTTCTGTAATGGTGAAAGACCTTTATTTCCAAAGGCATCATCTTTGCATTTGAAATAATCTGAATGGTTGGACAACGAGGCTACAATTCTGTTGAATAGTTCTTTATTCATTCGAAACCTTCGTCTAAAGATGTTGGGTGGAAATACCGGTTGATCTGAAAAATAATCTGCAACAAGACGATTGTGTCCATCTTCACGACCTCGTTGAATGTATCTTTTTTTTCTTGGTTGTCGGTTTGAACTTTCTGTTTCATCTCGGGCTTCTTTCTCTACAAGCATCAACAATATTTTTTCCTCGGTATCGTCTGCCAATTCATCGATGATAAGTTCATTCACTTGTATCAAAAGTTGCTCGATGATGTCGTCGGACATAGTTGGAAGTATGAAATAGCAAGTTGTATGTTTATAAAAGTGAAAGAGAAAGTTATATGAGAGATATGAGAAATATGAGAAATATGAGAAATATGAGAAATATGGGGTTATATATAGAGGATATATGTTCTTAAAAAATATTTTACTTCTATTTAATAAATTAGATTAATTAATAAATATTAAAAGAGGTTTAAATTGAAAATAACATTGATTGAAGGGAGCAATGTGATATTTAGTTGAAAGAGTAGAATTGAAAATGGTATAAAGTGAAAATGTAAGGGGGTAAAATGAATTTATGTAAACTTCAAATAAGCGGTCGATGGGTAGAAAGCTTTTCATTAAAAGCTCTTTAATAAGTTATGTTCCCCAATGATAAAAAGCTTTCTTGAATGACTTTTCATATATCAAAAAGTATTTAAAGACTTTGGCATTGGAGATGCTCTCAATACATGCTTGAACAGTGACCTACTCTAAAAAGTAAATATTATCACTGAGTGACGTGTCATTTGTTCTTCTGTCAACACTTGTATAAAATCTTCAGCGCTTTCTTCAGAGAGGAGGTCTTTAGAGCTCTGTTGCAGGTGCCTCTGATGAAGCCATCTCTGATGTCTTCAGCTGAATCTCTAGAATGTTCTTCAGAGGCAGGTTTTCCCTTTGAAGTCTATCTCTGGAAGTCCTCTGAAATAGGACTTAGAATATTTTCAATACTTTCACAATTTAGAATTGGGGCTAACAATATAGGTTTTTGGAAGGATTTGCTTGTGGATTCAAATTTCTTCAAAGGAGCTCAAGTTGGGGTAAAATCTAGATTTAGCCTAAATCTAGCAAGGTGAGTTCAAGTTGATTTGTGAAAACTATGTACATGCCACAATGTCCGTTTTAAAGTGTTTATGTGTTTTACTTGCTAATTATCAAACATTGGATTATTTTATGAAATTTACTTACCTGTGATATTTGATTTGATAAATCTTGTGAAACACTCATCTTTGGAGTTTTTGGGAATTTTGATAAATGTATCATAATGAAAATGTTTTGATGAATTACTTGCATAAATGGAGATTATTTGGTAAAAATGCATTTTTAGTGTTTATTGGTAATATATGTATTTTGTGTTGTGGAATGTTTTGAAAATACCAACGGGTGGGTCTTTAAAGTTTGGTCATTCCCAACCTTGCGAACATTTCGGAAACCATAAACCTTTTGGTTTTGGGGAAAGATGTATTTCAAGTATTTTGATGAGAAATCTTCGATATTGATATTTTAACGATTTATCGTACGAGTGTAAATCCTTTGGAGTAATTGTACTTTTAATGTGTGTTATGGGAAATGTTTGATCTTGAGTTATGGTTCGTTTTGAAAGAGTCATTGGGATGATAAACTTGTTTGGAAAATGATTTGTCTCAATCTAAATTGTGTTGGAGTTTATTCATGTATTTTGGAGTTTGTGTTTGCATAAACGTTGGTCGATTGTGTTTTATTTCATTTTGTGGATTTTAGCATATGGTCATTTGATTGGTTGAGCTTAAGGCTCGGTTTTCGTCTTTGTCGGGTCTTGGGGACATTTGTCCGGTTTTAATAACTTAAGGTGGAGTTTTGAGTGTGAGTTGCATTTATTGCACTTTATTTTAGAGAATACATGTTTTGAGTACGTGTGTCATTCATTTGGAGTCATGTAATTTAGACTGTAATGCATTAGATCCATAGGCATGTAAGTCGATCACATTTGATAGTGAGGAGTCTTGATTTCTCACTTTGGGAAATATGTCGTGTCGGCATTGTTGTTGTCCCGTTTTTTTGTGGAGATGAACCTTTATGGGTTGTACTCCGGGACAATGGGTTTTGTGGTTTTGATGCTCTAATTCATGTGCGCGAGGGTTAGACATCATGGGTTATCAAGTAAGGAGTTGAGGCTCCTATCTTGAATGCTAGGGAGTAGGCACTAGAGGTCGAATGAGAACCTCGAGGTTGAAACTCCACTAGAGAACGAACAGGCAACAAGATCGTGTATCCTTGAGGTGTAGCTTGGCAAAACAGACAATAGGGGATACGGTGTAATTGGGACTTGAGGTGTAGCTTTTTAAAGCATGCAATAAAGTCTGACTAGAGGTGTAGCTTTTTAAAGCAGGCAATACAGTCACGATCTGAGGTGTAGTTCGACAACATGGTTATGTAGCTTAACTTTGTGTTCCGCCACGTACAATGGAATCAGGTCTCCCCCGTCACCGAAAGGTGTTATTTGGGTATTAAATTTTATTATCCATTGTTTTCGGTGACATTTTATATATATATGGATTTTTATTCATGATTTATGGGTCGAGTATTATGCCCCACCCGTGTTTTGGGTGTTTCGCGAAATAAAGTTTTATCCGCGTTTTATAGACTGTGAGTTCAATTTCCATTCACGTTTTGCGTGAGCTTTGGGTTGAATTTACTTTACGAAGGAATGTCTATGTGGGGTACTTGCCTTTAAAAAAATGTGTGTTGTTGGAAAACGAGTCGTTTAATATTTATAGTAAGTTATTTTGAAATATTATGATTTAAGCAACATTCTTTTCTTTTAACAAATATATTTACTCATGTTGAAAACTCTTGAACTCACTAGACGTTAGTCTAACCTCTTTATTTGTCGGCATGTGCATCAGGTTTCGATTGAGGATTGGTACTAGCGACTTTGAGGAGAGATGAGTGCTAGTCATATGCACAAGAGAGAGTAGCTTGGTGAAGCCTTCCGCATTTTGAAGATAGCGACTGTTATTGGGTTTTTAATAACACCCGACTTTAACTAGTCACTGTGTAAGACTTTATTTATTTTGTTAATGGTTCATCCTAGAATTGTATTTCAAGTATGGACTTATTCTACTTTAAGGTATCGTTGAAAATTTTAAATTATTCGCTCTTTTCAAATTTGAGGTTGTTACATTAATCGATATTTACTCGAATCTTGTTTCATTAGTAACCAGAACACAAAAATTTCAAGTATACTGTATAAAGAAAACTACTAACGGAGAAGACGATAGGCATAAACGAATTAAAACCAAATTTATTAGCAACATACGATACGAGCAATTCGGTTTTATTTCAAAAACACACATTAACAAGAACGAATTTACGGCCTCTTTCCTAACACAGAGAGCCATAAACCAACCGATATTGCAAGAAAAGTTCATTGTTCACATAAATAAATTATGGATACGTAATCAACGCCAATACGTATAGCCATCGTCTCCCTACCACTCTGCATCACGAAATACAAAACAAGTCAAAAACGATATCAAGCTTCTAACATTCATAATTCACGAAAAGTGGCTTAGATACCAGGGTTTGATCACACTTGAGAACCCAAAGTTCAATCCTAGAAGTTTCTTTATAAATGGCGTTTATCTTTTAGTCATATGATTGTTTTACCTGTTGTTTAGTCTTGGTTTTTGTTTTTAGAAACTCTCCATTCCTCCCTCCCTACTTTTCAATTTCTTCCAATCATTTTTGATAAACTTTGTGAAACGCTTGCTTTTCCACCAAAATCTTTTTGCAAACTTGGTCTTAACACCAATACTCAGTCGTGCTCGTTTGGGTAGGGCTCACGTATGTGTACATCTTACCCTCCAAAGCCTACTCCCAAGTGGGACATATTTGGTGTGTTTGGTTTCGTATGGTTTACTCTTCAGTCATGTGTTAACTAACAAATAATCGTAAAATAGTAGTTTAATTAAAGATTATTTGAGAGAATGTAATGTACCCCATGGAATGGAAGTTAAGCTGATGATGCAGCATCAACAAGCTTGAATTCCTGCAATTCTTGGTAGTTCATCCATGGCTTAACCCACACCTTGGCTTCATAAGTTTTCTTCTCACCGCCATCATTTGCTTCCAGTGTGATATAGTACATGGTACCGGCTACCACCTGCTGTTTTGTATTTACTACCTTCACAAACTCCACTAGTGCATTCTGCAAAAATAATCCATCATTTCCTTACTAAATTAAGTGTTGTTTTTCCCCTAATAAAAACCTGTCCGCCTTAACGTGGATAGCAAATACATGATGACTTATCCAATTCAGCAATTTTCAGTTAGTGCTTAAATATTAAGCCAAAAACAAACACTGATTAATGGTTGCATCAAAGTAAAAACAAACAGGCCCTAAATACAATGACTTTGCACATAATTTATTGAGTGTTTGATTATCGGTTGAATATCTAAATATGTTTTTAATGGAACAACCTAAAAAGGAAATTGTTGCATTTATTTTGAGATGAAACAACTACTAGTTAACCTTTGTACCCAAACAGAAAAAAGTTTCCCTGCAAGAAGACATACCTACGCTATGCCTCTCCTCTTCTCAAAATAAAAAGAAGAAAACTAAAATACGGATTTGGATTGCATATAATACCACAAAGCACTGGACACAATTATTCTTGATAAATTGAGATGTAGACAACACAAAAATCACAGAAAAATAAATAAGTAATTACTAAGAAATAAGGAATAACAGAACTATAAGCAATTAGACAGAGTAACAAGCTTAACATCAAATGTAACAAGTATATGATCTTACATGACGTTGTAATACACGTAACTTTTTTACCAATGAAGAGCATTAAATTAGTTTTTTAGCTACTTGAGGAGCAGCATAAGAAGCATACCGAGACTTCTGTTGTCAAAATCCACCTTGTATAGCAGCATCTGTGTTGTTTGTCCTCTATTAGTTATGGTATTTTCATTTTGAATCTCAAATAACCACTTTCAAGTTCAAAATTAATATGAATAAGTTCAGTATTTGAGGGGAAATTGGTGGCTGTCAAAAAGTACAAAAAAATGTATAGCTAGAAAAAAAAATGATGTTGAAAAAGTTTTTAAAAATAACAGAATATGCAAGTATGAGAGAATTATATGTTTAGAAAATATAATATCCACCTTCAAAGTTGAATAGTGACAAAGTAAGATAAGAGGGAGTGATTGTTTATTGAACAAACACATAAAAGTTCGATGGAGTTATTTAAGCTATGTCTTGGAATTCAATAGTTAATATTAAAAGTCATTAATCAACCTCTACAGTATTTTTTCCAAACAAGTGTTTGACGCTTCTCCGAAGTGGAGGACACTTGACCTGGAATTAGGTCAACCTTAACTAAAGTAAAGGTTTATCGGGGTTAAAGCAACAATTGAGAAAGCAGCTGGTCTATTAATGGAAATGATTGGGATAATGTGAAACATACACATTATGTGGGGGAGAAGAACAATGAAACAAGATGCATGAAGATGAAAAGAAGGCACTCATTAAAACCGATATCAACCAAAATGCACTAATTCATAAGAATAGACTAAACCAAAGCAAACTAAATGGACTCAATATGTCCCACTCAAAAGTAGACTGGGGGTGGGATGTACGCAAACTTGTCCTCGAAAGGATAGAGCGGTTGATTCTATGAAGACCCCTGCATGTGGAAAAGTGTGAAGGTTCCTAAGAATAGAAATATAGACACATAATCAACCACCAAAACACAAATATTTTTGGTGGAATAGAGAGATTGTACAAGAAGTATTAAATGACGAAAAGAGGGACAACATGAGATTTATAAAACAACTATGCAATGAGAAGTAAGAACTATAAAAGCTCAAGACACTCCAGCCAAGGTGGTGATTTTTTGCATGGAACAACTCCAATTTTGTTGATGTTTAAACTAAAGTATCGACATTCAAGAATAAATCGTAATAAATCAAGCTTCTACATAAGTAAATCAACAGAAATTTTAGATTGCTTACCTTTCCGATGATATAGTGAAAGTGATTGAAGTAAAACAGATAGAGGCCTGCGAATTTGTAGTGTCCTAAGACGAAATTTTGCCCCCAATCATGCTTGGTTCCGGACGTTGTCTAGAGGATACAACTATCCGATCGAATTGAGGCACATCAATCCAATCCCATGATCCCATCGAATTGATAACATGTTTCTTGAGGATAGCAAGGGAGAAAAAATGGAGAAAACATTGAGAGAAATTTGTTGTTTGAAACCTGTCAACTGAAAGTAACCTATCGAAACTGTCTAGAAACGGAGGCGGGTTGGCAGAGGTTACCCGTGTGGGAACCCGCGGGAGACTTTGCTTCATTTCGACAGACAGAGTTACGTGGGTTAAGCTGTGCAGGAACTTGCGTGGTCCTCTGTTTTGGTTTGTCCAAAAATCAAATTTCAAGGTCAAGAGACCCAAGGCCCAATCTTTGACCATTAAATATATATAATGTTATAAAAACTCGCCGCACAGCCGCCATGGCCTAATGCGCGGTTATTGTAATGAGATATTTGATTTTCTTTACGTTTTTAATGTCTTATTTGTAAGTTTTTTATATATACAGCCTAATTTAATTTCCCTATTACTATTGACTCACTGAGTAACACTACAAAACATACGTTTTTATATATAATATTATATATGAAATATAAATTTGACGCCATAAATCACGCCGCCACGCCACGCTGTTGGCTTCGCTGTGGCTCCTAAGGCTTGAGGCTTTGTCTCGCCGCCACGCCACGCCTCACGCCATTTAGAACCTTGAATATATACCATGCTCCTCTCAAGCCTAATGCAAACTCAATTACTTGGGCTTTCTCCATTTTGAACTAGTGTGAGTTTAGCTTTATAAACCCACAAAAATTTCCAAGTCCTTCCTATGTGGGACTAGAAACATGTCTAATACCCAACAGTTGATAAGGGATGTGTCACTAAAACATTCATGTATTTTCGTATATCTAAAAATATGATGAAAAGGAGGGTTGAAATATTCCGTGGAATTATTATTGCGAATAATCTCGAGTAAAATGATCAAAATTACACAAAGGCATATAAGTCATAAGATACACAAAGAGTCCTACTTTCAAATTATATTAGATGAACCCACTTAGCACAGGAGAATCATCCACAAAGAGGTGATGGGGCAACATAAGGAGGTAATCAGGCAACAACAGTTAGTCCACACCCTAGCAAGGCAACAAGAGGTGGCATTCTTGGACTGTCTAGGAGTAACAATACAATATGTAACTATGGATACATATCCTTAGCTGGATAGATAGTTACCAAATCAAACGAGCTTGAGAGTGAGATGTACCTGTCCTCTACCCCAAAAGAGTAGAGCAACTATTCCATGAAGACCCTCGGCTTGCAAGAAGTGTGTGCCAAAAACACAGCTTGCCCGAAAAGTTGGAACGATTTGAAAAAAGGAGAAGAATTGGTAAGTGAAAAGAACTAAAGCTAGTGACGAAAATTGAAAAGAACTTTCGCTAGACAAAAGTAGGCAGCAGCCTATAAAGAGAGAATCACTCCACAGCACATGCTCTTGTGACGATTATAAACAAATCTTGCTATAGAGACAAGAATGAAATAGACAAAAGAGTAGGAAGCCCCATTAACTTTTCCATGAGAATTGGGGATGAGAGTGGTGAGGACGGATTGTTATAGTACAAGTCTTCATAATTTGTTCCCCTTCTTCTCTTTAATTCTAGAATAAAAGGGATTATAAGTCGCAAACAATCATCCTAAATTGTATAAAATTACTTGGATCAGTCATGTTCTAAAATACTCCTCCTACACAAATTTCTCAATGCATATGAATATATATATATGGATAGTTCATAGTTGAATAACAATCCATTACCAAAGTGTTCATTCACTCTATCTCAAACAGTGTTAAAATCAATCAAATAGCTTATTCTTTCTAATCTGAAAAGGCTTGTGACTCAAAATCAAAATCCTTTTCTTCCATCCTAAAAAACAGGATGATCTAAGATGTAAATCACTCGCATACAAGCTGTTTATGGATCATTGAACATGTATGGATGTGCATAAACACACAGTCGCGGAGCTACAACTAAGGTAAACCAACGATTACGATATGAAAAACCATACAATCTTGTAGAACACAACCCATATGATATTGAGCTTGAGCATTCGGGCTTCTTTCTTTTTTTTTTAAACCTTACATTTCAAAATGAAGAAAGATGATGGAAAACAATACCTGCTTCTTGTTGTGTTCATCGACGGCGAAGCGAGCAAGGGTATCGATTTCAAGGCTGTTTTCAACGCCCTTAGATTCGGTAATTCCTCCAGCAACTGCCATTTTTGTTACAAATAACCCTAAATCTGAGCAAACGTGAAAAAGGACCGATGTGTTTTTTGATAAAACCAATATGTATATATAGAATTGAGAATGGAGAAATAATGATCGGCCGTTGTTTCTTGGCCGTTGAAAATTTACCAAAAAGAGCTGGAAGCATTACATACAACGTCATCGCCCATGGTAAATTTTGAGTTTGTTTAGGATTGCTTATTTAAATGATTTTGGATTGAAAAAAAAAATTTGCTTATAGCTTTTTTCAAAAGGAATTTAATTAAAATGCCCTTTATTGAAAAATCAGTACCCAATATGTTCTAAATCTTATTATTTTTGCCAAAATGCCCCCTATGTCCGCGTTTTTGAAAAAACGCGGACATAGTGTATTTGGTCCGCGTATGGCTTGAAACGAGGACCAAGTCCGCGTGTAACAGTAAAAAACGAGGACCAAGTCCGCGTGTAACAGTGAAAAACGCGGACCAAGCCCTCGTTTCAAGCCATACGCGGACCAAATGCACTATGTCCGCGTTTTTTTCAAAAACGCGGACATAGGGGGTATTTTGGCAAAAATAACAAGATTTGGGGTATATTGGATACTGATTTTTCAATAAAGGGCATTTTAATTAAATTCCCTTTTTGAAAAGTTGATAAAAAGTTTTTAATAAGATAGTCTATAATGACTTATTTGAAACAATTTATAATTTTTTTTTTTGGTTATTTTACATGTATAAACAATCTCAAACTTTCTTGAATAACAACTTATTAGTTTATTACATTTTGGTACTACAATAAGCTAATTTAAACACCTTTTATCAAACTCTTTTTTGTCACAGTTGATAAACACTTTAAAAAAACATAAATTGTTTTAAATAAGCAATCTCAAACACCCCCTCCCCTTAATGGGTCTCAATAAAAATTTGAGTTTTTATGCTTAACAATTTGTTTTATTGTTGAAGTATTGGAACAATATGTTTTAACTTTTATATTAGAAATATTTTTTCTTCCTTTCCAAAAATACCCGTCCCAAAAAGTTTCTCATGATTATCGATCTGTAAGAAAAATTGACTATTTAATTTTCATTTATACAAGAGACCTCTCAACATAGCAGGAGCGGAGGTTGCTTCCTCATAACGGTGAAGCTTCTCTGCCTTGGTAACTTCTTTTTTTGTTAATCATGGTGTTAAGAAAATAACAGTCAGTAAAATCTACACCGCAGTGGCTCTCATGAGAATCAAAGTGGCGACTTAGATAGAGGAGCTTCAAGGCCTAACTAGTCTTTACTGTTTGTAAGAATTTGTGGCTCGTTGAAAGCAAAGACACCATAAAGAATGATAGAAGTTCAAGCTTTATAAAAGAAACACATGTTATCGTGAAAAAATTAAAAACCAAATTTATTAGCAACATAATATGTACAATTCAAGTTTTATTTCACACATTATATATAGTGAATGAATTTATGACCTCTTTCCTGACATGATAAATAGAGGTGGTCTCCTCCTACCACTCTCTCACCTGCATCACGAAATTTAGAATTAAATCAAAACGATATCAAGCTTCTAAACATTCAAAACTTGGATATGATCGGGTATTATCACACTTAGGGTCGTTTACCAAACGCTTACCCGGATAAGCGTTTACCAATATAATTTAACACTATCACTTAATTAGCGGGTAAGATTTTAGTCCACCAAAACGGTATCGTATGCAACAATTTTCCCGGTAAGCGCTAGCCGTGGTAAGAGTCTTCGTCATCACTTACCAGGGTAAGACTCTTGGTCATTGTCAACTTCATCCATAAGATAATATGACTTGGTAAACACTTACATGGGTAAGCGTTTGGTAAACGGCCCCTTAAGAATCCAGAGAATTCAATAGCAAAGTTTAGATACTCTTTATTAAAAAGCTAAAAGAAAAAGAAAAATGCTTTCCAAAAAGGAGTCGGTTTTTCTTTCAAAAACTATTGGTAATTTAACTTTTGGTTTCAAGTTTTTCCCTACTTTCTATATTTTTTTCTATGACAACAGTCAGTATAGTCTTTTGGGTATAGTTCAAGAGTATTATGGCAACATTCAATATACTCTTTTGTGTAGAGTTCAAGGGTATTCATGACGTCTACCCTTTTGGGTAGTGGTCAATTTTACATACATTTTATCCGAGACACTATTTTCGAGTGTGACATATATACTTTGCGTGTTTGCAGAGGCAGTCCCAAACAAAAATTCGAATGGTGTAACCATTTGACCCAAAGGACAAAAGCTATATGAAATTTTAATATAATCATAATAATTTGGTTGGTTAGTTAGTTGATTGCATGCATTTACAAAGAGAAGTCATGAGTTTGATATTCCTTCCACTACTAATTTCTTCCAAAACAAAAGTTATAACGAACCCAATATTAAAAACTAAAAACGGAAGTTTTGTTAAGAGTAACATTCAAACCAACGAATTTTTGAAGGGAAAACCTTAATCGAAGTGCATTAAACCAATTCAACTAGCTCAAACGTCTATCATATGTGTAGTGTTAAGAAATATAGAGGCACATAATGAAACATTAGGATGACACCCTTCAAGAACTGAAGCACTAGCATGGGTCAACATGTATAGATTCGCCCCTGTGTGTTTGGTTTGGTTTGAAGATGAAATTATTTGAGAGAGAGAATGTAATGTACCCGATGCATGGAAGTTAAACTTGCTTGAATTCCTGCAATTCTTGGAAGTTCTCCCATGACTTAACCCACACCTTGGCTTCATAAGTTTTGGTCTCACCACCATCATTTGCTTCCAGTGTGATAATGTAAACTTTACCCTGTACTACTTGCTCCTTTGTATTTACTACCTTCCCAAACTCCAATGTTGCATTCTGCAAAAATTAATAATCCATCATTTCTTTAATTAGTATTTACACAATAAAATTGAGTTTACAGGACGTTAAAAATATACATCCAAGGGTCAAATACTTATGTGTCCTGCGTAAAAATATTATAATAAATTTATATAATGTTTTTGAACTATGACACTTAGGGGCCGCTTACCGAACGTTTATCAGGTAAACGCTTACCAATATCACTTATCTAACTGATTGAGCATGGCAAGAACCGAAAATGTTACCTAGTGAGAGAAAAGACTTTTACCCGGTAAGCGCTTACCGGTTTTAAGACGCTTACCAAGAATCCATTTTTATGGCCTAGAATGCTACTCGATAAGGTAAAAAATATATAATGTCTCTTGCTGGTAAACGCTTACCCATTAAGATTAAGGAGCCGTTTACCAAACATTTATCTGGTAAGTACTTAATAGGTATCACTTATCTTACCGGGTGAGCATGGCAAGGATCGAGAATCTTATCCGATAAGAGGCATAGTAAGGACCGAGAATTTTACCCGGCAAGTGAGGGAGAAGACTTTTACCCGGTAAGTATATACCAGGTAAAAGACTAGCCAACAATTTATTTTGATGGATGGGAATGTTCCCTAACAAGGCAAGTTAGGGTGGTGACTCTTGCCAATGAGCGCTTACCAAACAAGTGTTCCATAAACGGCTCTTTCATCTCAAAAGTGCCTAAAAAACTTGTTAAGATGTCAAAAGCATCTTATTATAACATGTTTACATAGAATGCGTAATTGTTTTTATAAACTTAAGTTTTATAAAATAATCTATATATTAGGATATTTGTACAATTTTAATGTCATATAAAATTGATTTAATTTGTTATAATATGTTAGCGTGTCGCTTTTATTTGGAAGATGTCAACCTTTTTGCTGAAGAAGGTTCACAAAAAGAAAAATGGAGTCTTAAGCTACCCAGATTACTTTGAGTTGTTTCGCAATATCATTAGATATGGATCAAAACTTAAATTTGAGTTTTTTTTTTTTTTTTTTGGGAAAGGGTATTAGAGCCTTTGGCCCAGCTGCTAAAGCGTGCAGCCTTGACAATAATAGTGAAAAATCATCCATGCATGCACTCCATTGACAAGTCATGCATATACATACACACCTCTACTGATAAGATATATATGCAGATATAAATCATGTATCAATGTGTATAAATTAATTCTCATGAAACAAACATCCATATATATATATAACAAAATTAATCTAACAATTACGATATGAAAACAAATACTAAAAACAGATCTAGGCCGGATGTCAGAAAAGTTATTATCAAATAAATGAAAATCCCACAATATATACGTATAAAAATTTGCATTTGAAAATGAAATAAGAAAGATATTGATACCTGCTTCTTGTTGTGCTCATCAACGGCGAAGCGAGCAATGGTATCGATTTCAGCGGTGTTTTCGAGGGTGTTGGCTGCTCCAGCAACTGCTGCCATTTTTGTTAAATCAATTAACCCGAATTGAAACGTACGTCGATGTGTTAACGTTCTTGGATAAAATATATACATATATGTAACCTACGTATTAGTGGCAGTAATTGATGATGGAGAAAGAATGATGTACATTGTTTTCCGGCCCTAGTATTTCCTGAAATTAAACCACGTATGCTAACAATATTACTAATTTACAACCAAAATTAGTTGGAATGATTACAAAACTTACTTTTTTTCTTACAAAAGAGTAATGGCGTGTTTGGTTTGTGGGATTGGAATGGATTTGGAGAGATTTGGATTTCAAATCCATTCCAATCATGCGTTTGGTTTGCAGGAAATGATTCCGTTAACTGGATTTCAAATTTGTTGACCATTTTAAAATCTCTCATATGATGGATTATAAAGCGTGAACCATACTTCAAATTGTATCGATCTAAATTCGATGTTTACCAATAAAAATAAATTCTTTTTAAAACAAACAAATAATAATTAAAAAAAACTCAATCCAAATCCAAATCCTACAAACCAACCAAGACTTGTAAAAGAATGGATTTGGACCTACAAACCAAACACATGAAGGGATTTCAAATCCACCCAAATCCAAATCCCTCCTTTAAATCCAATCCATTTCATTTCATTCCAATCCCGCAAACCAAATACACAAATGTGTTTATTATTCACTTCCCAAAATACCCTTTTTAAAAGCTGTTGTTTCAAGCCTATAACTCTCCAAATAGGGAGGGGATTTCGGAATGCCGACAATAACTTAGCGAACCAAGGGTTGAAGCGTTACCCAAACGCCATGCCCGTCTTCCAAATCAAAAGAAAAAAGGGGAGCCAAATCTCCCAGCAACAAGAGAAAAGAGCTTTTGAGGAGAGAAGTGAAATTATATAATTGAAATCTCCTATTTTTTTAATAAATTTAAATCTGAAAAATTCTCAACCGTTGATCAAAA
The DNA here is from genome assembly GCA_023525745.1 of Arctium lappa. Classification (NCBI taxonomy): domain Eukaryota; kingdom Viridiplantae; phylum Streptophyta; class Magnoliopsida; order Asterales; family Asteraceae; genus Arctium; species Arctium lappa. The sequence goes on from CM042057.1 coordinate 49,583,251, forward strand.
TTTCAGATGGTTTAGATGGGTTTGTAAGTTTGCATAATTTAAAAAGTTTGCAAATGATTCTCTCTCTCTCTCTCTCTCTCTATATATATATATATATATATATATATATATCTATATATATATATATATATACATGGGTTAAATCAAGTGAGAACCACAAAAGATTGAGAACTATAAAAACCAATCTCAACCACAATCAAGATTAATCAATCCTGAGAGTTGTGAGGAAACATTTTGCATATATGAGGTCATTTACATACAAACATAACTCTAAAAAGGGTATAAAAGTAAATATCTTCACTTTTTATCTCTTATTGAAATTATATAATTGAAATCTCCTTTTTAAATCAAATTATATTAATTACAATAAAAATTTTAATAAAAAAATTTATATAAAAAACGAACATATTATTTACTTTAATTTGACACGAGTATCATTGTATTTTTTTTACATTTTCTTTAATAATTGCAATTTTTACATTAAACAATAAAAATGATTCAACTCATATGTTGTTTCACCTTGTGAAACAACATTTTAGTATTTCACATCACATTTAACGTCATTTTGGTTTCTTTTCACATTATGAACAATAGTACATTGTTTCACCAAGTGAAACTACACTACGTTGTTTCACATTAACAACATTGTGTTGTTTCACAATATGAAACAACAATTTAGTGTTTCACATCACATTTCACGTAAACTTTTGTTTTGTTTTGTTTTCAAATTGTGAAACAACAGTACATTGTTTCACCTTGTGAAACAACATTTTATTGTTTTACTTTAACGACATTATATTATTTCACAATATGAAATAACACTACATTGTTTCACTATATGAAACAGCAGTAAAATGTTTCACCATGTGAAACAACACTACATTGTTTCACATTAACAACATTGTGTTGTTTTACAATATGAAGCAACACTTTAGTGTTTCACATCATATTTCACGTTAACTTTTGTTTAGTTCTCATTTGTGAAACAACACTACATTGTTTCACCTTGTGAAACAAAAATATATTGTTTCACTTTAGCGACATTATATTATTTCATAATATCAAATAACACTTCATTGTTTCACCATGTGAAACAACACTACATTGTTTCACATTAGCAACATTGTGTTGTTTCACAACATGAAACAACACTTTAGTGTTTCACATCATATTTCACGTCAACTTTTGTTTTCAAAATTGTGAAACAACACTACATTGTTTCACCTTGTGAAACAACATTTTATTGTTTCACTTTACCGACATTATCTTGTTTTACAATATGAAAGAACACTTTAGTGTTTCATTTTCACATCACATTTTACATCAACTATGTTTTGTTTTCACAATCTCAAACAACACTAAATTGTGTGAATTAAAACTTTGGTGTTTCCAAAATTCAAGGTGATGTTTTAATTACAATATCTTTATATTTACTATATTTTCTTTTCCTATATAATGTTTTTATTATATAAATAGTCAAAAATATTTTATAAAGATGTATGTTTTTATATACATTACCATTAGAAGTATATGTGAGAAAGTAAGTGGGTAAAAATTATATTAATAATACAATGAACTAATAAGATATAAAATATTATTATCAATTAATGAAAATTAAAATATCTTATTATTACATATAAATTACATCGTATAAGATTGAATAAAAATAAAATAATAATTGATTCTAAATTTTGATATTTATAAAAAAGAGAAATAGAAAATAATCAAGAAAAAATGAAAAATTACCATCGTGTCCTTCCTTAATTATATATGAAATATTAATTAAGATTGTTAGATTGAAGTGATTAGATGGTTGAGATTGATTCTTAAGGTTCTTGATATTTTTGTGATTTTCTTTTGATTAAAAGTTTTGGGCTAAAGTTTTATATAGACATATACGTATACAAACTTACAAAGCAAACCATAAAAAAATTAAAAAAAGTTGGGCCTGAATGAAATCGATCGTTGGGCTTGCGAGCCCAAATTAGACCACTTTTAATTATTAAAAATGCCAAATACATAAATAATAGAGTAAATTACGTTTTTCGTCCCTGTGGTTTGTTAAAAGTTGCGTATTTCGTCCATGTGGTTTCAAAATTTCGGTTCTCATCCCTATGGTTTGTAATTAATTTCTGTTTTCGTCCCTGAGGCCAAAACACTACTATTAAGTACGAAGAACTAAAATTTAAATGAATTGTAAACCATAAAGATAAAAAATACAATAAAAATTTATATCATAAAGATGAAAAAAGTAATGAAATATAAACCATATGGATGAAAATCATAATTTCAAAATCATAAGGACGAAAATAAAAAATTTCAACAAACCATAGGGACTAAAAACGTAATTTACTCTAAATAATAAATACATATCTACATCCATATCTATACTATATTATAAAGATGATATAAAAAACTCTTAAAAACAAGTGTTAAAGTTTAATGTACCGCTATTTAATGTTAATTACTTAAAAAACAACCATAAAAGCTGTATGTACTACATTTAATGCTATTAATTAATTTTCAATCATTATCTCTAACCATTTTAACTCCCCTAAAATCATTTCCCACTTTAACTCCCCTAAAATAACTCTCAGCATATTTTATATATAAAAAATCTAAAATATAATTAAAAAATCTTACAGAATATTTTATAAAAAAAATTATATTATTAAACCAAAATAAATTACATTATATTATTAAGTCTAAATTAAACAAATTTATATAAAAAAAAAATCATTATCACTCTCTCACAACCATTCAAAATCGTAATGTAAATGGATAAAAAACAGAAAATAAAATGAAACATTAAAATCGTGATGTATCTAGCTGCATTGCGCGAGTACACTTCTAGTTATATTATAAAGCATGGATAAAAAACTCTTAAATACAAATTATTAGGCACAAGTTACCATCATTTATGCAATATTTTAAAAATCTCTTAATTTACAAGTATCAAAGCACAAGATACATACTAGTGTTGGGCCCGTGCATTGCACGGGAGGATAAATTTTTTGTTGGAATATTGAACCGAGTTAAAAAGAAACGTAATTTCTCTGTGAAAAACGAATGTATTTTCAATAAGTGGTTAACTTGCATATATTCTTAATCGTTTGTTGTTATAAGTTTGTGCAATAATATTGATAATAGTTTTGTATTATATTATTTAAAACTCAAAAGACATGTCTTACAACATATCACTATTATTGAAATAATTATAAATATGAACATACGTTTTTACAGATTTTGCAATTTTTCTGAAACCTTCTCGACAACACTTGACAATCACTTTGAACGTATAAATCTTTAGATTAATTAACAATATTCAACCCACATCAAATATGACAAAGAAAATAAATTATTTCTATCTTTTGTAACCGGCAACTCAACTGGTATAGTTCAAATTCACTCAGTACCACTTGAAAATTTATCTGACTATTGACTTCAAGACCTCATAGTATTATCTTATTCCCCTACTTCGAAAAATATGATTGTGGATTTTGAAAAATATAAACAAATCATCAGTAAATAATATAAAATATAAAAAAAGTAGTTTTTCAAAGAAAACAAAAATATAGTGGAATACATTTTGTTCAGTTACAGGTTCCGCCATTGACACTCGAGCGTTCGTCTTCTTCTTGTACCCGAATGATACATAGAGAAGCTATATATATTTATAGTGAATGTAGAGAATATTTTAAAATCTTTTATTTTCATTTTCGATTTTACATTTAAATGTAAATATATTAAAAATATGGAAAAATATTTTTATATCTACATCGTTTATATTTTATTTTCTTTACACTTGGTTAATTTGGAAAGTATTGCGGAATATTTTTATTTTAAAGAATACGCTAATTTATTAGTGTATCTCGTTATTTTTTATTTTTAATTCATATCAACATTTTTTTTCTTCTTTTAAAGCTCGTGAAAAAAAAATACGTGTAGATTTTATATTAGCAAAAAAATACGTGTAAATTTTATATTATGCAAATATAAAATACGTGTAGATTTTACATTAGCAAAAAAATACGAAAGAAAAAAGAATTTATATTACATCTCATTATGTAAAAAGATTTTATAAAATAAAATATGGAAAAATCATTTACATTTAAAATAGATTATGCTATAAAAAATCTATTTCATAAAATCCTCCACAAAAAAAATAAATATTTATATTAATAAATGAGTATCCATTCCACAAATAGATGATTATGTGAGATACTGTGCTTGGAAAGATTATACCAAAACATTAAAAAATTGTAAATTAAGTAATTGGCTTTAATTAGTTGTAACGTGTGTTTAAAATGTTGTAACTAAGGGTTTTTTATGCCGTTTTTATAATATAGTATAGATTACTACCGCAGATTTCTAACACCCACCAATTTGGTATGTGTAAGGCCTTCCTTTTATATAGACATTTTCATAAATCATTATTAATTAATATATTATATTATTATAAATTTGTTTTAATTATATTATTAAATATTTAATTGATTATTTTTTTTAAATGTCATTAAAATATATAAGATAATTATTGAATTCTAACAAAATACTTAATTTTTTTCTACATAAAAAAACATTATATTATTAAACCTAAATTAAACAAATTTATAAAAAAAAACATTATCACTTTCTTAAAACCATCCAAAATCGTACTGTAAATCGATAAAAAAACAAAAAACAAAATAAAACATTAAAATCATGATATATCTTACTGCATCTATGCTTCTAGTTTTTATTAAAGTAAGGGGAAAAAGAATTACTCGTATTGTATAGAAGGTGAAAAGGGGAAAGAATATTACCGTTGAAACGAGGAATTGGATTGCCCACGACATCCAACGTTCAGTATTCAAAATTGAAAATATATGACCGTTTATAAAAGCCTGGAGCGCCCCTTTGCCTCCATCGTCAATTAAAACCAAATCTCTAACATCAAACCCTAGAATCGGACGCTTTGTGAAATTGTTGCTGTTAACTGTGAGAAAAGAAGAACGAACCTTGATCGATCATACATACGGTGGCGACGGATAACCCAGAAGAAGGGGAGGCAAACAACAGCCGTCTCCAATCGTTTTTCTCGGCATTTTTGTCCAGTATCGGAGGTGTTTTTGGCCATACTCAAGAAGAAGCTATGACGTCCAACGAAACCGTTCTTCCCATTCAACAACAGAATATAGGTATGTTTCTAGAGATATGATTGTTTTATCCATTGATTTGAGGATATTTTTTATGTAAAAATTTGTGATCTAGGGTTTCGTGATGAATTAATTTCAGCGATGAAGTTCGTTGTTTCATTCATCAACTGTGGCTTATAATAGATGTGTGATTTATGAAATATGATTTCTTCTTGAGGCTTTTGACGGATCTGTTCGAAATATAGTTTGTATGTTTTATTGCTGAGGAGAATTCCTCTGTAAATGTTGAGATATAGGGTTTCATAACTCTCGACTTAATCTGATTTCAACTTTTGAGTTTGTTGTTTTCATTTTGTTCGATTAAAACCTATAAAAGTAAGCCTTAATATGGCTTCTACTGAATCTGTTCTCTCATATTAATAAGAGAGAGGTATGCTTTATCGATTGACTGGAGACTTCCTCTTTAAAATCTGAAATTAATCACCAACTAATTTGTTTTTTGTGTTTGATTTTGAATGATTTCTTGACCGAATCTGATTTTCCATTAGCAGATGTTAAGCAGAAGCATGTCGGACAAGGCGAAAGAAGGAACCGTCGAGCCCTTGGTGACATTGGAAATCTTGCCGCTGCCCCTCTTGTTGAAATCGGAAAGCCCCAAACTCAGATTACTCGCCCGATTACAAGGTTCATCTCCCATTTGCTCTCCCGATTCAGTGACATATTTCTTCCTTCTTGACTTGATTTTGATGATTTTGATCAGAACTTTTCGTGCCCAATTATTGGCCAATGGACAAGCAGCAGCAGATAAGAACGTAAAGGTACTAAGTATTCATTGTGCTTCAACCGAATCAACAAAAGGTGTTATGTACCTAAAAGTCTAAGTTTGTTGGTTTTCTTTGAACCCAAATGCAGAAACCACTAGCAGAAGCTAACAATGGTAATTTAGTCTCGAAGAACAAGGAAATTGTTGGAAACCATGAAGAAACCCCAAAAAGAAGAACAAAAAAGCCATCGAAGACGCTCACCTCTGTTCTTACTGCTCGTAGCAAGGTTTGTTCGTTAAAGATTTGATATTATTATTCTTCAGATTTGATAAACCGAAAGATTCTAAAGGTGTTATGTTCAGGCTGCTTGTGGGATCACAACAAAACCGAAAGATCCGGTTGTTAACATCGATGAATCAGACATCAACAACGAACTAGCTGAAGTCGAGTATGTTGAAGACATTTACACATTCTACAAGCTTTCAGAAACAGAAGGGGGTTTACGTGATTACATGAATTCACAACCTGATCTCAATGCCAAAATGAGGGCCATTTTGGTTGATTGGTTGATTGAAGTTCACAGGAAGTTCGAACTGATGCCAGAAAGTCTTTACCTCACCATCAACATCGTTGATCGATACCTTTCCCAGAAACCAGTCCCCCGGAGAGAACTTCAATTGGTGGGCATCAGCGCAATGCTCATCGCCTGCAAATACGAAGAAATCTGGCCACCGGAAGTTAATGATTTGATGGCGATATCAGATAATGCATACTCGAGAGACCAGATTCTAGCCATGGAGAAAGCCATTCTTGGTGAGCTCGGTTGGTATTTGACGGTTCCAACACCGTATGTGTTTCTTGTTCGGTACACAAAAGCTTCTATTCCGCCCGACGATGAGGTAAATTTCCAAATCGAATTCAATGTAATCGTTTTAGTAAGAATTAGAACCGAAACTGATGCTTCTTTTGTTAAAATTTTAGATGGGGAACCTCGTGTTCTTCTTGGCCGAACTCGGTTTGATTCACTACTCAGTGATGATAACCAACAACCCTTCGAAGCTCGCGGCTTCAGCCGTTTACGCAGCTCGGTGCACCCTTAACAAGACCCCTGCTTGGACAGAAACACTCAAGCATCACACCGGCTACTCTGAAGATCAACTAAGGTGAGTGTCTCTTAATGTGGGTATGGATAAAAATTCGAAATCTTGATCTTTAATTTGAGGTGTTTGGACAGGGAGTGTGCAAAGGTTTTGGTCACTTTCCATGCTTGTGCTAGTGAAACGAAGCTGAAGGCTGTCTACCGAAAGTATGTGAACCCGGAGAAGGGTGCGGTGGCTCTTTTCCCGCCGGCGACAAGTCTTGTGGCGGAGGTCTCTGGCGGTGGTGCATCATCATGAAAGAAATTAGGAAATTCTGATCATTCATTATGTAGATTGATCATATTGCTGCTATATGATCTTTCTTATTACGTGCTGAAATTAGGAAGTGGGTGCATATTATTGTGATGCTACATATTTGTTGAATAGTTTTCATAATTTCGCAACTAAAAAATATATTTTCTGCTACATATTTCATCGAGGATATGTTTCCTAACCATGTATGTGTTTCGTATTGGATAAAGGAATATCGACTTTTTTGTGAACAACAACACATATTTTCCAAAAGCAACTTTTATAATTTGTAAAAATAACATCTTTTTCAAACTTTCTTTCATTTCTTTCCTCTCCATTTTCACCTAAGAACACAAATAATAATTCTCATTTCTCTTCTTTTCTTCCCAAAGCCAATTCAAGACTCCCTCTTCTTGTCAGGCAAAGTGGGAAACCCATCCGAATCTAAAAACCCTGTATAATATTCGGAAAGTGAAAAACAACAAATTTATAAAGCTCTAAACCAAAATACGTTTACCAAACCTTTACCCCCGGTGGCTTACCTTACCCCCCGGTAAGAGCTGTTAGAAGTTGAATATGAATGAAGAACACGATGAATATGCTGAAGGTTTGAAACCTCGATGTATTGATTGAGAGAAACTTTACAATACTGAAAAATAATAATTATGAAAGTAATCTAACCTAGACTAACATAATACAACAAATATATACGTAGACTAAATGGGCTTGGGCCCTAACATGGGCCTGGGCCTCTATATATACGTAGACTAAAGGTTTGAAACCTCGATGTATTGATTGAGAGAAACTTTACAATACTGAAAAATAATAATTATGAAAGTAATCTAACCTAGACTAACATAATTACAACAAATATATACGTAGACTAAATGGGCTTGGGCCCTAACATGGGCCTGGGCCTCTATATATACGTAGACTAAAGGTTTGAAACCTCGATGTATTGATTGAGAGAAACTTTACAATACTGAAAAATAATAATTATGAAAGTAATCTAACCTAGACTAACATAATTACAACAAATATATACGTAGACTAAATGGGCTTGGGCCCTAACATGGGCCTGGGCCTCAATCGGGAGAAGAATGAGCCAGATGGAGTTTGGAAACAAGATCACGAAACCGTCCTGATAAATGAGCTTTAGTAAAAATATCAGCCGGTTGATCAAGAGTCGAAATAGGAAGCAGTTGAATGGTCTTACGAGTCACATGTTGTCGAACAAAGTGACAGTCAATTTCAATATGCTTCGTGCGCTCGTGGAAGACATCATTGTGGGCAATCTGAATGGCACTGTTGTTATCACACCACAATGAAGTTGGAGACTGTTGAGGAGCCCCCATGTCAGAAAGGAGCCAGCGTAACCACACAAGTTCTTGAACTGTGTCAGCTAATGCTCGATATTCAGCTTCAGTGCTGGATCGAGCTGTGAGAGATTGTTTCTTGCTTCGCCAGGATATAAAGAGAGTCGCCAAGAAAGAAACAGTAACCAGTAGTGGAGCGACGATCAGTCATGTCACTGTCCCAATCAGCATCAGAAAAACCTCGCAAAATCAACGATGATGTGGATGGAAAATGAAGACCATGAAACATAGTCCCTTTTAAATATCGAAGAATGCGCAGGACAACAACATAGTGATCAGAACAAGATGCAGACATGAACTGACTAACAGTATGAACAGCATAGGCAATATCAGGTCGAGTCACTGTCAGATAGACAAGTGACCCTACTAACTGGCGATATAGAGTAGGATCACGTAGAGGTGGACCAGCATTTGGAGCCAAATGAAGGTTGTGCTCAAGAGGAGTGGATGTTGTTTTGTTATCAGTAATCCCAGCTTTCGACAAAAGATCTGAGGTGTATTTGGCTTGACACAGATAAAGACCCGATGGATCAGAGAGCACCTCAAGACCAAGAAAATAATGTAAAGAACCAAGATCCTTCATCTTAAAACAGGAGCTGAGAGATGACTTCAGATTGGCTATGCCTGTAGAGTCACTGCCAGTAATGATCATATCATCCACATACAGGAGAAGTAATATTGTGCCAGCTTCCGTGGTCCGAGTAAACAGTCCTGAATCATAGTTGCTGGGTGCAAAGCCCAAAGAGGTGACAGTGGAACTGAATTTCTCAAACCAAGCTCGCGGAGCTTGCTTGAGGCCAGAAAGAGCCTTCCGAAGTCGACAAACATGACCTTGTGGAAGTCGAACGCCTGGAGGAGGTGTCATGTAGACTTCCTCAGATAAGTCACCATTCAAAAAGGCATTCTTAACATCCATCTGAAAAAGAGGCCATTGTTTTGTAGCTGCAATGGCAAGAAGACTGCGAACAGATGTGACACGAGCAACAGGTGCAAAAGTCTCCTCATAATCAATACCATATTCTTGATTAAAGCCCTTGGCTACAAGCCGAGCTTTGTACCGATCAATAGAGCCATCCGATTTGGTTTTGATTTTGAACACCCATTTGGAGCCAATGGGTTTCTTGCCTGGTGGAAGAGGGACAGAATCCCAAGTTTGAGCTTTGTCAAGAGCCTGAAGTTCCTCATCCATAGCTTTCTGCCAATCAGTGTTAGAAGAGGCTTCCTTGTAGGAAGTAGGTTCGTGATTTGATAGCAGAGTAGCATAAACATGATAATCACGAAGATGAGAAGGAACTTGTCTTACCCGTTCCGATCGTCTAACATTCTGAGATTGAGAAGTTTCAGGAGCCAAAGACTCAGTAGGTACCTCAGATGTTGGCTGTGCGGAAGGAGCAGATGATTGATGATGATCAGAAGAGCTAGGAGAGGCTGACTCAGAAGGAGTTGGAACAATAGGTGGGGGTGATATAGTGTCGGATTGGAGTGAGTCCAAGGAGACAGAAGCATCAGTGAAAAACGGAGGTGTGAGATTAGGAGACTCACGAAACTTGGATAGAGTAGAGAAAGGAACATGTTCCCAAAAAGGTAACATGGCGAGAAATACGAAGACGCTGGGAGATAGGATCCCAGCAGCGATAACCCTTGTGCTCAATACCATATCCAAGAAAGCAGCACAGTCTGGAGCGAGGTTCAAGTTTGGTATGTTCATGAGATTGCAGTTGAACAAAACAAGCAATACCCCAAACTTTTAGAAGTTCATAGGCAGGAGTGACCTCATAAAGAGCCTCATAAGGAGACTTATTATGAAGAATGGGAGTAGGGTGACGATTGATAGTGTAAACAGCAGTAAAAGTAGCTTCATCCCAAAAGCGTTCTGGACATTTCGCAGAGATGAGAAGAGTGCGAACAGTATCAAGAATATGACGGTGTTTGCGTTTAGCACGACCATTTTGAGGAGAAGTGCCAGGACAGGAGTACTGAGAGAGAGTCTCCTGAGAATGAAGAAAAGAGAGAAGGGATGACTCTTTGTATTCCATAGCATTATCAGCTCGAAGAACCTTTATAGATTTTGAGAACTGGGTGTGAATCATCCGAGCAAACATAATATAGATTTGAGGTAATTCCGAACGATGTTTCATAAGATAGATCCATGTGAAACGAGTATGGTCATCAATAAAAATCACAAAATATCGAGCACCACCCATGGATGGATGTGGTGCTGGTCCCCATACATCAGAATGAATAATATCAAAAGAAGAGGTGGAATTAAATTCATTCATTTCAAAAGGTAAAGCATGATGTTTGCCAAGTTTGCAAGATAAACAAGAAAGAGTGTCAGTTGATACACAATTTCCTAAAACACCTAAATTAGCTAAGGACTTTATTCTTGCTAGAGATAAATGACCCAGGCGGGCATGCCACAGCTCGAGGGAAGAAGTGCTAGAGATCGAGGCAACAAAACTTGAAGAGGGTAAAGGAAGACGCAGGTAGACCACTTCAATCATCCGTCCAACTTTACGGTCGAGTCCAAGAATCTGCTTGGTCTTTGGATCCTGTACAACACAACCAGAAGAATGAAATAAAATGATCAAATTAGATTCAAGAAGTTGAGCAATCGAAACTAAGTTCAGAGATAACTTTGGAACATTCAGAACATCCGGTAATTGTATAAGAGGAGTGGAAACATTTCCACTAAAGGATACCGGTAGACCAGTGTTGTCAGCAGTTCTGACTGACGTAAATTGATGAGGTGGTTTCTTAGAAGCGAAACCATCAGGGCAAGGTGTCATATGATTGCAACACCCAGAATCAAAAAGCCATACGTTACCTGATGCAGCTGAGTGTGGAGAGTTCATACCCATAGCACCAGACATGATCTGTTCCATAAGTTCCTGATTGCGACGCATCAGTTCCATTAGGTCAGGTGAGGAGGCTGTAGAAGCGTCAGTATCAGCAATGGTAGGCCCAGCAACAGCATGAGTCCGATTCTGAGAACTAGTGTGCTTTGAGTTCTTCGGACAGTCAGTCTCATAGTGACGCGGATGCGTGATACCACACTTACGACACTTACGGATAGGACAATCAAGAAGAAGGTGAGCCGGAGAATGACAGAAGGCACACTCGGATGTGTTCGCCTTTCCCACAGATCTGGAATGATTGTTATTGGTCCATTTGCCTTTTGGCTTGGGATGAGACGTGTAGAGAACACTATCAGTAGCAGACACTGGTGAACGCATGTGAAGACGAGTTTCTTCACTTAACAATTCAGATATTGCTTCTTCAAGAGTAGGTAACGGCTGCCTATGAAGAAGGGAAGCACGAACATTCTCAAATTTATCAGTCAAACCCATCAAAATGGTGATCAGATGCAGCTGGTTGAAGTAGGCGGTGAACTGTTGAGCGGTTTCATCAAAAATCTGTGGTGCTCCAAGACTTATATGATCTCTGAGAGACTGCATTTCAGAGATATAAGAGTTGATGGATTGATCAGGAAGTTGTCGTTTGTTCTGAAAAGTGGTCCACAGTTGATACTGATGAGATAGACCAGAAGATGTATACCGCTTAGCGAGAAAATCCCAGAGACTTTTGGCTGTAATATAACCAAGGAACTGTTGGTTGATCTCAGGAGTAGTGGAGGCATTAATGAAGCCCAAGATACGAGCATTATTAATATCCCACTCATTCATTCGTTTGGCAAAGTCATCAGCATTCTCAGCTGTTTCTTGAACCGCTTTGGATGCGCCAGTAACATAGGTGTAAAGACCATAAGACTTTAACAGAATTGTCATATGGTGATGCCAAAGAATATAGTTACTACCGTTGAAAACAACGGAGATGGGATTTGAGTGACTGAAATTGGTAGCCATGAAATAAGAAAAAGATACTGAGAAACAGTATTAAAGACCGGAGAAAGGTTCGACCGGAGGAAGTGTTCGACCGAAGGGTGTTCGACCGAAGGAATGTTTCGACCGGTGGAAATGTTCGACCGAAGGGTGTTCGACCGAAGGGGGTTCGACCGAAGGGGGTATTCGACCGAAGTGTGTTCGACCGAAGGATGTTCGACCGAAGGAATGTTCGACCGAAGGAATGTTCGACCGAAGAAGTGTTCGACCGAAGAGGATATTCGACCGAAGGGGTTATTCGACCGATAAGATGTTGCGGCTAGGGTTTCCAACAGGTCGATCGATCGACCAAGAGAGAACAGCGAGAGCAAGCGATGGCCAAAACAGCAACAAAGGCAAGAACAGCGGCGACGATAACAAGAACAGCAGCGGCGATGGCAAGAACAGCGGCGGCGATGAACAGTGAATCGATGAACAGTGAAAAACGTGATGAACAGTAAAAACGTGATGAACAGTGAATCGATGAACAAACCTACAGCTCTGATACCATGTTAGAAGTTGAATATGAATGAAGAACACGATGAATATGCTGAAGGTTTGAAACCTCGATGTATTGATTGAGAGAAACTTTACAATACTGAAAAATAATAATTATGAAAGTAATCTAACCTAGACTACATAATACAACAAATATATACGTAGACTAAATGGGCTTGGGCCCTAACATGGGCCTGGGCCTCTATATACATTAACAAGAGCCATGACAAAGACCAAGAGAGTCTTACCCGGTTAGCTCTATTACTGGATTAATTATTTGCACATGACTAGAATCTTACCCGATAAGTTAAAATAATAGGGTAGATTTTTATCCGTAAACACTTATTGGGCGGACCTACCCTTCCCGCTGGGGGGGGGGTCCCGTGCGCCCGCTCAAGTTTGTTTCGTAAGGACGGAAATTTTTTCGGTACGTAAGATGCTCCGTGTTATATACGTTTTTGAGGGGTGAAAGGTGCACAAGTCCTAAAAAAAACTAAAATTTACTCTCGAAATTAACCAAAAAATCGAAAAAATCTCTTGAAATCAATCAAAAAAACCCAAAAAATCCCTCGAATCAACACAAAAAAACTAAAAAAAACCCATCGAATAAACACAAAAGCTTAAAAAATCCCTCGAAATCAACCAAAAACATAAAAAGTCGGCTAAAAAACATCGACAACAATTTCTTAAGTTTTTCGTTTGTGCACCCACTCACCTAAAATCCCTGGGTCCACTACTGACTCTAGAGGTAAACTAATAGGTCACTGCACCTCTGCTATCCGTACGACTTCACTTCGGTCACTGCCTCCCTCCACTTTAAAGGAATTTGTTCCTTGATTCTTCTCATTGATCGAGTGGTATAATAATGAATACGAACTTAGGGGTCGTTTACCAAAATCTTATCGGGTACCGGCAATAGATTCACTTTCATTTACCTTATCGTATAACATCTCTGACCATGAAAATGGATTGTTGGTAAACATTTTAAGCCTGGTAAGCGCTTACCTGTTAACATGAAAATCAATTTAGTTAAGTATTATTTCCAACACTTACCGTGGTAAGACTCTCGGTCCTTCCCTTGTCTCTCTTACCGGGTAAGTTTCTTGGTCCTCGCCATGCTCAATCGATAAGGTGAATGATATTGGTAAGCGCTTATCTGATAACTGTTTGGTAAACGACCCCTTAGACTACAAACTTAACAACTAATAACGTAAATACAATTAGGATATTTACTAACCAGGGGCCAAAAGAGAACTCAATTGTTTATGATATGAGATCCAATTTCAATCACACATTTTTAATAATCAATTGCTATTATGAAAAATATTAATTTTGGTAATTATCCATAAGGGGTAAATTAGTCTTTTGATAATTATCAAAAAGTATTTAAATTTGGGAATTGTCAAAAAATATTAATTTTGGTAATTATCCTCACTTCGGCTGACGAAACTTACTCTGACCAAACTTATTCCTGCATACACCATTGTGATACCCAATAACTTCTAAACGGTAAAACACAAACACACGGTGATACCTATTGTGATACCATTGTGATATCCACTATACACCAGTGAACACCTTTCAAATCGCAAAACTAAAGATTGTAACTTTAAATATAGTATTTTGGCAGGTTTCACCCATTATGATACATTGTGATACAAGTATGTGAGTGAGGTGAACATGGTGGTGGATAGTGTGAACGTGAAAAGTGTAGATGCTAAAAAGGTGATGATATCAAAAAATCAATTTAGTTGAGAAAATTATGATAACCGCATCTTGAACGAAAACTACTAAAAAATTAATTTTAGATTTTAATTAATTAATTTCAAATTTTAATTAGGACAATAATACATACCTTCTATCCATTAATTAAATAAAAAAATTAATATAAATAATTGATTTGTTAAAATTGGACTACAGTCGAGTTCTCATTTGATTAGGCCCCTACTAACTTATAAAAGATATAAAAGAGTATTTACATATTTTATCACACTCCACAGTCAAAGTAGAAGATTTCGTACGTTGAGGTTGGCTCGAAAATCATAATAAAGTATCGTGGAAGCCCTTTTGTAAAATGTCGGGAATTTAATATCGAGAGTGGACATGAAGATCCCGGACTTGACCCCGAGAAACTGCATCACATACGAAGAGGATATCCATGTCAATGTGTTTAGTGCACTGATGTTGGACCAATTGCCAAAAAGATATATTGCACTAACATTGTCACAGTATACCAATATACCTTTGCGGACTAGAAGGCGAAGTTCTGAAAGAAGATTACAAACCAACACAACTCAGAGACCAAATTAGCAACCCCTCGATACTCGGGTTCGACACTTGACTAATATAAAGTAGGTTGTCTTTTAAAGGACTAAGAAATTAAGTTATCTTTAAGAAAAACATAGTAGCCTGATGTGGATCGTCTAGTATTGGGACATCCACCCTAATCAGTATCAGTATATGAGACGACATCTGAGACCGAAGACTTATACAAATGAAACCCAAAATCAAGAGTGCCTTGTACGTACCGCAAAATTCATTTGAGAGCATTCATATGTTCCTCCTTCGGCTCATGCATGTAAACATATCTATTGCACGTCATAGGATATATCTTGTCTCGTAAGGTAAGATACTTCAATGCTACTGCTAAACTACGATAATGAGTCGGGTGCACATATGGAGATCCCAAAGATATACTAAGTTTAGACTTAGTTTCAACGAGTGTCAGAGTAGGTTTACTCTCATGTCGACCTGTTTAATATCTCTTCGGCATACTTTCTTTTGCAAAGAAACAAATGCATATCTTAAGACCGCTGTTAATGCCAAAAAAAATGCACAAAAGCAATTTAAGGTTGGATTATGAAACAATCAACTACGGATTGAATCTTTGAGACGATAATCAAAATAAAAAGAAATGACACAGATAATTTGGTGATGCGGAAAACCCCATGTCGAGGGTAAAATCGCAGACGATCGGAGATATTGTCAATGGAACTATAGACGTCTGTAGGGTTCCAATTTAAAAATAACCTTTACAAAACGCAGCGGAAAATAAATTTTAGGTTACCTTTTGTACAAAAAATTTCTTTAAAAGAAACCTTTTCCGAATCCTGTTAGCTCAAATTAGCCCCAATTTGATAGAATGTTTTATAAAGAATTGTATTTTGGGCTTTATTAGAGGTTTATGGACTTGGGTAAATTATCTTGTAAATGGGCCCTATAAATAGGTGTACATGGTTCATTTTTTCATTAGGTTTTTAGAGAGAACACACATATCACACACAAAGACTAAGTGAGCCTCTCATGAGAGTCGATTAAATTCCTAGTGTGGTGTTCTCTACAATATCCCCTCCATATTATCAATCAAAGCATATGAGATGAGTTCTTGATTATCATTGTTATTAATTTCTATCTTATCTCTACATTTCTATGGAGTTCTTCATTTGTTGTTTGAAATGGGATCTAACAAATCCAATGACACAGTTAACTCACTTTAAACAAACCATAGGATGTTTAGGTGTTACCTTTCAGGATTTTTAGTAGATTCTGACTGGAGCACCAGAAACTAAAATAAGTTTCCTCTACAATAATCCACACATGAACATGCTTAGGTTCAACAGAGTACTAGCTTAAAACCCTCTAGCATGTGTTTTTAATAGAAAAGAATAAGGTTTCTTTTATGTTATTATTAGTGAATCTCTTAATATCAAAAAATAATTGATTCATTTAGGCGTTAGCCTTTCACCTTATTTATGTGGCCTTTGGAGTTATAGATAGAGCATAACTCTCAAACATGGGTCGAGTATGTTATAATCCTTAGGCCCATCTATCCAAAGCTCATTAACCCTAAATAATCATTTAATTTAATTTAATTAATCATAATAAGTTTATATGTAAAATACATTTACACATAAAACCATATCATTATCATAATTACATTTTAAACATATACTTTAATTATATGGCACAATTTATTAGTTTCATGAAGATCTCCATGCAAGAAAGCGGTTTTCACGATATATAAATGTGCCATGATTTAGACAAAGCAATGCTCAGCACTGTCCGAATGGTTGTTGGTTTCACCACAGGGCTGGAGGTTTCATTACACTCCACATCAACCTGTTGAGAACTACCATCACCCATAAGGTGAGTTTTACGCCTCTAAAAAGATCCATTAGAGTTATTTTATGTCAAAAAATCCACATAGAATGAATAATATTAGCATCAAAAGAAAGGGGGTACTAACTCCCATGTCTTATTTTTAATAAGAACGGTATATTCGTCTAACATGGTAGTTTTCCAATTCGGATGGACAAGGCATGTTTTGGGTTGCAGGGAATAAGTGAAGGTGTAACCAAAGAAGACAAGTTATATTGTTGTTTTGGTTTGAAAATACCATGCAAAGCCCAAGTTTCCATGGTTCGTGTAGGTAGTGGAGTGGGTCGGGCACTTGTGGGTTGGGTCTTCTATGTAGAGGGGGGCGTGGGTCCTTGATATTGAGCCTTGGTGAGACATTGTTATAGCGTTGGCCGGGCATGTTTGTGTGTTGAAGATAGTTTGTTGGGTTGGGTTTGGATGGATTAGATTATGTCGCTAGCGAGGAGAGAGGAGGAGCCAGGCAGGAGGCAGGGAGGTGATGTTGGGGTAACTAAGTGTGGGTTGAACGGTGAGTTAGGGGCATAATAATAGGTTAGCTTATTGGAGGGACGTTTGGTTCCATTTGCTGTTGAGGCAAAGAATGATTTTGCAAATGATATATAAAAAATGGATTGAGACTACCATTTAGGAAATCATATGGGGCAAGAGACAGAGAGTGCATCTTGGCGAAGGGAAATTAAGACTCATCGAATATGATATGCTGGAAAATAATTATTTTGCGGCTTGACAAGTAGTAACATTTACAACCTCGATGATGAGATAGGTAAAGCAAGAACAAACACGGAGTGGAATGAGGTTGAAGCTTATTGATTGTGATGGAAGTATGAAGAGGGTAACATAAACAACCAAAGACCCTAATGTCAATGTAAGAATGATCACTATGATAGAAAATTTGAGTCAGGGACATGTATTTGAGGGACTTGTTAGGGAGAATGTTGAAGAGATATGTTGCCATTGCTAAAGCGTGATGCCAAAAGAACTAGGGAATGGAGGAATGAGCAAGGAGGGCAATGATCAAATTATTTATGGTCCTTATTTTTCATTCAACTTTGCCATTTTGAGGCAAGGTGTAAGGGAATGAAAAGCGAAAAAGAAGACCATTTTTGTTGCAAAATGTTTTGAATTTGTCATTGTCAATTTTCTCAAATTGTGTCTTAATGAAAGGACTAACTGATCAAGAAAATTGAATAGAGTTGGGATTTTTTGCCAATGGGAAAAGCCAACAAGAATTATAGTCATCCAAAAAGAGAATATAATATATATGTCCTTATGTGCTTAAAATAGCAAAAGTCCATATATCACTATGCAACATATCAAATGGTATCAAAGTACTAAAGGACGAAGCCTAGAAAGACAATCAATCTGACATGTTTTCCAAAAACACAAGACTCACAAACAGTTGAGCAAGATAAACATTTACACTTAATAAAATTGTTATTGCTAAGAGAGCGCAAAACAGATATTACTGCATGTCTCAATCTGTTGTGCCAAAAAATAGCAGAGAGATCTAGCTGGAAAGGATGATGAAGAGGTGGGTTGATGTCTCATGGTGGAGGTGATAGGGTATAAATCCCGGCCCCAATGTTATCACTCTCATGATCTACATCCTCGTCAGAAAGTCTTTCATAGAAAACCCAAAAGGGTCAAATTATATTATTGTAGGGTGATGATACGAGACACATAAATCAATTTTTTGTTTTAAGTTAATTGTGGATATGGTGGGGAGAGGGATGATTGTCCATAACCTCGAATTGGAATGATTTTGTCCACTTACCAACAATTGCTCATATTAAATTAAGATGAGAGTGTCGATTCTCATTGGGAACATCTAGAGACATTGTATGTATATATCGCTTGGGAGGTGCTTATGCACCATAAGCTTTCCGAGGGTTAAGCCCAATAGGAGCAAGTAGGTGTTGTCACTTCAGGCCGTTGCATTTGTTGTTGGTGGTTTTCATTTTAGTATATTTTTTCTATTAATTCTTTTAAGAGTAAATTACATATGTGGTCCCTGTGGTTTATGTGTTTTAACACTCTGGGTTCCTATTTTGAAATATCTATGGATTACATCCCTATGGTTTGTATTTTATAACGTATTGGGTCCCTAAATCTAACACCATCCAAAAAGTTCTGTTAACTCAGTTAGTTTAGAGGGTATTTTAGCCATTTAATTTATTTTTTATTTTCTATTAAAACCACGGGACCAAGAATGTAATTTGCTCTACTTTTTTTATTTAAACCACATGACCAACTATGTAATTTACTCTATCATATATACGATATATATGTATGTATATATATATATACACATCGTGAACCTCCTCCTGGGAAAGAAGATCACCGCGACCTCCTTCGACTGTCTCAAGTTTTGACGTCCGCGATGAGTTATCCTCCGACTTCTTCCCGTCAACCCTCAATCGTCCCAACCTCCGTCTTCGGCCTCTACTCCACCGCCCACCATCAGTATTTCCCACTTTTTAGCATTTCCCACCTCCACTATATCTAGATATGCATCTCTGTCTCAGGCCTCTACTCCACCTCTATCCTTCAACATCTCCCATCCACCACTGTATATGTTGGGTCGATAGAAATGGGAGCTGCTGCTTCTTCCACCGTAGAACCTCTTCCCTCCATCGTAGAACCTCACCTTCCCTCCAAAGGTGAAGTTTTTCAATCTATCGCCCAGATCTTAAGAACCCAAATTCGATCTGTCTCAGTTTGCACATACCTGTTCGATTTGAGGATTTTTTTTGTTTGATTTCGATTTAGGAAGACATCACAACACCAAAGATTTGGGTTTGAGGATTTTAGATTTCGAGTTTTTTGTTTGGATTCGATTTTTGATTATTGATTTATACTGATAATGTATTGAAAAACCTTTGAATGAATTTACACAATTTTTTTGTTTTATTAATGTTTATTGATGTTCTAGATGTGGGTAAATGTATATGTTTGATATATTGTTCGATTTTTTCGGCAATTTTTTAAGATATTCGATGGATTCAATGATTGTTGGTGGCTAGTTCCTAGAAACACAATTGGTTATGTGTTTGCTTATCTGATTTAAGTGGGTAAGGTTTGGTTAGAGATGGAGGTGGGTAGTCGGAGATGAAGGTGGGGATGGTCGGAGTTTTAGATAAATATGGGTTGAGGGAAGATGGAGAGGAGACCAGAGAGGGTTGATTTGTTGTGTTCGGTGTGTGATTTACTATACGGTGGTCGGAGATGTGGTAGTGGCCGGAGAAGATGACTGGAGAAAGGAAAGTGATAAGCTGTCTCTTACCGGAGAAAATGAAGAAGATTGAGTAAATTACATTCTTGGTATGTGGTTTAATAAATAAATAGAGTAAATAAATTAAAAATTAAAAATAAATAAAAAATAAAAAACAAATTAAATGATTAAAATACCTTCTAAACTAATTGAGTTAACAAAACTTTTTGAATGACGTTAGATTTAGGGGCCCAATACGTTATAAAGTACAAACCATAGAGATGTAATCAATAGATATTTCAAAATAGGAAACCTGAGTGTTAAAACACATAAACCACAGGGACCACATATGTAATTTACTCTTAAAAGAATTAATAGAAAAAATATATTAAGGGGGGTGTTTGGGATTGCTTATTTAAAAAACTTATTTTAAAAAGTGTTTATCAACTTATGCGGTGTCAAATCGGAGTTCTTAAAAAAGTGTTTGGATTAGCTTATTATGATACCAAAACGTAATAAGCTAATAAGTTGTTATTTAAAGGTGTTTAGGATTGCTTATACATATAAAATAACTAAAAAACTCATAAACACTTTTCAAATAAGTTGATAAGTTAAAACCAAATTGACTTATCAAAAAGTGTTTTCCAGCGGTTTGGCACCGCTATAAGCCATTTTAATTTTTCTCATCCAAACACTCAAAAGTGCTTATCTCCGGTGCCAAATTACAATAAGCTAAAAAGCAGCTCAAATAAGCAATCCCAAACACCCCCTAAAATGAAAACCACCAACAAAATAAGATACCATTGACGAATGGTAGGAAACGAGAGTGTTAAAACACCAACACCAACACCAACACCAACACCAACACCAACACCAACACCAACACCAACACCAAATATGTAATTTACCTATCTTTTAAAATTTACCACCTTGAAAGTTTGGCTATTCTTTGACTTTTTTTTGGTGGTCAACTATCTTTTCTTTCATGTTTTTGAAGGGAAACTTTATATTAATCTTCAATTACTTCCTTGTATATTATATATAACAAAATACAACCATTGACGAGTGATCGTGTGAGAAGTTGAGGTTAACGTGAGAAGCGTGAGAAGTGGATCTGAACTGTTGATCACTTTTAATCAAAATGTACTCCCATGAATTGTGACTTAGAATAGAATTGATTCGGTGCATCTTGATGCATCTTATCTCACTGCATCACATCGTAATGTGCATGCATTTCTCATCCAACGATTGGTAACCACTTTTCATCCTTGGCACGTTAACCTTAACTCTCACCAGAACCCAACGATACAACCATTTTGGGATAAACAATAGCTTTAAATTTATAAAAAAAAGTTATGATATTTACTTTGTATATAAAATATAAAACTTCAACCCTTTGATCTAAAACTGCTCATCCAACATTATTTTTAACTTGTTCTAACTTTTCTTTCACATAAAATTAATTCCAATATGAATTTTCTTTCTTTTGAAAAACTTGGGAAATACCAATCCTAATATAAATGTGTTCAAATTACACTCGATAAGAATCTAATAAACACATAATTATATAAAATGTCATATAAGAGGATTGATGGGAGAATATAACATATATATGTTACCTTAGCGATAAGATAGTCAACATCAGGATAAAACCTATACACCACTACTTATTGCTAACTTACATTGATTTATCACCTCCATAATGACGATAAGACCGACGTCGTCCAAAGAGCGGTGTTAGAACCTTTTTAATTAGAAGTATATATAATATTGTTAATGTACCCGAACAGATATATGGTTACACTGTATCACCATCTTTATTCACTTTGCTCACGTAGAGCGGTGTTATATAGTTTAAAATTTATCTTAGATGATTCTTGAAAGGAATTTAAAAATACATGTGATACAAGTAAAAATCTAAATATCACAACTGTACCTATTGTCGGAATAAAGTTGAGATGGTCAAAGTCTAATTAGGTAGCGTTTGGTACGCATACATGATTGGAAAGGACTGAACATGACAGAACTGGACACGACAAGAGGTTAGGACTAGACAAGACAAATGTCTATCTTTGTGTTTGGTACAACTATGATCGGATATGATATGACAGGACTAGACAAGTTTTCCTAAAAGTTGTTTGATGATTTTATATGTCATATAATAGTTATAAATGACACAGATAAAATATATATCTTTAAGTAATTTAATTAAAAAACATTTTTATTTGTTTACACAATTTTCATACATATAAATACATACAAAAACAATGGTACGAAATTTGAATTAAGAATCTGAAATAATTAATGGTAGTTCGAAAAAATCCGATCATACAAAGAAAATATAATATTTGATTCAACGTGGAAGATCTTTATGAATTGACAAGCATAGTTGCAGCGACAAGTAAATATAAAGGTGATGGGTGACTGGTGAACGACAGTAGTTGTGAAGGACGTGAAAGATAGTGCATAGTGGTGGTGCAGGAGGAGGTAGTTGTGGTTGATCTGGCGAAAGTATAGGTTGGTCGACGATAATAGTGGTGGTGGCAGTGGACAGTGGTAAAAGAGGTTGTTGTAGTGAAGGAAGAGGCGGAGGTGGCCAACGGTGGTTGGCAGAATGGCAGTGAATGTCGATGGTGGTGGCGGCAAAGGTGGTGGTGATCGGTGGAGGTGACGATAGGCGGTGGCTGTGGAGGTGGTGGAGGTGGAAGTGGTCGACGATGGTTAGTGGTGGCTACCGGTGGCCGTCAATTTTGGTGGCGACCATGGGTGGTGATGATCGGTGTTAGTAGACGTGGTTGACGATGGTAGTGGTGGTGGCGATGGCCGATGGTTGTGGAGGTGGTGGATGAGATTATTATAGTGGAGGAATAGGTAGAGGTGGACAACGGTGGTTGGCAGTGGCTACAGGTGGCCGCCGATTGTGGTGGCGGCGACAATGGGTAGTGGTGTCTATTAAGACTAATACCATATTAGGATTATATATCATATGTCGTTAGATCAGTAATTTTTAGTTTCTGTCTCACTTTTGTCCCATGTTGTTCCACCTATTTTGGTGGAACAAGAAAAAACCCTTTTTTGTCCCATCTTGTCCCACCCTATCCAGCCTTAGCCTTGTCCTTGTCCCTGTCCCATGTCGCGCCAAACGTGGGACATTGAATTTTTGTCATGTCCGATGTCCCATGTCACGCCAACGTGGGACAGTAAGTTTTCTCTCGTCCTGTTCTGTCATGTCCCATGTACCAAATACAGCCTTAATGTGACCGAAAAAAGCGCGAACCATTGACAGCCACTTAACGAATAGGTGGAGACCAAGATAACTAGAGGCCCCATTGGTAACCTAACATGGTTTATTGGAACAGTTGTGTCTGAGTTTGTTCCAATCCAAAATAATTAGGCCTCTAAAAAAGTTAAAAAGAAATTATGAGCTTAAAATAAGAAAATTTAATGAAATTAGAACTGGTCGAGATTTTTATCTAATCTCAAAAAGGCTAGTTTAGACTTTACCTGATTAAAAAATCATATCGAATTTTATCTTATCTAATACAAACAAAACTGGTACAAAAAACATTGTTGGTTCAGCTCCATCCAAACTTATAACGTCATGGTCCGATGTTTATTCGGTTCTATCCCTCAAGCCTAGTCCAAAAGCCATCCCCAAGATGGAACATCTATAATCATAAACATTTCTATTGTGGATATGATGCGTAAAAATAATAAATGGATGTGATTTACTTGATGTAGAATGAATAAAAAATTTAATAAAACAGACGTAAAACGTTGTATAAATCATAAGCTTGTGGCCATTAATAATATACAATGATAAGTTAGTTGAGACATTTTAACAATTTTTAAAGAGTTAAATTCTTACAATATCATCATATATACTTAACATATAAAGTCAGTTATTATTTTAGACAACTAACAGTATACCTGTGCAATACAACAGGATGCAAAAGTTACACTACAAGGATTTTGTTTTTGGTAGGTATATATAACTTCAATACGATAACAATGGAATAAGTGTTTTTGACAGAACCTTAAACAATTTATTCAAAGTAATGGTGGGTATTGGGTAATGTAATTATGACAATGGTTGAGCGGTGTCACCTCTGATTTTTTCGTCTTGCAGGAAAATAACCATGTGAAATCACTACGACTCTTCTAGGCTATGGTTGATCGATTTGTCATCAATCCTCAACTCTAGTTGTGTACCCGTGCAATGCGGGGGAAATAAAAAATTGAACAAATGTAGACAAAAATAAAGCAACCTTCTACAAGCAACAAATCCATCATGATCAGGGTCGGTCCTGAGATTCCGGATGCCCATGGCGAAAGGCAAAAAAAATGTCCCTTTATTACACAAACGAAAAATAATTTAAAGGGGTTTGGCACATAGTCAAGCTAGGCGACTCATCCAGACGCAGGATCTTTATTAAATATAACAAAAAAGCATACAACGGGGGACATAAACCAAAAACCCGTATAATAAAACTTAAAATACATTATTTAAAACGATGCCTTCGTACGTTTTTTGAAGCAAAAATGTCAATAACTTTTTCATATTCAATATCCGCTAAAAACTTACTCTCAATACTCTAAATTGCTAACTCGTTCAACCTTTCTTGGCTCATGGTAGACCGTGGATAAGACTTCAACAACTTTAACTTCGAAAAGCTTCTTTCCGCGGATGCAACGGTGACGGGTACGGTTAGCAAAATCCTGTAAGCAACCAAGACATGTGGAAACATGTCCATCTCCTTTGCAAACTCCAAAATTTGTATAGATGTCCAAGGATTTCCACTCTTGGATGCCTCTTCCGGTAACATTCCCTGCAAAACATGTAACTCCATAAACAAATATTCCCCATCGATATCAGAATCATCACCATTTGTTAAAGCAACTTCAAGATTCATACAACATTTTTTTAACTCATCATCATGTAAGGTTACTAACTTTCGTCCATCAAACAGGAACCAAAAATAGATTCGAATTCTTGCATTTGTTCAAATCTAGTACGTAACTGAGAAATAGCCATATCAACTAACACAATAAAGTAATCAGTTCTAAAACACTCTTGAGTAGATTGTTGTTCTCTCTCAGTATTTGGAATTTCATCAAAATGTTTTTTTCGAGAGAAAGAACGTTTAACAGTAAATTCAGGCTTAACTCCAATATTATTTGCAATTTTTTTAGCTTCACTAATAGCACATGCAAACCCATTTTCTCTGTATTTTTCAAAATAGACAACTAATCCCTTGAGATTTTCAATGGCAACATCAAGAAGCATATCTTTAGACTGTAGTTTCTTACTAACTAAATTAATTCTATACAAAACTTCATGCCAAATAACCAAACTTATAATAAAATCAAAACTTGAAAGCTCACCATTAACCAAAGAATCGGCATCCCTACACACTTTTCCATCCTCACATACCTGAGCCAATTGTATTAAAGCATCTTTGATTTGGCCAACTTGTGTTTTGATAGCTTTAACACTTTCAATATGGCTTTCCCACCGAGTAGTAGATAAGGATTTCAAAGTCAAATCGTCAATATGTTCTAATAAAACGGTCCATCTTTTTGTAGAATTTGAAAACACATTGTATATCGTTTGACAAGTACCAAAAAAGGTTTTGGCTTTGAAACAAGAACTTGCCATATCACATAAAACCAAATTAAGACTATGAAAACCGCATGGCATATAAAAGGCTCTAGGATTTATATCAAGTAATCTTTTTTGCACGCCTTGATGTTTTCCTTTCATATTGTACCCATTGTCATACCCTTGTCCCCGCACAAAATTTATATCTAAATCAAGTGATTTCAAAACAACTTGTAATGCATTAAAAAGTCCTAAACCAGATGTATCTTCTACAATTAAAAACTCAAGAAAGAACTCTTCTACTTGAATAGGAGAACAAGGCATATCAACACATCTAATAATCAAAGTCATTTGTTCTTTGTGGCTTGCATCCGGAGTACAATCAAGAATAACTAAAAAATATTTGGCCTCTTTGATCTGTCTAATAATTGTACTCTTTACTTCGGATGCCAACATTTCAATCAATTCATTTTGAATTTTATGGCTAAGATAATGGTAATGAGTTTTTTTTGTCTTCAATAAGCCGAAAATGTTGTTTCATGACACGATCAAACTCAGAAATCATTTGAATTATGCCCAAAAAGTTACCATTAGACTCTTGAAAAAGTTTTTCATTGCTCCCACGAAAAGGTATATTATACTTCGCTAGAAATTTAACAGTAGCAATAATTCTAATCAAAACATCTTTCCAATGGTCGGTATCTTTTTTTGTCATCTCTTGCAACTCTCTATCTAGTGTTCGATTTTTAATCAACCTTAGTCGCAACTCAGACCAAATTCTGAAATTAATCAAATGTTCCAGACTATTTTCATGAATGTTTAATCTTTGACCAAGTTGTTTCCAACAATTTAAACCTTCACATGCTAATTGACTTTTTGATCGGCCATCTTTGAAAAGCTTACAACAAAAACAAAAGACTTTATCCAACTCTTTAGAATAAACCAACCACTTTCTATCATAACAATCACCGTTTCTTATCTTACGAACATAATATTCAGAAGAGAAATGTCTATCTACTGTATCTTTTGGATATGTGATGTTAGTTTCTCTAATAGGCCCTTTTTCAACAAGTAAGTTCTTCATTTTTGAATTTAACCCATCCTAAACTCTTGGATCAAATATATTCACACCAATATCATCAACAATAAGAACTTTATAATCACGAGCATTTTCAATGTTTTCATCCTCACAAACCTTATCAATGTTATCATCATCACAATTATTGTCAATGTTTTCATCACATATGTTTTCATCACAAACAAAATCAACATTTTCACTATCATGAATATCATCACTAGGCCCTTTTTCAACATTTTCACAATTATTGTCAATGTTTTCATTGCAAGGATTTTCCACAAGATTTTCAGTAACATTTGATGGTCTAACAAGAAATTTGTTCATAGATCCTTGCATAGATTGAATAATCTCTACTTGTCTTTTTTTCCTTTTTCTATTTTGGGCACCGGATGGTTGTGATCTAGGCAACATGTCTAAACAAATAAATTATTCAAACACAATGCAACCAAATATATTTTTCAAGAAAGTAACTTAGAAGATAGAAACTAGAAAGAACACACCTGTGGGTTGTGGCTCTCGATTTAGGGCAGATTCAATTCAACAAGTACAACATTGAAATCAACCACGATCGAGAGATTGGGTTCTTCCACGAAATCAGAAGAGTTGATTTATGGAAATAGTGGGTTCTTCCTCTCTTCCACGAAATCAGAATCGATTTACAGCAGTGAAATCAGAGTCGATTTGTCGATTTACACCTGTGGGTTCTTCCACGAGAGTCGATTGTTGAGACCAATAGACCACAAGAGTCGAATCGTCAATTTATGGCAACAAATCAATCACGAGAGTAGTTCAGGATCGAGAGAATGGGAGGCGATATTCCATATTCGATAGATTGAGAGGCGAGAGGGAGAGGCATCGAGAGGAGTTCTGGAGTCGTATACGTCTTAGAGAGTTAGAGGAAACGGTAAATTTTTTTTGGGCCCCAACGTTAAATTGAGCCTAATACTACTAAAGGCCTAAAAAAATTTTGATGCCCTCATGGGCCTGCTGCCCATGGCCTAAGCCACATTAGCCATGGGCCGGCCCTGATCATGATGTCGGCACAATCTAGATCAGAAAGTAGCCTTTCTGTAACCAAAACAACGGTGCCACATAATGGCCATAGCTCAAAGCCCATGACTTATTCCACATATTCTATGTAGAGATGAAGCCAAATACAACTAATTTTTTTTATAACCTATACAATATAATCAGGGTAAGAGGACCGATGACAATCTTTAAAACATGAGAATACTATAAATAACATGAGTTTTGTAACAAGTTAATGCAAGACATCAGAAACCAAAAAGTTCATACCATTACAAATTAATTTTGGAAAAAAGTTGATAATGTTAAATTTATGGTGCATGATCTACAAACAAACCTTATTTGTCAGTCAACCAATCAAAAAGAATAAGAATTAAGTTTTTATTTGCTATAGAGAATTATAGCATCTAAAATAAGTTTCTGAGTTTCAATATTCACCCAGTTTAATAAAGTCTAAATTTGAGTTTTTTAATAGTTAATAGACATGAAACAAAAAACTTAGGGGCTGTTTACTTAAAGCTTAATGAGCTAGCTTAATGGTTTGGGCAGCTTATTCGCTCAGTCATACTTGAGTGTTTATTTACGGCTTAATCGTTAAGCCATTAAGCTAAAATGGCTTATATGGAATAAGCCATAACCCCTCACTTGTCCCCATTAAACCATCCTAAACAAATCAATACCATAAATGCCCGGAAATAATCCAACCCTCTCTTTGCCTCCCTCAAACCCAATGGTCTCCCGTCCCTCAAACAGACATACAACTTAACCCATACAGGGCTTAATGTAAACAAAAAGTAAACAACTCCTTAGTTTTTCTCATAAAATTATACAAAACATGTATAAGTTAATAGCTCGTGTCGACTTCATTTTTTTGGTCATGTTGCTCAATGAAATCCATGCATCACAAGAGATTTTCATGTTGAATTATATATATGTTTGCTAACTTAAGAGATGGGATTGCAGTGAAAACAAGATCGTCGATGACCTGAGTGGCATGGGGTAAAGTGAACTTTCCACCTCGTCCTCGACACAATCTACCTATCGACTGTTCGTGTTGCTTTATGCAACAATCAATCTCTGTGTTTCACTGCACCATGGGATCTGTAAACTAGGGGAAAGCTTCGTAGCATATGATGGACAACTTGTTGGAATTTAATGCGAAAGTGGGTGTTATGGCTGTTGTTTAAGTTGGGAGAAATTTCAGATTCTTATTATTGGATTATATGTACCGGTCCCTCACAAAATGTATATCAATTTCAATGTGTTTAGTGCGTTGGTGCTGAACCGGGGGTTCGATGACATGTAAACAGAACTGATATTGTCACAGTAGACAATGGTAGCTTTGGCCGAGGGACACCGAAGCTCACGCAGCAGGTTACGAACCCAACATGTCTTAACAACGACATTTGCAACGCCACGATACTCTGCCTCGGCACTTGAGTGAGAAATAACTCCTTGCCGTTTAGAAGACCAAGATATAAGGTTATCTCCAAGAAATACACAATAGCCAGAGGTTGAACGGCGAGAGACTGGGCATCCCCCCCAATCTGCGTCAGAATAGGCGATCAAGTCGGAGCCGGGAGACACATGAAGCTGAAGACCATGGTCAAGTGTGCCTCTAATGTAACGCAGAATGCGCTTCAAAGCATGGAGATGGGGTTCCCGTGGATCGTGCATAAACAGGCAGATCTACTGAACTGCAAAAGAGATGTCGGGGCGCGTGAAGGTGAGATACTGAAGAGCTCTGGCGAGACTGCGGTACATCGATGGATCTGCAACTGGAGGACCAGTGTCACCTAACTTGAGAATAGGCTTAGCTGGAGTGCATGTGGGGTTGCACTGAAGCATATTAGCACGCTCTAGAATCTCGATGGCGTATTTTCTCTGTGAGAGAAATAGGCCCTATGATGTGCAGGTGGCAGAGATACCCATGAAGTAGTTAAGGGCACCGAGGTCGGTCATAGCAAACTCACGGCTAAGCTGGGCAATGATAGACTGAAGTAGTGAAGAAGAGGAATCCGTCAACACTATGTCGTCAACATACAAGAGAAGGTAGGTTGTACCAGTGTCCTGGTGATATGTAAAGAGAGATGAATCAGTCCGACTGTGCTGGAACCCCATGCGAAGAGCATGCTGAGCAAAACGCTGGTACCAGGCCCGGGGGGACTGTTTAAGGCCATATAGAGATCGTTGAAGATGACATACATAGTCTGGATTTTGTGGGTCCCTGAAACCCGGCGGCTGGTGCATATAGACAGTCTCCTGTAGGTGCCCATAAAGAAAAGCATTCTTCACATCTAGCTGGTGTATCGGCCAGTGTCTGGAAATAGCCAGACTGAGAATAATGTGAATAGTAGTCGGTTTAACAACCGGGCTGGAAGTTTTATCACAGTCAATCCCTTGCTGTTGACTACGCCCATTGGCCACCAAACGCGCCTTATAGCGAGAGAGAGAACCGTCAACATTGAACTTTCGTTTAAACAACCACATGGATCGAACCACATTAGCACCCGGTGGTCGTGGCACAAGCACCAAAGTTCCGTTTGTAATTAGGGCATTATATTCCTCATTCATGGCTTTATGCCAGTTTGGATCTTTCAAAGCCTATAGGTGGGACCTCGGGACAGAGGATATGGATGTGGAGTGAAGGTTTAGGCGATGTGTGGGTTTGAAAATACCGCTTTTAGAGCGGGTTTTCATAGAATGACCGCGTGGCGGAGATAGGGGAGGGGAGTGAGGAGATGGAGGAGAGGGAATGGGGGTCTCATCCTCGACAACTGGATCTAGAGCAGCTGGATCTGGAGTTGGGTCATGAACAGGGGGATCGGGGTCGGTATTGGGAGGGGTGGTGTTATTTGGTTGATATGGCTGAAGGATTTGGCGTAAAATAGGGGATACATCCGTGTCAGAGAGGAAGTCATAAGAGGGTGGCTCGGTGGGTATAACGGAACCATAGGGAAATATGGTCTCGTCAAAGGTGACGTGACGAGAGATGATGATCTTTCGAGTGGAGAGATCGTAGCAACGAAACCCACGATGATAGGTGGGATAACCCAGAAATATGCTGGGAAAGGAGCGGGGCTGGAGTTTGTGAGTCGTGTGTAGTCGTGGAAAACATAAGCACTGAAAGACGTGGAGATGGTCATAAGTTGGGTGACGACGAAAAAGACGATAGTGAGGTGTGGCATTAGAGATGGACGCAGAAAGAAGGATATTGAGGAGGTGAGAGGCCATGTGAAGGGCTTCAGGCCAAAAGGTGGGTGGAAGGTGTGAGTGAAAGAGGAGGGTGCACATCATTTTGTTGACAGTGTGAATCATGCGTTCGGATTTCCCGTTTTTTTTAGAAGTGTGAGGGTAAGAGAATCGAAAGGTGATGCCATTAGATGCAAAGTGGTCATAAAACATGGTGTTGTTGTATTCTTGCCCATTGTCACATTGAAATTGTTTTATGGTGCCTTGAAATTGGGTTTTAATGATATTAGAAAGATGGAGAAATTTTTGAAAGACTTATGATTTATGTTTAAGAGGGTAGACCCAAAGATAATGGGTATAATGATCAATAAATAAGACATAATATTGCAAACCACTAATACTGGAAATAGGAGATGTCCACAAGTCTGAATGAATAATTTCAAAAGGTGCAGAAACAAATGAGTTAGAAAGATAAAACGAAAGTCTAGTATGTTTGCCAAGTTGATAAGCTTGACAAATTACATTATTTTTTGGTAAACTGCTGGAAATAGAACTATTAGAAAATAAATGCTTCAAGACTTGGTCGCCTGGATGACCGAGTCGTTGATGGCAAGTGGTAGAGCTGGTGGATGCGAAGGCATGACTTGTGGAGCTCGTGACTGGATAAAGAGGCCCGAAACTGTCACATCGGATGAGAGGTCGACGTGTCTGATAATAAAGAACAGTGAAACCAAACGGGTCAAAGTCGATAGAGCAATTATTTTGAGTTGTAAATTTGCGAACATAGATAAGATTTATAATAATGTTGGGTGTTATAAGGACATTTTGTAAGTGTAAAGGTCGATATAAATTTGGAATTGGAAATTTTGTGTGTCCCGAGGTCGTAACAGGTATTGCAGAACCATTACCAACATAAATTGAACGAGGTGTATAATGATTATTACAAAAGGAATTTAGGATACCTGCGTTTGCGTGAACATGATCAGTCGCCCCGGTGTCCATAACCCATCCGCCATTACCCGGGTCGTTCAAGGTCATCGTGTTAAACATGCTTGGTAGGGAGGTGGTTGATCCGGGGTGCCCAGCCAAGCCCAAAGGGGATGATCAGAGCTGGCGGGCTGCACGTAGGCCTGTGGGATGGTGTCGGCTACAGAATGCGCCGGTTGGGGTCTAGGGCCAAGGAGTCCGGTGGAAATTGAATTGGGCCGACCCCAGGAAGAAGTGGGCTGAGGTCGTTGCTGTTGTGTCAGTGGTGGGAAATAAACCCATCCGTAATTATTACTGCGTGAAGGAGGTGCGCCGGTGGTGTTGGGCTGTGATTGGCGACGACGATTAAAATTGTTGTGACCTCCTCGTCGATCATTCTGGCGGAAGTTATTGTTATTGCCACTACCACGGTTTGATGATGAATTACCGACATGTAATAGAGATGGGGCTGATGAGTGGTGATCGTGAGATGGAAAAGGGAACCCGAGTATAGAGGAGGCGTTGTTCTTCCACCCCCAACATGGACCTCATTTAAGAGAATGTAGGAAAAGGTTTGCTGTGGCGGATGATATTGGCAACACCGTCAAACTTACTTGACAAACCATTGATGGCGTGAATGACAACGTGCTTTTCCTTCACCTTTTCGCCAAGACCTTCCAGCAGATCATCAATCTTTTTGACCTTGGTGCAATAATCATGGACCGATAGATCCCCCATTGAGATGTTCCGGAGTTCACATTCGAGTTGCAAAGTCGTGGCATCCTTGTTTTCATAGAAGAGAGCATCAATGTTGAGCCAAATCTTCCGGGCAGTAGCGTTGGTAGAATGAACGGAGGTATTGAGAGATACTTCCGAAGAGCCACAGTTTAACCATGGCATCTAGTTTTTCCCATTCGGGATCCGTAGGAGGCTTGTTCGGAGCATCATAGGAATTGTCTATGTGATCAAGAACATCATAGGCGATGCAGTGGACAGTAAACAGATCTCGCCAGGGATCGTAGTTATGGGTTGTGAGATCAAGAATTAAAGGGACATACGTTTTTATGTTGGTAATAGCGTATGCCTTATGGGTAGGAGAAGGGTTCTTGTCGCCGGACATGGTGGTGGAGGAGGCAGGAAGAGAGGATCGAGAAAGGTAAGGAGAAAAGAAAGGAGAGATTTTAGGAAAGAAGAGAGAGATTTTAGGAAAGAAGAGAATAAGGCTCTAATACCATGATATGCTATTGAATTCAAAATGAATCTTCTTCCCTCAATAGACTATACACGACATATATATACATACGTACAAGGCCAATGGGCCAAACAATCTAGGCTTCATAAATGGGCTACAAATACACGAATACATAAATATATATTAACATGAATGTATGTATATATCTATGTAATGTGTGTATATAATGCATCTGTGTATTCAAGTCCATTGAAGAAAATCAGATGAGGAAAAATGGGCAAAAAAATCAGAATCAGATGAGAAAAATGAGTGCCCTAAGTTGACCAGAAATCAAAACGATAGTAAACGACGAATAATGTCAAAGAAAAAAAAAGACAGAAGGGGGAAAAATCAACAGCTAACAATAAAGAAAATCAACAGGAACTCTAACAGCTAACAAACCACATGAACGAAATATGTAATTTACTCTAATGATAGTAACAAAATCAACAACTAACAGCAAAGAAACTGCTAATCTGTATGATTTTGTAAGGATTGCTGATTTGTGGAAAAAATCATCGGCCACAAAGAAAGATATTTGACTAAATAAACGCACACCTGAGCAGCAAGCAGTAGTCAAATGGCACAATGTACAACTCTAATAGTTCAGAAGTAGAATATGTAATGAAAATAGTACTAAGGGAGAACTAAAACAGTATCAAAGGAAAAATATGCTCACTTGCTTCTTAGTTTCCCACTTATGTGCTTTCATACACCTCCTCTTGCCAATCTCCACCTTTTGAATCGAGAGAAAAGAAAGTCCTAACAAAGACTTTTTGTTTATAGAACGAAATATGTAAAGGAATTATTTATAGAACGAAATATATGTAACAAAATCAACAACTAACAACAAAGGAATTGTTTACATCTTAAAGCTCGATTGGATTTGTTTACACTCTAATAATAGTAACAAATTCAACAACTAACAACAAAGGAATTGTTTACAGCTTAAAACTCGATTGGAATTGTTTACACTCTAATAATAGTAACAAATTCAACAACTAACAGCAAAAGAATTGTTTACAGCTTAACTCGATTGGAATTGTTTACACCGTAACTCGCTTGGAATTGTTTACAGCTTAACTTGATTCTATTAAAAAATAGTAACAAAATCAACAACTAACAACAAATGTATCAATGGTGCCAACCAGTTATTTTTGGTAGTTTGTAGCTGGTTCCAATAACGTGTGTATTTATGCTTGGAGGCTGGGGTGCTTCTACCTTTGATGGGTCACTATATCAGGTGCCTTGGGGCATGGCTTTGGCCTTATCCCCCTACTGTAGAGTGTAGACCACCAAATATATGTCAGATAGTAGGTTGGAAAAGATATTTTTTAGAGGACTGATAAGCATAACAATTACTTAATTTCATGACTCGGGTAGGGATTCATTATTGGTAACTTAATAGTTCACAATACCTAGTATCCAAGTATTTACGTGGTGAATGCATCTTCAAGGCGATGCTAGTTTGATACTTGACCTATCAAGGCATATGGTTGCTGCAAAAGCGAGACATAGATAAGTGTTTTTTATTAAAATAATGATGATTAAAGGGGAAAAGTTCATAGGGAGTTCTATTGTGGTAGAGTATTATTCTAAGAGGTTTGTGTTTTTTTCCTTGACCTTGATTATAGTATTATCATTTCCTTGTATTATCGATGTGTAACTTCTGTCTGTGTGCTAAAATGAAACCAAGCTTCCAACTTATGATGCTCAAGATTGTCTACTGATAAGATGTCTCTCTAAAGATAAAGGCAAGAGACATTAGAACAGAATAAGAGGGGAGGTATAGGGATTAAATTTGTTGGGGATGAAAACCAACTTGATCATTTGCACATTATCATATATTCTTGAAGAGATGATGCTAATCTAACAACACCAAAAAACAATATTGAGCTAATAAATATGTCAAGCTTAAGCTATGATCACTTGTACTTAAAGACAAAAAAATATTGTTAGGTTATGGTTTTGCACGATGTTCATTGAATGCTTTGGAGCTCACAGTAAAACCCATTTGATGGAATATTTGTATTTTATGTTCGTGATGGTTTGAATATTGATTCATTTTCATCTCTCTCTCTGTTACATTCAGTGTGGTGGTGCATAAAGGCAATTGGTGGTGCATAAAGGCAATTGATCCAAACTTGTTGCATCCTAATTTGGTGAATTTCTATGTTGTTCTAATTTGTTAAATTAACCATCGCCATTAAAAGTTCCTTTTCTGTTTTTAGCATTTGAATTTGTCTTTCTACGTGATTCATTATGACAGTCATAGCTAGGCATTGGAAGTTAATCATTAAGACTGTGTTATGGACAGGAGGGACATGAAGAGTAACATATCCATCTCTCGACCATTTTGGTTATAATCCTTTATATTTAGATCAGAGGAGTTCATTTATTTGTTAAATATGTATTGACCGTAGCCTAATAGGGGAAGTATAAGTGTTCCATTATCTGGTTTGAATGTGGATGAAAAGAGAGATAATAGTATATTACTATATATGTGTATATCAACATTCTGAAAAAAGAAACCCAACTTCCAAAAATTCATACAAATATCAAGTAAAAGGGAATATAAAGGAGAATGATGTGTTGTGTGACTTGTGTCCTCAAGAGCAAGTTGGGACTAATAAAGAAAAGATATGAATGGTACTAACAAAGTTCTATTACAACCACAAGGGTTGTGGCGTACTGGTTAAGGCCCTGGGGGATGTGGTGAAATATTCCATCTGCCCACGGTTCGAATCCAGGCATGCACAACAATTGTGGCCACTGAGGTTTAATCAGGGCTGATGTCTTACAGTCATAATTTGCCAAGGGATTAGTCTAGGCATAGCCTAGGACACCCTTTCCAAAAAAAAGTTCTATTACCTTAGAATCTTCTCAAGTTTCTTAGGAATTCTTCTAGACAATTGCTTTCCTTGTACAGCAAATAAATGGACAATGAATAAATATAACAAAAATCCAAAGAATCACAACCTCGACATCTGAAACCAATGAATAACTAAATATTTGGATTTTTGTTATATTTGGATTCCATATAGAGAAGCAATTGGATATAAGAGCAGCCTCAACTTCATATATAAGGGTTGTACACCCTCTTTTTATAATGAGAAATGTTACGTAATCTAATATAAATTCTCCAAAAATACTCCAGAATAACGGCTAAATTAAAACTTTAAAACGTTCATAGCGGAAGTCTTCAAAATACATAAACATGTAATTTAAGAGCTAACCTGTCCCATACCAGGTTAAGTTACAACTGTTCCATACATAAAAGTCTAAACAAAAGGCTGAATCCAAAATAATGATAGTAGACAATTCTCTAAGCGTGTCCTTTGCCCTTATCCAACCTCAAACTACCTGGCCCTGAGACACATACTATAGTCAGCTTATGAAGCTCAGCGAGTTCATGGTTTGCGTGAGTGAAATAATATCTTGTCACACATATCAAACATGAAAACTTCGTATAAAATAGTATTCATTTTCTGAAACATGCAACACTAAAAGAAACAAGACCTCATAACTGTCTCCTCGAGTAAGGACTGATAAGTTCCAAGCATTCCCTGGGTATGTACGACTCATTTATAGCCAATAACCCATTACGGGGTCGTGTTGCCATGTCACATGCATTCCC
Source organism: Arctium lappa (assembly GCA_023525745.1). Taxonomy (NCBI): domain Eukaryota; kingdom Viridiplantae; phylum Streptophyta; class Magnoliopsida; order Asterales; family Asteraceae; genus Arctium; species Arctium lappa. The sequence goes on from CM042057.1 coordinate 49,620,400, forward strand.
TAGTGTGTACAGCTCACACAGAGCCAGTCACCCATTTCGGGGTCGTGCCTCCCTTAAGTGTGACAAACCAAAATAACATCTCATATTCCGAACCATGCACCATTTGTACAATATAAACCAACTGAAAATCCAAGCACGCTAAATACGTTTAAAAACCGGAAAACAATTAGCATGCATGCTCCACAAAACTTCACATACATGTAAGCATATACCAATGACATTATTTAAATCATTATCATGCATAACATTCACCATAGAAATCATATAATGCTCAAAATAAATTTGTCCATAGGTATGCATCTCATTGTAAGTCTCATGAAGACTCACTTGATTGTGTAGATTGACTATCGATAGCTCATGACGGAAGACCTACACATTAATTACCATGATGTATAATTAATGACCTAATTTCTCAAAAGTCAATAAAAGTTAACTATGGTCAACCCAATCCGACCTAAAGTCAAACTCCATATCCAAGCATCCTAATATGCCTCAAAGAACTCCACTTGACCTCGTCACTAAAATCCACGAGAGTCAAAAGTCAACTATTGGTCAACTCGATCAACCTCGACTAACTCTAGTCCAACCTCAAGTCTATAACTCAATAATGTACCAAACCTTCAAATTAATCATTTTATATAGAAAATATCCATTCTGAATTAGAACATCCCACTAGTTATTAAACCCAAAAATGGCATTTTAACCTCATTATTAAATCACTTTAAAAACACAAATGATTTATTGTAAACGCTTATTTAAAAGTAACAATTATATTACTAAATCTCAAGTGTAAGAATATTTCGGAAATTTCATAAAACCAAATACATAGGATAATATTTAAAATACTCGATATTTAATTATAGGGACATCTTGGTAATTTTATAAATAAAATAATCAAAATTGCATTTTATAAATCCAAAGAAAGCTTGATATTTTTTTAAAAGTTATTGTGGCTAAAATCATAATTTTGGAGACTTATAATGCTATAACGAAAATTGTTGAAACTTAATATAAAAAAAAGATAAGTGAAATTAGGGGTGTTTGCGGTGCAGTTTGGGGCAAAACCGCAAACCGCACCGCATGTGCGGTTTGAGCATTTTCCCAAACCGCAAACCGCACCGCATATACCTCAAATCGCACCAAACCGCACGGCGAAATGCGGTGCGGTTTATGCGGTTTGTCCCTATCGCACTTTATGCGTACAATCCAAAAATTATAAGTTTAAAATACATTAGAAAATCAACGATTTAGTGACTGTAGTCCAAAAAATAAAGAGTTTGAATATATCCAACTCCAAAATGCATAATTAAAAATAGTCAAAGAAATAGTCTAAAAAAATAAATTGTTTCAATACGATAAACGGATAAAGTGACGTCTCCAACTTTTTATTTCGTCTTCATCTTGACTCCTAATTGCCAATGCCTAGGGGTGAGCAGAACCCGGCCCGAAATTAAGCCTAAAACCTGATATCCGAATATCCGAGAACCGAACCCCCCGACCCGTCTAATATATCGGGTAAAGTAGGACCGGGTTGGGTACCCAAAACCCAAACCCGACCCGTCCAAATATCCGAAAAGTAATTTTTAATTTAAAAAAAACCAGTTTTATAAATATATAACCTAAACCTAAACACCTAAATCCCCAACTCGTATACTAGGTCGACATCCTCACTCCCTCAGGCCTCAACCTCAAGTCGACACCCCCTCAACGTCACCGGCGACTGCCTCCAGCCACCGACCCACCGCCCTGCGGTGTTGCTCCTCGCTTCCTCCCAGACCTCCGACCACCGCCCTGCCAGACCTCGCCTCCTCCAACTCATAAATAATCAACTTGCAAGTTTTCTGTTTTGATTTCTTATTTTCTACACTCTCTACACTCTTCTCTCAGTCATGAATCTGATTTCTAGTTTTGAACTTTTGATTTTTATTTTGGGGTTTGGAGTCTTTTGATTTTTACTAAATTTACCTACTGTGTCTCTTGTATTGTTCGTTGTTAATCTGTATTGTTAATCTGTGTTGGACAATAATATGAATTTACCATTTTATTACCTACTATGTCTCTTGAATTTTGGCCCTAACCCGAACCACCCACCCGCCCCACCCCCACCCGAACCCGAACCACCCGAATCCCCCGAATTGTAATATGTCGGATATCGGGGCTTCCCTCTCTACCCGAATATCCGATCGGGTTTGGGTTTTGGGTCCCCGACCCGACCTGACCCGACCGATGCACACCCCTACCAATGCCCAATTTTTTCCATTTGTTGAGCCTTAAACTTTTAAGATGGCTTATAAATACTTAAAGTCCATAATTAAAATTTAAAAACACAAGCCAAATTATATAAATATTAAATTAAATTATTATATATATATATATATATATATATGTTTAAAATTAAAAAAATAAAAGTAATATAAAAGGTGCGGTGCGGTGCGGTTTGAACCGCGGTTTAAAAACTCAAAACCGCAAACCGCACCGCATAGTGCGGTTTGGTAAAAATGCAAACCGCAAACCGTACCGCGAAAGTCTTAAACCGCGTTTTGCGGTGCGGTGCGGTGTGGACGGTTTGGATGAACACCCCTAAGTGAAATAAAAGTTTTGTGTATTTAACTAGGATAATCGCTATTAACCTTGCTAGTTAAACATTTCATGAACCACATACCAACTTCTCACACCAACTCCATAAGATTTTTATTTTAAAATAATAATAGCCGGAAAAAGTTAATAAATATATCACTAACACTAACGACGCAAAAAAAGCTTCATAGATTAACTGGTTAGAGTGCTCTCACTTTATAGCTAAGGTTTTTGGGATCGAGCCTAGTGTTTCTCATTTGTTTATTGTTTTATTTTTTTGGAAAATAATTAAATAAATATTCAGAAAATAAAATAACAGGAGCTTTTAATCTCCAAATTATTCATTTCTAGCTCTTTTTTCTTATTTCTATTTACATCAAATTATTGGTAACATTTGTACCAACATTTTAACATAAAGAACATAAGATTTCATCAATAAATGAGTTCCATTTTCTCATTTGAAGTTTAGAGTTTTAAAACTAAAACCCAACACTATTAAACACTGATTTTGATCATAGAAACACAAATCTGAGACAAAATGCTACTAGGGTTCGATCGACCTCTTAAAGACAAAGCTATGTAACTAAAAAATCATAAGATTTGGTTTAGTACATACCTCAAATCTTCGAAAAACAGAGAAACTCAATATCGTGCTTTCAGCTTTGATTTCTCTTTCAATACTCGATTATTTTTCAAACTATTTGGACCAAAATTTTCCCCACTCAGTCCTCTACATTTATATAAAAAAAATTGGCATATTAGTTGAAAAATCGGGCCAATAGGGTGTTAGAACGAGAGGTCACCATCGAATCTCAAATTGTCAAACAGACTTGTCCTTTTGCAGAACAGGTCCCCTATCTATGGAGAAGATGACGTTCAGACCACTAAACTATCTGACATTTACATTCAACCCCCTGATCTCCCTATTTTGGCAAACTTACACTTTACCCCCTTCCTAACATGATATTTTACAAATTTGGTCCAAACTAAATAAAACCCAATTAATTTCATTTTTCTTTTCCCTTTTCTTTTCTTTTTTCATAATTATTTGTTTACCCAAATTTTCGGATGTTACTAGGGTTCTATTAAAGAAAAAATGGGCAAAAAATTCATACAAATATCAAGTAAAAAGAATATATGAATGGTCTAACAAAGTTCTATTACCTCAAAATCTATAATTGCTTTCCCTATACAATAAATAAATGGGCAATAAATAAATATAACAAAAATTGGATATAAGAGCAGCCTCAACTTAAAAATTTAAAGATGGAAAATCAAACAATTTGCTTCTTTGCACTTTATGTCTACCAGGTTCTTGTTATATAGCATGTAGCTTTTTTGATGTACTACTATACAACTTTTTGTCTTCGTTTTTTTATAGTTTTATACGGTGTATTTATCTGTTTCCCTTTGGTCTATTGTTTGCTAAGTTTTACGTTCTGCTATCTACATAAAAACCTTGTGTCTATAAATTTTGGTAGAAATATAATATTCTTTGTGTCAAATTAAGGGATGTTCTCTTGCCAAATTTTGGAATTGACAGGTTTCAATTGCCACCTTACAAGGAAAAAAGTTGGGCTTATATTTTTCTTCATCCTGGTGCCCCCCATGTCAAAGGTTTACCCAAAATCTAGTGGATGCATATGATGAACTTGTTACAAAAGGCGATTTCAAGGTTGAAATTGTCTCAGCTGATGAAGATGTTGAATCCCTTAATGGTTATTTCTCAATAAACTTTAATGTTCAAGAATTGATTTTTCATCCTAAAAAATGGATTTTTGCATCAGTATTTTCTTATTTGGTTCATGGGTTCCCTGCAAGTGTTTGATTTGTTAATGTATTCTTGCATTATTTGCATATTAAATACTCCAAACGGTTAATGAGTTTTGATTGTTTTTTGTGATTACTTTCTTTAATCTGGGTGTCTTTGCTACTTCAAAAATTTAAGATGGAAAATAGACCGTGAAAGAGTTGTGAAAGAGAAGCAATTGAAGATGGAAAATCAGTTTAGGGTTGAATCGATTGAGATAAATGTACCTGAAAAGAAACCCCCTTGAGAGAAGCAGAACCGGTTGAGAGAAGAACGTGCATCAAAATTGTTTGAGAGAAAGAGGCGTGGACCCGAGAAGCAGAACTCGGCGATTGAGAGAAGCAGAACTAGCCAGAGTTTTGAACCCGAGAAGTACCTGCAACTATTTAAGCCTTGCATTGGAGGCAGCGTTGGAGGAGGATGAAGCATCATCTTGGAAGGAGTTAGTCTGAATCGACACCTTGATAAAAGGAAAGAGATATAACTTGAATCGACACCTTATATTGTAACTTGTAATAATGGGGCTGCATTAAAAGTGTTGTACATAAGGCTTAACAAGTTGTAAAGTTGAAAATTAAGTAAATACGCAATAAGTAGTGATACATAAGGCTTAAAAAGTTGTTTTTAAGAGTTTTAGCCAAATGCTTTATAAAGTAGTATAGATATATTTTTTTTATAAAAAATAATAACTTAATTTTATTTTGTCATTTTGCGTGTGATAACAACATATTTTTCTTGTTTTTATTTGAAGTCCAATTTTTTGTTCCTTTTAACCATGAAAAAATCATTACAACTTGTTTGATTATAAAAAAGAATACATTTTTTTTACATAAACAGTACCTTAAAAAGTAAACTATTTGAAAATGTAACATACTTTGTTCGTATTCTTATTTTAGGTAACATATATTTAAGACATTTATTTTGGTGTCTAAGACGTGACATTGCAAACACTTCGATAGCTAGTTTGCCTAATATTGAATAGCATTCACAGTGAAGGTTCTTGTTGAGGTTCATGTTAGGGTTTTTATAACAACATCCCCTGTGTGACAAAAGTTCTTGTCTAGTCATAGGTTCTTATAAGAATCCAGTTTGAACAAAAACTCGAGTTTTTGTCTATATTTATTTTTTATTGTTTCTTAACCATTATTTTTTGTTTTAATAAATCTATAAAATATAACTTAAAATTGATAAAAATATATTTTTTGAAGTAAATTATAAAATATATTTATTAATTTAATTTTATATTTCATTTCCTTTAAATTTTTATACACGTTTTTGTATTTTTTTAATAAGTTTCATTTTTAATTATCTCGTTATATTATCTGTACTATATTATAAAAACGGTATAAAAAACTATTAATTACAACATTTTAAGCACAAGTTACAACTAATTAAAGCCAATTACTTAATTTACAATTTCTTAATGCTTTGGTACAACCTTTCCAATCACAGTATCTCACATAATCATCTATTTGTGGAATGGATACTCATTTATTAATATAATTATTTGTTTTTTGGTGGAGGATTTTATAAAATAGATTTTATATTAGCATAATCTATTTTAAATGTAGAGTTTACATTTAAATCTATATTAATGAGATGTAATATAAAATCTTTTTTCTTCCCTATTTTTTTATATTACATCTCATAATGATTTTTCCATATTTTATTTTATAAAATCTTTTTCCATATTTTATTTTATAAAATCTTTTTACTAGATGTAATATAAACTCTTTTTTCTTCCGTATTTTTTTTGCTGATATAAAATCTATTTTATTTTATAAAATCTACACGTATTTTATATTAGCATAATATAAAATCTACACGTATTTTTTTCACGAGCATTAAAAGAAGAAAAAAAGAAGGTTGATATGAATTAAAAATAAAAAATAACGAGATACACTAATAAATTATCGTATTCTTTAAAATAAAAATATTCCGCAATACTTTCAAAATTAACCAAGTGTAAATAAATAAAATAGAAACGATGTAGATATAAAAATATTCTTCCATATTTTTAATATATTTACATTTAAATGTAAAATCGAAAATGAAAATAAAAGATTTTAAAATATTATCTACATTCACTATAAATATATATAGCTTCTCTATGTATCATCCGAGTACAAGAAGAAGACGAACGGTCGGGTGTCAATGGCGGAACCTGCAACTGAACAAAAGGAATTCCACTATATTTTTGTTTCTTTGAAAAACTAATTTTTTATATTTTATTTTATTTAGTGAGGATTTGTTTATATTTTTCAAAACCCACAATCATATTTTTCGAAGTAGGGGAATAAGATATATATACATATCTTTATTTTTATCGATTAATACTATGAGGTCTTGAAGTCAATAGTCAGATAAATATGTTGTGATACATGTCGTTTGAGTTTTAAATAATATAATACAAAACTATTATCAATATTATTGCACAAACTCATAACAACAAACGATTAAGAATATATGCAAGTTAACCACTTATGAAAATACATTCGTTTTTCACATTGTATTTCATTAACTGTTAACAGAGAAATTACGTTTCATTTTAACTCGGTTCAATATTCCAACAAAAAATTTATCCTCCCGTACAATGCACGGGCCCAACATTAGTTATATTTAGATTATTTTTAAAATACTTATTTATATATATTAAAATTAATTTATTAATTGTAATTAATAATTGTTAAATATCTTTTCCACTTTTAAAAATATACCAAATTAACTATATATATATATATATATATATATATAGAGAGAGAGAGAGAGAGAGAGAGAGAGAGAGGGAGATAGAGAGGGAGAGGGGGATCATGCGAGAATGATATATCTATATTTATACTATATTATAAAAACGACATAAAAACTTTTAATTATAACATTTTAAGCATAAGGTACAACTAATTAAAGCTAATTACTTAATTTACAATTTCTTAATGCTTTGGTACAACCTTTCCAACCACAATATCTCATATAATAATCTATTTGTGGAATTGATACTCATTTATTAATATAAAACACAATATCTCACATAATCATTTATTTGTGGAATGGATACTCATTTATTAATATAAATATTTGTTTTTTTGGTGGAGATTTTATAAAATAGATTTTATATTAGCATAATCTATTTTAAATGTAGATTTTACATTTAAATCTATATTAATGAGATGTAATATAAAATCTTTTTTCTTCCGTATTTTTTTATATTACATCTCATAATGATTTTTCCATATTTTATTTTATAAAATCTTTTTCCATATTTTATTTTATAAAATCTTTTTACATAATGAGATGTAATATAAACTCTTTTTTCTTCCGTATATTTTTGCTAATATAAAATCTATTTTATTTTATAAAATCTACACGTATTTTATATTAGCATAATATAAAATCTACACGTATTTTTTTTGCTAATATAAAATCTAGACGTATTTTTTTTCACGAGCATTAAAAGAAGAAAAAAGAAGGTTGATATGAATTAAAAATAAAAAATAACAAGATACACTAATAAATTTTCGTATTCTTTAAAATAAAAATATTCCGTAATACTTTTCAAATTAACCAAGTGTAAAGAAAATAAAATAGAAACGATGTAGATATAAAAATATTCTTCCATATTTTTAATATATCTATACTATATTATAAAAACGACATAAAAAACTCTTAATTACAATATTTTAAGCACAATTTACAACTAATTAAAGTCAATTACTTAATTTACAATTTTACATTGTATTTTATTAACTGTTAACAGATAAATTACGTTTCATTTTAACTCGGTTCAATATTCCAACAAAAAATTTATCCTCCCGTGCAATGCACGGGCCCAACACTAGTATATTATAAAGCAGAAATAAAAAAAACTCTTAAAAACAAGTCTTAAAGCTTAATGTATCGCTATTTAATGTTAATTACTTAAAATCTCTTAAAAACAACCATTAAAGTTGTATCTACTACATTTAATGTTATTTATTAACTTTCAATCATTATCTCTAACCATTTTAATTTCCCTAAAATCATTTACACTTTAACTCCCCTAAAATCACGCTCAACATAATTAAATATAGAATAAAAATCAAACTTTAAATATAAAAAATCTAAAATATAATTAAAAAAATATAACAGAATATTTTATAAAACAAACATTATATTATTAAACCAAAATAAATTACATTATATTTTGTAGCTAAGTTTGTAATTGAGTTCAGTTATTATGTTTTAATATCTTATATATCCCTATTCGATTATTATTGATGTATTTTTAAATTTATAATTTATTGTAATAAGTTATGGTTTTATATTTTTAGAACCAATTTGATTTTTTGGTCGTCGTTTTTTTACTTTTATGCATTGAATACTGTTTATTAATACACATTACCTAAAATGCAAGAATACAAGTCATGATGCATGAGTACAAATTTCTAAAGTTATATGTTTGAATTAATAACTAACTCATAATCATTGAATTCTAACAAAATACTTATTTTTTTTATAAAAAACATTATATTATTAAGTCTAAGTTAAACAAACTTATATAAAAAAATCATCATCACTCTCTCACAACCATCCAAAATCGTAATGTAAATCGACGAAAAACAGAAAATAAAATAAAACATTAAAATAATGATGTATCTAGCTGCATTACGCGAATACACTTCTAGTATTTAAAAGAATAAGAGAATAATTTTAAGCCAATTATTTTATTAAATAATATCTTAAATAATTAATTCTAAAAATAAATAAATAAGGGTATAAAAGTAATTTAGTTATATAAAAGTTATTTTAGTTATTTATTTAAAATTATACTTTTTCCATATTTATGAATTTAATATTATTTAATAATTTATTTTATATTTAATTCATTTAAAAATAAACGTATTTAATTTTCATTTAAAGTATTCATTTTTTATTTAAAGCAATATTTTAAAAATAATTATAATTTTCATCAAAATCACACGTGATTTACAATGAATTAATTTTTTTTAAAAATATTTTCCTAATCATATGTGACTTTGTTAATTATAAAATCCCAATCACAACAAGCAATTACTCAATTTATGACAATAAAGCTCAAGAACTAGAGAGAGAAAGTAGATCTTGTATTCATATCACATGTCTCTGAATATTTAATACAATGCACTAGACGTTATCACAAGATTACAAAGGACACACTATTTATACTACCTACTAATACAAGACATAATGACAAAGTAAACTAAACTAGCTTTGACTTTAACAACACAAAGACTATGTTGACTTTTACAACTTTGACTTTCTATATTAAATCTTGGATACAATATTTAGACTTAACAATCTCCCCCTTTGTATTCAAGATTTAATAAAATTTTGATACTGAACTTCAACTCTTGATTCTTCAGCTTTTGTCTCTTTGAAGCTTTCACAGTCTTTACTCTTTCAGCTTTTGAAGAATCTTGGAAAGTCTTTTTCTTTTTATAGCTTTGAAAGTCAACAAGCCTTGAACGCAAAACAAACTTTCTTGAAACGTTGATAACAGCTTTGGAAAACTTAAACACTGAAAAAATCTTTTGTCTTCGAACAAAATTATATCTTCATCACTTTGATCTCTGAATCATCTTTGAAAGAACAAACTTTCACAAACCATGTTGATTAAACTTTGAACATTCTTCCTTCAGAATCTTTTGGCTTTGAATTTCTTTATCAGACTTGAACTTTAAATCAGCAGAAGCAATTTGAATTTTCAGAAATTCTTCATCAGACTTTGAAATTGATCTTTGAATAATTCTCCCCATTTGTTTATCTTTGTGAAATTGATATCTTTGTATACTTCTCCCCCTTTTTGATGATGTGAGCATCATAATCATCAAAATATCTTCAATTTCAGCAAAGACTTTGAACACCCCTTTTTTTTAACCAAAAAAACAATCTCCCCTTTTGACAAGAGGCGCACTTTGATCTGAAAAGCCGAATCATGAACAGTATATATCCGAATCTTTTCAAATTCAGACATAATGAGCGTGTAACCCTGATTCAACAAATGAAACAGTTAGAAGTGCCTGTCAGTAACACAAAGTTACTGTGTACAACAAATGTACAATATAAGGAGTTGGTTTGATGTTGACTCCCCAAGTCTTCTGTAACACCCGTAAATTCCTGTCTGTGAAAGCCAACCCTTTGAGAAATTCTTGTTTCTTATCGTAGGATTTCATCCCCTATATCTTACCTATTTAAGCCTTATCGCGTCATGAGTGGTCTGTGCGGAAAATGAGAAGAATCGAGCCTCAGTACACTCTGGGCGATAGTGACTTGGCGATAGTGCCCTGGGCACAATCGTCGGGCACAATCGCCAGCGGGGGAGTGCCCGCGGTACGTGTTGGGCGATAGTGCCCTGGCACAATCACCGGGCACAATCGCCAGCGGGGGAGTGCCCGCGGTACGTGTTGGGCGATAGTGCCCTGGCGATAGTGCCCTGGCACAATCGCCGGGCACAATCGCGGTCAGCCTAGGGTCTTTTAAGAGTCGCGATTCTCAACCATTTCCCTCACTTTCACTTCTATCTTCTTCCCTTTTCTCTCCCAAACACCAAAACCGAACCCTAACCTATTTTGGGGGTTTTTCTCTCCCCAAACCTCATGATCCTTTACCATCTAACTAGTTGGAACCTTGAACCACAAAACCTCCATCTTCATCTTCATCTTCATCTTCCTCATCAAGTTCATCGGTTGGGAGCTCGGGTTGAAATGTTGGATTGGGTGTTCTCGGAAGCCTCTTTGTCTTCAAGGGTAAGTTTTCTTGTATTAAGGTTATAAATGCTCCATTGATGGTTTCTTAGTGTTTGGTATCTCAAATCTAGGATTTGATGGTTTTGGAGAAATTAGGGTTTTAATCTCGTTTAGGGATTTCGGTGTATAATGTTTGGGGAATGTTTCTAAATGGTTTGGATTGTATGGATCTAGGTTTTGGAAGTTCTCGGCTTGAGGATTCAAGCGACCTTCAAAAGAGCTCGTTGGGTGAGATTCTAGATTTAGCTTAAATCTAGCAAGGTGAGTTCAAGTTGATTTGTGAAAACGTTGTACATGCCAAAATGTCTATTTTAAAGTGTTTATGTGTTTTACATGAAATTATCAAGTGTTGGGGTATTTGCTAATCTTTGGATATTTGAAGTATTTAACTTTACAAACTTTGTATAACACCATATTTGGGATTTTTGGGCATTTTGATAAATGTGTTACAAATAAATGTGTTTTGAGGTCTTATTGCATAAATAGATCTTTGATCAAAGAAATACGCTTTTAAATGTTTGTCGGGTTTTATGCATCATTCACGAAATGGAATGTTTTGTAAAGTATTAATTGCACATTTATGTGGGGTACTGGGAAGAATGTTTATAGTCTCATTTTATGATTTTCATTCTTATCAGCAGTTAAAGTTGGAAAATGCATATTTTGTGTTATGAGACATTTGGAAAAGTTATAAGAGTATAAGTTCATTTGGAAAATGGGTTGTCTCAACTAATGTTGAGTTTTGAACTAATATTACTGTTGGTCGTTGTGTTGGCATATCCGTTGGTCGAGTGCGTTTTATCGTACTTTTATTTGCATTTATCAATGAGTCAATTGGATTGCTAAGCCTATGGCTTGGCATTGCTATTTTGATGGGGTTTTGGACAATTGTCCAGTTTTGGTAACTCGACTTCGAGCTTTGTTGGCAATTTTGGATGAAGCTCGTTAGGTATCGGGTGCGATGTAAGTCCTACGAGCTGCACGTTAGGTATCGGGTGCGATGTAAGTCCTTCGTGCTGCACGTTAAGGTACCGGGTTGCGGTATAAGTCCTTCGTGCTCAAGTATTACGATATTAGATGAGGGGCTCGACATAGGGACCCGACGGGGTTGAACTCGAGTTTCCGTGGGTGTACGTTTAAAGCTACTGAGCCTGACATCTCTTGCGTGTACTTTTGTTTATATGCCTAGTCATAACAACATAAAATGGGCTTACTTTGTGGACCGCCACATTTTATGGAATCGGGAATCCCCCGTCACCGAAAGGTGTTGTTTTTGGGTATTGAGTTTTATTATCCAAGTTTTCGGTGACGTTTTGTATTATTGGGTTTTTCCCTTGATTTTATGGGATGAGTATTATGTCCCACCCATGTTTTGGGGTGCCTTGGGATATAAGGTTTAACCGTATCTTCATAAATGGAGAGTTCAAGTTATATTTACGCTTTGGGTGAGTTTTGGGTTAAAGCTAATTTATAAATGGGTTGCTTACATTGGTATTATCATCTTTGTAGTGGTTGGGTTTAGAAAACGTCCAAATTTGTGTTCTTTGTTTAAAATGCATATTATTGGGAAATGGGTCGTTTTCACATGTAAGACGTATCATATTGAAGGACTATAACTTTTAACCGTATTCTTTCTTTTAAACTATTATTTCATATATGTTGAAAACTTTTGAGCTCACTAGGCGTTAAGCCTAACCTTTTTATTTGTCGGCATGTGCATCAGGTTCCAGTTGGGGTTGGTTCTAGCAGCCATGAAGAGTTGAGCCGTAGCTTTGTGCAAATGTAAGTAGTTGGTGAAGTCTTCCGCAATTTTGGAGATAGTGACTATTATGGGGTTTTAGTAGCACCCGTTATTATCATAGACTTTTGTATAGAATGAATGTTTGTATTGAGGTTAAATCTTAATTTGTGGTTGTAGATAATTCCTTTATTGATGTATTTAGAAAATTTTAATTAAGTTGTTATTTCCAGATTTGAGGGTGTTACATCTTCCATTCAATCATTGAAAAACACAAGGTTTATCTATGAATGTTCTGACAGAAAAACAAATTTTCTGTGTGCTCGTGCTTGTGTTTTGAAAGAATTAGCACAATGATTGTGTTTCATAAAGGCTCAAAGTATGTAAATCATTGAGACACCAATGATTGTACACGGACTCAATGTGCATGAGAAAGGGTCGAAGGTGGGGCAACTTTCCTTCTTCTTCAATATCAGTATCTTCCAAGAGAATAACCAATAGATTATGTGCAGCTTCCCCAGAAAATGTGAAACATTCTCTTTTTAAGAAAAGAATGAGTAGCTAGTGGGGTTGTATGCAAGAGATGGCATGGGCTATTTGCCTATTTCAATGATGGTCACCAAAGAAATGTGAACCAATCAGTAATGTGGCTGCCTGGCACAGAAAGATGTTTGGTGCAGAGTTTTGATATTCTTTTAACTCTGATCTCACACCCTCTTTCTTTTAAACATATAAGCTCACATCAAACCAATCTCTCATTTCCATTTTACCTCTGCTCACTCCCACACTCAATTCTTTTAGACCCCTCTCCCCTCAATCACTCAAAGGATTTCTTCCGGGGTAGGAAACACTGGTTATCGTGAATCCATGGAAGATTTATTAAGCACTCACACTGAATCCCATATTCCTAAAAGTACATGCTTATCAATGATTTTCTTGACATGTAAAGCACAAGAAATCATATGTCAGTGTATGTATGCTCATCAAAAATCAGATATGAAATTTGAGCATTTTGAACTTTGAAGATTTCTCAAAACAAGAATATTGAATAAATGAAATGAAGTCAAGAGAATTTTTTTGAGAATCTGACAATGAATCAAACAGATCAAATCAAATGGTTCGGGTATCAAAGAATTGGATATTTGTTTATATGAACAAATATAAACAATTTATCAATGAAAGCACAAATATATAAAAAATGAATGATGCTCAACAACTTTGAATTTCAAACGGGGGTATTACCATCGAAAAATTGTTTGAATTTGAGACATGGTAATAACAATTTCAAATAAAATACTGAACCGGTGTGTATGAATACTTGACAGTATATGGACAAGATAATACACAAGTATTGATCTTTGGAAACACACGGTCAATTAAACATTAAGCTCAAAATTTGAAAAACATTTAAAATCACACTTCTAAATTCATAAAATCTTTTGAGAATAAGAAGTGGTTTGAACATTTAAGAAACTGTTTTTCATGTTCGAAAGTTGTTCTTCTTTCAAACAATCCGAGATCTAGGATTAGAAGATATTTACCTTTTCAGCTCCCCCTCAAATCATGATTAAATGATTTATATCTTTTAAGCTCCCCCTGGATATTAGCACAATATCCGTCTTTGATCATTGATGAACGGGTCCTGATCTGTCATGTGATCAGAAGCCACCACCTTTACTCCCCCTTAAATTAAGCATCTGAAATATTACAAGTAAAACAGGATAGAGATCAAACACTCCCTTTTGAATTGTTAGACCATCAATATCAGAAAAATCTAGCAAAGAAAAAGTATAGGATAAAGATCAGATCAATTCTCTTGGGATGAAGACCATCAATATCCATCGGATGCAAGCATACAGGAGTAAGGTCTTTTTGATCGCTGAGGTCCGAGTCCTAAACTGTTGTGTTTAGAAGTCAAACTCCTTTGAAGACCGGGTCCTAATCTGTGTACTTTGAGGCCATATTCTTTCAACTTTGAAGTCCGGGTCTTGAGCTGAGTTACTCAAGAGCCATAATCTTTCTTACTCCCCCTTGACTTGTGTATCCTGCAACAAAGAATCAGTTTTCTTCTTTGGTACCCACTAGTATTTGGGTCCAGAAATGTTAGTTGCAGTTCGTGTGGGGGTTATAGAGTAAGAACCATACCAGAAATGATCACTGGTCTTGTGGATGTGATCATGTGTACAACAGTAAGAATAATAAAATTTATTACTTGAGAACCTGAGTAATTGATCTTTTGAGTATTTGAGGTCAGGTTTACCTTTATGCTCTTTGTTCTTCTTTACTTTGTGAACATGTACACATGATGTGTTTCTTTTCAGCCCATCTGACTTGTCATCTTTGACAGATTTCTTCATCCAGACCAGTTTCTCTTTCTTATAACTTCTTCTCCTTGGATAAATATCTGAACCATCTAAATATTCATCAAAGAAAATGTTAGATCGACGAATCTGATTAAAGGATTTAACTGACCTTTGTGAAGAGACAGATTTCTGGGTAGAACTTGAAGCAGACTTTTCAACCTCTTTGATCTTTGATGCAAAGATGTCTCTTTCTTTCACAAGATGGTAAATCTTCTTTGAGAACTCAGACTTCGTCTTTTGCTCGTTCAACGCAGAAGCAGACAGTTCAGACAACTTGGAAGTCAGTCTTTTGATTTCAGACTCAAATATTGATCTTTCTTCTTCAAATCCTTTTTCTGAATCTTTTCTTTGGCCTGATAACTCTTTAAAGAATCCCACATTCTTCTGTTCGATGGCCTTCTTTTTCTTTATCAAATTTCTCTCTTTCCAAAATCAGCACTTTCTCAAAATCAGACACTTGTTGAGAAAGTTTTAAGCATTTAAGCTCAACTGACTTCTTCTCTTCAAAACACTTGTTAGAGAAATCTGAGAACTTCTTTGAAAACCCTTTCTTTTCACTCTAAAAAATAGCTTTATCTTCAGTAAGCATTTGCTCCAAATCAGATATAGTCTTTCTAAGCTCAACATTCTCAGATTCCAATTTCTTAACTTTCTGCTCATTGCTCTCAACAGAGAATGTCTGCTGAATTATAGCTTTCAATTCAGAAATCTTTCCTTTTAGCTCAGACACAACCGTTGGTCCTAACATCGTCCATTCAAGATAGTCCCATATCTCCTTTCCTGTTGACTTGTATAAATCTTTTCCTGTCAACTGATAGGTTTTTATGTGACCATTAATCTCATGACGAATACTATTCAATAGAAAAGTTTGAGCCATATTATCAACATTCTTTCTTTTCTCCCAATTCTCAGTACAATCTTCTGTTGGAGTAAGAGGTTTTATCTCTCCTTCAGTCAACGACAATTTGATATAACAACTCAGCTCATGTGTATCTACAAATTTGAAAAAATCAGCTTTCCACTGCTCGTATCTTCCTCTGAGCAAAATTGGTGAACTCATCCTGTATGAAAAAGAATTTGACAAAACTATCGTGAGTTGAAATGAATTCAAAAACAAAATATGGACAATCTAAAATTTTCTCTCTCTCAGAAAACTTTGAATGAGAAACTGCTTGATAAGAATGATCGTTCCCAAACTATATATCAGAAAATCAAAAATCAGATCAAATTGAAATCTTAAAAAAAAAATTTCGTAAAAATTGAAAATTTGAACAACACATGTTATGGCGCAAAGTTAATTTTTTTTTTCATATATGACTAAAAAAAATTTCCAGACTTTTTTTTTTATTAATCTAAGTCTGGAACAAGCGCAAAGTAGATCTTTGCGTGTCAGAAAGAGAACGCAAACAAGAGGTTTGCGTGTGAAGACTGAAGCGCAAAGAAGGCTTTGCGTGTGTAAGCAGAAGCGCAAACTAGAGCTTTGCGAATGAGCCTTGAAGCACAAGATGAACTTTGCGTTTCAGCCTTGAAGCGCAAGATGTGCTTTGCGTGTCAGCCTTGAAGCGCAATATGAGCTTTGCGTGTCAACCTTGAAGCGCAATATGAGCTTTGCCTTTCAGCCTAGACCTGAAAACTACACTAACACACAAATTAGATCAAAAATGAATCTTATACAAAGAATAAGAGTGAAAAGCAAATCATGATGAATGAAGCGCAAAGTATATGAGTGAAGTGCAAACCGTGGATCTTGACTGATTCTAACTCAAATCGATTCAAACCTGCGAATTTGAACTCAAAAACATGTCAGCATCATCGAAAAACAATTCTAAACTCAAATTCATTATCGATTTTCGATTAAAAACACCAATTAGCACAATTTCAATCAAGAACAGAAACTGAACTCGTTTTCACGAAAATCTCAAATATTGAAAATTGGAATTGATTTTGAAAGAATTTCGATATGGAATCTAAACAACAATCAATCACCAACATAAATCGAACACAATGATTCCATATTCTTGCACTAAAACCGATTTCCCACAAAAAAATTGAATGTAACAGTGAAGAATTCGGTTTCTTGAAAAACTTTCGAAATTAACGAATTTTCGAATAAAATCTCACAAATTTTAATTAAAACTCTGATCAAATCATTTCAGAAAAATTTAGTTCAGCTCTGATACCAATTGTTAATCATAAAATCCCAATCACAACAAGCAATTACTCAATTTATGACAATAAAGCTCAAGAACTAGAGAGAGAAAGTAGATCTTGTATTCATATCACATGTCTCTGAATATTCAATACAATGCACTAGACGTTATCACAAGATTACAAAGGACACACTATTTATACTACCTACTAGTACAAGACTTAATGACAAAGTAAACTAAACTAGCTTTGACTTTAACAACACAAAGACTATGTTGACTTTTACAACTTTGACTTTCTATATTAAATCTTGGATACAATATTTAGACTTAACAGACTTAAAATTTGAAAAACAACAATTCTAATTAAAATTGAAAAAGAAAAATAATGAAACAAAATCATATGTGATTTTTAGCAAAACACATTTAAAATGTATAAGATCATATGTATTTCAAAACATAATTCATAATTTTTCATCAAAATCACATATGATTCACAATGAATCAACTTTTTCCAAAACATTTTACTAATCATACGTGATTTAAAATTTCAAAAACAATTATTCAAATTAAACATGGAAAAAGAAAAATAGTGAAAACAGAATCGTATGTGTTGTATAGCAAAACACATTTAAAATGTATAAGATCACATATATACTTCAAAATGCAATTCATAATTTACACATATCACTTTTGTATTGTTGTAAATAACTTACATTCTTTTTCTACTATGATCAATATCACATATGATATATTGACGAAAATTAGCGAGTTTTTTAGGAATAAAAATGTAGATTAATTGTGGATATCACATGTGATTTTTGACGAAAATTGTAAAAAAAATCTTAAATAAATTAATTCAATAAAGATAAATATTTAAAATGAAAATTTAAATCACCCTTATTTTAATGTTGTAAAAATAATAAGTAAATAAATAAAAAAGTAATCATGAATAAATACGTTCATTCAATTTATTACATAATCTAAATATGAAATAAATGAATTTTCATATATAATATGTATACAACAAATGACACATATGCTCTTTTGGGCGATTTTTAAGAAAAAGTTTTATTTAAAATATTATTTAATGAAATGATTGGTTCAAAATTATTATTTTATTCTTTTAAATATGTATCATTTGTTGGGTTTTATGTTTTACTTATTTCTGACCCATGAGGAATAGTTAAAATAGCCCAACAATAGTGGCATGATACAAGTTATATATTGCCTTGTATCATAGGGTTTTATAACAAGAGAAGAGATAGTCCATAAAATACAAAACTGAGAAAAGAGAAAAATTTCGATTGCACTTTTCGGGCAAATGCAACCGTTCCGTTTCGTCTATTCCTGGAGTTTGAACCGTTGGATCGTCGTGATTTTTGTACAATAGCTTCATGACATCTTTATCTATGTTCCGAACGGTGGAGATTGGTTTTGGTGATACAAGAGTCTCCCTTTTGTTGTTCGACAGTTTGCTGTTTTTGGGTGATGTTTCTTCCTCTTTTCTTTTTGGTTTGATTCCATACTCTTTGATGATTTGTTCCAAGAGTATGATGATTATGGTGTGCCTCTAGTTTTATCTAGAGAAGAATTTTGTATTGTTTATTGGTGGTAGTGGACTTTAAGCGGCCAAAGGGTCACGTGGTTTTACTCTCGCCTTAAGAGGTTTCCATGCTAAAATTCGTGTGTGTACTTGATTTTTGCTTATTTATGCTTTTGGTAGTTGATTATCATTGCATTTAGTATACCCTATAATGTTCCAAATTTTGATAAAGCGTCATCGTAGACATCTCATTTATCTGACTTAGATTTACTGTTTGAATTTTTCTATGATGAATTTCTTGGTTTTAGAGTGACTAAACCTGTTATGATTGACAGATCGAAAGATTTGAGCAATCATCATCCAATCACATCAGATATCTCAACTGAATCAAATTCCCCGATTCAGAAAGCAATTCAAATTCAAACGCCTAATCAATCAGTTGAAGTTGTACATGTTAATGAAGAGCCATAAGTAACTCAATCAGTTGGGTGTACCACAACGTCTACTCAACAGACATCCAATGTCCAACCAACTGAAGCTTCTGCACCACCTACTTCAATTGAACCCCTAACTGAAGAACAAGAAGATAATAGTGGATTTTTAGATGATGAGCATGATCAATCGACATCTAATCCACTCTCTCATGAACATAAGTGGACATAAGAGCACCCAATACATCAAATCATTGGAGATCCGTCCAAGCCGGTGCAAACTAGGTCTGCTACATTGAACCAATGCATGCATGATTCCTTTCTGAGTAAGATAGAGCCTACACGAGTATCTGAAGCTCTAGCTGATTCAGATTAGGTAACTACGATGCAAGAAGAGCTTAATCAGTTCGAAGCGCTTAAAGTCTGGAGACTTGTGCCTAAACCTGAAGGAAAGACAATTATCGGCAAAAAAATGGGTTTTCAAGAATAAGAAAGATGAAGATGGTATCGTCATAAGGAACAAAGCAAGACTTGTGGGTAAAGGATACAGGTAAGAGGAAGGTATAGATTATGATGAGACTTATGCTCTAGTTGCACGCATCGAGGCCATTAGAATGTTTCTAGCCTACGCCGCACACAAGAACTTAACCGTCTATCAAATGGATGTGAAGACTGCCTTTCTAAACGACATCTTAAAGGAGGAAGTCTACATCTCTCAGCCTGAAGGTTTTGTCAATCCAGATAAGCCAAATCATGTATACATTCTGGACAAAGCTCTTTACGGTCTGAAACAAGCCCCTCGCGCCTAGTACGAAGTTCTATCTAAATTTTTAGTCAAGTCGGGCTTCTCAAAAGGTAAAATCGATACTACTCTTTTCATTAAAAAAAAGAAACCTGATATCATTTTAATTCAGATATATGTGGATGATATCATATTTGGTTCAACTAACCCAAAGTATTGTAAGAATTTTTCAAACCTCATGGTGTCCAGATTTCAGATGAGTATGATGGGAGAGATGAATTTCTTTCCTGGATTACAAGTCAAAAAAAATTCGATGGGGATTTTTATTAATCAAGCGAAGTACATTTCTGATATTCTGAGAAAATTTAAAATGGAAAATTGTACTCCGATTGGTACCCCGATGGAACCAGGAACTAAGATCGGAGCTGATCTTTCGGGAAAAGATGTTGATGTTAGAACCTATAGAGGGATGATTGGTTCTTTGATTTACTTGACGACTAGTAGGTCAGATATTATGTTTTATATGTGCTTATGTGCAAGATATCAGACTTCACCTAAAGAATCCCATCTCTCTACGGTTAAGCGTATATTTAGGTATCTGAAAGGCACTGCAGATCTTAGTCTGTGGTCTCCTAAAGATACTGGTTTTGAGCTCACAGAGTTTTCAGACGCAGATCATGCAGGATGTATGCTTGACAGGAAGAGTACTTCGGGACACATACAATTCTTAGGCGATAAACTCGTGAGTTGGGCTTCGAAGAAACAATTATGTGTATCTACTTCAACAGCTGAGGCAGCAGAGCATGTAGCTGCGGCTAGCTGCTGTTCTTAAGTGCTGTGGATGCAGACACAACTCCGAGATTATGGTTTCAAGTACGACAAAATACCGATTTACTACGATTCAAAGAGCGCTATTGCAATATCTGCAAACCCTGTTGAACATACGAAAACCAAGCACATCGACGTGAGATGTCATTTTATTAAAGATAATGTTGAAAAAGGTACAATCGAACTTTACTTTGTAAACACATATTATCAACTTGAGGATTTATTTACCAAGCCTCTTGACGAAAAGAGATTTAATTTTCTCATTTCAAAACTTAGTATGTTAAATCTCAAGACTTAATCTGTTGTTACCTAGTACAGTTTAGATTTTGTTATTTTTCTTCATTTCTTTACTTTTAATCTGAGAGATATCTGCACTGAAAGGTTTGTTCATGATTTCAGGGGGAGTGTGAGACAAAGATAAGATGACCTACATTTTAGGGGAAGTTTGAAAATTTTGCATATATTGTATACTAACATATCATATGATGCAAATTTTCAGGGGGAGTAATGACTATGATTTCTGATTACATCTGATCAGAACTCGTTCTTAACAAGTTTTATTGCTTTTATGTCATTTACTTTTCAATAAATTTTGTGAATAAGACTTGGTACTTTGACGATTTTTGACTGAATGCAAAATTTGAGGGGAAGCTTACATGTTTATATCCAATATGTCTTTCGAGCTGATTTTATGAGATTTAAGCAGAGCGTAAGGATTATTCTAAACTTAATCTCTTACATGTCTGAAAGAAGGACGACTTTCAGATATGACAAACATGTTCTTAAATGTTCAAACCACTTTCGATTCTCAAAATGATTTCATGAATTTAGAAGTGTGGTTTTAAATGTTTTCATTTTTCATGAGTTTAATTGTTAAACAAACCGTGTGTTTCCAAAGATAAATACTTGTGTTTTATCTTTTCCATATACTATCAAGTATTCAGACACACCGGTTTGCTATTTTTCTTGATATGTTCTTACCATGTCTCATATTGAAACCAAGTATTCGATGGTAAGACACTCTGTTTTAACTTTCAATGTTTGTTAGCGTTGATTTTATTCAAAACGTTTCTTTCAAGAATGTCTATAATTGTTCTTATAGACAACATCCAATTTTCTTGACCTCAACCTTCATTGATAAATCAGTCATATTTGATCTTTTTCATACAATATCAAATTCTCAAACAAGTCTTTTGTATTCATTTCATTCTTTCAATATACTTGTTTTTGAGAAAATATTTCATGATAAAAATGCTCAAATTTTCATGATTATCTTACTTAGCATACATGTATCTGACATGTATTTCACATTGTGCTTTAACTGTTCAAGTTAAACCATTTGAGAAACATTTTGCTTATAGGACAACATGGGTTTATTGTGTGAGAACTTAATAGAACTTCTATGGATCCACGTTAACTAGTGTTTCCTACCCAAGAAGTTAATCCTTGATTGATCGAGAGGCGAGGACTCAAAATATCTGAGTGTGGGTATGTGTGATGAGGTAAAATGAAAGAGAGTTTGATTAGAAGCGATCTCGATGATAAAAAGAAAGAGGGTGAGAGATCAGAGTAAAAGAAGATCAAACTCTGCACCAACTTTTTCTGAGTCGGGCAGCCACATTACTGTTGTTTCACATTTCTTAGTGAACATCATTGAAACAGACAACTAGCCCATGCCAACTCTTGTTTACAACCCCACCAGCTACTCATCTTTTTCTTAAAAAGAAGATGTTTCAATTTTTCTGGGGATGCAACATATAATCTATCTGATTTTCATTTGGAAAATCTGGATATTGAAAAGAAGGAAGTTTGCCCCATCTTTGCATTTTGATCATGCACAATTGAGTCCGTGTAATACTGTTGTTGTCCTAATGGCTTACACAATTTTGAGTCTATTATTAAAAGCAATCATCATGTGCTTAATTCTTTCATACACAAGCATGTACATACAGAAAATTCGTTTTTCTGTCGGAACGTTCATAGTTTAACCTTGTGTTATTCGATGATTGAATGAAAGACCTGGGGGAGTGAACATCAACAAGTTCCTTTCCAATGTGTATTCGTTACACACAATGACTTCGTGTTACTGACATACATTATTAACTGATTCATTTGTTGATTCAGGTGTTACACTCTATTTTGTCTGAATTTGAAAAGATTCAGATGAATACTTGATGAATTGACGGATAATCAGAGGATCATATGATGAAAGATCAATGGTCAGAGAAGAGGTTAATGACATTTCTTGGAACAGTTTTGATGATTTCTATGCTACAATCATCAAAAAGGGGGAGAAGATTTGCTCAAGAAATGTTTGCTCAATAAGAGTTTGTAATAGTTATAGGGGAGAAGTTAAAGAAATGTTGAAATTTGAAGGAGAAATCATTTCAAGAAACATGATTTGAAGAAAGTTTATTGAAAGAATGTGTCAAAGAATGCAAGATATGGGAAGATTTTTCGGAATTGAAAGAAAAAGTTCAAGTGTTTCAGAATATTTGTGGGAAATTACTGAAATTTTCTTTGAAGTTTGATTTGATGAAGAAAAGCGAGCTAAATTTGAAAATGATTTCTTTCTGAAGTCTGAAAAAGATTATATTGTCTTGGGGGAGATTGTTCAAGTTTATTGAAGATCATTATCACAGACTTTGGGGAGATTACATAAATATTGAAGATTTTTTTTAGCATAAAGGGGAGATTGTGCTTCAATGCTTATTTTTCTGAAGATGATCAATTATCTTAACAAAGGGGGAGATTAAATTTGTTAAAACTCAATCAAAGGGGGAGATTGTGATATTTTTTTTATATGATCTTGAATCCAAAGGGGGAGATTGTTAGTACACAAATATGTTGGATACAAGATCATGAAGACTGGAGACAAAGTCAAAGTCAAAAGCTTAAGTCAAAGCCCTTCAAGCAGAAAGTCAAATTCTTTGTAATAAAGTCAAAGTCAAGTCAAGTCAAGTGTTGTAAGTTTTTAGTGGTGTGAGTGTTTGTATAAATAGGATTTCTAAATAGGGATATGTAAAGAAGATCATATTGTACGTAAAGTTGTCTAGAGAGAGAAATAGTGAGAGCCTGTGTAATCGATTGCTGAGTTGCACATTATTGTGGGACACACACTCACTATTTGGCAGGAAAGCAGACTCAAGTTACTTTCAAGAGTCAGTCTCATTCTCGAATGGACAATATACTTGATTTGGTGCATTCCGATGTTTATGGTCCTATGAAGACTAAGACGCTTGGTGGCTGCTCATATTTTGTCACATTCATCGATAATCACTCGAGGAAGGTATGGATTTATACCTTGAAGTCTAAAGATCAAGTATTAGATGTGTTTAAGCAGTTTCATGCCTCAATAGAGAGACAGACAGGGAAGAAGCTCAAGTATATTCGAATATATAATGGAGGTGAATACATTGGGCCTTTGATGCTTATTGTAGAGAACAAGGTATTCAGCACCAAAAGACTCCTCCGAAGACACCGCAGTTGAATGGTTTAGCAGAACGGATGAATAGAACATTGGTTAAGCGAGTCAGATGTTTGCTCTCACATGCAGGGTTGCCCGTTCCTTTTGGGGAGAAGCTTTGAATACGGTGGCACATGTTATTAATCTAACCGCTTGTGTTCCTTTGCATTGTAATGTTTCTGATAGGGTTTGGATCGACAAAGATGTTTCGTACCATTACTTACGTGTCTTTGGATGCAAGGCTCTTGTGCACATTCCCAAAGATGAAAGGTCAAAGCTCGATGTGAAGACTAAGCCATGTGTGTTCCTTGGTTATGGACAATATGAGTTCGACTACAAATTATATGATCTTGTTCAAAAGAAACTTGTTTGAAGCCGAGATGTTGTTTTCTTGGAAGACCAGATTTTTGAAAGATGTTGAGAAGGAAGACACGATTCCTCAACATAATGTGATCTTACTGATTTGGATCCAGTTCCTCCTAAGCATGTTGAGACACATAATGGAGATGGTGTTCAGAACGATGAACAAGATGGCACTGATGATACTAATGTTCCGGAGCAAATTGAGATGGATGCAGAAGTTCATCCAGAGTTACTAGTTCCAGGTATGCCATCATTTATCCCACTTAGGCGGTCTATGAGAGACCGTCATCCTTCTACACATACTCTGCTGATAAGTATGTCTTAATCACTGATGGGGGGAGAGCTTGAGTGCTATGCTGAGGCCAAGGAAGATAAGTACAAGAAAGAGTGGGTTGAAGCCATACAAGACGAGATGACTTCCTTGCATGAGAATAATACATTTGAGTTGGTAAAGTTGCCTAAAGGAAAAAGAGCTTTGAAGAACAAGTGGGTCTACAAAGTGAAGACAGAAGAACATACTTCACGACCCATGTACAAAGCTAGATTAGTGGTCAAAGGATTTAGTCAACGAAAAAGTATTGACTTTGATAAGATTTTCTCTCTGGTCGTGAAGATGGGATCTATCCATGTGGTTCTTGGCTTAACAACTAGTCTTGATCTTGAGGTTGAGCAAATGGATGTCAAGACAGCTTTCCTTCATGGTGACTTGGAGAAGGAAATCTACATGGAGTAACCCGAAGGCTTTCATGTTAAGGGTAAAGAAGATTATACGTGTAGACTTCAGAAAAGTCTATATGGTTTGAAGCAAGCACCCAGGAAGCGGTACAAGAAATTTGAGTTGGTTATGGGGAAGCACGACAACCAAAAAACTACCTTAGATCACTATGTTTTCTTTCAGAGATGATTTCATCATTTTGTTGTTATATGTTGATGACATGTTGATTGTTTGCAGGAATAAAGAAAGGATGGTAAAGTTGAAACAACAGTTGAGAAAATCTTTTGCAATGAAAGACTTAGGGCCAACGAAACAGATTCTTGGTATATGTTGATCCAAACTATCTCAGTGATTTGATGATGACTCTTTGAAATACTTAGTGAAAATTATATTTAACATTTGTATGTATTAGTGTTTCTCCATCATCGATTATATACTTAGTATGTTCAGTATCATTGATGATCTTTGATGTATTCTGTTAAATATAACCCCTGAAGACAAGACTCGCGAACAAAGGCGTTCATCGTTGACATCGAAGACAAAGCTGATGAACAAAGTGACAAGTCTACTCATGATCTGATGCGGATATCAGTGAAACCAAGACTAGTCCACACACGCGAAGAATCAAGAAGAGAAGCTTTAGCGATAGCTGACTTTTATTCTGACTCTCTGATAGAAGACTTCATCAGCGATCACTGATCATGAAGCTTACACTCCAATATTCTTTTGTCTTATCCTTGCACAAATAGTATGATGTGTCAGAAGAGACATACTTTTTGTCTCAGATCGTACAACAATTCTAAAGACTACAGTGTTCACCATACGGCTAGGAGTATGTCACAAAAAGCCAGAAGCATGCATCCAACCAAATGATGACACGTGTAAAGTACCCCAGCCATGCATTAAATGCATAGGGTATAAATAGTAAGGATAGACTTCACTTTGAAGTGTTGCCTTCTATCTCCTTATCTCTCAGTGTAACTTATAGAAACCCTTGATTTCTATAAGTCCTTCATCCTTTCTCTCTTACTCTAGTGCAACCCACTTAGTGCTTCTCAAGTTTGTTTAGATTAGGGTTACTTAATATTATTCCGCAACAAACTGTAAATTGTAATTTGATTTATCAATAAACAATTTATTAAACCATAAAATTTGTGTTTGTATTCACCCCCTTCTACAAACTTGTATATCACCTTCGGGACCAACAAGTAGTATCACATCAAATTGTTTAATCAAAGACATTTCTTATTGAAAGTTTTGATGATCTCGATGCCGCACTCATCAAAAAGGGGGAGAAGACAAAGTTTAAGAAATGTCTAGACAGAAAAGTTTATATTATATATGGGGAGACAGTATCAAGAAATGTTAAAGATGGGAGAAATGTTCAAGTTGTGAAAGTTCAAAGAGTTTCAAAAGAAAGCTGATCTTAGAGAAAATTTTTTTGAAGATAATTTTTTTTTTCTCTGAAGCAGATTGAACGAAACCTGAAGATAATTTCTTTCCAAGTCTGAAAGAGGTTTGTATAATCTTGGAGAGATTGTTATTACTTTTGAAGACAGACGTTGGGGAGAATACTTAAAAGTTGTAAAGATTGTGTTAAATAAAGGGGAGAATGTTATAAGCATAAAAAGGCGAGATTGTATTTCAAAGTTTAAGATGATCTGAATTGAGAGAAATCCACAAAGGGAGATAAATTTGTTGAGGACTTACAAAGTGAAAGATTGACTTGCAAAATCTTTTTGAAGATGATCTTGAATCCAATAGGGGAGATTGTTAGAGCATAAATATGTTGGATGCAAGATCATAGAAGACTGAAGGTCAAAGTTCATGTTAGGACTGAAAGTCCTGTGCGTTGAAAGTTGTATAGAGCATTTATAAGGGTTCGAATTGTAATTATTGGAAAGTCTTTGTAATTGGGCCTCAAAGCCCATTAGCCCGATACGTTCATATATATTGTGGTGTTTTATTCTGAATTAGGTTTAGAGAGAAGAAGTTTAGTTGCATTCATAATCATTCTAGTCAATAGGTTTACATTTGCTTATCAGAAATTCTCTCTATAAACCTAATCCTTTATTGAATATCAATCATATGACTAGAAGTTGTGGCACATTTATTGTTCTTCATTGATTACTATTGTTAGTGATTGCACTGTATCTGGGATCTACAATTGGTATCAGAGCAGGATCGAATTAATTTTATTCGATACGATCAAAAAGGTTTGTCTAAAACTCTTTAATCGCTTATTAGATAATATTCTTGTTGATTGATTTTTCTTATTGATCATTTTTTGTTCTGGTTTGAGATTCTTCATATATGCTTTCTGTTTTTATGAATTAATCTGCTATATCGCCTTGCTATATCGATTTCTACTATATCAGATTTCTCTAGGCTTAGTTGAGTTCGGTCGTTTACTGGGTTTTTACTGCTTAATCAAGGTTCTGCATGTTGATTAATTGAATTGTTTGCTATCGCTTTTCTGATCATTATTTTTCTGGGTTGTCATATTGGTTGATTTTTTTTATGGGTCGAAATCTTTCTGAAAAAAAAACAGTGAGTTTGGTCGAATTTTTTTTTGAGTTGGGTCGTATATTGGTTAAGATTGTTTGATCTGTGTTCTTCTTCTGGGTTGAATTATGCTATATCTGATTATTTTTTTCTAGGTTAAGGTTTCTGAGAATTGATTTTTTCTGGGTTTGCATATCGATTGTGTTTGAGTTTATCTGTCGATTATTTGTTATTTGTTCTCGATTTGATCTTGGTTAATCTACTTATTCGAAAAGAAAAGTGTTATCTGTTATCCGTATCGACCGAACCCTTTGCGACCGGACCCTTCCTTGCGACCGGACCCTTTGCTGACCGGACCCTGCGCGACCGGACCCTGTGACCGAACTCTTGCTTTGACCGGGTTGGGCAAGTGATTGTTTTTAAGTGAGCCGTTTTTAAGTTTGTGAGTTGTTTTTAAATTATGATGGTTTTTTACCGGGGTGTTGTTTTTGATTGGGATCTACGGATTTACAATTGGTTTATAAACACGAAACCCTAATTTGAGAGAAAGAGAGAGAGAGAGAGAGAGAGAGAGTAAATATTTAAGTATGTACCTTGGTTAGAGTGTGCGATCTTCTCCTCGTTAAGAGGAAAACGATATAGCAGCGAGGGATTTGATAATGGATCTATGTGCGAGTTAAATTGGCTTGTCATGAACATCCAGGGACGTGTGGGATTGGATACACAACATTCTGATTGGGTGATAAATAACTAGTGGGTTGGTGAAATTTGGCATCTTTTTTATTTTTTTTCTCTTCTTCTCTGCATCGCAGTCATATATACATCGCATATATATATATATATATATATATATATATATATATATATATATATCACATTGTTGATCCCAGTTATGATGTTCTTTAACTTGATTTAACCTTTTACTACACACAGATTAATAAAATAGAGTGCGGAAGCGTTTAAGATGTGTAGAAAGGATTGAACATGCAAGGTAGTAAACACACAAGTAATTAATGAACAGGAAGTAAAGTATTATATGAAAGTTACTCAAAGAACTGTTTCATTAATTACTCAAGAACACCAAGAACACGCACTGGTATGTGCAAATATGCTCAAGGATTATACAGACTGCTATTTTTGTGTGTGCTCTCATGCATTGTGCTCTAAGGTGGTGCTCCCTTAATATAGAAGAGGGATGCATCCCTTAGTACAAGACAAAAACTAACATTCCATAAACGGAATGCCACCTGTAAAGTAAACATCATGGGACGCCCATTGCTTTGATCTTGAGGATCTTCGTACAACAGGCCTCACGTGTTTTGCACGTGGTCTTGTCTTGAACTCTAAGAAAAGCTTCAACATTGATCTCCAGAGGTTAGCCTTCACAGAGGCTCTGTGAGTGATCACAGAGGCTCTGTGATCTGTGAATCATCATCAGGTTTGACCTCGGGCGCATCTTTTGTGGAGTAACTTATGAGCTTTGCACCTTCTGTGGTGTACTTGGGTGTTCAGCGGCTGACTTCTGCGATTTCCATACTTAGCCATCTTTTCAATACTTCTATACAATGAGAGTGGAGCTAACAATCTCCCCCTAAGTATTGAAAAAATAAAATTTGAAAAGTGAGGTGTTGGCTAAGATGGAAACAAAAAGAGGTGAAAGGAACTCAACCTCTGAAAAGTGATATTCATTCATAAAAGAAAAATGCCAAAAGGCAATTACATTAAGCATCGAAATACATGAATGAACACCAAAAGATTACAAAAGTCATTGGGGAAAATCATTTATCGGGTTTGTAAAGCTTTCAGCTAGAGTTTTTCTCATCGATAGAATGAGTCCCCTGTACTTCAGTTTTGCATCAATCTGTCCTATCATTGTCTCTGCAGGTCCTGCTTGCACAATCTCAGAGCCTTTCTTCCTCAGAATCGTGTTCTTTATCTTCTGCAGAGTGTTGTTCGAATACTTGTGACTTTGATTTGGCCGATACATCTTTTTAAGCCATCATCGTCTCTGTAGATGAATCCGAACTCAGGCTCTGTGATTAAGGAGTTGGAAGGAACGTTCTCGATTCCGGGGAATTGATCATGTGGTTTGGTGATCGACAACTTTTCGACTCCGAGTTGTAGAGCTACCTCGAAGTCCATTTTGCTGTGATATTTTACATGTTCGCGCATCACCTCCTTGATCCATCCATTCGCTATCATGTACTCCTTACGCTTTTCAAGTCTTTGCTCTGTGAAGGCATGTAGTTGAGGAAGATCGTAGGCACAGAGGTTTTTTAAGTCTGCATCTGTGAACGTTTATTGCTTCCCATCTTTTCTCTCAACTAAGTATTTTGCATACATGATTGACTTGTTGGCGAAGGAGTGCAGAGAGATACTCATCACGGTTTTGATATCTTCTGTGGAGAATACTTCATCCCTTTCTAGTGCAGTTCGCTCGAAGCGTCTTCTGATGTCTTCTTTGATTAAGGGATGCAGATTTGGTGCTATGAAGACGACTTCGGGCTCTGCGCTGTAAAGATAGGTATGAATGTTCTCTTGAAACTTAAGTTTTTTCGGTGGAGGCCTTGGGATTGGAGCTCTCATGGCGTCAATCGATTAAACTATCTCTTTTACTCTGTCCTCTTGACGTTTCTGCTCTGAGTTCTTCTCTGAGGAATGTTTCTTCCGTGGAGAGGTCTCTGAAGTATCTGCAACGTTTACTGGATCAATGCTTTGAAACTGTACAACGGGTGTGGGAGCAGTGGGCATAAGTTCAGGAATTGAGGGTTCTAAAAACTTTACGAGTCCTTCTGCGATCTGTTCAGAGCCCACACTAACCTTCCCTTTCTGAGACCCTGCAGAAGTTGTTCCTTGGACAATTGAAGTCGGTATTGGGTCCTCAGAGGCACAGGGCGTGAGATTTTGTGTTTTGTGTGCCTCTGAAGATGTTCTTTGTAAGGGTAGGGCTTGAAGAGGAGTGGCTGATATGACATGTGCTTTTGGTGTTAATACCTTCTCCCCCTCATGATGGCCAGGGCCAGAGGCATCTGGATCTTGGTCCTCATGCCTTGAAACCTTCTGCGAGGCCTCCACTTGGCAAGTAGCTGGGGCCTTTCTCTTTTTCCTTTTGCAGAGGTGCTCATCAACATGTTTATTGATCTTCTGTAGAGCTTCCCCTGCGGCCATTGATAGCTCGTTGATTTCCAAGTCAGATTTGAACCGAAATGTGGCTACGGTTTTCTTCAAGTCTGCAGCCACCTTTTCTCCTTGTTCATTGAAGTGGGATCGAAGAAGGTTGAGGTTGCTTAGAAACTGACTTCCCATTACTTCTAGGTCGGCTTTTGTGGCAAAGGCAGAGGGGTCAGGCATAGAGGTTGATGCTTGTGGATTGAATGGGACCATAACACTACGAGTTATGTCCTTTATTTCCTCTCGAAGCTTGGCCATTTCATTTACTCCAGTCTGAACTCTTTGTGTAGCATACTTTGGGAACTCTTCTGTGCAAAGATCCCCGAGTACCTGAATTTGATTGGAGTGTGCAATGATTGCTTGCCCATAAGATTTAAGATTAACCCTTTTCGCGCAGTTTGTGTTTAGTTCATTGATCGCCGCCGAATGTTGAGTTGAGGATTGACGAAGAGCAGTCAAGGCGGCGGTGTTTGCTTGAAGAGCATCTGCGATGGATTGAGAATCCACAGAGACAGAGCTTTTCAACTCGTCAAGTTTTGTGAGCACCATGTCAGCAAAGGCTTGAAACTCGCCCTTTGTGACAAAAGTGTCAGAGGTAACCTCTGGAACAACACATGTTCCAGATTTAGCCAACGAGTTTTTGGCACCCATAGAGCCTGTGGGGATGTTGAGCTCTGAGGGATTTCCTTCCAATCCTCGATGTTCCACAGAGGAAGCACCTATGGAAGTTCTGTCAACACGTTCTTTGGGGGAGGGTTTAGAGACTCCCTTAAGACTTATGTTGAATGGATCCTGTGGTTGTTCTAGAGCCACAGAATCATCGTGTTTTTTCACCACCAACTCTGAGGTGGTTTGGGCGTCACTCTTGTGTGTGACAGAGGTAACGAATACCTCTGTGTGTGTGGAAGAGATGTGTCCTGGGGCGAATGGACACGCAGAGCAACACTCTCATCCTTTTGAGAGGGTGAGGTGGGTTTGGTTTCCCCGAATGGTGGTACAGAGGATGAAGGAATATCCTCTGTCCGGATGGCTTGGGCTGGGTTCGGACTGTGCGGTCCTGTTTCAATACCCATCTGCACTAGAACTACAGGGGTAGAAGTGTGGGTTGCACTGGGAGTTGGTTTTGGTGGTGTGCCAAGGGCATCTTTTTCTCCTATCTCCTCTGAGTTTTTGTTACCCTCATCATCAGAGCTTGAAAGCCCCGTAACGTTTTGCCCTGTAAAATCTGCGAATTCCCCTAAGGTTCCAGAGTGCAGCTTCTGTATCTCCTCAGCTATAGCCAATGCGACTCGGAGAGGGCTGGATGGCCTTTCCTCAGAGCTTTCAATGACTTGGGCTTTTCTTCTTCTCCTCTGCAGAGGTTGTTCGGACTCTGCAGGTTCACTCACGTCTGGAGAGGGTACAGGTTCAGAGGTTGCTGCCTTGGTCAATTTCTTAGCCTTCTTCTTTGGCTTGGCAACATCTGTTGGGGATTTTGGAGCCTCTTCTTCTGCGACTCTCTTTTTGGGAGTTCTTTTCTTTTTAAGCTTCTTTTCTCGTTTCTCAACGACAACCTCTGTTCGCACTTCAGCTCCTTCAGCCTCCTCTGTTCTAACTTCAGCTTCCTCACCTATCTCTGTCCTAAGGAAAACAGCTATCTCACCCACTTGGAATCCTACACATGGGGGGGGGGTTGCAGGACTCGGTTCAGGAGTCCTGTGCCTACGAATGTAAGTTTTCACCCCATCTTCACTGTTCAGGTAGGCTAAAATTCGGGCTGGCAGAGGTCTTGCTCACGGATTCCCTGATTTGAGAACTGTTTTGATCATCTTACCCTCTGTAGGTAACTTCCCTTCTCCTATCAGAGCATATCCTAACAGAATGGCAAAAAATCTGTTGAAGACAAGGTTTTTGGGCTCTGTGTCTCGAGCTTGGTCCTCTTGCTTGGCTATGACCGCATTTTTGATTTCCCTGAATATTAGAGTTGCATAGTCCAGAGGAAAATCGTAGTACACACCATACAGTATTGCAAGTATGGTATGGCTAGATTGGTCAGGACTGCCTACCTTGCAAGTCAAGCAACGATTTAGAATAGAGAAGAGAACGTTCCACAGAGGTGGAAGGTTCTGGCGTCTGAAGTCGGTTCTTTTGGAAATTGGTGCAGCATACCCGATGAACCTGAGGAACTCCAGAATCTCATCGTTAGAGGGCTCGTCAGATTATCTTGTTAGGTTTAGCTGGGTATTGGTGGGAAGCTCAAATACATCTGCGACCCCGTCTTCGGTTTATACCAAGGTCTAATATTTGAGTAGTGGAAGGATGGGTGGCATAGCCCATGACACATTAGCCATAACGATCCAGTTTTTCATGCTTAGCACTCAACCAGAATTGTTGAATGTAAGTTTCAGGAATATTAGTTCTTTTTAGGGTTAGGGCTTTTGTGAGGATGTGGTTCTTTAGGATTTGAATTAAAGGAGCAGCTTACTCAGGATATCCCTTGGGTTCCAAGACAACATAGTGATTGTTAGGCTTGAGATTCAGTTGACTGGAGTGATAATCATGGTGTGTGAAGGAGAGCATTCTGCTTTTTAGGACATGTTCTTGTTCAACAGAATGGGAATCATCCTTTTTAGCTTCAGAATGCATCGAGTGGTTTGATGCAGAAGATCCCTTGGAGTTCTTAGAAGAAGCAGAATGAGATGCCATGGAAAGTTATGGAGAGCGGGAATTCTTTGCAAAGGGACTCTTGAAAGAGAGAAGATATCAGGTAAAAATGAATTTGGGGTATGAGAGGGGTTTATATATAAGGAGATAGGGTAAAAAAGAATGAGCGGTAAAAGATAAAATTTTCAAATCCGTGATGAGTGGTAATGGATAAGAATCCGTTTTAAAAAACGACGATACAGGTTACGAACCAATCAAATATTGCCACGTTAGATGATGGCGGCGCACGATCTAGGATGTGCGCCACCCTATTCTCACGCGCGTGGCATTTACTATTGTCACATGACAGTGACTTTCAAAAAATAACCCGTAGCACATGACTTGAATTTCTCAAGTGATGAGAATGACAGAAGCTCTGTGGATAAGAGGCATCTGAGGTCACAGATAAGGTTGTTATCAGAAGAGCTTTTTAAGAGGGAGGAAAGTGCGATGAAATGATCGAGTTTCTTTTAAAGTGCATTTGGTCAGACATTCCCAGTTTAAAGGCGCAGAGACTCTGTGATATATCGCAGAGGCTCTGTGGTCGACCTCAGAGGTTCTGAGACCAAAAATTTCCTTTTTAGGAAAGAGTTTCAAAGATTTGATCTTTTCAAAGTTTTGACAGAGAAATTGGTACAAAGTGGGATCTTTCTGAGGGTATAGAGCTTGAGAAAGAGTTTTGACCCTTGGTTCAGATGGACTAACCTCACTCTGTAGTCTGTTGCGCAGAACTGTCTTGCTCCCCCTTGAATAGTCAAGATTGGTCTTTGATGGTTCGGTCTGCTACCCCTTCAACTATGCTTGGATCATATAAAGATAAGACTAGTATAGGAAAAATAAACTTAAGAAACTAATTTACAGGGGCATAAAAGTAAATATGTACAACAGAGGCTCTGTGCAAGGGTACAGAGGCTCTGTGGTCAACTCATGTTGAGCATACCAATCTTGCCAACTAGAAAAGTGAATCTTTTCTCATCCAATGCCTTCGTAAAAAGGTCGGCAAGTTGGTAGTCTGTGGGCACAAAGTACATCTCTATTGTTCCATGCTCCACATGATGTTTCAGAAAGTGATACCTGATATCGATATGTTAGGTCTTAGAGTGCTGCACAGGATTGGCAGAGATTGCAATGGCACTTTTGGAGTCACAGAGGATGGGGATTTTTTCGATATCAAATCCATAGTCTCTAAGTTGGGTCCTCATCCACAGAACTTGGGAACAACAACTTGCAGCAGCAACATATTTTGCTTCTGCCGTAGAGGTCGAGACACAGTTCTGTTTCTTGGAAGTCCAACTTACTAGTTTCCCTCCTAGGAATTGGCAACTCCTAGAGGTACTCTTCCTGTCGAGCTTGCATCCTTCGTAATCTGAATCTGTATAAGCCATGAGATCAAAGCCAGAGTTCTCCGGATACCAGAGGCTAAGATTTTTGGTCCCTTTTAGGTATCTGAAGATCCTCTTGACAGCATAAAGATGAGATTCTTTGGGGTTAGCTTGAAATCTTGCACATAGACATGTGGAAAACATTATATCAGGTCTACTCGCGGTTAAGTACAGCAGAGATCCTATCATCCCTTTGTAGAGTTTACACTCCACAGATTTGCCCTCTGGATCTGCATGGAGCTTGGATCCAGTGACCATAAAAGTTTTCATTGGTGAAGAGTCAGAGAGCTTGTATTTTTCATGTATGTCAGAGACATATTTTGATTGGTTTATGAAAATACCCTCTGTGGTTTGTTTGACTTGCAATCCTAAGAAGAATATAAGTTCTCCCATCATGCTCATCTCAAACTCACTTTTCATCAATGACTCGAACTTTTTTTCAATATAAATCATTTGTAGACCCAAAAATAATGTCATCAACATAAATTTGTACAAGCAGAATCTCACCTTTTCTCTTCTTATAGAATAAAGTCGTATCAGTAGTACCTCTTTCGAAACCATTTGCAAGGAGGAAGTTTGAAAGTCTGTCGTACCATGCTCTGGGGGCTTGTTTCAGTCCATACAGAGCCTTGTCTAGAAAATAGACATGATTTGGGTACTTAGAGTTCTCAAACCTTGGTGGTTGTTGGACATAAACTTTTTCTTGAATCTGCCCATTCAGAAAGGCTGACTTGACATCCATTTGATATACTTTGAAACCTCTGTGGACTGCGAAGGCAAGAAAGATTCTTATTGCTTCAATTCGTGCCACAGGGGCAAAGGTTTCTTCATAGTCAATGCCTTCTTCTTGACAGTATCCCTTAGCCACCAGTCTTGCTTTGTTTCTGATCACCACACCATCTTCATCCTTCTTGTTCCTGAAGACCCATTTGGTCCCTATTGCGGTTTTGCCTTTTGGGAGAGGCACTAGGGTCCATACTTCGTTTCTGTCAAACTGCAGAAGCTCATCCTGCATAGTTTCTACCCAGTTTGGGTCTTCAAGAGCTTCAGATATCTTTTTGGGTTCGATGATACTCACAAAATTTGTATAGTAACAAAAATTTGCAGTACTCGATCGAGTTTGGACCTTGTCAGAAGCGTCACCAATGATTTGGCTCTGTGGATGACTCTTGGTCCACTTTGTCATGCGGGGCAGGTGATCATTGGAAACTTCTGTGGTTAGTTCAGGAGCACGTTCGTCCTAATGTGGATCATTTTCTGTTGAGAGAAATTGATCATTTGTACTTGCCACAGGGCTTGGTTGTTCATTTGAGTTGAGGTAGAGAGCTCTGTGGATCCTTGATCTGGTGTTGACCCTTCAGAGAGATTTTGAAGATGACCATGATCTTGATTGAGCTTGGGGCCTTGATTCGTATTGTCCTCTGAGTGCTCCCCCTCGATGGTTGCACCTGCAGTATTACTGGAAGAGGGTGAAGCATTACTAGGACCAGTTAGAGAAGTACCTGTTTGGTCCTCAGAGGGTTCGACTTCAGAGGCTCTGCGGTCACCTTCAGAGGGTTCATCATCATTGAACATCTCTTCAAACAGATGATGAAGATCATTTGTTCTTGATAATCCACCAGAATATTCATCTTGAAGTTTGAGTCCTGAGCTGATTTGCTCATAAGTCACCTGAAAAGAATCATCAAATGAAACATTAATACTTTTGAGTATATGCTTGGATTTGAGTACATAGATTCTGTACGCCTTGGAATTTGATGAATAGCCAACAAATTTGGCTTCATCGGCTTTGGGACTGAATTTCCCTATCTGGTCTCTGTCGTTCAGTACAAAGCACCTGCAACCAAAGACATGGAAGTACTTAATGTTCGGCTTCTTCTGGTGTAGTAAGTGATATGGTGTCTTTGCATGTCTTTTCACAATCAAGGATTGATTTTTGGTGAAGCATGCAGTTGAAATGACTTCTGCCCAGAAAGAAATAAGGAGCCCTGAAGCAGTGAGCATAGTTCTTGCAGCTTCCACTAGTGTTCTGTTCTTTCGTTCAACAACACCATTTTGTTGTGGAGTCCTTGCAGCAGAGAAGTTCTGTGATATGCCTTATGTCGAGAGATAGGCTTCAATGGTTGAATTCTTAAACTCTGTCCCATTGTCACTTCGGATTCTCTGTACCCTGCAGTCATAAAGAACTTGTATTCTCTTGATAAGATTGATTAGTACTTCAGGAACTTCTGATTTCTTCCGAACGAATTCAACCCAAGTATATCTAGAGAATTCATCTATGAGTACAAGGATGTACTTCTTGCCACCAAGACTTTGCACAGATATAGGACCATAGAGGTCAACATGAAGCATCTGTAGAGGTCTGGTGCAAGATATGTCAGACTTGGTTTTGTGGGCAACCCTTTTGAGTTTGCCCATCTCACAAGCTGAGAATAGATGATCCTTGTCGAATCTAATACTTGGTAGACCACTTACTAGTTCTAGTTTCACAAGTTTGTTAAGTGTGTGAAAGTTTAGATGACAGAACCTGTTGTGCAAGAGCCAAGCTTCTTCATTCTTACTTGAGACTAAGCAGAGCTTTTCTTCTCTGTTAGTTGATTTAAAGTCCATGAGGTATAAATCACCTCGTCTTTTGGCTCGCAGAAGCTCTGTGGTTGTATCTTCCTTCAACAAAGACCAGTACTGTCTTTTGAACATCAAATCGAGTCCATTGTCACAGAGTTGACTTACACTCAAAAGGTTGTGCTTATGGCCATCCACATAGGCAACTCTGTTGACATCGATGTCTCCTTTGGCAATGACTCCATAGCCTTTTATTTGTCCCTTTTTGTTATCTCCAAAAGTCACAGATCCTCCACCAAGTTTTTCTTTGAAAGAGGAAAGCAACCCTCTGTCGCCAGTCATGTGTCTAAAGCACCCGGAGTCTAGGTACCAAACGGGCACATGCTGTTTTTTCTGTGGACAGATTAGAGATATTTAGGTACCCATTTCCAAATGGGTCCATTTTTGTTAGGAGGCTGTGAAGATCCCTTAACACCTTTGGTTTTGGATTTATCCTCATTTGTAGAGGTACCAATTTGTCTCTTCTCACCCTTGAATTTTGCATTCTTGGGTTTGGGGTGAGATGTAAGACAGGAGGGCCTCGAGAAATGTTGATTCAAAGCATGCATAAGATCAAAGCATTTACAATAAGGAACATTTGAGGCAAACTTCTTGAAAATCTCATTAAATTTGTCAAAGGAGGGTACAGAGCAAATTTTAGTACAACCCATTTTAGATTTGGGTTTCTTTTTACAGAAAGCTTTGTCTAATCTAGGTTGAGTTTTTTCAAAAACTCCTCTTGAGTGGCTCTGTGGTTGTACTCTCCCTTGATCTTCTTTCCTTGCTTTCACTGCAACAGAAGCATCAAGTTTATCAATTTTAGGCCATTTATCCTTCTGTTGCAAGTGAATTTTTCTTGAAAAGGTTTTAATGGTCTTGGAGCTTTTGAAATATGAGAGATCTTGTTCTTTTTAGAATTTTTAAGCTCAAGAGAAGTCTTTGCTTGTAAGCACATGTCCAGGAAATCAGGACAGATAGGTACACCTGTGGTTTTCCTTTTGGGAAGAACTGTTCTATTAAGAATTCCAGAGGTAAGTTTACTCTTCTCTGAACCACAGGGGAGTATCTCAAGTTTCACAGAGCTTATCCCATTGTCGACAGAGGACTCTGATTCTGACTCAGAGTCTGAATCGAGAAAGTCTCTGTGAATTATAGCCTGACCTTCTGTTAGTGCCTTGCTTTGTCCATTGGTGTCCTCTGAAGTATTTAGAATTTTTGAAATATAAGGAATGACCATAGGAACGTTAAGACAATTTTGTAGATCTTGCTCAAAGATTTCTCTTATTTCAGAGGTTAAATCAGGATGGTTGAGAAAATGATTATCATAAGTTCTTCTCAAGTCGCTTTCCAAAAATATTTTAAATAGTTTTTCTTCCACATAGGCTGGAACAAACTCTGGTGCTTTAGAGGACAGTTCCTTTTCAGGAATCATCATGCACATAAAGGCCATTTGAGTTTGCGTTTCTGGGTGACCAAATCTGAAGACCCCTATCTGTTTTTGAGACAGATATTTCTTTGGTATAGATTTTCCTTTTGATAAAGGTGCAGATGGTAAATCATTGTTTTCATACCATACATTTGCCATCTGCAGAGGTTTCCTCAGATGTGGTCCTTCATAAGTTATGCGCCTCTTAAATGTGGATAAAAAGTTTGGAAGACTTGGTTTTAAAAATTATCCAGGGCAGAAGATGTTTGATAAAGATTTGTTTCTTTTATTTCCTGTGTAAGGGTCAATGTCCTCGAACCCTAATCCTCTTCTGTCGATCTGGGTGTTTACCTTTTCATGAACTTTTTGAGCATCCTGATACCTCTTAATTTGGAGATCTCTGTCTAATAGATCTTAATGAAGGACTTCTCTTTCTTTTTGAATTTTTTTTCAAAGAAATGGCATTTAAACGATCACTCTCACATTTCTTTATCTCTTTGACCTTATCTTTCAAAGCTTTGTCAAGATTTGTGATTTTCTCCTTGAAACCCCTTTTTGTTGAAATATGCTCAGAGATAAGAGATTTGTTTTCCAGATAATGCTTGTCCTTCTCCTCTGTGAGAAGCCTAGTTTCTCTTTCAAAGAAGGCAAGTTTTTTCTCAAGATCCGAGCATGTATTTTTATAAGCTAGAAGATCATTTTGTATTTCAAGAAGCTTGTTTTCAAAGTCCGAGTTACAAGAATTAGAAGTGGATACCTCACTCTCATTGTCAGAAGAGTGGACTTCTACCATTCCACAGAAGAGTGCGTTGTCTTCTTCATCAGAGGATTCATCGGTTACAAGGTTCTCTTGTTCTGCCATTAGGGATCTCTGAGTGTAGTACTCTGCTTTCTTTTTATAGAAAGCAGCGTCTCTTGTGGGTTTCCCTTTGTTGGCAGAGGACCTGCACTCTGCGGCAAAGTGACCTGGTTTTCCGCATTTGAAGCACCCTTCAGTTTGCTTTGGGAATTTTTCACCAGCTCTGCCGTCTGGCCTCTGTCCATTCCTTTCTTCTTGCCTTGGCTCCCCAGACTTTTCTCTTTCATGTCTTCTTGCTTCACCATATCCTATGCTTTTGTCATCTCTTTCTTCTCTCCCTCTGTACTCCGGCTTCTTGAGACCACGATTGAATTGTCGGGTCATAAGTGCAAGTGTTTTGGCCAGAGCGGCCATGTCAATCTCCTCCTCAGAATCTTCTTCACTTTCACTCTCTGCTACAAGTACCTTCTTCTTCTTCTGTGCCTCCTCAGCTGCCTTATCCTTCTTTCCCTTATCTTTGCTTTCTGAGGCACTTCCCACAAGAGCCAGAGGACCTCCAACAGAGGTTGTCAGTTTGGAAATTCTGTTCTCTTGGCTGATCAGTGTTCCAAAGAGATCAGATATGGACCATACATCAAGATCCAATGTGGCTTGCATGGACATGGTTAGATGAAGCCATTCATCATTTAGGCTCTGTAGAAATCTGACATTGTTTTCTTCAGAGGTTCTGTGGATGTCATACCTTTTACACTTATTTATCAAAGAATTGTATCTATTGTAAGTGCTTTGAATGGATTCACCCGGCAGAGCTTTGAAGGCAAAATACTCATTTATGCATAAGGCTCTGTTGTTCTTGAGGGTTTTGGCACCACCCTCAAATTGTTTCTCTAGATCTAACCATAGGTCCTTTGAAGTTTCACATGAGTCAAGAGATTGAAAGATATCGTTTGGGATAGCCATTATGATTAATCTTTTGGCTTTCTTTGCAAGCTCATCTTGTGCCTTTTCTTCTTCACTCCATTCAAGGACAGGTTTGGGATGTTGATATTCAGGGATTTCAGGAGTATTGGCAGTGGCTGGAACACGAGGAACAGTTGTCATTGGGATGAAAGGGGGATTGTGAAGAAACTCAACCAGACCAGGATCCACACCTTCAAGGAAGTGCACCATCCTGATCTTCCACTGAGGATATTCATCCCTTAGAAGAGTGGGAGGTTTAGACTGGGATCCAGCACTGAAGTAGTTAACAGTGTTTGCCATTTTAGTTTAGAGAGGAAAAACAGAGTATGGCATGAACCAGAAAGAGTATAACGGTGATGGTTTTAGAAATGATGAGAATATGAATCAGTAAGAACAAATGACCAACCAACTAGCTTTGAATCTGTCTTTGAATGAAGGATACAATTGTACCTATTTCTATACCAAACAGGTTGATATAGCTTCAGAAAACAGAGTGTGACTGTAAATGGAGTTTGGGACGAAGAATAGACTCAAACTACTACCCTGAGTACTGGAAACAAGTATAGAACAGGATCCTTTGATATTGAAAATCAAAGTTTGCTCTGATACCAATTGTTGATCCCAGTTATGATGTTCTTTAACTTGATTTAACCTTTTACTACACACAGATTAATAAAATAGAGTGCGGAAGCGTTTAAGATGTGTAGAAAGGATTGAACATGCAAGGTAGTAAACACACAAGTAATTAATGAACAGGAAGTAAAGTATTATATGAAAGTTAAAGAACTGTTTCATTAATTACTCAAGAACACCAAGAACACGCACTGGTATGTGCAAATATGCTCAAGGATTATACAGATTGCTATTTTTGTGTGTGCTCTCGTACATTGTGCTCTAAGGTGGTGCTCCCTTAATATAGCAGAGGGATGCACCCCTTAGTACAAGACAAAAACTGACATTCCATAAACGGAATGCCACCTGTAAAGTAAACATCGTGGGACGCCCATTACTTTGATCTTGAGGATCTTCGTACAACAGGCCTCATGTGTTTTGCACGTGGTCTTGTCTTGAACTCTAAGAAAAGCTTCAACATTGATCTCCAGAGGTTAGCCTTCACAGAGGCTCTGTAAGTGATCACAGAGGCTCTGTGATCTGAGAATCATCATCAGGTTTGACCTCGGGTGCATCTTTTGTGGAGTAACTTCTGAGCTTTGCACCTTCTGTGGTGTACTTGGGTGTTCAGCGGCTGACTTCTGCGATTTCCATACTTAGCCTATTTTTCAATGCTTCTATACAATGAGAGTGGAGCTAACACACATATAATCTCGTTTCCATCTCTAGCGCCCGGGGTTAACAATTGACCGGTGTCAACCCAAAGTTGGGGACCGGTGTCTAACTCCCAGTGTCATTCGACCGGATCGGGGCTCCTATCTCCCAGGGTCTCAACTCCCGGACCATCTCCCCGAACGGTGCCTCGTCGCCCGGCCTCTCCCCTCCCGGTCCCTTACG
Source organism: Arctium lappa (assembly GCA_023525745.1). Taxonomy (NCBI): domain Eukaryota; kingdom Viridiplantae; phylum Streptophyta; class Magnoliopsida; order Asterales; family Asteraceae; genus Arctium; species Arctium lappa. Next base: position 49,662,922 of record CM042057.1, read on the forward strand.
GCTCCCTGTGTCCAGCGAACCAGCATCTCACGACAAGAATAAGTTTTTGAGATTTTCGATTAGTTTTCGAAAATATTTTCGGTTGATTCGGTAGAGATCGTGGACGAATTTTTTGTCGTGTTTAAATCATTAAGGGTTGTTTACAAAGCTTAAACGATCGTTTTTTATCGTAAAATTTTCACCCATATCAAGTTTTTAAATTCTCGTTCGGTTTTCGAAAAATCTTCGGTTGCTTCGTTCGAGAGTTTGAGAGATTGTTTCGGGATTTAATCAGTCGAGGGAGCTTAAGGGGACACAAATGATCGTTTTTGGTTGAAAAGTTTTAACCCATTCTGATTCTTTAAGTTTTCGATCGTTTTTCGAATTCGGTTGGTTCGTTTGTGATCGTGGGTTGACCGGTTGAGTTTTAATCTGTTAAGGACTGATTAGGGAGCTTTAACGATCGTTTTGCATTGAAAATTTCTAACCGTTTTCGAGTTTTGCAGGTGTGTCTCGTTGGAGAAGATGATGAATAGTAACTAATGAATTCCGTTAGTTAACCTTTAAATTCTTTACATTTTGGACCATTTTCCGTTAGTCCAGTTAGTGTCAGTTAGTTTGTTAATTTAGTTAAGTTTTATTTCAATTTTAGTCCATTTTCGTTAGTGTCCAATTAAGTCCGTTATAAGTTTTAAATTTTACACTTTTAGTCCCTTTAGTTAGTAGTTTTAATATTTGTCATTTCTAGTCCTTGTTTTTAAGTTTAATTTTTTTATCACTTTTAGTCCCTCTAGTTAGTAGTTTTAATATTTGTCATTTCTAGTCCTTGTTTTTAAGTTTAATTTTTTTTTTATCACTTTTAGTCCTTGCTAGTTTTTAAGTTTTAGTTAGTGTCACTTTCAGCCCCCGTACATCAAGGTTTTAGTCGTTTGTCATTTGTGACCCTAAACTTTCAAGTTTCACACATTGTCACTTTTGGTCCTTGCACTTTTGAGTTTCATCTCTTGTCAAGTTCATTCCCTGGACTTTAAGCTTTCCAAGTAACAAGGAGTTATCTACAAATTTCTCGGTTACAGGACGACAATGACTAGCTCAAGCGCAGGAATAAAGAACTTGAAAATATATTACTCCCTCCGTCCCAAAATAAATGTCTACATTTCTATTTATGTTTGTCCCAAAATAAGTGTCCACTTTCAAAAAGTAGATAGCTAAATTCTCACATTTACCCTTAATTAATGCACAAATACATAAGAGTTGTGAAGAAAAATAAACATTAAATAAGGGTAAAGATGTCATTTGATACCAAAAAGGGGTAATAATTATGCATGTCTAAAACTGTGTGCCAAGTCAATTGTGGACACTTATTTTGGGACGAAGGGAGTAGAATCTAATTCATATTACCCTTCGTTTTCTAAACAAATAGACTCTCTTAACCAAGAGATTTCAGATCTTGAAAGAGCAGCTGATATAAAGAAAAGAGATCTACATGAAGCTTCAAAGAAAATATCTGAACTTGAATGAAAAGTTGCAGATTTTGAAGCCAAAGAAGAGAAGTATCTGATGCTTGAAGAAAGAGGAAACATGTTGGAGAATGAAAATCTCGATCTGACAAAAAGACTTGTTGTTTTTGAAAAAGAAAAAGTTGATTCTTTAAATGAAAGAAAGAATTTTGAAAGAAAGATTCTTGATCTTTCAAAGAAAGTTTTTGATGAAAGAAAAGTTTTTGAGCTTCAAAATGCGAAACTTTCTCAGCAAGTTTCTGGTTTTGAGAAAGTAATAATCTTGGAAAGAGAAAAGTTTGTCAAGGAGAAAAAGGAAATTTAACAGAAGAACGTTGGATTCTTTAAGGAAATATCTGGTCAGAGAAAGGATGCTGAAAAGGGATTTGAAGAAGAAAGAAGCATGTTTGAGGCTGAGATTAGAAAGCTGACTGTCAAGTTATCTGAACTATCTGAAAGTGCACTGAAAGAGAAGAAAACGAAGTCTGAATGCGAGACGAAGATTGACCTTCTCATCAAAGAAAGAGACAACTTTGCTTGAAAGATTAAAGAGCTTGAAAAAACAGCCTCAAGTTTATTTCAGAAAACTGTTTCTTCAAAAAGGTCAGTTAAATCTTCTGATCAAATTCGTAGTACTAACATTGTCTATGATAGAAATATAGATGGTTCAGGTACACATCTAAGATGAAGGAGACACAAAGAAGAAGAATTGGTCTGGAGAAAGAAACCAGTTGAAGATGAGAAGAAAGATGGGCAGAAAGATGAGCTGAAAGGAAAGAATCATGTGTACATACACACAAAGCCAAAAAGAACAATGCGCGTAAAGGTAAACTTGATCATATCTACTCGAGAGATCAATTAATCAGGCTGTCAGGTAAGAAATACTATTGTTCTTATTGCCGTACACATGATCCTATTCACAAGACTAGTGATCATTACTGGTATGGTTCTTATTCCATTACTCCCATTCGAACTGCAACTAACATTCATGGACCCAAATACCAGTGGGTACCAAAGCCTAAAATTGATTCTGTGTTGCAGACACCTACTGTCAAGGGGGAGTAGAAGAACTAAGGCTTCTAAGTAAATCAACTTAGAACCCGCACTTCAATGGAGTTTGACTTCTAGACAAAACAGTCTAGGACTCGTACCTCAAATAACTATGGCTTTTGAACAAAACAGTTCAAAACCCGGACTTAAGTGTCAAGATTATGGTTTCTGATTATAACAGATCAGGACCCGTTCTTCAATGTTCAGATAAGGATATTTTGTAAATATCCAAGGAGGAGCTTATCTGACCTAAATCATTTATCATGATTTGAGGGGGAGCTTAAAGGTAAATATCTTCTTATCTAAATCTCTGATTGTTTGAAAGAAGAACAACTTTCGAACATGAAAAATGTTTTCTGAAATGTTCAAACCACTTCTAGTTCTCAAAAGATTTTATGAATTTAGAAGTGTGACTTTTAAATGTTTTTCAATTTTGAGCTTTAATGTTTAACTGACTGTGTGTTTCCAAAGATCAATACTTGTGTATTATCTTGTCTTTATACTGTAAAGTAATCACACACACCGGTTCAGTACATAATTGAATTTGTTATTACCATGTCTCATAACGAAACAATTTTTCGATGGTAATACCCTCGTTTGAAATTCAATATTGTTGAGCATCAATCATCATTTCTAAGTTTGTGCTTTCATTGTTAAATTGTTTATATTTGTTCATATAAACAAACCATCCAATTCTTTGCTACCCTAACCATTTTATTTGATCTGATTGATACATTGTCAGATTCTCAAAACAATTCTCTTGATTTCATTTCATTCATTCAATATCTTTGTTTTGAGAAATCTTCAAAGTTCAATTGCTCAAATCTCATAAGCATACATTTTGACAATGTTATCATACATTTTGTGCTTAATTGTACAAGTTAAACTGTTGAGCAACAATTCTTTTTAGGACTTACATGGGATTCATGTGTGAGCTTAAAAGAACTTCCATGGATTCACGTAAACCAGTGTTTCCTGCCCCGGAAGTTATCCTAGAGTGATTGAGGGGTGAGGGGTCATAAATCAAAGAGTGGGGGAGATAACTCATCCGGTTGAGTTTTTCTCATTGTGCTGAGCGGAAAAATGTAAATGAGAGTTCGGTTAGAAGTTAGCTTTAATGACAAAAAGAAAGAGGGTGTGAGAACATCGTTAAAAGAATATGAAAACTCTGTACCAAACACTTTCTAAGACGGGCAACCACATCTACTGATTGGTTCACATTCTTTGGTGACCATCATTGAAACAGGCAGTGAGCCCATGCCAACTCTTGTTTTTACCCCACCAACCACTCGTTTCTTTCTTAACAAAGAAATGTTTCATTTTCTTTGGGGACGCAGCATATCTGCTATCTAGTATTCAATCGGAAGATTTAGATATTGAAAAAGAAGGAAAGTTTCCCCACCTTCACACCTCTTTCATGCACATTGAGTCCGTGTAATATTTGTTGATGTCTCAACAGTTTACATATTTTTGAGCCTGAGAAAGCTAAGTATCTTCAATCATTCTACACTTGCACGTACACACAAGGAATGAGTTTTATTGTCATAACATTCATAGAAAATTCCTTTGTGGTTTTTCGATGATTGAATGGAAGCCCTGGGGAGTGAATATCACAAAAGCTCCTTTCCAAAGTACATCCGTTGTACAAAGTGGCTTCGTGCTACTTACAGGCATACTAACTGTATCATTTGTTGATTCAGGATTACAATTCCTATTATATATGAATTTGAAAAGATTCGGATATATACATTTCATGAATTGACGGATACTCAGATCAAAGGGCGGAGAATGTCAAATTATCATAAAGGGGAGATTGTTAGTTCATCACAAAGGAGGAGATCAAAGAATGTGTTAAAATTGAAGAGTTTTGATGATCATGATGTTCACAATCATCAAAAAAGGGGGAGAGATTTACAAAGTTCAATTTCAAAGTCAAATCTTAAATCTGAGGTTGAAAATCCTTTGGATTCAAAGATTGCAGCTAAGCAGAAGCGATTTTATTGCATTTCTTCTATCCCGTATCATGTGGTGTCTGCTACAATTTTGTTCCTTCTACGAGCTGATTGAAACAAGTTCTTAAGCTGAAAGTTTATTCAACTCGCGGTTCAAAGACAGATTCTTTGTTTTAAACTAAAGATGCACTGTGGAATGTCACGTAACTCGCACATTATCTTTCTTGTGTGCTGATCCGATGTTTTGAGTTTCTACAGTTGAAAGCTGCTTGATAGTGCGTTCAGTCGAGACTATTGTACATTGAATCTGGTTACAAAGTTAAAACTATGAAGTTCAAGAGCTTTATTCAAGGGGGAGTTTGGAAAGACATGAAGACATGCAACACCAAAGTTCTTCAAAGATTTAAGAGGGAAAGAAGATCAAGGCCTGAGTTTTCAAGATGAAAATGCCTTATTCAACTTTAGGGGGAGATTGTTAGGACTGAAAGTCTTGTGCGTTGAAAGTTGTATAAAGCATTTATAAGGGTTCGAATTGTAATTATTGGAAATTCTTTGTAATTGGGCCTCAATGCCCATTAGCCTGATACGTTCATATATATTGTGGTGTTTTATTCTGAATTAGGTTTAGAGAGAAGAAGTTTAGTTGCATTCATAATCATTCTAGTCAATAGGTTTACATTTGCTTATCAAAAATTCTCTCTGTAAACCTAATCCTTTATTGAATATCAATCATATGACTAGAAGTTGTGGCACATTTATTGTTCTTCATTGATTACTATTGTTCGTGATTGCACTGTATCTGGGATCTACAGTTCAAGAAAGTCAAAGCTGAAAAGTCAACTCTCTTGTAAATGTCAAAGTCTTTGTTGTAGTTTACTTTTCTTATGCGCGTGTAGTTTTAGTTTCTTTTAATAGAATTGTGTTTAGTTAGTTGTAGCAATCTTGAGTGAAACTTACTTGTAACTGTTGCAGAACTTTAGAGAGAGAAAGCTAGAAAGAGAAAGTGATTTGTACGAATTGTGATTTGAATTGAAATTAATAGGTTGAGCATTTAATCTGATTAATTCATTTTTTTTTTGAATCAATAAGAACTTGATTAGATTGGGACTAACAACGACTAAGCTATTAGAAAGAACCTTAAATAATCAGTACAAAGGATGTCTCAAAGGTAACAAATGGAATTCGGTAGGTCATCCTCAACATATTTGGAGACCCAACAGTCACCTTCAAATTCTTGATGACCCAACATGATGTCATATTCAAATCTTTGGTGACCCAACATTGATGTTCTTATCTTAGACCCAAAAGGAGTAAACACTTGGGTCTTTATGAAATCCAATGTGAAACTCGTCAACATCATTGTATGGCATACTTCTTGTCCCACCACTTGATGAAATTGGGTCTCCCCCGTTATCATAAAATAAAACTGTTTGTTTATATTTCCCTATTTTGAAAGGAATGATTTGGGGGCATTGTGGCCTTACTTATGAAAAGAATTCTCAAATAAGGGAAATACCAATTGTGAACGTCACACTTGTTTATTAAAATTTATAGTTTTATATAACTGTTTGAACTCACTAGGCGTTAAGCCTAGCTTACTGACATGCATAACAGGTCATAGTAGTGGCGAACCTAATGGTCGGCGAGATGGGCTTCGGGTGCCATTTAGAATCACAAGAGAGGATAATATTTTGAAGTGATGTCATACATTTTTTCTTTTCAAAGATAACAGTCTGTGGTGGTTGTAGTAACCCCCAACTTAAATCTAGTTCTACTAGAATTATATACAAATCAATAGAATATTGATACTTGGTATTTGTTATTCATTATCTTATAAATGTTGATACCCTTTTAGGTATTTTTTTGGTATTTTCATTATTTTATCGTGGTTTAAATTTACTGCTATTTTCCGGATTTTAGAGATGTTATATTATTCATATTCTTGTTTATGTTTTTAGAATCCAAAATGCAAATAATAAAAATTTAATTAAGAAATTAAAATCAATTTTATATAAAAACAAAAAAGGTGTATCATCAGCCACATCAATAAATAATATTGAGTTGTATGTTGTTAGATATAGTTTTGAGTCAATTTGTAAGTATGTTTTGTTTAGTTGTGTTGACTTTTATTGTAAGATTGTGTAGAGGTCAAGTTCTTTGTTTGACCCTATATAAGTAGTTCATTTGTCTTGTTTTGTCTAAGTCTTAGTAAGCTTGTCATATTGTAACCATCATGTTAGACATATGAATACGACAACACTTGTGACTATCTCTCTCATCTTAATCTTTGATTGTCATTTGATTTGATTGTGATTGATCATGTTAGCTTGAAACCTGGGATCACAATTGGTATCAGAGCTTAATCAGACGAATTGGAGATTAACAACAAGATCAGAATTTGCAGAGAGATCGATTTCTATTCATAGAAAGTTTACTGTTCCATCGAATTTGTGCTACAAATCAATTTTTTGATTCAATGGAAATTTGGGTGTGAATTTGTGTTCATCATGATCGCAAACTGTTATTGAACAATTCTTGTTCAGGTTGGAAATTGAATTGATCAACAGATTTGGATAATTTGATCAAAGTTTCTATTTCCATAAACTTTTTTCCTCGCGGATTGTCATAGATTGATTCCTACTTCCATAGTTGTTTTTAGAGAAATTCCTTATACAGGGTTGTTCACGATGACAAAGTGATCATTTGTGCAAATTTTCAGAGTCAAACATTGAGATTTGGGTGGAAATTTGTGAAATTTTATGAAAAAATCTCAAGATCCACAGAATTCGCAGAAATAATGAAGAACTCGCTCGAAGAACTTGCAGGCTGGAAGAATTCGCACATCACAAGAGAAAATTGAAGAATTTGCACATTTTAGTGTGGAAAAGTTGTTAAGGAAGGAATTCGTATGAAGGTGTTTACGAAAAGTTAAGGATTCACACAAAGCCATATACGAGAAGTGTGGAATTCGCACAAGGCTATGTACTAAATGCACAGAATTCGCATATGTGTCTGAGAAGAATTCTAAGGAAAGAACTAGAAAGCAGTCTTATATGAATTGCAAAGAATTCGCACACTGCTATCTGTGAAAAGCTTAGTATTCGTACACAAGTCTATGCGAAAAGCTTGGATTTCGTATCCTTCTCATATTCCTTTATGCGAATTGTTCCTATACGAATTCTAGACTTGTGAATTTTTTGTTGTGTGTGCTATGCGAATTGTGTCATACAAATTCTAGTATGCAAATTGTTGAGTGTGCTATACGAATTATGTACTTGTTAACATTTTTGAGTGATTTTTCTGATTTTGTTCTGTTAATTTTTCAAACTATCTGACTAACGATCTTTTCAAGCTATATTTTCAGAGATACTAATCATGCCTTACACAGACAAAAAGGGAAATCTGTTTCTTACAAACAGAGATTGTGCATTGTCTTATATGCCAGAAATTCCCAAAATAGAGGTTGGGAATGAAAAGCTGAAGAGTCAAAACTCAAAGCTCAAAGCAGAAATAGATGTCTTGAATGTCAAATTAACAAAGGTTGAGCTACAAGTATCAACATATGAGAATAAAGGCAAAGAATGGCTAAAGAAAGTTGATGAGAGAACAAAGAATGAGAAAGCTGAAATAGAGAAAACTTTCACCCGAAAGTTATCTGAACTTTCAAGGAAACTGAGTCTGAGAAAAAGGAGTTAGAAATTAAATGTGCTAAATTGTTCAAACAAGTTTCTGAGTTGAAAGAATTGTTATTACAGAAAGAGATATGTTTGAAAAAGAGAAGAAAAATACTGAAAAGAAAAATACTTTGCTTTTCAAAGATATATCTCAGAAAAACCAGAACTTGGAAAAAGATTTTGAGGCTGAAAGAAAACATTTTGAACCTGTAATTTCTGAACCCACTAACAAGTTAGTTGTCTTATCTACATATAGTCAAAAGGGACAGAAGAATAAATCTGATTTGCAAAGCAAGTTTAACAAACTGTGCAATGAAAAAGCCAAGTTGAATGACAAGATCAGTCAACTTGAGAAAGCTAATGCTGATCTTTCTGACAAGTTAGCATCTAAGACACATGTACCATCCTCTTATGATGATGATTCAGTTGAATCAGTTTGCTCTTTTCAATCAGTTAATAGCTTATTTCAAAAGATGGTTTTCAAGAATCAAACTGTTAAATCTAAAATCTTGAAACCAAATCAGATTAAATCTTCCACTCCATTCTATGTTAAATCTGCTGATAGATATGATGCTTATTCTGGACTCAAGACTTCCAAGAAAGAGAAGATGATCTGGGTTGTCAAAGGTTCTCCAAAGTCAGTACAATACCTGAAATCATCTGCAAAAGTTGAACTGAAAAAGAAGAACATAGCTCAAAAAGGTAAATCCTTTGCACCTGATGCTGTCAAGTCTACCAAACATCTGATCAGGTTAGCAAAAAGAAAACTTTGTTGTTCATATTGCTGTAATGATGATTTTGTTCACAAAGCACATATACACAAAAGGTACTTTTATCATAAGAAGTTTAATGATACTGCAAATCACAGAGGTGGAAACCGCTCAAAGAAGTTTTCACAAACTAACCAGACTGGACCCACATACATCTAGGTACCAAAATCTGTTAAACCTCTGATGCAGGAACCTGAACTCAAGAAGGAGTGAAGGGTTATTGCTTCTAAACACTACAGTTTAGGACCCAATCTTCAATGTTCAAGACTATGACTTCTAGACACACTAGTCTAGGACTCAGACTTCAATGTCAAGATTCTGATAAGATCATTGAATGTCATATCATTACAGGGAGTTTTCATTGATTAAATATCAATTTGTTCTTTATTGTTTATATTTTTGTTGTTTATTTTGTTTGTTTTGCTCGATTTCTCTGCAGGGTAACCCAATCTGGATTAGAACTTAGGATTTTGATTCAATGGATTATTCATCTTCCGAAGAACTCGCATCTAACTTTGAATTTTTAAACATATTTTGATTCTTGATAAAGTTTCCAAGTGATAATCTGAACTAAAAGAATGTTAATCTAATCTAATCGACCCTTTCATTTAAATTTTTTGACCTAAATCGATTATTGTTGGGATTGATTTTCGAATCTGACTTTTCGAATCTTTGAATGTTCTTGGTGTTCTTCGTGAAAAAGCAAGAATAAGAGTCTATTAGTTGTTTAATCTCAAATTTATTCGATAAAAAGGATTATTAATCACATATCGATCCTAACAGAATCAAAATCTAGGGTTAAAAGTCAAAATTTAAATTTTTAAATTTTAAAATCTGGGTTTGGTTTGAATGTTTGAATGTGTTATTGATGCTCTTGAAGTTTATATGAACACTTAGAGGTTTTTCAGGAAAATCAAGTTTATGTGAATTCTTGGTTGTGACTTCCATACGAATTCTGTGAACTCAGTGTAAAATCTTTGAAGTTCAAAATTCGTATATCCTTCATACGAATTTTTGGTCCTTGTCTTGTTAAAATTCCAAGTAAGAAATTCGTACAAGAGTAGTCTACGAATTCTTCATGCGAATTGTTGATGTTTTTCATGTTTCAAGTGTTAGAATTCACAGATCCCCATCATGCGAATTATGTACTTATCATTTTTCAAAAAGTGGTTTTCAAGTGTAAAAACTTATTTTTACTAACCCATTTGGACCCTGTCCACTATTGTTCAATCTTTTCAGGTACAAATGGAAGATCAATCAGTAGACAAGCATGCTCAGACTGGTGAGCATTCACCACAAGCACAAGAGGCTTCTGAACAGTGCCCAATGCCATCTTCCAGATCTGACTTCCAAGTTCCACAGGATGCAAATCCTGATCTATTTCTCATATCACCAGCTGAGATGAAACCCCACCAACCAAACAATCATCATCTCCAATTCAGTATCCGAATTGAACCTTTGGTACTGGATATTCTGAGAAACCATCCTTTGAGGAATGCTCTCACTGTAGTAGCAGTAGTTCCAGAACTGTATGTGCAACAAGCATGGAAAACTATCCGGTTTACTCATGTGAAGGAGCAAGGAGAGAGAATATATGTATTCAAGCTAGAGATTGACCATTTCATATCTGTTCTGACCCAAGAAAGGTTGAGGTTCATTCTTAGTCAACAATTAGAAACTGCAAGAGAGGGCAGAACTAGCTATGATGAGATGCCATCTGATGCTGAAGTGTTTAAAGGGATCAAAGACATGGGGTATGTTGGCAACCTTACTCAAGTCAGTCACTTCAAAAAGAACAATCTACCACCATTTTACTATACCCTATTCTCAGTGATCAACAAATGCTTGACTGCAAAGAACTATGGAACGGATAATGCAAGCATTCATATTCTGAAGCTCTTCTACTACGTTGTGTATGACCTGCACATAGATTATGCACAGATCTTCTGGACAGAGCTGTATGAGAAAGTGGTTTCTAAGAAGACTTCAAAAGCTCCGAACTATGTACCATATCAGAGGTTTATGGCTCTCATTGTCAGAAGTATGCTAAGGAGTAATCCATAGATACCAAAGAGAGGAAATCATCCTTATGCTCCATACAATGAAATGAGATACTTAATGAAGCAGAAAAGAGAGTTTCCTTACACCATGCCTGTGCCTGAAGGTTTATTCGACTACGCAGATCCAGAGTGTGATAGTGTAGTTGAATATAGAGAGTCAATGGGACAACCAGAACCGGTTATCCCTACCCAAGGCTCAATCCCTAAGAGAGAGGAGTCCGTGAGGGTTTCTGATACCACGGGGGTACAGAAACGGGGTGCGAAGAGGAAAAATATGAGAGGGGCTCTGAAGGGGTTCAGAGACAAAGACTTGAGGCTTCAGGGTCACGGGTTGTTACCCAACGTTCAGTGACACCTCCTGCCGATGAAGGTCATTGCTCTGATAATCAACTGGATCTTGCACAAGAACAGGCAGGCAGTGGTAGTGAGACAAGTGCAGTACCTTCTGCTTCTAGTTCCAAAGATGATGAACAGACTGACATTGATACTGAGATTGCTGAAGGTGAATCAGATGGTGATGATGATCAGGATGATGATGCAAATAATGATGATAATGCTGAGATTGCTGAAACTCAAGTAAATATTCAATCTGATGAACAAGCTGCTGATGTTCAAACTAATGTTCAAGTTGAGAATCAATAGGATTTATTTGCCCCATTATATGATACTGATGTCATGGAAGTAGATAATCAGACTCAAGCTGATATTGTTATTACTTCAGTTACTGGAGATATAAGGAGGACTGAGGGAGGCTCAGTTGAAAATTTAGAGAGAGTGAGTGGAAATAAAGGAAAAGAACATGGTGAGCGTGTGTACTGCCGAACCTACTTATCCCAAAGGGTAACCAAATCAACCACTTCGCCGCATGTGTTGCGTGCAAGTGAAGACATAAGTAGCCCGCTTATGCAGTTGTACACCAAAGCCAACCACTCTATTGCCTCTTAACAGACTTTAGTTTCATCTTCACATGGGGAAATAACACATAATCTACCTGTTCTCATTCGGAGAATTAAGGTATTGAAACTAGAGAACACCAGCCCCAGCTCTCGTCTTCATTTTCTGCACCATTGAGTCTAGTGCCTTATCGTTTACCGATTATTATTCCTAGGATATTTTTTTACTGAATCTACCATCGGTTGTCTAAATGACCCGATCGGAACACCTATAGTGGGACCTCAATCCGGCCTACAAGGATCAGGTGGAAGTCCTGTCATTGCTACCACGATGCCAGCTTTGAACACATGCCATGCAATTGATTCGTCAGTTGTCATGAAAATGGTTAATCTAAGCGATACCGGTGTTAGTAACCCTGACTTTGTGTCAAAGGAAATGCTCGACGGAGCCTTAAAGTCTGATGAGAACCGCATGTTTGAAAAAATTGAGGAGGAGATAGGAGCTGTGAAGAGACTGTTAAAAGGGAAAGACCCAATACCTGAGCCTACACCTCAAAGTCAGCAAACTCCATACACACAACCTGTTGATCTATCCATCGATGAGCTTAAATCTTTGTTGCTTGCAAAGTTATTATCTCCAGCTCTGGATACTCAGCATGATGCAGATCTTCTTACTCTTCTGCAATCCCACCATATTAATCAACTGCCACAATCTGTGAATCCAGCAGATTTGGTTAAACCCTCAGAGTTCATTTCGTTTAAAGCTGACATTTTGTTTGCTTTAGCTGATCTTAAACAGGTAATTCAAACATCATGCAAAGCCCAAGCAGTTGTTTCTACTAAAGAACATGATCAGGATCCAGATAATGATCATGAGGGGGAGATAAGGGAGAAACAAACAGCTGCTAGTGGTTCTGGTGAAAATGTATTGGTGGAGGTTAGAGCTGAAAATGTTGAAGGTGTGGAAAGGGGAGCTGATCAAGGTAATGAGCAGAATGATCAGATGGAGTTGGTACTTTATGCTAAGGAAAATATTGAATCAAGGGTTGAAAAGCCAAAGATTGCAACAAGGCAAGAAATCTTGGAGATAACTGGTTTGGCAAATCCTGATGTCATTGCCTTAGAAGATGATTATTTTGCTGAAGTTCATGCCAGATATGAAATGTATTGGAAGATTAAAGAAGAAGGGCATAAAGATGATTTTGTTGAACTTGGTTCTGATGATGAAGTGGTAGAGGTAACTGAGATTGTCAAAAGATCTAAGGAGATACCAGTTCATGAAGCTAGTGTTCTGGATGATCTGTTTGAAGACAGAGACACAGATGATCTAAATGCCATGTTTTCTCAGAACACTCCTGAAGATCTACATTTAAGTCATGTTCATGTTAAACTGCCTGAACCGAGTGTTGTTCTGACTGTGCCATCCTTCAAAGAGTTTGATTTTCCTGATCCTAATGTTGTTCAACCTGATGATACTAATCAGAATGTCAATCTTGATTCTATTGTTGATGTTCATGTTTCTGATGTCCATGTTGAAGAAGAGCTTCCATACCAGAAAAGGCCAGGAAGTCCTGAAATTCAAAAGGAGTTTGTTAGAGAACCACCACTTGTGCCAGAATTTCCACAAGCTGAAGCAGGTCCTTCAGGTACTCCTGTGGTGGGTTTTACTCCGTATACTGGCTATGATGAATTTGGTCCAACAATTAAAGTGTCAGGATCGAATTCTTAACAAGAATTAATTCTCAGAAACTAATATCAAAGAAGTTTGCGGAATAACACTTTGATATTTGATAAAACAGTAAATTAACACAGAAAATATGAAGAACAAACTGTAAACTTGTATTGAATGCTTGAAGTTACAAGATTACACACTCAACCTCAATATTGATGAACAGACTCACCAATACGAATTCTACTTCTCTAGAATTAGGATCTATGCCTTGAGGTTGATTTTTTTCTCTATCAAAAATTATTAAAAGTTAATTCTATCTATTCTATACATATACTGATCAAAAGATAATTACAAAGAATAAACAAATCTTCAGTATATCTTCCATGTATATCTCTAAGCTTCCATATGTATCTTCAGAATATCCAGCTGTCATTTGTTCCATCCGTATCTCTTAAGCAGCACTAATTATGCTCAGCAGCAGTAACTTCTTCTAGCAGTATTAACTACTCAGCAGTACTAACTACTCAGCAGTACTAACTAGCTAAGCAGTACTAACTTTGTTCAAGCAGCACTAACTTTGACTAGCAGTAGTAATACTCAGCAGTATTATCCTTCAAAGTACTCTGGCAGTACTAACTCTGAACTAGCAGTAGTGATTTTGTACTAGCAGCATTAACCACCCTTGTACTAGCAGTAGTAACCATACTTGATAGAATCTTCAGTTCCCAACATAAAGAGATCAAAAGAATTAGAAGAGCTCTATGTGTACCATATATTGAAGAGGGAGTTAAAATCTTTGTGAGCTACATTAGACAGATTGATCAAGCTCAACTTCTGGGGATTAAAGATCAGTCTCCAGAATACCAGAAAGATTATATCAGAATGCTTCAAATTTATGAGGAGAACATGTAAGGATGTAAGAATCAAATCAGAAATTCTAGAAGTTACTAAGGTGATCATGAAGCAATTCAAGAGTATCTGGTTTCCTGAGTTTTTGGTTCAAAGAAAGAATTTGGATATGTATACTTTCAATGAAGCTGATTTTGCCAACATTAACTTATGGGATATTGAATTCATGTACCATGATTTTAGAGATAGAACAATCAGGCATCCTGAGATAGTATTTGCTTTGGATACTATTAAGAGATTTATCAGAAGGCACATCTACTATACTTATTTGTATGACTTTCAGTTGGGTATAGAGACAAACCAGAAGAGGATAAACTTGCTTAAGCCTGACATGACACATCCTATACTTGAAGAGACTCCACTCTACACAGTTCTAAGAGATCCAGAACTTGAAGTTGTGTATGAGAACGTTGACAAAAAGGAGAAGAGGTTTATGAAAGTTGCAGAGATTCCTAAGTACTATGATGGTACTTTAGAAGATGTTCTGAAAAAGCTGCAAGCCAAGTACGAGGAAAGTGAAAAGAAGAGGCTAGCTGAAAATGATCATATGCCTAGATTGGAGAGGATCTTTACTGAGGATGTTATTGATGCTATAAAAGACAGGATTAGATTCAGGCAAGCAATCAGAAGGTTTGAGGGATATCTGGGAATTAGGAGAACTTGCATGAGAAGGTGGACAAGTTGAAGACTTCAAATTGCTCAAAAAGGGGGAGATTGTAAGATATAGTTTTGAGTCAATTTGTAAGTATGTTTTGTTTAGTTGTGTTGACTTTTGTTGTAAGCTTGTGTAGAGGTCAAGTTCTTTGTTTGACCCTATATAAGTAGTTCCTTTGTCTTGTTTTGTCCAAGTCTTGGTAAGCTTGTCATATTGTAACCATCATGTTAGACATATGAATACGACAACACTTGTGACTATCTCTCTCATCTTAATCTTTGATTGTCATTTGATTTGATTGTGATTGATCATGTTAGCTTGTTACCTGGGATCACATATGTCATGTCATCTGCTACATCAACATGGTAACCGAGTACCTAAGGTGACGTTTGGTTCGCAGATTCTGAAGAAATCTGATGGTATTGTAATGTTGAATTCCTTTGATCAAATTTCATTCCCTTGTTTGGTTCATTCTTTTTCAGGTAAGAATCATTAAAATCCACCAAATTCCACAGATAAGGGATTTACACATTCCGTGACAGCAAGGAGGTATTTTGATGGAATGGATCTCTATATTTCTATAATCCCCAAAATACCCTTAACCCATATAAAAACTAATATGATAAACAAAATAGCCGACACATCCCTTCATCAGTCCATCGTCTCGATTTCTATGTGCTCTCTCTTTCTCCATCGTCTCAATCTATCTGCTTTCTCCTTCTCGGTTTTAGTTATAGATTTCTGCTTAATTTCCACCATGTAGTTCATATTCATAAAAAAAAGGTTTACAGATCGGGATAAAAACATTGCAAGTAAACAGGTAGTTCCTCTTCATCAAGAACAAATTGGTATAAAGAAACTTATGAAGCTTCAGATTTTATTGATCTATAATCAAAAGAAAATAGATCTATAATTTAAAATAAACCAGAGAAGGAGGCGAAAAAGGTTACAAAAACATAGTAGATGAGTGTCGAGGAGGGTAGGGGCTAAGAGGAGTAGCAATAGCGAGGTAGAGGGGGTATGATGGATGGGATGATGAGCCCACTATCGTTTGAGAGCGTGTTTCACAAAGGGTTTGGACGAACAAGCCATTGTCCTTTATACTATGTTACCACAAACGATATGGTTTATACTGGGATGAAGAAGCCACTTATTAGTTATAGAAGAATTCAAAAAAGGGTATTTTGGTCATTTACCAACATTTCATTCCAATCCAAAGTTAAATTATGTGAACCAAACAGACATATTCCAATTCATTTGACAAATTCCATTCCAATTTCTACCAACCAAACATGTCGTCAAACATGACAAAATCTCATTCCAATTTCTTCAAAGTCAAATATTTTGACATATTTCATTCCATCCAAAAATATTTTGCGAACTAAACGCCACCTTATAACACCCTAAAAATAGGGAAAATTTAAAACTTAAAATTTCGGCAATATGACGTCTATAATAGTTGGAAACCACCTAAAAAGGGAAATGTATAAGAGCGTTTACAATTCCTGTAAATGAAAAGTGGAATTAACAACAAACTAATCTAAACAATTATCCATCTAGATTATATCGGTTGTCAACCCAGATCTCCCAAAATATCTATCTTCATTTACGCTTTATCACCAAGGGTATCTATACCAAAAATGGCGTAGTGGCCCAATACTCTTCCCTCAAACCACACGTGACCCGCCGCTAAGGGAACCTGATATACATATCATTTAAGAAAACAAGTGTTAGGCTTAACGCCTAGTGAGGACAAACAGTTTAAACAAACAAGGTGAAATAGATGGAATATAGATTTAAAAGCTCTTCAAACATTTATAAAAGCAAAGTATGTCAAGTGACCACATAAGAACCTTATGGTCCAAAAAGGCATCTTGCGATGATGGGGGAGACCCGATTTCCAAGGACCATGGCGGAACAAGAAAGTAAGCCACTTCCGAGTTGTGAGCTCAATACTTGGACCCATGGCCACGAACAACGCTGGTTCATACTCAGATGTAGGGGAGGGCACTCGAGGATCCAAGTCATACTCATTCACTAGGATTACATTTACGGCTCATGGCTAGTAACCTGTCCCATATAATCGTACCCAATTGCCTCCGAGGACTTGATGTCTCAACTAGTTACATAGGGGAAAGAACATCCCAAAATAAGCCGACTCAATACCCATGGATCCACTAGTCCTAGTCAAAGGCTTGTCACCATTTCACTGGTGACCCAAACTATACTCACACATATAGTTTACATTTAGCATTCCCATAAAATGATTTGATTATTTTCTCAAGAATAACTTCACCATTTGATATAGCCTTTCCAAATACACATCATTAAAACCAATAACTAGCCATGTAACACCCGCAATTTTTTGCGTATGTATAATTCCAAGTCAGTGTAGAAATCGATCTTTCAAGAGAAAAATGAGAAATAGAATTCTGGATGAATCCTAGATTATATAGTATTGTTGTGTGGAGAATCCAAATCCAAATACAAATCCAACGGGACTTTCCAGAGCGAAAATGGAGCTAAAAAAATAAGTTTATGACCAAAACAGTTGTCAGGATCGAATTCTTAACAAGAATTAATTCTCAGAAACAATATCAAAGAAGTTTGCGGAATAACACTTTGATATTTTATGAAACAGTAAATCAACACAGAAAATATTAAGAACAAACTGTGAACTTGTATTGAATGCTTTGAAGTTACAAGATTACACACTCAACCTCAATATTGATGAACAGGCTCACCAATACGAATTCTACTTCTCTAGAATTAGGATCTATGCCTTGAGGTTGATTTCTCAAAAAAACTTATATCAAACTATTCTATATCTTCTATACATATATTAAAGAAAAAGATAATTACAAAAAATAAACAAATCTTCAGAATATCTTCCATGTATATCTCAAAGCTTCCAAGAATATCTTCATTCTTTCCAGCTGTCTTCCTTTCCATACGGATCATATAAGCAGCACTAACTATGCTCAGCAACATTAACTTCTTCTAGCAGCATTAACTACTAAGCAGTACTAACTACTAGCAGTACTAACTAGCTAAGCAGTACTAACTTTGTTCAAGCAGTACTAACAATGACTAGCAGTATTAATTCTACTAGCAGTAGTAATACTCAGCAGTATTATCCTTTAAGTCTTCTAGCAGTAGTAACACTGATCCAGCAGCATTAACCACACTTAAGCTTTTCTTCAGTTCCCAACAATCTCCCCCTAACTTGACTTTTAGGAAAAGAAGTCAAGTTCTTCAGAATTACTCTTCAAGATGCTTTCAACACCTCTGATTCAATTTCCCAAATTTGGATCTAGGCCCAAGCTTTGATTCACAGTTCTTCTCACCACAATCTTGGCCATCTCTGAATCCTTTGTACAAACCAGTGTAGCTTTAAGCATCCCTTCCAACTTCTCCTTGCTATGCTCATATATTTTGTCCACCAGGTAGTATTCATGATAACAATTGTCAATAGTAATCATGTATACTCCACAGTTTTCAAACAATATCCATTAATCAATCTTCTTGAAGATGAACTCATGCTGATGATCTTTAATCCTATAGTGTACTCTTTCTGGATCAAACATCATGCACAAGTATTCCAATGTCACTTTGAGAAGATTCTCTTCAGTACCTTTCAACACAGGTTCATAAAGTTTCATCCCCACTTTGTATAGTTCTTCCATATCAGCTCTGGAGCAACTTCTAATAACTCTCCCCCATGTTGAATAAGCTTCAAATGAACCATCAGCTCTCTTGATTCTGAAGAAGTTCTTTCCATTGTCTATTAGAATATCCCAGAAAATGATCTCTGGAGCTTGCATAGAGATTGGAACAGCTTTCAAAGGTTCCACTATGGTCATGTACGGATCCATATTCTCATCTGTTGGCTCACTAGACTGTTCTGGAAGTTGTACTGATTCTGCTATAGGTACCTCTGAATGCTCTGTTGTAGTACCAGCTGTTTCTTCTACTCTGGGCCTTTTAGACTGCCTTTTGGAAGCAATTGTCTTCACCCTTTTTCCAGCTTTAGCTTCAACACCAACACTCCCAGGTTCTTCCTTTTTCTCTTCTGCTTCTTCTTTGGAGGGTGTAGTTTCCTCAGGGAATGGTTGTTGGATGTTGAGATCATGTCTCTCTTTCATCCTTCTCTCAGCTTCCTCCCTTTGTGCTGAGTCCCCTTGAAGCTTAGCCATTTCCTTTTGATACAACTCTTCAACTTGAGCATAAGCCATATTGGTGAACATTTCCCCCTTAACACCAATTGCACCTTTCAGGAAATTTATCATTTTTCTTCTTTCCTGATTGGCCAAAAATGTTTTGGAGGGTTGTCTTTTCTGTTTCAGTTGTTGAGTTGGCATCTTTTTAACTGGAAGTTTCTTGGCCTGGGCTGCTGTCTGAGCTGCTTCTTTTAAGCTCTTTTGGTATTCTGCATTTAATTTCTTAGCCATAATCTTTGCAAGTTCTCTATCCTTTTCTGTTTGCAACTGTTCCTCCTTCTCCATTTGGTCTTGAAGCTGTTTAGCAAGTGCCTCATCCATTTCAATTTGGGACTTCTTCTTTGCAGGTATTTCAGCTTCACCCATCTTCTCCTTTCCTTTTCCTTTTGACTCTTTTTCCTTTTCTTTCTCCTTCTCTTGGCTTTCTCCTTCATTGATGACTACTCCCTTGGCCTTTTGAGTAGCCTTAGGAGTATCATTCTTGGCTTTGATCAAAGTTTCTGCTATCTCTATTTCTTCCACAGAGAGCCCTATTTCTGCTGCTACTTTTACTTCAGCAGCATTAACTGTTTCTTTTTCAATTTCTTCCTCTGTCTCCCCCTCAACTTCAACTCCCTTTCCAACTGTACTTTCTTTTTCTGATTCTGCCTCTTTCTCCCCCTTGTTGGAAGCATCTTTATACTTTGACCTCTTCTTTAAGACAAACTGCCTTCTCCTCTTCTTTTGCAATAACCTTGTCACCATTTTCTTTAATTTTGCAATCTGGACTTGTTGTGACATAATCACCAGCTTCATCTCCTCTATGTCTTTTCCTTGTTTTATAACATCTAGATTGATGTTTCCCATTGTATCCATCAATTCCTGGTAGTTATATCTGTCCTCACCTTCTCTAGAAGTGTTACCCTCTTTTGAAGGATCATTGGATCTTTTAGTAGTGGAAGTCTTCTGCCTAGCAGAAGCACTATCCACCCCCGTGGTTTCTTGGCACCAGGGACCTTCAAATGATTGCTCATTCAAGGTTGCCATGGGGGAGGTCTTATTGATGTTACCACTTTCCTCCTCTGTGCTAGCAGGAGTAGTGGCAGCCTCCTCACCCATATGCTCTTCCTCCTCCTCAGAGAGCACCTCCTTGGGGTTGGGAGACACCCCTTTGGTTTCCCTATGGATATTCTTTAAAGGAGAATTCTCCTTTAGAGGGCTTAAAGGATTGGGGGATGTTGGTACAAGAAGGGAAGGAGCCTTCTTTACCTGTTTCCTCTTGTAAGTTTGTGTGATGTGAGAGATTGGTTTTTCAAGAAGGGACTGGGGGATAGATTTTGAGTGGGAAGGTTGGGATTGGCTAGCAGTGGGTTAGTCTAATGGGGGCCTTGACCCTGCTGCCATGCCTTCATTTGTTTGGGACACCACCATCATTGTAGAGAACAATGGGGTGTCAACTCCTTCCGAGTCCCCAGCAGATCTTCTCATATTTGAGAAAACCTTGCCTTTTGGGGGTTTAGGTACATATACCCCAACAGGTTGTGGTATATCCGTCAATTCGTGATTAATAACTTCTTGAACAAACCTGGGGTACATGAAGAAACTCTTCTTGTTATCCAGATTTGAGACAAGATCATGAAAAATCATTTGAGAAAAATTGAATTTTCTAGCAGTGGATAAACACACCAATGCATAAGCAATTGGACTGCTAAATTGGCTCCAGCCAGTTGTTTTCTTTGAAATACAATGCATTAAGGTATGAGCAAAGAACCTCCATTGGGGTGAAAATTTTGCTTTGAAAAACTTAAAAATCCCCAGTTGGCCTTGATACCCCATTCTTGAAAGAGTTGAGAACAGTTCATCACTAGGAATAGAAGATATACCAGAGGCATCGTCTAGACGTAGACTGATGCGAATAACTTCTTCAGTAACGGTTAGGGGTTGGTCACACACCCTTGTCTTGATCATCTGCACACCATTCTCAGCAACAATGGTGGCATTAGCCCAGAACTGCCTTTGATGCTCGATATAGATTGTAGGAGCAACAGTTAAAGCATGAGCAATATGGCTTGTCTTGAGGAAATCAACAATCTGGTGAAATCCTGCAGCTTGCTTTGGCTTTTGTAGCATCGCGATCTCATTGTGCTCGTCGATGAATGCCATGGATGCCATTGAACAGGGATGTTCTTGCCTGAAAGACTTGGTTCTTGAGAGAAAAAGGTTTAGAGCGCAAGTGAACAGTATGCAAAGAGTCGTTATGAACGTTTGGGCGGACAAAGGGTATTTATAGTATTTGGGACATAAGCAGTATTAACCGCGAGCAGTATTAACTGCGAGCAGTATTAACTGCGAGCAGTATTAACCAACTAGCAGTATTAACCACTAGAAGTATTAACCACTAGCAGTATTAACCGACTAGCAGTATTAACCAACTAGCAGTATTAACCACTAGCAGTATTAACTGACTAGCAGTATTAACCAAACTTACTCTTTGAAGCTTAGGCTGAATTGAGTACTGCTATGTGTGCCCTGTAAAGGAGGATTAGTAACACCAAGAAGCTATAATATTCAGATATTTAACCACTTTTTGAGAGAAAGCTTATTCAGAGTTGATCATTCCCACACTTGTTACCAAGAAAGTGAATCTACCCACATCAAAAGCTTTGGTGAATAGATCAGCAAACTGGTTGTCAGTATGAACTTTCACAACTTGAACAAGTTTCTTTTCATTACAGTCTCTTATAAAGTGATACCTGATCTCAATGTGCTTTGTTTTAGAGTGCTTGACAGGATTATTTACAATGCTGATAGCACTGCTATTATCAATAAAGATGGGAGTGTGTAGAAAGGTTACCCCATAGTCCAACATTTGATTCTGAATCCATAAGACCTGAGCACAGCAACTTGCAGCTGCTATGTACTCTGCTTCTGTTGTAGATGTGGACACTGTGGTTTGTTTCTTGCACTGCCATGAAACTAGTCTAGCACCTAAAAACTGACATCCTCCAGAAGTAGATTTTCTGTCCAAGTTTGCTCCACCTAGATCACTGTCTGAGTATGCTATTAGGTCAAAGGGTGAGTCATGAGGATACCAAAGTCCCAATCTGGGTTGCCCTTTGAGATATCTGAATATCCTCTTAACATCTTGAAAGTGAGATTGCTTTGGCCTAACTTGGAATCTTGCACATACACAGACTGAAAACATTATATCTGGCCTAGATGTTGTGAGATACATGAGAGAGCCAATCATGGATCTATAATGATGCACATCCATATCCTCCCCCTCAAGATCTGCTGTTATCTGCTTGTGTGTCTCCATAGGTGTGCTGGAAGGTTTTGAATCTAAGAAACCAAA
This sequence comes from Arctium lappa, assembly GCA_023525745.1. Taxonomy (NCBI): domain Eukaryota; kingdom Viridiplantae; phylum Streptophyta; class Magnoliopsida; order Asterales; family Asteraceae; genus Arctium; species Arctium lappa. The sequence continues at coordinate 49,685,589 of CM042057.1, forward strand.
CTTGGTTAGAATGTCCTGCACATACTTGGATTGACAGATGAAGATGCCATCTGACTTCTGTTGAACTTGGAGTCCAAGAAAGAAAGTAAGTTCCCCCATGGAACTCATTTTAAACCTTTGATGCATTAGGTCCTCAAACTCCTTGCACATGCTGTCTCTTGTGGATCCAAAGATAATGTCATCAACATAGATTTGGACCAGCAAGATCTCCTTCTTCTTTCTCTTGATAAATAGAGTCTTATCAATTACTCCTCTTTCAAAGCCATTTTCCAAGAAATAGGATGACAGAGTGTCATACCATGCTCTTGGAGCTTGATGTAGTCCATACAGAGCTTTCTTCAATTTGTATACCCTGTCTGGATAGCTTGGGTTTTCAAACCCTGGTGGTTGACAGACATATACCTCTTCTTCAATTGAGCCATAGAGAAAAGCACTCTTTACATCCATTTGATAGACTTTGAAGTTCATGTAAGAAGCATAGGCTAGGAATAATCTGATTGCTTCTATCCTAGCCACAAGTGCAAAAACTTCTTCATAATCTATACCCTCTTCTTGAGTATACCCTTGAGCCACTAGTCTTGCTTTGTTCCTTATGACAATTCCTCTTTCATCTCTCTTGTTCCTGAAGATCCACTTTGTGCCAATTGCTCTGTGACCTTTAGGAAGGTCTACTAGATCCCATACATCTTGTAGCTTGAACTGTAACAGTTCTTCTTGCATTGCTTCTATCCAGCTAGATTCTTTCATAGCATCATGTGCCTTTTTAGGCTCAAGCTGGGATAGAAAGCAAGAAAGCACTGTATGCTGTTGATCTTGCATTTCTTGAAGCCTGCTTTGATGTCTAGTCATCATAGGAGAAGATATATCTCCTATTACCAGTTGTGGAGGATGATTCTTTTGTACTCTGGTGTTATGACTATGTTCTTCATTAAGTCCAGCCTCTAGATTAGAGTCATTCACCTCAACTGAAGTGTTGTCAGCAGCCACTTCTGATTCTTTATTTTCTGGAGTCTCCTCATCTCTACCTTCTTCTTCACTCTGACTTGGTCCAGTAGATGGTTCCTTTTCACAGTCTTCAAAGGAATTCACTGTGGGTATGGGAAAGATCATAGATTTAGATATACTGTCTTGAACCTGTGTAGTCCCTGATCCTTCACATCCTGAACCTGCATAATCATCACTTTTGAAACCAAAAGAGTTAGTTAGTGAATCAATGTCAAATAGCCACTGAGGACCAGACCCAATAGGATTTGGTGTCTTCTCATTGCATTTGACATTGTCACTTTCCTCAATTATTCTAGAAGATGAGTTAAAAACTCTGTAGGCCTTACTCTGAGATGAATACCCAACAAGAAATCCATCATCTGCCTTGCTATCAAACTTACCTAAGTGAGTTTTGGTATTGAGAATTGTACAAGGACACCCAAAAGGTTTGAAAAAGCCAATAAACGGTTTTCTTTTATTTAAAAGCTCATAGGGAGTCTTGTTCTTTAGCTTGACCACTAGAACTCTGTTTTGGACATAACATGCAGTATTAACTGCTTCAGCCCAGAAAGTAATTGGCAGTTTTGAATCAGCCAACAGAGATCTAGCAGCCTCTATTAGTGTCCTATTTCTCCTTTCAGCAACACCATTCTGTTGAGGAGTCCTAGGAGCACTATATTGTCTCTCAATGCCTTTTTCTTCACAGAAGGTGTTTAGATCCAGATTTTTGAATTCAGTTCCCTTATCTGATCTTATGACTTTTACTTTTTGATTAGTTTGGTTTTCAATTCTTAGGATAAAGGATTTGATCAGTCCACTTGTCTCATCCTTAGTCCTTAGAAAATATACCCAAGTAAATCTTGAGTAATCATCAACAATAACCAAGCAGTAAGATTTCTTGCCAATACTCATAACATTTGTAGGACCAAACAGATCCATATGCAGTAACTGGAGACAAGAAGAAATTGAGTTTATCTCTTTGGTCTTATGAGAAGTTTTGTGTTGTTTGCCTTTGAGGCAAGCAACACAATGATCATCACGTGAAAAGACTTTAGATGGTAAACCTCTTACAAGGTTGTTTTTAACAAGTTTATTCATAGTCTTAAAATTCATGTGACACATCCTTCTGTGCCATAGAGAGGATTCATCTACAGAAGCTTTTGAAACAAGACAATTCAGAGATGAATCACTTTCAACATTGTCCATATCTAAACAGTAAACATTGTCCTTTCTTGGAGTTCTAAGTAGTATCATGCTTTTATCAACTACCTTGAACCCTGGAGCAAGGATCATACACTCAGTATTTGTGAATAATATACTATGTTGTTTGTCACATACCTGTGATACACTTAACAGGTTGTACTTCAATTGATCAACATAGTAGACATCTTCAAATGTCATCTTACCTTTGGTGACATTACCTTTTCCACTTATCTTACCACCAGTAAGATTATCTCCAAATGCAACATGTCCTCCATTGATATGCTTGAAATCCTGAAGGAATGACATGTTTCCTGTCATGTGCCTAGAGCAACCACTATCAACATGCCATATGCTCCTTCCCTTGAGCTGTTGGTTGCCCTGCACATAAGATAGATCAGTTAGTTTGAATTAGGAACCCAAGCCAAAGTGGTCTTGGGTACCCCTTTCTCATCAAAATACTTGCATTCTTTCTTGACAAGATTTTTGAATTTTAACTCCTCATTCTTGGAGTACTTAGTCACAATAATAGGCTTGGACACATTTGTGCTGGAAACAGTATTGGTTTTAGAGGTACTAACTGCCTTAGCAGCACTTGCATGCTTAGCAGTACTAACCTTGTTAGCAGTAGTAACTGTGTTAGCAGCAGTAACTGTGTTGGCAGTATTAACCTTTGAAGAGGTACTAACTGTATTAGCAGCATTAATATTTTCAGCAGTACTAACACAGGTAGCAGCAGTAATACTTCCAGCAGCACTAACCCTGTCAGCAGCACTAACAGTTTTAGTGCTTTTGGGCACCCACATTTTAATACTTTCTTTTAAAATCTTTTTCTTCATGGGGCCTTTCTTTTCACCATGTTTCTTTCCATCCTTCCTATAATCAACAGGTTTTTGCACAAATCTTTGAAAGGTCATCTGTTGATTAATAGGATTGAAGAAGCAATATTTAGCCAGATGATTTAACTTGCCACATATGAAGCAAGGTTTTGGTCTATTGATTTTACTCAGATCAACTCCTTGCTTTTGAGCCCATTGATTATTCCAGTTTCTTTGATTTCCTCTTTTTAATCCTGAATTTAGGCTCTTGACTTTACTGCAATCACACTGTTTACAAGATCCAGGATTCACAACTGTGGTTTGTTTGTAATGAACCTTGTTATCTTTTCCTTTGGTCTTCTCTATTTCCTTGGATTTGACCCAGATTTTCCCACATCCCTCATTGGTGATTATATTGTTTTCTACTGGGATTTCTTTACTCATATCATTATCTCTCTTCTTACTGCTTCTTTCTCAGTTAAATCCTTAATTACTACTTCATCCAAAGGGTCTATCTTAAAGGCTTTTTCAGATAAGTCATTTTTCTCCTTGGTTTCTAACAAGTCTGAAGTAGGAGAGATATAATTGTTGTTATAAGGAGGAGGTGTACTGTTGTATCCAATGTCAGGCTTCATCTTATCATGAATCTGAGCCTTTAGAAGAGAATCCATTGCTTTTGAAGCATATGAAAACTTCTCTATGTCAAGTTTAACTTTAGACAGTTCCTCCTTTAACTTATCACTCTCTTCTAAGGATTTAGACAGTTTCGTCTCTAACTCATTCTTTTCCCACTTCCAATAGTTGGTGTCATAAGAGTGTTGAAGTTCATTAGCTTGAAAGCCTTTGATTTGTTCTTCAAATCTCTCTACTATTAACACATAATCTCTTCTATCCTTTTCTAATCTTTTGAGGTCATCACACATACTTTGATTGTGATCCCTGTATCTTTTGACAGTGTCAATGCAAGTTTTAGTGCAAAGATTAGAAATTACCTCAGAGGGGAGATCTGACACTTCTGCCATAAGAGCTTGATTCTGAATGGCTTCCTCAGCTTGATCACTCCAGTCAAATCCCATTCCTTGTTGAGAAACAAGGGCTTGAGCCGGATTCTTGTTCTGAGTGTAGCCTCCATTCTGAGTTTGTTGGTGGTTGTTGTTTGGAACAGTACTCCTGCATTCTCTAGCAAAGTGTCCTTTCATGTGACACTTATAACATTCCACCTTAGTTTTGTCAAAACCAGCTCCATCTTCTCTTCTTTGAGAGAAGTTATTCCTTCCTGTTCTTTTAATGAACTTCTTCACCCTCATGGATAACATGGCCATCTGCCATTTAATATCCATCTCCTCCAGGTCATCAGGGTGAAGTTGATCCAGATCATCATTAATCAATGAATTGTTACTATGACTGGACAAGAAGGCTTCAAAGATTGTTTCATTTCCTTTTTCTGAACTTGCTCCACTAGCAGTACTAACTGCTTCAGGGATGGCAGTAGTATCAGTAGTTGCTGAAAGAAGTGCAGAATTGTGGACATAACCAGTAGGCTTCTTCTTGATCTCTACCTCAGTTTCAAAAACTCTTAGATCATTGTATAGATCATCAAGTTCTTTCTCTTCCAGATTGTCACTCTGCCTATAAGAGACAGTGTACATAGTCCACTCATCCCCAAGAGATCTGAGGAACTTTCTGTTGATGTCATCTTGATCCATCTTCACTCCTACAGTAGCCAGTTCACCAATGAGCTTGTTGAACCTATCAAAAGTTTGAGTCATAGACTCATTCTTTATGGATGTAAAGTTCTCATATTGCTGCTTTAGAACATCTCTTTGATTTCTTTTGATGCTCTTAGTTCCAGCAAATCTTTTCTCTAGAGCATTCCAGAGAATTTGAGCATCAGTGCAGTTGTAAAATTGATGCTGATATTCATTGGGGATTGCCAAGAGCAAAGTGCTCAAGGCCTTCATCTCTGTCTGTCTGATCTTCCTTTCACCATCTGTCTTTGGTAGAGGTCTTTTCCCGTCTGGTCCTATCCTTCCAGCTTCAGAAGGACCATTCTCAATGATATCCCACATTGAGTAGTCAGTGAGGAGAATATATTGTCTGATTCTGATCTTCCACATGTCAAACTCACTGGGTTTGAGCATTGGAACCTTGGAGACCAAAGTACTGCTTGATTCTGTAAGATTTTCCATGATAGATAGATGTTTCTGAGATAGTTTAGCTTTGATACCACTTGTCAGGATCGAATTCTTAACAATAATTAATTCTCAGAAACAATATCAAAGAAGTTTGCGGAATAACACTTTGATATTTTATGAAACAGTAAATCAACACAGAAAATATTAAGAACAAACTGTGAACTTGTATTGAATGCTTTGAAGTTACAAGATTACACACTCAACCTCAATATTGATGAACAGGCTCACCAATACGAATTCTACTTCTCTAGAATTAGGATCTATGCCTTGAGGTTGATTTCTCAAAAAAAACTTATATCAAACTATTCTATATCTTCTATACATATATTAAAGAAAAAGATAATTACAAAAAATAAACAAATCTTCAGAATATCTTCCATGTATATCTCAAAGCTTCCAAGAATATCTTCATTCTTTCCAGCTGTCTTCCTTTCCATACGGATCATATAAGCAACACTAACTATGCTCAGCAACATTAACTTCTTCTAGCAGTATTAACTACTAAGCAGCACTAACTACTAGCAGTACTAACTAGCTAAGCAGTACTAACTTTGTTCAAGCAGTACTAACAATGACTAGCAGTATTAATTCTACTAGCAGTAGTAATACTCAGCAGTATTATCCTTTAAGTCTTCTAGCAGTAGTAACACTGATCCAGCAGCATTAACCACACTTAAGCTTTTCTTCAGTTCCCAACAACAGTGATCTGGAGGTTAACCGGGCGACCAGTGTCAAGTGGACGTCCGCATGGTGCAAGTGGACGTCCACATTAAATGGACTTCCGCATGATTCCGTGGAAGCAACAAACGTTTAAGGGGTTTTCAGGAAGGCTCGAAGTGGACGTCTGCATAGTGCAAGTGGACGTCCGCATAGTGCAAGTGGACATCCGCATTAAGTTTGACGAAAATTTTGCTTTTCTTTCAAACTTTCCCTCTTCTCTCCCCCACTTTACCAAATCGAACCCCACTCATTTTCTCTCCATTTTTGGGCTATTTTCTCTCCAACTAAGGTGTTACCAAGCTTTAAAGTGATCTCAATCAAGTCTTGGTCAAGTCCCAAGAGTTTCCAATATCTCTGGTTTCAAACTATAAATTCCAAGGTGAGTCATCCTCATCTTTTCTTGAATTCCTTAACTTAATGGAAGTATTATACTTATTTAATATCATCTATATGTCCTTATCTTGTTCTATGGTGATACATTATCAAACCTATGTTTAAAGTGATTTTAGGGTTTTGTTCTTGATGGTAAAAAGAGGCAAAGGTAAGTGCCTATAAGGGAGTATTATGCATTTTACATGTATATATGATAACATTCCCCTTCTATGTTTATGGATTTAGAAATCTTGGTCAAGTGTAAATCTTGGAAATTGTTGTTGGTTAATAGAGTAGGTTTGGAAGTTACTTGTTAGGTCGTTGGTTATTTGAACCAAATACTCATGAATGTGTAGTAGAGGAATAATGTTCTTTATGACCTTGTTGTTAACAATATGACCCTCATGTATGGAGACCTATCAATGTGTGTACTTGAACAACCAACTCTCTAACTCAAGGGAAGATGGAAGACTAAAGACCCGGTTTGGGTTGATGTCCAACTAGGCTAAAGACCCGGTTTGGGTTGATGTCCATTTAGACTAAAGACTCGGTTTGAGTTGAAGATAAATTGTAGACTAAAGATCCGGTTTGGGTTGAAGTCCACCAAGACTAAAGACCTGGTTTGGGTTGATGTTCAATGGGGTTAAATGTTGAATATAATTGATGACTTGTAATGAAATAGGTCCCTCCATGGACTCACACGTTCTCGTGAGGTATCGATGTTGGAAGTCACGAAGTTACATGTTTATATTCAAGACTTTATTTCCTATTATTTGAATTGATGATCTCACTAGGCGATAGCCTAACACTTGTCTTGAATTTATCGTGTAAATAGGTTCTCTTAGCGGCGGGGTTCGCAAATGTTGAGAGTTGAGCGTGTCGACCGTTAGCGGCATCTTTTGGAGATAATGTTGTTTGGGGACTTTTGGCATACAAATTTGAATAGAAGTCTTTTTGAGAAATTGGATGACAATTGTATTAATCTAGACTTAGGTGGTTTAGATTAGTGTATTGTCTTTATTAATTTCCAATTATAGAGTTGTAAACGCTATTTAATTTTCCCCATTTTGGTATTGGTATTTATTGAAATGTCAAATTTACGACATTTCCCAGGTTTAAATTTACCTCTATTTTTAGGGTGTTACAAGCCATAAGTCCCATTTTTCCCAAAATACTTTCACCAAGCAAAACTCATCATGTAACGAAACCATGAGCATGGTTAAAATACATTTAATCCCGTATTTAATCACCAATATGCAAAACAAAACATATTTTGTAGTTCAAAACTTATGAAACTTCCTCATATCACAAAATAGTAAGAAACCCAAAAAATCTCCAAAACCCCAAATTAGGTCAAATCTCTTCCACAAGTAAAATGTAAGTAGGGAAATGATTAGGAGTTTAAAATATAGTTTTGACATGTATAAGGTTTCTAAAAGATAGAAATGAACTCACAATATAGAGTTTTTGTCGGTCCAACAATACTTTATAAGTTTATAGAAACAACAACACAATATGATTACCAACCTGTTTGATATATAAAATAACGATTACAAGGTTGATCGATTAAGCTTTGCTTTGTGTTCTCTATGTTTTCTCTCTTTTACACCTTGATGTGTGTGTTTGTATGTGTGATCTCTATCTGATTGATGTTCTAAGAGAGATACTAGAGAGACACCTAAAATCTAGCAAGTGTGTTGAACACACTATCAAGATTAATATCTATCAAAGCTTAATCGATCAACCTTGTAATCGTTATTTTATATATCAAACAGGTTGGTAATCATATTGTGTTGTTGTTTCTATAAACTTATAAAGTATTGTTGGACCGACAATTGGTATCAGAGCGAGGTCGCGGGTTCGAGTCTCCCAGTGTGCAAATGCTGGGGGGGGGATTGTTGAGAAGAAATCCCAACATTTGCTGGGAATGCCGCAAGCATCCAGCGCCCTCATCCTTCGACTCGGGAGTACGTAACTGGCCGGGACTAACAGCCCGACCCGCTGGCTCCACGAAAGTGGTGCAGCCCCTCATGTCCGCCTGTCGCTTAGTACGGGGCTTTGCGCTACCATGGTTTAAGGAAATAAAGTTGCGCCTTCACCACAAGCAATTGCTTTTGGTGTAGTGGTAAGCGCTTGATCCTAACAAGTTAAGCGTGCTTGGGCGAGAGCAATCATAGGATGGGTGACCTCCTGGAAGCTCAAGCCTTGGGACCTAACAGTTTTATATAAACTCCAAACCCTAGAAGTAGAAGGTTGGGTACTTGCACTTGGAGATGAAGAATCCTCACAATAAATGTTTATGATCACCTAAACAACAACCATTAATGCATCAAAAATTGGTAGCTAGGAGAAATAAATGAGAAAGGGATGATTATGGAGAAGACCTACCAAAAATCTGGAGAGAAATCGCCCCCAAAGCTGCCTAAATCAGATAAAATGAGCTAAAACCCACAGCTGTCCTATTTATACTCCCAGCCCCTTTCGGCGACTATGCCATGCGATAGTGACAAGTGTCACAGTCGCTGGCAATGTTGCACGGTTACCATGGCTCTTGGTACCATGACCGCGACTATGCCATGCGATAGTGACACTTGTCACAGTCGCTGGCAATGTCGCCAGGTTGGTACCGTGAGCCTTCCTCCACCCGCGGTTGTGCTCCACGACCTTGACACTCTGTAATGGTCACAGGCACAGTCACATGACTTGCACCGAGGCTCGATTTTCGATTGCAACGATGTTTAACCTCTCGAAATTCTTTCGGTTACGACATAGAGGGTAATGATCCTCCCCGACACAAGAAAGAAAAGCAAAAGTTTGAGAGTTACTTACCGAAATTTTCAGGTGTTAGACACCTAAGTATTGGAAATTTCACATCCCAGGTACCAAAATAAAGGTTATAAAAATATGTTATCTAAAATAGGAATGAAAACAAAATACGTTACATTTTATGCAATTTGACGTACTTAGGTAAACAAAAATTACATCGTAATATTATTTTTATGCAATTTGGCCTACGTTAACTCTGTTTATTAGATTGAATTGTTGGTTGGTAATGTATTTAATATATTTGCTTGTTGTTCAAAAAAAAAATTAATAAAATATCTTTTAAAATATAGTTTGTACTAATATTTTTACTTCTTAATGGTTTCATTAATAGACAATTTTTGAATCGCTAAGAGTTGAATCTTGTTTGGGAAAAAAAATGTATGTCTCTTAATGGTTTCAAAACCCTCTGAATGATTTTGTATTCTGACCCTCCTTCTTTAACTATTCAACGTCTTAATTTCATCCTGAACAATTATCAAACAACCATATTTCATTTTACACGATATCATAAGAGCCTCTTAATCATTCTGACCACTTAATCATTCTGCACCAAACCATTCAACAACAACAAACAACCCCTTCTCGTACAATGTCCGGTTAGTCGGTTACCGTTTTAGGCACTAAAAATGAAATATCAAGAAGTATAGGGACATACTTGTAGAGTTTTAAAAAAGGAGGACAGAAAGTAAACAAAATTGAAACCCACTTCAGTAACCATATTTGGAGAAGATGGAAGAACTGGGAAGAAGACACAGCAAGGATTCATAAATTGAGCTACCAAAGTTGAAATCACAAGAAAGCCATGGTTGCTTTCGTAAGGTGGTAGATTCAAGATCCAAGATCAAGGTTACACTCTCCCTATTCTGTTGTTCTCTTTGCAGATTTTGATTCTGGGTGTTCAATTTCCCAAATATGTTTCATTGAGTTGTCAAAACTAGGGTTCGTATTTTGTTCAAACAATGCCGATTTCTTGTTGATGAATCGATTATGTGCCGTTGTGCGATTTTCATGAAGTTTTAAATCTGAAAATGGCACCAATGAGAGGGGTTTTCCCTCTCTTACTCGTTGTATCTCTCTCAGCTCTCTTGATTTTCTCTCTCCACCGTTATTCCTCTCTTCCTCTGCCTTTGTCTCCTCCCATGACTCAATTCCCACTCACGAACAAAATCCAAAACCCTAATTTTTCACTCACCATCAAAGTCCTGACTTACGATCGCCTCCCTTCACTCCACCGCTGCCTACGATCCCTAGCTGCTGCTCATTACGACAACGATAAGGTCAATATACATATATTCATTGATCACTTCAAGGTTTTGGATCAAAAGGACGGGTATTTGGATCAGAAACTGAATGAATCTCGTCTGATTCTGGATTTTGTTGATGGATTTGAGTGGAGGTTTGGGGAGAAGATGGTGCATTACCGGACTGGGAACGTTGGGCTGCAGGCGCAGTGGTTGGAAGCATGGTGGCCTGCTTCCAATGATGAGTTTGCATTTGTGGTTGAAGATGATATTGAATTGTCTCCCTTGTATTACAGATTTCTTAGGGGTTTGATTGTTAATTATTACTATAATGCTTCCAATTACAGTCCTTGGATATATGGAGCCTCTTTACAACGACCAAGGTTCGTGCCAGGTACCATCTTCTTCCTAAATGTTTGGTATATAATGTGAATCTTGTAGAATCTGATTGTCTGTAACAATTCTGGAATCCATTTAACTTAAGCAAACATATTAGATAGATTTAGAGTTCATCTAGTTTGTTAACCAAGTCTATTGATGCCTCTATTCTTTTTCACAATGCCAGAAACTACACTGACATTGAGATTGTTCAACCAACTAAGTGAAGAAATTTTGGGTTCTTCCCACTTTCAACCTTGGTGCATCTCAACTGCTAATACTTGCATAATATGTAATGTACTTGAACAATACATAGAGAGAATTGAATGCTATTGCCCAAATATGTTGTGTTTGGATTTTGAGCGTAAGTAGACTGATTTTCAACTTCAAATTGGTAATACTTTCTTAAAACATCAAAATCATGATTACCATTTACTTTTTTTTGTTTGTTTTCTTAAAACAAAAATGTTTGTGGTGTTTTCTCTCCAGAGAAAAAAAACCTTGACATGAAACAATGAAAACATTGTCGAACAACTGAACACGGAGTGAATTTACTGTTGATGAACAAAATTGTAACTTGTTGTGGATTATTAGTACAAAACATTCTTTAGCAGTCGTTGCTAAATCTTAAGCCCTAACCATTTGTTTCTATGTTAATTTGGTTCAATGCTCTATTTACGTCCTTTTCTATGAGTTTGTGAACTCTTTCCATTGCTGTGGCTTATAAGTTTAATCAGCTTGTGATGTCAGGTAAGCATGGGAACAAAATCCACTTAAACGAAGGAACACAAGTTTTTTTGTATCAGCTCATTGGTACCTGGGGTCAGCTTCTGTTTCCCAAACCCTGGAAAGAGTTTCGTTTATGGTATGACACACACAAGACCAAGGACGTGAAGCCGATTCTTGATGGCATGGTAATGTAGTTTCAAATTTTGACTCATTTTTTAATGGAAGCTCTCTACCCTTTGGGGTAGAGGTCAGATCCCACGTCTCCTAGACCTTGCTTTCGAGCAGGATATACCGGTTTTGTTTGGTTTTCTCTATCCTGTGGGGGTAGAGGTTAGGTCTACGTACATTCCACCTCTTCCAGACCTTACTTTCGAGCGGGATATACCGGTTTGGTTTGGTTTGGTTTTTCCATGATGAAAGCTGATGTTTCATCATCTCATTGGGTGTCATTTCAATGAATCCATGCGTAGGTGACAACTGGGTGGTACAAAAAGATGGGGGACAAAATATGGACTCCTTGGTTTATCAAATTCATTCATGCTCGAGGCTATTTCAACATATACACGAATTTCTTACACGAAACCGCACTCAGTGTCTCGCATCGAGACGCTGGCGTTAACTACGGGAAAACAGCAGGGCCTGATTCGAATCTGATGCAGGAGAGTTCTCATGAAAGCAACTTTCTCAAATTGGAGCCTTTGAAAAATCTCAAGTGGTATGATTTCTGTTTCAGAGAAGTAGTTCCTAATAGAATGGTGACGAGTGTCCATGAACTCGAGGTCGTTCTGAAATCGGCTCGAAAGATGAATTCTCTTGTTCTTGTGAGCATATATCGAACATCAGAGATGTTCACTCGAAACTTGTTGTGTCACTTTGAGCGGCTCAATATTAGCAACTACATATTAATTGGTCCGGAGTCGAATTTCTTGCTCGATCTTTCGAGACGAGGTCATCCGGTGATCGACGTGGATAGATTTGTGGACGGCATCAAGGAATATAGATCTATCAAGTATGGAAAGGAGATTTTCGTGAAGGCTTATGTGATCAAGAAAGCATTGGAAATGAATTGCGACGTGTGGTTGTTGGATCACAATGCGCTTCCCGTCAAAGCAGATTTGTTTCTTGACTCTTTTGTAGTTGACTCGAGTGTTGACTTTTATATTGGGAAGAGACTAGGGCTTTTCTTTGCCAGGGGTTGGTCATCCGGAGTTTGGACTGATCGTTTTGTGAACGAGATTGCGCGAATGGCGGACACTGAGACGAGTAAAGATGAGAGTGATTTTGTGTTTTTGGCGGCGAAGATCTTGGAGAAGAAGGGCGTTAAGTTACCGAGGTTTGATGAAGGTGGATTTAGTGTTGAGATCGATGCAGATAATAGAAAGTCGTTAAAGAATGAGACCAGAGTTGCATTTTGGTCTTCTGATTTGGTTTCAGATTTGATTCGGGAAAGACTTGTAAGTCTAGGTTTGTGGATTATAGATGACGAATCCAATTGTAGATCTGTTATTTGTCACCAGTCGTAGCGTTTTCTTTTATTGTCAAACGAGTCATTTGTAAAATCCGAAATGGATCCAAATTTACGAGCATCATCTGTAACAATGTATGCGTTAACGAAAATGTTAAAAGTGTTGAATTTACTTATCTATGGCTGATTGACCGCTTTGGATATGCTTCGACCAATGAATTTTAGTAAAGATTCCGATATAAACGAGAAAAACCTCATTATATTCCACCTGAAGGTGAGATCATGGTGTATATATATAGGAAAGTTCAAATGAAAACTCAATTTTATTGTGCACGTGAGGACAAATCTTAGTCACTCCATCTCTATTAATCCAACAACTCATATTAAATAGAGTTTTAATTTTAAGATACTTAGTGGTAAAAATGGAAGATAATTTAAACTCATGTCTACCATATTTGACTTTTTATTTTCTTTTTTAATTAAAAACTTTTACCCAATTAAAGTTTAAAATAAATTATTTTAAAAACTTCTAATATTTTAATCAAACAAATTACATCAAAAAAAAAAACGAGAATTTCGTGTTATTCGATATGACATCCATCTCGATATAGTTTTTTTTTTGTTTTAACCGTTTTTTACGTGAAATGTTATATATGTGTTAATATTCATTATGAATATTTATGTACGTTCAAGTCTTTACAACACCTCGACACCGTAAGTATGTAACTCGACATCACCTTCTTCAACACTTTCTTCAACGTCGTAAGACATCACGTTTCTTCAGCACCGTAACCCAACACCCATCAAGACGAATCGAGAACCTATCGAGTAATTCTGTTGTGAACCGGGGAACAAAAGATAGCGCGTTACGTCTCCACATCTTCACGGGTCAATTCAGGGCCGGTCCAATGGTTTTGGATGCCCTGGGCGGAGAACAAAAAATATGCCCTCCAATGAACTAAGAATACAAATTTTTTAAGGGGTTTGAAACCTAGTCAAACTAGGCGTTGCAATTACAACAAAGTTTCTAATTTACAAAACAATAACTTGAACATATTCATGTTAGTTAAGAAATTGGCGAATACTAAGTTTGACACTCATATTTATCAAACAAGAAAACCTAGTGTGAAAGTGAAATAGATGGAGTACCCCTACAAAATGACTAAAGGAGGAAAAGATAGTATATTACATACTTTTTCTTATCAATATTAGGAACATCACTTCTTTATGCCTTATCTACGATCACCTTGAAATGACCAAAGCAAAGGTTAATTGAAACTTATACCACCAAGTTTACTTGAAAACTATATCATACACATGCACTTTATTTCAAAGAACAACTTGAAGAGAATCGTAACAACAAGATGCAATGAAAGAAGAAATGAATCTCAATTTTAGGTTCCACAAGACACAAGCTATAAGTACAGTTTCACCTTAAAACTCAAAATATATCTTTAAAGCTCGAGTGCAAGATCCCATTTGAAAGACATATGATGCTCAAGATATAGCTCAATAGCTCAACAGTAAACCCACAACCATAACCGCCATAACTTCAAGAAATAGCCCAAGAACATTTAACTTGGAGCAAATTACTGAGTAAAAAAAACACACTTGTTTAAACCCTTACAACATGTCAAATGCATCAAATTGTTGAATCTCGTGCTAAATGCAATAAGTAGTCATTAATTTTCTAGAGAAAGATCAATACTCACCGGAATTCTATTAGGGTGTTTTTCTCTAATTCAATGATGATGGTCAGTTTGGTCACTGGTGGTCTGGCCGTCTGCCACTCTGCCGTCTGGTGATGGTGGTCGTTTGACAGCCAGCAATCGTCGAAGAAGGCGATTGTCGATTGAAGAAGCGATTCAAGCGATTGAGCGGATAAGGATTATTGGAATTGGATTAAGGAAGAACCTAACTTCTGTAATCGACTAATGGGTAAAAAGAACTTGGGTTGTAACTTGTAATCGACTAAAATCTTTTGAGTAATCGAGGAGGAGGCTGTGCTGCAGATTAATTAAAAAAAAACCTAACCTACTAAAGGGTAAAAGGACCTTGGGTTGTGATGCCTTGCTGGGTTGTGATGCCCTGGACGAAGGCCCATGCCGCCCAGCCCTTGGGCTGGCCCTACGGGTCATTCATCTGTTATTCATCATGAATAATGTATCATTCAGGATGAATAATACAACATTCAGGGTGAATAATTCACGATTCATGAATTCGTGTAATATTCATCATGAATGTTGTGTAATTCATCCCGAATACCGTATTATTCATCATGAATAATGAATGAACGTTCACATTTGTTATTCATACTGAATGTGGGACATCCGGGGATGCGCATACATATTCATATTGAATTAAACCAAATTTCAGTTGTGAATTGGGAAACAAAAGAGAGTGCACTATGTGTCTACACCTTCACGGGTCATTCATATATTATTCATCATGAATAATGTATCATTCAGGATGAATAATACAAGATTCAGGGTGAATAATACACGATTCATGATAAATAATACATGAATCATGATTCGTGTATTATTCATCCTGAATGTTGTATTATTCATCCTGAATACTGTATTATTCATCATGAATAGTGAGTGAATGTTCACCTTTGTTATTCATACTGAATGTGGACACCTGAGGACGTGCATGCATATTCATAATGAATATAACACATATGTAGAATTTCACGTAGAAATCTGTTAAAAAAACTATATCGAGAAAGGCATTTGAAAGGTATGCGGAGGAAGATGACAAATTTGTGAGTTATTTTGAGGAGAAAGAAAACGACAAGAAGATGATTGGACCACCTAGTTCTAGTGATTGGGAGTGTGCTTCTATTTTTGTCAAGTTTTTGTCCACTTTTTACGAAGTCACTTTGAAGTTTAGTGGCACATTGCACGTAACTTCCAACAATTTCTTTCATGAGCTTTGTGAGATTGATTCTCAATTGAGTTACTTGGCTCGTAACAATGGTTCATTGTTATACAAAATGGCTACCAAGATGAAGAGTAAATATGACAAATATTGGGGTGATCCGGATTACATCAATCCCATGTTGTTTTTGGTGGTTGTGCTTGATCCAAGGTATAAGTTGAAGTATCTGAAGTTTTGCTTTGAGTCCTTATATGATACTCAAACTGTTGCTAAGCTTGTTGTCAAGGTGGAACAAATCCTTCATCGAATGTATAATCATTATTCAAAAGGTGGTAAAGATGGTGATGAGGTTAGTTACTTAAATTTATGCATGATTGTTTTTTAGAACTTTATTATGCTTGTTAATATATAATCATGTGTTTAGTTTATGTTTGTATTTCCTTTTTTGCTATGTGTATAGGTCACAAAAGAAGATTCACCACCAAGGAATGATTCTAAAGAATCTTATCGAAGAAAATTATTGGAATCATTTTTGCAACAACAACAAATGGACGTGCCGGAGAACATGAACGACGTTGATAGATATTTGGTTGATGAATCTATCAATCCAAAGACTCCATCATTTGAGGTGTTACTTTGGTGGAAAGATAATGCTAATAGATATAGCATTTTGTCTATGATAGCTAGAGATGTTCTTGCTATACCTATTTCTACCGTAGCATATGAATCCACCTTTAGTACTAGCGGCCGTATTTTAGACTCGTTTAGAAGCTCTTTGAGTCCAAGAATGGTGGGGACCCTTGTGTGCACACAAAGTTGGTTGAAAGGGAATAATGAAGGCATTCAAATAAGTGAATATTTGGATGAAATTGCATCTTATGACTTTCTTGAAAAAGGTAACTTTATTAATGTTTCTTTTTTCATGCTTATATTGGGGTATTTTATAAATTGTTTAATTTTTAGACTTGTTTATAAATTGTTTAATTTTTGTTTTCGAATTGTAGACAAACTCAAGGAGAATGCAACATTGGGGTCGGAGAGGTCCAAGACGGTCGTGCTTGATTGAGGATTTGAATCGTTGCTATCATTTAGACTTTTGAAGTTTAACTTTAAGACTTGTGGATTTTAATATGTATTTGAATGATTGTAATAACTAATAACTTTGTTGAGAATACTTTTAGAATTATTTATCGTATTTTAATCGGCAAATTTGTGTATTTTACCAACCCGCCAACCCAACCCAACCTAACCCGCCATAACCCGCAAGGGTTTGGTTGGGTTATAATTTTGAATGGGTTTGGTTGAGTTGAGATTTTCCAAACCGCCATAATTGGGTTGGGTTGTAAAAATGTCCCAACCCGCGTACACCCCTAATCGAGATGGATGTCATCTCGAAGAGCACAAAATTCTCGTTTTTTTGTGTAATTTGTTTGATTAAAATATTAGTAATTTTTAAGATATTTTATTTTAAAGTTAAAGGGGGTAAAAAAATTTAATTAAAAAATAAAATAAAAAGTCAAACAAGGTAGGCGCTGATTCAAATTTCCAATTTTGTCCTTAATCACTTCTCAATTAACCTTATTATATATTAACCATTGATTAATTTTCTAAGTTTTGATCAATGCTTAAGATTTGTCCTCATATGCACAATGAAAAATGAGTTTTCATTTCAACCCACCCTTATATATATATATATATATATATATATATATATATATATATATATATATATATATATATATATATATATATGTATTAATGTTCCCTTACACAACATTCGTAACCGAAGATTCTTGAGCGATTGTTTCATTAAAAGTGTGTAACTGATTTGAAATTGGGTTCATCAATGTTCATATCTAAAGTGTTTCATCAATTCATGTTTTTTGCCTCTGTTTTATGATTGTTTCATTAGTATTCATCTATTAGAAAATGTGTTCATCGATGTTCAACTATGTGAAGGTGTGTAACTTATGTGAATGTGTGTGTTCATCAATGTTTATAACGAAGTAACAAAGTGAGTAACAGTTCTAAAACAACAAAAAGAACTATATGGATATGATTGAACATATCCTTGCTAAATTAACATGTGCAACAACTGAATGCCCTTTATGGTTCATAATACAGTAAGTTTTACACCTACATCCAGCTGCAAACCCTTATCTTTTAGACGATGCTTGCTAGAGATGCATAATATGATATTCCACAACTAATCTTCCTTGATTTCCTTCATCCATATTCTTTGATTTTAGGATTCGAAAAAGTTTCATCAATCGCACCTCTATCGACGTCGCTATAGAGCCCCGGATGTTCATGAGACTTTCTGAATTAAAATGAATACCGAATAAATTTTTTGCAAACAAACGCTATACGATTTTGAGAAAATATATGAAATCAGACATGGAAAATGTTCATTTGATTTTAACTAAGTTGAAATCGGAATTTTTTTTGAAATCGTAACATACGCTAAAATCAAGGAGACTTTATTCTTGTAACCCCCAAAAAAATAAATGAAATATTGGCTAATTAAGAATTGACTTATCTACCATTTAGCATTAAATATTCAAACAATGAAAACAACAAGCAAAAATGAATTTCTATTGGTTGGAATAAGTTCACAAAGTTAACAACAAATTGTTGGTTAACAAATGATCCTTGCTCTCTCTCTCTCTCTCTCTCTCTCTATATATATATATATATATATTCACAAAGTTAACAACAAATTGTTGGTTAACAAATGATCCTTGCTCTCTCTCTCTCTCTCTCTCTATATATATATATATATATATATTCACAAAGTTAACAACAAATTGTTGGTTAACAAATGATCCTTGCTCTCTCTCTCTCTCTCTCTCTCTATATATATATATATATAGAGAGAGAGAGAGAGAGAATATATATATATATATATATATATATATATATATATATATATATATATAAAGAGTTGTGTTTAAGACATTTGGTGTAAACCAATATTAAGGTAGTATAGATGTATATATGTTACCTTTAGCTAAAAAAAGATAGAATGTATGGTAAAAATTCCGATGGTATAGCCATATAGCGCGTTAAGGTCTATACTCTAAATACCCCTTAAAATGCCAAATAGATGCATACATTAATTAGAGATGCACAATGACTCGCAACTCGACCCAGAAGATCAACCATAAAGACAGATAAAATGCCCCCATAATGATCGTGTTCAACGAGGCCACCCTTTGTTGGATATATCACATGTTTTTACTAACCTTTTATATTACTTTTTAAAAGACCTAGAATCTTATTTAGTACGAGATATGGTTGAAAATCTTATATGACAAATGAGGGTAGTGACTCTTACGTAATTAGCAATTATCGGATAAGAGATGTTTAACAACAATCTTATTGTGATGGATCCAAATATTTTGATGACTAGGGTTGAATTACGTAAATCCATCTTCATACGTAACATCGAAAAATGCTTATGATAGTAACCCAATTCGAGATGGGTGATCTCCAAAAAAAATTAGACAAGAGAAGAAGAAGACTTGGCAATTTTCTGATTATCCTTGCTAAAAATGAATTACAATATTCATAATAAAGGAATTAACTACTACTAGAGGTAGTGGGTGCACTAAGGCCACTATCTCATCCTAAACCTAAAGATAAGGAACCATGAACCATGCATACATGATTGAAACTTCCTAAGCAAGAAAATTAATTAAATAAAACAATATTTTATTCAAAGAAGTGAACGATTCGGTTTCATATCAACGTCCACCCCTCAAACAAAGGCCTTGTCCTCAAGGCCGGTAGCTTGTTTGTCGGGGCCTGGTTCGAAGGGGATGGAAGTGGGGATCTCTTCCGTGGCCTCGAGAAGTAGGAATTGAGGCGGATTACAACGGTGTCTCGGGTGAAACTTCTCGGAGCAACGAAAGCAGAGACCTTTGGAGTGACGAACTTGGACTTCTTCCGGTGTCAATCAACGAGGGGGAAAAGTGGTTGGTGGTTGTGGTGGTGTAGGGAGGATCGTCAGGGTAGTAGATGGAGACGGTGGTGGAGGGGACGAGGAAGGTGAGAATGAGGTGGTTCGAGGGCTGGTGGAGTCATGGGGAAAATTGGCGGCCAATTTATCCTCAATTAATTTGGCCAACCTGTTGGCCGTGTGAATGAAGGAGGGGTAATGGAGGGAGAGTTCTTGTTGAATGTCAGAACGGAGACCCGAGATAAAGCAATTGAGGAGGGCGTCTTGGGAGAGTCCGCCACGCAATTGCTAATGCGCTCAAACTCTGTTTGGTAAGCGGAGACAAAACTGGTTTGGTGGATCTTGAAAAGAGAAGCCTGATGGTTTTCAAAAGAGGATGGACCGAATCGAAGTTGGAGTGCACGAGTGAAAGATGCCCAATATGTGAGAAGTCGGTTGTTATGAAGGTATTTATACCAACTTAAGTGGTCGCCTTTGAGGTGAAAGGCAAGGAGAGTGAGACATTGTTTAGGGGGAATCTTATAGAAGGTAAAGTATTGATCGGCTTGAAATAGCCAATCCAAAGGCGCGAAACCGTCGAAAAACGACAATAAGATTTTGGGGGAGTTGATGGGAGTGTCTAACTTGTGTAATTTCGGTAATTAAAGATCACCCAAACATTTTTACAACTTGTAAATGGTGGGATTTATGTTGGGAAAACATTACTTGAGTCCCTTAGAGTATTGGGAGTGTTGGCATTGAAAAAGATTTCGAGGCTTGGTACGGGCCGACTACAATGCACATGGCAAAGTTGCAGGCAAGTTTCAGCCCACGGTACACAATTAGCTATTATGCTATGCGACTTTGACATGTCATTGTCATTTGGCAATGTCTCCAGGTGTACCAGACTTGTTAAAGTCATGATTTTTAGCCCCATTCTTCATTTCTTCATATCTCTGTCATTTCTACTCCGTTTTTGGTGATTCAAAGTGCTATGGTTTTTTTTTTGAGAGATTTTTTCAAGGATAGATTGTTAGTTTTGGGAATATGCAAGAGTTTTTTGTGGTGGAGTGGAAGCAAAGATCAATAGCTCATTATCATCACATACATCTTCAAGAAATTTAGGGTTTTTCTAGGTTTTCACCAAAACCTAAGTGGTACGTTCATCCCCTCCATTTCCAAACTTCTATATGAGTTATAAATGCTCCATTGATGACTCCCTAATGTTTTATTTCTCCAATTTCGGTTTGGAAGATTTTGAGAAAAGTTAGATCAAATTGGGGTTTTGGGTCAAAATGGAGATTTGGATGTAATATGTTTGGGTGAACGATTCTAAGTGGTTGGATATGAATATTTATGGTTAGAAACTTGTGGATCTACGTGTTTGGAAGTTTTGGCTTGAGGATCCAAGTCTCTTCAAAGGAGCTTAAGTTAGGGAAAATCTAGATTTAGCCTAAATCTAGCAAGGTAAGTTCAAGTTGATTTGTGAAAACATTGTACATGCCAAAAATGTCCATTTTAAAAGTGTTTATGTATTTTACCTGATAATTATCAAATGTTGGAGTAATTGAGGTGTTTTACTTAATTTGGGATATTTGGTTTTAAAATCTTGTGAAACACGCACATTCGGGAGTCTTAAGTATTTTGAAAAGTAATTACTATAAATATCCCCCTTTTGGTGATTTATTGTATGAATAAAGTTAAATCAATTGTTTATGCATTTTTGGTGTAATTGGTTTTATGAATCATTGGAAAACACACGTTTTTGTATGAAGGGATATTTTGTAAACATAAGGGTATAAGTTCTTTTGGAAAATCGTTCGTCCCAATCCGTAATGAGTTTTGGGCTAATCATATCTTCGAGGTATGTGTTTAAATAAACGTTGTTTAAATGTGTTTTATTATATGAGAACCGTTATTTGTCGGTCTATTGGGTTTTAACATTTAGCCCGATTTTGACTTAAAAGAGTATTGAGGACATTTGTCCGATTTTAATGGCTCGATGTAGAGCCCCATTTATGATTTGCATCTTGTTGCATAATAATGATAATTACATGCTCGAGTGCATTGGTCATTCATGTCTAGTCATGTAATTTTAGACTGTGTTGCATTTGATCCATAGGCACGTAAGTCAGTCTTTATTTGATGGTCAACTGGGTGTTGCGGGATTTGACTCTGGGGCCCATGGTTTATGACCTTAACCTTTCTAGTGTACACTAGGACGGTTGAGTCTGGTTGTGCTATCGTGTTGATGGGCGTTTGGGGCTTCCATCATGTCGGGGCAATGCCATGCTTATAACCCCCGACTGTGCCAGGCCTTTGGTTGTATTCATGGTAAAATTCGCTAAGGTTAGCTGTCTCTTTGGGTGTAGCTTGAAAGGAGTCGTAGGGGCACTTGGTCTTTTATGTCGTGAAGTGTCATACGATTAATGTTGTATGAGTGACATACTTTTGTGTTCCTCCACTCTCAATGGATATGGGTCTCCCCCGCTGTCAGCCAATAATATTTTAGATAATATAATGTCCTTGCTTTATTATCGTTGGGCTTGTGCGATTGACTGCAAAAGACGACCTTAATATTGTATTTCCCTCTGCGTATATTAAGTTTTGAATGAAGTATGTCACTTCCATGCTTTGATATTTGGATTTCATTCAATTTTATGGTCGCGTGAGTATTGGATTTAGTTCTATGTTCTCGATGACATCTTATATTTATATGGATTGTTTCTCCATGATTTATGGGTTACGTTTTACGCCTCATCCGTGTTTGGAGGTTTTGAATAATAGAGTTTTATTTCCGTTTATATTATTTGGAATTAAATACGTTTTCACGTTGTAAGTGAGTTTTGGATCTGAGTTCATTTTGGGGAAGTGCTATACATTTTAAAGCTTTCGCCATAAGAATTTGTGGGCGTTGGAAAATGGGTTGTTTGCATATTTAATATAAATCCCTTATTTTTGGAAATCATGATTTAAGTTGCACTCTTTTTCGTTTAACGAACTATTTTAATCACAATGAAAACTCTTGAACTCACTAGACGTTAGCCTAACCTTTTTATTTGTCAGCATGTGCATCAGGTTTCAGTTGGGGATTAGTACTAGCGACACTGTGAAGAGATAAATGTTATTTGTATGCACGAGAAGTGATTAGCTTGGTGAAGTCTTCCGCATTTTGGGAATATCAATTTGTATTGGGTTAAGTAACAACGACCTTATGTAGTCTTGTTGTAAGATCTAAGTTAATAAATGTTGAAGTTATTTATGTTTTAAAGTTGAAGTATTTCCATGGATGGATTTGTAGAAGGAATTTTATCCTTATTTGGTTATTTTATCAAAGATTTATTTAGTTGCCCTTTCCAAATTTGAGGGTGTTACAGAATGGGAGGAGGGGGAGGTGGTGGTGGTGGGTTTTATCAAGTTAGTTTTGGCGATCGTAGAGATGAGAGTAGAGGTTTGTTCATATTGAGTGGTGAATTGTTTGATGATGATGTCGAGTTGAGAGTGTGAGGCGGACTGACTAGCGAGTATTTTCTCGATGTTGACGGAAGCGGAAGAGATGAGTTTGGCTATGTTCTCGACCATGGCGGCCATGGATTCTTTGAGTGACGGTGGATTGTGTTTTGGAGGCATGATAACGAGTCAATGAAAGAACCAATGATAGTAACTCGATTCGAGATGGGTGATCTAAAAGAAAATATATAGGAGAGAAGAAGACTTGACAATTTTCTGATTATCCTTGCTAAAAAGGAATTACAGTATTTATAATAAGGGAATTAACTACTACTAGAGGTCATTATCACATCCTAAGCCTAAGTATAAGGAACCATGAACCATGCATACATGATTGAAACTTCCTAAGCAAGAAAATTAATTAAATAAGACATTCTTTTATTCAAAGAAGTAAACGATTCGGTTTCGTATCAACTTATTAGTCTGAGACACAAATCACAAAGGCATTAAAAAAACATCACTAATCCGATTGTACAAATCTGACTTCACAACTTTTATCGCAAAAAAACATTTCTCAACTATTGCAGGCAAATCAAATGCTAACTTCATATAATAGATAGACCAAGTGTGACATCCAAAAATTTAAAGGTAGCCTTTTTAATTCTCTTAAGGCTTATTTAATCGAACCACACTAACATTAGAGGAAACGACCTTCGTAATGTTTCGATCTTCCCTTATTTGTATGCCTCGACATTTTAAGAAACTCTGATTTCGAGTTTGTAATAGTCTGGGCGACAATGAAAGGTGTCAAAGTCGCGGAGCAGGGGAGACTCGCGGTACGTTGGGAGTGGCAATGCCCCACGATTGTGACTCATGGCATTGTCGCCCGTCACTCTCGCGGGAAATGTACCGAGAGTTGGGGGCCTTGGGCGACAATGCCAGCGAAAGTCACAGTCGCCGGGCAAAGTTTCCTGGTTCTGTCTGAGGGTATAAAATCGCCTCTCATCCTATTTTCAGCCATTTTTCTACCCAAATCAGATTTTGTGCGATTTTAGAAGACCTAGGTGCGATTTTCTCACCTCCAAACCCCTCTGCTCATTAATTTCTACTTGGGGTTTTGGTGAGGACATTTATTGCATCTTGTGGATCATTTATTGAAGATTTTCTACACCAAGGCTCAAGTCTTCACTCTTCTCCATCCAAGTTAGGGTTTTCTTAGTTTCTAGGGTTTTCTATAAAACCTAGATAGTGAGTTTTCTAACCCTTTAATAAATGAGATACATGTCTAATGTGTATTTTATGGTTTATTTCATTATATAATCTATTGGTCAAAAAGGGCATGATTTTCTACATTGGGAGGTTTTGGGCATTTTTATGTTAGTCATTTTATGGATAACTCTAATGGTGCTATCTTGATGGAAACTATTGATGTTGATAATGTTGTGCTCATTATTAATTGATGTCATATGTGGATTTTACATTATTGGGGTTTTGACCTAAATTGAGGCTTGGAGCCACATGGAATCTTTTATATGTATTTTGCTTGGAGAAAAATGTATATGATGTCGACTTGGATATTGGATGAACCTCGAGTAGGCACTAGAAGGATGTAATATTGGGCGCCACCATATTGGTATGTGCCTAGATCTCTGCCATTTGGAGTAATGCCTTGGAGGTAGTCTTCAAATGTGTCGGGCCTTCGGAGTATTGCTCAGGAGAGTGAACACCAAGGTACATCGACTCTTGAGGTGAAACTTGATGGTGCTTTGGATCTCCCCCGTTGATTCCTCTATGGATCCTTATGGATATTAACCCTTTTAAAATGTTATGTTATGCTATCGTTCAAACTCACCGGGCTCTTTTGACGTGTGTGGGCATGCCATGCGCTTTGGGCATTTTGAGTTCTGTCTTGTAACATGACTCCTTTTTGGACCAACACTTTCCCTTACTCCCTTACCGGAAGAGTCCTTCGTCAGTAGGGTTTGGCCCCGCCATTCACCAGCAAATTTGAAGCTCATAATCGTCGTTCAAATGATGAAAGATGACCTTCGGGCGCTATCCGACAAGGATGCTGTCTGTGTTTGTTTAGTGGTGATGGTGGAGATGATGTTTATGGGGCGTGAGTTGAGTCAGCTTGTTACCGACACAATCCTTAGGGCCGTCGAGGACTTAGATGCATTTCTCAGCTATCCGTGGGGTAGCCACATCTGGAGACATACATACAAACAAATGCACCGTGCCATCGCCAAACGCGGCGATAAACACAACAAGATGACGATGTGTGAGTTTGCATATGCTTTCAAGGTTAGATAAGTAGTATAACATAAATATTAATTCGTCTCTGTTTGACTTTCTTTTCTACATACTCGTTTTTGTTGTGTAATTCCAGATATGGATCTTGGAGATGTTTCCCATCTACCGTCAGAATTTCACCGTGTGCACCGACAAGGTCATTAGGGGAACCCTTTGGGTCCGGGGTGTTGGACTGAATAAGAGTAGCTGCGTTGCTATCTTCAACTCAGCTACAAACGTAAGTTCTCTTACTATCTTTGTAATTCGAGTAATTAAATAATAATGACTAAGTTAGTCCTGCATATTAAATGTTATATGTTTTACAATATATTTAGAAGAGGTTTGCGACTCTCGGGTGCCTCGTGCCTACGGATGCCGAGCAATAGACGAGTTGGTTTCGAGACAACGTCGCCTTTTTCGAAAGAGAGGCAGCCAAGCGACCGACGAAGAGGTCCCGACACTCCTCTCCTTCCCCATCTGGCTCCAATTCCTCAGAGGACGAAGACGAGGAAGATGACGAAGATCATGATGATGATGAAGATGGTGTGAGACCTGACCATTCTTTCAGGGCTAGCGATCGATATGAGGCTCCCTCTCACTCCTCCCATCATGGTATGCCGCCTTTCGATACATATCAAGCGAGGTGGGAGGATCACGAGAGACGCATAAAAGCTCTCGAGGACATCACCGCACAATTTCGTGTTGTTCAGGTTAGTGTTTCACTTAATTTGTCACCCACGGTATTTTAGTTTATGTATTGATATTATGTTCCATACTTGTATTAGGTGTCAAGTATGACGCCAACCTACATCCCGTCTGGGTTCGGACACACGCAGGTCGCACCGGGAGGATTCACTAGTACATCGACCTCATCATTCCCGCAGAGTGTAAGTCACGACGCGTTCTCATTATAGTTCTATTTTCGTTATTAAGTTTTAAAAATCTTATAATGACTAATGTCACCCAGTTTGGGATGTCGGAGGTAGAGTGTTACAAACCCCAAATCACGATGACCTACAATATGACGGGGTCGTCGTACGTCACACCGCGATCCTACACGTTGCCCGGGTAGTCGTACGTGACACCGCCAACACACGTCGGGCAGGATGCAAATTCGGACTTCGTTACCGATTGGGTAAACGAGTATTTTTCACCTGCCATCCCTTCTTCGATGGGGTCGGGGATTGACCATCCAGGCACAGCTGAGCACTTCGATGGGGCCGTTTGGTACTAACATCATTGGATACCACTTTAGTGAGTCGGAAGTTGACGAAGATGACCCGATGGAGGTGGCAGCACAAGCGACGGAGGTGGCAGCACAAGCAAGGGAGAAACATGCGACTATTTAGGGGAAAGCATTTCGTTCCCCATTTACACAACAACCATCGACCACACCGGTCCCTCCGAAAAAGACAAAGGCAAGGGTGAAGGCAAAAGGTAAGGGAAAGACTAAGATGACTTCATCGGCGCTCCTGACGCGTGTTCTGACGTCTGATATCATTGCCCGATGTCGCAATCAAGAACTCCCCAACCTGTTATATCTATTATATGCCAATATTCTCTTGGAATACAGGTTTTTCGGAGTACTGCTGGCGCTAGAGGGGAACGGGGCTCTAGAGGATCTGGTTAGTATTGAAGTTTAACATTTAAATATAGTCATATAATCAACTATATTTTTAATTATAGGTCTAACAATCTATGTTTTGTGTATAGCACGTCGACTGTTGGGTCAAAATGATCCAAGACTCCCGCCCTAAACAAGCGAGGTGGGGGGTGATGATAAGTAATTTTTTTGAACTCCTTACCAGGCAGGGGGAAGGTGCGTCAGCCATGTACAAATTGTGCAATTCTGAGGAAAAATAATGAGGATCCGCGTTGGAAGGACCTCGATCGGGTATGGAAATAAATTTACATCTATTTTATTTTACTTGTTTGTTACTAACTGTTTGTCTGTTATTGTAATATTTCAGGTGTACATCCCTATGTGCATTCCACCCCATCATTGGGTGCTCGGGGTTCTGAAGCTTAATGAAATGGTCATGGTTATATTGACATCTTATGTTTAGGCGTATTCGACCTAAAATTGAAACAACTCCTTAGTATCTTCACCCCATAGCTGCCGAAGATATTATAGAAGATCGGCGAAAGTCGTCAACATAAATATGTCTTCGCAGAAAATGCACCATAACAGTCGGGGAGCTTTGGGGATTGCGGTGCGTGGGTATGTCGTAACCTATCCACGTTGATTGAAGAGCGGCTCCCAACATGTGCACAAAATGTCGGCGCAGTTGAGGCCATGAGTTGGCGGTACCATATGGCGGAGGTCTTATACTCGTTGGCACTATCCGGGTAGATTAGTAGATTGGCGGAGGTCTTATACTCGAAATTGTGAACCTAAATTTGGTCAAGATAAACCTGCAACTTTCAGAAGAATATTGCAGATGTTTGACAGATGAATCTTGCAGCCTTTTTCAGACGAATCTTGTAGCCCTTTTCAGACAAATCTTGTAGCCTTTTCAGGCTAATCTTGCATCCTTTTTCAGGCAAATCTTGAAAGTATATCTTGTAGCCTTTTCAGGCTATGTATCCTTTCCTAGCTTCTACACTGTGTTGAAACATTTTTTTACCTACCTTTTTCCTACTTTCTATAACACCATGGCTGGAACTTCCCGCTCTACATCGAAACAACCATTGATGGATGGAAGTTTCAGGAGATGTTGGAAACCACCACAAACAGAGGAGTGGATGAACGATGGAAAAACTATAGCCGATTTTCCAATAATAGAAGAGGAACGAAATGCCATGTAAGAGGCATATGACTCGTATGTTGGGACACATGAAGGAGAAGCTCCCCCAACCTCTCTTGTCAGCCTTTAAGTCCTACGCCTTCTCAAATCATGTTGGCGAGGATGAAGGAATACATACGGCAGAAGCAAATAGAGATTGAGGAGCTAGTTGACCTTTGGCGGAAGAACAGGGACGAGCAACTAGACATGGAGGCGGTGATCGAGGGAAAGAAGAATCAGGTGAAGGTGTTGAAGAGAGAGATCAGGGAAGAAGAGAAAAAAAGTAAAAAATATCAAAGAAAACTATACCGGTTTAGAGAACATGATCAATGAAAAGGCTAAGTAGATCAAGAAGTGTCTACCCAAGAAATGGAGAAGAGCAAACCAAGAAATCACATGTTTTGTGTGTCCCTGATTTAGAACAAGGATCTTAACCAGATAAATCAAATAAACGATTACCAACCTATTTCATATATAAAATAACGATTACAAGGTTCGGTATGTTTGATCTTGAAGAACTTTATCTTTTAAACCTTTTGTGTGTGTGTGTTTGTATGTGTCGATTATGAGAGATCTCCTTTGAGAGTTCTACCAAACAATATCTAATACTAGATATTATCTAACAACTATTATAATATATATATTTAATATCTAGATATTATTTCTAACTAAATAACATAACTAATTAACTAACTACTTAAACAATAAAATACAATTCAAATTAACTTTGACTATTTTATTACAAACGACTTAGACTAATATTAATGAGACAACTTTTCTACTTTAGCTTAATTTTGCGATCTTCGTATTGTATGATCTTGAATCCAATGAGACTGTGTCCTAACAAGCTCTCTATCCGGAGGGATACTAGATTTCTCCGAGGGTTTCTTGTTTAGTTGAGATGCACTGTATCCGTTCCATGTTCAAGAAAATGTGCGTTTTAATAAAATGATGCTTTAATTTAACGTAAAGACTTAAAACACACTTATCTATACTATATTATAAAGCACGGATAAAAAAACACAAATTATTAGGCACAAGGTACCATCATTTTATTCAAGATTTTAAAAATCTCTTAATTTACAAGTATCAAAGCACAATATACATATTACTACTGCAGGCTTCTAACACCCACCAATTTGGTGTGTGCAGGGCATTCCTTTTATGTAGACCTTTCCATTATCAATATTAATTAATATATTATATTACTATAAATTTGTTTAATTATATTATTAAATATGTAATTGGTTATTTTTTCTAGATGTCATTAAAATATATAAGATAATCATTGAATTCTAACAAAATACTTAATTTTTTTATATAAAAAACATTATATTATTAAGCCTAAATTAAACAAATTCATAAAAAAAACCCATCCAAAATCGTACTGTAAATCGACCAAAAAAAAGAATGAAACATTAAAATCGTGATGTATCTCGCTGCATTGCGCGAGTACTCTTCTAGTGTTTATTTAATTTAACAAGAACACTAGACAAACACTTATGTTTATTTAATTTAACAAGGAGCACTTAACATACACGATTTACTTGTTAAAAATCAACATTGAGGTCAATACTATCATATCTTAGAGTTCCATGTGATTCTAGCTCCGATGATGTCTGCGATCGTCTTCTTTGGCTACCTGAAGCTCTGCTCCTAGGCACACTTGATTTAGTAGGAGTTGGATATTCTCCACGAGTATGTCCTACAACTCCACACCTACCACATTTTCTCTGTATGGGACCTTCACCACGAGATGGATGTCGGTCGTTGTTACTCGGTCTCCCGACACGTCTCTTAGTTATTAAAGATGGATAGCATGAAATAAGTGGGACATCTGGAAACAACCATGATTGAGGAGGTCCAGCTGGCACGATTACCTCCCGATATGTTGCCGGGTAATTTTCGGACGTGAAGTAACTTATAGCCAAATTGCTGCAATCTCTAGAACCATAATGTCTTGCAACAGCGATGGCATGACCGTAAGGTAACCCAAAAACTTGCCATTTCAGACATTCATAAGTATAGTGGGGCATATCGAACTTCGCGTTCCTATGATGATCCTGAACCTCAAACACCCCATAGCCAATTCCGCGTACGGTCCATGTGACAGACTTGCCTGCCCTTCTCTGAATCTTGGCCTCCTCCCATGGTGTGAGCTTATATTGCAATTGATCTACAAATATGTGTTAATTGTGTTACAATATAAAAAGAACACGAACATACATACATATATATATATATATATATATATATATATATATAAGTTCAAATTTTCAGAGTTTTTAACCTCCTTTATCCCGTCGAATTAGGTACCACTATTGTTGAAAACCTCGAAAGTACTCCATAAGTCTGACAATTGGTAATCTAGACGCAAAACGAAGCAATGCATTCATTGACTCCGAACTATTTCAGGCCATATTATTGTACCGTATACTAGGAAAATGGGCCCTTGGCCACCTCTACTTGCCAGCCTGATCCATCGTTTGAGCTCCGACAGGTACAGTAACTTGTAGTGCCATCATGTACTGGTCAAACCCCCTCACCGTAAAAGCTTTGCATGTCTTCCAATATGTTGTCTTATATATTTTAATCAGTTTGTCTCTGATTTTGACGTTCATCTCCAAATGTCGACAACATAGAGCATGGTGGGCCATTGGGAACATGACGATAATTGCGGCACTTACGGAAGTAGCCCTGTCGAACATAAATACCAAACCTTCCGGTCTCTCAACATTAACAAAAAGAAAGTCCACTCCTCCCGGTCTTGGACCTACCTACTCCGAAAACAATGGGCACAATGTTGTTAATTGCGTCCATATCAACTACCAAGAACATTATACCCAAGAAACACCCCTTCAAATGAGCGGTGTCTATTACAAGGACACGACACAAGTTTGTCAAAAAAAGTTTAGATCTGTAAAAAAGTAGATGATTTATGTTTGTAAAGGTTACAGTTTATAATATGTAAACATATGACATAGCTATGCGTACCGCACAACCAAGGGCAGCAAAACACATCTCAAAACGTTCGCTAGAATCTGTCCTGATTATGGTACATGTACTTGGATTTCCCAGCTCCATATTATATAAAAAACGTAGGGAGTCGGGTGAACAACTCCTCAAGACTGCCCCTCACCAGTAGTAGTGCACTACATCTCGCATGCCAACCTTGGTGGTAACTAATAATAATATCGTGCATGATGTCATTTGGATGAAGTGCCCTACTAGAATCTAAAAATTTGCCTTTGAGTAGATGGTCCAAAACCTTTTTGTTTGATTGGTGGCGGTTGGCAATTAATTAGGTATTCAAACAAGTGTTTATGTCCACCAACATTCGAACGTGAATCCTAGTGTCTTTTCCCACGGCGGCCGCCGTCATACACCAACCACAATTCTCTTTAACGCATACGGCCTCGTATCTGGTTTTACTAGATCTTTTCGTTCTGAACTCGAACCCCTCTTCAAGAAACTTAGTTCCAAGCTCTATAACCATTTCGTCCTTCATATCAAATATCTGACCGGAAACTATTCTTGCACTACGATTATAAGGTGTGGGTTGGTTAGTTGTTATATAGGGCTCTGGGGGTTGGAAGGGGATGCGGCATATCAAAATAATCATTTAAACCACCAAATGATTTATTAGAAGGGGTTGTTGTTTCTACTTTTTTTTCGTCTTCATCTTTATCCATTTCTAATAATTCAACATCAGACATACCCAATGAGAAAACATGGACTTCGTCATTATCAAATCCATCAAACCATCTTTCCTCTTCTACTTCTTCTTCTTCATCATCATCTTTTTCTTCTACTTGTTGTGTCTTAGGAACAAAATTGGGATAATTCTCAATACGACCATATGTATGCTCTAGAATAGAGCTAGGGTCGTAAGAGGACTGAAACTGAGACCTAGACTTGCGTTAAGGAATAAACATCCCTTGAATCCGATATTGATCTTCGATTTCACGATTTTCAGTGTTGGAACTACCACCGACATCACCTCCACCGCACATCTAATAATCGACATACACAAAAAGTACATGCGGTTTATTTGACTCGGCTGCGAATTCCATGAAACCACAAACATCTTCATCGTCAGTTAACTCAAAAAGTGAACCATCATTCTTGTACATTAACTTAGTTACACAAGTAGAACGTTTGATTCCAGTTTTTTTTCTCAGCATAACCAATCGAGCTTTGATGTGTACTATTTGCTCGCAATCGTACATTATGCTACATGGAATCATCAGAACGAACAAAATCCCACCCATTGTTGTCTTGCACCCATTGACCACCATAATGATACTTTTTCAGGACCAAAACTCATTTTCAAATGAATTGAAGAAAGAAAAAAATTTGATGAACAAAAAAAACAAGAAGTGGTTGATATCGTATTCAGGGATATCCTCATTGTTCGTCTTTCTTTGCTCTTTAAAGATGACATGCATTAAACTCATCCAACCAATTGCATTACAATAGTACAATAATTTAGAGAGTCGTTGAAAAAAAATAGTGTACATTCGTCAAAAAGACATGTGAAAAATACATAAATCTTGAAAATTTGCGAAGATACATGGTCAAAAACTTTGGTTTTCACGAATAGGGGCTGAAACTGCAAAATTTCAATCTCTAGGGGCCATTTGTGCCAAGTTCGCAACTGCGAACAGGGGCTAAATATGTAAAGTTTGAAATTTCAGGGGTTTGGGTTCGTAACTGCGAACATGTGCACGAACAGGGGCCAAAAGTGAAAATTTTTGGGGCTTTTTGAATTTGGTTAGTAATTACGATGAGGGAATGCGATGAGGGGCCAAAATTGTAAATATTTATGAGTTTTAGGCATGTGTTCGTAAATGTGAACTCAATATGTGATCAGGGGCCAAATGTGTAAATTATTTTGGGTCTCTATGCATGATTTCGTATTTGCGATCATGTTTCACGAAGGTATAGGCTATTTTGTTTATTTTGGGAGAAAATGGCTAGGAGGCTAAGCCATTTCCCAAAAATGGCTAAAAGAATTACTTTCCCTAAAATATATTGCATAATAAAAGTATAAATTCAACACAAATAAAATTACATCTGTTGGTCCCGAAGGTGCTTAACAAGTTTGTAGAAGGGGGGGGGTTGAATACAAACACATAAATTTAAAGTTTAATAAATTGTTTATTGATAAATCAAACACAATTTACAAGTTTGTTGCGGAATAAGATTAAGACAGACTCAATCTAAACAAACTTAAGAAACACTAAGATGGTTGCACAAGAATTTCAAAGAATGGGGGATTAAGGAATATACAAAGCAAAGGTTTCTATTTGGAGTTTAAGGATTGAGCACACCCTCTGTCAGGATCTAATTCTTAACAAGAATAATGAACTCAGAAACAATATTAAAGAAGTTGCAGAATAACACTTTAATATTCAACAATCAATGAAACAGTGAATCAGAAATCACAATCTTGTAAACTTTATTGAAAGATTAAAGCTACAAGTTTTCAAACAAAACCTCAATATTGATGAACAGGCTCACCAATACGAATTCTACTTCTCTAGAATTAGGATTATAAACCTTGAGGTTAATTCTCTCTATGGAAACACAAACTCAGAATCAAAATTACTTCTAAACTATTCTGACTAAGTCTATACATATACTGAAAATAAAAGATAATTACAAAATATAAAAGATCTTCAGTATATTCTTTTATCATTATCTTCAAACCTTCCATGATTATCTTTAATCAATACAGCTGTCTTCATTGCCATACGAAGTCTTCATCTCATAAGCAACACTATCTTCATGAGCAGTATTAATACATAACAATATTAACACTCTGAGCAGTACTAACTACTAGCAGTACTAACTTTGCTTAGCAGTAGTAACTTCATCAAGCAGTATTAATCTTGGTTAGCAGTATTAATCTGTCTCAGTAGTAGTAACTTTTCTTAGAAGTAGTAACCATGTTGTTCTAGCAGCATTAACCATACTTAAACAAATTTTGAATTCCCAACAATCTCCCCCTAACTTGACTTTTAGGAAGAGAAGTCAAGTTCTTCAATTATGGTCTTCAAGATGCTTTCAACACTACAACTTAGTTGCCCAAATTTGGATTCAGACCCAGACTTTGATTGATTGTCCTTCTTACCACAATTCTAGCAATTTCTGATTCCTTTGCACACACTAGCTTAGCTTTCAGCATCCCATTCAACTTCTCCTTGCTATGATCATATACTTTGTCCACTAGGTAGTATTCATGATAACAATTATCTATTGTGATCATGTATACATCACAGTTTCAAAGAGTATCCACTTATCAATCTTATTAAACCCATACTCATGATGTAGATCTTTGATCCTGTAAACCACCTTTTCTTGTTCAAACATCATACACAGGTATTCCATTGCAATCTTGAGTAGACTTTCTTCAGTTCCTTTCAAAACATGCTCATAAAGCTTGATTCCCACCTTGTGCATTTCTTCTAGGTCAGCCCTGGAGCAACTTCTGATCACCTTGCCCCAAGTTGAATAGACTTCAAACACATCACCAACTCTTTTGAGTCTGAATAACTCATTTCTGTTATCCCTTAGAATATCCCAAAAGATGATTTCTGGTGCTTTCACAGAAATGGGAACAACCTGTACTGGTTCTATTACGGTCATATAAAGACCCACATGCTCATCAAATTGCTTATTGGACTGCTCTGGGTTCTGCACAGATTCTGCTGAAGGTGTAACTGAAGGTTCTGCCTCTTTTTTTCAGCATCTTCAACCCTTGGCTTCTTGGACTGTTTCTTGGAAGCTATGGTCTTTACTCTCTTTGCAGATTTCATTTCCATACCAACATTCTCTTCTTTAGTGTCATCAGCCTTTTCTTTAGTAGGAGTGACTTCCTCAGGGAACGGTTGTTGAATGTTGAGATCATGTCTCTCCTTCATCCTTCTTTCAGCTCTTGCCTTTGAGAGGAGTCCCCTTGAAGCTTTGTCATTTTCTTCTTTTACAGCTCCTCCACTTGCTTCATGCCATGTTAGTAAACATTTCTCCCTTTACACCAATTGAGCCTTTCAGAAAGTTGATCATTTTTCTCCTTTCTTGATTGGCCAAAAAGGTCTTGGAAGGTTGTCTTTTCTGCTTCTTGACTGGCATTCTTTGCTTGTATACTGTCACTGATCTCTTCATGGCCTCAACTGCAGTTTGCATGCTCTTTTGATACTCTTCATTTAGCTTTTTAGCCATCTCCAGTGCAAGCTCTCTGTCCTTTTCAGATTGGAGTTGTTCCTCCTTTTCCATTTCTGCTTGAAGGTGCTTTGCCACTTCTGCATCTAACTCTATTTGAGTCTTCTTCTTTAAAAGTTGCTCAGGTTCAACCATCTTTGCCATTCCCTTTGCATCCTTCAAATCTGCCTCACTCATTTCTTTTCTTTTCTTTTCAAGGCCTCCTTCTTTAATAACCACTCCCTTGGCCTTTTGAGTAGCCTTAGGAGTATCATTCTTGGCTTTTACCAATGTTTCTGCAATTTCCAATTCTTCAACAGATAGCCCTGTTACTGCTGCTACCTGTTCTGTTACTGCTGCTACCTGTGCTGTTACTGCTGCTTGAACTTCATCTGTTTCTGCTGGTTGTGGTTCTGTTTCTGTTTCTTTCTCCCCCTTAACATCAAATCCCATCTCAGATGTACTTTCCTTTTCTGCTTCAGCCTCTGAATTTTCCCCTTTGTTGAAAGCATCATTAGCACTTGTTCTCTTCTTTAAAATAAACTGTCTTCTCCTCTTCTTGTGCACCAATCTTGTTACCATTTTCTTCAATTTGGTAATCTGTACTTATTGAGACAGAATCACCATTTTCATCTCTTCTATGTCTTTGCCTTGTTTGATGACATCCATATTAATGTTGCCCATAGTTTCCATCAATTCATTGTAGTTATATCTATCCTCACCTTCTCCAGGAGTGTTACCCCCTTTTGAAGGATCATTGGAACATTTTGTAGTGGAAGTCTTCTGCCTAGCAGAAGCACCTTCCACCCCCTTGGTTTCTTGGCACCTGGGACCTTTGAATGATTGTTCATTCAAAGTTGCCATGGGGGAGGTCTTATTGATGTTACCACTTTCCTCGTCTGTGCTAGCAGGAGTAGTGGCGGCCTGCTCACCCATATGCTCATACATCTCCTCATTGAGCACCTCCTTGGGGTTGGGAGACGCCCCTGTGGTTTCCCTATAGATATTTTCTAATGGAGAATTCTCCATTAGAGGGCTTAAAGGCTTTGTGGGTGAAGGTACAAGAAGGGAATGAGCCTTCTTTACCTTTTTCCTTATGTAGGTATTGGTGATTGGTGAAGTTGGTTTTTGAAGAAGGGACTGAGGGATTGATATACTGATTGAAGGTTGGGATTAGCTTTCAGTGGGATGGTCTAATGAGGGCCTTGACCCTGAAGCCATACCTTCTTCATTGTGGGACACCACCATCATTGTAGAGAACAATGGGGTGTCAACTCCTTCCGAGTCCAATGTAGATCTCTTCATATTTGAAAAGACCTTACCTTTGGGGATTTTAGGTACATATACCTCATCAAATTGAGGCATATCCGTCAAGTCATTGGTTATAACTGCCTGTACAAATCTTGGGTACATATAAAAGCTCTTTTTGTTTCCCAAGTTTGACACAAGGTCATTGAAAATCATTTTTGAAAAATTGTACTTTCTAGCAGTGGCCAAGCAGACCAAAGCATAAGCAATGGTACTGCTGAACTCACTCCATCCAGTAGTTTTTCTGGAAATACAATGCATAAGGGTATGAACAAAGAAACGCCATTGGGGTAAAAATTTAGCTTTTGAGAACTTGAAAACACCCAATGGGCCTCCATACCCCATTCTAGTTATAGTGGAAAACAGATCATCATTAGAGATAGATGAGATACCTGAGGCATCGTCTAGATGTAGACATATGCGAATTACCTCTTCAGATACTGTCAAGGGTTTGTCACACACCCTTGTCTTGATAACTGGCACACTATTTTCAGTAATAGTGGTGGCATTAGCCCAGAATTGCTTCTGGTGCTCGATGTAGATGGATGGTGACACTGTAAGAGCATACGCGATATGGCTGGACTTGAGAAAATCCACTATTTGATGGAATCCAGCAGCTTGCTTTGGCTTTTGAAGCATTGCAATCTCGTTGTGTTCGTCAATAAAAGCCATTGATGCCTTCGAGCTTGAGGATTCTTGACTGAAACTCAGTAGGTGCTTGAGAGAAAAGAGGTTAGAGAGAAGATGAATAGTATTCAAAGACTCGTTATGAGCTTTTAGGCGGGCAAAAAGGGTATTTATACGATTCGGGAAATAAGCAGTATTAACCACTAGCAGTATTAACTAACTAGCAGTATTAACTGAGAGCAGTATTAACCACTAGCAGTATTAACCAACTAGCAGTATTAAATGAGAGCAGTATTAACCACTAGCAATATTAATTAACTAGCAGTATTAATTGAGAGCAGTATTAACCACTAGCAGTATTAACTAACTAAAAGTATTAACTGAGAGCAGTATTAACTACTAGCAGTATTAACTAACTAGCAGTATTAACTACCTTAGAATAATTAAGTACCCAATCAAAACAACCTGAAACACTTAAACTCACATGGGTTAATAGCACCAATTTAAAGAAAGTAACTAAGGAGGAATCTATTTAGGTACATAAAGAGAATGAGAATATACTTATTCATTGTTCATCATGCCCACACTTGTGACCAAGAATGTGAATCTACCCACATCAAAAGCTTCTATGAATAGATCAGCAAACTGGTTAGTTGTGTGTACTTTCTGAACCTGAATTAGCTTCTTCTCATTACAGTCTCTGATAAAATGGTACCTTATTTTTATATGCTTTGTTTTTGAATGCTTGACAGGATTATTAACAATGCTAATAGCACTACTGTTGTCTATGAAAATAGGAGTGTGAAGAAATGTCATACCATAGTCCATCATTTGATTCTGAATCCATAGCACTTGTGAGCAACAGCTTGTAGCAGCTATGTATTCGGCTTCTGTTGTTGAGGTGGACACTGTGGTTTGCTTCTTACACTGCCATGATACTAGTCTTGCACCCAAAAACTGACATCCTCCAGTAGTAGACTTTCTGTCCAAGTTAGCTCCACCCACATCACTATCTGAATATGCAAGTAGGTCAAATGGTGAGTCATGAGGATACCACAATCCTAATCTGGGTTGACCTTTGAGATATCTGAATATCCTCTTGACTGCTTGAAAATGTGATGACTTTGGCCTAACTTGAAATCTTGCACTCACACAAACAGGGAACATGATATCTGGTCTAGAAGTGGTGAGATACATGAGGGAGCCAATCATGGATCTGTAGTGATGAACATCCACATCCTCCCCCTCAAGATCTGCAGTTATCTGTTTGTGTGTCTCTATGGGTGTGCTTGTAGGCTTGGAATCTGAGAATCCAAACTTGGTTTAAATGTCCTGCACATACTTGGTTTGGCTTATGAAGATTCCATCTTGTTGCTGCTTAACTTGTAGCCCAAGGAAGAAAGTAAGTTCACCTATAGAACTCATCTTGAATCTCTTATGCATTAATTCTTCAAAATCTCTGCACAATTGATCTTTTGTGGATCCAAAGATGATGTCATCCACATAGATTTGCACTAACAGGATGTCCTTCTTCTTCCTTTGAATGAACAAAGTCTTGTCAATGATTCCTCTCTCAAACCCATTTTCCAAGATATAGGTAGACAAAGTGTCATACCAAGCTCTTGGTGCTTGATGCAGTCCATACAGTGCTTGTTTCAATTTGTATACTCTGTCAGGATACTTGGGATTTTCAAACCCTGGAGGCTGACAGACATATACTTCTTCTTCAATTTTGCCATATAGAAAAGCTCTTTTGACATCCATTTGGTAGACTTTGAACTTCATGAAAGAGGCATAGGCTAAAAACAGCCTAATTGCCTCAATCCTGGCCACTGGTGCAAAAACCTCTTCATAATAAATTCCTTCTTCTTGAGTGTACCCCTGTGCTACCAATCTAGCCTTGTTCTTGATCACTATCCCTCTCTCATCCTTCTTGTTTCTGAAAATCCATTTTGTCCCTATAGCTCTGTGTCCTTTAGGTAGTTCTACCAAATCCCATACATTTTGCAGTACAAACTGCAGCAGCTCCTCTTGCATTGCTTCTATCCAGCTTGGGTCTTTCATTGCATCATGTGCCTTTTTGGGCTCAACCTGAGATAGAAAGCAAGATAGTAAGCCTGATTGTATGTCTTTTAATCCTCCCAACTTACTCTGATTCCTTGTGATGATTGGAGAATTGATGTCACCAATCACTAACTGAGGAGGATGATCTTTATGCACTTTAGTTTGATGAATAGTATCTTCATTGATCTCTGTCTCCAGATTAGAGTCATTCTTTTCAGGAGAGCTGCCACCAAACACTTAGGAGTTCTCATCATCAGTATCATCTTCTGCCAAAACAGGCATCTCAGGTTCTAGCTGTTCTGAAGTCAAAAGCTGATACTCCTTTTCACTTGTCTCCTCTTTATTCTGAGCAGTTTCAGTATCCTTTGAATCTGCAACATCTTTCTTCTCTTGAACACAGAGTTCAATAGGATCTGCTGTAGGGATTGGAAATAGGACAAACTCTTGTCTTTTGTCTTGTACTGATTCTGTCCATGTTCCTGTATTATTCTCATAACTGAAACCCAAAGAATTAGTTAGTGAATCAATGTCAAAAAGCCAATCAGGGCCTGTACCAACTTTATTTGGTGTGCCCTCATTGCATTTGACATTGTCACTTTCCTCAATTATTCTAGAAGAGGTATTAAAAACTCTGTAAGCCTTATTTTGGGATGAGTAACCAACCAGAAATCCATCATCTGCTTTGCTATCAAACTTGCCTAAGTGAGTTTTGGTATTAAGAATTGTGCAAGGACACCCAAAAGGTTTGAAAAATCCAATAAAAGGTTTCTTCTTGTTAAAAAGTTCATATGGTGTCTTGCCTTGAGATTTAACTATTAGAACCCTGTTTTGAACATAACAAGCAGTATTAACTGCTTCTGTCCAAAATGTAACTGGCAGTTTTGAATTTGCCAACAGGGATCTTGCAGCTTCAATCAGTGTCCTATTTCTCCTCTCAGCAACTCCATTCTGTTGAGGGGTCCTAGGAGCACTGTATTGTCGCTCAATACCTTTTTCCTCACAAAAGCTGTTTAGGTCTTTGTTTTTAAATATAGTTCCATTATCAGACCTAATGATTTTAACTCTTTGATTTGTTTGGTTTTCAACTCTGAGAATAAAGGATTTGATCAATCCACTTGTCTCATTCTTTGTCCTCAAAAAATAGACCCAAGTGAATCTAGAGAAATCATCAACAATAACTAAGCAGTAAGATTTCTTGCCAATACTCATCACATTTGTAGGACCAAACAGATCCATATGCAATAATTGGAGAGGTGTAGAGATTGTATTTATCTCTTTGGACTTATGAGAAGATTTGTGTTGTTTGCCTTTAAGACATGCAACACAATGATCATCACATGAAAATACCTTTTGTGGTAAACCTCTTACAAGGTTGTTTTTCACAAGATTATTCATTGTTTTAAAGTTCATGTCACATCCTTCTGTGCCAAAGAGATGATTCATCAACAGAAGCTTTTGAAAATAGACAATTAAATGATGAATCATTGGATACATTCTCTAAATCCAAGCAATAAACATTGTCCTTTCTTGGAGTTCTCAGTAGTATCATACTTTCATCAACTACCTTGAACCCTTTAGCAAGGATAATACATTCAGTATCAGTAAACAATATACTATGCTTCTTGTCAGAAACCTGTGATACACTTAACAGGTTGTATCTCAATTGCTCAACATAGTAGACATCCTCAAATGTCATCTTACCCTTTGATACATTACCTTTTCCACTAATCTTTCCTCCAGATGGATTATCACCAAATGCAACATGTCCTCCATCAATTCTTTTAAAGTTTTGTAGGCAGGACTTGTTGCCTGTCATGTGCCTAGAGCAACCACTATCAACATGCCAAATGC
Organism: Arctium lappa; assembly: GCA_023525745.1. Classification (NCBI taxonomy): domain Eukaryota; kingdom Viridiplantae; phylum Streptophyta; class Magnoliopsida; order Asterales; family Asteraceae; genus Arctium; species Arctium lappa. Next base: position 49,726,921 of record CM042057.1, read on the forward strand.
TCTTCCCTTTTAGCTGTTGGTTGCCCTGCACATAAAGTATAACAGTTAGTTTTTAGTAGGAACCCAAGCCAAAGTGGTTTTGGGTTTCCCATTCTCATCAACATATTCACAATCAGTTTTGATGAGCTTTTCAGATTGGGGAATCTTATGGCTTGAATACTTTGTCACAATTATGGGTCTGTTATTGGAAGCAGTACTAACTTGATTGGCAGTACTAACTTTGTTAGCAGTACTAACATCATTAGCATTACTAATTGGATTAGCAGTACTAACTTTATTAGCAGTACTAATTTGATTAGCAGTCCTAACATTGTTAGCAGTAGTATTGCTTGCAGCAATATCTGTCAGCAGTACTATTTGAAATAGCAGTACTAACAGATTTCTTTATTTTTAGAACCCATACTTGGACAAAGTTGTTTGCTCTCTTTTTCATTAAGTTACTCCTTGGCTTAGTTGGAGTATTTTTCTTAGATTTTGCAAACTTGTTTTGAGCAAGAGCTTTTAAAGGTGCTCTTTTTACATTTTCAGCCATATGATTCCTTCTTTGATTCCTATAACCAACAGGATTTTGTATATGTCTTTGAAAATTTATCCTCTGGTTCATAGGATTGAAATAACAGTATTTGGCAATATGGTTAAGCTTTCCACAAATAAAACAAGGTTTTGGTCTATTGATTTTACTCAGATCAACCCCTTGTTTTTGTGCCCACTGATTATTCCAGTTTCTTTGATTACCCCTTATTTTATCATGTTTTTGGGGCTGAGACAGTTTACATGTACAGGGATTCACAACTATGGTATGCATATAGTGGACTCCCTGTACCTTACCCTTTTCTCTCTTTGAGCTCTCCACCTTTTCACTCTTGATGAACGGTTTACCCCCCTTCATTGGTAAGAATATGATTTTCTACAAGAATCTCTTCTGCATTCTTACTCTCAGACTTCTCTTCCTCATTCTCTTCTTTAACCACCACACTATCTATAGGATCTACTTCTGTTGCTCCTATAGGTAAGTCCTCCTTATTTTGGTTCTCTAAGAGATCTGAGGAGGGAGGGATGTAATTATTGTTATAAGGTGGAGGTGTTGCATTGTATCCTATACCACTCTTGATCTTATCATGAACTTGAACTTTAAGCAAAGAGTCCATTGCTTTGGAAGCATAAGAGAACTTCTCAATGTCAAGCTTAGCTTTCTCATACCCACTCTTTATCTTCTCACACTCCTCTTTAGACTTTTCTATTTGAATCTCTAATTGATTTTTCTCCCACTTCCAGTAATTTGTGTCATACATGTGCTGAAGTTCATTGGCCTTGTAAGCCTTGATTTGATCTTCAAACTTCTCAACAATCACCTTATACTCTCTTATATCTCTTTCTAACCTTTTAAGTTCGTCACACATGCTTTGGTTATGATCCTTGTACTTTTGTACAGTCTGAAGACAATCTTTGGTGCATAGTTTAGTTTTTACCTCAGTTGGAATATCTGTGCTGGAAGATTCTGAGACTTCTGCCATCAGGGCTTGATTCTGAACAACTTCCTCTGCTTGATCATTCCAATCAAATCCCATTCCTTCTTGAGAAACAAGAGCTTGAGTGGAGTTTCTGTTGTTTTGAAAGCTTGATGAATGTGCTTGCTGATGGTTACTGCCATGTTGTTGAGGAATTCCTCCTCTACATTCTCTTGCAAAGTGTCCCATTTTGTGACACTTGTAGCACTCCACCTTTGACTTGTCAAACCCAGCACCATCTTCTCTCCTCTGAGAAAAGTTGTTCCTGCCAGTCCTCTTTATGAATCTCTTGACCCTCATAGTTAGCATGGCCATCTGCCACTTTATATCCATCTCCTCAAGGTCATCTGCATTAATTTGTTCAAGATCATCATTAATTAAACCATAATTAGCATGAATAGCAAGAAAAGCTTCTAATACAGAGTCATTAGATACATCCTGTTTAGATACATAAGCAGTACTAACTGATTCTGCATTAGCAGCAGAAACAGTAGAAGAAGAAGATGATAAGAGAGCAACATTATGAGTGTATCCAGATGGTCTTTTCTTGGCTTCAACTTCAGCCTCAAACACCCTTAAGTCATTATAAATATCATCTAGTTCTTTGTCCTCCAACTTGTCATCCTGTCCGAAAGAGACAATGTACATGGTCCATTCATCTCCAAGGGACCTTAAGAACTTTCTGTTTACATCATCTTGATCAATTTGCACTCCAACAGTAGCTAGTTCACCAATCAGCTTGTTAAACCTGTCAAAAGTTTGAGTCATGGACTCATTTTTAGTTGACATGAAGTTTTCATACAGTTTCTTCAAAATAGCCTTCTGATTTCTCTTGGTACTTTTGGTACCACAGAATCTCTTCTCTAGAGCATTCCAAAGCATCTGTGCATCAGTGCAGTTGCAGAATTGGTGTTGATACTCATTAGGAATAGCCAAGAGTTATGTGCTCAAGGCTTTCATCTCTGTCTGCCTTATCTTCCTCTCTCCATCTGTCTTTGGTGGGATTCTTTTTCCATCTGCTCCAATCTTTCCTTCATTAGATGGGCCATTCTCAATGATGTCCCACATAGAGTAATATGTGAGAAGGATGTATTGTCTGATCCTAATCTTCCACATGTCAAATTCATTAGATCTGAGCATTGAAACCTTTGAGACCAGAACACTATCACTTGAACTGTCCATGATGATTGAAGCTTTCTGAGAAAGAATGGTGATTGAAGGTTTCTGAGAATACTGTGCTCTGATACCACTTGTCAGGATCTAATTCTTAACAAGAATAATGAACTCAGAAACAATATTAAATAAGTTGCGGAATAACACTTTAATATTCAACAATCAATGAAACAGTGAATCAGAAATCACAATCTTGTAAACTTTATTGAAAGATTAAAGCTACAAGTTTTCAAACAAAACCTCAATATTGATGAACATGCTCACCAATACAAATTCTACTTCTCTAGAATTAGGATTATAAACCTTGAGGTTAATTCTCTCTATGAAAACACAAACTCAGAATCAAAATTACTTCTAAACTATTCTGACTAAGTCTATACATATACTGAAAATAAAAGATAATTACAAAATATAAAAGATCTTCAGTATATTCTTCTATCATTATCTTCAAACCTTCCAAGATTATCTTTAATCAATACAGCTGTCTTCATTGCCATACAAAGTCTTCATCTCATAAGACACACTATCTTCATGAGCAGTATTAATACACAACAGTATTAACACTCTGAGTAGTATTAAGTTCAGCAGTACTAACTACTAGCAGTACTAACTACTAGTAGTACTAACTTTGCTTAGCAGTAGTAACTTCATCAAGCAGTATTAATCTTGGTTAGCAGTATTAATCTGTCTCAGCAGTAGTAACTTTTCTTAGAAGTAGTAACCATGTTGTTCTAGCAGCTTTAACCATACTTAAACAAATTCTGAATTCCCAACACCCTCAGATGGAGGGGTGAACTTCCTATTTATACCTTATGCATTAAATGCATGGCAGGGCACTTTACACGTGGCGTTCACTGATTGGATTTGGAAGTCTGACTTTGGGAGACATGCTTTCGGCCGGATCATGAACAATGTAGTTGACAGAGTTGTTGTACGAATTGTGGCAGAGGCATGTCCTTTCTGACACATCGTACTGAGTTGTGCAAGGTAAAACAAAAGGAAACTTGAAGTATAAGATTTGTGATCATTTGATCGCTGAATATCTCTTTCTTCAGAGATATCAAGAGTTCAGCGATCGCTGAAGCTTTCCTCATGTTCCTTCGCGTATAAGTAGAGTTGTCTTTGCTTTACTGATATCCGCATCAGGTCACTAGTAGACTTCTATTTGTTCAACAGCTTCGTCTTCGATTCAGCTATGAACATCTGTTGACGCGAGACTTGTCTTCAGGGATTACGTTACTGTTTACATCAGAACTATCAGCGATAACTGAACAGACTCAGTTTGATCACTGATAGTGAAACACTAATACATATTAAATGTTTATAAGAAAGATTATCAGCGGTAACTAAACAGACTCAGTATGATCGCTGATGGTGAAACACTAATACATATTTAACGTAATTTTCACTAAGTATAGAAAAGGGTCGTTATAAAATCACTAAGAGAGTTTTGATCAACAACATCTTTATTTGTTTAAAAGTTTTTGAAGTTAATGTTTTAACATTTATTAAATGTTATTTATTTAATATTATTATTCCCAAGATTTCAAGTTCTAATCACAGTTTTAATAACAATGACAATATGAGAATCAAACAAACAATTAACCTGTTTTCCAATTCAAATCAAGAATTCGTATACAAGGTTCTGTGAATGTTTCTCTCTCTAGAACCTGTCTGCGCACACCAATTACAATTAGCCGTATCCCTATTTGAAAAACAGAACACTTATATACCTAAACAAACTAACTATTACAACACTTTGACTTTGACTTTTATTACAAAAGACTTTGACTTGCTTGAGAGTTTGACTTGAGCTTTGACTTGCTTTGACTTCAGTCTTCTGTCTTCATGATCTTGTATCCAACAAATATGTGCACTAACAATCTCCCCCTTGGATCAAGATCATCTTCAAAAAGATTTTGCAATTCAATCTCTCCCTTTGACATAGATTGCAAAACAATCTCTCTCTTTGATTGATCTTTAGCAAATAAGCATTGAAGCACAAAACACCTCTTATCTTCAAAAACAATTATGTATTCTCCCCAAAGTCTTTGAACAACATTTGCAATAAGCTTTAACATTCTCCCCCAAGATAATGAAAACCTCTTTCAGACTTCAGAAAGAAATTATCTTCAGATTCAGCTCGGTTTGCTTCAGCAAATTATATTCAAAGAAAATTTCAGTAAATTCTTCTCGCAATTTGAAATCTCTAAACTTTCTCTTTCAAACTTGTACAATCTTCTTACAAATTCCATTCTTTGACAGAATCTTGTAATGAACTTTCTTCAAATTGACTTTCTTGACATAAATTTCTCTTTCAGGGTGCGTTTGGTTTGCAGACTGGGTGGGACGGGACGGGACAGAAACTTACTGTCCCACGTTTGGCGTGACATGGGACAGAACAAAAATTCACTGTCCCACGTTTGGTGCGACATGGGACAAGGACTGGACATAGTAGGACAAGATGGGACAAAAAAGGGTATTTTCTTGTTCCACCAAAATAGGTGGAACAACATGGGACAAAAGTGAGACAGAAACTAAAAATCACTAATCTAACGCCATTTGATTTATAATCCTAATATGGTATTAGTCTTAAGTCTCACCACTACCCATCACTGCCACTATCACCATCGACGGCCACCAGTAGCCACCGCCAACCACCGTTAACCACCTCTATATATTTATCCACCATAACAACCTCCTCCACCACCTCCACAACCATCTACCATCACCACCTCCACTACCATCATCGACCACCTCCACTAACACCGATCACCACCACCTATGGCCGTCACCACCATCGACGGCCACCGGTAGCCACCACAAACCATCGTCGACCACTTCCACCTCTTCCTCCACTACTACAACAACTTCCTCCACCATCGCCCATCGCCACCTCCACCGATCACCACCACCCATTGTCACCGCCACCACCGACGCTCACAGCCAACCACCGTTGCTCGTCGTCAACCACCGTCGGTGACCTCCGCCTCTTCCTCCACTACAATAACCTCCATTACCACTGTCCAACGCCGCCACCACCATCATCGTCGACCACCTATACTTCTACGACATCAACCACAAGTACAACAACCTCTTGCACCACCACTATCCACTATCTTTTACGTTTTCCACAACTACCGTCTTTCACTGACCACCCATCGCCTTTATCTTTACGTGTCGCTTCAACTATGCATCGGCCAATTCATTAAGATCTTCCAAATTGAACCAAAATATAATATTTTCTTTATATAAATCGGATTTTTTCAAACTACTATCAATTATTTCAGATTCTTCATTCAAATTTTCTACCATTGTTTTTGTAAGTATTTATATGTATGAAAATTGTGTAAAAAATAAAAATGTTTTTTAATTAAATTATTTATAGATATACTTTATTTGTGTTATTTATAATTATTATATGACATACAAAATCATCAAACAACTTTTAGGGAAACTTGTCCAGTTCTGGCCTATCCAGTCTTAGTCGTACCAAACACAAGACAGACAATTGTCTTTTCCAGTCCAGTCCTAGCCTTACCAAACACAAGACAGACAATTATCTTGTCCAGTCCAGTCCTAGACTCTTGTCCTGTCATGTCCAGTCTTGTCCAGTTTTGTCCTGTCCAATCCCGTCCAATCATGTCTGCATACCAAACGCTTTAAGCTCCAACATTCCTTTATCATTTCCCACATTTCTTGATCATCTCTCCCTTTTTGATGATTATAACATAGAAATCATCAAAACGGTCAAGAAATGTCCTTAAAATTCTGACCATTGATCTTTCATCACATAATTGAACCGCTGATTATCCGTCAATTCATAAAGTATTTATCCGAATATTTTCAAATTCAGACAAATTATGAGTGTAACACCTGAATCAACAAATGAATCAGTTCGAATGCCTGTCAGTAACATGAAGTCACTGTGTGTAACGAATACACATTGGAAAGGAGCTTTTTGACGTTCACTCCCCCAGGTCTTCCATTCAATCATCGAATAACACAAAGTTAAACTATGAACGTTATGACAGAAAAATGAATTTCCTGTGTGTAGGTGCTTGTGTTTGAAAGAATTAAGCACTGATGATTGCTTTTGTTAGGCTCAAAATTATGTAAACCATTGAGACAACAACACTATAACACAGACTCAGTTGTGCATGATCGAAGTGCGAAGGTGGGGCATACTTCTTTCTTTTTCAATATCCATATTTTTCAAACGAAAATTAGATAGATTATATGTTGCGTCCCCTTTAAAAATCGAAACATCTTCTTGTTGAGAAAAAGATGAGTAGCTGGTGGGGTTAAGTCAAGAGTTGGCATGGGATAGTTGCCTTTTTCAATGACGTTCACCAAAGAATTGTGAAACAATTAGAAATGTGGTTGCCCGACTCAGAAAAAGTTGGTACATAGTTTGATATTCTTTTACTCTGATCTCTCACCCTCTTTCTTTTTAATCATTGAGCTCGCTTCTAACCAAACTCTCTTTACATTTTACCTCATCACACCCACACTCATATATTGAATCTTCGCCTTTCGATCACTCAAGGATTAACTTCTTAGGTAGGAAACACTGGTTAACGTGGATCCATATAAGTTTTGTTAAATTCTCACACAATGAACCCATATTTTCCTATAAGCACAATGTTGCTCAAATGGTTTAACTTTGCAGTTAAAAACACATAAATACAAGTCAGATATATGTATGCTCAGTACGAAAATCATGAAGATTTGAGCATTTTTATCATGGAAGATCTTTCAAAACAAGTATATTGAATGAATGAAATGAATACAAAAATCTTGTTTGAAAATCTGACATTGTATAATAAGATCAAATATGAATGATTTAACAAATAAAGCTTAGGTCAAGAAAAATTGGAATTTGTCTATACGAATAAAATATAGACAAGTCTTGAAAGAAACATTTTGAAATGAAATCACGCTCAAACTTTGAATTTCAATCGAGGTGCCTTACCATCGAAAATTGGTTTCTATCAGAGACATGGTAAGAACATTTCCAACAGAATATTAAACCGGTGTGTGTGAATACTTTACAGTATATGAAAAAGATAATACAAAAGTATTTATCTTTGGAAACACACAGTTTATTAACATTTAAGCACATGTAAATGAAAACATTGAAAATCACACTTCTAAATTCATGAAATCATTTAAGAATAAGAAGTAGTTTGAACATTTAAGAACATGTTTTTTATGATTGAAAGTTGTCCCTCTTTCAACCATATATGAGATTAAGAGTAGAATATTTCCTTACGCTCATCTTCAATCTCATGAAGTCAGCTCGAAAGTCATGATTGATGTGATCATGTAAGCTTCCTCTCAAAACTGCAACAGTCACAAATCTGTCAAAGTCTTTGAACAACATTTGCAATAAGCTTTAACATTCTCCTCCAAGATAATGAAAACCTCTTTCAGACTACAGAAAGAAATTATCTTCAGATTCAGCTCCGTTTGCTTCAGCAAATTATCTTCAAAGAAAATTTCAGTAAATTCTGCTCGTAATTTGAAATATCTAAACTTTCTCTTTCAAACTTGTACAATCTTCTTACAAGTTGCATTCTATGACTGAATCTTGTATTGAACTTTCTTCAAATTGATTTTCTTGACACAAATTTCTCCTTTAAGCTCCAACATTCCTTTATCATTTCCCACATTTCTTGATCATCTCCCCCTTTTTGATGATGAAGCACAGAAATCATCAAAACTTCCTCGAGAAATGTCATTAATCTTTCTCTGACCATTAATCTTTCATCACATAATTGAACCGCTGATTATCCGTCAATTCATAAAGTATTTATCCGAATCTTTTCAAATTCAGACAAATTATTAGTGTAACACCTGAATCAACAAATGAATCAGTTCGAATGCCTGTCAGTAACACGAAGTCACTGTGTGTAACGAATACACATTGTAAAGGAGCTTTTTGACGTTCACTCCCCTAGGTCTTCCATTCAATCATCGAATAACACAAGGTTAAACTATGAACGTTTAGACAGAAAAACGAATTTCATGTGTGTACGTGCTTGTGTATGAAAGAATTAAGCACATGATGATTGCTTTTGTTAATTATGCTCTAAATTGTGTAAACCATTGAGACAACAACAGTAATACACAGGCTCGATTGTGCATGATCGAAGTGCGAAGGTGGGGCAAACTTCCGTCTTTTTCAATATCCAGATTTTCTGAATGAAAACCAGATAGCATATGTGTTGCATCCCTAGAAAATATTGAAACATCTTCTTTTTAAGAAAAAGATGAGTAGCTGGTGGGGTTAAGTCAAGAATTGGCATGGGCTAGTTGCCTTTTTCAATGACGTTCACCAAAGAATTGTGAAACAATCAGAAATGTGGCTGCCCAACTCAGAAAAAGTTGGTGCAGAGTTTGATATTCTTTTACTCTGATCTCTCACCCTCTTTCTTTTTATCATTGAGCTCACTTCTAACCAAATTCTCTTTCCCAATTTACCTCATCACACCCACACTCATATATTGACTCCTCGCCTCTCGATCACTAAAGGATTAACTTATTGGGTTGGAAACACTGGTTAACGTGAATCCATAGAAGTTCTATTAAGTTCTAACACAATGAACCCATGTAATCCTATAAGCATAATGTTGCTCAAATGGATTAACTTTGCAGTTAAAGAACAAAATACATGTCAGATGTCTGTATGCACATAAAGATAATCATGAAGATTTGAGCGTTTTAAACATAGAAGATATACTGAATGAATGAAATGAATACACGAAACTTGTTTGAAAATCTGACATTGTATAATAAGATCAAATATGAATGGTGTATCTGTTAGACTGAAATTGTATTCAAGATTAAATGAGGGTCATTGTTGTAATTAGTATTTGTGTGAGTTGTAATGAGCTTAGAAGGTTTGACCTTGATTGGTCATGTTGACCTATATATAAGCAAGTTTTTGTGTTTTTCTAAGTAGGTGCAATAGAGTAAGTGTGTGAAAGTGAAGGTGTAATATTGGTGGTAGTTGAGAGAGAGAGTAAGAACACACACACACAAAGAACACACACATATACGTGAGATCTGTGACTAAATGTTAGATCTGTGATTAATTGTAATTCATGTGTTTGATCTAATAAAAGTATTTGTGTCAATCTAAATGTGTTATAGCTAGTAAATCTTGGGCCACAATTGGTATTAGAGCCAAATCCGTTTGAAAATCAAGAAAATATTTTGAGTCGACACTGTTCACGTTACTGTTCACGAAGTCAAAATCAATTATGATTTTTAGTGGAATTTTTGAGTTGAATCTGATTAGGTTATGTTCGTATTGTGAAATCGATCATGTCTGTATAAGTTGTTTCACGAATTGCTTTGTAATCGATTATGAATCTGTGATTTTTGTTGAGTTCGAGTTCATTAGTATCACGTACTGTTCTTGAATCAAATTGTCATTTTGAGTGTTTTTAATCGAAATTCATTGTCAGAATTAGATTCGAGATGTTTAGGTGAGTGAATTGTCAAATTTTTAGATCGAAATTCGAAGTCTAGATGAATTCTTTGTGTGATTTTGATCGAGTTTAGCGGTTTGCGTGTGTTCATCAGACTTTGCGGGTGTTCATATTGGTTTGCGCTTGATTCATACTGGTTTACGTTTCATTCATCGTGATTTTCTTAGATTTGATCTGAACTTTGCGGGTTCTACTTGAATCGCAAAGTGTGGTTTCAATAGTTTCAGTGTATTTTGCGTTTCACACTCTGAACACTGATTAATCTCACAAACTCAAAGTATTGATTTGTGTTTCACAAACGCAAAGTGTTGTTTGCGTTTCAATCATGAGAATATCTCACAAGGTTTGCGCATCACGGCACAAACGCAAGTTAAGATTTGCGCTCCAAAGCACAAACGCAAACTGAGTTTTGCGTTCCACATCACAAACGCAAAGTAAGATTTGTGTTCCTTAGCACACACGCAAAGTGAGTCTTGCGCTTCATAGCACAAACGCAAAGTATCTTTTGCGTTTCTCAGAACAAACGCAAAGTAAGGTTTGCGTTCCTCACTACAAACGCAAACAAAGGTTTGCGTACCACAACACAAACACAAAGTGGCGTTTGCGCTTCACACTGCAAACGCAAAGTTCAGGTTTGCGTTCCACACTGCAAACGCAAAGTCAAGGTTTGCGTTCCATGCTACAAACGCAAAGTGTGGTTTGCGTTTCACACTATTCACTCGATTTGCGTTTCATACTGTATTGCACTTAATTTTTTTTTGAAAGTTTTCTTGATTTGATTGGATTTAAAGATCTTTACTAGCTAATATCTTTCATCTTGTGTAGGTACATACTTTTTTCAATCATGGAAAATGAATTTCTCTCTATGGGATCTCATCTGAAGCCTTCGGTCTTGTCTGTCGGAGATTATTCACAATGGAAGAAAATAATGATTCAGTTCTTAAATCTTAAGAATAGAGATTATATGATATCTATCATAGATGGTCCGGGAAATCCACAATCATTTGTACCTAGACAAGCAGCCACAGCTACATCTCCAGCTATCCCAGATCGATATGTGTCAAAACCATATCAATTCTTTACTGATGTAGAAAAGGCAAGATACAAGCTAGATGATGAGGCACTTATCTATCTCACTATGGCTATCCCTAATGATATCTACAATCGAGTAGATAGTAGGGAATCTGCAAAAGATTTATGGGATGAATTGGAGAAACAGTTTCAAGGATCAAAGAAGTCAATTCAGACAAAGCTGAATCAGAGTATAAATGCATATGAAGGCTTTCATGCGAAAGAAGGAGAGACTTTGTTGGAAACATACAATCGTTTCAATGTGCTATTGAATGATCTAAGGAGAAATGGAATGAACAAGTCAGAATCAGAGATCAATTATAAGTTCGTCAAGAACTTGAACCCAGAATGGAAAAGCTATGCTATCAACATTCAAATGACTAAGGACATGGCACAAGAAGACATTAATGATATCTTCACAAATTTATCTCAACATGAGGATGAAGTAAAGCAACTTGGTGCTGAAAAGAAGATGGTCAAAGAATCTCTAGCCTTAATGTCTGAACGTAAGAAAGGGTCAAGTTTCAAGTCCAGTTCTTCTTACAAGACAAAGTCAAAGAAGTCCAAAGCTCTCCTCACTGAAATCACTTATTCAAGTACTGATGCATCTTCTACTGAAAGTGAAGAAAATTCAGATGAGGATATGCAACGATTCGCTGAAAATCTGGCTCTTCTCATAAAGCAGTTTAAAAGCTTTGGAAAGAACAAGTACAAGCCGAAATAGGAAAGTTACAAGAAAGACAAGTACAAACCAAGATTTGAAAAGAAGTATGAGAAAATAGGAGAGAAAAGAGATGAAAAGCGAGAAGAGAAACGAGAAGAGAAGAGAGAAGGAAAGAAAGAAGAAATTGAGCCGAAATATGGAAGATGCTATAATTGTGGAAAACCAGGTCATTTTTCCAAGGATTGCAAGTTCAAGCGTACAAAGAATTCGGAATATTATGCTCGGAAAACTCTGTTAGCAAAGAAGGTGGAAGATGGTCAGAATTTAATGGCTGAAGAAGAGAATTGGCTCTATAAAAGTTCTGATGATGAGTCTGCACATTTTACACAGGTGTGTATGATGGCCAAAGTAGATGAGGACATTGGATCATCTTCTGATCATTCCGACTGTGGTTCCGAGGTACGTATTCAATCCTTAAAGGCTCAAGTTAAATTCATGAAAGAAGAGTTTAAAACTTTAAAAGGAAAACTTAGTCATGAAAGACAAACAATGTTGAATTTTCGTGATGAAAATTCAATGTTGAAAGATGTTGTTAAGGAAAAAGAATCTGAGAAAGATTGTTTGAAAAAGGACAAAGATGTTTTAAATTCAAAAATATCTGAGTTTGAAAGAGATCTTGTAAACTTAAATGCTGAAAAAGGTGATTTTCAACTAAAATTTGAAGCATGTTTTCAAGAAAGAAACGAGGCATATTGTAAAATCAAGCAACTGGAGGATTTAAATCTGAAAAGAGGACAGACTGAGCAAACATTGAATCTTTTAACAAACAACCTCCAAGATGTCAGATTTTATAATGTTAAAAAAGGTTTAGGTTTTGAACCAAATACTGTTTTAAAAAGAGCACCAGAAAATTTGTATAATTTTGATAAAATGGGCTCTATTTCTACAAAACCTGATATTCATGATACTTTTGTAAAAGGTAAAGTTGTGAATGATGATGACACTTCATCTTGCGCTGATTCCATTTCAAGTTTAAAATCTGTTGCTTTTGCGTATAAAGATTTAAATGAAAGCTACAAAACAAGAAAGATAGAATTTAGTGAATTTACGTCTCTATTTTCTCCTTGTTTACCAACAGAATCAGCCAAGGTTGACGAAAATAATACTGAATCTCAGTGTCAGTTTGATGAATCTGATTTAGAAACTGATGTTGAGAATCAAGTGTTATTATCTGATTTATTCATGACTAATTCCTCAAAAGATTCAAAAAGTGAAAATATCATGAATCAAAACCTTAATTCTGATTTTTCAAAAATTATGACTGAGGAGATCTTTACAGAAATGATGAATGCTTCAGATCCTTTTCCTATTATCGAAAAGATGGAATCAAACTCTGAGGTAAATTAAGCATCTAATTTTGAGAAACAAATCACAGATCTTCAAAAGACGATTGAAGAGTTAGAAGATGAGAATGTTGATCTCAAATTCAAACTTGACAAGTCTTCTGAAGAAAACAAACAACTCTCTAGAGAGTTAAATATTTTAAAAGATGATTTGTTTCAACAAAATCTAAAGGAGAAAAAGATGTTTGACTCTACAAACTGGAATGTTCATTCTAATCCAGAGTTTGATACTGTTAATTCTAAAACTTCAGTTGTTTATACTACTACTCCTGAATATCCTCCCAGTATTTTTGAGAAAGGAGAAGCTTCTTGTAATTCAATGCCAAAATCATCTTCTTTAAAGAAAACTAACAAGATTCTGTTTCCTGTTTCAGATGTAAAAAGGCAAAATGGTAAAGGAGAATGGATGAAGAATGTGAAGGAAAATAAAGTTGCTAAAAATAAATGTAATATCAGTGATAGTAGTAGTTTGATGTGTAAAAATTCAAATGTTTCCAAATGTCAAAGTTGTATGAATGATTGTACTTCATTGGATAAATCTAAGCTTTTGACATTTGCACGTAAGAATTTTATTTGCAAACACTGTCATGATAATGCATTTATCATTTCTTCCATTCATCCTAAATCTAAAGTTGCCAGAAAAACATCTCATGTCAAATCAGCTTCAAAATCCTTAACTCATCAGGCTAAAGTTTTTCATGCTAAGATTGATCATTTTTCGAAAAAGAAAACATTTCATGAGCTTAATGTTAAAATGGTATGGAAATGGGTACCTAAGCCTCGATATGAGTGGCGAATTAAGGCTAAGGTAGATGATGTTGATGAGTTGCAAAAAGCTAACAAGGAAGGACCCATCTGGATATGGGTACCTAAACAGAAATGAGTTGTTCTTTTTGTAGGCCTCACATACATGGTATATAGATTCAGGATGCTCGCACCATATGACAGGATTTAAGCGACTACTTCACAATTATGTTGAGGAACCTACCGGTACTATAAGCTATGCGAATTCTGAGGTTACTGGATACATTCGAGGACACAGATCGTTAACAAATGGCATCGTGACAATCAAAAGAGTACTATACGTAGAAGGACTTGATCATAATCTTTTCAGTACAAGTCAATTCTGCGATAAGTCAATTTCAAATTCGGTTTACTAATAAATGTTGTTATATTGAAGATAAAGATGGTCGTGCAGTTTTTAAAGCTAAGCGGAATGCGAATCTTTACTCTGTGAATTTTCCAACACTATCTGCATCAAGACCTGTTTGTCTGATTGCAAAAGCTTCACGAGCTGAAAGTTGGATATGGCATCGGCGTCTGTCTCATGAAAACTTTGATGCGATTAATCAGTTGGCGAGACAAGGCATTGTCAAAGGTCTACCAGAACTAAGGTTTGAGAAGAATTCTCTTTGTCCAGCTTGTGAAATGGGAAAGATGAAGCGAACATCTCATAAAGCGAAGACAAAATTCTCATCTTCAACACCTCTTGAATTGATACATATGGACCTTTGCGGCCTGATGAGGACTCAGTCTATCAATGGTAAGAAATATATTTTGGTCATGATAGATGAGTACTCCAGATACACTTGGCTGGAATTCTTAAGGAACAAATCAGATGCAGCAGAGCTGATCATTGAGTTTATAAAGAAGATCCAGGTTCGACTACAATTGCCGGTTATATATCTTTGAGAAGTGACAATGGCACAGAATTCAAGAATGAAAAGCTTCAGAGTTATCTCATATCTGTTGGGATCTCTCACAACTTTTCTGCTGCCTACACTCCTCAGCAAAACG
Source organism: Arctium lappa (assembly GCA_023525745.1). Taxonomy (NCBI): domain Eukaryota; kingdom Viridiplantae; phylum Streptophyta; class Magnoliopsida; order Asterales; family Asteraceae; genus Arctium; species Arctium lappa. Next base: position 49,742,036 of record CM042057.1, read on the forward strand.
GTGTAGTTGAAAGGAAGAATCGAACACTGGTGGAAGCTGCAAGGACAATGTTAGCCTATTCCGAATTGCCAATGTTTCTGTGGGCTGAAGCCGTAGCTACTGCGTGTTTCACACAAAACCGCACGATTGTCATCAAAAGACATAAAAAGACAGCGTATGAACTTATTAATAGTCGAAAACCGAATATTAAATTTTTTCGTACTTTTGGTTGCAGGTGTTATATTCTCAATGATCGAGACAATCTTGGTAAATTTGACAAGAAGGCTGACGAAGGCTATTTCATTGGTTATTCGTTAACGTCTAAAGCCTATCGGATCTACAATAAACGAACCAAGACGATCATGGAGAGCATTAATGTGTCATTCGACGAATCATCAACGTTGACTTCTGAACACAACAGTTCAGAACTCAAGCTTAAACAGAAAGTTTCTATTCAAGATGGAATAGAACCTGAAGTCAAACAGAATAAGTCTTCTAATTCAAATAAAATTACAGCTGAATTAGACTTATTATTCTTTGATGCTTTTCTGGATATATGTGCAGATTTTGAAAAATCAAACATATCCGCATCAACTTCAGAGGTTTCAATTATAATCGCATATATTTCAGGACCTTCTGAAAATGTTACAATATCAACCACATCAGGTACATCTACACATATAAATTCTGAAGGTACTAATGTTGATTCTGTGAATGTAGATCCAAATTCTGCAACAGAAGTTCCGAGTGACTCTTCTATTGCTCCGGAAATATTTACTTCAGAAGAGGCTGTACAAGATGTCCCGAGCACATCTGGGGTTGATAAAGACTTACCTGCAGTATATGATGAATATGAGGAAGATAATATTCAAGCTGAAATTCATCCGATTCCAAGTACAATGAAATGGACAAGAGATCACCCACTTCATAATATCATTGGTGATGCACAGTAGGGTGTACAAACGCGTGTAGCATTGGCTAATTTTTGTCTATATTCAAGTTTTTTAAGTTCTCTCGAGCCGAAGAAAGCTTCCGAAGCCTTGCGCGATCCATATTGGATACTGGCGATGCAAGATGAACTTCTACAATTTGAGAGGAACAAAGTTTGGCTACTTATACCACTTCCAGAAGGAAAATCTGTCATTGGAACAAAGTGGGTTTTCAGAAATAAGAGAGATGAATCTGGAGTTGTAGTTCGAAACAAAGCTCGCCTTGTTGCAAAGGGTTATTGTCAATAGGAGGGGATTGATTATGAAGAAACATTTGCTCCTCTGGCACGACTGGAAGCGATACGAATCTTCTTATCATATGCAGCGCATAAAAATTTTACGGTCTTCCAAATGGACGTAAAATCAGCATTCTTAAATGGGATATTGCATGAAGAAGTATATGTTGCTCAACCAGAAGGATTCGTTGATCCAAAGAACCCTGATCATGTCTATGTATTAGACAAAGCCTTGTATGGACTCAAACAGGCACCAAGAGCTTGGTACGAAACTCTAACTCAATTCTTACTTGCTTCAGGATTCAAGAAAGGTACAATTGATACTACTCTCTTTCTGAAAAAGCAAGGTGATGATATAATTCTAATCCAGATTTATGTAGATGACATAATTTTCGGTTCTAGAAATCCAAAGTTTTGTAAAATGTCACTGATGGGTGAACTGAATTTTTTCCTTGGTCTTCAAGTGAAACAGTTACCCGAAGGCATTTTCATAAATCAGTCCAAATATATTCGAGAAATTTTAAAGAAATTTAACATGACTGACAGTTCAGTGATGAAAACACCGATGGCAACGGGTACACTTTTAGATGCAGATCTTTCTGGCAAATCAGTAGATCAAAAAGTGTATCGTAGCATGATTGGCTCACTGTTGTACTTAACTGCAAGTAGACCGGATATTATGTTTGCAACATGTTTCTGTGCGAGATATCAAGCTAATCCGAAGGAATCACACCTGGTTGCTGTAAAACGGATTCTTAGGTATCTTAAAGGTTCAACTGAGTTAGGCCTTTGGTATCCTAAGGGTTCGTCTTTTGATTTAACTGCCTATACTGATGCTGATCATGCAGGATGCAAACTGGATAGAAAGAGCACCTCTGGTTCTTGTCAGTTCTTAGGTGATAAGTTGGTTAGCTGGACGTCTAAGAAACAAAATTGTGTTTCTACATCCACCGCTGAGGCTGAATATGTAGCTGCCGCAAGCTGCTGTTCACAAGTCCTCTGGATGCGAACACAGTTAAAAGATTTCGGATATACTTACCAACGAGTCCCTATCTACTGTGATTCTGAGAGTGCGATTTCGATAACAACTAATCCAGTACAACATTCCAAAACGAAACATATCGACGTGCGTTATCATTTTATGAAGGATCATGTTGAAAAGGGCGATATCGAGATGCACTTCGTGACTACAGACTACCAGCTGGCTGACCTTTTCAGCAAGTCGTTGGATGAAAAGAGGTTTATCTTTTTAGTTAGCAAACTTGGTATGTTAAATGCCACTTCATGATTCTAGGGGGAGTTTTCTAATCTTGTGCTTTATTTGAATATATTTTAGATATTTCATCATATGTTGACTGACTAAAGCAGAATCATTTGTATAATGATTACCAAAATCTTTTTCTTGCAAGATATTTTATGTGACTATGGTTTTTGGACAATTCAGTTCAAAACCCGTATTCAAATGTTTTCTTCTGAAGGATGCTTTCATGGTTATATCTTTTCAGGAAGTTTTTCGTTTTAAAAGGGAGTTTAGATATTCTATTGTTATATCTTTTATAATAATATTTTTTCTAAAAAGATTGACGTTTTACAGATATCAAGGGGGAGGATATCTAATCATGAATACTTTAATTGCTATATTCATTCCAGGGGGAGTTAAGGATTCTAATCCACAGGTATAACATTCAAATCCTTATACTCTAACACTTGTAAAAGAAGAACAACTTTTACTTGTGAAAAATGTTTTTAAAATGTTCAAACCACTTCACGATCTTAAAATATTTTTATGATTTGAGAAGTGTGAATTTTAAATGTTTTTTTTGGATACTTCATTGGTTATCTGGCCGTGTGTTCTTTAAAGAATAATACTTGTGTATTTTCTTTTCTATATACTTTGTCAAGTATTCATACACACACTGGTTCAGTATTTTCAAATTGATTATGTTATTACCATGTATCTAATATTATATCTTTCTATGGTAATACTCCCGTTGTTTGATATTCACAGTTGTTTGAATCAAACGTCATTTCACTTTTAATGTGCTTTCATTGATAATATGTTTATATATTGTTCATATAAACAACATACGTCTTTGAGTTCCCAAATATTTTTCTTCATGATAATTTGATCTGATCTTAATCATTGTCAGATTCTCAAAACATTTCTATTCTTTTCATTCCTATAGAGTTTTGAGATATCTTAAATGTTTAAAATGCTCAAATTGTATTTCTAATCTTTGATGAGCATATATACACTGACATATGATTTCTTGTGCTTTACATGTCAAGAAAATTATTGAACAACATGTACTTTTAGGAATATGGGATTCAGTGTGAGTGCTTAATAGATCTTCCATGGATTCACGATAACCAGTGTTTCCTACCCCGGAAGAAATCCTTTGAGTGATTGAGGGGAGAGGGGTCTAAAAGAATTGAGTGTGGGAGTGTGTTGAGATAAAATGGAAATGAGAGATTGGTTAGATGTGAGCTTATATGTTTAAAAGAAAGAGGGTGAGAGAACAGATTTAAAAGAATATTAGAACTCTACACCAAACATCTTTCTGAGTCGGGCAGCCACATTACTGATTGGTTCACATTCCTTTGGTGACCATCATTGAAATAGGCAAATAGCCCATGCCATCTCTTGCATACAACCCTACAAGTTACTCATTCTTTTCTTAAAAAGAGAATGTTTCATATTTTCTGGGGAAGCAACACATAATCTATCGGATCTTCACTTGGAAGATACTGATATTGAAAAAGAAGGAAAGTTGCCACACCTTCGACCCTTTATCATGCACGTTGAGTCCATGTATAATCATTGTTGTGTCAGTGATTTACATACTTTGAGCCTTATGAAACACAATCATTGTGCTAATTCTTTCAAAACACAAGCACGAGCACACAGAGAATTTGTTTTTCTATCAGAACATTCATAGAATTACCTTGTGTTTTTCAATGATTGAATGGAAGTCCTGGGGAGCCAACATCAAACAAGCTCCTGAAATTGTACATTCGTTGTACACAATAACTTTGTGTTACTGACAGACATTTCTAACTGTTTCATATGTTGATTCAGGGTTACAACTCTTAATTCGTTTGAATTTGAAAAGATTCAGATGAATACATTCATGGTTCAACGGCTCTTTCAGATCAGACGACATCTTTTATCACATCATGTATTGGGAAGATTCATAATTTTCCTATTTGGAGGAGATTGTCTATTATCTTATATGGAGGAGATGAAAGTTCATGAAGATTATGCTTATCAGACGATGGAAAGTTATTTCAATGACAGATCTGACCTTGAAGTGTTTTAATGATGTTTATTCTTACAAATCATTAAAAAGGGGGAGAATAATCAAGAGTTCAAGATCAGATTGAAGGTTAAAGATTTCAGAGGAGATAAAGTTGTCAGATGATCAAAGTCAAAGGTTAAAGAAAGCTTATCAAAGAGAAAGTGAAAGAAAGTCAGAGTTTATGCAAAAGCTAATTCAAAGGGAGAGACAGGTTTGAAGAATTGTCAAAGTTTTCGAGATGTCAAAGCTGGAAAAGATTCGAAGTTGAAGTTAATTCTGATGATATGAAGACCTGAAGATTATTGCCAAAAATTTTTTAATCTTGAATCCAAAGGGGGAGATTGTTAGACTGAAATTGTATTCAAGATTGAATGAAGGTCATTGTTGTAATTAGTATTTGTGTGAGTTGTAATGAGCTTAGAAGGTTTGACCTTGCTCGGTCATGTTGACCTATATATAAGCAAGTCTTTGTGTTTTTCTAAGTAGGTGCAATAGAGTAAGTGTGTGAAAGTGAAGGTGTAATATTGGTGGTAGTTGAGAGAGAGTAAGAACACACACACAGAAAGAACACACACATATACGTGAGATCTGTGACTAAATGTTAGATCTGTGATTAATTGTAATTCATGTGTTTGATATAATAAAAGTGTTTGTGTCAATCTAAATGTGTTATAGCTAGTAAATCTTGGGCCACAGTATCACGAAAAGCTTAAGTTATGAAAAATAGGAAATAGTCTATACGAATCAAAATATAGACAAGTCTTGAAAGAAACATTTTGAAATGAAATCACGCTCAAACTTTGAATTTCAATCGGGGTGTCTTACCATCGAAAATTGGTTTCTATATGAGACATGGTAAGAACATTTCCAACAGAATATTAAACCGGTGTGTGTGAATACTTGACAGTATATAGAAAAGATAATACACAAGTATTTATCTTTGGAAATACATGGTTTATTAGCATTAAAGTACATGTAAATGAAAACATTGAAAATCACACTTCTAAATTCATGAAATCAATTTAAGAATAAGAAGTGGTTTGAAAATTTAAGAACATGTTTTCTATGATTTAAAGTAGTCCTTCTTTCAACCATATATGAGATTAAGAGTAGAATATTTCCTTACACTTATCTTAAATCTCACGAAATCAGCTCTAAGTCATATTAGATAAGATCATGTAAGCTTCCTCTCAAAACTACAACAATCACAAATCTGTCAAAGTACAAATATTAATTCATAAAACTGTATTGAAAAGTATAGACATAAAGCAATAAAACATGTTAAGAACGAGTTCTGATCAGATGTAATCAGAAGTCATAGTCCTAACTCCTTAACCCCCCCTGAAATCATGCCTAAAAATTTGTCACTACATAATATATGCAAAATTCTCGAACTCCCCTAAAATGTAGATCATCTTAGCTTTGAGTCACACCCCCCCTGAAATTATGAACAAACTTAAGCTCTGGAATCACATCACCTTTTTAATCGTTATGTTCTCTTGAATCACATCACCATATCCCTGAATAGGTGAAAACTGGTCATTCCTGAATCGAATTGTTCCGCAATATTTCTCTGTATAATTAGATAATAAATCTTTCTGTCCAGTTATATGCTTGGAGCAACCAGAATTCAAGTACCACATATGACGGTTTTGCACAGGAGAAATCACGAAACAATTGGCTTAGGTACCCATTTATAGATGGGTCCTACAGTGTTAGCACATGATTTTGGCACCCATTTAAATTTGGGTCCTCTTTTCTTTTGAAAATCTTTTGAAGCAAGAGAATTATAAGAATAGACATGATATGATCCAAACCAAACATCAGAATATTGCCGAGAAGCAAAATCATTTCTATGATAAGTAGAAGACTTTCTAGCAGATGGAGATAATTGGAATAGTTGCTTTATTGAATATTTCTTGTAAGAAGTTACAAGTTTTTGTTTATTAAAAGCAACATTCTTAGTTACATCATGTTTACTATCAATTTTTCTATTACAAGAAATATCAGAAGATGATTTTGCTGTCTCATCAATCTTCTTCTTTGGTCGCCATTCTGATCTTACTCTATTCTTTCTCTTTCTCACATCTGAAACATTTGAAATTTTAAAGTTAGAACTGTGAGAATTGAAAGATTGCTTGTTCTTTGGCTTACCAGTGATTGTCCGTTTCTGTGAATGTCGAGTTCTTTTGTTTTACCTTTGGCATTCTTGGTATTCACAGAAACTGGTTTATCAACTTTCGTTGATGTTTCACCTTTCTCGAACACACTTGGTAATCTAAAAGAATTGATAATAAACTGTGAATGATCAGAAAGTTTTGCATTGAAATCAAATTAAGCAACACAATCATCTAAATGACCATCAGAATTTAAGAATTCAAACTCTTCATCAAACGGACTTTTAACATCATCAGATTTTGAAGCTTTGGAAGTCTTTGAAAAATCAGAATTGATAAACACAGTTGAAAACACAATTTGTTCTAGATTAGTCAAAATCCTGTCTTCTTCCAGAGTGTTCTCGAGTTCATAAATTTTACTTTCTAACACGAGAGGAGGTACATAAAATTTACCTTCAACTGGTTTAGCCTCCAACTCCTCTGTAGAATAACTTTGGAAATAGTCATTTGAAAGAAATTTTGAGTTATCAGAACTGTAACTATAATTCAACTTCTCATATCTAAATGGAAGTTGCATTTTAGTTTTGTTCTTTTTTTTTCTCCCTTTCCTTAGCTTCATCCTCTTCTGAAAGTTTAGTCCATTTACTTTAAGTTCAGGGTATTGTGGTGCCAGTTTTAAAAATCCAAAATCATATAAGGCAGTCACTTTAGAAATACCCTTTTTGAGATAGTGTGGGTTCTCGTAACCAAGACCCCAACATTCACTACTCTCTTTAGGTTTGTTCAGGTGAATGGTTTGCTCAGTTTGAACCAAAGTGTAAAGTTTTTCTTCCAAAACATTCACTTTTTCAGATAAAGATTTGTTTTCTTTCTTTAATGATGAACACTTTTTCGCAACCTCTTTTAATTCAAATTCACACAGTCTATATTTTGAAGTAGTTTCAGATAGTTCATTATGAATTATAGTCTTTTCTTTCGCGCTGGTATCAATGTTTTTGTGCAAAGCCTCAATCAATACGTTCTTCTCAGCAATATCCTTGCTAAGTTTCCGTATTAAATGGTTTTTCTCTTTAATGATACCTTTCCTTACGTTTAAGCTTAGACTCTGTTAGGACTGAAAGTCCTAGTGCGTTGAAAGTTGTATAACGCATTTATAAGGGGTTGAATTGTAATTAATTGATAGTTGGTTTGTAAATGGGCCTTAAATCCCATTAGGTTTATACGACCATATTTAAAGTGTGGTTTAACCTAGTTTTAGGTTAGAAGAAAGGAGAAGAATTATTCTAGTCGTAAGGTTTACATTTTCCGTATCAAATATTCTCTCTGTAAACCTAAACCTTTATTGATTATTAATCATATGAATAGAAGTTGTGGCTCATTCATTGATCATTATTATTGTTGATTGCGCTGTATATGGGATCTACAATTGGTATCAGAGTAGGATCGAATTAATTTTCATTCGATACGATAAAAAAGGTTTGTCTAAAACCCTTTAATCGCATATTTGAGTTAATCGATATTTTTTTTGTCGTATGGGTTTGTGTACTTATTTTTAAGTTTGAGTTCTGTTTTATTGTGTGCATTGAATCTGTGGTGGTTGTGTGTCCGTATTAAATTATTCTGAAAGCTTAGATCTGAGTTAAGTCTGCTATATCTATTTATCTATCGTTTTACTGGGTTAAGTGAGTTAAGTCTCCATAATCGATTTCCTTGATTTCCTTGATTTTCTGAGTGTTTGATTTCGATCGATTTTCTGTGTTCTTTTTGCATATCGATTTTCTGAAAATCATCAAATCTGAGTTAAAGTTATGATAAATCTGTGAATCGAGGAATCTATTTGGTTTGTTTTATTTGTTTAGAGTTATCTGTTTATCTCGATAGCCGTTTTTTTATCAAAGACCATCGACCGGACCCTACCATACCCGACCCCTACTCCCGGACTCCATCGACCGGGTTGTTGTCTTTACCGGGTTGTCCTTGACCAGGTTGAAGTCGCCCGGGTTGTCTTTTGACCGGGGGTGTTGTCTCCGAGATCCTTTCGCCCGAGGTGTTGTCTCCCGGGGTGAAATCTCCCGGTTACCTTTTAGATTATTGAAGGAAGTGATTTCCATTATTTTGTGATTGGGTAATTAACACTTAGTGGGAGGTGAATTGAAGGTGGTGAATTGAAGGTTGTGATAAGGCGGCTTGTTTGATTTTACTTAATTTTCATTATGATTAATTATCACATAATGATGGGTCGGTGGAATAAACTCTTATAATTGGCATCTGTTTGATTTTTTTTCTGCATCGAATACATATATATACATCGCATATACATATATAGGGGCAGGTTCAAACGAGATGGTAGTCAATTTGCGAGAAGGCGAGAAAAAATATGAGCCACATAATTTATTAATTAAAAAATAGCATAAATTTTTTTTTAATTTTTTTTTAGGATAATTACAATTTGAATTAGATAAATCCTTAAAAATCTTATAATATCTTTTAAATTTATTAATATTTTAATTTTAATAAAATCATAATTTTTTATCAAATTTATATTATTATTTTCTAGATAAAACTATAGTTTTCATCAAATATCACATGTGATATCCATAACTAATTCATTGTTTATTTCACCATTTTTTTCCTCTATTTTTTAAATTTACGTTTTGAATCACATGTGATTAACTTCGTTTAACATGTGATACATTATTATGTATCACATATGATCCCACTAGGTGGATTTTTGTAAATATCACATATGGCAATATATGTCTAAATATAAATGGCGCATAATCACATGTGATAATATTTACATCACAAAAAGATCTATAAATATAAACATACATAATCACATTTGATTAACTAAAATATATACAATTATCATATGTTATAATATTTACATCAGAAAAAGATCTATAAATAGAAATATACATAATCACATATGATTAACTAAAATATATACAATTATCACATGTGATACTATTTACATCACAAAAAGATCTATAAATAGAAATATACATAATCACATATGATTAACTAAAATATATACAACTATCACATGTGATAATATGATATGTGATATGCATAAATATTCATATAATGATATCACATGTGATATTTGGTTAAAATTATGATTTTTTTTTTTATTAAAAGTATATTTAGAAAAAAAAATTAATAAATAATTAATAAATAATTGAAATTAAAAAATAAATAAATCTAAAAGATATAATGAGAATTTTAAGGATTTATCTAATTTAAAATGATAATTATCCTAATTTGTAAAACTAATTTTTATTTTTTATTTATGGTTTTTTTAATTAATAAATTATGTGGCCCACATTCCTTCTCGCCTTCTCGCAAATTAGTTTGCTTCTCGCATGATCCTCCCTCCCTCCCTCCCTCTCTCTCTCTCTCTCTCTCTCTCTCTATATATATATATATATATATATATATATATATATATATATCACATATCCATCGACCGGGACTTCCCCCCCGGGGTCACCTCTCCCGGTGTCTCCTGTCCGGTCCCTTGTGCATCTCCCGGTGCCCGGTGTCAAGCACCCGATATTCCAGCGCCCGGTGCCATCAACGCCTAGGGGCCTCCATCGCCCGATCTCTATGCGCCCGGTCCCTTGCGTCTCCCGGTGTCTAGAGTCCCCGGCCTCTCCCGGTGTTCAGCGAACCAGTCCTGTGAATCTCACGACAAGAAACAACAAGTTTTTAGATTTTTTATCGGTTTTTCGAAATTATTTCGGTTGATTCGTTATTGATCGTGAACGAACTTTTTCGTGTTTAAATCATTAAGGGGTGTTTACAAAGCTTAAACGATCGTTTTTTATCGTAAAATTTTCACCCATATCAAGTTCTTAAGTTCTCGTTCGGTTTCCGGAAAAAATTTCGGTTGCTCCGTTCGAGAGTTTGAGAGATTTTTTCGAATTCTAATCCGTTGAGGGAGCTTAAGGGAACATCATAGATCATTATTGGTCGAAAATTTTTAACCCATATCGAGCTTTTAAGTTTTTGAGCGTTTCCGAAAAGTTTTCGGTTGGTTCGTTTTTAATCGTGGGGGACCAGTTGAGTTTTAATCTATTGAGGACTGATCAGGGACTTTTAACGATCGTTTTGCATTGAATATTCCTAACCGTTTCGTGTTTTTGCAGGTGTGCTAGAGGTAGGAGATGATGAATAGTAAATTCGTTAACTCTCCGTTAATTTCTTTACTTTTTGGTCCTTTCTCCGTTAGTCCCGTTAGTTTGTTAGTTTAGTTAAGTTTTATTTCAATTCTAGTCCTTTTTCGTTAGTGTCCAGTTAAGCCCGTTAGGAGTTTCAAGTTTTACACTTTTAGTCCCTCTGGCTTTAAAGTTTCAGTGTATGTCACTTTTAGTCCCCGTACTTCATAGTTTCGGTCGTTTTTCATATTTTGTCAAGTTTAGTCGCTATACTTCAAGTTTTTCAAGCAACAATATCTCATCCAACTTATTCTGAGCTAGAAGAGAAAGTTTCTTGTTTAGAAGCTAGAGTTGAAAGACTGCTTGACAAATATGATAATCAACGCATAGAAATTGCTGGCAACTTGTGCATAATTTCAAATCTAAAGGAGGAATGTAGTCTGAAGAGTTAAAGACCAAAGTAGATGATCTTACTTACAAGCTTCGTATGTCAGAAAATGAGAAAATTGATATTGTGACTAAAAGCGTGGCTTATAAAAATGAAAATCAAAGGTTATGTACCCAGTTAAAGGATCTCGAACTGAAACTTTACAAAATTGGTCAATCTAAACAAACGATGCATCTGAATGCACCCAAAGAATTCAAATATTCAGAGACGGGTCTCGGTTACGATAACCACATTATCTGAAAAAGGCCTTGACCAAAGTTCCCACGTTATATGCGTTCGAATTTTTTGGAATAGACAAAACCTACCCAGAGTACAAAATCAATTGGACCAAACCACTTGTTGATGAGGATCCGGAACTGGATACATTGAGAAGGAAAAATACTACCACGATGCAACTTCCTTTTGTTTATGACTCATTGAATGCGTCATACAACACTGAAAAACCCTGTTTTCTGTCAAATGACTATTTTCAAAGCTATTCTCAGGCTGAACTTAATTCAAAAACAATTGAAACTGAGGAGGAATCAATGGACTACAAAATCTATGTTCCACCTCTGATTTTAGAAAAGAAAATTGTTCAGCTCGAAGAGTCATTTGCACAGAAGAGGATCATTTTTCAAAAGGAAAAACAAGAGTTATTATCCAAACTTGAGTGTCTCAATTCTGATAAAAAGGAAACTGGGTCGAGGGAGGAAAAGGAATATCTTCAGACAGAGATAAATAAACTTAATTCATAACTGGCTGATTTGGCAGCAGATTTGATGAAGGAACGACTTCACAAAGCTGGGCTTCAAGCTAAGCCTGAAATTCTTCAGGTTGAGAAGATTAATCTGTCAGAAAAGTCTTACCCACCCTCAGACACTTCTTCCTGTAAAGCCTTTTTGGGTGACTCGTCACCAAATTCGTCAAACAAACGAAAAGAGCCTCAATCTTTCGAAACGGATCATCGTTCTGATTTTCAAACTGCTTCCGCTAATGATACGCTTCAAAGCACAAATCCTTCCAGTCTCCTCAATCCTTCAATTGATAAGACTCCTTCTGATGAGGAAATGGAATTTTCAGCCTTTCTGAATTCTGAGGGGTGTCCAGACAGTCAGCTAGACCAATTTGATTTTGATCCTAAACTTCCAAGTCATGTTGATTTTTTGTATTCAACTGGTGAGCCACCGGCCAAATTTTATAAAGGCGAATGTTCAACAACTGCCTCTCTAAAGGTTTCTATGAACAAATCTTCAAAGCAAAAATCTAAAAGACGTTCACAGAAACAAAGAAAGACCGGCACATCTAACAAAAGACATACTTACTATTGTAGTTCTTCTGATTGCGAGCTTAATGATTCTTCAGATATTCATTTCTCCAGAAAAGTAAAGATGGTTTGGAGAAAGAAACCAACTACAGAAGACAGTGAGGGAAACAAGTCTCATGATTCTCCTTTAGTTGATACAAAGTCATCTATTTCCAATATTGATTCACCTACTTATGTTTATTCTACAGGAAAATTGATCAGTCTAATCTATTCATTCTCGTTCTTTGGAGATGGATATTGAAAAAGACATGGACCCAGTGTCGATAACTCGTGTCACCCCACCCAGCCACTCAAGTATCTTTCAAAAGATACTTGTTTCATATTTGCACAAAGGTTTAGCGCATAATCTATCTATTCCTCACTCGGAGGTCTTAGATATTGAAAAAGGAAGACATCAGCTCCGGTCTCCGAACTTCATATTCATCTCACTGTGTCTACTGATTTCTTAACCTGCGTCCCATGTTGAATCAATATTTGAGCCTAATCGATATGATTTATACTTCTTTCACACACGCACGAATCTTTGTGATTCCCCTTGCATATCTTTGTGATATTTCCGGAATAGTTTGAGAGGTAATTTTTAATATTTTACTTCGGTGATAACTGGAAGTCCTATCAGAGATAAATTGATGCCAACTCTGAAAATTGGTCACAAAATTATTTTAATTGTTGTGATAACAGTTACTATTGTGTTTCTGTGTTAGCTGTTACCCTTGGTTACTAATCGCTTTATCTGATATTTTGCTACTCATCCGGTTAGTCTTTGAAGTTACATGATGCTCAGGATTCTCCTAATCAACACGAGGGGGAGAACGACACATAATTCAAAGACACAAACTATCGTGTTGAGGGGGAGTTAGCAAAATCTGAGGGGGAGTAACAAAATTTCTTAAATCTGAGGTTGAAAAGCCTTTAGATTCAAAGATTGCAGCTAAGCATAAAAGATTTTATTGCATTTCTTCTATCCCGTATCATGTGGTGTCTGCTACAAGTTTGTTCCTCCTACGAGCTGATTGAAACAAGTTTTGAAGCTGAAAGTCAATTCAACTCGCGGTTCAAAGACAGATTCTTTGTTTTTAAACTGATGTTACACTGTGGAATGTCACGTAACTCACACATTATCTTTCTTGTGTGCTGATCCGATGTGTTTAGTTTCTACAGTTGAAAGCTGCTTGATAGTGCGTTCAGTCGAGGCTGTTGTACATTGAATCTGGTTACAAAGTTGAAACTATGAAGACCAAGAGCTTTATTCAAGGGGGATTTTGGAAAGACATGAAGATATGCAACACCAAAGTTCTTCAAAGATTCAAGAGGGAAAGAAGATCAAGGCCTGAAGATTTCAAGATGATAAATGCCTTATTCAACTTTAGGGGGAGATTGTTAGGACTGAAAGTCCTAGTGCGTTGAAAGTTGTATAACGCATTTATAAGGGGTTGAATTGTAATTAATTGATAGTTGGTTTGTAAATGGGCCTTAAAGCCCATTAGGCTTATACGACCATATTTAAAGTGTGGTTTAACCTAGTTTTAGGTTAGAAGAAAGGAGAAGAATTACTCTAGTCGTAAGGTTTACATTTTCCGTATCAGATATTCTCCCTGTAAACCTAAACCTTTATTGATTATTAATCATATGACTAGAAGTTGTGGCTCATTCATTGATCATTATTATTGTTGATTGCACTGTATCTGGGATCTACAGACTCTAATTCCTAGAGTTGAACCATCATGGCTTGCATTTGATTAAGAAAATCTGATTTAGACATATCACATACCTCTTCGTTGTCTTCACAGTCAGAATCTGCTTCAACTTCATTCTCATCCTTTCCCATAAAACACATATGATCCTTTTCTTCTGTATCCTCTTCATCGGAGTGATCAAGCCAGTATTCGTCCTCGACCATAAGTGCTTTGCCAACCTCCTGTTTCTTGGCCAAAATCATCTTGTTCTTGTAGTACTCGAAATTGCGGACCTTAGGCTTCCGACAATCCTTTGCAAAGTGGCTGAGTTTTCCGCAGTTGTAGCACTTCACTGACTCGGGCTCTTTCTTATTCTCTTCAGTTCTATACTTCTTCTCTTCAGGCCTTTTCTCTTCCATACTTTTTTCTTCAATTCTCTCTTTGTGTTCGTAGTTTCTTGAACCTGAAGAGTATCTCTAACTTTTAGAACCAACCTTCTTGTATAATTTCTTTTGAAAGGCTTTTGTTAACAACAACATAGCCTGTTTCAGATTCTCGCAGTCATCTGAGTCAGAATCCTCTTCACTTTCCATCTCATCAGATTCAGAAACTATAATCTTCTTTTTCTTCTTTAAGCTCACAGATTTCCTTTCTTTCTTCTTTACCGCCAGGGCAACAGGATCAGTAACCACTTTCTCAACTTTCTTCTTTTCCTCTTTAATCTCTTCCACTTCTTCTTCATTCTGCCTTAAAGTCTCGTACACCTCGTGGAGTGGTATCTCGTTCAAATCCTTCATTTTTTTCATCTGCCTTGTGAACCTCTTCCACTCAGGCTGCAGTATGCTCAGGAATTTGACATTCAATTCAATCTGAGATTTCCTGACTTTGTTCTTACTTAGCTCGTTGAGAAGAGTCCCGAATCTGTCATATGTTGTTTCAAGAGACTCACCCTCCATGGCCTTGAACTCTTTATAGTTATTTAGGCAGTTTAAGACTTTAAGCTGGTTACCAATCTTGGATCCTAGCATCATCTTTTCGAGTTGATCCCACATATGTTTACCCGTGGCATTATAACTGTCAATCTTGACGTAGATCTCGTTCAGAATCCCTTGTAAGATGAATTATCTAGCCAGTCTGTCCGCTTTAACTCTTTTTCTTTGCGCATCAGAATATTCCTCAAGTGGCAATGGGTATTCCTTGTTGACTTCTTCCTCACCATTTTCTCCTCCAGTAAACAAAATCTTGGTGGGAGGTTTCATAACACCTTCCTTCAGAGATAACCGGATATAGTCACCCAAATCGTTGCGATCAATAAAGTCCAGGAAGTGATCCTTCCACTGTTCGTACTCGCCTTTGAAAAGCACTGGTTGCTTCACATAAGTTCCAATAGCTAATGTTTCTCTTGAAGTCATCCTGTTAATAAAACTGTACAATAAGAACTTAAAAAGATCGTTAGTTCAATTGAAATCAGAATTAGGCATGGAAATTGGCCCCGACCCGTCGGGGAACCCGGTCCACCCGCCCCGATCGGGGATGGGGATTCCCCGCTAAACCGGGGATGGGTATGGGGACGGGGATCCCCGTTTGTCTCAAACCGGGGATGGGGACGGGTATCGCACTCCCCGCCCCGTCCCCGTTTTATATTTTAATTAATATTTGATATATTATTTATTTAAACTAAATCGGTAATTCATAATTTCCTATTTCCTAACTAGGTTATAATATAAAATTGTTATTTTTTAGATGTTAGTATGTATTTTGGATGTCAATCAAAATACAATTACTCGATATGGTTTTGAATCTTACTCGATATCTTTTGGTACGTTTGAAGTTAAGTTTTTTTTCCCAAATTCGGTTGAATTTCGTTTGGTTTTAATTTATTTATTATTATATGATGTTGTGATTTTTATACTAAATTAAATTTTTTCGATTTTAGGTTTATTGGAAATATGTGTGGTGTCTCATATATTTGATTTAAATAGCTTACATAAACGGAAAAAGAAAATCCCCGTTTCCCCGTTGGGAATCACCGTTCCCCGTTGGGGATGGGGATGTGATCATATTCCCCGACGGGGACGGGGACGGGGATGAAGATGAGGGATTGGGGACGGGGATGGGGATTGTGGTCCCCGCCCCATTTCCATGCCTAATCAGAATATAGAAAAACTTAGAAAGAATTTTCAGAAAATAAAATTTCCATAAATCTCCTAAGTATGGAATTCACACACCACAAATAACCAAACAATTCGCACAAACAGAATTCGCAAGCCACAATTCGCACGCACACTAACTTCAAAATTCGTAGACAAATACCATCCCGAATTCGCACACTACATAATTCGCACGTAGTTTTATGCGAGTTCTAGAAATTCGCACACAAAACTATGCGAAAACTAGACTTAGAATTTTTTTGAAAAACTAACTTTTCGCATAACAGAATAATATGAATTCTGTACTTAGAAAATTTTAACACTTCTTATACGAATTCTGAGGAATTCGTATAAAACACAATGCAAATTCTAGGAATTCGTATGCAACTATATATGCGAATTATTTCCTTAGAAAAAATTTCAAGAAGCTTTTCGTATAAAGGATCTATGCGAATTCTGGCTTCTCCTACACAAGCTTGTACGAATTCTGAGGATTTCTTGTAATGTAACACCCGTAAATTTCGGTAAGTAAATGTCACCTGGACATTTCTGTGGCTTGTAAACAGTGGGGGTTTTGTTGAGGAATGTATTGTTTAAAGTCCCTCGGAGTATCGGGAGTATTGGCATTGGAAAAGTCGGATTTTTGGAGTTCGGGGGCACCCGGGCGACTATGCCAGCGATTGTGCTAGAGGGCACAATAGCCTGGCACAATCGCCAAAGCATGAGCACCCACGATACATTCCTGGCGATTGTGCCAGCGATTGTGCCATGGCACTATCGCCTGGCACAATAGCCTACGGGTACCAGTGGGTTAAATGTTGCGATTTTCACCATTTCTTCTCATTTTCTCATTTCTATCTTCTTCCCTTTTCTCTCCCAAACCCTAAAACCGAACCCTAACCCATTTTGATGGTTTTCCCCCTCGAACCACATGATTCTTCATCATCTAACTAGTTGGAACCTTGAACCACAAAACCTCCATCTTCATCTTCCTCATCAAGTTCATTCGGTTGGGAGCTCGGGTTGAAGTGTTGGATTGGGTGTTCTCGGGAGTCTCTTTGTTTTCAAGGGTAAGTTTTCTTGTAATAAGTTATAAAATGCTCCATTGATGGTTTCTTAGTGTTGGTTTCTCAAATCTCGGATTTGGTAAGTTTTGGAGAAAACTAGGGTTTTGATCTCGTTTGGGGTTTTGGTATATTGTTTGGGGGAAATGCTTCTAAATGGTTGAGTATGGGTATTTATGGTTTGAAATGTTTGGATCTAGGTTTTGGAACCGGCTTGAGGATTCGAGCGGTCTTCAAAAGAGCTCGTCGTGAGAAATGTAGATTTAGCCTAAATCTAGCAAGGTGAGTTCAAGTTGATTTGTGAAAACGGTGTACATGCCAAAATGTGTATTTTAAAGTGTTTTACATGAAATGGTTAACTGCTGATAAGTTTTGAGTATTTAAAAGTAAAATATGTTTTACTTAGTTATTTGTCAAAGTGTGAGTATTTGGATAAGTTTTCTTACTTAGTAAACTTGGGCTGTGCTAACCTCTTAAAATGCTTCTATTGGGTTTCGAATGTTTCCAACAACTAAATAACATGAATTACGTATTCTTGGTGATTTTGTACAAGTAAGGTCTATTTATGAGTTATACGTCTTTGACGATTTTGTGCAAGTAAAGTCTAATTCATGTTATATGCATTTGGTGTATTTGCATTCATAAACACATTCGAAATCCTGTATCTCATCTCGTATGGAGTTTTGGGTAAATCTAGTCTTTGAGGTACGTGTCTTCATAAACGTTATTTAAAGACATTTCACTATTTTGGAGACCGGTAATTATTGGTCAAACGGATTTTGAGCTCTTTAGTTCGGTATTGGCTTAAACGAGTCGTGTGGACATTTGTCCGGATTTTTAACCGTCGAGGCTTTTGGATATGATGACACTTTGATAATCATAAAATCCCAATCACAACAAGCTAATTACTCAATATATGTCAAATAAGCTCAAGAACTAGAGAGAGAATCTAGAGATAGAAAGTAGATCTTGTATTACACACACTCTAGAATTACAATATGCAAATGCCTCTAGTTCGTTGTCACATGATTACAAAGGCAAACCTATATATACCCACATATCTAATCAAAGACTTAACTACTAAGGAAAGTAAAACATTACAAAACTAACTATTACAAGGCCAATGTTGACTTTTACATATTTGACTTTCCTATTAAATCTTGGATACAATATTTAAACTTAACAATCTCCCCCTTTGTATTCAAGATTTAATAAAAATTTGATGCAGATATTCAACTCTTGATTCTTTATGTTTTGTCTTTTGAAACTTTCAAAAACTTTGCTCTTTTGTAGCTTTTGAAGAATCTTGGAAAGTCTTTTTAATCTTTGAACCTTTGGAAAGTCAACATGCCTTGAACAAAACAGGAAATTCTTGAAACTTCTTTGAAACTTGAAACTTCATTTCTAAAAAATCTTTCGTCTTCAAACAAAATTGTATCTTCATCACTTTGATCTCTGAATCATCTTTGGAAGAACAATCTTTCTTGAATCTTGATATATCTTTTTAGAATCTTTTGGCTTTGAATCCTTTTGACTTTAAATCAGCAGCGGAAGCAATTTGAATTTTAGTCACAAACTTTGAAAATGAACTCTTTGAAATTGAATCTTTATAATTCTCCCCCTTTTTGATGATGTGAGCATCATTATCATCAAAATTTCATCAATTTCAGCATAGGCTTTGATTCCCCCTTTTTGATCAATAGACAATCTCCCCTTTAACAGATGTTGTATTTATAAAGTCAGAATTATAAAGTCAGAATTTCAAATGCATTTCAAAATGCTTCCGCTGATACAAAGTCAAAAGATTCTGAAGAAATTTTATTCAAAGATAAATCAAGAGGATTTGTGAAAGTTTGTTTCTCTGAAGACAGTCAAGAGATTAAAGTGATGAAGATTCAATATCAGATATTCCTCAAAGCTGTTTCATTGTTCAAAGGCAGTTTTCAAAGAACGTTCCAAAGTTTTTCAAAGATGTTTCAAAGATCATTGTTTCAGAAGTTTCAAGAATTCTGTTTCTTGTTCTTGACATGTTGACTTTCAAAGCTTCAAAGTGAAAAAGACTTTTCAAGATTCTTCAAAGGCTGAAAGTGTTTCAAAGTTCAAAGTTATCAGAGACAAAAGCTGAAGATTCAAGAGTTGAAGACTAACGTCAAATTTTTATTAAATCTTGAATACAAAGGGGGAGACATTTTATAAAAGATTCAGATATATACCTTTCATGAATTGACGGCTATTCAGATTAACGGGCGGAGACTGTCAAAGGGGAGATTGTTATTTGTTCTCAAAGGGGGAAATCAAAGACTGTTCTGAAATTGAAGATGTTTTGATGATCATGATGCTCACATCATCAAAAAGGGGGAGAATTATAAAGATTCAATTTCAAAGAGTTCATTTTCAAAGTTTGTGACTAAAATTCAAATTGCTTCCGCTGCTGATTTAAAGTCAAAAGATTCTGAAAAGATATATCAAGATTCAAGAAAGATTGTTCTTCCAAAGATGATTCAGAGATCAAAGTGATGAAGATACAATTTTGTTTGAAGACGAAAGATTTTTCAGAAATGAAGTTTCAAGTTTCAAAGAAGTTTCAAGAATTTCCTGTTTTGTTAAAGGCATGTTGACTTTCCAAAGGTTCAAAGATTAAAAAGACTTTCCAAGATTCTTCAAAAGCTGCAAAAGAGCAAAGTTTTTGAAAGTTTCAAAAGACAAAAGATGAAGAATCGAGAGTTGAAGATCTGCATCAAATTTTTATTAAATCTTGAATACAAAGGGGGAGATTGTTAAGTCTAAATATTGTATCCAAGATTTAATAGGAAAGTCAAATGTGTAAAAGTCAACATTGACCTTGTAATAGTTAGTCAAAGTAAGTTTAGTTTCCTTAGCCGTTAAGGCTTTGTTTTAGTTTGGTAGTATATATAGGTTTTGTTAGTAATCTTGTAGTAACGAACTTGAGTCTAAGCATTGATTGTAATATTCTAGAGGGTGTAATACAAGATCTACTTTCTCTCTCTAGTTCTTGAGCTTTAATAACATATATTGAGTAATTAGCTTGTTGTGATTGAGATTTATGTTTATCAATTGTTTTCATACCATACATTCGCCATCTACAGAGGTTTCCTCAGATGTGGTCCTTCAGAGGTTCTGCGCCTCTTGAATGTGGATAATAGGTTTGGAAGACTTGGTTTTAGAAATTGTCCAAGGCAGAAGATGTTTGCTAAAAATTTGTTTCTTTTATTCCCAGTATAGGGGTCAATGTCATCGAACCATACACCTCTTCTGCCAATCTGGGTATTAACCTTTTCATGAACTTTCTGAGCATCCTGGTATCTCTTAATTAGAAGATCTCTGTCGAGTAGATCTTGATGAAGTACTTCTCTTTCCTTTTGGAATTTTTTTTCAAAGAAATGGCGTTTAAGCGATCACTCTCATTGTTCTTTAGCTCTTTGACCTTTTCTTTCAGATCTTTATCATGTTTTAAAAACTTTTCTTTTCAATAATATGCTCAGAAACAAGAGCTTTTCTTTCAAGAGAGAGATTGCCTTTCTGTTGGGAACTGAAGAAAAGCTCAAGTATGGTTAATGCTGCTAGTTCAGAATTACTACTGCTAGAAGACTTCAAAGTTAATACTGCTGAGTATTACTACTGCTAGTAGATTTAATAATGCTAGTCAAAGTTAGTGCTACTTGAACAAAGTTAGTACTGCTTAGCTAGTTACTACTGCTAGTGGTTAGTGCTGCTTAGTAGTTAATGCTGCTAAGACCAAGTTAATGTTGCTTGAAGAAATTAATACTGCTGAGCATAGTTAGTACTGCTTATGATTAGTACTGCTTATGAATTGAAGATTCGGATGGAAAGGATGACAGCTGGAAAGAATCAAGATATTCATGGAAGGTTTGAAGATAATGATGGAAGATATACTGAAGATATTGTATTTATTGTAATTATCTTTTTGTTCAATATATGTATAGAATTGATAGAATAGTTTAGAAATTATAATTATTCATTCCAAGTTTTAGAGAGAATCAACCTCAAGGCATAAATCCTAATTCTAGAGAAGTAGAATTCGTATTGGTGAGCCTGTTCATCAATATTGAGGTTGTGTGTTTAATCTTGTAACTTCAAGCATTCAATACAAGTTTATAAGTTGTTGATCATATACTGTTTTGTTTACTGTTTCATTGAATATCAAAGTGTTATTCCGCAACTTCTTTGATATTAGTTTCTGAGACTTTATTCTTGTTATGAATTCGATCCTGACAAGTGGTATCAGAGCCTAACTCTCTCAGAAACATCTATTCATTCATCATGGAAAATCTTGCAGAATCAAACAGTACTCTGGTCTCTAAGGTTCCAATGCTCAAACCCAGTGAGTTTGACATGTGGAAGATCAGAATAAGACAATACATTCTTCTCACTGACTATTCAATGTGGGATATCATTGAGAATGGTCCTTCTGAAGCAGGAAAGATTGGACCAGATGGGAAAAGACCTCCACCAAAGACAGATGGTGAGAGGAAAGTTCAGACAGACAGAGATGAAGGCCTTGAGCACTCTGCTCTTGGCCATCCCCAATGAATATCAGCATCAATTTTGCAACTGCACTGATGCTCAGATTCTCTGGAATGCCCTAGAGAAAAGATTTGCTGGAACTAAAAGCATCAAAAGAAATCAAAGAGATGTTCTAAAGCAACAGTATGAGAACTTCACTTCTTCAAAGAATGAGTCTATGACTCAAACTTTTGATAGGTTCAACAAGCTCATTGGTGAACTGGCTACTGTAGGAGTGAAGATGGAGCAAGATGACATCAACAGAAAGTTTCTCAGATCTCTTAGGGATGAATGAACTATGTACACTGTCTCATATAGGCAGAGTGACAATCTGGAAGAGAAGGAACTTGATGATCTATATAATGATCTAAGAGTTTTTGAAACTGAGGTAGAAACCAAGAAGAAGCCCACTGGTTATATCCACAATGCTGCACTTCTATCAGCATCTACTGATACTACTGCCAACCCTGAAACAGTTAGTACTGCCTGTGGAGTAAATTTAGAAAAAGGCACTGAAACTATCTTTGAAGCCTTTTTGTCCAGTCATAGCAACAATTCATTGATTAATGATGATCTGGATCAACTTCACCCTGATGACCTGGAGGAGATGGACATTAAATGGCAGATGGCCATGTTATCTATGAGGGTGAAGAAGTTTATCAAAAGAACATGAAGGAACAACTTCTCTCAAAGATGAGAAGATGGAGCTGGTTTTGACAAGACAAAGGTGGAATGCTATAAGTGCCACATGAAAGGACACTTTGCTAGAGAGTGCAGAAGTGGGGTTCCAAACAACAACCACCAACAAACTCAGAATGGAGGCTACAATCAAAACAAGAATCCTGCTCAAGCCCTTGTTTCTCAACAAGGAATGGGGTTTGAATAAAGTGACCAAGCTGAGGAGGCCATTCAGAATCAAGCTCTTATGGCAGAAGTGTCTGATCTCCCCTCTGAGGTAATTTCTAATCTTTGCACTCAATCTTGCATAGACACTGTTAAAAGGTACAGGGATCACAACCAAAGTATGTGTGATGACCTCAAAAGATTAGAAAAGGACAGAAGAGACTATGTGTTGATAGTAGAGAGATTTAAAGAACAAATCAAAGGCTTTCAAGCTAATGAACTTCAACACTATTATGACACAAACTATTGGAAGTGGGAAAAGAATGAGTTAGAGACCAAACTATCTAAGTCCTTAGAAGAGAATGATAGGCTGAAAGAGGAACTGTCTAAAGTTAAGCTTGACATAGAAAAGTTTTCATATGCTTCAAAAGCAATGGATTATCTTCTAAAGGCTCAGATTCATGATAAGATGAAGCCTGGTATTGGATACAACAATACACCCCCTCCTTACAACAACAACTATATCTCTCCTACTTCAGACTTGCTAGAGACCAAGGAGAAAAAGGACTTTTCTGAGGAAGCTTTCAAGATAGATCCTTTGGATGAGGTAGTAGTTAAGGATTTGACTGAGAAAGAAGCCAGTGAGAATAGGGATAATGCTGTGAGTAAAGAGATACCATTAGAAAACAACATTATCACCAATGAGGGATGTGGGAAAATCTGGGTCAAGTCTAAGGAGATAGAGAAGACCAAAGGAAAGGATAACAAGGTCCATTACAAACAAACCACAGTTGTGAATCCTGAACCTTGTAAACAGTGTGCTTGCAATAAAGCTAAGAGCCTAAATTCTGGTATAAAAAGAGGTAACCAAAGAAACTGGAATAATCAATGGGCTCAGAAATCAATAGACCAATAGACCAAAACCTTGTTTCATATGTGGCAAGCTGAATCATTTGGCTAAGTATTGTTTTTTTAACCCTATCAACCAACAGATGAACTTTCAAAGGTTTGTGCAAAAACCTGTTGGTTATAGGAAACCAAAGAAATCTTTTGAAACCAAAGGCCCCATGAAGAAAAAGTTTTTAAAAGAAAGTATTAAAATGTGGTTGCCTAGAAGCACTAAAACTGTTAGTACTGCTGACAGGGATAGTGCTGCTGGAAGCATTACTGCTGCTACCAGTGTTAGTACTGCTGAAAATATTAATGCTGCTAATACTGTTAGTACCTCTTCAAAGGTTAATACTGTTAACACAGTTACTGCTGCTAACACAGTTACTACTTCTAACAAGGTTAGTACTGCTAAGCATGCAAGTGCTGCTAAGACAGTTAGTACTTCTAAAACCAGTACTGCTTCTAGCAAAAATGTTTCTAAACCTATCATTGTGACAAAGTAATCCAGAAATGAGGAGTCAAAATTTAAGAATCTTGTCAAGAAAGAATGCAAGTATTTTGATGAGAAAGGGGTACCCAAGACCACTTTGGCTTGGGTTCCTAATTCATACTAACTGATTTATCTTATGTGCAGGGCAACCAACAGCTCAAAGGAAAGAGCATATGGCATGTTGATAGTGGTTGCTCTAGGCACATGACAGGTAACATGTCATGCCTTCAGGATTTCAAGCATATCAATGGAGGACATGTTGCTTTTGGAGATAATCTTACTGGTGGTAAAATAAGTGGAAAAGGTAATGTTACAAAAGGTAAGATGACATTTGAGGATGTCTACTATGTTGATCAGTTGAAGTACAACCTGTTAAGTGTATCACAGGTCTGTGACAAACAACATAGCATATTATTTACAAATACTGAGTGTATGATCCTTGCTCCAGGGTTCAAGGTAGTTGATGAAAGCATGATACTACTTAGAACTCCAAGAAAGGACAATGTGTATTGTCTAGATATGGACAATGTTGATAGTGATTCATCCCTGAACTGTCTTGTTTCAAAAGCTTCTGTGGATGAATCCTCTCTTTGGTACAGAAGGATGTGTCACATGAATTTCAAGACAATGAACAAACTTGTTAAAAACAACCTTGTAAGAGGTTTACCTTCAAAAGTATTTTCATGTGATGATCATTGTGTTGCATGTCTTAAAGGCAAACAACACAAAACTTCTGATAAGACCAAAGAGATAAACTCAATTTCTTCTTGTCTCCAGTTATTGCATATGGATCTGTTTGGTCCTACAAATGTTATGAGTATAGGCAAGAAATCTTACTGCTTGGTTATTGTTGATGATTACTCTAGATTTACCTGGGTATATTTTCTAAGGACTAAGGATGAGACAAGTGGACTGATCAAATCCTTTATCCTAAGAATTGAAAACCAAACTAATCAAAAAGTAAAAGTCATTAGATCAGATAATGGGACTGAGTTTAAAAATTTTGATCTAAACACCTTCTGTGAAGAGAAAGGCATTGAGAGACAATATAGTGCTCCTAGGACTCCTCAACAGAATGGAGTTGCTGAGAGGAGAAATAGGACACTAATAGAGGCTACTAGATCTCTGTTGGCTGATTCAAAACTGCCAATTACCTTCTGGGCTGAAGCAGTTAATACTGCTTGTTATGTCCAAAACAGAGTTCTAGTGGTCAAGCCAAAGAACAAGACCCCTTATGAGCTTTTAAATAAAAGAAAACCTTTCATTGGATTTTTCAAACCTTTTGGGTGTCCTTGTACAATTCTCAATACCAAATCTCACTTAGGTAAGTTTGATAGCAAAGCAGATGATGGATTTCTTGTTGGTTACTCATCTCAGAGTAAGGCTTACAGAGTTTTTAACTCTTCTTCCAGAATAATTGAAGAAAGTGACAATGTCAAATGCAATGAGAACACACCAAATCCAATTGGGTCTGGTCCTCAGTGGCTATTTGACATTGACTCACTAACTAACTCTTTTGGTTTCAGTAGTGATGATTATGCAGGTACAGGGAGTGGAGGATCAGGGACTACACAAGCTCCAGAAAGTATATCTCAATCTGTGATCTTTCCCATACCAACAGTGGACTTATGTGAAAAGGAACCATCTACTGGACCAAATCAGAGTGAAGAAAAAAGTAGAGATGAGGAGAATCAAGAAAATCAAGAACCTGAAGTAGCTGCTGAAAACACTTCAGTTGAGTTGAATGACTCTAATCTAGAGGTGGGACTTAATGAAGAACCTAGTCATCACACCAGAATACAAAAGAATCATCCTCCACAGCTGGTAATAGGAGATATATCTTCTCCTATGATGACTAGAAATCAAAGTAGGCTTCAAGAAATGCAAGACCAACAGCATACAGTGCTATCTTGCTTTTTATCCCAGCTTGAGCCTAAAAAGGCACATGATGCTATGAAAGAGTCCAGTTGGATAGAAGCAATGCAAGAAGAGCTACTGCAATTCAAGCTGCAAGATGTTTGGGATCTGTTAGACCTTCCTAAAGGCCAAAGAGCAATATGAACAAAATGGGTCTTTAGGAATAAGAGAGATGAAAGAGGTATAGTGATAAGGAATAAAGCAAGGCTGGTGGCTCAAGGGTATACACAAGAAGAGGGAATAGACTATGATGAAGTATTTGCACCTGTGGCCAGGATAGAAGCAATTAGATTATTCCTGGCTTATGCTTCCTATATGAAATTCAAAGTCTATCAAATGGATGTGAAAAGTGCATTTCTTTATGGCTCAATTGAAGAAGAAGCATATGTCTGTCAACCACCAGGGTTTGAAAACCCAAGCTATCCAGACAGGGTATACAAATTGAAGAAAGCACTTTATGGGCTACATCAAGCTCCAAGAGCATGGTATGACACTCTGTCATCCTATCTCTTGGAAAATGGCTTTAAAAGAGGAGTCATTGATAAGACTCTATTCATCAAGAGAAAGAAGAAGGATATCTTGCTAGTCCAAATCTATGTTGATGACATTATCTTTGGATCAACAAGAGACAACATGTGCAAGGAGTTTGAGGAACTAATGCATCAAAGGTTCAAGATGAGTTCCATGGGGGAACTTACTTTCTTCCTTGGACTCCAAGTTCAACAGAAGTCAGATGGAATCTTCATCTGTCAGTCCAAGTATGTGCAGGACATTCTAACCAAGTTTGGTTTTTCAGATTCAAAACCTGCTAGCACACCTATGGAGACACACAAGCAGATAATAGCAGATCTTCAGGGGGAGGATATGGATGTTCATCATTATAGATCCATGATTGGCTCTCTCATGTATCTTACAGCCTCTAGGCCAGATATAATGTTTCCAGTCTGTGTGTGTGCAAGATTCCAAGTTAGGCCAAAGCAATCTCACTATCAAGCTGTTAAGAGGATATTCAGATATCTCAAAGGGCAACCTAGATTGGGACTTTGGTATCCTCATGACTCATCCTTTGACCTACTTGCATACTCAGATACTGATCTAGGTGGAGCAAACTTGGACAGAAAATCTACTTCTGGAGGATGTCAGTTTTTGGGTGCAAGACTAGTGTCATGGCAGTGCAAGAAACAAACCACAGTGTCCACATCTACAACAGAGACAGAGTACATAGCAGCTGCAAGTTGCTGTTCTCAAGTCTTATGGATTCAGAATCAAATGCTGGACTATGGGGTAACCTTTCTACACACTCCAATTTTTATTGATAATAGCAGTGCTATTAGCATTGTGAATAATCCTGTCAAGCACTCAAAGACAAAGCACATTGAGATCAGGTATCACTTCATAAGAGACTGTAATGAAAAGAAACTTATTCAAGTTGTAAAAGTTCACACTGATAACCAGTTTGCTGATCTATTCACTAAAGCTTTTGATGTGGGTAGATTCACTTTCTTGGTAACAAGTGTGGGAATGATCAACTCTGAATAAGCCCCTTCTCAAAAAGTGGTTCTATACCTGTATATTGTTTATTCTTGGTGTTACTAATCTTCTTTTTGAGAATATGTATAGCAGTACTCAGTGTATCACAAGCTTCAAAGAGTAAGTATGGTTAATACTGCCAGTAAAGTTTTAATACTGCCAGTGCACAGTTAATACTGCTAGCAGTTAATACTGCTAGTTAGTTAATACTGCTAGTGGTTAATGCTGCTCTCAGTTAATACTGCTAGTGGTTAATATTTCTCTCAGTTAATACTGCTAGTTAGTTAAAACTGCTCTCAGTTAATACTGCTAGTGGTTAATATTGCTAGCCGTTAGAACTGCTTATTAGTTAATACTGCTCTAGGTTAATACTGCTTATGTCCCGAATACTATAAATACTCTTTGCCCGCCTAAAAGTTCATAACGACTCTTTGCATACTATTCTCTTGCACTCTAAACCCTCTCTCTCTCAAGTATCAAGTTTTCAGGCAAGAACTTTCAAAGATCAATGGCATCAATGGCATTCATTGACGAGCACAATGAAATCGCGATGCTCCAAAAGCCAAAGCAAGCTGCAGGATTTCATCAGATAGTGGATTTTCTGAAAGCTAGTCATATCGCCTATGCACTGACAGTGTCTCCATCAATCTACATTGAGCATCAAAGGCAATTCTGGGCACATGCCATCATTGTTACTGAGGATGGTGTGCAAATGATCAAGACGACAGTGTGTGGCAAGCCATTGACAGTTACTGAAGAGGTAATTCGCATCAGTCTACGCCTAGACGATGCCTCTGGTATAACTTCTATCTCTAATGATGAACTGTTTTCTACTCTTACAAGAATGGGGTATGGAGGCCCATTGGGTGTGTTTAAGTTCTTAAAAGCAAAATTTTCACCTCAATGGCGTTTCTTTGTCCATACTCTTATGCATTGTATATCTAAAAGACTACTGGATGGAGTGAGTTCAGTAGCACCATTGCTTATGCTCTGGTATGCTTAGCCACTGCCAAAAAGTATAATTTTTCCCAAATGATTTTCAATGATCTTGTCTCAAACTTGGGAAACAAAAAGAGCTTTTATATGTATCCCAGGTTTGTTCAAGTAGTTATCACCCACGAATTGACGGATATTCCTCACTCTGATGGGATATATGTACCAAAACCCCCTAAAGGCAAGGTTTTCTCAAATATGAGAAGATCTGCTGGGGATTCGGAAGGAGTAGACACCCCATTGTTCTCTACAATGATGGTGGTGTCCCAAACTAATGAAGGTATGGTAGCAGGGTCAAGACCCCCATTAGACCAACCCACTGCTAGCCAATCCCAACCTTCCCACTCTAAATCAATTCCTCAGTCTCTTCTTGACAAACCAACTTCACCAATCACCCAAACTTATCAAAGAAAACAGGTAAAGAAGGCTCCTTCCCTTCTTGTACCTTCACCCACTCAGCCTTTAAGCCCTCTAAGGGAGAATTCTCCTTTAGAGAATATCCAAAGGGAAACCAACAGGGTGTCTCCCAACCCTCAGGAGGTGCTCTCTAAGGAGATGGAAGAGCATATGGGTGAGAAGGCTGCCACTACTTTTGCTAGCACAGAGAAGGATAGTGGTAACATCTCTAAGACCTTCCCCATGGCAACTTTGAATGAGTAATCATTCAAAGGTCCCCGGTGCCAAGAAACCAAGGGGGTGGACAGTGCTTCTGCTAGGCAGAAGACTTCCACTACTAAAAGATCCCATGATCCTTCAAAAGGGGGTAACACCCCTGGAGAAGGTGAGGACAGATATGACTACAATGAATTGATGGAAACAATGGGCAACATAAACATGGATGTCATCAAGCAGGGGAAAGACATTGAGGAGCTGAAACTGGTTATTCTATCTCAACAAGTACAGATCATCAAACTGAAGAAATTGGTGACAAGATTGGTACAGAAAAGGAGAAGAAAGCAATTTGTGTTAAAGAAGAGGGCAAGAGCTCAAGATGCTTCCAACAAGGGAAGAATCAAGAGAATGAAACAGAGAAGGAAAGCAAATCTGAGATGGGATTTGATGTTGAGGGGGAGATAGAAGCTGAAATAGAGAAAGAAACAGAATTTGCCCAAGCAGCAGAAACTGTTAATGCTGCTGAGGTAAAAGAAGCAGCAGTAACAGGGCTCTCTGTAGAGGAACTGGAGATTGCAGAGACATTGGTTAAAGCCAAGAATGACACTACTAAGGCTAGTCAAAAAGCCAAGGGAGTGATCATTAATGAAGGAGGAGGCTCAAAGAAAAGAAAAGAATCAAGTAAAGAAACTTTGAAAGATACAAAGGGAAAGGGAAAGGAAAAGCTTATTGAAACTGAACTGCCTTCAAAGAAGAGGAGTCAGATTGAAATGGATGAGGAGATGGCAAAGCAGCTTCAAGAGCAAATGGAAAAGGAGGAACAAATTCAAACAGAAACAGATAGAGAGCTTGCAAAGATAATGGCCAGAAAACTAAATGATGAGTATCAAGAAAGTTTAAAAGCAGAAACTGAAGCCAGGAAAAGCTCTGTGAAAGTGTCTAAGCAGAGAATGCCAGTAATGAAGCAGAAAAGACAACCCTCCAAGACCTTTTTGGCCAATCAGGAAAGAAGAAAGATGATAAATTTCCTGAAAGGTGCAATTGGAGTCAAGGGGGAGATGTTCACGAGCATGGCATACAGTCAAATTGAGGAGCTCTACAGGAAGAAAATGACAAAGCTCCAAGGGGATTCCTCTCAAAGGGAAGAAGCAGAAAGAAGGATGAAAGAGAGACATGATCTCAACATCCAACAACCATTCCCTGATGAGACCACACCCTCAAAAGATAAAGCTGTAGAGAAGAAGAAAGAACATGAGGGTGTTGGTATAGAAGCCAAGTCTGGATAGAGAGTGAAGTCAATTGCTTCAAAAAGGTAGTTGAAAAGGCCAAGGGTGGAAGAAACTAAAAAGGAAGCAGAACCCTCAGTCACATCTCCAACAGAACCTGTGCAAAGTCCAGAGCAGTCCAACAAGCAAATTGTTGAGAGTATGGATTTGTATATGACCATAGTAGAACCTATGAAGGCTATTCCAATCTCCATGAAAGCTCCTGAGATTACCTTCCGGGACATTCTAAGAGATAATGGAAAGGATTTCTTCAGAATCAAAAGAGCTGATGGTTCATTTGAAGCATATTCAACATGGGGGAGAGTTATCAGAAGTTGTTCAAGAGCTGATATAGAAGAATTATACAAAGTGGGGATAAAACTCTATGAGCCTGTGTTGAAAGGTACTGAAGAGAATCTTCTCAAGATAGCAATGGAATACTTGTGCATGATGTTTGATCCAGAAAGAGTGGCTTATAGGATTAAAGATCATCAGCATGAGTTTATATTCAAGAAGATTGATAAATGGATACTTTTTGAAAACTGTGGGGTATACATGATTACTATTGACAATTGTTATCATGAATACTACCTAGTAGACAGAATTTATGAGCATAGCAAAGAGAACCTAGAAGGAATGCTTAAGGCTACACTAGTATGCACAAAGGATTTAGAGATGGCCAAGATTATGGTGAGAAGAACTGTCAATCAAAGTTTGGGCTTAGATCCAAATTTGGGAAACTGAATCTGAAGTGTTGAAAACATCTTGAAGATCAAATCTGAAGAACTTGGCTTCTTTTCCTAAAAGTCAAGTTAGGGGGAGATTGTTGGGAACTGAAGAAAAGCTCAAGTATGGTTAATGCTGCTAGTTCAGAATTACTACTGCTAGAAGACTTCAAAGTTAATACTGCTGAGTATTACTACTGCTAGTAGAATTAATACTGCTAGTCAAAGTTAGTGCTACTTGAACAAAGTTAGTACTGCTTAGCTAGTTAGTACGGCTAGTGGTTAGTGCTGCTTAGTAGTTAATGCTGCTAAGACCAAGTTAATGTTGCTTGAAGAAATTAATACTGTTGAGCATAGTTAGTACTGCTTATGATTAGTACTACTTATGAATTGAAGATTCGGATGGAAAGGATGACAGCTGGAAAGAATCAAGATATTCATGGAAGGCTTGAAGATAATGATGGAAGATATACTGAAGATATTGTATTTATTGTAATTATCTTTTTGTTCAATATATGTATAGAATTGATAGAATAGTTTAGAAATTATAATTATTCATTCTAAGTTTTAGAGAGAATCAACCTCAAGGCATAGATCCTAATTCTAGAGAAGTAGAATTCGTATTGGTGAGCCTGTTCATCAATATTGAGGTTGTGTGTTTAATCTTGTAACTTCAAGCATTCAATACAAGTTTATAAGTTGTTGATCATATACTGTTTTGTTTACTGTTTCATTGAATATCAAAGTGTTATTCCGCAACTTCTTTGATATTAGTTTCTGAGACTTTATTCTTGTTAAGAATTCGATCCTGACACTTTCTCTCTCAAAGAAAGCTAATTTCTCTTCTAGCTCTGAGCACATGCTTTTATAAGTAAGAAATTCGTTTTGTAATTCAAGAAGTTTGTTTTCAGAGTCAATATTGGATGAGTCAGAAGTAGATACCTCACTCTTGTCGTCAGAAGAGTGGACTTCTACCATTCCACAGAAAAACGCATTGTTGTCCCCCTCGTCAGAGGATTCATCAGTCACGAGGTTCTCTTGTTCTGCCATCAGGGATCTCTGAGTGTAGTACTCTGCTTTCTTTTTATAGCAAGCAACATCTCTGGTGGGTTTCCCTTTGACGGCAGAGGACCTGCACTCTGCTGTGAAGTGGCCCAGCTTCCCGCATTTGACGCATCCTTCATTTTGTTGAGGGGCTCTATCTCCACTTCTGCCATCCATCTTCTGTCCGCTTCTTCTCTCGTCATGCCTCTGATCACCAAACTCTTTCCCAAACTTTCTCACTTCCCCATATCCTCTTCCTCCGTAATCTCTCTCCTTTATTTCCCTATGCTCTAGTTTTTTCTGGAGACCCCTGTTGAATTGTCGGGTCATAAGTGCAAGTGTTTTGGCCAGAGCAGCCATATCGATCTCTTCCTCTGAACTTTCTTCGCTTTCACTCTCTGCCACCAATACCTTCTTTTTCTTCTTCTTCTTCTGAGCATCCTCTGTTGCCTTCTCCTTCCCTTTGTCCTGACCCTCTATGGTAATTCCTACTAACGCCAGAGGTCCTCCCACAGGAGTTTCCAATTTCGATATTCGGTTCTCTTGGCTAATCAAAGTCCTAAATAGGTCGGAGATAGACCAGACATCAAGATCTAGGGTTGCTTGCATGGACATAGTCATATGAAGCCATTCGTCATTCAGGCTCTGAAGAAATATGACATTGTTCTCCTCAGAGGTTCTGTGGATGTCGTACCTCTTGCACTTGTTAATCAGGGAGTTGTATCTATTGTAAGTGCTCTGAATGGATTCGCCTGGCAGAGCCTTAAATGCAAAGAATTCATTAATGCACAAGGCTTTGTTGTTCTTTAGGGTTTTGGCACCACCTTCAAGCTGTTTTTCAAGCTCCAACCACAGATCTTTAGAAGTTTCACATGAGTCAAGGGACTGAAAGATGTCGTTTGGAATAGCCATAATGAGTAGCCTTTTGGCTTTCTTTGTAAGTTCATGCAGGGCACTCTCTTGCTCAGTCCACTCATTGATAGGTTTAGAATTCTGATATTCAGGTATTTTTGGGGTGTTTGCAGTGGCAGGAACACGAGGAAAAGTGGTCATTGGAATGTAAGGAGGGTTGTGAAGAAACTCGACAAAACCAGGATCCACACCTTCGAGAAAGTGCACCATCCTGATTTTCCACTGAGGATATTCATGTCTCAGTAGAGTAGGAGGTTTTGATTGAGATCCTGCACTGAAGTAGTTGACTAGGTTTGCCATTTTCATATAGAGAAAATGGGACAAAAAAACAGAGTATGAAATGTGCTTTAGAACAGACCAAGAATGTGCTCTAGAACAGACCAAGAATGTGCTCAACAGGAATGAGGATTTGGTATGAGAAAGTTAACAGCCAACAAATAAGCTTTGAATCTTTCTTTAGTGATTCAAACACACTTGCTTTTGAAACTACGTCAAACAGTTTGAAATAGCTCCAGAAAACAGAGTATGTTTATGAGTGGAGATCAAGGCAAAGAACAGACTCAAACTACTACCTAGAACGTGGGAATCAAGTATAGAACAAGATCCTTTGATATTGAGAATCAAAGTCTGCTCTGATACCAATTGTTGACCCCAAATAAAGATGTTCTTTACTTGATAGATTTTTCACTAAACACAGATTAATAAATAAGAGTGCGGAACCGTTTTACTGTGTAGAGAAAGTAGAACATGCAAGGTAGTAGACACACAAACAAACAATGAACAAAAACGTTGGATATAACAATAATATTACTCAAGACACCGTTTCATTGATTTGCTCCAAGAACACCAAGAACATGCACTGGTGTGTGCAAAATATTCTCAGGAAAATTCTCTCTCTTAATCAGAATAGTGTGTGCTCGCATTTAAAAACCAAAGGTGGTGCTCCTATAATATACAAGGAGGATGCACCCCGTAGTACAAGACAAAGGTTGACATTCCATAAACGGAATGCCACCTGGAAAGGTAAACGATCGTGCGCCGCGGAAAATGATCTGAAAATCTTCGTACAGCAGGCTTCACGTGTTCTACACGTGACCTTGTCTTGAACTGTGTTCGCCAAAATCTTCGAACTGTCTCCAAAGGTTAGCCATCATAGAGGCTCTGTGAGTGATCACAGAGGCTCTGTGATCTAAAGGTTATCATCAGGTTACGAGTCCTTCGGCAGGCGGTCGACTGAATCTTCTGAGCTTGGTCGTTCTTTGAGCAGATAATAACAGTTCCTACACTTAGCCTGTTTTTTCAATAATTCTATACATTGAAGTTGGAGCTAACAGTATGTATTTTGTCCTTGATGTTGTAGCCCAGTGGTAAGGTAACATCCTGGGGGGGTCAGTGGATGGTATCCCTGACTACCCAAGTTCAAACCCCGTGGTGAGCATCCTGTGACATCCATGATCATGGACCGACCACATAGTGGTACCCTTAATTGGGTTGGGTCGTGATCGACGGGGATTAGTCGGGTGGCACCCTTAAGTGGGAGCCCGGATACCCTATGAACGTGTGCGTGTGTTAACTTGCCGTTCAAAAAAAAAGCAGTATGTATTTTGAGTTGGTTAATGATTTGGGTGAGAAATAAGTTAATTAATTTTTATGCAGAACTTTCACGCCCGGGGCAAAATCTTCACGCCCGGGGAGCCACCTTTCACGCCCAGGGCGAAATCTTCACGCCCGAGGAGTTTGGGCAGAAATTTGGGTATGATTATTTGACCCATTATATCATTTAAAAACGTTTTTTTTGCCCTAAAGCCTCATTTCTTAGTTTTCTTCTCTTTCTTCTTCTTCCCTTCTATCCCACCATTGAAATCATTGGTAAAGCTCTTGGATCATATTTTCAAGGATTCTGGGAGCATTCAAGAGGAAATCAAAGCTTCAACATTATCTTCATCATCTTCATCTTCTCCACCTCTTTTCCACCTTTCTTGACTTGTTTCAGGGTTTTTCTCCTAGAAACTATTTGGCCAATTTTCTAGAAGATTAAATAGTCTTGGAGCTTAAGATTCAAGTTTGTGGGTTGGGGTTCAAGATCATCATCTTCCTCACCAAACTTTCCACCATTGTTGACCTAGTTTTTGGGGTTTTTCCTAAAAACAAATTGCAAGTCCATATTAACCTTCTAAATCTATGTTCATGTTGATCTTTTCATTTTAACCTCCTACAACATCCCTTTTGATGTATCATCCATGTTTTGAAGTTTTGACCAATTTTGGGTATTTTGGATGATTAGAGAATTTGATTAAGGTATGTTATGAATCTGAGTTTGGGGTTACTTTCAGTATATCTCTAGGCTTTGGTTGTGATCCAGATAAAGTTTCAAGAGGTGGGTGTTGTTGGATATAAAGTCTTCACCATTTGGAAGCTAGGGATGGATCTGGATCCTAGGTTTAACTTAACCTAGCAAGGTGAGTTCAAATTGCTTTGTAAAAACTATGTACATGCCAAAAATGTCTATTTTAATGTATTATTGTATTTTACTCGATATTTATCGAATGGGTTATTTGGTAAGATTTGTATATTTGGGTAATAATTCTTAAAAATACTTGTATTCGTTATGTTTGAGTACTTTGACAAATAAATCATAAGTATGGGTTATTTTCATGATTTATTTTATAAATGGAGATTATTTGGTGATAAATGCATTTTTAATGTATTTGTTTTGGAAATTGCATATTGTTGTGTTATGAGACATTTTGGAAATATGAATGGTATGGTTTTAATTGGAAAATGATTTGTTCCAACCAATTTTGCGTTTTTAAGTTAATCATAGCCCTTGTAGCATGTATTTGCATAAACTCCGCTTAAATGTGTTTTATTGCTTTAATGACATTTATTCAATGATCAATTGCGTTTTGAGCTTTTGGCTCGGTTTTGACTTTTAAGAGTCTTTGGGACATTAATCCGGTTTATTTTGATCTATGTTGGGATTTTGGTGTTATATGCATTTGAGGCATATTTATTTGTAAATTACATGTTTTGAGTGTGTTGTCATTCATTTGGAGTCATGTAATTTAGACTATAATGCATTCATAGACATGTGAGTTAGTCTTGTGTTGATGGTCGTGTGGGTATTGCGGGGTTGGACTTCGGGACCCTTGTTTCATGACCTTAGACTTTTCAAGTAGGAACTAAGAGGGTTGAGTCCGGAAGTGATGTCTTGGTGACAAGCCAGGATCTCTGCCACTTGAGGTGTTACCTTTGAGGTAGACACTAAGTAGGTCGAGCCTTGGGGTGGAATTCGAAAGAATAGACACTAAGGTTAACCGACTCTTGAGGTAAAACTTGTTTGTGTGTCCCACAATGACAAGTCCTAATCACGAATTATCAACGATGACAAAAAGATTCGATTATCAAATTCATTTTTCATTTCAATGATCACAAGAATTCGTACACAGAAAAGCTCTCACAATAATTTTCTCTCTAAACTATAATACTCTTCTAGTCATATGAGTCTACAAACGAAAATAAAAATCTATTTATACCAGGACTACACTTACAAAGACAAAACAAAACACTAATTGACTTTGACTTTTCTTTATTACAAGGACTTTAACTTCTGCTTGAGGGTTTGACTTTAGCTCTTTGACTTGACTTTCATCTTCAATCTTTATGATCTTGTATCCAACATATATTTGTGCCCTAACAATCTCCCCCTTTGGATTCAAGATCATCTTCAAAAATATTTGCAATACAATCTCCCCCTTTGTACATTTCATTCACAAATTTAATCTCCCCCTTTTGGATAAATAAAAGTTAACTTTCAGTATCATAAAACAATCTCCCCTTTTGTCTAAGCAGTCTTCTAACTTTTAGTAATCTTCCCAAAGTCTGTGAGTATGTTTTTCAAGAATCTTTAACAATCTCCCTCAAAGGTCGTAGAAACCTCTTTCAGACTTCAGAAAGAAATTATCTTCAGATTTAGCTCTCTTTTCTTCAGAAAATCATCTTCAAAGAAAATTTCAGTAACTTTCAACGAACATTCTGAATTCTTTGAACTTTTTTTCCTTTCAATTCTGTACAATCTCTTCATAACTTGCATTCTTTGACACAATCTTGCAATAAACTTTCTCCAAATCATCTTTCTTGAAATATTTTCTCCAAAAGTTACAAGCTTTTCTTCAACCAACATTTCTTGAAATTAACTTCTCCATTTCTTGAGTCTCTCCCCCTTTTTGATGATGTAGCATAGAAATCATCAAAACTTCACCAAGAAATGTCATTAATCTTTCCTGACCATAGATCTTTGTCACATGAGCCATCGAACATCCGTCAATTCATAAGGTATTCTTCCGAATCTTTTCAAATTCAGCCAAAATAGAATGAAGTGCCTGAGTCAAGAAATGAATCAGTTAGAGTGCCTGTAAGTAACACAAAGTCACTTAGTACAACAAATGTACTGTACAAGGAGTTTTATTGATGTTCAATCCCCAGGTCTTACATTCAATCATCGAATAAAACATGTTTATTCTATGAACGTTCCGACAGAAAAACATATTTCTTGTGTGTTCGTGCTTGTGTATGAAGGATTTAAGCACATGATGATTGCTTTTAATAGGCTCAGAATTTGTGTAAACCATTGAGACAACAATAGTATTACACGGACTCAATTGTGCATGATCGAACAACGAAGGTGGGACATACTTCCTTCTTTTTCAATATCAAGATTTTCCAAATGAAAATCAAATAGATTATGTGTTGCATCCCTAGAAAAATTGAAACATCTTCTTTTTAAGAAAAATATGAGTAGCGTGGGGTTTTAAAAAAGAATTGGCATGGCCTATTTGCCTTGTTTAATGATGTTCACGAAAGAATTGTGAAACAACAGTAATATGGCTGACCGACTCAGAAAAAGTTGGTGCAGAGTTTGATATTCTTTTAACTCTGATCTCACACCCTCTTTCTTTTTAACATTTAAGCTCACTTCTAACCAAACTCTCTTTTCATTTTATTTCAGCACACATACCCACACTCAGATATTTTGACTCCTCGCCTCTCGATCACTAAAGGATAACTTCTTGGGTAGGAAACACTGGTTACCGTGAATCCATAGAAGTTCTGTTAAGTTCTCACACAATGAACTCATGTTGTCCTATAAGCAAAGTGTTGCTCAGATGGTTTAACTTTTTCAATTAAATCACATAATGAAATACATGTAAGATAAATGTATGCTCATGAAGATAATCATGAATATTTGAGCATGTTAATCATGGAAGATATTTCAAAACAAGTATATTGAATAAATGATATGAATACAAGAAACTTGTTTGAAAATCTGACATTATGTGATAAGATCAAATACGAATGATGTAGCAATAAAAGCTTAGGTAATGAAAAATGGATATTGTCTACAAGAACAATTATAGACATTCTTGAAAGAAATGTTTTGAATGAATCAACACTCGAATATCAATGAAGTTCAAACGGGGTGTCTTACCATCGAAAATTAGTTTCAAGTTTGAGACATGGTAAGAACATAGTCAACAAATATAATAAACCGATGTGTATGAATACTTGACAGTATATGGAAAAGATAATACACAATTATTTATCTTTGGAAACACACGGCTAGTTAATCATGAAAGCACATGTAAAATGAAAGCATTTAAAATCACACTTCTAAATTCATGAAATCTGTCTAAGAATCGAGAAGTGGTCTGAAAATTTAGAAACAGGTTTTCATATCTGAAAGTCGTCCTTCTTTCAGACATGTATGAGATTAAGTTTAGAATGATCCTTACGCTTATCTTAAATCTCATAAAGTCAGCTCGAAAGTCATAATTGATATTATCATATAAGCTCCCCTCAAAATCTGCATTCAGTCAAAAATCGTCAAAGTACAAAGTCTTATTCACAAACTTTATTGAAAAAATAAAGACATGAAAGCAATAAAACTTGTTAAGAATGAGTTCTGATAAGATGTAATCAGAAGTCCTTGTCCTTACTCCCCTTGAAAATATGCATCACAAAATATATCAATGTAAGAAATATGATAAAAATTCTAACTTCCCCTAAAATGTAGATCATCTTATCTTTGTCTCACAGTCCCCCTGAAATCATGAACAGAACCTTACAGTGCAGATATCTTTCAAATTAAAAGTAAAGAAATGAAAAAAAATAAGAAAACTAAACTGTACTAGGTAACAACAGATTAAGTCTTGAGGTTCAACATGCCAAGTTTCGAAATGAGAAAGTTAAATCTCATTCGTCAAGTGGCTTGGTAAACAAATCAGCAAGTTGATAATCTGGGTTTACAAAGTAAAGTTCGATTGTTCCTTTTTCAACATTGCCTTTGATAAAATGATATCTCAAGTCGATATACTTGGTTTTCGTATGTTGAACAGGGTTTGAAGATATTGCAATAGCGCTCTTTGAATCACAGTAGATCGGGATGTTGTTGTACTTAAAACCATAATCTTGGAGTTGTGTTCGCATCTACAACACTTAAGAACAACAACTAGTCGCAGCTACGTACTCTGCCTCAACTGTTGAAGTAGATACACACAGTTATTTCTTTGAAGCCTAACTCACGATTTTATCGCCTAAGAATTGTATGTGTCCTGAAGTACTCTTCTTGTCAAGCATACAACCTACATTATCTACGTCTGAATACGTTGTGAGATCAAAACCAGTATCTTTAGGATACCACAGACCAAGATCTGTTTTGCGTTTCAGATATCTAAATATACGCTTTACCGCTGGAAGATGTTTCCAATCACAAAACAATTAACAAAACAAGATTGTTTAACTACCTGTTTCAATTTCATTTCAAATTCACAATGATTACAATCTGTTTTCACTTTCTCTCTCTAAACGTCTCTTTCTCTGTACAACTTTCTCTCTGGATTGCGTATAAAATCCTGTAGTCATCTATCTATTAAAAAGAAAACAAACACTATTAATACCTACAAAATTACAAGGAAAATAAAACAAAGACAAATAGACTTTGACTTTATTACACTTTGACTTTGACATTCACTGAGAGTTTGACTTTCTATCTTTGACCTTCTTGATCTTTGACTTTCTGTCTTCTATGACCTTGTATCCAACATATTTATTCTCTAACAATCTCCCCCTTTGGATTCAAGATCATCTTCAAAAAGAAATTTTGCAAATCAATCTCCCCCTTTTGTTCAAGATCATCTTTGAAAAATTTTGCAATTCTGTCTTCTCTTTAAGCAAAAAATGTACAATATCCTCCTTTGCAACAAATTTTCTTCTTTGGACACAAGCATTGCAATCTCCCATTTCTTTGACTGTATTCTTTCCAAGTCATCAAAGAAATTTTCTGTAAAATCTCAGTACATCTTCAGAAATCTTCAACTTTGCATCCTTCTTTCACAATTATCCTTTGATCTCGAACAATTATTTAACTTTGATGTCTCTGACTCAGACATTTCTTTAATTCAAATTCCCCTTTTTGATGAATAGAGCATCGATATCATCAAAACTTTTCCAAGAAATGTCATTATTAATTCTGACCACTGATTGTTTGAACTGAGCCTCTGATTCGTTGCCAATTCGAACAAAGAATTTATCTAGATCTTTTCAAATCCAGACAAATTATTCGTGTAACAACTGAATCAACAAATGAATCAGTTAAAAATGCCTGTCAGTAACACAAAGTCACTGTGTGTAACAAATACACAATGGAAAGGAGCTTTTGTTATGTTCACTCCCCCAGGGCTTCCATTGAATCATCGAAACACCACGAAGGAAATTTCTATGAACGTTGTTACAAGAAAACAAATTCCTTGTGTGTTCGTGCAAGTGATAGAAAGAATTAAGTCATCAAGTGCTTATAAAGGTTCAAAATTGTATAAATCACTAAGACAACAATAGATAAACACAGACTCAATATGCATGATTGAAGTGCGAAGGTGGGGCAGACTTCCTTCTTTTTCAATATCCAGATTTTCCAAATGAAAACCAGATTGATTATATGTTGTGTCCCTAGAAAATATGAAACATTTTCTTTTTTAGAAGAAAATGAGTAGTTGGTGGGGTTAATGTCAAGAGTTGGCATGGGCTAGTTGCCTATTTCAATAATGTTCACCAAAGAGTTGTGAAACACTAGAATTGTAGCTGCCCGACTAAGAAAGTGGTTGGTGCATAGTCTGATATTATTTTACTCTGATCGCACACTCTCTTTCTTTTTATCATTGAACGCACATCTAACCAAACTCTCGTTTACATTTTACCTCGTCACACAACCCACACTCATTTCTTTTTGACACCTCACACTCAATCACAATGGATTAACTTCTTGGGTAGGAAACACTGGTTAACGTGAATCCATAGAAGTTTCATTTAAGTCCTAGCACAAAAAAAATCCATAGAACTTTACTTTCTATGATTGAAAGTCGTCCTTCTTTCAACCATATATGAGATTAAGATAAGAAATTTAACCTTTGTTGTACAGTCTTAAATCTCATAAAGTCAAGTTGAAAAACATAAATATATGATCTTGATAGCTTCTCTCAATCTGCATCAGTCATAAAGTCCGTCAAAGCAACTTTATTCACAAAACTTTATTGAAAAGTAAATGACATAAAGCATTAAAACATTGAATGTACGAGTTCTGATTTGAAGTAATCAGAAATCATATCCTTAATCTTTTTGTTGTACTCATAGACTCCCCCTAAAAATATGCAACACAAAAAAAAATTCAGTTAAGTAAATGCAAAAAAAAAAATATTCTATAAACTCCCCCTCAAAATAATGTTGATCATCTTAAAATCTTGTATCACTCCCCTTGAGATCATGAACAAAATGTTAAAGTGCAGATATCCTTTCAGAATTAATGATAAAGAAATGATGAAAAATTACAATAAAAGAAACTTTAATAGGTAATCACTGATTAGGTCTTGAGATTTAGCATACTAAGTTTAGATACAAGAAAATTGAATATCTTTTCATCTAACGGTTTGGTAAACAAATCTGCAAGTTGATAATCAGTTTTTACAAAGTAAAGTTCTATTGTACCTTTTTCTACATTATCTTTAATAAAATGATACTTGGCATCAATGTGCTATGTTTTAGTATGCTGAACAGGATTAGCTGATATGGCGATAGTGCTCTTCGAGTCACAATAAATCGGTATTTTGTCAAACTTGAATCCATAGTCTCGACGTTGTGTCCTCAACCACAAGACCTAAGAGCAGCAACTGGCAGCAGCTACATACTCTGCTTCAGCAGTCGAAGCGGAAACACAAAGTTGTTTCTTTGACGCCCAGCTAACGAGTTTGTCTCCAAGGAATTGAATATGACCCGACGTGCTCTTCTTGTCTAATATACACCCAGCATGATCTGCGTCTGAATAAGCAGTCAGTTGAAACCCTGTATTCTTAGGATACCACAGACCAAGATCTGCAGTCCCCTTCAGATATCTAAATATCCGTTTGACAGCAGCCAAATGGGATTCTTTAGGATCAGCCTGATATCTTACACATAAACATGTTGAAAGCATTTTATCTGGCCTACTTGAAGTAAGATACATTAAAGAACCTATCATTCCTCTATAAGTCCTAACATCAACAGTTTTTCCCGAAGGATCAGTGCCATTCTTAGTACCTGGTGCCATTGGGGTTCCAATAGGTTTGCAATTTTCCATTTTGAATTTCCGAAGAATATCAAAAATGTACTTAGATTGATTAATGAAAATCCCCATTGAAAATTGTTTTACTTGTAATCCGAGAAAGAAATTCATCTCTCCCATCATACTCATTTGAAATCTTGACACCATGAGGTTTTAAAAATTCTTACAGTATTTAGGATTAGTTGAGCCAAATATAATATCATCCACATATATCTGAATAAGAATGATATCGGCTTTTTCCTTTTTGATAAACAAAGTGGTATCGACTTTACCTTTTGAAAAACCTGACTTGACCAAGAATTGAGATAAAACATCATACCAGGCGCGAGGTGCTTGTTTCAAACCATAAAGAGATTTATCCAAGATATAAACGTGATTTGGATTATCTGGATTCACAAACCCTTCTGGCTGAGTGACGTAGACTTCCTTCTTAAGAATGCCATTCAGAAAGACAGTCTTCACGTCCATCTGATAGACAGTGAAGTTCTTGTGAGCTGCGTAGGATAGAAACATGCGAATCGCCTCTATACGCGCTATTGGAGCATAAGTATCGTCATAATCTATGCATTCCTCTTGCCGGTAACCTTTGGAAACAAGTCTTGCTTTGTTTCTTATGACAATACCATCTTCATCCTTCTTGTTTTTGAATACCCATTTAGTACCGATAATGGTCTTTCCTTATGGTTTTGGCACTAGTCTCCACACCTTTAGAGCTTCCAACTGGTTTAACTCTTCTTGCATAGCAGATACCCAATCCGAGTCAGCTAGAGCCTCTGATACGCGAGTGGGATCCATCCTACTCAGGAATGAGTCATGCATACATTGATTTAAAGTTGTTGACCTAATTTGCACCGGCTTGTATAGATCTCCAATGATTTGGTGAAGAGGGTGCTCTTTGATCCAGCGATGTGCATGAGGGAGTGGATTAGATGAAGATTGATCATTGTTGTCATCTAAGAATCCACTATCAACTTCTTCAGTTTGTACATCATGAGGGAGGGATTCATTTAAAGTAATTGGTGCAGAAGTTTCAGTGGGTACATCTTGTTCAATCTGTTAATCTGTCCTTACAGTACACCCTACTGATTCAGCAACTTCTGGCTCTTCGTTAGTAGTTACAGTTTCAACTATCGGAGTAGGCATATGAACTGGAATTTCTTTCTGAAGCGGAGAATTTGATTCAGTGGAAACATCTGAAGTGGTTGGATGATTAGTCGTTGAATCTTCTATCCTGTCAACCACAACAGGTTTAGTCAAGTTAGATCCAAGAAATTCATCAAAAAATAGTTCAAATAAAAGATCTAAATCAGATAAATGAGTAGTAGACGATGATGCAACATCTGATTTATTCACTGTAGGTATAGGTTCTGGACTGATTTGCCCAGAAGCTAACACTCCGGTTATCACGGGTTCTGAACTGATTTGTTGAGAAGTCATTTCCTCATCAAATGTGACGTTTACGCTCTCGATAACAGTCTTTAACTTCTTCAAATACACTCGATATGCAGCAGATGTAGAAGAATATCCAATGAAGATGCCCTCGTCTGCCTTAGCACTGAACTTGTTTAGACTCTCTCTGTCGTTTATCACAAAACACTTACAACCAAAAATATGAAAATATTTGATGGTTGGTGTTCGGTTGTTGATCAAAGCATACGAAGTCTTCTGAAATATACGATGTATCATGGAACGATTTTGAGTATAACATGCAGTCGAAACAACTTCTGCCCACAGAAACAGAGGTAAGTCTGATTGTCTAAGCATAGTGCGAGCGGCCTCGACTAGCGTTCGATTTCGCCTTTCGACAACTCCATTCTGTTCTGGCGTACGAGCAGTAGAGTATTGATGTAATATCCCGACCGATTCGAGATACTCTTCAAAAGTTTTGTTTTTGAACTCTGTGCCGTTATCAGATCTGAGAAGCTTGACTAGTTTCTCCAAATTCACCTGGATCGTCTTCAAGAATGTTATGAGTACTTCGGGCGTCTCATCTTTTGAACGTAGAAATTTGACCCACGTGTATCGCGAATAGTCGTCCACGATAACTAGAACATATTTCTTTC
Source organism: Arctium lappa (assembly GCA_023525745.1). Taxonomy (NCBI): domain Eukaryota; kingdom Viridiplantae; phylum Streptophyta; class Magnoliopsida; order Asterales; family Asteraceae; genus Arctium; species Arctium lappa. Next base: position 49,786,939 of record CM042057.1, read on the forward strand.
GGCCTTGGCTTTGCGTTCGCATAGGACCATAGAGATCCATATGCAGCATTTCAAGTGGAGAACTAGTACTAGGTTCAGGCTTCGGTTTATGTGGAGCTCTCTTCATCTTTTCTTTTTCACACACTGCACACAAGTTTTCTTTCACGTACTTGAGCTCAGGAAGTCCATTCACTAACTTTCCACTGACCAGAGTGTTTATGTAGCGAAAATTAAAATGAGAAAGTCGTTGATGCCATAACCAGCTTTGTTGCATCGAGGCTTTTGAGAGTAAACACACCTGATTGTCAGTCTGGACCTTTGACAAATTGATTGTGTAGAGGTTGGACTTTCGAGTGCTGACTAAGAGTTCTTTGCCATCTTCAGTACGTACCGAGCAACTCTTAGCTTTGAAATTTACCTCTAATCCTTTGTCACAGAACTGGACAATACTGAAGAGGTTGTGTCCTAGTCCTTCAACATAGCTCACCTTCGTAATCGTTATGTTGTCATGAATAACATTACCAAATCCTAAGATCGGTGAGAACTGGTTGTTTCCAAATCTTACAATCCCGCAAAACTTCTCTGTATAATTAGTCAATAAATTCTTTTGCCCGGTCATATGCTTGGAACAGCGGCTATCCAAGTACCATATATGACGGGTCTGCAATAGAAATCAGGGAACAATAATTTTAGGTACCCATTTAAAAACGGGTCCTAACGGATTAGCGCAAGATTTTGGTATCCATTTGAATACAGATTCTCTTTTCTTTTGAAAACTCTTTGAAACATTTGGTTTAGAAGAATAAACATGATATGATCCAAACTAATCATTAGAAACATGATGATAAGCAAAATCATTCCACCGATAAGTATAAGATTTAGTAGTAGGAGGAGATAATTGGAACAATTGCTTTATGGAATATCTTTTGTAAAAAGTTACAAGGTTTTTATTAATTGAAGCAACAGAACCAACTACATCAAACAGACTACTATTTGATCTATTACAAGAATTATCAGGAATTGAATCTGCCTTGTCATCACTCTTCCTTTTAGGTCGCCATTCAGTTCTCTCTTCCGACCTTTTCTTTCTTAAATCTGAAACAAAAAATTTAGATTTATCAGGAAAATCAGATTTTTTAGATTGATTTTTCTTGTGTTTACCAGTGTTGTTCCGTTTCTGTGATCGTTGTTTCTTATGTTTCTTACCCTTAGCCTAATAATCAGCATTCACAGAAACTGATTCACCAACCTTAGTTGATGATTCACCTTTTTCATGAACACTTGGTAAAGCTTCTCCATTAATCACAAAAGTAGAATGATCTGGAAGTGAAGCATTGAAGTCAAACATATCAATTTCCTCTATACACCCATCATCAGAATTAAGAAAATCATTTACAGACACAAATAAGTCATCAAAATTATCAGTTGAAGTTTGAGGAACTTTAAAAAAAGTAGAACACTTTGTAGAATTATATTGAAAAACAGTGTTCTTTAACACATTTTTAGAAAACACTTTGTTCAATATCTACCAAAATTCTTTCTTCAGATAAAACATTTTCAAGCTCAATTATTTTGCTTTCTAAAATGAGTGGAGGAACATAAACTTTTGCAATTGCAGGTTTTGCCTCCATCTCTGAAACAGAATAACTAGCAAAATAGTCATTTGAAAAAACTTTTGGTGTTTTAGAAAGATAACTATCATTCAACTTTTCATAGCTAAATGGTAGTTGCATTTTCTTTACATTCTTTCTCTTTTCAGTTTCTTTAGCCTCAACTTCATCTGATAATTTGGTAACAAATTTGGGTTTTAAATGAGGATATTTACCAGCAGCAACAAGAAAATCAAAGTTATACAATGCTGGTTTTTTTATGATGGCTTTCTTTAAGTAATTGGGGTTATCGTAACCGAGTCCCCATTTCTCTTTAATATCAACCTCTTCATTGGGTGCATTTAGAAAAATTGTTTGATCTGTTTGACCTATAGCATAAGGTTTAGCTTCCAAATCATTTACCTTCTTAGTCAAGCTCTTGTTTTCAGCCTGCAATTTAAGAGCTTTTAGTACAAATTCTTTATTTTCAAAATCAGACTTAGAAAGTTTAGATTCAGAATCAGAAATCTTATTTTCAAAACAATCTTTTTCAGTTTTAAAATCAGAAGCAAATTTGCGTAGAGAATCAATTAAATCTTTGTTCCCAATAACTGATTTATTAAGTTCAAAGATCTTTGGATTTGTCCTAGCAACTCTGTCTTTTTCCTTTTTCAGTTTAGATTGAAGATCTTGAAGTTTGACCATCATGGCTTCCATTTTGGTCATGAAATCATTTTCAGTTAAGTGCATTACCTCATCAAATGTCTCATCTTTAGAATCATCATGCTTATCTTCTTTACCCATTAAGCATAAATGAGCAGTATCTTCTTCCTCTTCTTCGATGTCCGAATGATCTAACCAATATTCATCTTCAGCCATTAATGCCTTGCCAACTTCCTGTTGCTTGGCAAGAGCATTTTGTTTTTGTAGTATTCTGAGTTCCGAACCTTCGGCTTCCGACAATCTTTTGTATAATGTCCGATCTTGCCACAGTTGTAGCATTTAATCAGATCATTAGCTTTCTTCTCAGTATTGATATAATCATTCACATACTTCTTCGTCTCTTCTGGCCTTTTCTCAACAAATCTTGTCTCTTCAAACCTTCTACCCTCAACCTTTTCTCTATGCTCATGATTCTTTGAGCCCGTAGAAGAATACCTTTGTGAATTTGACCCTGGTTTCTTGTAGAACTTTTTATGGAAAGCTCGGGTCAGTAGCAGCATTGCCTGCTTGAGATTCTCCCCGTCATCACCATCGGAATCAGAATCAGACTCAGAACTAGAAATAACTATCTTCTTCTTTTTCTTCTTCTTTTTCTTTTCTTTCTCCTTTTCTCTAGCTACAAGTGCTATGGGATCTGCAACCTTCTCAGCTTTCTTTTTCTCAGCACTTTTCTCTTCCACCTCTTCCTCATTCTGTCGTAAAGTCTCGTAGACTTCATGAAGAGGGATATCACTTAAATCTTTCATATGTTTCATCCTGCTTGTATATTTCATCCATTCTGGTTGTAGGATGCTGAGGAACTTCACGTTGTTCTCAATTTGCTTCTTCTTAACCGTGTTCTTTGACAGCTCGTTAAGAAGCAGAACAAACCTTTCATACGTGTCCTCCAAGCTCTCATTATCTTTCGCTTTGAACTATTCGTAGCTGTTTATGTAGTTTGCTACCTTCAACTGGTTTCCTACCTTTGAACCTATCATCATCTTCTATAGCTGATCCCAACTATTTTTGGCCGTGTCTCTGTAACTGTCAATCTTGATATAAATCTCGTTTGGGATACTATGTAAGAGAAGAGATCTGGCTTGTTTATCAGCTTTTAACCGATTTTTTTGTGCGTCAGTAAGCTGAGCAGGTTCTTTCTGAACTGTCTCTGTCTGAACTTTATCATCATTTGATCTATTATCTGCAGGAATTTCAGTAGTGGGAATCTTCATAGGACCTTCAGTGATGGACAAATGAATGTTGTCTCCATTTGCGTGCCTATCAACAAAATCAAGAAAACGATCCTTTCACTGTTCATATTCACCTCGGAATAGAAAAAGAGGCTTGATATCAGATACAATAGCAAGTGCTTCCCTTGAAGTCATCCTGTTTCAAAAATATGCAATAAGAAACTTGAAACTGACCGTTAGTCCAATAGAAATCTCAAAAAAAAATGATTAACACTGAAATGAACTAGGCAAAGAAATTTCTGAAATTCACTAAGTCTAGAATTCGCAGAATACACTAGAAGTACAAATAATTTGCAATGAACACATAAAACACAAGGAATTCGCAAGACTGAGTTTAGAATTCACAATCTTAAAAGAACAAACATAATTCGCAACTCAAGAAAATAAAATAGAATTCGCAAGTTAGAAGCTTACAAATCCTACACTTAGAAGATTTTGAAAACTTTTCGTAAAAACTCAAGAATTTGTAGACTATACTTCTGCGAATTCCAAAGAATTCATAGACAATGCGAATTCTAGTTACAAATTCTATACTTCAGAAAAATTCTTGAAAATCTGCGAATTCTGAGCAATTCGCAACAGTCACAAAAGCGAATTCTATACTTAAAACTTTTCGAATTAACCCTCTACGAATCCTACGTAATTCTCAATAGACTCAAATACGAATTCTCGACTTTTCGTAATACAGACGTCTGCGAATCCTGTCCTTAGAAGTTTTCAGAAATGACAATGCGAAATCTGATTAAATCAACGAATTCTGAAGCTTTCTACGAATTCTTCAAGATATCTACGAAAACTTAGATCTTTGCGAGTTCTTGGGAAATCTTGCGTGTTCTTCACAATTCTTGAGAGTTCTTCAAGATTCTTGTGAGTTCTTTAGATCTCGTTCAAGAAATGTCTCTGATTTACTCAAAACCACACCCAGACTTTGAATTTCAACATGAGACTTCGACAACTAGACCACTAACACACCTAAAACCAAAATCTAGCAACGAATTTCAATCTAAAACACATTCCAATACAATTTGATTCAAAGAACAGTGTACATAAATCGTAAACCACGTCTTGATAAAATCCATAAATTTGTGAAAATTACAGTGCAATTTGTGAACTAAACTATACAAACTTGATTGAATACATCATACAAACTTCTTTCAATCAATTACAGACTATAAATCGCACAAGAACTCAAAATTGATCTAATCTTTACGAACAAAGTGTTGACTTCGGTTTTCTTGATTTGATTTCAATTGAATCTGTTATGATACCAATTGTGTGTCCCTGAATCAAGTTTCCAATCACAAAGCAATTAACAAAACAAGATTGTTTAACTACCTATTTCAATTTCAATTCAAATTTACAATGATTACAATCTGTTTTCACTTTCTCTCTCTAAACGTCTCTTTCTCTCTCTACAACTTTCTCTCTGGATTACGTATAAAATCCTCTAGTCATCTATCTATTAAAAAGAAAACAAACACTATTAATACCTACAATATTACAAGGAAAATAAAACAAATACAAATAGACTTTGACTTTATTACACTTTGACTTTGACATTCACTGAGAGTTTGACTTTCCAGCTTTAACCTTCTTGATCTTTGACCTTCTGTCTTCTATGATCTTGTATGCAACATATTTATGCTCTAACATTAATCAACACTCGAATATCAATGAAGTTCAAACGGGGTGTCTTACCATCGAAAATTAGTTCCAAATTTGAGACATGGTAAGAACATAGTCAACAAATATAATAAACCGATGTGTATGAATACTTGACAGTATATGGAAAAGATAATACACAAGTATTTATCTTTGGAAACACACGACTAGTTAATCATGATAGCACATGTAAAATGAAAACATCTAAAATCACACTTCTAAATTCATGAAATATGTCTAAGAATCGAGAAGTGGTTTGAACATTTAGAAACAGGTTTTCATATCTGAATGTCGTCCTTCTTTCAGACATGTATGTGATTAAGTTTAGAATGATCCTTACGCTTATCTTATATCTCACAAAGTCAGCTCGAAAGTCATAATTGATATTATCATATAAGTTCCCCCTCAAAATCTGCATTCAGTCAAAAATCGTCAAAGTACGAAGTCTTTTTCACAAACTTTATTGAAAAAATAAAGACATGAAAGCAATAAAACTTGTTAAGAATGAGTTCTGATCAGATGTAATCAGAAGTCCTTGTCCTTACTCCCCTTGAAAATATGCATCACAAAATATATCAATGTAAGAAATATGAAAAAATTTCTAACTTCCCATAAAATGTAGATCATCTTATCTTTGTCTCACAGTCCCCCTGAAATCATGAACAGAACCTTACAGTGCAGATATCTTTCAAATTAAAAGTAAAGAAATGAAAAAAAATAACAAAACTAAATTGTACTAGGTAATAACAAATTAAGTCTTGAGGTTCAACATGCCAAGTTTCGAAATGAGAAAGTTAAATCTCATTCGTCAAGTAGCTTGGTAAACAAATCAGCAAGTTGATAATCTGTGTTTACAAAGTAAACTTCGATTGTACCTTTTTCAACATTGTCTTTGATAAAATCATATCTCACATCGATATATTTGGTTTTCGTATGTTGAACAGGGTTTGCAGATATTGCAATAGCGCTCTTTGAATCACGGTATATCGGGATGTTCTTGTACTTAAAACCATAATCTCAGGGTTGTGTTCGCATCTACAGCACTTAAGAACAACAACTTGTCGCAGCTACGTACTCTGCCTCAACTGTTGAAGTAGATACACACAGTTGTTTCTTTGGAGCCTAACTCACGAGTTTATGGCCTAAGAATTGTATGTGTCCTGAAGTACTCTTCTTGTCAAGCATACAACCTGCATGATCTGTGTCTGAATACGCTGTGAGATCAAAATCAGTATCTTTAGGATACCACAGACCAAGATCTGTAGTGCCTTTCAGATATCTAAATATACGATTTACCGCTGAAAGATGGGATTCTTTAGGTGAAGTCTGATATCTAGCACATAAGCACGTAGAAAACATAATATCTGGCCTACTAGCCGTCAAGTACATCAAATAACCAATCATCCCTCTATAGGTTCTAACATCGCCAACTTTTCCCAAAAGATCAGCTCCGATTTTAGTTCCTAGTAGCATTGGGGTACGAATCGGGGTACGAATCGGAGTACAGTTTTCCATTTTAAATTTTCGCAGAATATCATAAATGTACTTCGCTTGATTAATGAAAATCTCTGTAGAAAATTGTTTGACTTGTAATCCGAGAAAGAAATTCATCTCTCCCATCATACTCATCTGAAATCTGGACACCATGAGGTTTGAATAATTCTTACGGTACTTTGGATTAGTTGAACCAAATATGATGCCATCCACATATATTTGAATTAAAATGATATCAACTTTCTCCTTTTTAATGAAAAGAGTAGTATCGATTTTACCTTTAGAAAAGCCCAACTTGACTAAGAACTTGGATAGAACGTCATACCAGGAGCGAGGGGCTTGTTTCAAACCATAAAGAGCCTTGTCGAGGATGTATACATGATCTAGTTTATCTGGATTGACAAAACCTTCAAAATGCAAAATGTAGACTTCCTCCTTGAGAATGCCATTCAGAAAGGCAGTCTTCACATCCATTTGATATACTGTGAAGTTCTTGTGTGTAGCGTAGGCGAAAAACATTCTGATTGCCTCTATACACGCAACTGGAGCATAAGTCTCATCGTAATCTATGCCTTCCTCTTGCCTATATCCTTTAGCAACAAGTCTTGCTTTGTTCCGTATCACGATACCATATTCATCTTTCTTATTTTTGAAAACTCATTTTGTACCAATGATTGTTTTACCTTCAGGTCGTGGCACGAGTCTCCAGACTTTAAGTGCTTCAAATTGATTAAGCTCTTCTTGCATTTCTGTTATCCAATCTGAATCAGCTAGAGCTTCAGATACTCGGGTTGGCTCTATCTTACTCAGAAAGGAATCATGCATGCACTGGATCAATGTCGCAGACCTAGTTTGCACCGACTTGGATGGATCTCCAATGATTTGATGTATTGGGTGCTCTTTGGTCCACTTATGTTCATGAGGGAGTGGATTAGAAGTAGATTGATCATTATAATCATCTAAATATCCACTATCATATTCTTGATGTTCAGTCAGGGGTTCAGTTGAAGTAATCGGTGCAGAAGCTTCAGTTGGTTGGACAATGGATGTCTGTTGAGTAGTCGTTGTCGTACATCCAATTGATTGTGTAACTTCTGGCTCTTCATTAACATGTACAACTTCAACTGATTGAGTAGGCGTTTGAAATTGAATTTCTTTCTGAATCAGGGAATTTGATTCAGTTGAGATATCTGAAGTGATTGGATGATGATTACTCGAATCTTTCGATCTGTCAATCACAACAGGTTTAGTCACTCTAGTACCAAGAAATTCATCATTGAAAATTCAAACAATAAATCTAAATCTGTTAAATGAGATATCAACGTTGACGCTTCATCAGATTTAGTAATATTAATCGCAGGTTCTGGACTGATTTGCCCAGAAGCTAAGACTCTAGTAATAACGGGTTCTAAACTATTTTGAACAGAAGCCATCTCTTCATCGAATGTAACATTTATGCTTTTAACTACAATCTTTGACTTCTTCAAATAAACTGTATATGCTGCAGATGTTTGAGAATATCCAATGAAAATGCTTTCATCAGATTTCGGACTAAACTTGTTCAAGTTCTCCTTATCGTTTAGCACAAAACACCTACATCCAAAGATATGAAAATGTTTAATTCTAGGTATTCTATTATTAATCAAAGTGTATGGTGTTTTATCAAACCGGCATTGAATAATGGAGCGATTCTGAGTATAGCATGAAGTTGACACAACTTCAACCCATAGAAATAGAGGTAGATCTGACTGACTCAGCATCGTGCGAGCAGCCTCCACTAGGGTTCTGTTTCGCCTCTCTACTACTCCATTATGTTCAGGTGTTCTGGCAGCAGAAAATTGATGTGTTATCCCGACCGATTCGAGATAATCGTCTACAGTCTTGTTCTTGAATTTGTGCCACTGTCTGTTCTAAGAAGCTTGACTATCTTCTGCAATTTCACTTGTGTGGTCTTTAAAAATGAGATGATGACATCGGGCGTCTCATCTTTAGATCTTAGAAATTTGACCCAAGTGTATCTTGAATAATCATCCAGTATCACTAAAACATATTTCTTGCCGTTGATGTTTTGTGTTCGCATTGGACCACAGAGATCCATATGCAGCAATTCGAATGAAGAACTTGTACTCGATTCAGGCTTAGGCTTATGAGAACCCTTTTCATCTTGACTTTCTCACACGCAACACAAAGATGTTCTTTAACATATTTAAGCTCTGGAAAGTCCTTTCACCAAGTTACCCGTGACCAGCTTATTGATGTATTGAAAGTTGAGATGAGATAGCCGTCTATGCTATAACCAGCTTTGCTGCATAGAGGCTTTTGAAAGTAGACACACCTCATTATCAGTCTTGACTTTTGGCAAATTAATCATGTATAGATTTGACTTCCGCGTCCCGACCAAAAGTTCTTTACCATCTTCAGTTCTAACACATCAACTCTTGGCCTTAAAATTCACCTCTAAATCTTTATCACATAACTGACCAATGCTGAAAAGGTTATGTCCTAGTCCTTCTACGTAGCTCATCTTCTTGATCGTTACATTGTCTTGCACAACATCACCGTATCCCAAAATTGGTGAAAAATAGTCATTTCCAAATCGAACGTTCCCGCAGAATTTCTCTGTATAATTAGATAAATATCTTTCTGCCCGGTCATATTCTTGGAGCAACCAGAATCCAAGTACCACATATGACGGGTCTACACATGAGAAATCAGGAAACAATAGGTTTAGGTACACATTTATAGATGGGTCCTACAGTGTTAGCACATGATTTTGGCATCCATTTGAAATTGGACCCTTTACTCTTTTGAAAAAGTTTTGAATCAATAAAGTGATAAGAATAGAGATTAAATGATCCAAACCAATCATCATAATATTGTCGAGATACAAAATCATTCCGACGATATGTAGAAGACTTTTTAGTAGACGGAGATAATTGGAGTAATTGCTTTATTCAGTAATGCTTGTAAGAAGTTACAAGTTTTGGTTTATTGAAAGCAACATTACCAACTACATCAGTTTTACTATCAGTCATTCAATTACAACGAATATCAGAACATGATTTTGTAGTCTCATCAATTTTCCGATTTGGTCTCCACTCTGATTTCACTTCAGTCTTTCTCTTTCTCACATCTGAAACATTTGAACTTTGAAAGTTAGAACTATGAGATTTGAAAGATTGTTTATTCTTTGATTTACCAGTGGTAGTCCGTTTCTGTGAATGCCTAATTTTCTTCTTACCTTTGGCATCCTTGGAACTCACAGAAACTGGTTTATCAACTTTCGTTGATGATTCACCTTTCTCGTACACACTGGGTAAACCATTTGAATTAATGATGAATTGAGAATGATCTGGAAGTTTTGCATTAAAGTCAAATTGATCAACACAATCATCAAAACAACCATCAGAGTTTAGGAAATCAAACTCTTCATCAAACAGACCATTAATATCAATTGATTTTGAAGCTTTCGAAGATTTTGAAAAAGCAGTATTAATGAAAACAGTTGAAAATATCATTTGTTCAAACCCAGTCAAAATCCTCTCTTCTACAAGAGTGTTCTCGAGTTCAGAAATTTTACTTTCTAAAACGAGTGGAGGAACATAAACTTTACCTTCAACTGGTTTTGCCTCCATTTCCTAAGTAGAATAACTTTGAAAATAATCGTTAGATAGCTATTTTGACTGTGTAGAACTGTAACTAGAATTCAACCTCTCATATCGAAATAGAAGTTGCATTTTAGTTTTATTCTTTCTTTTCTCAATTTCCTTAGCTTCATCCTCATCTGATAGTTTAGTCCACTTAACTTTGAGTTCAGGGTATTGAGGTGTCAATTTTAGAAAACCGAAATCATACAAAGCAGGCACTTTGGAAATCCCCTTTTTAAGATAGTGTGGGTTCTCGTAACCAAGACCCCAACACTCACTACTCTCGTTTGGTTTATTCAAATGAATGGTTTGCTCAGTCTGACCAAAAGTATAAAGTTTTTCTTCCAAAACACTCACTTTCTCAGTTAAAGATTTGTTTTATTTCTTAAAAGATAAACACTTTTTCGCAACCTCTTTAATCTCAAGTTCACACAGTTTAAATTTAGATGTTGTTTCAGATAATTGATTATCAATTGCAGTCTTTTCTCTCACACTGGTATCAATATTTTTATGTAAAGCTTCAATCAACACATTCTTTTCAGCAATATCATTGTTGAGCTTCAGTATTGATTGATTTTTCTCTTTAATGATACCTTTTTCGCATTTAAGCTTAGACTGTAAATCCTGAAGTTCAATCATCATGGATTACATTTGATTAAGAAAATCAGATTCGGACATATCACATACCTCTACATTATCCTCAGCATCCGAATCTGCTTCATTCTCTTTCTGGCCCACAAAGCACATGTGAGCACTTTCTTCTTTGTCCTCATCCTCTGAATGATTTAGCCAGTACTTGTCTTCAGCCATCAATGCTTTGCCAGCTTCTTGCTGCTTAGCCAAAAGCATTTTATTCTTGTAGTATTCTGAATTGCGGACCATCGGTTTCCGACAATCCTTATCATAATGGTCTACTTTACCGCAGTTGTAGCATTTAACTGGCTCAGATTCTTTCTTCTCCTCAGATCGGTATCCATACTTCTTCTCCTCTGGTCATTTCTCCTCAGATCTTTTTCCTTCAACTCTCTGCTTGTGCTCATAATTTCTTGATCCCGATGAGTACCTCTGACTGTTTGACCCTGATTTCTTGTAGAATTTCTTCTGGAAAGGTTTGGTCAACAATAGCATAGCTTGTTTCAGGTTCTCATAATCATCAGAATCATAATCTTCTTCACTTTCAACTTCTTCATATTCAGATACTATCACATTGTTCTTCATCTTCAAGCTCACTGACCTTTTCTCTTTCTTCTTCACAACTAAAGCCACTGGATCTGCAACCACTTTCTCAGCTTTCTTCTTCTCATATTTAATCTCCTCTACTTCTTCTTCGTTTTGTCTCAAAGTCTCATACACCTCATGGAGTGGTATCTCATTCAAATCTTTCATTTGTTTCAATTACCTTGTAAACCTCTTCCATTCGGCTGTAGAATGCTCAAAAACTTGACATTTAATTCAATTTGAGACTTTTTAACCTTGTTCTTACTAAGCTTATTCAGAAGAGTCACAAACCTATAATAAGTGTGTTCAAGACTTTCACCCTCATTTGTCTTGAACTCTTCGTAGTTGTTGAGGCAATTAGATACTTTCTGCTGGTTACCAATCTTAGATCCAAGCATCATTTTCTCAAGTTGATCCTATATATCCTTTCCCGTAGCATTGTAGCTGTCTATCTTTACATAGATCTCATTTGGAATCCCTTGCAGAATAAATGATCTTGCCAACCTGTCAGCTTTCAGTCTTTTCTTCTGTTCGTCAGTGTGCTCCTCAACTGGCAATGGGTACTCTTTATTGACTACTTCCTCTCCACTATCTATTTTAGTAGTATGAGTCTTCATAGGATCTTTCATCACTCCTTCCTTAAGAGATAATTTGATGTAGTCACCTAAATCATTCTGATCAATAAAATCTAGGAATCTATCCTTCCAATGCTCAAACTCTTCTTTAAACAGAACTGGTGGCTTCACGTTTGTACCGATAGCAAGAGCCTCTCTGTAGGTCATCCTGACAAAAACACTTTACAATAAGAACTTGAAATGATCGTTAGTTCAAAAGAAATCAAAATCCAGAAAAACATAGAAAAATTTTCAGAAATAAATTTCCAAAAATATCCTAAGGATGGAATTCGCACACCACTATTTACTAAACAATTCGCACAAAGACAATCAAACACCACAATTCGTCGAAACCCTACAATTCCCACACTTCATGTTTCTCACACCAAGAATTCGCAGAACCAAGAATTCGCAGAACAAAAGCAATTTGCACACCACAATTCGCAAAAGCCTATATGCGAGTTCTAAGAATTCCCACACTACAATATGCGAAATCTAGACTTAGGAAAATTCTAAGAATACCAACTTTTCGTATACACTTTTCGCACATCGATGATATGCGAATTCTACACTTAGAAACTATTTCCACCTCAAGCAATTCGTATCGATACAAAATCTAGACTTTTTTTTTTCAATTTTCCATGCGAAATTTGAGCAATTTGTATATATACCCTTATGCGAAAACCTTACTTTTCGTATGACACTCTGATGCGAAATATGTCCTTGAAACAACTTTTCGTATATGAGAGTTATGTGAAATCTGATCAATTTGCACAACACCTTATGCGAATTCTGTACTTGGGATTTTCCCAGACAACTTTTATGCAAAATCCCTTATGTGAAATCCTTGAAACTTGCGAATTCTTTAGAAATTTATGCGAGTTCTTCAAGGACTTATGCGAGTTCTTCAGATCTCAACTCCGAAAAACACAAATTCAACCTAAAAACTATCCAAATCCTTGAATTAAGCCATGAAACTTAGTAGATTTGATCTCGATCAATGTATGAACAGATTACTAACAATGAATTTCAAATAAATTCACACAAAAATACAGTTCGATTTAGGATACAGGGCATTCGACTCGTACGACTCAAAAATCACAAAAATTCAAAATTGATCGAAAATTATAGTGCAATTGTGTTTCAAATCAATACAAGATTAATCCATAACAAAAATAGACTACTATAGAACCAATTAAACTCAAAATTACAAGGTAAATCATTAAATTCAATCAAGACTCAGTGAACAGTGATACGAAGCATTTTTCTTGAATTCGATTGAACTTTTTGCTCTGATACCAATTGTGTGTCCCACATTGACAAGTTCTATGATGCCAACAAGATTCGATTATCATATTCATTTTTCATTTCAATGATCACAAGAATTCGTACACATAAAAGCTCTCACAATAATTCTCTCTCTAAACTATAATACTCTTCTAGTCATATGAGTCTACAAATGAAAATAAAAATCTATTTATACCTGGACTACACTTACAAAAACAAAACACAACACTAATTGACTTTGACTTTTCTTTATTACAAAGACTTTGACTTTTGCTTGAGGGTTTGACTTGAGCTCTTTGACTTGACTTTCATCTTCAATCTCTATGATATTGTATCCAACATATATTTGTGCACTAACATTGTTAACGAATCGTATGAACATTTGGACTTTAATTCGTGAAGTATTATGCGATTAACGTTGTACGAGTGACACACTTATGTGTTCCCGTCACTCTCAACGAAACGGGTCTCCCCCGTTGTTGTTAACCATTATTTCTGGATAGTGTATTATCCATGTTCTAATATTACTTGGATTTTGGCAGGTACCCGTAATTTACAATTTTGTTATATTGGATTCCCTTCATATATTAATCTTTTGGATAAAAGGGTTATTTCCAAGTTTTCAGTATTTGGATTTTAATCCTATTTGTACCTCGTGTGAGTATTGGGTTTGGTTTCATAATCGTGGGGTATTTCTATTCAAGTGTTTTATCACAAAAATGGGGTTTTGGTAAATATACCATTTTGATTCAAAATGCGTATCATATTGGAATTTGTGATTTGAATAATATTTTTTTACGTTTTACCATTTTATATAACTGATAAAAACTGCTTGAACTCACTAGGCGTTATGCCTAACCTTTTTTTTTTGTTGGCATGTGCATCAGGTCCCTGGGGGAATGGTTCTAGCGACAACGTGTTGAGTTGAGTGCTAGTAGAGGCACGACAAAGATTTAGCTAATTTGAGACGTCTTCTGTACCTAGGTAATGATGATAATTACTGGGTTTTAGTAAAAACGTCCTTAATGTAGACTTTCTGTAAGGTTTGGATTTCTATTATTTAATGTTAAATCCTAGATTATCGTTGTAGGAAATCAACGGTTGACATTTATTAAAGAATTTATTTCTTATTTGAGGTTTATTTGAAAATTTAAAATTAGTCGCTCTTTCCAAATTTGAGGGTATTACAAGTTGGTATCAGAGCATAAGTTTTAGTGATTTAGGAATTGATTTTGGATGCCTAGACTCAAACTAGTGTCTTTCTAAGTGAATGAAAGTGATGATGTATGATTATGCACTTGAGATAGGCTATTTCGAGGTCGATAAAGTCACTATAATTGTCACACCCCGCTAAAGCGGAAACACGAGGCATAACAGCTCCGATGTCATAGCACAAGATTATAAACATACCAACATTTACTTAACATTCAAAATACATTACATTTTTAAGAACATAGTATCGTCATTGTTTACAAATCCCAAATCTTTTAAATATAACGATACGCATAAAGCAAAAATAGTCTTGCTTCAAAATATGAGGTGCACTGTTAAAACATCATGGAATTACCTTCTCGAATCCTGAAAAGCATGAATAAAAACCAAGGTCAACTACAAAGAGTTGGTGAGTTCACAGGTTTTAAAATATGCACAAATCATTTTTATATGCAAGTTATCAATCGTAGAACATACGTATAAACCAACTTCAATTCTTTGATTCATGAGTACCACAATTTAATTCCTTTATGATAAGTGTATGCAAAGACAATATTACGTTGAGCCACTACTAAGCCGTCCCTGAGCAATTTCAACGCCCCCGATGAACTAACTCAGCGGTGGTTCTTGCCACATGTTTAGTCATCTTCTCTAGTATAGTGCACCCCTGCTCGTCAGCATTAAGGTGGGTTTGTCACACCAAATAGCGCTATCCACTAATACTATAGGCCCGATTTTCTTCGAGTTAATAGTAGTGTCACGGGGTCTTAACATTAAAAACTCAACACATCAATTGCATACTTATCATATAGCTTATAATTCCAAATGCTTTAAACAAAGCCTTATAAATTGCCAATTCGCAATACTTTCAAACAATTCTCATGAATCTTTAAATACGCAATTTAAACATGCTTTCCACCCCAAAATCAATTAAAACGATAAAAGTGGGGTTGTGAATACTCACCTTGATGACGATGCAAGAATAAAACAACACAATTCTCTAGTCCGGATCTTTAATCCCTATAGAGAAATTTGAACCAAAGGATACCATATGTCAATACCCATCCTTAATCCTAACTTGACCATTCTTACATCTCAATATATATATATGCTATTATGTTTACCTTATTGTCTAAAATAGAAATTTATGATTACTTTACCAAATTAATCATCAAAACATAAGTATTTAAGGTTTTGAAAACCTTCTTTCTGGATTCAGCACTTGCTGTCCAAAAACTGTGATCATAAAATAGGTTTCAAAATGATATTTCCCAACAACCAATGATCACCAAAATTTTACAGAAACTACACTACTAAGTTATGAACAAATCTGCAAAATTTCATAATTTTTAGAGAAGTTTTGATACTCCAAATAAATTCCACAAAACAGAAGGTCACCGATTTTCAATCCAATGACACACTTTACTTGCAGACCGTTTTTGAGCTACTAAAACTAAGAATTATGAAATGAGCCATACATGGTTGGAAAGCTAACTCAAAAACCTACTATACAAAAAATAATTTTCTCAATTTGGACAAAAATTAAGGGAGTTATGGTCCTTAGAAAGTAGGTGTATGAATCTGTCAATTTTGGACAGATTACACCACTTACTTCTAAAATGCATTTGAGTGACCAAATCTCCAAATTTTTGAGTGATTCTTAATGCTATGGCTCACTAACACCATAAACTGAGTTTTAGTAACAAAAAGCCCAAATTTTTACAACTTATAAACTAACTTATAATACTCAAAAGTGAATGCATAATTTTGACAGCAAGCTGTGAATAAGTTAAACTTGCAATATGTAATAAAATGATCATTTAGCCATGGTTTTTAGAAATAACACATGACTTCACATCTTTAAACAATATCCCATGATTTAAACAATCAATTTATGCATCATGGACTCATAGCAATCACCATTGCTCATCCAATCCCATGCATTACAACAAAATCACTAAACAAGTGACAATATACCATTTTTGATGCTCTTAATCATATGAGATTGAATAATCTCATCTTAAGAGTTCATCTATACTCAAGATTGATGCAATACATAAATTTCTATTTAAAATCATCACAATTTCGTGGACCAAAATACCACATATCATAAAATTGACATTTTCATAAAAATCCCCAAAAATCACACTTAAACATCAAATTTTGTTGGAAGATTATTCAATGGTTTACTTTGCAAATGTTTATTTCACCAAATGCATTCCATTTCACTTCCAAAAACAAAATTATACAACCACTACATGAGATGATGAAAAACATGTAAGTTTCTTTGAAAATAACCTTGAAAAGTTGGGGATAAAGATGGTTACCTTCTCAATTGGAGATGAAGACTTGATTTCTTGAAGTAGGATGATGTTTAAACTTGATTTCTCCTTGAAAATTTCTTAAAAAAATCGATGGAGTGTGTGTGTGTGTGTGTTCTTGGCCGATTATGGAGTAGAGAGAAGAAGGAGTTGAAGAGTTAGGTTGTATTTTTGAAAATGTGAGTAAATTCTTCTAAATTTGATTTTTAATTAAAAATTAAAAGAGAGGGGCATCATAGAAATCAGCCATGTGTCCATGTGACTCATCAATTAATTTTGTTAAATAAAATATTACAATTATGATGACAATTTTAATTAAAAATCAGTTAGAATTGAGAACCGGAACCGTAATTTCTCAGTTAAAGCTTAAAAATGAGTTTTAATAATAAATAAATATAATTTACTTTGAAAATAATAAAATCCTAATATTTCAAATATTTTAGATTTTCAACATAATTTCTGGCATTTTTGAGATGTAATGGTCAGTTATCAGTCCGAACCGGGTATTTTTACGCGACTTCCGAAATTTTTCGGGTAAACTTCTAATTTAATCATTCTAACTTAAATTTAACATCATAAATAAATTCTAATAGGTCAGAGATTGCTAACCTTAACATGTTGGTTATCAGACAGTTGTCACAATAATCGGGATTTAAGGTAATGGTTGCAAGGATTCTCATGTAAAGTATGTTCATGATTGTTCCTGGCCAGTGTTGTTATGAATTTACAGTTACATTGTGGGTGCTTTCATTGCTCTTTTCTATGATGATCGATGCGGTAGAGAGTGAATTCTCAATAAATGTTGGGAACTGAAGATGTGAACAAGTCTTTAATGCTGCTAGTTCAGAATTACTACTGCTAGAAGACTTCAAAGTTAATACTGTTGAGTATTACTACTGCTAGTAGAATTAATACTGCTAGTCAAAGTTAGTGCTGCTTGAACAAAGTTAGTACTGCTTAGATAGTTAGTACTGCTAGTGGTTAGTGCTGCTTAGTAGTTAATGCTGCTAATACCAAGTTAATGCTGCTAGAAGAAATTAATGCTGCTGAGCATAATTAGTACTGCTTATAACTTAAAGATCCCTATGGAAAGGATGACAGCTGGAAAGAATCAAGATATTCATGGAAGGCTTGAAGATAATGATGGAAGATATACTGAAGATATTTTATTTATTGTAATTATCTTTTTGTTCAATATATGTACAGTTTTGATAGAATAGTTTATAGGAGATAAATTCATTCTAAGTTTTAGAGAAAATCAACCTCAAAGCATAGATCCTAATTCTAGAGAAGTAGAATTCGTATTGGTGAGCCTGTTCATCAATATTGAGGTTGTGTGTTTAATCTTGTAACTTCAAGCATTCAATACAAGTTTGCAAGTTATTGATTATATACTGTTTTGTTTTACTGTTTTATTGAATATCAAAGTGTTATTCCGCAAACTTCTTTGATATTAGTTTCTGAGAATTTATTCTTGTTAAGAATTCGATCCTGATAAGTGGTATCAGAGCCTAATTCCCTCAGAAACATTTATTCATTCATCATGGAAAACCTTGCAGAATCAAACAGTACTCTGGTCTCTAAGGTTCCAATGCTCAAACCCAGTGAGTTTGACATGTGGAAGATCAGAATTAGATAATACATTCTTCTCACTACCTACTCAATGTGGGATATCATTGAGAATGGTCCTTCTGAAGCAGGAAAGATAGGTCCAGATGGGAAAAGACCTCCACCAAAGACAGATGGGGAGAGGAAGATCAGACAGACAGAGATGAAGGCCTTGAGCACTCTGCTCTTGGCCATCCCCAATGAATATCAGCATCAATTTTGCAACTGCACTGATGCTCAGATTCTCTAGAATGCTCTAGAGAAAAGATTTGCTGGAACTAAAAGCATCAAGAGAAATCAAAGAGATGTTCTAAAGCAGCAGTATGAGAACTTCACTTCTTCAAAGAATGAGTCTATGACTCAAACTTTTGATAGATTCAACAAGCTCATTGGTGAACTGGCTACTGTAGGAGTGAATATGGAACAAGATGATATCAACAGAAAGTTCCTTAGATCTCTTGGGGATGAATGGACTATGTACACTGTCTCATACAGACAGAGTGACAATCTGGAAGAGAAGGAACTTGATGATCTATATAATGATCTAAGAGTTTTTGAAACTGAGGTAGAATCCAAGAAGAAGCCCACTGGTTATATCCACAATGCTGCACTTCTTTCAACATCTACTGATACTACTGCCAACCCTGAAGCAGTTAGTACTGCCAGTGGAGTAAATTCAAAAAAAGGCACTGGAACTATCTTTGAAGCCTTTATGTCCAGTCATAGCAACAATTCATTGATTAATGATGATCTGGATCAACTTCACCCTGATGACCTGGAGGAGATGGACATTAAATGGCAGATGGCCATGTTATCTATGAGGGTGAAGAAGTTTATTAAAAGAACAGGAAGGAACAACTTCTCTCAAAGAAGAGAAGATGGAGCTGGTTTTGACAAGACTAAGGTGGAGTTCTATAAGTGTCACATGAAAGGACACTTTGCTAGAGAGTGCAGGAGTGTTGTTCAAAACAACAACCACCAACAAGCTCAGAATGGAGACCAACAAACTCAGAATGGAGGCTACAATCAAAACAAGAATCCTGCTCAAGCCCTTGTTTCTCAACAAGGAATGGGATTTGACTGGAGTGATCAAGCTGAGGAAGCCATTCAGAATCAAGCTCTTATGGCAGAAGTGTCTGATCTCCCCTTTGAGGTAATTTCTAATCTTTGCACTCAATCTTGCATAGACACTGTCAAAAGATACAGGGATCACAATCAAAGTATGTGTGATGACCTCAAAAGATTGGAAAAGGACAGAAGAGATTATGTGTTGATAGTAGAGAGATTTGAAGAGCAAATCAAAGGCTTTCAAGCTAATGAACTTCAACACTCTTATGACACAAACTATTGGAAGTGGGAAAATAATGAGTTAGAGACCAAACTGTCTAAGTCCTTAGAAGAGAATGATAGACTGAAAGAGGAACTATCTAAAGTTAAGCTTGACATAGAAAAGTTTTCATATGCTTCAAAAGCAATGGATTCTCTTCTAAAGGCTCAGATTCATGATAAGATGAAGCCTGGTATTGGATACAATAATACACCTCCTCCTTACAACAACAACTATATCTCTCCTACTTCAGACTTGTTAGAAACCAAGGAGAAAAAGGACTTGTCTGAGGAAGCTTTTAAGATAGATCCTTTGGATGAGGTAGTAGTTAAGGATTTGACTGAGAAAGAAACCAATGAGAATAGGGATAATGTTGTGAGTAAAAAGATACCATTAGAAAACAACATTATCACCAATGAGGGATGTGGGAAAATCTGGGTCAAATCCAAGGAGATAGAGAAGATCAAAGGAAAGGATAACAAGGTCCATTACAAACAAACCATGGTTGTGAATCCTGAATCTTGTAAACAGTGTGCTTGCAATAAAGCTAAGAGCCTAAATTCTGGTATAAAAAGAGGTAATCAAAGAAACTGGAATAATCAATGGGCTCAGAAACAAGGAGTTAATCTGAATAAAATCAATAGACCAAGACCTTGTTTCATATGTGGCAAGTTAAATCATTTGGCTAAGTATTGCTTCTTTAACCCTATTAATCAACAGATGAACTTTCAAAGATTTGTGCAAAAACCTGTTGGTTATAGGAAGGCTGGAACGAAACATGTGATGAAGAAATCTGTTGAAAGTAAAGGCCCCATGAAGAAAAAGTTTTTAAAAGAAAGTATTAAAATGTGGGTGCCTAGAAGCACTAAAACTGTTAGTACTGTTGACAGGGATAGTGCTGCTGGAAGCATTACTGCTGCTACCAGTGTTAGTACTGCTGAAAATATTAATGCTGCTAATACTGTTAGTACCTCTTCAAAGGTTAATACTGCCAACACAGTTACTGCTGCTAACACAGTTACTACTTCTAACAAGGTTAGTACTGCTAAGCATGCAAGTGCTGCTAAGGCAGTTAGTACTTCTGAAACCAGTACTGCTTCTAGCAAAAATGTTTCCAAGCCTATTATTGTGACAAAGTACTCCAAGAATGAGGAGTCAAAGTTTAAAAATCTTGTCAAGAAAGAATGCAATTATTTTGATGAGAAAGGGGTACCCAAGACCACTTTGGCTTGGGTTCCTACTTCATACTAACTGATTTATCTTATGTGCAGGGCAACCAACAGCTCAAAGGGAAGAGCATATGGCATGTTGATAGTGGTTGCTCTAGGCACATGACAGGCAACATGTCATGCCTTCAGGATTTCAAGCATATCAATGGAGGACATGTTGCATTTGGAGATAATCTTACTGGTGGTAAAATAAGTGGAAAAGGTAATGTCACCAAAGGTAAGATGACATTTGAGGATGTCTACTATGTTGATCAGTTGAAGTACAACCTGTTAAGTGTATCACAGGTTTATGACAAACAACATAGTATATTATTTACAAATACTGAGTGTATGATCCTTGCTCCAGGGTTCAAGGTAGTTGATGAAAGCATGATACTACTTAGAACTCCAAGAAAGGACAATGTGTATTGTCTAGATATGGACAATGTTGTTAGTGATTCATCCCTGAACTGTCTTGTTTCAAAAGCTTCTGTGTATGAATCCTCTCTTTGGCACAGAAGGATGTGTCACATGAACTTCAAAACTATGAACAAACTTGTTAAAAACAACCTTGTAAGATGTTTACCTTCAAAAGTATTTTCATGTGATGATCATTGTGTTGCATGTCTTAAAGGCAAACAGCACAAAACTTCTCATAAGACCAAAGAGATAAACTCAATTTCTTCTTGTCTCCAGTTATTGCATATGGATCTGTTTGGTCCTACAAATGTTATGAGTATAGGCAAGAGATCTTACTGCTTGGTTATTGTTGATGATTACTCTAGATTTACCTGGGTATATTTTCTAAGGACTAAGGATGAGATAAGTGGACTGATCAAATCCTTTATCCTAAGAATTGAAAACCAAACTAATCAAAAAGTAAAAGTCATTAGATCAGATAATGGGACTGAGTTTAAAAATCTTGATCTAAACACCTTTTGTGAAGAGAAAGGCATTGAGAGACAATATAGTGCTCCTACGACTCCTCAACAGAATGGAGTTGCTGAAAGGAGAAATAGGACACTAATAGAGGCTGCTAGATCTCTGTTGGCTAATTCAAAACTGTCAATTACCTTCTGGGCTGAAGCAGTTAATACTGCTTGTTATGTCCAAAAGAGAGTTCTAGTGGTCAAGCAAAAGAACAAGACCCCATATGAGCTTTTAAATAAAAGAAAACCTTTCATTGGATTTTTCAAACCTTTTGGGTGTCCTTGTACAATTCTCAATACCAAATCTCACTTAGGTAAGTTTGATAGCAAAGCAGATGATGGATTTCTTGTTGGTTACTCATCTCAGAGTAAGGCTTACAGAGTTTTTAACTCTTCTTCCAGAATAATTGAAGAAAGTGACAATGTCAAATGCAATGAGAACACACCAAATCCAATTGGGTCTGGTCCTCAGTGGCTATTTGATATTGATTCACTAACTAACTCTTTTGGTTTCAGTAGTGATGATTATGCAGGTACAGGGAGTGGAGGATCAGGGACTACACAAGTCTCAGATAGTATATCTCAATCTGTGATATTTCCCATACCCACAGTGAATCCTGTTGAAGACTGTGGAAAGGAACCATCTACTGGACCAAGTCAAAGTGAAAAAGAAAGTAGAGATGAGGAGACTCAAGAAAATACAGAACCAGAAGTGGCTACTGAAAACACTTCAGTTGAGTTGAATGACTCTAATCTAGAGGTGGGACTTAATGAAGAACCTAGTCATCACACCAGAATACACAAGAATCATCCTCCACAGCTGGTAATAGGAGATATATCCTCTCCTATGATGACTAGAAATCAAAGTAGGCTTCAAGAAATACAAGATCAACAACACACAGTGCTTTCTTGCTTTTTATCCCAGCTTGAGCCTAAAAAGGCACATGATGCTATGAAAGAATCCAGTTGGATAGAAGCCATGCAAGAAGAGCTACTGCAGTTCAAACTGCAAGATGTTTGGGATCTGGTAGACCTTCCTAAAGGCCAAAGAGCAATAGGAACAAAATGGGTCTTCAGGAATAAGAGAGATGAAAGAGGTATAGTGATAAGGAATAAAGCAAGGCTGGTGGCTCAAGGGTACACACAAGAAGAAGGAATCGACTATGATGAAGTATTTGCACCTATGGCCAGGATAGAAGCAATTAGATTATTCCTGGCTTATGCTTCCTATATGAAATTCAACTTATGCATGATCTTTGAGCCTGAAAGAGTGAAGTACAGGATCAAAGACTTACATCATGAGTATGGATTCAAAAAGATTGATCATTGGATGTTATTTGAAAACTGTGGTGTCTACATGATAACAATTGACAAAAGCTACCATGAGTACTACTTGGTTGACAAGATCTATGACCATAGCAAAGCTAAGTTGGAAGGGATGTTGAAATCCAAGTTGGTATGAGCTAAAGGATCAGAAATGGCCAGAATTGTGATTAGAAGGACAATTAATCAAAGTCTAGGATTGGATCCAAATCTGGGAAATTAAGCTGAAGTGTTGAAAGCATCATAAAGACCCTATGCTGAAGAACTTAACTTCTCATTTTGAAAAGTTAAGTTAGGGGGAGATTGTTGGGTCTGAATGTGCTAAGGATGAATACTGCTGCTACTTGAAAGGTATTACTACTGCAAGATGAAATGTTACTACTGCTAGTAGAATTAATACTACTTGAAGAGTTAGTGCTGCTACTTAAATAGTTAGTACTACTTGGAGAGTTAGTACTGCTAGTAGTTAGTACTGCTTGAAGATTACTACTGCAAGAGAAGAGTTAATACTACAAGTATGATTAACACTGTTGAGGCTGCTAATGCTGATGGATAATGATGAAGTTAATGCTACTTATGGAGATAATGTCTTGAAGAGAAAGACTAGGAGCTGGAGATAATAATGAAGATAATTATGGTATTGATGCTGAAGATCAATCTTATTTTAATAATTATCTTGTAATCAACTCTGTATATATAGTCTAGATGTTTTAGCATATGTCATACAAGTTTTACAAGTTTTTGATATACGTTTGTTTAGAGAATTAACCTCAAGGTTCTTAGAAGTCCTTTCAATAGAGAAGTATTGAACGTCTGTTGAGCCTGTTCAACAGATTGAGGTTTTGTTTGTAAGCATTAAGTTTAATCAATATAACTTGTGATTTGCATTCAAGTACTGTTTCATTGATTGAGTGTTAAAGTGTTTTTCCGCAACTTCTTTAACATTGTTTCTGAGTGTGTTAATTAAATTCTTCATTAGAATTTTTCGATCTTGACACAAAGCTTTATTCACAATATTTATTGAAAAGTAAATGACATAAAGTAGTAAAACTTCGACTGTACGAGTTCTGATCAGAAATAATCAGAAATCATATATTCCCCCTGAAATTATGCATCATAAAATATGTCAGTGAAAACATGATAGAGATCTACAACTCCCCCTGAAATGTAGATCATCTTATCTTTCGAATGCATATTTTCAGTAAAAAATATGTACTCCCCCTTGAAGGTTGATTTCCTTATTTGAGTATCGGGGTACAATTTCTTATCAGCATGGGAGCATCATCTCTTTTGATCATTGAAGAGTGAGTCCTAAATTGTTGCGTTTAGAAGTCAAACTCTTTATCATTGAAGTACGAGTCCTGAACTGTAGTATTCAGAAGCCTTTGTTCTTTTACTCCATCTTGACTTCAGGTGCCTGCAACATAGATTCATCTTTCGGCTTTGGTACCCATTTATATATGTGTCCCTGTAGGTTAGTGCAAAATTTTAGCATCCATTAGAATTTGGACCCTTTGATCTTTTGAAAAACATTTAAAGCATTAGAATGATAAGAATATACATGATATGTGCCAAACCAAACATCAAAATTTTTACGAGAAGCATAATCATTTCTTTTATAATTAGAAGACTTTCTAGAAGACGGATATAATTGGAACAATTACTTTATTGAATAACCCTTGTAAGAAGTTACAAGTTTTGGTTTTTGAAAAGCAACATTCTCAATTACATCAGTTATACTATCAGTTCCTCTATTACAATTAGAAACATAAAATGATTTAGCATTCTAGTCAATCTTCTGTTTTGGTAGCCATTCTGATCTAACTCCGGTCCTTTCCTTTCTCACATCTGAAACATTTGAAACTTTAGAATTAGAACTGTGAGATTTGATAGATTGCTTCTTCTTTGGTTTACCAGTGGTTTTCTGTTTCTGTGAGTGCCTAGATTTCGTCTTCTTACCTTTGGCTTCCTTATTCATCAACTTTCGTTGATGTTTCACCCTTTTCATACACACTGGATAATCCAAAAGAATTAATCACAAGTTTGGAATAATCAGGAAGTTTAGCATTAAAATCAAATTAAGCAATACACTCATCTAAACAACCTTCAGAGTTTAAGAAATCAAACTCTTCATCAAGTAGACCATTAAAGTCATTAGGTTTTGAATCTTTGTAGATTTTAGAAAAATTAGAATTTTAAGCACAGTGGAAAACACAGATTGTGCTAGATCAATCAAAATCCTTTCTTCCTCTAGAGTATTCTCGAGTTCAGAAATTTTACTTTCTAACACGAGAGAAGGTATATAAATCTTGTCTTCAATAGGCTTAGCCTCCAACTCTTTTGGAGAATAGCTTTCAAACTAATCATTAGAAACAAATTTTGATTTATCAGAACTGATAATCCCAAATCTACCAAATCATAGAGAGAGAAAGTATAGACGTGAAAGGCTCTCAATGTATTGAATATGCGATCAAAGTGTTCTCAAAGTTTCATGCTTACAAGAGCCATATCCCTATTTATACCATAAGGAACATGGACACAGACAAGATAAATAGAATACTGACTAACCAAATACAGACCTTGTTGACTTTACATGTTTGACAATCTATATTAAATCTTGGATACAATATTTAGACTTAACAATCTCCCCCATTGTATCAAGATTTAATAAAAAAAAATTGACACTAGTCTTCAGCACTTGATTCTTCAGCTTATGTTTCTGACAGCTTTGAACATTGAAACTCTATCAGCCTTTGAAGAACCTTGAAAAGTCTTTTTCACTTTGAAGCTTTGAAAGTCAACAAGTCATGAGCACGAAACTTGAAATCTTTGAAACATTAACATTGAAATAGCTTTGAGGGAATCTCTGATTTTGTATCTTCATCACTTGTGAACTCTGGATCATCTTTGGAAAAACAAAATTTCTTGAAACTTGATTTAACTATGAAGAATCTTTCATCATAATCTTTTGTCTTTGAAACAGCGGAAACAACTTGAATTACATTTGAGCTCTCAGAACTTCTTCACAAGTCTTTTGCAAATGAACTTTCTTTGAAATCTTCTTGATGGCATTTTGAATCAGTCAAAAAATTTCTTTCACAAGTCTTTCTTCACTTTGATATCTTCTTGACGGCTTTGAAATTGAATCTTTGTAAATTCTCCCCCTTTTTGATGATTATGAGCATCAAGATCATCAAAACGTCTTTAATTTCAACACAGTCTTTGTTCACCCCTTTTGTATGGACATATCAATCTCCCCATTATCTGAAAATTTAACTGTCTCCGCCCTTTGATCTGAACATCTGAATCAAGAACTGTAATATCCGAATCTTTTCAAATTCAGACATAATGAACGTGGTAACCCTGATTTAACACAATGAAATAGTTAGAAGTGTCTGTCAGTAACACAAAGTTACTGTGTACAACGAATGTACAATGTAAGGAGCTGGTTTGATGATGACTCCCTAGGACTTCCATTCAATCATTGAAAAACACAAGGTTTATCTATGAATGTTCGGACATAAAAACAAATTTTTTGTGTGCTCGTGCTTGTGTATGAAAGAATTTATGCACAATGATTGTGTTTAATTAGGCTCAAATTGTGTAAACTGTTGAGACAGCAACAGATATTACACGGACTCAATGTGCATGAAAGAGGTGCGAAGGTGGGGCAACTTTCCTTCTTTTTCAATATCTGAATCTTCCGAGTGAAGACCAGATAGCATATATGCTGCGTCCCCAAAGAAAATGAAACATTTCTTTGTTAAGAAAGAAATGAGTGGTTGGTGTGGTAAATGCAAGAGTTGGCATCGGCTCACTGCCTGTTTCAATGATGGTCACCAAAGAATGTGGACCAATCAGTAGGTGTGGCTTCCCGGATCAGAAAGTGGTTGGTGCAGAGTTTTGATATTCTTTTAACTCTGATCTGACACCCTCTTTTTTTTTAACATTATGCTCACTTCTAGCCAAACTCTCTTTTCCATTTTTCAGCTCCACACAATGAGAAAAACTCAACTGGATGAGTTATCTCCCCCACTCTGTGATTTTGACCCCTCACCCCTCAATCACTCAAGGATAACTTCTTGGTTAGGAAACACTGGTTGACGTGAATCCATGGAAGTTCTGTTTAAGCTCACACACGAATCCCATGTAAGTCCTATACAGATTAGTTTCTCAACAGGTTAACTTGAACAGTTAAGCTCAAAATATGATAACATTGTCAAAATGTATGCCCATGAGATTTGAGCAGTTGAATTTTGAAGATCTCTCAAAACAAAGATATTGAATGAATGAAATGAAATCAAGAGAATTGTTTTGAGAAACTGACAATGTATCAATCAGATCAACTGAAATGGGTAGGGTATCAAAGAATTGGATATTTTGTTTATATGAACAAATATAACCAATTTAGCAATGAACGCTCAATGAACAAATAAATGACAATGTAACTATAATTCAACTTCTCATATCGAAATGGAAGTTGCATTTTAGTTGTGTTCTTCCGTTTCTTTTTTTATTTAGCTTCATCCTCTTCAGACAATTTAGTTCACTTAACTTTGAGATTGGGGTATTGTGGTGCAAGTTTTAAAAATCCAAAGTCATAAAGCGCGGACACTTTAGAAATACCCTTTTTGAGGTAGTGTGGGTTCTCGTAACCAAGACCCCAACACTCACTGCTCTCTTTAGGTTTATTCAAATGAATGGTCTGTTCAGCTTGACCTAAAGTGTAAAGATTTTCTTCCAAAACATTCACTTTATCAGTTAAAGATTTATTTTCTTTTGAAAGAAATGAACACTTTTTAGCAATCTCTTTGGAATCAAATTGACACAGTTTATATTTAGAAGTAGTTTCAGCTAATTCATTGTGAATTATAGTCTTCTCTTTATCTCTGGTATCAATATTTTTTATGTAAGACTTCAATCAATACGTTCTTCTCAGCAATATCCTTGCTAAGTTTCAGTATTGATTGGTTGTTTTCTATATTGATACCTTTTTCGCGTTTAAATTTAGACTTTAATTCCTGGAGTTCAACAATCATACCTCTTCGATGTCTTCACAGTCAGACTCAGCTTCATCTTCAGTTACTGTCCTGCCCATAAAACAGAAGTGGGCTTTTTCTTCTTTCTCTTCTTTTTCATCTGAATGGTCAAACCAGAACTCATCTTCATCCATTAGTGCCCTGCCAGCCTCCTGCTGTTTGGCCAAGAGCATCTTATTTTTATAGTACTCGGAGTTTCGGACCTTGGGCTTTCGGCAGTCCTTCGCAAAATGTCCGAGTTTGCCACAGTTGTAGCACTTTGTCGGTTCTGGCTCTTTCTTTTCTTCAGTTTTATACCTCTTTTCCTCTGGCCTCTTCTCTTCCATTCTCTTTCCTTCTATCCTCTCCTTATGTTCATAGTTCTGTGAACACTAATAATACCTTTGACTGTTTGAACCAGGATTTTTGTAAAACTTCTTCTGAAAGGCTTTAGTCAGCATCAGCATAGTCTGCTTCAAGTTCTCACAGTCATCAGAATCAGAATTTTCTTCACTGTCAGCCTCCTCAAACTCAGAAACTATAACTTTCTTCTTCTTAAGGCTCACTGATTTCTTCTTAACAACCAAGGCAATCGGATCAGCAACCACCTTCTCAGCCTTTTTGTTTTCATCCTTAATCTCTTCAACCTCTTCTTCATTATGCCTGAGAGTCTCATACACCTCGTGGAGTGGTATCTCATTTAAATCCTTCATCTGCTTCATCTGTCTAGTAAACCTCTTCCACTCGGGTTGCAAGATGTTGAGGAACTTGACATTAAGCTCTATCTGAGACTTTCTAACTTTGTTTTTGCTGAGCTTGTTCAGCAAAGTCACAAATCTATCATAAGTTGTCTCTAGAGATTCTCCCTCCTTGGCCTTGAACTCTTCGTAATTGTTGAGGCAGTTTACCTTGAGTTGGTTGTCGATCTTTGATCTGAGCATCATCTTTTCTAATTGATCCCACATTTGTTTGCCCGTTGCGTTGTAGATCTCATTA
This sequence comes from Arctium lappa, assembly GCA_023525745.1. Taxonomy (NCBI): domain Eukaryota; kingdom Viridiplantae; phylum Streptophyta; class Magnoliopsida; order Asterales; family Asteraceae; genus Arctium; species Arctium lappa. The sequence goes on from CM042057.1 coordinate 49,816,323, forward strand.
GGATTGCCTTGTAGAATGAAAGATCTAGCCAATCTATCAGCTTTATCTCTCTTTCTATGTTCTTCTGTGTACTCCTCACGTGGTAGTGGGTACTCTCTTTGTTCCTCTTCTTCTCCTTCATGAACCTTCATAGGAGGTTTCATGATTCCTTCTTTAAATGATATTCTGATATACTCACCCAAGTCGTGTCTGTCTATATAGTCCAGAAAACGATCCTTCCATTGTTCATACTCTCCTTTAAAAAGCACCGGTGGCTTCACATCCGTACCGATTGCGAGAGCTTCTCTGGAAGTCATCCTGTTTCAAAATATTCAAATAGAACTTGGCAAATGACCGTTAGTCGAAGTGAAATCAAGTAAAACAGAAAAACTTAGAAAATTTCAGAAATGAAATTTCCAAAAATCACTAAGTATGGAATTCACACAATAGAGTGAAGTTCAAGGAATTCGAACACAGAATTCATATGCTACACACACTTCATAATTCGTATGCAAGAAAAATGACTAAGAATTCGCACAAAAATAAACTTCAGAATTCGCATACAAAACAATTCCCACAACTACAAGAAATCAGAATTCGCATGCAATCAGAATTCGCATGAAGTGTTATGCGAGTTCTAGGAATTCGCATATAACTCTTTGCGAGTTCTAGACTTAGTAAATTTTGAAAATCAAACTTTTCGTAAACGCAATTCGCACAACAGAATTATGCGAATTCTAAACTTGAAGAATTTTAAACAACTTCTTATACGAATTTTGAGGAATTCGTATATCTCAAAGATGCGAATTCTAAGAATTCTAGACTTAGTAATCCTTTACTTTTCGCACAAATGACTTATGCGAATTCTTGCCTTAATCTTTTTTCACAAAACTTTTCTTGATTCTCGCTCCCATCTTTAACATTTTCCCAGTTTATCAAGTTTTAATTGCAAAACAAAATAATAACAACAAGATGAACAATTTCGTAATCACATGTCATATTCATTGATCTTGAAATATCAAAGATTACAGTCTCTCTCTCTCTACTTTCTCTCACTAGAATATTCAATCTGAACTCTTCTCTAATAAGCTCTGATACCAATTGTTATTTCCCAATTATGTCAAATTCTAATTACAAAACCAATCACAAACAAGATTATCACAATTTGATTACTCAACCTGTTTCAATTCAATTGATGAATTCGTGTACAAGCTTTTCAGATCACTTTCTCTCTCTAACTTGCAACTGTTACACGCTTGTTCTAAGATGTTCTCAACACAACTACTAGCCACATGTTTCTTAAACAAAGACACGCGCACAAAACAAAGAAACAAGATACAAGACTTTGACTTTGACTTTATTACAATGACTTTCACTTTCACTTTGAGAGTTGACTTTAAGCTTTGATTTGCCTTAACTTTCAGCTTCAGACTTCATGATCTTGTATCCAACAAATATATGCTCTAACACTATTTTAGTGCAAGAATTTATCTTATGTACATAGCAAATAAATTGTTGTTCCAGTATCAAGTCCAATCAATCTAAATAAGATATAAATCACAAGTCCTATTCATTGATGTACAGATTCAATTACAATGAGTTTGCTATCTCTAAAGCACAATGACTTTCTCTCTCTAAGTCACGAGTCTCACTTGCATGAATGACTTAGTCTCTCTCTATGTGTTACATGTTTACAAAGGAACAATCACTATTTATAGTAAGTCAAACACCTTTGACTTTCACACCACTTTACAACAAATATAAGATAAGTCCCTTAAATCTTGAATACAACATTTTAGCACTAACAATCCCCCCCCCCTCGTTTTGGATTCAAGATTTAACAAAAAATTGAGAACAATCTTCAGCTCTTTCTTCTTCAGCTCTATAATCACTTTTCAGCTCTTTTGCTCTTGAAAAACTTCATCTTTGTATCTTTCACAACTCTAATACTTGAACTTTAAGCTTTCTTGAACATGAAATCTTTGAACTTTTGTCTTGAATTTGACTTTGAAGAATCTTTCCACATAATGAACTTTTCTTCATCAAGAATTTGAAACTCTCTTCTTTTGTTTGAATTGAAACATTCAAATTATCTTCTCTTTGTATATAACTCCCATATCTTTATCTCTTTGTACACTTTCTCCCTTTACTTCCCTTTTCTTCAATTCATCTATTTTTTCTCCTTTTTCTTTTCTTTGCAACTGTATATTTTGCATTTCTTTCTGCTTGAAATATCTAAATTATCTCCTCATATCATTACTTATGTTATTTCTCCCTTTTTCTTCAAAACTTCTGTTTATCTCCAAACTATCTCCTTGTATATTTCGTTATTATCACCATAATATCCCTTATCTACATTATCTCCCCCTTTTTAATGATGGAGAGCATCAAAATCATCAAAACTCTTCTCATAATCAACATAGTCTTTGAATACCTCCATTGATATGAGCATCCATCAATTCAAATATGTTTATCTGAATCTTTTCAAATTCAGACAAATTAAAAGTTGTAACCTTGAATCAACATATGAAACAGTTAGAAATGCCTGTAAGTAGCACAGAGCCACTTAGTACAACAGATGTACTTTGGAAAGGAGCTTTTTGATGTTCACTCCCCCAGGGCTTCCATTCAATCATCGAAAAACACAAAGGAATTTCTATGTACGTTATGACAAGAAAACATATTCCTTGTGTGTACGTGCATGTGTAGAAATGATTGAAGCAACTTGTGAAATTGTCCTCTCAAATCACACAAACAAATCAATCAAAATAACAATGAGAATCATGAGGAAATCACATGTGTATTAATGTCACAAGTGAAAGGGTTACAAGGTTTCTCTCTCAAGGATTCTCTCTGGAAAATACAATCAGGCTAGTTCTTACAAAAGAAAGACAAGGAAGACCTATTTATAGGTCAAACAAGAAACAAAGGTAAACTAACAAAAGTCAACATAAAATGATCTAAACTAAAATACAATTTCTTATCAGGCTCAAAAATATCTTGATTATAAAATCAACAAAGGTAAACTAACAAAAGTCAACATAAAATCGAATCCATCAATTTCTTATCTTGATTATTGAAGAAATTAATCATTCTTATCATCCACTGTGGATATTCATCATCTTGAAGAACCAGAGGTTTGGATTTCGAACCCATGCTGAGTAGATCTCTAGACATGATTGTAACAGAAATGAAATGTGATTTGAAATGATCGTTCAAGAATTGCAGATTACACTCGGTGTGTAAAATTCAAGACTGATCAAATTTGAAACAACGGACAAAAATGACTAAGTACTCAAACTCGCAGACCACTGAATGGCTTGAAACTCGCAGACCAATAAACTCGCACACCATTGTTTCGAACAAACTCGCAGACCGAACGACTCGCAGAACACTGTTTCGAACAAACTCGCAGACCGTGACGTGCGTGTTTGTAAAACTCGCAGAATACTGTTTCGAACAAACTCGCTAGCTGAACCGTGCGCGTTTAAGAAACTCGCAGATGCTTACTCGCGCGTTTTAGCAAACTCGCAAGCAAACTCGCAGATGGACGAAACACGCTGACTTCGACTTGCGCGTTCTACGAACTCGCTAACTTTGACTTGCGCGTTCTATGAACTCGCTAACTATGACTTGCGCGTTTGAGACAATCTTCTTCAACTTGCGCGTTTCAAGATCTTGCGCGTTCTTGCGAAGAACTTGCGCGTTTAACAGATCTAGCGCGTTCTTGGATTTTCCTTGCGAGTTCTTCACCTGTTCGATCAAAAATCAAGTAAAACTTGATTTCTGATTCTGCAAAACACACAATTTGTTCACGATAACAAGCTAATCAAGATTACAACACTGAATTTGCAAAAGAAACTGAAAATTACAGTGCTCAGATCGATTTACAGTGAACGACATCGACTTTTCAAAAAATCACCAATTTGATCAAATTGATCAATCTAGAGTGCGAATTAGTCTATGTCATCAGAACAAAAGATGATCCTTATGATAAAATGTTCACAATCAAATCAATTTCTTGATTTAATTGTGCAAAAAAAAGAGAACTAAAGATCAAACAGTGAAAAAACAACAGTCCACCAAAAATTTTTAAAAAACAAATCAAATCGAATCGAATCTGCTTCTTCTTGTTTGCTCTGATACCAAATGAAATTGTCCTCTCAAATCACACAAACAAATCAATCAAAATAACAATGAGAATCATGAGGAAATCACATGTGTATTAATGTCACAAGTGAAAGGGTTACAAGGTTTCTCTCTCAAGGATTCTCTCTGGAAAATACAATAAGGCTAGTTCTTACAAAAGAAAGACAAGGAAGACCTATTTATAGGTCAAACAAGAAACAAAGGTAAACTAACAAAAGTCAACATAAAATGATCTAAACTAAAATACAATAACAACTTGTGCTTTTCAGGCTCAAAATGTGTAAACTATTGAGACAACAACAAGCTTTCCACGGACTCAATGTGCATGATTGAAGTGCGAAGGTGGGGCAAAATTTCTTTTTTTTTAATATCCAAATCTTCTGAATGAAGATCAGATAGATTATGTGTTGCGTCCCTATGAAAAATTGAAACATTTCTTTGGTGAGAAAGAAACGAGAGGTTGGCGGGGTTAAAGCAAGAGTTGGCATGGGCTACTGTCTGTTTCAATAATGTTCACGAAAGAATTATGAAACAACGGTAATGTGATTTCATGGCTCAGAAAAAGTTTGGTGCATAGTTCTCGTATTCTTTTAACTCTGATCTCACACCCTCTTTCTGTTTTTTCATCTGCTCACATCTAACCAAACTCTCATTTACATTTTACCGCTCATCACACTAAGGTTGTTCATCGTATGAACTTCCTCCCCCACTCTTTAAGTTATGACCCCTCACCCCTCAATCACTCAAGGATAACTTCTTGGGTAGCAAACACTGGTTAACGCGAATCCATAGAAGTTCTTTAAGCTCACACACTGATCTCATGAAATTTTGTCCTAAAAAGATATGTTGCTCAACAATTTACCTTGAACAAATATGCACTTGAATGGCATTGTCAAGAAAATGTATGCTCTAAAAGAATATGAATTATATTTGAGCATTTGAACTTTGAAGATTTCTCAAAACAAGGAAATTGAATGAATGGGATGAATTCGAAAAGACTTCTTTGAGAATCTGACAATGTATCAATCAAATCAAATATCATGAAGTATGAACATGAAAGGTTAGGGTATCAAAGAACTTGACAGTGTTTATATGAACAAATATAAACAATATTGAAATAAATGCACAAATTGAAAATATATATATATATATATATATATATATGATACTCAACAACATTGAAAGCAAACGAGAGTATTACCATCGAAAAATTGTTTTGTTTTGAAACATGGTAATAACAAAGTCAATATGAAGTTGTACCAATGTGTATGAATACTTGAAAGTATTGACAAGATAATACGCAAGTATTAATCTTTGGAAACACGCGGTCAGAAATGATGTAATTCGATATTCTCATGAAAAACATTTAAATCACACTTCTAAATCCATAAAATCTTGTTGAGAATAGAGAAGTGGTTTGAAAATTTAAGAAAATATTTTTCATGCTTGAAAGTTGTCCTTCTTTCAAACACATTAACACTATCGGAATGTTTGAAAAAATAGAGATTAAGATCGGAAAATACTTACATTTAGCATAAATCTCATAACTTCCCCTTGAAATAAGGTAACAAAAAATAACTTCCTTTTGAAAGCAGTAACTCTCCCTCAAGAAATGAATTACCTGCAAAACATAAAAGATTTTGGTAATCATCTAGGATGATTCCTCATTCGTCAGTAAATATCATAATGAAATCAAGATTGTGAACTCCCCCTCAAATAAAGCATAGACCAGATAAATAAGCATTATAAACTCACCCTAGACTCATGCAAAGGAAATCGACTCAAGTAGACATATTAAGCATAACCTAACTTGCTGATTAGAAATTTGAATCTCTTTTCATCAAGCGGTTTTGTGAAAAGATCTGCAAGTTGATAATCCGTCTGTACGAAGTGCATCTCGATCGATCCTTTCTCCACATGGTCTTTGATGAAAAGGTATCTATCTTCAATGTGTTTGGTCTTTCAGTGCTAAACCAGATTAGCTGTTATAGCAATCGCGCTCTTCGAATTATAATAAATTAGGACTTTGTTGTAGGTGTAGATGTAGTCCTTCAATTGCATCATCATCCATAAAACCTGTGGACAACAACTTGACGCAACAACGTATTTTGCTTCTGCTATCGAAGTCGAGACATAGTTTTGTTTCTTCGACGTCCAGCTAACCAACCTGTCTCTAAGAATTTGACATGATCCGAAAGTGCTCTTTTGGTTCAACTTACAACTAGCGTGATCTGCATCTATAAATGCGATTAGATCAAATCCAGAATCCTTTGGATACCAAAGGCCGAAATCTTGTGTGCTTTTGAGATATCGAAGGATTCTTTTGACAGCAGCAAAGCGTGACTCTTTAGGATTGGCTTGATATCTTGCACAGAAGCACATATCAAACATTATATCGGGTCTACTTGTTGTTAGATATAGTAAAGATTCGATAATACTTCTGTAGGTCTTTTGGTCAACAGACTTACCAGATAAATCTGCATCCAAAAGTGTTCTAGTCTCCATCGGAGTTTTCATTGAAGAACTCTCAGCCATGTTAAACTTTTTCAAAATATCTTTAATGTGCTTAGATTGATTAATGAATATTCCTTCAGGTGATTGTTTTACTTGAAGATCAAGAAAAGAAATTCAATTCACCCATCATACTCATTTCAAATTTAGTTTCCATTATTTTTGAAAAGTTCTTGCAAAATTTAGGATTAGTAGATCCGAAAATAATGTAATCAACGTAAATTTGTATCAAGATTAAGTCATCACCTTGTTTCTTCAGAAATAAAGTAGTATCGATTGTACCTTTATTGAAACCTGAAGCTAATAAGAATTTTGTCAGAGTATCATACGATGCCTTGGTGCTTGTTTTAGACCACATAGTGCTTTGTCAAGAACATAGACATGATCAGGAAATTCTGGATCAACAAAACCTTCAGGTTGGCCAACGCATACCTCTCTGCGCAATATCCCATTAAGAAAAGTTGACTTTACGTCCATCTGATATACTTTGAAATTCTTATGGGTTGCATAGGCCAAGAAGAGTTTGATGGCTTCGATCTGATATATTGGAGCAAAGGTCTCGTCATAATCTATATCTTCTTGTTGACAATAACCTTTAACTACCAGTCTGGCTTGTTTCTGACTACGATTCTAGCTTCGTCCTTCTTATTTCTGAATACCCATTTCGTTCCGATAATCGATTTGACCATGGGTTTAGGAATCAGCCGCCAAACTTTGTTTCTCTTGAATTCTAGAAGCTCGTCTTGCATTGCTAGAATCCAATCAGGATCTTGTAAAGCTTCCGAGACTTTCTTTGGCTCTATAGCATTGAGAAAATTTACATACATGCAGTAATTTGCAAATGTCGATCTCGTCTTAACACCACTATTGACATCACCAATGACATTATGTAGGGGATGATCACAAGTCCACTTGTGTGTACTTGGTGGGGGTTGTACATCAATCTGATTGTTTTTATCATCATAAGCATCCGTAACAGCAGGGATTTCAGAATTATTCACTGTTTGAGCTTCTTGAAAAGGTAACTCTGATGTGTGTAACTCTGGAATGATAGATTTAATACTTGGAACTTCAGGTTCAGAGTTTTGTTCTGTAGACACAGAATCATTATTAGCTTGATTAGAGTTATTTGTACTTGTACTAGTAGAAGGAGTACAGATAGGTTTAGATGGTCCAGAAATATTGACACTTGTTTCCGTAACCACTGAGGTGGGGTTAATGGATATGTTTGACTTGTCGAAATCTGCACAAATATCCATAAATGCATCAAGAAATAATAAATTTAATTCAGAATTAATTGAATTTGCATTAGGCTAAAAAATCTTAGTCTGTTGTAATGCAGGTTCCACACTGAATTGAGTAGAAACTTGAACACTAGGTCCGAGTCCTGAACTAGTTTGTTCAGAAGTCCTAACAAGCTTTTCATCAAAGGTCACATTAATGATTTCCATAACAATCTTGGTACGCTTGTTGTAGATTCGATAAGCTTTTGAAGTTAATGAATAACCAAGAAAATATCCTTCATCAGCTTTCTTGTCAAATTTCCCAAGATTGTCATGGTCATTGAGTATGAAACATTTGCATCAAAAGATACGAAAGAATTTGACATAAGGTTTCCTGTGATTAATGATTTCATAAGTTGTTTTGTTCAATCTCTTTGTGATGATAGTTCTATTCTGCGTAAAGCAAGCAGTAGCAATCGCTTCAGCCCAAAAATATAATGGCAATCCTGACTATGCTAGCATTGTTCTAGTTGCTTCCACCAACGTGTGATTCTTTCTTTCAACAACTCTGTTTTGTTGAGGAGTACGAACAGCTGAAAAATTATGAAATATTCCAATAGACTGTAGAAAGTTCTGTAGAGTCTCATTCTTGAATTCACTACCGTTTTCACTCCTTAATTTCTGAACATGAAGTTGTAAAAGAACTTGAATCTTCTTGATAAACGCGATGATTAACTCTGGTGCATTAGATTTGGCTTTCAGGAAATCTAGCCAAGTATATCAAGAGTATTCATCAATCATAACCAAAATGTACTTCTTGTCGTTTATTGATTGAATCCTCATCAGTCCACAGAGGTCCATATGTACCATCTCTAAAGGTGATTTGCAGGAAGATTCCACCTTTGCTTTGTGTGTACTGCATTTCATCTTACCCATTTCACAAGCTAAGCATAAGGAATTCTTCTCAAATCGCATCTCAGGTAGACCTCGTACTAAACCTTTGCTTGCTAGTTTATTGATGTCGTTGAAGTTTTGGTGAGATAATTTTATGCGCCAAATACAACTTTCTTCTTTTGTTGCTTTTGAAACTAAGCAAACTGGTCTTGAAGCAGATAGAGTAGGAAAATTGGCAGCATAAAGATCACCAAACCTTTTAGCTTTGAAGATCTCAACTCCATCCTTATCATCAATTGAACAGCTTTTGATTGAAAACGTCACTTGAAAATTACTGTCATAGAATTTACTAATGTTGAAGAGATTATGATCTAATCTTTCAACAAATAGTACTTTCTAGATGGTGATGGTTCCATTAGTTAGCACACCGTAACCTCTGACAAGACCTTTAGTTTTGTTTCCAAAATTGATTGTTCCTGCAGGATGTTCAACATAAAATGTTGTATTAATTAGAGTATATTAGAGTATTTAAGAATATATAAATATAGTAAGATAATAGAATAAATATATAAGAGAGGATATAGAGCGGGTAGCGGGAATCGAACCCGCATCGTTAGCTTGGAAGGCTAGGGGTTATAGTCGACGTTGAAATGGGCTTTCTACATATGCATCGTCTAAAAAACGATTTTTATCAGTTGTAGAAAAGAAAAAAACTTCATAGAAGTTGAAATATGAAGAAATAGATATGCCTAGCTGTTTTATTCTATGGGTAAAGGATCTAATTGATAGAGTAAGCACCGTAAAGATCAATTAGCGAGGTTTTGGCGGAGTATTCACAGGGGGTACTGCAGAACATGTGCGAGCCCCTTCTAAGGGAAAAATAAAATTCAATGAGGATTTGGTTCATCCGACACGTACACGTCATGGGCATCCTGCTTTTCTATGTTCTAGAGACTTGTATGTAACTATTGAGAGTGAAGATATTATACACAATGTGTATATTCCGCCCAAAAGTTTTCTTTTAGTTCAAAACGATCAATATGTAGAATGAGAACAAGTGTGCAATAAGTGCTTGAACCCTGTCACGTGTCTTGAGCATCCTGAGTCAATGTACCACACATGACATTCCTGCAAAAGAACAATTACTACGCATTAGGTACCCATATCCAAATGGGTCCTTCCTTGTTAGTATCCTTTAACTTTTTAACATCAGTTACCGAGCCTTTCATTCTCCATTCATATCTAGGATTTGGTAACCACTTCCAAACAAATTTAACATCGACATATTTGAAAGTATTTTTCTTTGAAAACCTATTCTTTTCAGCTATAAAAGCACGAACCTGTTGAGACGAGGCTTTAGAAAATGATTTGTTCTGAGAAAAGCTTTTGACATTTCTTTTCTTTGAAAGCGTAAAGTTGAAAGAGAATGAATTATGTCCATAATGATTACATGGCAAGTTCTTTTGAGCTAATGTCAACATCTTTGATTTATCAAAAGAAATACATTTATTCATACAAAGTTGACATTTATTAGCAACAAAAGAAATACAATTGTCTTTACATCCGTCATTGTTGACTTTTACATTTTGAGCTTTCTTAACAGAAGAACTAGATTTGGAAACATTTTGTTTGCCCTTCTGTTTAGAATCCTTTCTCTTCAATCCCACATCTTTCTTGCCTTTTACTTCTAAAACATCACAAGAATTACAGTCATTAGAATTCTTAGAAGATGAATTTTCAGATTTAGTGCCTGAAGTTTCTCCGACCTCAAAAATGCTTGGCTTCTTTTCAAACTTTTCAACATATACAATTGAGGGTTTGATTTAAGAAACAAACTATGGATTAGAATGAACATTCCATTTTTTTACTTTAAAAAACTTTCTGATCAGATTGATTTCTTTTAAAATTCAAATCTTCTAACTATTTGATCTTTTTGCAAAGCTCTTTGTTTTCATTTAAACATTTTTCAAGCTGAAATTGAAGATCAAACATTTCATCATCCATCTCTTCAAGAAGCTTTTGCAAATTAGATAGTTCTTTTTGCAAATCAGAAAGTTTATTAGTCTCAGAGTTTGACTCAAACTTCTTAAAATTAGGTTCAGAATCTGAAGCATTCAGCAATTCATCAAAAAATTGTTCAGACATTTGTTGACAAACTCACACATCTTTTCAGATACAAAAACATTAACATATGACTCTTCTATCTTACACTCCTTAGAAGAATCAGAACAGATAGATTCAGAATTAATTTCATGAATACAATTATTAGAATCAGACTCATAATCATCAAACTGACATTTGGATTCAGTATTTTCTTTATCTTCAGGTACTGATTCAACAGATGAACTTGTTGTGGAAAACAATGATTCAAACTCAATTAATTCAATTTTTCTGCTTTTATAGCCCATGTTTAAATCATCATATTGAAATCCAACCGATTTAAAACTTGAGTTCTGAGAATCAACACTATCATCAGACAAATCATCATCTATCTTCTCTTTTCCTCTTTTAGAAGTTTTAGATATTGGAGTTCCAGCTTTAACAAAAGTTTCACGGATATCTGGAATCTCTTGTGAATTTGCCCCATTTTGTCAAAATTATATAAGTTTTCAGGAACACTTTTCAAAATATTGCTTTCTGATAAACCCAAACCCATCTTAGGATTATAAAATCTGACATCTTTGGGTTTATTGGTCAAAAGATTCAATGTTTGTTTAGTCTCACCACTTTTATAGTTTAAATCCTCAAGTTGTTTGATTTTACAATAAGCCGCATTTCTTTCTTCAAAACAAACTTCAAACTTAATTTTGTATTCACCTTTTTTAGAATTCATATTAACTAAATCCTTTTGAATTTCAGAAATTTTGGCATTCAAATCAGCCTTTTCTTTTCTCAATCTAACTTTTTCATTTTCCTTGTCCTCAACCAACACTTTCAGTAATGTGTTTTCATCTCTGAAATTCATCATTGAACGTCTTTTATGATTTAGTTTATCTTTCAAAACTTGAAATTAATTTTTCATCAAATCAATTTGAGAAAGCAAGCTTTGAAGTTCATCAAAATAAGTATTTGAACTGTTAGAAGAATGACTTACCTTGGAGTCAGAATCAGAATTACCATCCTCAGTGGTGATTGCCTCCTCATTAAGCTTGGCTATAAAATTGTAATGCACTTGAGTAAAATGAGCTTCCTCTTCATTAGAAGTCTCATCAAGCCAATTCTCTTCCTCAGCCATGAGAACCTTACCTTCTTCTTGTTTTTTCACCAACTAAGCTTTCTTCGTGTAGTATTCGGAATTCTTTACTTTCTTGAATCGACAGTCTTTGGAAAAATTTCTAGGTTTTTCACAGTTAAAGCATCTGACATTCTCAGTATCATCTTTCTCTTTCTCATCTTTCTTCTCATCTTTCACAAATATCTTCTTCTCATACTTGCCCTTATACTTGTCTGCCTTGTAATATTCAGGTTTGTTCTTTGAGTAGTATTTCTTCTTGCCAAACCTTTTGTTAAAGTTGTGATTCAACAAGGCTAGATTCTCAGCAAATCTCTTTATATCCTCATCAAAATCCTCTTCCTCTTCAGATGAATCCTTTACAATTTCAGGTAACTCTGACATCAATGAAGCTTTAGTATGTTTAGACTTGGAAGAACTAGATTTCATGCTAATCTGTTTTTTAGCAAGTAGTGTCAGATATTCAGCAACCATCTTCTTTTCAGCACTTATCTGTTTCACTTTATCCTCATGTTGAATCAAAGTAACAAACAGATCATTCACCTCTTGATCCATGTTCTTTGTCATTTGTAGGTTGATAGAATAAGTATCCCATTCTGGATTCAAATTCTTCACAATTTGTAGTTGATCTCAGACACAATTTTGTTCATCCCATTCCTTCTCAAGTCATTCATAATCACATTGAATCTGTTGTAAGAGTCTGTCAGAGATTCACCCTCTTTTGCTTTGAACCCCTCATAAGCATTTATACTCTAGTTCAACTTTGCTTTGATTGACCTTTCAGTGCCTTACAACCGCCACTCTAACTCATCCCACATGGCTTTTGCAGATTCTCTACTATCCACTATGTTGTTCCAGATCCAAGCTACTAATCTAATCACACTCACAAAATGTAGAAATCATTATGAATTGATTACACTTTTATTGCAATGATTTCTTAGTCACAAATGTTACAAAGTGCCACACGTCTCACGTGTTTCTCTCTCTAAGAATTCTATGTGTTCTTGTGATCTGAGTGACTTTTCTAAAATACAAAGACTCAAGCTATTAATATGGTCAACATTATGACCTTACAACACAAGGCTATTTGTCAAAGTCAAACACTTTGACTTACAAGACTTTTACAAACAATCACAATGACTTTACACAATTTACAACTTTGACCCCTCTTTAATCTTGAATACAATATATGACTTAACAATCTCCCTCTTTGGATTCAAGATTAAAAAAATTTGACACTAATCTTCAGGTCTTCTCTTAGTTGTAAAATCTTCAACTTGTAGCTTTCACAATTTGGAACATTCTGTAAATCTTCCTCTTTTGAACTCTTTCTTCAACAAAGTTACTTCATCTCTCTTCACAAACTTTGATTCTTCAAAAGATTATAAACTCCGCCTTTGTTCAGAGATATGCAACAAACTTTCATGCTTCCCAAATAAACTCTTCTTCTTGATATCAACTTGAAATTATTTGACTTTGCTTTGACTTTGAACTTTTGACACTTGAATTCTCTCTCCCTTTTTATCAAAGAAATAGAAATTTGACTTTGAAATCTTTGAAATTTCTTCTCTTTATGACTTTAAGTTGACTTTCTTTCCTCTGAAATTGAACTTTGAAAACTCTCCCCCTTTTGATGAATGATGAGATATTAGAATCATCAAAACATCAACAATTTCAGCATCGTCTTTGATAATATCTCCCCCATATCGGAATAATAGAACACTTCATGATAATCAGAAACAATCTCCCCCATTGAATTTTATAAGCAATCTCCCCCAAAGAGAATAGTTCTTCCATTTGATCTGAATAGCCATCAATTCATAAATGTATTCATCTGAATCTTTTCAAATTCAGACAAAATAAGAATGGTAATCCCGAATCAACATATGAATCAGTTAATCTGTCTGTAAGTAACATGAAGTCACTTAGTACAACGAGCTTTAGTGATGTTCACTCCCCAGGTCTTCCATTCAATCATCGAATAATACAAGTTAATTCTATGAACGTTCTGACAGAAAAAATGAATTTTCTGTGTGAATGTGCTTGTGTATGAAATAATTAAGCATAAAGATTGCTTTTATCAGGCTCAAAAATATGTAAACCATTGATACAACAATTGTATTACATGGACTCAAAGTGCATGATTGAAGGTCGAAGGTGGGGCAACTATCCTTCTTATTCAATATCAAAATCTTCCAAATGAATATTAGATAGATTATGTGATACTTCTCCAAATAAATATAAAACATCTTTTTGTCAAGAAAAAGATGAGTAACTGGTGGGGTTTATGCGAGAGTTGGCATAGGCTAGTGTCTGTTTTAATGAAGGTCACCAAAGAATGTGAACCAACAGATTATGTGGCTGGCCGACTCAGAAAAAGTTTAGTGCAGAGTTTTATATTCTTTTACTCTAAACTCACACCCTCTTTCTTTTGAACATTTAAGTTCGCTTCTAACCAGACTCTCTTTTACATTTTCCCTCATCGCACACCTACTCTCTTTGAATTTGACCCCTTTCCCCTCAATCACTCGAGGATAAATTCTTGGGTAGGAAACACTGGTTATTGTGAATCCATAGAAGTTCTGATAAGCTCGCACATTGATTCCCATGTATTTTGTTCTAAAAGATATGTTGCTCAACAATTTATCTTGACAAATAAGCACAAGATATCACTATCAGAAAAGATAAGCTCATAAAAAAATAAGAATGAGATTTGAGCATTTTGAACTTTGAAGATCTCTCAAAACAAAGAAATTAATTGAATGAAATGAAGTCAAGTTAAGTGTTTTAAGAATCTGACAATGTATCAACAAACCAAATAATCATGAAAAATAACTTGGGGTATCAAAGAATTGAAATGTGTTTATATGCACAAATATAAACATATTGACAATAGAAGCGCAAGTAATGAAATGATGTATGATACTCAATCAACAGTGAAATTCAAACGGGAGTATTACCATTGAAAAAATTTTCATTTAGAGACATGGTAATAACAAAGTCAATTGAAATTACTGAACCGGTGTGTATGAATACTTGACAGTATATAGAAAAGATAATACACAAGTATTAATCTTTGAAAGTTGATGAGCTCGATACTTAATACCAATATAACATAATGTGTGGCTTACTTTGTGTCCATTGCATTATATGGAATCGGGTCTCCCCCGTCACTGAAAGGTGTTGTCTTCGGGATGGGACTTTTATATTTATGTTTTCGGTGATGTCTTTTAAGGGTGGATTATTGTCCGTAATTTTGTGTGTGGAGTACTGGGTCCCTTTCGTGTTTTGGGTGTTTTTGTAATACGAAATATTATTAATGTTTTCATAAATTGGAAGTCGATTCTACTCTCGTCTGAGTGAGTTTTGGGATGCATTATTTTATAAAGAATGTTTTGGGTTGAGGTGTTCATCTTTGAAAATTCATAATGTTGGGGGACGAGTCCTTTTACACCTAAAGTGATTATTTTGAAAGACTATGATTTAAGTTGTGTTCTTCTCTTTTATCAATATAATTATCCATATTGTAAAACTCTTGAACACACTAGGCGTTAGCCTAACCTTTTTTATTTGTCGGCATGTGCAACAGGTTCCGGTTGAGAATAATTCTAGTAATTCTGTGAAGAGAGGAGTGTTGGTTGTGTGCTCGAGGAGTGAATAGCTTGGTGAAGTCTTCCGCATTAGGTTGAGGAGAGCAACTGTATTTGGGTTGAGTAACACCCGACTTCGGTCTAGTCCTTGTAAATTATTGGAGTTTGTATATGTTGAGGTTATTTATCGAATTTTATGTTTTGAGGCATATTGAGTTTTCAATCGTAGGATGATGTGTTGCCTTTATTTGATGTTGAATCGAAAATTTTATTAGTTACTCTTACCAAATTTGAGGGTGTTACAAGTTGGTATCAGAGCTTAAGTTCGAGAGAATTAGGTGTTGATCTTGGATGCCTAGACTCGAACTAGCGTTATTTTAAGTGATTGAAAGTGAAACTGCACCATTAGACACTGTAAAATAGAATCTTTTGAGGTTGATAGAGTCTCTAGGAACGGGAAACTCGTTGAGGGTAGCAAGGATGATCATGGGCGGATCGTTCATAAGTGCACCTGGCCAGTGTTATGGTGAACCTACATGTTACATGTGTATGCTTGAACTGCCTCGGTGGGATGACCGTTAGGGTAATGAAAAAGTTTCTAAGCAAGTATCCGTTAGAAGAAGTTGATGATTTTAACATTCGTCTCTTAAAGTTACAGTAAGCATGATGATTTCATTAAGTCGACCATTTTGGGTCAGAATTATTGGTTGGAATAGAGCTATAGACTTGTGGAATCGGCGTTATTCGAGGAGAAATGGTAAGTCGAACCGATGAAATCTTCGACTGTTGCCTTAAGAAGTTTGAACGTCCGGATGACGTTAGCGTGGCTAGGAAATTGAGAAGCGTGGTCTAAAGTTGTTGAGTGCCGACCAAATTCATGCACGAAATCTATTTCTAAAAAGAACCGCCTCAATTATTTCTCATGTTTCCAAATCACCATTTGAATTATATTACGAATATTGGATAAATTTTTAGCACACACAAGATTATAAACCACGATGTTAAACACACATAAAATTATTTTATTGCATATGGTTGCAAAACGTGTCGAGACTTTCTTTATTCTCGTTGTCGTCCAACGCTATTTTCGGATATTGTGATGTCCATATTGTGATGTTATTTAGGGTTTTGGGCAAGTAACTGCAGTTTATGAATTTAACATTGGATCTCCTCCACGTATGTTAAGGTTTTGGACGAAAAGTTATCTTCCATTAATTTTGATGCTTGAGTCTTATTGAGAATTTTTATTCCATGTGGTTTTGCGGATTTAATGTGGTGACTTTAATGGCATCATGTGGTATTGTTTTCCCTTGAGTTTTGTATGAGTTGTTTTGTTGCATATAGTATGCATTCATGTTTAATTGGAACTTCCATCATAGTGTTTCAGCCAACATTTTAGAACGGGGAAAAACGCATTGTTGATTTAGCTTCGAACTTGAAAACGACGTAAATTATTTTATGTTTTAGCCAAAGTGCATACACATATCCTATGCTAGTTTTGTAAAATAACTGACGCATGCAAGGTTTGTCGTGGAGTCCTGGTCTGTGTCGTGTTATGACTAAGAGAGAGAAAACCTTGGAAGTTTAATACCATGTACATTCTGTTTTGAGTTTTTCTGCAAAATTTTGTTGCACCTTGTTTATTACACGAATTAATTTACAACCATGGTGTGAGTAAATGTTTGGGAAATTTGTGATAGTTTGTACTAAACGTTGGTTTTGTATGTTTACGGTTGTTGACACCAATATTAAAGGTTCATGTAGATACGTTATATTGATTTGCTAGTATGCATGGCTTCGTAGTCACTATCCTTGGTCAAGAGCAATTTATTCACACGGTCTAAAGTTTGAAATCAATTTAAAAGTTATCAACGTTTGATAAATCGTATGTACCTACCATTTTACTAAGTTTGAGAAATTGACGTATATGTGCCTTGTTGGAAATTTCATTTCATGTCATTATATGGTTAAATAATAGATTTTCGGAACTTGATCTGGTGAATTTCCTTTCTGGAATTTTGTACAAACGCCTTGTTATACACTGTCTTAGTACGTAAAATTATTTCTCATCTATGGCATAAATTGATGCACGTTAGGACAATAGTGGTCCATTTGAACAGTTTTTACTATATCCCTGTTTATTGTCATTATTCGTTTGAATAATGACCAAACGTTTTTCGATATGATTTTAGGTGTCGGGCGTTAGAGGCCACTTTGTACACCTACCAAATAAACGGTAATGGATTTTATTCATGCGATTAATTGTTATAAAAAACTTTTGCATTTGGGAGTTTTATAAATCTCAAGATGGCATATTAGTTTGAAAAACCTTGAACTCAATCGAAGCTATAGGTTGAAACCCTTCTATAGAGCGAGTTCTAATTAAGGACTAGAGGAGTCCTTGGGAATTGAAGCTTCGAATGACTGACTGGTGGTTAGTTTTGAATTTTGGGATTTCAGTTATGTGAAACGGGGCACTCATAAATAATTGAGGTATTAGATCTATGAATTCTCCCAGTTACTTTAGTGTTCATCTTTCGGTTCTGGTAAAACTGTGGGTTAAACTTTGTGTGGTTGCTTTATTTCGGTGGGTTACGAACTGATGGGTTGAATTTCGACATCATGCATGGGGAGAATGTGTACCATCCGGGTGAGTCTTCAGGAATAAGGGAATATATGGTGGTATATCCACAGTTGCGGTGTAGACATTTTGAGGATAGGTGTCGACATTCGAATTTGGAGGACAGTGATCGTTAGGTTGTTTCCGTGCACTTTCGTTGAATTTGGTGGGACTGCAAGTTAAGTAGTAACCTTAAGGAAACTAGGAGCTGACAATTAGGGGTCGATCATTGGTAATTCTATAATCAGCAAGGTTCTCGCTGATTTCCCAGCCGATGTTTGAATGCATTACGGGAATTGTGTAACCGTGGAGTTTGGGGTAATCCGATATCTACACATGTTGTGTTGTGGCAGTTTGAGGAACCAATTTATTGAAGATTGGATCGGACCAACCTAGTGCTAGGAATTTCGTCAAGGAAAGGATGATAAACCTTTATGGTATTGATTATTGGAGGAAGTAGTAAGACCGTCGAACTAAACCTTGAGCAGAAATCGATTGTTGAGGAGACCGTGATGTGTTGGAATTAGAAGTATTTAGGGGTAATGTTCTCCTTGAGGTGACCTTGGTGGAAGTGGTTAATAAAGATCGTAAGTTGCTCTTGAGGTGATAAGTGCAACCTAAGGTTGGGAGACAACCGAGATCTAAAGGTTAGGAAAGTAGCTCGATAAGGACTCGATGTACATTCTGTCATCTGTAAGGTATATCGAACATTGAGATCGGGTGTGTAGCGGTCTATACTGAGAAATGCAGTGACAATCATAACCGAGACGTAATCGGTTTCGTATATGAGGCAAGGGGTCGTGAAAGTATCCCTTTTTGGATAAAGAGCCAACTGATCTCTCTGAATGCGACGTTGAGTGTTTGTTCGGGGTTAGATTTCGAGGAAGAAATCTCTTTTAAGGTTGGGAGGATTGTAACACCCCAAAATCATTGGCGGAAGTGATATTGAAAGAAAACATCCACAACGCCCCACACGAATCTCCGCGCGACTTGAGCCGCGCCATGAACCGTGCGAGGCTCTGTTTCCTCGCGGCTCCAGTAGTCCGCATGGCTCTCCGCACGGGTCAGGTCAGGACACCATCCGCACAACGCACACTGTGCGCATTTAAAAGAGGGAAACCGGCCACCAAACCTCATTTATCACCGAAACCCTAAATCTCTTCCCCTTTTCTCTCCCAAATCAACCCCCAAACCCCAAATTCGAACCTTAACTCATGTTTGGAGGATTTCCTCCTTAAAACACATGATTCTTCATCACCTAGCAAGTTTGGAGGTTAGAGCCATAACCTTTCATATTCATCTTCTTCATCGGGTTTTCTAAGGTTTCATCCACCCTTGTTCCCCTTTTGTAGATTGGGGGTTTGTGGCCATTTTGATGATCTAGAAGTGTTTTGACTGGTGGATTCAAGCTTGGGTTAAGGTAATCTTCTAATTTCTTCATATATGGAAGTTAGGGTTTTAGGTATAAGTCGAGGTCTTCATGTTTAATGTTTTGGGAATGATTCTTAATGGTTGAATGTGAATATTTATGGTTGGAAATGTATGGATCAAGGTTTTTGGAAGTTTTTGGCTTGAGGATCCAAGTGTTCTTCAAAGGAGCTCAAGTTGGGTAAAGTCTAGATTTAGCCTAAATCTAGCAAGGTGAGTTCAAGTTGATTGTGAAAACGTTGTACACACCAAAATACCTATTTTAATATGTTTACGTGTTTACATGAAATTATCATTTGTCGAGTTATTTGGTGAGTTTAATTATTTGAGGTCTTTGACTTTATAAACCGTGTAAAACCCCCCACATTTAGGACTTTTGGGCATTTTGATAAATGAGTAATAAATGGACATTTGTTTTTAGTAATGTATTGCATAAATGGAGATTTCTTGTTAAAAGTTCATTTTTTTGTGTTTGTTGGAAAATATACATAGCTCGTGTTTTGAGACGTTTTGAAAGGGGTCAATGGTATAACCTTTTTTGGAAAATGATCTGCCTTATTTTGAGTTGTGTTGGAGTTTAGCCGTGTACTTTGGAATACGTGTTTGCATAAACATTGGTCGAGTGCGTTTTATTACATTCTATTGCTTTTGACAACGAGTCCTTTGGTTGTTTGAGCATGTGGCTCGGTAATTGAATATGATGGGGTTTTGGGGACACTTGTCCAGTTTTGATAGCTCAGCGTAGAGCTTTGGCCATTGTGTATGATTGTTGATGATTTCATATTTTGAGTGTGTGTGTCATTCAATGGGAGTCATGTTGTGTTTCAGCCCTGTCTGCTATGGATCCATGAGTACTTTTATCACTTTGTCCTATGATGGAATGACTTGGTTTCTACATCGCGACACATTAGGCATCGGATTGGGTTGTAAGTCCTACGTGTAAGTATCTATGGGTGTATGCTGAAAGATGCTGAGCTCGATACTTTAATTATTTTGTCCGATGGTGGAACGCTAGTTTTCCCCCTTGCGGCGCGGTTAGGCATATTCGGTATGGTGTAAGTCCTCCGTGCAAGTATCTATGGGTGTATGCTGAAAGATGTTGAGATCGATACTTAATACCAATATAACATAATGTGTGGCTTACTTTGTGTCTGTCATATTATTTGGAATCAGGTCTCCCCCTTCATCGAAAGGTGTTGTCTTTGGGCTAGGTCTTTTATATTTATGTGTTCGGTGAAGTCTTTTATGGGTGCATTATTGTCCATAATTTTGTGTGTGGAGTATTGGGTCCCATTCGTGTTTTGGATGTTTTTGTAATACGAAATATTATTCATATTTTCATAAATTGGAAGTCGATTCTACTCTCGTTGGAGTGAGTTTTGGGATGCATTATTTTATAAAAAAATGTTTTGGGTTGAGGTGTTCATCTTTGAAAATGCATAATGTTGGAGAACGAGTCATTTTACACCTAAAGTGGTTATTTTGAAAGACTATGATTTAAATTGTATTCTTCTCTTTTATCAATATAATTATCCATATTGTAAAACTCTTGAACTCACTAGGCGTTAGCCTAACCTTTTTATTTGTCGGCCTGTGCAACAGGTTCTGGTTAGGAATAGTGCTAGTAACTATGTGAAGAGAGGAGTGTTGGTTATGTGCTCGAGGAGTGAATAGCTTGGTGAAGTCTTCTGCATTAGGTTTAGGAGAGCAACTGTATTTAGGTTGAGTAACACCCGACTTCGGTCTAGTCCTTGTAAATTATTGGAGTTTGTATATGTTGAGGTTATTTATCGAATTTTATGTTTTGAGGCATATTGAGTTTTGAATCGTAGGATGATGTGTTGCCTTTATTTGATGTTGTATCGAAAATTTTATTAGGTGCTCTTACCAAATTTGAGGGTGTTACAGAGAACAATATGAATATAATAATTAACAATAGTTCTCTATTCTCCCCCGGAAAAATATAATAGTGAAAATTTAAACTCTTTATGTTTCTAACTGTCTCCCCCTTAAACAAACAACAAATACCTCCTGAAAGATGAATCTTTTCAGCTTCAGTAAGAAGAAAACATGGATATACGGGTTCTGAACTGAATTATTCAGAAGCCATTGTTACAAATTCTCTGGTGAGAATAGAAACTCCCCCTAGAAATAACAATCAATTTATCTTTCAAACTTTCTTCTTCTTCCTCTTCAATCACAATCTCCCTCTTCACTTATGATAATTCAGATAAGCTCCCCCTGAAAAAACAGAAAATTTATTAGTAAAAATATAAAACATATAAGCTCCCCCTTAAAATTTTTACAATCCTTAATCACTAAACCGAGTTCTGAATTACTAGGATTAAAGTAAATTCAGAAGTCAAACTCCCCCTGAACATTTGCATTCACAAATTTATCAAAAGAAATAATAAGTACTCCCCCTTGAAGATTGATCATCTTTTATGTGTCGGAGTACAATCCTTTCACATTGAAGTCCGAGTCCGAAGCTGCTTTACTCATAAGTAATACTTGATCTTTGAAGTACGGGTTCTAAACTGTAGTGTTTAGAAGCCATTCTTCGCTGAAGTACGAGTTCTGAACTGTTGTGTTCAGAAGTCTATGTTCTTACTCCCTTTAGACTTTAGGTAACTGCAACACATATTGAGCTTTTGGTACCCACTGGTATTTGGGTCCTGGTTTTTTAGTTGTAGTTCTATTAGGAGAGACGTTAAAAGAACCATACCAGTAATTCACATAACTTTTACTTACAAAATCATTTGAGCTACAATAAGAACAACTGGTTTTCTTTTGTGCTAACCTGATCAGTTGAGTGACAATATAAACAAGATCAGGTTTGCTAAAAGATTTACCTTTTAGAGCATTGTTCTTTTAGGTACTTGGTGTATGCACAAATGATTTCTGATCCTTCTTCTCATCTAAGGATCCTTTCACTCTCCAAACTAACTTTTCTTTAAATTTCTTTTTCTAGATGTACCTGAACCATCAACATTTTTATCATAGAAAAGGTTAGAAGAACGAATCTGATCTTTAGAAATTACTGACCTTTTTGAACAAATATGAGTATGGTATGAACTTAAAGTTGTCTTGAATGAGCACTCTGATTCAGCTAAATCATCTCTCGGTGATTGAACAATTGATTCTGGCGTCTTCTGTTCAGTCAATTCCACCATGAACTTGATTTCTTCAAATTCAGTTATCTTTGCAGATAAATTGTTTCTTTCTTTTGAAAGCAAGTCAAACTTCTTATGCAGTTCAGACTTCGCGTTTTTTTTTCCTTCATCGTGGTAGTTGACAGCTCAGATAGTTTCCTTGTAAGCTTCTTTATTTATGCCTCAAACAATTTTCTTTCCTCTTCAAAATCTTTCTCTACAGACTTTCTCTTATCAGATATTTTATTAAAAACACCCACATTCTTTGGCTCAACTTTCTTCTTCTCTTTCTCAAATTTGTCTCTTTCCATGATGATCACTTTCTCAAAGTCTGATACTTGTTGAAAAATTTTTGAACATTTGAGTTCAATGGATTTCTTCTCTTCAAACAGCTTTCTTGAAAAATCAGAAAACTTTTAAGCAAATCCTTTTCTTTCACTCTCAAAGTCAGTCTTTTCCTTCTCAAATTCTTTCCTGTCTTTGACAATTTGTGCTTCCAAATCAGAAATCTTCTTCTGAAACTTAGAATTTGTTCTTTCCAAAAAATTTATGTTCTCTTCAACCTTCTTCAGTTCTTCTTGCACCCTGGAGTTGTCTTTTACTTGTGGATCTTCTTCTTTCAGTACATTGATTTCTACTTCCAAGATAAACACTTTTTCTTTCAACTCTAAGATATGGGCTTTCAGATTTGCTTTTTAGATCTTTTATTTCAGATTCCAAAGCAGAGACTTTAACTTTCAGCTTAGTCTTCTCAGCTTTAATCTTTATGTTTTCCCTTGAGCATTCATTTGCCATTCTGGTATAGATCCAGCAATATGTTTAATATTGGCTTTAGCCTCAGAAATATTCATTTGTCCAAACTCAAAACTGTAACCTTGAGACATTTTAAGATCTGTAATGAAGTAGCTTGAAATGATTGTTAATTAGATAATCACCAAAAATCAACTTAGAACAATTTCCAGAATCCTCACAACACTGAGTTCTCTAAACTTTTCGCACACCAAATATCACCAACTTTTCGCACACACTAAGGAATTCGCACACCAAAAAATCAAAATTCTCAGCTTTTCGCACGCAACACTATGCGAGTTTCATCTTTTCGTATGCAGTATGATGCAAATTCTGGCTTTTCACACAAGGAGAGATGCGAATTCTGGACTTAGCACATTTCAGACTTTGACCTTTTCGCATACGAAGGTGATGCAAGTTTCACACTTAGCAAAATTTATCCCTCTCAACTTCACGTATCGATGCAAATTGTCAGGATCGTATTCTCAACAAGAATTATGAATACTCAGAAATAATACCAAAGAAGTTGCGGAATAACACTTTGATATTCAATGTAACAGTAATCAAAACAGTATATATGATAAATAATTTGTAAACTTGTATTGAATGCTTTAAATCACAAGATTACACACTCAACCTCAATCTTGAAGAATAAGCTCTTTCAAGACGAATTCTACTTCTCTAGAATTAGGATCTATGCCTTGAGGTTGTTTCTCTCTAGAACAAAAACTTAGAATAAATTGATTATTTCTAAACTATTCTATCAATTCTATACATATACTGAATAAAAGATAATTACAATAAATATCTTCAGAATATCTTCAGTTTATCCAGCTGTCATCCTTTCCATACGGATCTCCATCTCATAAGCAGTACTAATCATAAGCAGCATTAATACTCTGAGCAGTACTAAGTTCAGCAACACTAACCATACTCAGCAATATTAATCTCTTAGCAATAGTAACTCCAGCAGTACTAATAATGAAGAGCAACATTAACTTTGTTCCAGCAGCATTAACTTCTACTGGCAGCATTAACCACAGAAGTAGTAACCATAATGAACTAGCAGCATTAACCATACTTGGTAAATTCTTCAGTTCCCAACAATCTCCCCCTAACTTGACTTTTAGGAAGAGAAGTCAAGTTCTTCAGATCTTCTTCAAGATGCTTTCAACACCTCAGGTTCAATTTCCCAAATTTGGATCTAGGCCCAAACTTTGATTTACAGTTCTTCTTACCATAATCTTGGCCATTTCTGAATCCTTTGTGCATACTAGCTTGGCATTTAGCATTCCTACTAGCTTCTCCTTGCTATGCTCATAGATTTTGTCCACCAGGTAGTATTCATGATAACAGTTGTCAATAGTAATCATGTATACTCCACAGTTTTCAAACAATATCCATTTATCAATCTTCTTGAATACAAACTCATGATTATGATCTTTAATCCTATAAGCCACTCTCTCTGGATCAAACATCATGCACAAGTATTCCATTGTTACCTTGAGAAGATTTTCTTCAGTACCTTTCAACACAGGCTCATAGAGTTTCATCCCCACTTTGTACATTTCCTCTATATCTGCTCTTGAACAACTTCTGATAACTCTCCCCCATGTCGAATATGCTTCAAATGTATCACCTACTCTTTTGATTCTGAAGAAATTCTTTCCACTATCTCTTAGAATGTCCCAGAAGATGATCTCTGGAGCTTTCATGGAGATTGGAACAGCCTTCATAGGTTCTACTATTGTCATGTACAGATCCATACTCTCATCAGTTTGCTTATTAAACTGCTCTGGACTTTGCACTGATTCTGCTTCAGTTTCTGCCTTTTCTTCCACTCTTGCCTTTTAGACTGCTTTTTGGAAGCAATTGACTTCACCCTCTTTCCAGATTTCGCTTCTTCACCAACACCCTCATGTTCTTCCTTCATCTCTTCAGCTTTGTCTTTTGAGGGTGTGGTCTCCTCAGGGAATGGTTTTTGAATGTTCAGATCATGCCTTTCCTTCATTCTTTTCTTAGCCTCTTCCCTTTGGGCTGAATCCCCTTGAAGCTTGGCCATCTCTTTCTGATACAACTCCTCAACCTGAGTGTATGCCATGTTGGTGAACATCTCCCCCTTGACACCAATTGCACCTTTCAGGAAATTTATCATTTTTCTTCTTTCCTGATTGGCCAAAAATGTCTTAGAGGGTTGTCTTTTCTGTTTCTGTTTTTAGATTGGCATCTTTTTGACTTGAAGTTTCTTGACCTGAGCTGCTTCTTTTATACTTTTCTGATATTCTGCATTTAACTTTCTTTCCATAAGCTTTGCAAGTTCTCTATATGTTTCTGTTTGAAGCTACTCCTCCTTTTCCATTTGATCTTGAAGCTGCTTTGCTATTGCCTCATCCATTTCAATTTGAGTCTTCTTCTTTGCAGGCATTTCAGCTTCAGCCATCTTTTTCTTTCCTTTTCCCTTTATATCCTTCAAGACTTCTTTCTCTTTTCCCTTCTTTGAGATCCCTCCTTCATTGATGACTAATCCCTTGGCCTTTTTAGTAGCCTTAAAGTATCATTCTTGGCTTTAATCAAGGTTTCTGCTATCTCCATTTCCTCTACAGAGAGCCCTGTTTCTGCTGCTTCTGTTTCTGCTGCTTCATTTACCTCAGCAACATTAACTGTTTCTTTTGTTGTAGCAGCATTAACAGTTTCTTCTTCTATTCCATGCTCTGTCTCCCCCTCAACTTCAACTCTCTTTTCAACTGAACTTTCTTTCTCTGGTTCTCCCCCTTGCTTCTCCCCCTTGTTGAAAGCATCAGTCAAAGGGTTCCTCCTTCTAAGCACAAATTGCTTTTTATTCTTTTGGAGAAACAATTTTCTGACCATTTGCTTTAAGTTGAGGATCTGCTCTTGTTGTGACAGAACTATCAGCTTCAATTCTTCTATATCTTGACCATGTTTGATCACATCCCTGTTGATGTTGGCCATTGTGTCCATCAATTCAAGATAGTCATATCTGTCCTCACCTTCTCCAGGAGTGTTACCCCCTATTGAAGGATCATGGGATCTTTTAGTAGTGGAAGTCTTCTGCCTAGCAGAAGCACTATCCACCCCCGTGGTTTCTTGGCACCTGGGACCTTTGAATGATTGCTCATCCAAAGTTGCCATGGGGAAGGTCTTAGAAATGTTACCACTGACCTTCTCTGGGTTAGCAGAAGTAGTGGCAGCCTTCTCACCCATATGCTCTTCCTCCTCCTCAGAGAGCACCTCCTTGGGGTTGGGAGACACCCCTTTGGTTTCCCTATTGATATTCTCTAAAGGAGAATTCTCCCTTAGAAGGCTTAAAGGCTGAGTGGGTGAAGGTACAAGAAGGGAAGGAGCCTTCTTTACCTGTTTCCTTTTGTATGTTTGGGTGATTGGTGAAGTTGGTTTATCAAGAAGAGACTGGGGAATTAATTTAGAGTGGGAAGGTTGGGATTGACTAGCAGTGGGATGGTCTAATGGGGGCCTTGACCCTGCTGCCATACCTTCATCAGTGTGGGACACCGCCATCATTGTAGAGAACAATGGGGTGTCTACTCCTTCCGAGTCCCCGGCAGATCTTCTCATATTTGAGAAAACCTTGCCTTTAGGGGGTTTAGGTACATATACCCCATCAAAATGAGGCATATCCGTCAATTCGTGGGTGATAACTTCTTGGACAAACGTGGGGTACATATAAAAGCTCTTTTTGCTTCCCAAGTTTGAGACAAGATCACTGAAAATCATTTTAGAAAAATTGTACTTTCTGGCAGTGGCCAAGCACACCAAAGCATAAGCAATGGTGCT
This sequence comes from Arctium lappa, assembly GCA_023525745.1. Classification (NCBI taxonomy): domain Eukaryota; kingdom Viridiplantae; phylum Streptophyta; class Magnoliopsida; order Asterales; family Asteraceae; genus Arctium; species Arctium lappa. The sequence goes on from CM042057.1 coordinate 49,843,700, forward strand.
ACTGAACTCACTCCATCCAGTAGTCTTTTTAGAGATACAGTGCATAAGGGTATGGACAAAGAAACTCCATTGGGGTGAAAATTTGGCTTTTGAGAACTTGAACACACCCAATGGGCCTCCATACCCCATTCTTGTAAGAGTAGAAAACAGTTCATCATTAGAGATAGAAGTTATACCAGAGGCATCGTCTAGACATAGACTGATGCGAATTACCTCTTCAGTAACTGTCAAGGACTTGCCACACACCTTTGTCTTGATCATTTGCACACCATTCTCAGTAACAATGGTGGCATTTGCCCAGAATTGCCTTTGATGCTCGATATAGATTGATGGCGATACAGTGAGAGCATGTGCAATATGGGTTGTCTTGAGGAAATCCACAATCTGGTGGAAACCAGCGGCTTGTTTGGGCTTCTGTAGCATCGCGATTTCATTGTGCTCGTCGATGAATGCCATGATGCCATTGATCTTTGAACGTTCTTGCCTGAAAACTTTGAACTTGAGAGAGAAAGGGTTTAGAGCGCAAGTGAACAGTATACAAAGAGTCGTTATGAACTTTTTAGGCGGGCAAAGAGTATTTATAGTATTCGGGACATAAGCAGTATTAACCTAGAGCAGTATTAACCACTAGCAGTATTAACTACCAAGCAGTATTAACTGAGAGCAGTATTAACTGACAAGCAGTATTAACCACTAGCAGTATTAACTGAAAGCAGTATTAACTAACAAGCAGTATTAACTGAAAGCAGTATTAACTAACAAGCAGTATTAACTGAGAGCAGTATTAACCACTAGCAGTATTAACTGAAAGCAGTATTAACTAACAAGCAGTATTAACTGAGAGCAGTATTAACCACTAGCAGTATTAACTGAACTAGCAGTATTAACTGAGTACTGGCAGTAGTAAAACTGCACTGGCAACATTAACTACACTTACACCTTTTAAGCTTGTGTTGTCCAAAACCTTTCATTTGTACCTCACACTTTTATTCCATCTCTCCATTTTCCATCATTCTTTTACCACTTGTCTTACCTTTGAACTTACCTCCATCTGGAGTATCATACAAAGAGCAACATGTCCTCCATCAAACCTTTTGAAGCTTTGAAGGCAGTCCATGTTACTTGATATGTGCCAAGAGCAACCACTATCTACATGCCAAATGTTCTTCCTCTTGAGCTGTTGGTTGCTCTGCACACTTGATAAATCAGTTAGTCTGGGATGGAACCCAAGCCAAAGTGGTCTTGGGTTGTCCTTTCTCATTTATATAATCTGTCATTTTGGTTTGTATGAGTTGTTTAGGAACCTCATGGCTGGAATACTTTGTCAAGATTATAGGCTTGGCTGCATTACTACTAGAAGCAGCACTAGCCTTGTTAGCAGTACTAACTTGGTTAGCAGTACTAATCAAGTTAGCAGCACTATTCTTGTTAGCAGTACTATCTGGGATAGCAGTACTAATAGGTTTCTTTGCAATTGGAACCCAAACTTGAACAAAGTTGTTTGCTTTCTTTGTCTTTAAAGTACTCCTTGGCTTATTTGGAGTATTTTTCTTTATTTTAGCAAACTTGTTTTGAACAAGAGACTTTTTAGGTGCTCTGTTCTCAGCCATTTGATTCCTTCCTTGCTTCCTATAACCAAAGGAGTTTTGAGTTTGTCTTTGAAAATTAACTCTTTGGTTGATAGGATTGAAATAACAGTATTTGGCAACATGATTAAGCTTTCCACAGATAAAACAAGGTTTTGGTCTATTGATTTTACTCAGATCAACCCCTTGTTTTTGTGCCCACTGATTATTACAATTTCTCTGATTTCCCCTGGTTCATGTTTTTGGGGCTCAGATTTATTGCAAGCACACTGTTTGCAAGGGACAAGATTCACAACTGTGGTTTGCTTATAATGGACCTTCTCAGACTTTCCCTCAGTCTTCTCTATGTCCTTAGATTTGACCCAAGTCTTTCCACATCCCTCATTGGTGATAATGTGATTTTCTAGAGGAATCTCACCACTCCCAGTGTTCTCCTTACTCTTTTCACTAGAGTTCTCTTCTTCAGAGTCTGTTTCAACCACCACTTTGTCTAAAGGATCTACCTTAGTGGCTCCAACAGGTAATTCCTTCCTATCCTTGGTCTCTAGCAAGTCTGATATAGGAGGGATGTAATTGTTGTTGTATGGTGGTGGTGTGGTGTTATAGCCTATTCCTCTTCTAAGTTTGTCATGGATTTGAGTTTGGAGCAAAGAGTCCATTGCTTTAGAAGCATTGGAAAATTTCTCAATATCCAGCTTGGCTTTCTCAAACTCACTCTTTATCTTTTCATTCTCCTCTTTAGACTTTTTCAGCTGAAGTTCTAGGTCATTCTTCTCCCAATTCCAGTAATTTGTATCATACGAATGTTGAAGTTCATTGGCTTGGAAACCTTTAATTTGTTCCTCAAAACTCTCAACAATTCTTACATAGTCTTTTATATCCTTCTCTAATCTTTTAAGATCATCACACATACCTGATTGTGATCCATGTACCTTTTAACAGTTTCAATACAGGATTTAGAGCAAAGATTAGATATTACCTCTGTGGGAATTTCTGTGCTTGAAGACTCTGAACCTTTAGCCATGATGATTTTGATTTCTGTGCTTGAATTTCTGTTCTAATGACAATTTTGATTTCTGAGATACACTAGCTCTGATACCACTTGTCAGGATCGTATTCTCAACAAGAATTATGAATACTCAGAAATAATACCAAAGAAGTTGCGGAATAACACTTTGATACTCAATGTAACAGTAATCAAAACAGTATATATGATGAATAATTTGTAAACTTGTATTGAATGCTTTAAATCACAAGATTACACACTCAACCTCAATCTTGAAGAACAAGCTCTTTCAAGACGAATTCTACTTCTCTAGAATTAGGATCTATGCCTTAAGGTTGATTCTCTCTAGAACAAAAACTTAGAATGAATTGATTATTTCTAAACTATTCTATCAATTCTATACATATACTGAATAAAAGATAATTACAATAAATATCTTCAGAATATCTTCCATCATTATCTCTATAAGCTTCCTTGAATATCTACAGTTTATCCAGCTGTCATCCTTTCCATACGGATCTCCATCTCATAAGCAGTACTAATCATAAGTAGCATTAATACTCTGAGCAGTACTAAGTTCAGCAACACTAACCATACTCAGCAGTATTAATCTCTTAGCAGTAGTAACTCCAGCAGTACTAATAATGAAGAGCAGCATTAACTTTGTTCCAGCAGCATTAACTTCTACTAGTAGCATTAACCACTGAAGTAGTAACCATAATGAACTAGCAGCATTAACCATACTTGGTAAATTCTTCAGTTCCCAACACAAATTTCCTTAGAAACTTTTTCCTCTTCAAGATGTGAATTCTACAAATTTCGCATGAAATGGGATATGAATTTCAAGCTTTTCGTACACCGAGGGATGCGAAAAGATGCCTTAGAAAATCAAAACATCACTTTTCGTATGTGGATTCTTGAGAAATCCTAACTTTTCATACACAATGTCGTGCGAAATTCTTCCATAGGTTTCTCAGACTTCAAGACCCATGCTAAAAGTTCTCAAGAACATGCAAATTTCGTGGATGTTGCGAATTCTTGGGTTTTTGGCTCAAACACACTGTGATCAACGAGAAACTAAATCAAATCTTCAAATTTACCTCTGAAATTACACCAATTTGACCATGATTACATCTAGAACATATTACAAGTGATTAATTTCGACAAAAACAACAACAAATACAACTCGATCAAGAAATACAGTGCGTTGAACTTCAAAATGTAACAAACACAAAATTGAGAAATCAAACGTGAATTACAGGGCAATTTTGTTTACAATTTGAACAAGAATGTTCTAATACATTATGTGAATACAATACAATCACAATTTGAACAATTACAACACAAAAATGATGAATCGATCAAAAACTCAGATACGGTACAAGTTCTTCATTTTCGAACAGTATGATTGATCTGATTTCAGCTCTGATACCAATTGTTGTTCCAGATCCAAGCTACTAATTTAATCACACTCACATAATGTAGAAATCATTATGAATTGATTACACTTTTATTGCAATGATTTCTTAGTCACAAATGTTACAAAGTACCACACGTCTCACGTGTTTCTCTTTCTAAGAATTCTATGTGTTCTTGTGATCTGAGTGAATTTTCTAAAATACAAAGACTCAAGCTATTTATATGGTCAACATTATGACCTTACAACACAAGGCTATTTGTCAAAGTGAAACACTTTGACTTACAAGACTTCTACAAACAATCACAATGACTTTACACATTTTACAACTTTAACCCCTCTTTAATCTTGAATACAATATATGACTTAACACACTCTGTTATACAGATCATTCAGGATTGCCATGGTCAGTAGAATCAATGCTTGCTCATCAATTAGTGCATGTGCCTTTTCTACATCATTGAAATATTCATAAGGCTATGGGATCTGTCTGTCCGGTATTTCAGGAAAGGTAGTTGTTGCGGGTGAACCATCTACAGTAATCTCTGGCTGAGTGGGTCCTTGAAGGATAGATTTCATCAATTTCTTATCCTTGTTGTTCAAAATCTGGATCATTCTTCGTCTCCATTGTGGATATTCTCCAATAGATAAGACTGGATGTTTAGACTGAGAACCAATGCTCAATAAATCCTTAGACATCTTGAAATATGTAAAAATATGAACTTGATATGATCGCTAGCAAAGTATTAGGAAAACTTTGATTTTGAAAAAGTCAAACTTGGTTAACAGAAAAACTTGCCTAAAAATGGTTAAGTCCAGAAGTCCTGCCAAAGAATCACTTGTCACAGGCTTGAGAGTATCACTTGACGCAACCCAAATGATCAACTTGTCGTAAGTTGAATGACTACACTTGATGTAGACCAAACAAGTGAACTTGTCGTATGATACTTGACGTCAACCGAAGACTATGTACATGCCAAAAATGGATTTGGAACCTAGATTTAACTTAACCTAACAACGTGAGTTCAAGTTGCTTTGTGTAAACTATGTACATGCCAAAAATGTCTATTTTTATGTAATATTGTATTTTACTCGATATTTATCGAATATGTGGGTTATTTGGTAAGATTTGCATATTTAGGTAATAATTCTTAAAAATGCTTGTATTCGTTATGTTTGAGTACTTTGACAAATAAATCATAAGTATGGGTTATTTGTATGATTTATCTTATAAATGGAGATTATATGGTGATAAATGCATTTTTAGTGTACTTGTTTTGGAAATTGCATATTGTTGTGTTATGAGACATTTTGGAAATATGAATGGTATGGTTTTAATTGGAAAATGATTTGTTCCAACGAATTTTGCATTTTTACGTTAATCAATGCCCTTGGAGCATGTATTTACATAAACCCCGCTTAAACGCATTTTATTGCTTTAATGACATTTATTCAATGATCAATTGAGTTTTGAGCTTTTGGCTCGGTTTTGACTTAAAAGAGTCTTGAGGACATTAGTCCGGTTTATTTTGTTCTATGTTGGGCTTTTGGTGTTATATGCATTTGAGGCATATTTATTTGTAAATTACATGTTTTGAGTGCGTTGGTCATTCATTTGGAGTCATGTAATTTAGACTGTAATGCATTGGATCCATAGACATGTGAGTCAATCTTGTGTTGATGGTCGTTTCGGTATTGCGAGGTTGGACTCCGGGACCCTTGTTTCATGACCTTAAACTTTTCAAGTAGGCACTAAGAGGATTGAGTCCATAAGTGATGTCTTGGTGACACGCCAGGATCTCCACTGCTTCAGGTGTTACCTTTGAGGTAGACACTAAGTGGGCCGAGCCTCGGGGTGGAATTCGAAAGAATAGACACTAACGCTGTGTTCTCGAGTTTTTTTTACGATGGAAAGGAAGGGAAAGGGAAAGAAAGTAGGAGGAAAAGAAAAAATGTTGTGTTATCGAGTTTTTTTAAGGAGATAAAGGAAAGGAAGAAGAAGGAAATATTGTTGATTTTCCTCCCAAAACTTTCCTCCCAAATGTGGGAGGAAACGGAAGGAAAGGAAAGAAATGAATTTAAAAAGAATTAAAAATATTTATAAAATTACGCGTATACCCATTAATTATATTCCACTACGAAATAAATAAGGGTATATTGGTAAAACTAACATCTTTCCCTTCCTTTCCCTCCTACTCGAGAACATGAAAAATTATTTTCTTTCCTTCCCTTTCCTTTCTCTTCCTTCAATCTCAAAAACACAAATACAAATATTTCTTTCTTTCCCTTCCCTTCCCTTTCTTTTCTTTTCTTTTCTTTTCTTTTCATTCACTTTCTTATCTTTTCTTTCCTTCCAAAACTCGAGAACACAGCGTAAGGTCAACCGACTCTTGAGATGAAACTTCTTATTGAATTTTATGAACATTTAGACTTTAAGTCGTGAAGTGTTATGCGATTAACGTTGTACAAGTGACACACTTATGTGTTCCCGTCACTCTCAACAGATACGGGTCTCCCCTGTTGTTGTTAAACGTTATTTTTGGATAATGTATTATCCATGTTTTAATATTACTTGGATTTTGGCAAGTAACCGTAATTTACGATTTTGTTATATTGGATCCCCTCCATATATTAAGCTTTTGGATAAAAGGGTTATTTCCATGTTTTCAGTATTTGGATTTTAATCCTATTAGTACCTCGTGTGAGTATTGGATTTGGTTTCATAATCGTGGGATATTTCTATTCAAGTGTTTTATCACGAAAATGGGGTTTCGGTAAAGATATCATTTTTATTCAAAATGCGTTTCATATTGGAATTTGTGAGTTAAATAATATTTTTTACGTTTTACCGTTTTATATAACTGATAAAAATTGATTGAACTCACTAGGCGTTAAGCCTAACCTTTTTTTCTTTTTCAGGTCCCTGGGGAATGGTTCTAGCGACATCGTGTTAAGTTGAGTGCTAGTAGAGGCAAGTCAAAGATTTAGCAAATTGGAGACGTCTTTTGTACCTTGGTAATGGTGATAATTATTGGGTTTTAGTAACACCGTCCTTAATGTAAACTTTGTGTAAGGTTTGGATTTCTATTGTTTAATGTTAAATCCTATATTGTCGTTGTAGGAAATCAACGGTTGACATTTATAAAGGAATTTATTTCTTATTTGAGGTTTATTCGAAAATTTAAAATTAGTCGCTATTTCAAAATTTGAGGGTGTTACAAGTTGGTATCAGAGCATAAGTTTGAGAGATTTAGATATTTATTTTGGATGCCTAGACTCAAACTAATGTCTTTCTAAGTGAATGAAAGTGAGGATGTATGATTATGCATTTGAGATAGGCTATTTCGAGGTCGATAGAGTAACTAGAATCGGGAATCAGGATAATGGTGGCAAGGATTCTCATGTAAACTATGTTCATGATTGCACCTGACCAGTGTTGTTATTAATTTACAGTTACATTGTTGGTGCTTGAATTGCCCTTTTCCGTGATGATCAATGGGGTAGAGAGTGAATTATCAGTAAATAATCGTTAGAAAAAAAATTGGTGTTTATAGTGGTGTCACTTGGGTGACGGTTAAGTATGGTGATTTCGTTAAGTCGGCCATTTTGGGTCAGAGTGATTGGTCCAATTTGAACCATAAGCTTATTGAATCGACATTGTTTGGAGAAGAATTTTTAAGGTTAATCGATTTTGTTTTCGATTATTGCCTTAACATGTTTGGCCATTCGGATGTCGGTAGTGTGACCAGTGAACTTGGCGAGCGTAGTTCTGAGACTTCGAGTCTCGACCAAATGCATGCACGATATTCTCCTAAAATGAATTGCATAATTTATCACATGCTTTGTCAGGTCATTCATGTTTATCACGTTGCGACTTTTGGAGAATGTTTTGGCAAACCCGAGAGTGTAGCCCATGTACGAGTGACACACTTATGTGTTCCCGTCACTCTCAACGGATATAGGTCTCCCCCGTTGTTGTTAAACGTTATTTTTTGATAGTGTATTATCCATGTTTTAATATTACTTGGATTTTGGCAAGTAACCGTAATTTACGATTTTATTATATTGGATCCCCTCCATATATTAAGCTTTTGGATAAAAGGGTTATTTCCATGTTTTAAGTATTTGGATTTTAATCCTATTTATACCTCGTGTGAGTATTGGGTTTGGTTTCATAATCGTGGGGTATTTCTGTTCAAGTGTTTTATCACGAAAATGGAGTTTTGGTAAAGATATCATTTTTATTCAAAATGCGTTTCATATTTACGTTTTACCGTTTTATATAACTGATGAAAACTGCTTGAACTCAGTAGGCGTTAAGCATAACATTTTCCTTTATTGGCATGTGCATCAGGTACCTGGGGAAATGGTTCTAGCGACACCTTATTGATTTGAGTACTAGTTGTAACGCCCAAAACATTTAGATGAATAAAAATTCGAAATTTCGGCAATATAGCATCTACAATACGAAGGTTCAATATACCCAGTAAATATAAAATTTATAATAAGGACAAACCCAAGTTTCATGACAACTAAAACCCAATGAAGTCGGGATAGTTTGTACCAAAAGTAGTTTCAAGAATAAGAGACATCACAGTACAACAACCTACTTAATCTAGAATGAATTACGACTAGATTAAATTTGGGTGTTGCTAATACACCAAAAATCTCTCTTCACACGAATCCCCAAAATACCGGCACTTCGAGATCTCCTACGTGCCCGGTTGACAAGCCCGACAACCTAAATTCCACCACGGTTGGGATCTGTGAGAAAACAACTACCACAACAAGTGTTAGGACGAAGCCTAGTGAAATCCCATAAATTATATAATTCACAAAACAAGAATATTATAATACAATAATACAAGACTTGTGTTGCCGAACTCCATTGTCTCATATTGTTATTTCCACTTGCAACGATGTTCCTAACCTGAACATAACACACAAGAAATATCCCTTGAAAATACGGGGGAGACCCGTTTCCATCGGGGTGACATATACACGGGAGTGGAGTCACCCATGATGTTATTGGATTACACCTCATGTCCTGGTCCTAGTTCCCATGCCATCAAGACATCACAACCTCAAACCATATTTATTGCCTTTATTGCCTACTCCGTTGAGTTACATCTCAAGATCTTATGGGATATTATTGTCTATCCATATCTATATGAGTTACACCTCAAGGGCCCACGTCCCCCTGTTGCCTACTCGCTAGTAAACCACAATGACCAACAACAATGGTCCACTTTAGCATATAACTATATCCTCGTGCACAAGGAAATATAATTCATATTCTTATCAGGATATCACAAACTGATTAAATAAGCACATAAAATATATATCTATATATATACACCTTCCTTGTCGACTCATAGACTCTATACACATCTTATAAGACTTCATAATGTTAAGACAACATGTCGTTCCATAATAACTATTCACCATCACATTTCACATAGCCCATCAACCATATTATCAAGTAATACTATGGTAATAGATTATGTTTCTCATACGTATTTTCAAGAAACCCTAGACATCTAGGTCAAATCCATATAATAGAGTCACTTCCCATGTTTCTCATATAATTGTACAAATCAAGTCAAGAGAATGTTAAATAAACTTATAAATACAAGGATTATAATTTGTAGAAGAAACACACAATTAATGGTGTGTATGTGTATCCATATGAAATATTAAGCATACAAATATGTAGTTAGGGACTTTCAAGTAATAAATATATACACAAGTGATTATGTAAAAGTTCATAGGAGGAAACTCACTTTTAGGGTTTGTAAGGGAAAATCCTAAAATGGTGGACTTGGAGATGTGTTAGGTCTTCTTAAAGCTTTCAAATCCTACTAGGGCTTCCAACTCTTGAATCCAAAGCCAACTAGGTAACATTAAATGTTAGGGTTTTCATGTAAAGCATTTAACGATGAAAGTAGAGAGAAAAAGGGAAGGAAAATCGCCTTACCTAGAAAGAGCAAAGTCTGAAAATCAATTAGGGCGAATGTGTATCAGATTTGGGGATTCGGTCACTAAAGTCAATAGAACAGCCCCTCACGCGGGCGACAATGACCGGGCGACTATGCCCTGGCAATGTCGCCGGGCATAGTCGCTCCTACTTCCCCACCTTCTGTTCGATTGAGCACAAACACAGGTACGTCGTGACATTGACACCGGCGACTATGCCATGGGCAAGGTCGCCGGGCATAGTCGCCCAACACCCAACAACCCTTTAAAACTTGATTTTTCGACTAGACAAACCTAGTATGAAGGGTTTATGTTAATGGATAGGTTTCGTTCGCACTCACACGCACCAACTAAGTCATATAAGGTTTCTAACTTGTGCTCGCATATACATAATTACATATATAAAGGTATAAATATATATATATATATATACTTACACAAGTCTTGCATCTAAGATTATTCACATTCGCATGTAAGGTAATAATTCCATAACCCAAGGAAAAAGGAGGCCGCGACACAAGAATTCATTTAAAAAGGGGGTAAGGGTTGGAGAGTGGGTTTACTAAGAAATTTGGGGTGTTACAATCCTCCCCTCCTTAGAGAATATTTCGTCCCCGAAATCTTATATCATCCAAACAAGTGGGGATAATGACGCTTCATGTTTTCTTCCGCCTCCCAAGTTACATTCGCGCCTCTATGATGTTTCCATTGCACTTTCACCATCACTACCTGTTTATGGCGAAGCTTTTTCGTCACTCTCTCCAAAATGAATTCTGGCTCTTCCACACATCGATTGTTGTCTACTCAGATCTCGAACATTGGAATGACGTTTTCTTCTTCCGCTAGACACTTCTATAGATAGCAAATGTGGAATGTAGGATGAATCCCACTCATCTCGGGCGGTAGATCAAGCTTGTAGGCTTGGAGCCCCACACGCTCAATGATATCGAATGGCCCGAGAAAAAGAGGGCTAAGCTTTCCTCGCTTTCCAAACCTTATAATTCCTTTCCAAGGTGACACCTTTAATATAACCCGATAGCCCACTTGAAATTCCATCGGTCGTCTCTTCTTGTCCGCAAAACTCTTTTGGCTGTCTTGGGCCGCCTTCAATCGTTATCGAATGCTCTTTACTTTGTCTGTCGTTTCTTGTACCACTTCCGGTCCGGCGAATTGTTTCTCGCCCACTTCAAGCCAACACTTCGGCGCCCTATATTTCCGACCATACAAGGCCTCGAACGGTACCATGCCCAAACTTGAATGGTAACTGTTATTATAAGCAAATTCCACTAATGGGAGGTGAGTGTCCCAATATCCCCTAAAATCAATAATGCATGATCGCAACATGTCTTCTAGCATCTGAAAGTCCGCTCGCTTTGTCCATCTGTTTGCGGATGATACGCTGTGCTCAACTTCACTTTTGTCCCCAATTCTCTTTGAAAAGCATTCCAGAAATGGGAAGTGAAATGAATGTCCCGATCGGACACAATGGATAACAGAACCCCATGCCTCGAGACCACTTCATTGATGTATAGTCTTGCTATCTTTTCCAATAGTAATGTCTCCCTCATGGCCAAAAAGTGTGTGCTTTTCGTCAATCGATCCACTACCACCCAAATGGTGTCGTGGCCCTTCAACGTCTTTGGTAATTTCGTCACGAAGTCCATCGTGATGTGATCCTACTTCCACTCTGGTATTTCCAAGGATTGCAAGCTTCCATACCATCGTTGGTATTCGTCCTTCACTAACAAACAAGTAAAGCATTTCTCCACGTAATTCGCCACATCCATCTTTACAACCGGCCACCAAAAGTTTAATTTCAAGTCCCTATCTATCTTTGTGCTCCCAGGGTGAATGGAATACCTTGATTTGTGCGCCTCCTCCAAAAGTAGCTTCCGGCATCCCCACAACTTGGGTACCCAAACTCGTCCATGAAAGAGTTTCAATCCTCTACCGTCTTCCGTCAAGTTGAGGTGTTGTTTCGTCATTGCTTCATCTTTGAGATTCGCTTCGAGAATCGCTTCTGCTTGAGCGTTCTTTATCATGTCCATAAGGTTTGAGATGATCTCAATCCTTGCCAATGAGGTTTTCACCAATCCACTATACTCTTTCGGACTTAACGCATCCGCCATAACATTTGCTTTGTCCGGGTGATATTGAAGCTCACAGTCGTAATCTTTCAAAAACTCTAACCATCTTATTTGATGCATATTCAACTCTTTTTGATCGAAAACATATTTCAATCTTTTGTGATCGGTGTAGAGTGTGCACTTCGTACCGTACAAGTAGTGTCGCCACAACTTCAAGGCAAACACAACCGCCGCCAATTCGAGGTCATGCGTTGGGTAATTTTTCTCGTTCTCCTTCAACTGTCTTGACGCATACGCTATAACTTTACCTCTTTGCATGAGGACGCAACCCAATCCCATTTTGGAGGCATTGCTATAGACGACAATGTCTTCCGTCCCCTCGGGTAGGGATAAGATTGGAGCTTCGCACAATTTTCGTTGCAAGGTACGGAAAGCCTTCTCTTGAACGTTGGTCCAGGAAAACTTCATGTTCTTCCGAGTCAACGTGGTCAACGATGAGGCGATCTTGGAGAAGTCTTGGATGAATCTTTGGTAATAACCGGCGAGTCCCAAAAAGCTACGAATTTCGGTCGGACTCCTTAGAGGTTCCCAATTCATCATCGCCTCTATCTTTGTGGATCTAATTTTACTCCTTCACGGGTCACCACATGGCCGAGGAACTGAACTTCTCGCAACCAAAATTCACACTTGGAGAATTTGGCATAAAACCTTTCCCTTCTTATCACTTCTAGCACCTCTCTCAAATGTTGTCCATGCTCCTCCTCATCCTTAGAGTAAACTAAAATATCATCGATGAATACTATGACCGATCAATTCAAAAATGGTCGACACACATGGTTCATCAAGTCCATGAATATTACCGGCATGTTCGTCGAGCCAAAAGACATGACTAGGAACTCGTAATGCCCATAACGAGTCCTAAATGCCGTCTTCAGAACGTCCTCCTCTCACACATTCACATGATGATACCCCAATCGAAGGTCAATCTTGGAAAAGCATCCGGGCCCTTTCAGTTGATCAAAGAGATCATCTATTCGGGGTAGCGGATATTTGTTCTTGACGGTCGCCTTGTTCAATTCTCGGAAATCAATGCACATATGCATCGACCCGTCTCTCTTCTTCACAAAGAGTACCAGAGCTCCCCACGGAGACGAGCTCGGCCTCACAAACCCCTTCTCCAGCAACTCTTGAAGTTGGGACATCATTTTCTGCATTTCGGTTAGCGCGAGACGATACGGTGCACGAGCTTTTGATGTCGCTCCCGGAACTAAATCAATTCGGAACTCCACTTGTCGATCGGGTGGTAAGCCAGGTAAATCGTCAGGAAACACGTCCAGAAACTCATTGACGACCTTTACGTCTTCCACTTTCTTTTTCTCCGCCTTAGCATCTACTACAAAGGCTAGATATGAAGAGTATTTCTTTGTCAGATACTTTCTGGATTTGATGGATGAGACAATGGCCACATCGCCTTTTCGCTTCTCGCCATACACAAAGATGAAGTCGCTATCCCGGATGGGAATCCGTATGAGTTTCTTAGAACAGAAGATCTCCGATTGATGTTTCGCTAGCCAATCCATCCCGATCACCACGTCGAAACTCCCGATGGTCATGGGAAGCAAGTCTACCATAAAAGGTTAACCACTGATTTCTAAACAACAACCCCTTAATATATCCCTTAAGACCACCTACTCCCCATTTGCTACCTCTATGACTAACGCATCACAAAGAGCACTAACAGGCACGCCCAAGGATTTGCAAAATAAGATAGACACAAAGGAGAAATTTGCACCGGAATCAAATAACACTCTAGCGGGTGTGGAGTTGAGTAGAAACGTACCCGACACCACATCGGCGATTTCCTTCGCTTCCTCCTTCGTCATCTGGAATGCCTTTCCCTGAGCCGTAGGAACGACCTCTTTCTTCGGTTGGCTCCCCGAGCTTCCTCCTCTAGCAAGACTTCTCAGTTTGCGGCACTCCTTTCTCACGTGCCCCGTCTCTTTGCATTCATAACAAATTGTCCCCCGGATGGGACACTCAGAACTAATATGACCCGGTTGACCGCACTTGAAACACGAGACCGGGTTGGGGTTAGAATTGGAGTTGATCTTGCAAAACCCAAAATGCTTGCTTTTGCATTTGGGGCACCACTTTGCCTCACGGCGATTTTTGAAGCCTTTACCTCCCGATCGAAATCTCGGTTTCTTGAACGAACTTGGCGGGCTCTCCCACCTTCTCTTCTCTCCCACTTTCGTCTTCTTTTCCTTATCCCGTGCATAGAGTCTCTCCATAACCTTGGCCTCCTCAATGGTCTCGTGGAGGTTAGAGGCTCTAGAGTTGCGGACCATTGACAACATGTCCGCGGGTAGGTCCTTCAAGTAGGCCTTTACTTTTTCCTTCTTGGTCGGGACTACGTGCCCCACCAAGTTTAGCTTTTCCATGAACAGTCGGGTATACTCTTTTACCGACAAATTTCACTTCTTGATTGATCGAAAATCCTCTTCTATTAGATTCATCTCTTCTTCATTGCAGTATTCTTCCAACAATTTTCTCTTGAACTTGGTCCAAGCCATCTTGGCTAACACAGATTCCTCTACGATTGCGGTGAAAATATTCCACCACGTCAATGTTGAACCCCGAAGAATCTGAGAGCCATATTTCACTTTCTGACCCTCATCACAGTCACACGTTCGGAAGGCCTGTTCAATCTCTCTAAAGCCAGTTCATGCACTTTATGGGCTCGTCGGTTCCGGCAAACTCCGGTGGTTTGCAACAAAGAAAGGATTTGTACGAGCACCCATTTCCCAGTTGTCTTGTCTCTAAGGTCACCAATTTTTTGGTGCGATTCTCATCTCCAGTACCCCTGGATCCCGCAATGACTACATTTTCCTCAATTGTCTCGTGACGACGGTGATTCACCTCTTGGTCTTCGAGCAGCTTCATGAATAGTTCTTGTTGCTTCGCCATGGTCTCATTCATGGCTCTCATCATATCCAACATTTGTATCTAAGGGGTTACCTCAGTCATGATCGGATCAACAGTAGCAATGTTGGTTCTCGGGATTTGTTCCACCCTTCCGACAAGCATAGGTGGAATTGGAGGTTCAACCGTTACAATTGCATTCCTATCGGTCGTGAATTCGGTCACAACTTGACCCTCTGGTGACGTTTGGAGATGACTCCGAGTATTTACCATTTTCGTCTGTCATACAACCAAGAGAAGTAAAAGATGGCTACACAAGATTATACACAAGAAACGTACTAATACAGTTCATCGATCATCATAATCATAGTAATTCAAGTATGCTCACATAGAAATACATTCATAATAACAGTAGCTAAGTGTGATTATGAACATAGTTTATATAAGGATTCTCGCTACCATTTCTTACAATTCTCAACGGTGTAGTTTCCGTTGACTCTAAAACTGTCCCATCTTAGAAGTTCTACCCGATTCTCACACTTTATTGCCTAATAGTCTCAGTTTAAGTCTAGGCATCGAGATTACATACCTTATTCACTTAAACTAGAGCTCTAATACCAACTTGTAATGCCCTAAAAATTTAGACGAATAAAAATTTGAAATTTCGGCAATATAGCGTCTACAATACGAAGGTCCAATATACCCAGTAAATATAAAATTTATAATAAGGACAAACCCAAGTTTCATGACAACTAAAACCCAATGAAGTCGGGATAATTTGTACCAAAAGTAGTTGCAAGAATAAGAGACATCACTGTACAACAACCTACTTAATCTAGAATGAATTACGACTAGATTAAATTTGGGCGTTGCTAATACACCAAAAATCTCTCTTCACATGAATCCCCAAAAGTCCAGCACTTCGAGATCTCCTACGTGCCCGGTTGACAAGCCCGACAACCTAAATTCCACCACGGTTGGGATCTGTGAGAAAACAACAACCACAACAAGTGTTAGGACGAAGCCTAGTGAGATCCCATAAATTATATAATTCACAAAACAAGAATATTATAATACAATAATACAAGACTTGTGTTACCGAACTCCATTGTCTCATAATGTTATTTCCACTTGCAACGATGTTCCAAACCTGAACATAACACACAAGAAATATCCCTTGAAAATACGGGGGAGACTCGTTTCCATCGGGGTGACATATACACGGGAGTGGAGTCACCCATGATGTTATTGGATTACACCTCATGTCCCGGTCCTAGTTCCCATGCCATCAAGACATCACAACCTCAAACCATATGTATTGCCTTTATTGCCTACTCCGTCGAGTTACACCTCAAGGTCTTACGGGACATTATTGTCTATCCATATCTAGACGAGTTACACCTCAAGGGCCCACGTCCCCCTATTGCCTACTCGCTAGTAAACCACAATGACCAACAACAATGGTCCACTTTAGCATATAACTATATCCTCGTGCACAAGAAAATAGAATTCATATTCTTATCAGGTGATCACAAACTGATTAAATAAGCACATAAAACATATATCCATATATATACACCTTCCTTGTCAACTCATAGACTCTATACACATCTTATATGACTTCATAATGTTAAGACAACATGTCGTTCCATAATAACTATTCACCTTCACATTTCACATAGCCCATCAACCATATTCTTAAGTAATACTATGGTAATAGATTATGTTTCTCATACGTATTTTCAAGAAACCCTAGTCATCTAGGTCTAATCTATAAAATAGAGTCACTTCCCATGTTTCTCATATAATTTTACAAATCAAGTCAAGAGAATGTTAAATAAACTTATAAATACAAGGATTATAGTTTGTAGAAGAAACTCACAATTAATGGTGTGTATGTGTATCCATATGCAATATTATGCATACAAACATGTAGTTAGGGAGTTTCGAGTAATAAATAGATACACAAGTGATTATGTAAAAGTTCATAGGAGGAAACTCACTTTTAGGGTTTGTAAGAGAAAACCCTAAAATGGTGAACTTAGAGATGTGCTAGGTCTTCTTAAAGCTTTCAAATCCTACTAGGGCTTCCAACTCTTGAATCCAAAGTCAACTATGTAACATTAAATGTTAGGGTTTTCATGTAAAGCATTTAATGATGAGAGAAGAGAGAAAAAGGGAAGGAAAATCGCCTTACCTAGAGAGGGCAAAGTCTGAAAATCGATTAGGGAGAATGTGTATCAGATTTGGGGATTCGGTCACTTAAGTCAATAGAACAACCCCTCACACGGGCAACAATGGCCGGGCGACTATGCCCTGGCAATGTCGTCGGGCATAGTCGCTCCTACTTCCCCACCTTCTGTTCGATTGAGCACAAACGCAGGTACGTCGCGACATTGACACCGGTGACTATGCCATAGGCAAGGTCGCCGGGCATAGTCGCCCAACACCCAACAGCCCTTTAAAACTTGATTTTTCGACTAGACAAACCTAGTACGAGGGGTTTACGTTAATGGCTAGGTTTCGTTCGCACTCACACACACCAACTAAGTCGGATAAGGTTTCTAACTTGTGCTCGCATATACATACTTACATATATAAAGGTATAAATAACAAAATATATATATATATACACTTACACAAGTCTCGCATCTAAGATTATTCACATTCGTATGTAAGATAATAATTCCATAACCCAAGGAAAAAGGAGGTCGCGACACAAGAATTCATTTAAAAAGGGGGTAAGGGTTGGAGAGCGGGTTTACTAAGAAATTTGGGGTGTTACACTAGTCGAGGCACGACAAAGACTTAGCTAATTGGAGACGTCTTATGTACCTTGGTAATGGTGATAATTATTGGGTTTTAGTGACACCGTCCTTAATGTAGACTTTGTGTAAGGTTCGGATTTCTATTGTTTAATGTTAAATCCTAGATTTCCATTGTAGGAAATCAACGATTGACATTTATAAATGAATTTATTTCTTATTTGAGGTTTATTCGAAAATTTAAAATTAGTCGCTCTTTCCTAATTTGAGGGTGTTACATTGAATATGAAAATTGTGAGGAGGCGAACACGTAAGGGGTAGGGGCAAGGTCGTGGTGGTTGTTTCATCGGCAAGATGAAAGGAGCCACGGTGATTGTTTTCATCGGCAAGATGGGGGCGATGGGATAGACGACAGTCGTGGTGTTCGCCTTGGTTATGGCCGGAATAAATTAAAGGTAAGGGACCAAATGGAAAGGCGGGAGGAGGGGGACGGGTTGAATGGGGGAAGGGATGTATGAGATCGAGTGGGATGGGTCGAACGGAGTGTGGAGATGACACCGAGATGTGTTGCTGAAGATGGGTTGTTGGATCTACGTGTCTGTAGGGACCAACAACGGAGGAAGTTATAAGGGAGCTTTCCTCTTTTCTGGTGTTGTGTGTGTATATTATTTATGTATATATATATATATATATATTATTGTTAGAAAACCAAATAGAAAAACAATAAATGGAGAGTTAATTTGTAATTCTCATTAATTATAAGCACTTTAAATAAGTATGAGTTACAAGTAGATATCTATGAGAAATATCAATTCTAATCTATCGCTAATATGTTCATCTCTATCCATATTTCTATCTCTATCGTCATATCATTTAGACGATGACACGCTTATCCTACAACAATTATTGATTTATTATTATATTTATGTTATATTATATCATAATACTACATTATTCTTTTTTTAATTAAAAATTGAAAAACAGATTAAATGACTAAAATACCCCTCTAAACTAACAGAGTTAACATGATATTTTGGATGGAGTTAGAGTTAGGAACCAGAGGTGTGTGAAAATGTAAACCACAGAGACACTTTTCATAATTATTTCAATTTAGGGACACACAATGTGATTTTGTGTAAACCACAAGGAACAATCATGTAATTTACTCTAATTTATATTACATTAAACAATATTTTCATTCTTACATTACATACAAGCCTATCAAACATAATATAATAGTTTCTACTCCATTATTTTATTTATTCTATTTTATTTATCATTTAATATTATTCGACCACACAAACTTTTAGAACCACAAAATATTTTTGAAATGAATTAAATATGTAAAATCTAAAACGAAATGAAATACAATTTGTCAATTATGATAAATTGTTTTATAAAATAACACTCGTTTTCTGCCCATTACTTTATTTCGGTAATAATAATAACCGATCTTGTTCCAATATTTGGTGGCATGTCAAGAATCACCGACATATAGCCATGCAATCCTTGTTTTATGAACTCCTTATATTTTCACATAATTTGCACCATTTTATGTCCCGAGCTGCAAATAAGAAAGCGACGAATGATTTCTTTTGGGAGCTGAAATTCACAAATCTCCAGTAATATATAACTTATCCACCTCCTAACCCGTTAGAAGAAAAAAACTGTAGACCAAAACAATGTTCAAGTCTAATGATGCAAACAAGGGCTAGTAGGGTAGCCCCTTTCCCAGAGCTGAAATTCGCAACATACAGTGCTATAAAGCTGTCCACCTACTTACTCATTAGGCCAATGTACAATTTCTAATGCACAATGTATTCGATTCACGAATTTCGGCTCCTAGAAGAGAAAGATACCCATTTGCCTAGCAACATCAACAACACACAAAACAAGCAAGGCAGCAGGGATCATTGAAAAAACCAATAGAAACATTAAATCCCAACACATGTTTTCAAGTTCTTCTGTTTTCTTATTGTTTTTTCATCTTTTATTATTTTATGCCTTTTCTCCCCTATCATTACAGAGAGGGAGAAGAGACAAACTGTCTGGGGAAACTGAACAGTTCTTTCTCTTCAAAAGGAGAACTCCATTCACCACCTGCAGATGCTTCTGAACCATCTGGATGCAAACCACCATTCGCTACGATCCCTGTTGGCGGTCTCATGGCGCTCTTACCACCCCTTGCCGCTGCATAAACATCACTCGCACCACCACCCATCCACATCCCAATCGGCCTTGATGACCCACTAGCTTGACCCGGAACCCGGTCTAGACTCCAGTCTATGTTTGTGTAATCAAACTGCAACGAGTCACCCGCGTTCCAGTCTACAGGAGATGACGGCCCTGATGATCCGTTCGACCCCAATCCGGAGAACAGTCCGAGAGAAGAGGCGGCCGCCAGGGTAGGAGTGGTGGTTGCACCGACCATTCTGTTCCACATGCCACCATTGTTAAAATGGTTCATAGCAGCACCCTGCTGGCTAAAATGGTGATCCAATGGGTCACTCATTGATGCATACTGTTGCTGCTGAAGTGGCTGCTGTTGTTGTTGGTAATGGAACTGATCGTACAATTGGGTATTGCCGCCATTCCCGTAGCTTGGGGTGCTAAAGCTTCGGGTGCTAGTATGCACATGTGAATACCCATTGGGATTCATATTCATTACTGGTTCAACAACATTTGGATGCCAATCAGCAACAGATGCTGATGATGATGAAGAGCTTACACTTGCGGGTATGTGCTTAGATTTGGGCCGCTGCATCACAATAACCGGTTCCCTAACTGATCCCAGCTGAAGATTCTTTAATTCGGTTCCTATGGTCGCATATCGTGATTCGGTTTTGGCTGGTGGTGGTGCAGCCTGCAATGGAGAAGCCAAAGAATATGAGACAGAAGGGTTTGATCCACCTACAGCCCACCTCTTCTCCACAGATGGAGTACCAACTTGTTGCTGTTTTGACCACTCTGAATTGGGTGGGATTTTCTTTAGCAATTGCAAGCTTTTGACCCCAGGTTCTGCTGATGATGGTCCAACCGTAACAGCCACTTTGGTATAATTAAAATCTTTATCATCAGTTTTCTGTTGTATGGGTATGGATCCTACTGATTTTGATTGTGTTCTTGAGGTCAATGAGTTCTGACTCATGGCTACTGAAAGCTTACCACCAACACTACCAGAAGAATCGCCGGTTTCTTCAAGCTTTGGTGGAGCGGCAGGCGGTTCCTGCTTCTGGGCTTTCAAGGTTTCTGCCGCCTGCTGAAGATCACCTTCACAGGCCACAATAACCCGTTCAACCTCCTGTTTCGAGCATTTGAACTTCATTTCCATTTCAGTAATCTGAGCAAGTTCCTCGGAAATGTCAAGTTTTAAGTTACCACCACTGTCAAGATTATGCTCCCTTTGGTTGTCTGCATCTTCACCTCCTTCAAACAACCAAGCAACCGATTGCTCTACTCTACCTTCATTCAATATCAGAGCCATTGTTGCACGTTCTGAAGAGAATCCCATCGCCACAAGCTGCTGAGCAAGTGCTTCTAGTTTTCTTGACATCAGATAGCCACTACAGCGTTCATGCAATTCCTGGGCCCGCCTCTCTTTTTGGCGCTGATGCTTTTTCTCATTCTTTTGGCGAATCTTTTCACGTTTATCACTGTCGACCCCAGATACTGTCTCCTGGCGGGAGGGTCCTTGAGAAGTCTTGTCCTTGTGATCTTCAGACTCGCCTGACCAACTACCATTGTTAGATAAGGAATCATATTCGACTCCCATCCCAAGAGAGTTCCCAATGTGATCCTCTGTGTCATCAATATTACGAGAACGGCCATTTACATGAATAGGTGGAGCAGAAGACATTGGTGTGGTCTCAAGTGTATGAAAGGTTCCTAGAAGCGGATTGTAACCACTCGCAGGGACCCCACCACCTGCATTAGCATTTGATATGGTTTTGGTAGAAGACTTATGAGGCTCCTTGCCAGCAGCCCTTTTGTCCTTGGACTTTGACCTTGATGCGGGAGACATTGTGAGTTCCAGCTTCCTACAATATCAATGAAATTCACGGTCAATAACCATAAAATCCAGAAAGGATGATTGGAGATAGTTATATAGAAGATTCAAGATTGGAAATATTCATAAGATGATTAATTAATTGTTAACAAAATTTGCTACAAATTCAAATCTTATAAATTCATAGGCGAAGAATCGTGTGAGAAGTTGAGTTAACGGTGAGAAGCGTGAGAAGTGGATCTGAACCGTTGATCTCTTTTAATCTCAAGTCCTCCCATGAATTGCCGCTCAGAAGAGAATTGATCTGGTGCATCTCGATGCATCTCATCCTAATGTGCGTTCATTTCTCATCCAACGGTCAATAACCGCTTCTCACCATTAACTCAACTTCTCACCGGAACCCAACCCTAAATTCGTAACCACGTGCACCCTTCATCATGCTAAGTTCACTTGCCAATTACTCAAATCTAGATGACCAAAAGAAAAGGGGGAGCCAAGACTGGTGAGCAAAACTTTTTGAGGCAAACTGGATCAACAGATAGAGTAAGAAACAGGGAAGAGAAAGTAATTGTCATTTAATGAAGGGAAAAAAAGAACATTTAAGAAGCACACAAAACATAAACTACATCTAAAATATTTAATGTTGAATGGTTTATATTATGTAAATGAGAAAATACTAGAAGCCCTGACCACATACGGAAACACATTAACCAAACACACTCGCTCAGATAAGGCACATTATGCAACATCATAGAGTATAAGTTAGGGAAAAAAGTTAACCATTTCTAAACTGTATACTAGTCCTATTAAAGTGACAAATCGCGCTAGTAAATAATGCTTTAATAGTTATATTACCAATGGAACTTTAAACGTGAACCAGTTTATTTTATTTTTCCTGTAAATCTCGTATTCGACCAGGATTTCTCCGAAGCGGTTAGTTTTTTAGCTATTGAATTTATTTCTCTCATTGTTGGGCATATCTATAGAACTAATTTTGGAGGAAGGTTGTGGTAATAATGGCTCTAGAAGAATCTCCAGAGTTTAGAAGCATTCTTTGAGACTCTGGCCGCAGTTTGGACATAGTTGGCTTCCCTTAAATCAAGTTCACCTCACGCAGTTACACCATAACATGCAACCATATATACTAGGATCACAAGTTCTCCACACAGAGAGAATATTAATGGTTGGAAAAAAGGAAAATATTCAATGCATGCTCTCTAGTCAAATCAGTTCTCCAATTTGTTGTAATCTATCCATGTATTTTAGAAATAGAACAAATCACAGCCCTACTATCTTGCAGGGATAGACAAACGTTACACGAGTTGTTTAATAGGCACGCAGAATAAGCACGGCAACCCCTTAATCAATACAATTTTCAGGTATACAGAACATCAGTGCAGAACACATGTCTAGTACTTACATGTATGGATGGATGGTCTACTACATAGTGGAGTCGAATTTAAACAAAATAACCCTACCTTGAGATTCAATTGCAGAAAGAGGGATCAAATTTAAACAATATACCCAACATAGTTCGACTGAGCAAGTTTGGAAAGGTCGGTGTTCAAGTCATGTTAACCCACGTTGAGAGGTGCTATATCTGGTTTACTAGGGTTCCAATTGACGTTAAATTAGCTTCGTGAAGGTTATTCCAGTGACAAGAAGTGTTTTATATAGAAATGAAAAAGAACATGCATCATCAAGCGTATAGATGTCCCTGAATCCTTGGAGTTACAATGGTCCCGAATCTTGAACAAAAAAGAACTAATTACTTTAGTGGACGCAGAGACAAAGTTTAACAATCGACGGACTAATACATGGATATACACAACATTCAATAATCCAAAATGGAATCTTAATAATACTAGTGAGATCAAAATTTATGAACCACACAAAGTTGGAAAGCCACTAGGTTTTCTAAAAATATACGTGCGTAGCAGGATTTCTCTCAACGAGTGACAGACAAAACGGTCACAAACAAGAAAGAGTCCAAAAACAGATAGATATCATATGATGACATTGAAAAGCTTAACCAATAAGATTGTGGCAAAAATCAACAAGTACTTGAAGAATTAGCAGTCATTACTCAAAAAGATCCCATTAGCAGCAAAAATACCTACTTATCTAAACACAGTTCAAATGCAATAGAGCTGCAATCAATGCTCTAAAATCCAAGAGTAACAAACACATCATCGAAGGTCAGTAACAACACTTTAGCATGCCAAAAAGGGAGTTGGTGTGAAGATAATATGTTATTGTGAGATTTACATCTCCCAAAGCTTCTCGGCAGAAAAGATTAGCCAACAAATAAAGCTAATTTAACATTGTAGCTTTGAGGGAAAACATCCATGTTCCTCTTAATTTCAACATCTACAAAGACCTAGGTTAAACAGAAATTTCATTTCACTAGCGTTCAATTTTCGCATCAAATTGATATTCATTCAACAGACCTTGCTTCGAGATTTCTCAATCAGTTTACCACATCCACATCTAAAACAAATTCAAATTTCGATACTTTCTAACATTACAACACAAAATCCCGCAATTGACCGATAAAACACATACATATCCTCCAATATCTAACAAATTCATCCGAAATACCATTGAAAAGTCAAAAAAATTGAAGAAATGAACATGGATTGACTTACCACCGTTAGGGTTCAACCGAAATGGGGAAAGTGTGGGGTGAAAACAAGGATGTGATGATTTGTTAGGGTTTTGTTACTCGATCTTTTGGTCTCCTTTTTGGATCGATTAGGTTTTGCAACTTCGAATTTTCGAACGTAGTTTTCCGTCTTTGCCTTGTTCTCTCTCTCTCTCTCTCTCTCTCTCTCCCCCCTCTCTCCTCTCTCTTAAACCGAACCAGGCAGGAACCACAATTTTTTACCTTTTCCGTAATCGGTTTTGTCCGGATTTAGCCCATCAACCAGGCCCACATCCAGCCCAAATACATCACTTATAAAATTAATTTTCCTTCAATATTTTTATTTTATTTTGTATTAAAATAAGTATTTATTTTAAAAAATAAATACCTATTTTTTTATTTTACTTTTAATTATATATGATGAAGAAATTCTTTTTCTCATTTATTTAAGATAAAAGTAAAGTATCTTTAGAGTTAAATAAAAAGTATGTAATTTTTATTTTGAACGTTTATTTTAAAACAGAGAAAATAATTAATTAAATATTTTTACTTAAATAAAATTTAATAAAAAAACTAGAGAAGCATATTGCATTGCGGGAATTGGCTTTTCCTTACAAATATGTGAAAAATTTTGGTTACAAGATTTAGAATGTATCCTATGTCGATAATAAAAAATCAATAGAATAAAAATTAACGTAATATGATAGATATGGTAACTATAACGTTCATAATAATAATAACTATATCGTATAAAGTTGTTACGCAAAGCTGTATAAGCATTCAAATAATGCTTAGTATAGTAGACATTAATTAATATATATGCTAATATGTCAATTTGATCTGGTTTATAAGCATGTCTTTTCCCTTTATTATCTCCTGAACAAATAAGTGTCTATTGTTGAGATAAAATGTAGCACCACTAGAACCAGTTTTGTTTGGAAAGCTAGCATATAGTTGTCATCAAAATACAATTTTAGTGGGGCATTAGTATGGAGTTAACGATTTTGAAGTCCATTTGTAATAGTATTCAAACAACAAGGCATGACATGTGGTATGATGACAGGCCATGTATTATGCACAATCATTATCGATGGTGTGGCAAAGTCTTCTCTTTTACTATTCCAATATTTAAGTGCTCCTAATAGTTTTGATCGAAAAAAAAGTGCACCTAATTGCACCATAGCATAAGTACGTATCATAGAAGTTAATCTATTATCATTTTTGTATTATGCATCATCGAAGTCAGTGTTTTAAAATGCATGTCATTACGGCAAGCCTTGCTTCCCATGTCCAGTTAACCCTATAATATGTTTAAGGTTGGCATGGCGCTTTATATATCAATTTATTGTTTTTCTTATATATATATACTAGACATATACCCGCGCACGATGTTGCGCGAAGGATCTTGAATTTAAAGCCGAGAACTCGGAATACCAATTTTGTTTCACGTTTTTTTCTGTTTTTTTATCTATGGTCGTGCTTCATATATAAATGCAAGGTCAACATATTCTATTGGTGGAAGTCTCGAAGAGGATTGCTAGATAGCGAGGTTTCGATTTTTACCGGTAAGTACTTATCGGGTAAGTGTTTGGGTAAGCGACCCTAAAGTAAAGGTACGATATAGAAGGATCTCAAGATGCTTCACTGAACCAAGATGCAAGGCTAGGGCATTGGTGTTGGTCATTCAGTACATAACTAAATAGCAAGGCTAGGGCCTACGATAACTAATACCATGCATACTATAATAGCTAGCTGGACGTTACATCTCATACAGCAACCGGTAAAATGTACCAGAAAGAGTATCAACACAACTTTTGAGGGAATCTATAGAATAGACTTGTGTTGAACATTTTCGACGATTCATGTGGTTAACTGGGAGAATATTACATAATGTGCAGGCACTGATAAATGAGGAAGTATAAGTAACGATATGGTACTGTTAGGTCTGATTTTATAGTAATCATTGTATTTATAGGACTTGGTCAATACTGTGGTTAGAGCTTATCAGTATTGTATTTGACCAAGGGTATTTAAGTCCCTTTGGTCTTGTTTGTTGTTGCTTGGTACACGCATAATATTGAGAATTTCTACTTTGCGCTCCATTTGTCTCTCTCTCTACTTTCTCTCTCTAGAAGTTCTAGTGATCTTGGACTTACAATTGGTATCAGAGCATGCTAGATCTTGAGAGAATTGAGAGATTGCATTTTCATAGTCTGAATTGTTGATTGAATTCGAAAATTTGATTGATTTTCTTGATTTTTTCAAGAAAATCTCGTTTTCTTGAATTCTCATCAAATTTGGATTGTTTCTTGGTTGAATTTGTGCGAAATTGATTTGTTTAAACTCGTTTTTAGTAATCGATCATAGTTGATTCTCATTATTTTGCATAAAAACCATGATCTGATCATCGATTTTATGAATTTGTGATTTTTCTGAAAACACGAGTTATTGTACTGTTTCATCATACGATTTTGAGTTTTTGATGTTTTTAATCGAAATTGCTAGTTGATTTGTATTAGAAAGATGTTTTCGATTATCATTGTGTGAATTTCTTGTTTGAATTTCAGTGTTTTAATCGACCTTAAGTGATAAAATTGATTTTCTGTGGTTTGCGTTTCATTCTTGTAGCTTTGCAGTTCATTCAAGTACTTTGCGTTGCATTCTTAGTAGTTTGCGTTTCTTACATCACACGCAAAGTCTAAGTTTGTGTTTCCCTCTGCAATCACAAAGTCAATTTGCGTTTCCTTCTGAACACGCAAAGTCAGTTTCTCGGTTCATCAAGCACCCGCAAATCACACTTTGCGTTTCACACTACACCCGCAAATTCCACTTTGCGTTTCCTCTTTCACCCGCAAAGTCTGTCTTGCGTTTCCTTCCTCACCCGAAAGACTCAGTTTGCGTTTCTAACTTCACCCGCAAAGCTCCACTTTGCGGGTCTCTCTACCTTAGTTAAAAAAAAAAGTCTGGAATTTTTTTTTTTAGCGCAAAGTAGAAATTCTCAATATTGTGTGTGTACCAACCAACAACAAACAAGACCAAAGGGACTTAAATACCTTTGGTCAAATACAATACTGATAAGCTCTAACCACAGTATTGACCAAGTCCTATAAATACAATGATTACTATAAAATCAGACCTAACAATCTCCACCTTAGTTAAAAAAAAAAAAAAGTCTGGAAATTTTTTTTGGTCATCTTTGGAAATATTTTTTTTTCTACACTGCGAAATATCAAGTATTGTTCAAATTTCAATTTTCACGAAATATTTTTTTTAAGATTTCAATTTGATCTGATTTTTGATTTTCTGATATACAGTTTGGGACAATCATTCACTTCAAGTTGATTATTTTCTCAAGATGTCTTTGCAAGCACAGATCTACAAGAATGACATCATGAAGTCTTTGGGGTCTGATACTCGTCCACCAGTACTGATCAATGAGAACGAATTCGAACAGTGGCAGGATCGGTTCATCAACTTTATTGAAAGGCAACCAAATGGGGAAAACATGATGAAATCTCTGTATGAGGGTCCTATGGTGAAGAAAATGAAAGTGATCCCAGCTACTGCTACTACTCCAGCTACAGCAGTTGAAACTCCTTTGAGTGAATATGACGAAAAAGAGCTATCAAGATATAAAGCAGACAGTCTGGCTAAGTCAAATCTGATCCTTGCTCTTCCCAACTCCATTTATAACAGAATCGATTGCTTCAAACATAATCCAATGCTGATGTGGACACAACTTGAGAAGATTATGCTTGGTACTGCTATGTCTACTCAGTTACGACAGACCAGATTCATGAACAACTTTGAGAAGTTCCAAGCTAAGGATGGAGAAAGTTTGAAGAGTGTGTTTGATCGATTTTGGGTTGTTATCAATGATCTTTTCAAGATTAAAGTTACCAAGACTGAATTGGAGGCTAACTTGAAGTTTCTGAACGCGTTACAACCTGAGTGGAACAAGTCTTGCCACAGAATGAGAAACGATGTTAGAATCTCAACAATGCCAATTCAGGAGTTATATGAAATCTTGATGACAGATGAATCTATGGTAATGGAGAAGAAGGCAAAGATGGATAAGAAGAATAAGCCTCAGTCAGTAGATCCCATTGCTCTTATTGCTAGCCAACTGGTTGAGCAAACTTTGACTGAATCAACCTATGATGGGTCTACAGATGATGATGGTGAAGCTCTAGAGAAGGCCATGACTCTTTTGACTCAGCTTTATCAGAAACGGTTCAAGAACAGATCTGGGTCAAACAATCTGCAGTTTACTTCTAGTTCTAAGACTGGTTCTTCTTCAAAGACATACACTCCAAAGTATGAACAGGCTAAGACAGTTGATCAGAAGAAAGATGACAAAAAAGGTGATAAACTGCTTTAACTGTGGAAAGCCTGGACATATGGTCAAGGATTGCAGAGTCAAAGTGGTAAAGAATGCTGATTTTTACCGAAAGAAGTTGGCTCTAGCTGAAAAGAAGGAGAGTGGAACTGTACTGCTAGCTGAAGAAGAGTACTGGTTGGACCATTCGGATGACGAGGCTGATAATGAAGATGTTGCGGCTATGTGCTTTGTTGGTGACGATCAAAGTGATGATGAAGAAGATGATACCTCATCTGATGGTTCTGAGGTAATATCTGATTTTAACTATAATTTCTTCTTATCACAAATGAATGTTTTTACTAATGCTTTGCATGATTTGCGCTCAAAGTTTATATCTGAAAAGTTTAAAAATCAAGAAAAGTCTGATTTAATCGAGAAACTGCAAATTTCTTTATCTGATGAAAAGTCAATTTTAATTGACACAAAAGAGAAATTTCAAAAGCAGTTAGTTGATCTTGAAAAATCAAATCAGACTTATCGTGATTCATTGACTGATCTGACTTCTTCAAATAAAATTCTTTCTGAGAAAATAATTGTTTTAGAAAGGAAATTATATAAAAGAGACCAATCTGAGCAAACCATTTACATGAACAAGCCAAGGAGTGAAGAAGCTATTAAAGATAGATGGGGACTTGGTTTTGACAACCCTCAATTTTTAAACAAAGTAATTGATGAAGTTCCCACTCTTTATAAATATGAATATCTAAATCTTGCACACTATGGTCCTCAATTCAAATTCTTTTGGACTAGTGAAAAGCAAATTTTAGATATTGAAAATGAGAAAAGGATATATAAAAAGAAAAATGAAATTCCTTTTGTTTATACTTCTGAAAATGCAAAATATTTTCCGGAAAAATCGAGAAGAGGAAAAAGAGTTTTAAATGACATATCTTCTACCAAATCTTCAATATCTGATGATTTTATTAATCCTTATGCACCTAATACTTCTAAGGAAAATAGTTCTCCAATCTCTTATGATTCGAAGAAATATATTCCTCCGATAGTATTAGAAGGAAAAATCATAGATCTTGAAGATCAGATAGAAGATCAAAATATTTTGAAGAAAATTGAATCTGACATTATTCTTTCTTTTATGACTTCAAGTCTAGAAGAAAATATATTTTCTCAAAAATCAGATTCTATTTCTAACATCTCTTCTGATTTCAAGGAAAATAAAAAGGAAGTTTCAAATTTTAAAATCCTTTCTCAAAACTCTTCAGATACCGAGGCTAGTTCTTCAATTTCAAAAGCACAAACTGTTTTATTTGATAAAGTTTCTTCTTCTAATTCAATTATTGATAATTCTTTACTGCTAAATGATCAATTTTATAAAAAGAAGCGTAAAAGAAGAAGATCAAAGAAGTCAAAGAAACATGACATTGCTTTAACTGAAAATTATAATGTCTCTGATTCTTATTCTTCAGATCGGACTGTGAGGGAGTCATCAAGACAAATCTGGAGAAAGAAGCGGATATCTGAGGAATATATTGTTGATGAGGATAAATGTGTAGACAAACTTTATAACAGTGATTCATTTGCTTCATGTAATAAAATTTCAAAATACTCTAGAAAGCAAATGTTTCGAATTTCAAAATATGTCTCATGTCCTTCCTCAGATTCGAGTTCTGATGATTATGCTTTCTCTTCTGATTGTGATTATTTTTCTGATCATATTCATCGTGCTTTATCTGTTAAATCTACTTCTTATTTCCCCATCAGAACTGCAACTAACAAACACGGGCCCAAATTTAAGTGGGTTCCTAAATCTTTATCTGATTCAAAGTTGCAGGCAGCACATGTTAAGGGGGAGTAAGGGAATTTTGGCTTCTAAGTATTTCAGCTTAGAACCCGTGCTTCAACGACATTGACTTCTAAACACATACAGTTTAGAACTCGTTCTTCATAGTTAAGCTTCTGACTAATGAGATACTGTGCGTACATCAATTTTATTTCCGCTGCATATATCTCTGATTATGATGTGTTCCAGTTTTTCTCAATGTTTCAAAAATCTGAGCTTGTTTATGTAACTCATGAATTTGTATTACCCAAAATTTTCTTTTAATATGAGACACAAATTTATTTTCTTCTATGTAAAAGATGAAATAGTTGAATTTTATTTTGTTCCAACTAAATATTAATTAAAAGTTTAAATCTTTACAAATTTTATTCTATAAAGTAAAGTTTTACATTTTTTCTTTCCTTTGAATAAAATATGTGTCTAGGATAAATTTTCAAGTTTTTTTGTTTATATTAAAGTTTTTATATGGTCAAATTTCAAGTCTTACAAAAGTCGAAAAGTCAGCAACATGTTTGAAACTTTTATTTCTGCTTTAAAGATATGTGAGTCGGAATTTTTATAGTTTACTTTGCTTAGACTACCTAAACGATCAAAATTTTAGATTGGAATGAAAATATGGGCTAAGCATTTAGACGTTGATCTGAGTGATTGAGATGAATATTAAATTCTTAAAATACAGAAATCTCTAAGTTTAAAAGTTTGTACCTGTGACCTTTCTGGTTTGGGAAAGTAAGTTCTGTAGGATGCTCGTCATCTGGTTCCCTAAGGTCATTTGGTCTGGGAGCGATCGAACCCAAATCCTGCAATAGAACCAGATCGAAAGTCATGTTCTACTGGTATGAATGGGTTTAGGATATGTCGATGTAGCCTTTCTGATCTGGGAAAGTAAGTTCCAAGGGGTGCTTGACACCTAGTCCCCTAAGGCCAACTGGTCTGGGAGCGGCTGACCCAAATCTTGCAATAGGGTCAGATAGAAAGTTATGTTTACGGCATGTTCTTTACTTAATAAACTTTTTGATCAAAAG
Organism: Arctium lappa; assembly: GCA_023525745.1. Lineage (NCBI taxonomy): Eukaryota > Viridiplantae > Streptophyta > Magnoliopsida > Asterales > Asteraceae > Arctium > Arctium lappa. The sequence goes on from CM042057.1 coordinate 49,875,313, forward strand.
ATGTCAAAGTGCACGCGCTTAAAAGATGCCAAAGAGCACACTCATGTTAAGATGCCAATGAGCACAATGCTAAAAGATGCCAATGAGCACACATCTCATGATACTTGGTGATATGTTTGAGTTGCGATAAATCTGTAAATTTATGAATATCTTAATTCTTGATGGCTTAGTGTTAGTACATGCAAAGTTCTCTATAATATTTTTAGAATTACATTTTCTTGAAGCTAATTGGAAGATTCACATGTGAGCACACTGAATAGATTGCTGGAAGTTTTTGAAACTGAACATGTCTTAACTTGATATGCAATGAAACTTGTTCTTGTATCTTACAACATATGTTTGATTTCAAATGATTGATAAATTTGTGATATTTTACTCTGTAAAATTTAATTTGTTTAGTATTTAAAATTTTATATGTTTAGTTGTTTCAAAATTTACATTCAGTATATTTTTCTTTTTACATTAATTTATGATCACTGTGTTCTCATAAATATATTTTAATGGGTTTATGCATTATTCAAGGAGGAGTGAACAAAGAGATGTATTTCAAAGATTATATCTGTTTTTGAGGGGGAGTGTCTGGTTTTCTTTACATAAATGTTATCTCGAATTGTCTTATCTAATGCATTTGTGTAGGGGGAGTCAAAGAGCTTTCAAAGGTAAAATTTTTCTAAGGCAGCTTTGCGCTTCACACATGGCCCGCAAAGCTTGTTTTGCGCATCAAGCATGACACGCAAACCTTGCTTTGCGTATCAAGCATGGCACGCAAACCTTGCTTTGCGTCTCCCATGTGGAACGCAAACCTTAGTTTGCGCTTTCTGCATGGAACGCAAACTACCCCTGTTTTCTCTGTTTCTTTGATTTTGCAGATCTTTCGCTGTCTCGTCTCCAACATTGGCATGACCTAGTTGAACCAGTTCATCAAGGTCATGAGGGGGAGAAATCAGAGAAGTCAAGGAGATTTTAAAGAGACAAAGAGCTCAAATGTTTATCTGCTGATCAAGATTCACTCAAAGATTCTATTCTCTCAGCTACATCAAATCTTTTGTTGTTCCTGCTCCGAACACCACAGTTCATTCAAGATCATTCAAAAGAGGTGTATCGTCTTGAGCTTAAGCAGCAAAGAAAATTTTCAATCTGCAAGATGGTGAGAAGAAATTTTTTCTTAAAAGTCAGAAAGCTTCTGAAAGTCGCTTTGTTGGTCCGTGCTATTATTGAAGATAATTTTTGAAGACCAAAGCGCCAATGATTACTAAGGGGGAGATTGTTAGGTCTGATTTTATAGTAATCATTGTATTTATAGGACTTGGTCAATACTGTGGTTAGAGCTTATCAGTATTGTATTTGACCAAGGGTATTTAAGTCCCTTTGGTCTTGTTTGTTGTTGGTTGGTACACGCACAATATTGAGAATTTCTACTTTGCGCTCCATTTGTCTCTCTCTACTTTCTTTCTCTAGAAGTTCTAGTGATCTTGGACTTACAGGTACAATGAAAGCATAAGAAAAGACGGTGCAAGGAACGGAAAGGAAAACCCTTATCGAGCAAATAAGACCAAAAACTCATCCATGGCCTAAATTGCTGGCCTCTACGACCCGTCCGCTGTCGAGCTCCCTTTAGCCCATTAAGAAAGTTACAGCCCTCCACCCTAGTCTGCTACCCTAGCACTATGTCTTCAAGTAACCTCTCAAAGGTCATGTCCTCGGAAATGTCTAAGGTCGCCAAGTCTAACCTTAAATGCTCATCCCACGTACCTCGACCAACCGTCTTTCCACTCTCCTCACGAGTGCCATAATCGGTCTCCTTCACACGTGCAGAAACCAACACAAGCCTCTATCTCTCTCTCTCTCTCTCTCTCTCTCAATTTATCTGTTATTGGGGCAACTCCCAACTCCTCTCTAAAGACCCTATTCGGGATTTTGTCTAACACGGTCCAGCCGCAAGTTCTCCTAAACATCCTCATTTCTACAACTTACAACTTTCTCTCAAGAGCCTTCCTTTTCAACTATTACTGTTTATGCAACATGGGTTTCTTACAATTTTATAGCTGCATTTAAGAATACAGACATATTGATTACAAACTCAAGTTAGTTGATCAACGAAATGGGAGCTTGCATTTGACCGGTTGCTTTCAAGATTTCCAACAATGCACTCGTTTGGGATTATGAAGACTTGAGCAACAAATACATTATTTCTGACAATTATTTAAGGAATTTTCCACAACGAAAATTAATATTTATGATTGCATTTAAGGGTAAAAAAATATCTTAGGGCCCATTAAATTTGCAAGAATGGTATAGATTTGGGAAAATTGGATTTCAAATCCATTCAGATCATGTGTTCAGTTTGTAGGATTATCCGAATTGAAATCCTTAAGTTCTTTTAAAATCTCTCAGACATAAGATTTTGAAATCTTAAGCGATTGAGATTTTGAAGGATTTGCATATAATAATACCTTAATATATGTTAAAAATATTTGTTATCCAATAATCAATTAATAACAAGGTACTGTAATTATTTTTATAATTATCTGTAATTTATTTTTACAAATTATTTATAAAAAATAAAATTTCATTCCAAATCCCAAAAACCAAATACACCAAAAAAACCGATTGGTAGTTTCTTATAAAATTGATCAAGGATGTTACCGACTCCATCATTTAACAAATTGCCATTTAATATATGTAAGAAAACAAGTTTCAACGTTCCAATTAACATTACAAAATTCTTTTATTATTAAATGCTAACACATTGTCGATACACAATGTATCATAAACGTGCAGCTTATAAAATCTTGATCCAAATAATGTTCTTTTCTAATGATTTTTTTAAGATTTTCAGGAAAAAAAAGTTAATGCTATATTTTAGAAGAGATGCAAGTATCAACTTGTTTACCATTGGTAGCAAAAATAATCCAATTGTCTCCATTTTAGATCAACAGATCAAGGTCCTAATTTGAGTCGACTCTCTGTAAGGTCAACATAAATCCGACTAAAATTGGATTATCTAACTCATGTTGTAGATGATCGATTTTAGTACAATCTATGGCTTGTGTCAAATGTCGGAAGAAGGAGATTTTGCAAGACCATTCAGGATATAAAAAAGTAAAAAACATACTCGAAAATAATTCTAGAGGGTCGTCAAAATAACGATCAAAACTTAAACAATAACGTTGATAAATAGTTTTCCATTGGGGGAGGGGGATGGATGATACTAAATTATGGTCCACGATACCATTCAACATCATAGCAGCAATCCACACATGAACTCTGCAATTACACCAACAGTTATCAGTGAATAAAAAGAAAGGCAACATGTGAATCGTAGGAGTTCTATAAAAAATGGAAAGATTGATCAACTTACAGATCTTGATGAAGGCGACAATATCACAGCTCTGACATACTCGTTAATTGGTTCCTCTGTAAGCCTTTCTTCAATGACCGTATCGACAGACACCAAGTCATCAACAATGGTCATCGTAATCTGGAGCTCCTTGATTCCATACCCAACTGGTACTAACTTAGCTGCAACATCAGATGATTCTTTCAGTCATAAAAATAGTATTACAAAAAACTCCCATTTTAATCAATAATCTAAAGGGCAAAAACTCTTGTCTCGCCATTTTCTTTAAATATATATGAGAATAAACCAAACCAGTTTATCACACATAAAGTAGGGTATGGGGAATGTAAAATGTAGGTGGAGCTTTTCTCTATGCCAAATGGGTGATGTACTCCCTCCTATCCCAAAACAAATGTTTTCAATGTTAAGACATGCAGTTCTAGAAATATGCAACAATTTTACCGTTAATAATAGAAGTTGAATTTCTCTATCTTAAGGATAGAATTGGAAAGTAGCATTTACTTTTGAAAATGAACACTTATTTTGAAACAAATTAAAATAGAAATGTTGACAGTTGTTTATGGATACCAGTAGTAGAATGAAGCAACAAATTGGTTTATTAAAAATAGAGAAACATACAGGGGCCCAAAGCAAGCCATCCAAATGAACACTTCTAACAGCCTCCTCAAGCTTTTTCATGTTGGTCTCATCATCCCAAGGCTTTACATCCAACAGGACTGAAGACTTGCCGACTAATAATGTAATTGGCAAAAAAGCAAACAGAAACAATGGCGGTAAACAACTGGAAATAATATTATATCGAAATGTGCAGACTGCTATTTGTTGAAAAGGGTCATTGACCCTTCAATGCAGAAGTTAACGATAGAGACCAGCCTCCCAAGAGGAAATATAAATAATATACACTTAAAAAACAATGCATTATCAGCTAATAGTTAAAATGAAATGAGAACAAACTCACATTCTTTCTTCTTTCCAGATGCCTTCACTGCAGCTGCACGATATTCAACAACCTTCTTTTCCTCTTCAGTCTCCTCACCGAAAAGATCCACATCACTATCATCATCCTCATCAGCTGCAACCTAAAGAATACATGTGAACATGATTTTTGGGTTAGGAAATTAGTGCCCAAAAGATAAGAAAGAGCATATTCTAAAGATAAAAAAAACAACACCCCATGTCAACAATAGAAACAGTGCATTGTAGCTGAGACTGAAACAGTAATGAAACATGACTATTAGTGTGCTGAATTTGATATTAATTTTAGACCCTGTTGTTCAAGTTTTCAGTTTAAACCCTGTTTCAACTACTTTTTGATAAATATTTTTGGAAATACTTGCAGTCTTTTAAAAAACTAAACCACTTTGTTTTCTTGTATTGTTCTCCAAACTATTTTAGAAAAAGTTCAACACCTTCCTAGTTTTTGAATTCCATTTCCTAATTTCCCAACAAAACTAATGCAGATGAAAAAAAGGCCATCATGTGACATTGGAAACATAAATGGCAGTTTGAAAAGAAAGCAAATCTAATTGTGATATTGTCTTAGCAGGATAGAAAGGTTGCATGTGCATATCAATGACTTGAATGTCTTAGTAACAAAAGGGATAGTATTGACAAACTAACCCCTGAAAATTTTCATTGTTTGGCAGCTCAAAATCATCTAGATCAAAAGTCTTTGGCAAGGTGATTGAGTGATATGGAGGAGTAGATTCTTCAGGTGGCAAGTCAACGACAGTGGAGCAAAATGCTTGTTTTACTTTAAGCAAAGTCTCAATGCAATCGTCGAAAAGGTAATTTACCTTCCTTGAGTATATCCTAACCACACCAAGCAAAAGATGTCTAGACAACCAGAGGGCAATAGGCATTTCAGGAAAAAGGATTGAGTCTAACAAAAAGAACCAGAAGAAATTAAGTAAAGCAGTTTAAGTTGTTAAACACAAAAGTCCAATCAGGCATTTTCTGTTTTTCTTCGCATTTTCAACGTACATGACTCATTTAGAATTTTCAACTTGTTAATATCTGAACCGGCATATTACTACAAAAAAAAGTTGAATGTAATGCTTACAACCTTCTTAACAAAGACAAATCTTAAAAACATGATTGATTACCTGATAATGCCAAAAAAAATCTCGCACAACTTTCAAACCAACACATATAATATCTGCGGAAATCATTCTAGCTATCACCTTAGTTACCTATTACAAGCGATAAAAGGATGTCAACTTTAACATAAGCCTAGTTCATATAACAATGAAATAAGTACTTTCGCACCGGCTTAACCAAAATAATCGGCAATGCGTGTTGAAAGATTCAACTACTTTAAGGTAAGTAACCACTTGGTGGGGATTGTACATGTTGAAATGAGCAAGGCCAGAATATATAAAAACACATGTAGCAGTTCACCAATGTGAACTTTGAGATTATGGCATAAGCTATATACGTCATAAACTTAAATCCTATAAGGCATAATGAAGTGAACCAGGTATCTTCACAGTCAAATGATTGGATATATTCAGCTTGTAAGAAGAACGTAAATCGAATCAAAAATAATATTGTGGGTAAAGAAGAAACCATCTCCTAGAACAATGTTATGCACAATTATAATATGAAGATGAAAATCATGTCAAATCAATTATATAACGAACTCTATTTCCATCAAATCCAAGAACAATGTTATGCCTTTTTGACGGAAACATTTTGGGTATTATTTTGTGCACAAAATGTTTTTCCAGTGACTGAATCTGGTTCCGAAGATTAACGGCAAAAGTATTACTTGCCAAATAGTCAACAGGCAAGTCGTGTGCTTCACTCAAAACCAGGTTATCACCCTATCTCAGCAGGTTTCCCCTCTCCTCTATAGAAGTCCTTGATAAAATATCACTCCTGTAATCCATAAGAAATGGTAATTGCTTAAGAATTATCACAAGGGTTAAAATTTTGATCCCTTTTTTTTCTTCCAATTTGATCATCCCTATCCATGGAGAAAAAAGACATAAGAAGGTTGCACTTCGATTCATAATCAAAAATAAAATAAAATACAAGAAACCAATCCCAATAAAAAGAATATTAGAGAAGATCTAAGTAAAGAATCTTACTGGTGGAACAGGACCGTTTTGTGTCCAATTACTTCCACAATTGGCCTCTGACATTTAAAAAAAGAATAAGAGAAGCATATTAACGAAAACATATTAAACATCAAAATAAATAAAGAACATGTAGAAGAATTAGGAAAAACAAACCCAAGGCTTGCACCATCGCCGGTGTGGGGATTATCACTCTTCGATTTTGATCCCTGAATTTGGAAACCTTGTTAAAAACGAATAAGAACCTAGGGCTTTCAATCGAAATTTATCAAGGGGAATGGTGTCGGTAAGAAAAGGAAGAGGGAAGATTGAAGAACCTAGTTGAGGAACTGAAAACCCTTTCTTAAGCTTTTGGTCGGTGTAAATAACATAAACTGTTTGGATTTGTGAGAGAAAAGAAAATTGCATGAGCAATTAAACTTGTAAACGTTTCAAACATGGAGGGGTTATGAGGAATCTGGAAGGAGGAGAAGAAATGAGGGAGGCGGAAGTTAGGCGGAAGTTTCCGAAATCGTGAGGATTGTTTTGAAGTGATGCAGTCTCGTCGTCCGCCATTGAGAGTTTAAAATCGATAAAACCATAACTGAGATGGAGTGATGAGAATGAATCTGGAGGGGATGAAAGCAAGAATTTGACAATGAATTAAACCCTCACCGTATAATAAGTTGTAGATGCAAGAACCTGTGTGCTTGAACAGAGTGTCGCCGGAGACATAGATGATCCGGAGGCCGATTTCATCCCTAAATCGATAGTTTCTCGTGGAATTGGGAAGAGAAGGTGGGAGGAGAACGTGAGCGTAGCATAAATATAAGGTAGCATAGATTTGATTTGGGGACAACGTGGGGAGGAAATGGAGGGGAAGAGAAGAATTGGGGCAAGTGGGGAGGAAACATGAGCGGAGAATAAGGGCTTTCAAAAACCGCTTTTTCCAATAACGGTAATAGAATTTTCATATAATAGTAGATATATTAGTTTGTATAGTTTGTACAAATTGTCTGGTTTGCAAAAGATATGCACCCTATATATATATATATATATATATATATATATATATAGGGTGCATATCTTTTGCAAACCAGACAATTTGTACAAACTATACAAACTAATCTAAACCACAGATTTTATTGATCTACGGTGTATATGGAATGGTGCATAAAAGGTAAGTATTACATATTTTTAAATTATTTTCACTATTTTTTAATGTACAGGGGTATTCCTGGAAAACAAATTCTAATTTGAATCCTACATTTTCTCTCTCCTAAATATTTGTTGCTAACACGTTTTCCATCTTTCTCCTTTTCTTGGTCTCATGGTTTACAGGGTGGTTTACCATGGTTTCCAACAGGAACATGGTGGGGTTAACAAACACTTCATCACCATGATTTTCTTGCCCATTTTTACCGGAAAACCACCCACGTAGAGGCGGCGGTATTATTCAGAGTTGTTTTCTGGTATCTTCAAGATCTGGTATCACCATGGTTTTCTTGCCCCGTTTTTACCGGAAAACCACCCATGTAGGGGCCGGAAAACCACACACGTAGAGGCGGCGGCATTATTCTGGTATCTTCCAGATCTATATGTGTTTATGGCTTATCATCGAGTCCGACCGATGGTGACTTGGTCATCTGTAGGTCTAAATCAGTTGGCGAAGGAAGGTGGCATAGAGGAACGAATACTCACAATGGTCGGTTAGGTTTCCGGCGGTGGCTCCGTTCGAGTGTGAGGTTTGGAAAGTGTAGATCCCAGAATAGTGCGATTTATCAATAATAATCAATGAAGTACAATGATTAAACCACAACAACTAGTCATATGATTAGATTCAACAATAAGAGTTTAGGTTTATAGAGAGAATTTCTGATTAGCTAATGTAAACCTTATGACTAACTTTTCTAATAATAAAACTCTTAACCTAAAACTAGGTTAAACCACACATTAAATATGGTCGCATAAGGCCTAATGGGTTTTGAGGCCCATTTACAAAACAACTATCAAATAATTACAATTCAAACTCTGAACTTCTATTTAACAAACAAATAGACCTAAAAATCTCCCCCTTTAAATTGAAGTTCATAGTCACCCCAGTTAGGAACATGTGTCTTCCGAAATCCGAAACTGATTTCGAAATGTCGCATTGAAGTTATGTACTCCAGCCGTTCATTGATCAGACCCAATGCTTTGAGAACAAGACATTTGTAGTTCGGATCCAAAGGCCGAATCCCTTTGACATCTTGATCAATAGAGCGCTTCAGTTTGTCTCTAAACAACAATAGTGTACCATCACCGAACCGTGTAATTTGACTGAATCTGATGAACCACAAGTCACCTTTACCATTCACATAAGTCATGCCGAGTTCTGGAAATTTTACCACAGTGAAAGCAGGTACATTCTGGGTGTTTGAAGGAAGACTAAGATCGGGCTTAAGCAGATTTATCTTTGCTTGATTGCTTTCCAACCGAATATGAAAATCTTCAATGGAGGCAAGTTTCATCGCACATTTCATATATCTTTTGACTATTTCTAGTGCGTTTGTAACTTCCCCAGGTCGAATGGTACTAGTCTTCAGGTCTCGGAGCAAGAAAAGAAGATCTTGTAACTCGAGGCTTGCAAAGTTAGCTTCAGAAAAATACCACTGCATACCATCTTCTCTGGTCACCACAAAGAAAGAATACTTTATGCTCATGAAGTTGCAAGAGTAAATCTGATCGACAGATCTGATTCTGAGCTTTGTCTTGTTGAAGCCTTTTCTGAGACTTTTATGCATGAACACAAGCTCGCGCTGCTTCTTCCTGTCTCTCATTGACTGGAGACCATGTACTACGACCTCATCATACGAGCGGATCCAATGGGCAAAGAGTTGTTTATGACTTTCTTCGAGAAATGGAACATTTATTCTAACTTTTTCCCATTTTAGTGGACGAACTGGTTGAGTACGATCTGTTCCTGAAACTGGTGATGCTGGAGGAGATCATCTGGAGAGATCTGTCTGAGAAAGCTCGGGATGAACTGCTGCGAAAGTCAAAAGAGGCACCTCGACAGAAGATTGTTCTGATGGATGGTGATCTTGAGCCACAATTTCAAAATTCAATAGCTCATCTATCTCGGCTTGAAAGATTACCAACGCTCTTTCTGTATTGATTGCTTCTTTTGTCGGATCTATGTCAGAGTACGAATCGACAATTATAGCCCAATTATCAGGATTGAACGATGAACCTCCATCTTGTTCCTCGGGCTTTTCAACCGTTGGAATAACATCATATAGCACCAAATCCATGACCTGTTCCTGTGTCTGTCCCTGTCCTTCAGTTTGAGTACCAGAACCCATCTCTGTCTGATCCTGTACCATACCCGTCTCTATATGTTCTTGCGCTGATTCTGGATCGGATGTGCGTTGGCGCTTCTCTCCCTCATGATGATCAGGATCATCCTGGTCATCATGCTTGCGCTTGAAGCCCTTCTTCCTGGCTTCGACAGGTTTCTTCCAAAGAGGATACTCGTTCAGACAATGCAGATATAGTTTGTTGCATAGACTGAATAAGTTCAGATTGGTGCTAGAAGGCTGTAGGAGATATAGTGGGTGGGGTGGTGGTGTAGGGGTAGATGCTTGGGATCGTAGTAGTGAAAGTAAGTCGGCATCTTGAGATGGTTCGGTTTGGGATTGGGCTAGGAGTTTGGCTAAGAGCATGGATTTGAGGTCATCGATGGATAGATCGGTAGGTGTATGGGAGGGTGGTAGTGTGGGAGGTAGTGGTTCAGGCTCAGGCATCGGTGTTTTTCCTTTGATCATTCTCTTTAGAGTGTCTAACTCCTCCCTCATTTCGGAGCGCATAATGGAATGGACAGCCTTTAGGGCGCTGTCCAGAAATTCCCGTGAGACGAACTCGGGGTAACTAACACCTGGCTCACTAAGACTTCCAGTTGTAGTGACGACTGTAGAAGTCATACCGCCTACGATCACAACTGGCATGATAATGGCTGTAGTAGGACTTCCATCCAATCCTCGTAATCCAACAGATGTTGGAGTTACTAGGGTGTTCCGGCTGCGCCACTAAGGCCTCCAGTAGTAGCCGTAGAAAGTACCCGTGTCCTAGTCAAAGAAATGGTATCATTGATTGGCTCTAGACGCGGTGCGCTGAAGGAAGGCGAGGACTGGGGCAACCGTCCTCTAGCTTCAATACCAGTACTCTCCAAGTGAGACCCCGGTAGTGTATATGTTGAACCCCCGTGAGAAAGTGAAACCAACATCTGTTGAGAGATGTCGGAGTGGCTAGGTGGGTGTGCAACTACGTCGCTAGGTCCACGACGTCTTCTTCAATACCCTGTCTCAACACATGAGACTGGGTAGCAAATGTGGCGACCTGGCTAGAGATGGGTAAGGGGAGGTCAACCGGAGTTGGTTGCCTCATCACTCGTGTACGCTCGAAATTGTGTTTACTCTTCCTTTCCTTCTCTCTCCTCACTTCTTCATTTTCAACTTGTACTCCCTCCGCTCTCCTTATCTCTCCGGGTGATGGCTGATCATCGTCACCATTAGAGTTAGATGACTCATCACTTGATTCCGATGACACTGTTGCAAATTCAGATTGGGTGGCCGTTTGGTCGGTGGCAGCCTCAGATTCGATGTGGGAAGAGGACTGAAACTGTTCAGTTTCTGTCTTGGTGTCCTCTTCCGAGGCCTGAGTGGCTGTCTGCGATGGGGTTGGTGATCGGCGAGAAGTACTGGCCTCGCTGCATCTAACGACATTGCCCGCTTTAGATTCCCTTACAATTTGTTCTCTCAATACACCCGGTCTGGGAGCCCCAACTCTTCGGAATCTGCCACCTCTCGTGCGCGGACCCTCACGCCTCTCAGGTCGTGCTCCCTGGGGAGGTCCTTCCGGTTCTAGATGGACCATGGGAGCAGGTATGCCGTGTGTTTGCCTATATTCTATCACACTTAGGTATGCCAGTAACCCATCCGGGATACGTCTAGCGACTAGGTTTGGAAGTTTAGTGCGAGTCAGAAGACGATGAGTGGGATGATGAGGACATACCGGATGTCATGATCGGCGAGCTATGGTTGGATGAATCTGCATGTAGTTCCGGATTAAGATCTGAAGAAAACGCATGTACGGGATGAAGTTCCGTCGTTTGTTTGTGTTGTCTCGGACCTTTTGGTCTAGCCCGTACCATAAGATATCAGCATAATCCGCATGTCTATGGAAGGAAACGGCATGGAAGAGTCTGAGAAGGTTGGCACTCGTCTGATCTATGTCCTTAGTGATGGCAGATAAGCATCGGGTGAGGTACGTGAAAAGAGTGTACCAGATGGGAGTCAAGTTCCTGCGGTTGAAGGCAGATGTGTTAGAGCATAAATCTGTTGGATACAAGATCAAGAATACTGAAGGTCAAAGTTGAGAAAGTCAAAGCTGAAGAAAGTCAAATCTCATTAAAAGTCAAAGTCTTTTGTAATAAAAGTCAATGTATTAGTTTAGTTGTTTTTTGTTGTTTCCTTGTATTAGATGGTAGTATAAATAGTTTTTCTATTTTGTATTTTAGTTAGAAGTTGGAAGTTGGAATACGTAGAGAGAGAGAGAGAGAGAAAGTTCTAGTTTGTAATTGGGTTTTGAAAGAAGTAATGAAAACAGGTAATTCAATAGTTAAAATCTTGTTTTGTTTGTTTGTATTGATTAGGAACTAGAATCTGGAACACACAATTGGTATCAGAAAAGTTCATCGGCCTGCGAGTTTGAAGATTCAAGAAATTATTCTAAGTGTTGAAACGCGCAAGAGTGGTCAGCGAGTTTAGTTCAAACGCGCAAGCTTCGATCTGCGAGTTTGGGAAACGCGCACATCACAGTTAGCGAGTTCTAGTATGAACAGTGGTTAGCGAGTTCAGGCGCTTGCGAGTTTCGTCGATCTGCGTGTTTCATCTGCGAGTTTGATCTGCGTATTTGCTTGCGAGTTTTTCAAAACGCGCAAATATCTGCGAGTTTACTTGCGAGTTTGTCTGCGCGTTTGGTTGAGAATTTATAGAACGCGCAAGTCTTAGTCTGCGAGTTCTTCAGTCTGTGAGTTTTAGGGCTTGCGAGTTCAATAGTAACTTGCGAGTTCTGATACTTAGTCAAAAATTTCATAGTATGCCTAGGGGGACATAGTTTTTTTTATTGTGATTAAAATTTCTGATTTTATATTTCAAGTTTTCTGTATTTTCTTGATTTTTTCATTTGGACTAACGATCAGTTCTAGTTTCTTATTGATATATTTTTCAAACAGGTTTATACAAGATGACTTCCAAAGATGCTCTTTCAATTGGAACTGATGTCAAACCTCCAGTTTTATTCAAAGGCGAATATGAGCAATGGAAAGACAAATTCTTGGATTTCGTGGATCGACATTCAAATGGAGAGAATATTTTACTGTCTATCACTGAAGGTCCAATGGCTCCAATTACAGTTCAGATACCTGATGTTGACTCTTCTGATAGTGAAGATGGAACTGAAGAACGAGAGCAAAAGATGAAAACAGTGACAGTGGATATTTCTCAATATTCTGAAGAGCAGAAAAGCCGATACAAAGCAGATAAACAAGCGAGATCTTTACTTCTTCAAAGCATCCCAAACGAGATCTACATCAAGATTGACAGTTATAAAGCCAATGCAAAGAAGATGTGGGATCAATTACAAAAGATGATGATGGGATCAAAGGTCGGAAACCAGATGAAAGTGGCAAACTGCATAAATAGCTATGAGGAGTTCAAAGCCAAGGAAAATGAGAGTCTGGAAGATACTTATGAGAGGTTTGTGTTGCTTCTGAATGAGTTAACAAAGAACAAAGTTAAGAAGAAGCAATTGGAAAACAATGTCAAATTCTTGAGTATCTTACGTCCAGAGTGGAAGAAGCATACAAGAAGAATGAAGCAAATGAAGGATTTGAATGAAATTCCTTTACATGAGGTATATGAGACTTTGAAACAGAATGAAGAAGAGGTTGAAGAGAAAAGAGCTGAGAAGAAGAAGGTAGCACAAGCTTCTGATCCTATAGCTTTGGTTGGAGAGACAAAGAAAGAAAAGAAAGAGAAGATTGAGAAGAAGAAGAAAAAGATAGTGAGTTCAAGTTCAGAATTTGACAGTGATGATGGCGAAAGTTTGAAACAAGCCATGATATTGCTGACCCGTGCCTTTCAGAAGAAATTTTATAAGAAGCCGGGATCAAATTCTCAACGCTATTCATCATCAAGTTCAAAGAACCACGAGCACCGAGAGAGGGTAGAAGGAAAGAGATTTGATGAGAGTAGGTATGGTGAGAAGAAACCGGATGAGAAGAAGAAGTTTGTGAATGATTACACAGCTGTAGAGAAGCCTTCAACTGATTCAATTAAATGCTATAACTGCGGCAAGTTGGGTCATTATGCCAAAGATTGCCGAAAACCGAAAGTTCGCAACTCTCAGTACTATCAGAACAAGTTGCTTTTGGCAAGACAACAAGAAGCTGGTGTTGCTTTAATGGTCGAGGATGAGTTTTGGTTAGATCATTCTGAGGATGAAAGTGATGAGAAAGAAGAAAATGCTCATATCTGTCTTATGGGTAAAGAGGATAAGAATGACGAGTCAGATGATGAAGAAGTGAATGAGGTATTAAACTTAACTCCAAAAGATTTCATTACCAAGTTGGAAACCATGGTGGTTGAGCTACAAAATTTACAAAATAATCTGAAAAATGAAAAGGAAAAGGTTGCTAAAAAGAACAAGAAGATCTTTGAACTCAATACTTCTGTTATCTCAAACAAAGATCTAATTGATTCTTTACGCAAATCTGATTCTGATTCTAAATATAAAGTAGATGATTTTGAAAAGAAGATTTCTGAGTTTGAAGGTAAAGTAAATAAATATGAGTTTGAAAAGAATGAATCTGCACTAACTGTTTATAAATTGCAGGTTGAAAACAAGAATTTGAACAAGAAGGTAAATGATCTGGAAGTTAAACTTTATAAAAGAGATCAAACAGATCAAACCATCTTTCTTAATACTCCTAATGATGAGGTTGATGTTAAGCAAAGATGGGGACTTGGTTTTAACAACCCCCATTATCTTAAGAAAGCTATCAGAAAACAGTCGGCACTTTATAACTATGATTTTCTTGCCTTTGCTGATAAACATACTCATTTGAAACCCAAATTTGTTACCAAATTGTCAGATGAAGATGAGGCCAAAGAAACTGAAAACAGAAAGAATAAAAAGAAACTGCAACTATCATTTAACTATGTCAAGTTAAATGATAGTTATCTTTCAGACACACCGAAAGTTCTTTCAAAAGACTATTTTGTTAGTTATTCCGCATCTGAGATGAAGGCAAAACCTGCGATTGCAAAGGTTTATGTTCCTACATCTATTCTTGAAAGCAAAATAGTTGAACTTGAAAATGTTTTATCTGATGAAAAACTTTTGGTTGATATAGAACAAAATGTGTTTTCTACAGTTATAAAGAACACTGTTTTTCAAGAAAAATCAACAAAGTGTTCTACAGTTTCAAAGGCACCTCAAATTTTCTCTGATAATTCTGATGACTTATTTGAGTCTGCAAATGATTCTTTTAATTCTGATGATGGGAGCATGGAAGAATCTGATATGTTTGACATTCATTCTAAACTTCCTGATCATTCTACTTGTCTTGAAAATGACAAAGTGTTACCAAGTGGTGTTAGAAATGACAAAGTTTCTGTAACTGCTGATTACTATGCTAATGGTAAGAAACATAAGAAGCAGCGATTACAGAAACAGAAATACACTGGTACACAAAAGAAACCTCAGTCACAGAAATCTATTTTTCCTAATAAATCTACATCTTATGTTTCAGATTTAAGGAAGAAAAAGCAGAAAGCTCAATCCAAATGGAGACCAAAACAGAAGGATGCTGAGATAGCTGAATCAGTTACTGATAATTCTTGTACTAAATCTGTTAGTAGTGATTCTGATGTAGTTGATCAATGTGCTTCTCATAAACAAAACCTTGTAACTTCTTACAAGCGTTATTCAATAAAGCAGTTGATTCAGTTATCTCCTATTACTACTAAATTTCATCATAATTATCGGAAAACTGACTTTGCTTATTCTCATGATTTTTCTGATTGGTATGGATCTTATCATGTATATTCTTCTAGATCAAATGATTTTAAAGGTTTTCAAAAGAACAGAGGGTCCATTTTCAAGTGGATGCCAAAATCTTGTGCTAATCTGTTAGGGCCCGTTTTTAAATGGGTACCTAAATCTATTATTGCCTTATTTCTCTTGCAGACCCGGCATATGTGGTACTTGGATAGTGGATGTTCCAAGCATATGACTGGGCAAAAAGCTTTATTGTCTAACTATACAGAGAAATTCAGTGGAAATGTCAGATTTGGAAACGATCAGCTTTCACCTATTTTAGGATATGGTGATATCATACAAGACAACATAACGATCAGTAAAGTGAGTTATGTCGAAGGCTTGGGGCACAACTTATTCAGCATAGGTCAATTCTGCGATAAAGGGTTAGAGGTTAATTTCAAGTCTAAGAGTTGCTCAGTTCGTACTGAAGACGGAACGGAACTCTTGGGTGGACATCGAAAGACAAACCTCTACACCATCAACTTGTCCAAAGTTCAGATTGACAATCAGGTATGCTTGATGACAAAAGCTACACAACAACAAAATTGGCTCTGGCACAGACGTTTATCTCACTTGAACTTTCGTTACATCAACAAGCTGGTTCGTGGGAAATTAGTAAAGGGACTTCCTGAGCTGAAATACGAGAAAGAACATTTATGTGCAGCTTGTGAGAAGGGTAAGATGAAGAGAGCTGCACACAAACCGAAGCCGGAACCAAGCACTAGTTCTCCGTTAGAATTGCTACACATGGATTTATGTGGACCAATGAGAACTCAGAGTTTGGGTGGTAAGAAATATGTGTTGGTAATTGTGGACGATTACTCCAGATACACGTGGGTCAAATTTCTTCGTTCAAAAGATGAGACACCGGAAGTTCTCATTTCATTCTTAAAGACGACCCAGGTGAAACTGCAGCGACAAGTCAAGTTCCTTCGAACTGACAATGGCACAGAATTCAAGAACAAGATTGTTGATGATTATCTCGATTCAGTTGGGATTTCACATCAGTATTCTGCTGCTAGAACCCCTCAACAAAATGGAGTAGTAGAAAGACGTAATAGGACGCTAGTCGAGGCCGCTCGGACTATGCTTAGTCAATCGGATCTACCTCTATTCTTGTGGGCGGAAGCTGTGTCGACTGCATGCCATACGCAAAATCGTTCCATGATACACCGCCGATTTCAAAAGACTTCATATGAGCTGATCAACAACAGAACACCTACTATCAAATATTTTCATATATTTGGGTGTAAATGTTTTGTGCTTAACGACAGAGAGAGTCTGAATAAATTCAGTGCTAAAGCGGACGAAGGCATCTTTATCGGTTATTCTTCAACTTCTGCAGCATATCGTGTTTATATAAAGAAGTCAAAGACAGTTGTGGAGAGCGTCAATGTTACATTTGATGAAGAAATGGCTTCTGATCAAATCAATTCAGAACCCGTTATCACTGGTGTATTAGCTTCTGGGAAGATCAGTCCAGAACCTGTGTCTACAGCGACAAATTCGGATAACGCTTCTACATCTACTTCACATTTAACTGATTTAGATTTGTTATTTGAATTCTTTTATGATGAGTTTCTAAGATCTAATATACCTAAATCTGCTGTGACTGACAGGTCTGAAGATACAAGTTGTCATCATCCAGTCACTTCAGAAGTTATTATTGAACAAGCATCCCCAGTTCAGACAGAAACTCATATTCCTATTGTTACTCCTACAGTTGAAGATGTTCAAACAAATGCTGAACCAGAAGTAACTGTTTCAGTTGGGTGTACTACATTGTCTAATCAACAGCTTGAATCTGCTGTCCCAACTGATACTTCTGCAAATGATATTTCAACTGAAAACCCCCCTCTTGTAATTCAAACTGATGATTCTGCAAGTGGATTTCAAGATGATGATCATACTCAATCAGTATCTATTCCACTCCCACATGAGCATCGCTGGACCAAGGATCATCCATTACATCAAGTAATTGGAGATTTTGACAAGCCTGTTCAGACAAGGTCAGCGACTCTTAATCAGTGTATGCATGACTCATTTTTAGCAAGATTGAGCCAACTCGAGTATCCGAGGCTCTTGCTGATTTGGACTGGGTATCTGCAATGCAAGAAGAGCTCAATCAGTTTGAAGCCCTAAAGGTTTGGAGACTGGTTCCTAAACCGGAAGGTAAAACCTTCATCGGCACTAAGTGGGTATTCAAGAATAAAAAGGATGAAGATGGTGTTGTCATCAGAAACAAAGCTAGACTTGTTGCCAAAGACTACCGGCAAGAGGAAGGTATTGATTATGACGAGACATATGCTCCAGTAGCGCGTATAGAGGCAATAAGAATGTTTCTCCCCTACGCCGCTCATAAGAACTTCACAGTCTTTCAGATGGATGTGAAAACAGCCTTTCTGAATGGAATTCTTAAAGAAGAAGTGTACATGTCTCAACCAGAAGAGTTCGTTAATCCAGATAAGCCAGATCATGTCTACATATTGGACAAAGCCCTTTATGGTTTAAAACAAGCCCCTCGAGCCTGGTATGACGTCTTATCCAAATTCTTGGTCAAGTCTGGTTTCTCTAAAGGTAAGATCGACACTACTTTATTCATAAAGAAAGAAAAAGCTGATATTATACTTATTCAGATTTATGTTGATGATATAATATTTGGTTCTACTAATCCAAAATATTGCAAAAACTTTTCTAATCTCATGGTGTCACGTTTTCAAATGAGTATGATGGGAGAGATGAATTTCTTTCTCGGATTACAAGTTAAACAACTTTCTACGGGGATTTTTATCAATCAGTCTAAGTACATTTTGGACATTCTTCGGAAGTACAAAATGGAAGATTGCAAATCTATTGGCACCCCGATGGCACTAGGAACTAAGATTCACGCTGATCCTTCGGGTACAAGTGTTGATCTTAGAACTTATAGAGGTATGATTGGTTCTTTGATGTATCTTACATCGAGTAGACCAGATATTATGTTCTCAACATGTCTTTGTTCTAGATATCAAGCTGCTCCCAAAGAATCCCATCTGGTTGCTGTCAAACGGATTTTTAGATATCTGAAGGGGACTGCAGACCTTGGTTTGTGGTATCCTAAGGATACTGGGTTTCAACTGACTGCATATTCAGATGCAGATCATGCAGGTTGTATGTTGGATAGAAAGAGTACTTCTGGTCACATTCAATTTCTTGGAGACAAGCTCGTTAGCTGGGCTTCAAAGAAACAGTTATGTGTTTCCACATCGACTGCTGAAGCAGAGTATGTAGCTGCTGCAAGTTGCTGCTCTCAAGTCTTGTGGATGCGAACACAACTACGAGACTTTGGATTCAAATATGATAAAATTCCAATATATTGTGACTCGAAGAGTGCGATTGCCATATCTGCTAATCCTGTCCAACACACCAAAACCAAACACATTGATGTAAGGTATCATTTTATAAAAGATAATGTTGAAAAAGGAACAATTGAACTTTATTTTGTAAAAACAGATTATCAACTTGCAGATTTATTTACCAAACCCTTAGATGAAAAGAGATTTAATTTTCTTGTCTCTAAGCTTGGTATGTTAAATCTTAAGACATAATCGGTTGTTACCTACTAAAGTTACAAATTGTTATTTTTTCATCCTTTTCTTTATCTTTATGTCTGAAAGATACCTGCACTTTAATGGTTTGCTCATGATCTCAAGGGGAGTAAGAGAAGATTTTAGATGATCTACATTCATTTGAGGGGGAGTATTAACTAATTTCTGCATTTTGTTTAACTGACAAAATCTTTGCAATGCATGATTTTAGGGGGAGCTTATAAGTAACAAGGAGTAAGACAATGATTTCTGATTACTTCTTATCAGAACTCGTTCTATAATTGTTTTACTGTTTTTTCGTCGTTTATTTTCGAATAAAATTTTGTGAATAAATTTTGACTAGACTTTGAGACTTACAGGATGAGAGAAGCTGACACGATCATATCTACATGACTACAGCTGACTTTCTGAGATTTAAGATTGTTCGAAAAGGTAAATTTCTTATCTTAATCTCAAATGTATCTGAAAGAAGGACAACTTTCAGATATAGAAAACATGTTCTTAAATGTTCAAACCACTTCCCGATTCTTAAAACAAATTTTATAATTTGGAAGTGTGATTTTAAATGTTTTTCATTTTTATTTTTGTGCTTAATTGATAACCAAACCGTGTGTATCCAAAGATAAATACTTGCGTATTGTCTTTTCTATATACTTTCAAGTATTCACACACACTGGTTTGAATTTGTTCAAAATGTTCTTACCATGTCTCTAAATTGAAACAATTTTTCTTCGATGGTAAGACACTCCGCTTGTATTCAAAGAATTTTGAGCGATATTTCATTTCGAAACGTCATTTCAAGAATGTCTATATCTTGTTTCGTATAGACAAATATCAATTATTCTTGACCATAAGCTTTAATTGATATATCATTCATTTTTGATCATTTTATACAATGTCAGATTTTCAAACAAGTTTCTTGCATTCATGTTCATTCGTTCAATTTTCTTGTTTGAAAATACTTCAATGGTTTAAAATGCTCATATCTTCATGATTATATCACTGAGCATACTTATATCTGATATTTGTATATGAGCTTTAACTGATAAAGTTAAACCATTTGAGCAACTCATGCTTTATAGGACTGGGTTCTTTGTGCTAGGACTTATCTGAAACTTCTATGGATTCACGTTAACCAGTGTTTCCTACCCATGAAGTTAATTCCTTTGTGATTGAGTGTGAGGAGTCAAAAGAAATGAGTGTGGGTGGTGTTACAAATGAATGTGTTTTGAGGTCTTATTTCATAAATAGATCTTTGGTCACAGAAATACACTTTTAAATGTTTGTCGAGTTTCATGCATCATTCATGAAATGGAGTGTTTTATAAAGTATTACTTGCACTTTTAGGTGAGGCATTTGAAATAGCGTGTATGGTTTCATTTCATGATTTTCACTCTCATCAGCAGTTAAATTTGGAAAATGCATATTATGTGTTATGAGGCATTTGGAAAATATGGGAGTATAAGTTCACTTGGAAAATGGGTACCTCAACTAATGTGAGTTTTGAACTAATCTTACTTTTAGTCGTTGTGTTTGCATAACCGTTGGTTGAGTGTGTTTTATCGTATTTTTACTTCATTTATCAATGGGTCAATGGGTGCTAAGCCTGCGGCTTGGTATTTTTATTTAATTTGGAGTCTTTGGACAATTGTCCAGTTTTGGTAGCTCGACTTAGAGCCTTGGTTGCGATATTGGATGAGGGACTCGACATAAGGACCGTTCGCGGTTGAACTCGAAATCCCGTGGGTGTACGTTTAAAGCCACTGAGCCTGACATCCCTTGCGCTTGGAATTATTGTCCGGCGTGGGACGATTAGTTTTCCACGTCGAGGCACGTTAGGCACCGGATGTGGGTATAAGTCCTTCATGCTCAAGTATTACGATATTAGATGAGGGGCTCGACATAGGAACCCGACGGGGTTGAACTCGAGTTTCCGTGGGTGTACGTTTAAAGCTACTGAGCCTGACATCTCTTGCGTATACTTTTGTTATATGACTAGTCATAACAACATAAAATGGGCTTACTTTGTGGACCGTCACATTTTATGGAATCGGGAATCCCCCGTCACCGAAAGGTGTTGTTTTTAGGTATTGAGTTTTATTATCCAAGTTTTAGGTGACATTTTGTATATTTGGGTTTTACCCTTGATTTATGGGTTGAGTATTATGCCCCACCCGTGTTTTGGGTGTTTTGAAATATAAGGTTTAACCGTACCTTCTTAAATGGAGAGTTCAATTTATATTTGCGCTTTGAGTGAGTTTTGGGTTAAAGCTAATTTATGAAAGGGCGATTTACATTGGTATCATCATTTTGTAGTAGTTTGAATTGGATAATGTCCAAATTGGTGTTCTCCGTCTAAAATGCATATTAATGGAAAACGAGTCGTTTGCATATTCAAAGCATACCTTTTGAAAGATTATGATTTAAACTGCATTATCTGTTTTCACGGACATCTTTATTTATGTTGAAAACTCTTGAGCTCACTAGGCGTTAAGCCTAACCTTTTTATTTGTCGGCATGTGCATCAGGTTCCAGTTGGGTTTTGGTTCTAGCAGCCATGAAGAGTTGAGCCTTAGCCTTGTGCAAAAGTAAGTAGTTGGTGAAGTCTTCCGCAAATTTTGGAGATAGTGACTGTTATGGGGTTTTAGTAGCACTCGTTCTTATAGGTAAAATGGAAAAGAGAGTTTGGTTAGTAGTGAGCTTATTGATTAAAAAGAAAGAGGGTGAGAGATCAGAGTAAAATAATATCAAACTCTGCACCAACTACTTTCTGAGCCGGGCAGCCACATTACTAGCGTTTCACAACTCTTTGGTGAACGTTATTAAAACAGGCAATTAGCCCATGCCAACTCTTGCTTAAACCCTACCAACCACTCATTTTCTTCTCAAAAAGAAAATGTTTCATATTTTCTGGGGACGCAGCATATAATCTATCTGGTTTTCATTTGGAAAATCTGGATATTGAAAAAGAAGGAAGTCTGCCCCACCTTCGCACTTCAATCATGCACTTAGAATCTGTGTTTATCTACTGTTGTCTCAGTGGTTTACACTATGTTGAGCCTTATAAAAGCAGTATTCGTGCTTAATTCTTTCTACACATGCACGAACACACAAAGAATTCGTTTCTTTGTCATAACATTCATAGAAATTGCCTTTGTGGTATTTCGATGATTGGATGGAAGCCCTGGGGGAGTGAACATCAAAAAGCTCCTTTATATTGTGTATTCGTTACACACAGTGACTTTGTGTTACTGACAGGCATTTTAACTGATTCATATGTTGATTCAGGAGTTACATGTTCTTATTTTGTCTGGATTTGCAAAGATCTAGATAAAACTTGGTTATGGATTACAGAATCAGAGGCTCAGTATGACAGATCAGAATGGTAAACGACATTTCTTGAACGAAAAGTTTTGATGATATTAGATGCTCAAATCATCAAAAAGGGGGAGATGATACAAGAAATGTTAAAGTTTTGGAGTTTGGGGAAGATGAAATGTCCAAGTCAGAAAAGTTCAAAGTAAAGATTTAAAGATTTGATAAAGTTCAAAGAATTTCTGAAGATTTTGAGGAAATTTTCTTTGAAGATTATTTTCTAAAGCATTCGAGCTGATTCTGAAGATAATTTCTTTCCAAAGTCTGAAAGTATTCCGTGAAATCTTTGGGGAGATTGTTCATCATTTGAAGACAGTTTTTGAAAAGAAGATCATCAATGAAAAAGGGAAGTTTGCTTTGACAGAGCTTAAAGTGAAGACTGAATTGCTAGATCTTTCAACAATGATCTTGAATCCAAAGGGGGAGATTGTTAGAGCATAAATCTGTTGGATACAAGATCAAGAATACTGAAGGTCAAAGTTGAGAAAGTCAAAGCTGAAGAAAGTCAAATCTCATTAAAAGTCAAAGTCTTTTGTAATAAAAGTCAATGTATTAGTTTAGTTGTTTTTTGTTGTTTCCTTGTATTAGATGGTAGTATAAATAGTTTTTCTATTTTGTATTTTAGTTAGAAGTTGGAAGTTGGAATACGTAGAGAGAGAGAGAGAGAAAGTTCTAGTTTGTAATTGGGTTTTGAAAGAAGTAATCAAAACAGGTAATTCAATAGTTAAAATCTTGTTTTGTTTGTTTGTATTGATTAGGAACTAGAATCTGGAACACACAAGATGGGTACGAGAGAGGCACTCCATAACCAGTGAATGGATGTCGGCACACAGTGTGGAGTCAGAGATGATAGGATCGAAGTTTTCTTGGCCCGGAAAGGAGTTAGCGTCCGGTAGGCGGAGAAACTGTCGAAATAACTCTCGAGTGAGTAGAACTGATGTAGTGTCAATCCTGGCCTCCAGATGGAAACCATCTTCTTCTTCAACGTGTGTGAGGGATTTCCAGAATTGCTGCAGATATAACTGAGGGACATCTGTAGTCTCCGTGAGAGCATATGATAGAGGGTGGCCTCGGAGAATCTCGATTATCACTTGGTATTGGCATTGAGGCTGAGAGAAATCCAAGTGGAAGTTGTTTGGATAGAGTGGAAGGTACTGATTCGGATGAATCAGTGCGGCGTCAGCGATAGGATCAATTTCCTGGTTTGGATTATGAGCCATTGTACCTGTTAAGATAGATCATATTAGCACTTTGGTTTAGCAAATAAACTTTCTTTCGAAAACCATGTCAATCCAAAACAAAACAAACCCAAAACAAATCGGGAATCATGCCTTTAAGAGAAATCAACCAAACAAACCTCAGATTCAAAAAGGTTAAGCACAGTTGAGTAAATTTAGAAATCGCTGAAAAGACCTCAAAAAAATAACAAAATCATGGGTGAGCAAGGTCCCGGGTGTTAAAGTGTCGGGCAAGCGACACCAACCCGAGGTGCAAGGCCCCAGGCGCACTGTGGCCCGGTATGAACCGGAACAGGCCGGGACGGACCGTAAAGCGGGTTTTGAACTGAGGTGTTCATTGTGTAGATCCTGGACATAGTTGTCCAGAAGCTAACACACCAGTTAAAGCGGTTTTTGAACTGAGGTGTTCAGAAGCCATATTAGCGGTCTCGTCAAAAGTCACAATCACACTTTCAACGATGGTCTTCGTTCGTTTGTTGTAGACTCTGTAAGCTTGGGTTTGGGATGAGTAGACAATGAACACTCCTTCGTCCGCTTTCGGGATGAACTTGCCGAGATCGTCTTTGTCGTTAAGCACTAAGCACGTGCACCCGAATGCATGGAAATACTTAATTTTCGGGATGCGATTGTAGATGACCTCGTATGGCGTCTTGTTGAACCTCTTGTTGATGATAAAACGGTTTTGAGTATAGCATGCGGTTACAACTGCCTCTGCCCATAAGAAAAGCAGGAGCTTGGACTGTGATAGCATCGTACGAGCGACTTCTACGAGAGTTCGATTTCGACGCTCTACTACCCCGTTTTGCTGAGGAGTACGAGCAGCTGAGAAGTTGTGGGTGATGCCCACTGAAGTTAGGTAACCGTCGAGTACTTGATTCTTAAACTCTGTGCCGTTATCCGTCCTGATGGTCTGAACTGATTGATTGAGATTGACTTGAATGCTCTTCAGATGAGAGATGATCAGTTTGGGAGTTTCATCCTTCGAACGAAGGAATTTAACCCACGTGTAGCGAGAAAAGTCATCGACCATAACTAGGACATACTTCTTGTGATTGATACTCTGAACGCGCATCGGTCCACACAAATCCATGTGGATGAGTTCGAGGGACCGTGAAATACTTGGAGCGGCTTTAAGCTTATGCGAAGCCTTCTTCATCTTACCCATTTCGCAGGTGTCACACAGGTGATCCTTTTGGAACTTGAGATCTGGCATACCTTTCACGTGTCGGCCGAACACCAGCTTGTTGATGTTCTTGAAGTTCAGGTGCGATAGTCTCCGATGCCATAACCAATTTTGTTCGGTTGAAGCTTTGGATATCAAACAAATTTCCTTTTTTGCTGTCAGAGACGAGAGGTCAATTGTGTAGAGGTTGGTGTGACGCGTTCCGGCTAGCAATTCTTTCCCATCTTCAGTCCGGACGCTGCAACGTTTTACTTTGAAGTTGACCTCTAGATTCTTATCGCAGAACTGACCGATGTTGAACAAGTTGTGACCAAGACCTTCGACGCAGGACACTTTCTTGATGGTGAGGTTATCCTTGAGAATATCTCCGTATCCCAAAATTGGAGAATAATGATCATTCCCAAAGCGTACATTCCCACAAAACTTCTCGGTGATGTTCGTGAGAAGCTCCTTTATTCCGGTCATGTGTTTGGAGCAGCCTGAATCTAAATACCACACATGACCGTTCTGCAAAACAGATTAAGTCTTTTTAGGTACCCATTCGTAAATGGGTCCTTTGGGATTAGGGTTTACACCCGTCTTGGATACCCGTTTGGACTTGGGCTTATTTCTGTGACGGGGTGCATCAGACTTTGAACGATAATTAAAGACATGATAAGAACCAAACCAATCAGATGCATATCTACGATCAACGAAATAATTCAATCCACAGTTGGAACAACAAACACAATCATGAGACAGTTGAAGTAATTGCTGAATGGAATAAACTTTTAAAGGAAACAATCCATTACGTTCAACCAAAGGTTTAAAATTAAAAACATCATGACTGTTATTGTTTTTCCTAGAATTCAAAACTGGATTTATTGATTTCGTCTTCGCTGTGCTCTCCTTAGACTTCTTAGCTACCCACTCGTATTTGACTTCTTTTCTTCGACCAAAAGTATCTGAAATACCGTTAAACTCATAGTTAGAAGATTTGAATTTTGATGATTGTCTCTTGTTAGAGCGACCGGTCTTTTTCTTCTTCTGTGAACATCTTTTGGATTTAGAATTAGAAGAATTGTTCACATAAGTGTTTTGTGGGGCAGATGTGGAACATTCACCATTGTAAAATTGTATCGGAGGCTCACAAGTTGAATTCAGAAAATCAATGTGACTTGGAAGTAAAGGATTGAAATCAAATTGGTCTAGCTGACTGTCTGGACACACCTCAGAATTCAGAAAGGATGAGAATTACATTTTGTTGAACCCAGATTATAGTTGATAAATTAACACAGCACGATAAGAACAAGAGATAAATAAATCAGAATAACATACCAATGATCTCTTGATTAATCAATGAAAAGCGTGTGTGTGTGTTCTTGGTACCTTGTGCGTACAATATAGAGAATACGACTACCTCCTCTACTATAATTATGATAATGAGGATTAACCTAATTCTAGAAAAATAAAACCTATTTATACCTAGGTCAACAAGACCTAAACATTATTAACTATTTGCTAAAATACCCCCTAAGGTATTAAACACTATTACAAACTAGACCCCTTATTTAATTTAAGGAGCTGAAGCTGGAGCTGAAAAGATTATGATTACTTTACAAAACTTAGGGGGAGTATATAAAGAAATCATGTAATAGGTTTTAGGTTAACCTTTTCATTCAATCAATTTTAGCCTTCAAGATGTAGCCGTATACTGTTCTTTGCTCTCTTAGAATATAATTTTATTGCTTTCAATAATAAATGATTTCTACCTTATGATTCTTGTTCTTCATGAAATTAAACCAATCATTGATCTCAATTGGTATCAGAGCCTAACAAAAACATCTTTCTGATCGATCTGAGATCTGGTTGTTGTTTGATAGAACAGTTCAGTCTATAAATCGATTTCTAGATTTTTCTATGAGATTGTTTGATTTTTGATGTTTAATTGATTCAGTGTATATTGTAAATCATAATCGAATCATTTGCTTGCATTAATCTCACTCCAGAATATCTAATCTGTCGATGTTCTGAGTTATTTTGTTCGAAAATATGTTTCACTGTGGTTGAATCGAATCTGGGTTTAGAGTCAGATTTAGACAAATTATTCAACTACAAATGTGCTTATTGGTATTTTTTGAATCTGTGGATAAAGTATCAGCTCAGAAATCGAAGTATTGAAGAATCGATTGAAGAAAGTCAGAAATTTGTTCCAGATCCATAAGTTTCGCAAGATCCGTGAAGAACTCGCTATTTTGGAAGGTTTCGCAGAACATTGGACACAACAATATTTTTGCAAGTTCAGAATTCTCAAGTGGCTATATTGCGAAAATTGGAGGTTTCGTAGACTACTGTGCTCATGTTGTGTGCGAATCCCTAAGGATTCGCAGGCCACTTGATACTTCATGTCAAGGTTTCGCAGGTTAAGTTTGCGAATTGTGGCTTCCAAATATTTGAAAAATTGTTCTAAGTGTTGGTTTCGCAGGTATGCGAACTGCGAAAGTTGGGAATTCGCAGGACAGTACATTGCGAATTATGAAGAATCCGTTGATGTGTTGTCTGCGAAATGCGAGGATTCGCTTAACTAGAGGCTTGCGAAAGTTGAAGATTCACAAGGCAAGCCTCTGCGAATTTTGTGGTTTAAGCTATGCTATCTTGCAAATCGTGCTTTATTGTTTGAAGGGATCTGCGAATTCTAGTTGGTTGCGAAAGTTGGTGTTTATTCTGAGAATTCTGACTGTTATGAACCCTATTTCATACAAGTTTGCCCTGTTCCTGTGCTTTTTACGCTGAATGCATATGTGACAGCTGGTTGGTCACATATCCTTAGCAACTGATCTATATTTCACGAGTGCTCATGATCTGCAAAGTTTTTCAGATTCTGGATTTGATGATTTGATCTCTGCTTGGATTGAGTTAGCTTCCTGAGCATCTGCAATCATCAGTCTGGAAAGCTTCTTCAGTTGTTAGACTGTTGAGAGCACTTTATCATTCTTCTGACTTGATCACTCAGTAGTGTGAGCGACTGCAATCACTGTTCTGCACTTTGGTTGTGATTCAGAATCCTGAGAGCTGATAATCATCTAGCTGATTTGTGAATAAAGGAGTTCTGAGTTTGATTGTTCAGTTTTCTAGAAACCAGTCATAAAATGAGTACCTTTCATCAGTTGTTGAACATTGCTTGTATTCTACCCTTGCCTTGTAGTGTTGCTACCCTATGCTTGTCTTATCAGATGAAGCTCTTAAGCTAAATTCTTACTTCAACTCATGGTTAACAGACATATCAGATGTTATAAACTGAAAGATGCACTTGGGTATCACTTTATAATCTACACATATCATTCTTGTGGGCGTTAAGGAATGTGTTGGATTTACTAAAGGAAAAAACTGTCTTTATGTGCACTCAGTCGAGGTTATTGTCCACATCAGATCTGATATTTCAGTTGATACTTCGAGGATAAGAGCTACATTCTAGGGGGAGCAAGAGGAGCTTTGAAGTTTATGCAACACTCAGTTTTATAAAGAAATCAAGGGGGAGAGGAGTTGAAGCTGGAGCTGAAAAGATTATGATTACTTTACAAAACTTAGGGGGAGTATATAAAGAAATCATGTAATAGGTTTTAGGTTAACCTTTTCATTCAATCAATTTTAGCCTTCAAGATGTAGCCGTATACTGTTATTTGCTCTCTTAGAATAGAATTTTATTGCTTTCAATAATAAATGATTTCTACCCTATGATTCTTGTTCTTCATGAAATCAAACCAATCATTGATCTCAATTGGACTAACACATTTCCTCATTAGAAGGAGCCTTATCACTTGAAGGATTCAGGTGACTGGAAGGATTTGTGCCTTGAAGCGAATCATTAGCGGAAGCATTTTGAAAATCAGAATGATGATCCATTTCGAAAAATTGAGGCTCTTTTCCTTTGTTTGAAGAATTTGGTGACGAGTCACCCAAAAAGGCTTTACAGGAAGAGGTGTCTGAGGGGGTATAGGATATTTACCGACGGATCACTGACGGATGGTCTATCCGTTGCAAATATTATTTTTCCGTCGGTGTTCCGTCTGTAATTATCGACGGATAAGGTCCGCCGAAAATTGTTGGTCGGTGATAAGCAATTTTCTAGTAGTGCCAACATCCAATAGGAAATGAACAAACAGACCCAATTCTTCAAGTTGCTACTGAAGAAAACATTGAGAGAAGATCAAAGAGGATAGAAGATGTTCGGATAACAATGGTTGAGGATACACCACTAATACGTTTCAAACAACTCTGTACCCACTAACATGTAATGGATGAAAATAAAGATTGATTGGCATACCTAACATAATATTTATGAAATTTGGGGGTTATTTGCCAACATTGAACTTGGATGTTCTTGAAACATTATCGAAGGATTATTTTGAAGCTTATGATACTTTTTCCAGGCATAGTTGCCACTTTAATTTTTGGGACCATAGGTTATTTTGAATATTGCAACACCAACTAAATGCTATGGGTTTGATTTCTTAAATAAAGTCATCGTTTGGTTATTGCACAGATTGTGAGTTTCACATTATGTTTTGTTGTTGCATATATTATGGTATGTTGTGATTTAATGACATATGTTATGAACTTTACAAAAGCATGCACATATGAAAAAATAACATGAATCGACGGTCATTAACACTAACATCACACATGATATGCATTCAACAAACGCATGTTCGATATTGAAATAAGCACTTGTGATTCAAGAAAATATATGATTGTCAACATGTGTTAGTGCACAAATGTTGGATACAAGGTCATTGGAATTAAAAGTCAAAGTTCCAAGTCAAACTCTCAATGTAAAGTCAAAGTCAAGCTTCTATAAGTGGAAAGTCAAAGTCATTGTAAGTCAAAGTGTTTAGTTTAGTTAGTTTTGTCTTTGTATTTTGCCTAGGTATAAATACTTGTTTTTCTTAGAAGAATCATTAGGTTCTATTACAGAGTGAGTTTAGAGAGAGAAATATTTGTAACTAGAGAGAGTTTGTATCTGTCGTATTGAAGATCAATGGAAATGAAATTGAGCATCTTGATCGTTGTTATCTTAATTTGAATTGCATATTAGGGACACACAATTGGTATCAGAGCAAACACTGAATCAAAAATCATGAACAAAATCTGAGATCTTTGGCCGATTATTTCAAGAACTCGCACAGGACTGTTCCATAATCAAATCATTGTTCTAGTGTGTTTTTTATTGAATTTTCTATTGTACTGTAATCGTTTTGTGTTTTAGAACATCTTTGATTTGTTTTGTATCATCCAATTCACAACTGTTTTGTGAATTTTTGGATTTGAGTGAGTTTTTGTTCGAACATTTTTCACGCACTGTATTTTGAGATCAATTTGTAATTTTGTTGTTTTGATTGTAATTGGTAGATTGTAGTATGTTCGACTTGTGGTCATGAACAAATTGGTGGAGTTTCAGAATCAATCTTGGAGTTTTGAAGTGTTTTTAGGCTGAATCTGAGTTTTTTGGTTCGAGATCATAAGAACTCGCATGATAACTGAACAACTCACATGATTCTTGAAAGAATTCGCATAGCACTATGTTTAAAGAAAGTTTAAGTACAAATTTCGCATGAGTCTTAATACGAAAAGTTGAAGTTTGTACGTCTCAAGATACGAAAAGTGATCATTTTGAAATTCTAAGGACAAATTTCGCATACTGAAGGATAAGGAAAGTTAGAGTTTCGCACAGTGAAGGATACGAATTTCGAGAATTCGCATCTCATTGTATACAAATTTTGAGAATTTCGCATAAGGAAGATGAAAATTTTGTAAGTATAGAATCCGTAGCGATACAGAAAGTTTGAGAAGGGTGAATTTTTCTATGTCCATAAATCGCATCACTCCTTCGTGCGAAAAGTTTCAAGTTTGGAATTTTTCTAAGTCCAGAATTCGCATCGTACTACGTGCGAAAAGTTCAAAAATCGCAACCAACAACGTGTGAATTGTAACTTCTCGCATCCTTTTACGTGCGAAAAGTGAGAGTGATTGTTACATGGCGTGCGAATTCTGTCTTTTGTGCGAAAAGTTTCTTCTTTGGCGTGAGGATTTTATACTTAGTCATTTTTCTGACTGAGTTTTCAGAGATTTTGATATTTTCTGATTCTGCATTTAAAGGTCTGTGTTGTTGTTCAAGATGACTTCAAGGGATGCTCTTTCTATTGGTACTGATGTCAAACCACCCGTTCTCTTCAAGGGTGTGTACGAGCAGTGGAAGGACAGATTTTTGGATTTCATTGATAGACATGCAAACGGAGATTAAGATTTCAATTGAAGAAGGTCCTATGATTCCTATTACTACAAGAATTCAAGATGATGAGTCCTCTGATAGTGAGGATGGTGATGAGCCAAGAGAGCAGAAAACTAAGGAAGTTCCACTTGATTTTGTCAAGTATTCAGATGAACAGAAAAACAGATATAAAGCTGATAAGCAAGCTAGATATCCACTTCTTTAGAGCATACCAAATGAGATCTACATTAAGATTGACAGTTACAAGGCGACTGCAAAGCAAAATGTGGGATCAATTGGAGAAAATGATGATGGGGTCTAAGATTGGAAACTAGATGAAGGTGGCTAATTGCATTAATAACTATGAAGAATTCAAGGCCAAAACTGGTGAAAGCTTGGAGGAGACATATGAAAGATTTGTTTCTCTATTGAATGAGTTGGCTAAGAACAAGGTGAAAAAGAAGCAGATTGAGAATAACATTAAGTTTCTCAGTGTGTTACAGACAGAGTGGAAGAAACATACTCGGAGGATGAAATAGATGAAGGATCTAAGTGAGATTCCTTTGCATGAGGTATATGAAACTCTCCGTCAGAATGAGGAGGAAGTTAAAGAAGGGAGAGAAGAGAAAAAGAAGAATGAGAAGTCTGTGCATGACCGAGTTGCTCTTGTAGTTGATAAGAAGAAAGAGAAAGAGAAGAAAGATAAAAAGAAGAAAAAAGAAGATAGTGGTATCTAGTTCAGATGGTTTTGATAGTAATAATTCTGATGATGATGACGGTGAGAATCTCAAGCAAGCTATGTTGTTGCTGACCCGAGCCTTTCAACAGAAATTTTGCAAGAAGCCGGGTTCCAATAGTCAGAGGTATTCATCGGTATCACAAAATTATGAGCACAAGGAAAAGATTGAAGGAAGAAAGTTTGAGGACAAAAGATCTGAAGGAAAGAGGTATGAGGAGAGAAAACCAGGAGAAAGGAAGTATGTGAACAACTATGCCTCTAAGAAGGAAGAAGAGCCAGTTAAATGTTATAACTGTGGTAAGATCAGTCATTTTGCAAAAGATTGCTGGAAGCCGAAAGTCAGGAATTCTGAGTATTACAAGAATAAGATGCTTCTGGCTAATCAGAAAGAGGCTGGAAAAGCTTTAATGGTCGAGGATGACCACTGGCTAGATTTTTCTGAGTCTGAAAGTGACAAAGAGGAGACAACTCACATGCGTCTGATGGGAAAAGAGGTGACATATGATGAATCAGACGAGGAAACTTCTGAAGAGGTAAACAATTTTTCTGAATCTGATTTCTTAAAGAAAATGGAAACCATGATGGTCGAGTTTCAAGACTTACAAGCTATGCTTAAAAGGAGAAAAGTAGAGTTGCAAAAAAGCGTCATACAATTTTTGATCTCAATAAGGAAATTGTTGGAAAGAAAAACTTGATTGATTCTTTGAACAAAGTTGCTACCGTTTTTGAAAAACCAAAAGCTTGTTTTGAAACTCAAGTTTCTGAGGCAATTTCCGAATTCAACATGTGTGAAACCCAAATTTGTTACAAAATCATCTGATGAGGTTGAAGCTAAGGAAGATTAGAACAGGAAGAACATAACCAAAATGCAACTACCATTCTGCTATAAAAAGTTGAATGATAGTTATCTTTCTGAACAACCAAAGTTTCTTTCAAACGATTATTTTCAAAGCTATTCTACTGAGGAAATGGAGGCAAAACCAGTTGAAGCAAAGATTTATGTTCCTTCACTCATCTTGGAAAGTAAAAATTCTGAGCTTGAGAACACCTTAGTAGAAGAAAGAGTTTTGGTTGATCTTGAGAAAATTGTATTTTCTACTGTTATGATGAACACTGATTTTTAATCTATAATTACAGATGATAAGTCTGAATCAAAAAGAGTTAGTGAAAACAATTCCACGGATTTAGATGCATCATCTTGTAAATTTTTTATGGGTAATGCTTTTGCTAATCCAAAATCATCGGATTGTGATCAAACGTATTATCAAAAGAAGTGTTATAAAAAGTCTAATGATTTCAACTTTTCAAATTCTTCCAAGCCACAACTATTTGATGATGATGATGATGATGACTTATTTGCGGATGAAAATGATTTTTTAAATTATGATGGATGTTTTGAAGAAAGTGTTGATAAGTTTGATTTCAATGCTAAACTTCTAGACCATTCTCCTTTTGTGATTAATAATGATGCTTTACCTATTGTCTTTGAGAAAGATGAAACATCAACTAAGGTTGATGTATCAGTTCCTGTGAGTACCTATTACGCTAAAGGTAAGAAGCAAAAGAAAAGGCGCTCACAGAAACGGACCAACACAGGTAAGCACAAGAAAATACAAACTCTTAAATCTCATGTTTCTAACAAGTCTAAATCTTGTGTTTCAGAATTGAAATGGAAAAAGTCTGAAGCAAGACTGGAATGGAGACCAAAAAGGATGTTGGGAACTGAAGATGTGAACAAGTCTTTAATGCTGCTAGTTCAGAATTACTACTGCTAGAAGACTTCAAAGTTAATACTGCTGAGTATTACTACTGCTAGTAGAATTAATACTGCTAGTCAAAGTTAGTGCTGCTTGAACAAAGTTAGTACTGCTTAGATAGTTAGTACAGCTAGTGGTTAGTGCTGCTTAGTAGTTAATGCTGCTAATACCAAGTTAATGCTGCTAGAAGAAATTAATGCTGCTGAGCATAATTAGTACTGTTTATGACTTGAAGATCCAGATGGAAAGGATGACAGCTGGAAAGAATCAAGATATTCATGGAAGGCTTGAAGATAATGATGGAAGATATACTGAAGATATTTTATTTATTGTAATTATCTTTTTATTCAGTATATGTACAGATTTGATAGAATAGTTTAGAAGAGATTTTTTTTATTCTAAGTTTTAGAGAAAATCAACCTCAAGGCATAGATCCTAATTCTAGAGAAGTAGAATTCGTATTGGTGAGCCTGTTCATCAATATTGAGGTTGTGTGTTTAATCTTGTAACTTCAAGCATTCAATACAAGTTTGCAAGTTATTGATTATATACTGTTTGTTTACTGTTACATTGAATATCAAAGTGTTATTCCGCAACTTCTTTGATATTAGTTTCTGAGAATTTATTCTTGTTGAGAATTTGATCCTGACAAAGGAAGATTGAAGAGACTACAAAATCATTTTCTGATACAGATTGTACTATACTGTTAGTCATTCTGATTGTTATTCCCAGATGTGTGCTAATCAAGATGAACAACAAGAAGATTCAATCACAATTTCATTTTTATTGATCAATGAATCCACAATACACTAATCACAATATTTCTCACTCTAGAATTAAACTCTATCTTAGTCATATGAGTCTACAAACGAAAAATGCTATTTATACCTACTAATTACAAAGACAAAACAACTAACACTAACTATACTAGTTGACTTTGACTTTCCTCTTATTATGCTTGACTTTGACTTTTGCTTTAAGAGGCTTTGACTTGATCTTTGACTTTGATTCTCATTCTTCATAATCTTGGATCCAACATATTTATGTACTAACAATCTGTTGGGAACTGAAGAATTTATCAAGTATGGTTAATGCTGCTGGTTCAGAGTTAATACTGCTAGAAGACTTAAAGGTTAATACTGCTGAGTATTACTACTGCTAGTAGAATTAATACTGCTAGTCAAAGTTAGTGCTGCTTGAACAAAGTTAGTACTGCTTAGCTAGTTAGTACTGCTAGTAGTTAGTGCTGCTTACAGTTAATGCTGCTAGAAGAGATTAATGCTGCTGAAGATTAATACTGCTTATATGATGAAGATTCGCATGAAAGGATAACAACTGGATAATCTGAAGATATACATGGAAGCTTAGAGATATACATGGAAGATATGCTGAAGATATGTTTATTTTATTGTAATTATCTTTTTGATTAGTATATGTATAGAAGATACAGAATAGTTTAAGTAGAGATTAATTCTTAGTTTTTTAAAAAAAAAAATCAACCTCAAGGCATAGATCCTAATTCTAGAGAAGTAGAATTCGTATTGGTGAGCCTGTTCATCAATATTGAGGTTGAGTGTGTAATCTTGTAATTTCAAAGCATTCAATACAACTTTACAGTTTGTTCTTCATATTTACTGTGTTGATTTACTGTTTCATTGAATATCAAAGTGTTATTCCGCAAACTTCTTTGATATTGTTTCTGAGAATTAATTCTTGTTGAGAATTCGATCCTAATAAGTGGTATCAAAGCCAAACTCTCTCAGAAACATCTATTCATCATGGAAAATCTTACAGAATCAAGCAGTACTTTGGTCTCTAAGGTTCCAATGCTCAAACCCAGTGAGTTTGACATGTGGAAGATCAGAATCAGACAATATATTCTTCTCACTGACTACTCAATGTGGGATATCATTGAGAATGGTCCTTCTGAAGCTGGAAGGATAGGACCAGATGGGAAAAGACCTCCACCAAAGACAGATGGTGAGAGGAAGATCAGACAGACAGAGA
This sequence comes from Arctium lappa, assembly GCA_023525745.1. Classification (NCBI taxonomy): domain Eukaryota; kingdom Viridiplantae; phylum Streptophyta; class Magnoliopsida; order Asterales; family Asteraceae; genus Arctium; species Arctium lappa. Next base: position 49,911,010 of record CM042057.1, read on the forward strand.
TGAAGGCCTTGAGCACTCTGCTCTTGGCCATCCCCAATGAATATCAGCATCAATTTTGCAACTGCACTGATGCTCAGATTCTCTGGAATGCTCTAGAGAAAAGATTTGCTGGAACTAAGAGCATCAAAAGAAATCAAAGAGATGTTCTAAAGCAGCAGTATGAGAACTTTACTTCCTCAAAGAATGAGTCTATGACTCAAACTTTTGATAGGTTCAACAAGCTCATTGGTGAACTGGCTACTGTAGGAGTGAAGATGGATCAAGATGACATCAACAGAAAGTTCCTCAGATCTCTTGGGGATGAATGGACTATGTACACTGTCTCATATCGACAGAGTGACAATCTGGAAGAGAAAGAACTTGATGATCTATACAATGATCTAAGAGTTTTTGAAACTAAGGTAGAGATCAAGAAGAAGCCCACTGGTTATGTCCACAATGTTGCAATTCTTTCAGCAGCCACTGATACTACTGCCAACCCTGAAGCAGTTAGTACTGCCAGTGGAGTAAGTTTAGAAAAAGGCACTGAAACTATCTTTGAAGCCTTTTTGTCCAGTCATAGTAACACTTCATTGATTAATGATGATCTGGATCAACTTCACCCTGATGACCTGGAAGAGATGGATATTAAATGGCAGATGGCCATGTTATCCATGAGGATGAAGAAGTTCATTAAAAGAACAGGTAGGAATAACTTCTCTCAAAGAAGAGAAGATGGAGCTGGTTTTGACAAGACCAAGGTGGAATGTTATAAGTGTCACATGAAAGGACACTTTGCTAGAGAATGCAGGAGTGCTGTTCCAAACAACAACCACCAACAAGCTCAGAATGGAGGCTACAATCAGAACAAGAATCCTGCTCAAGCCCTTGTTTCTCAACAAGGAATGGGATTTGACTGGAGTGATCAAGCTGAGGAAGCCATCCAGAATCAAGCTCTTATGGCAGAAGTGTCTGATCTCCCCTCTGAGGTAATTTCTAATCTTTGCACTAAATCTTGCATTGACACTGTCAAAAGATACAGGGATCACAATCAAAGTATGTGTGATGACCTCAAAAGATTAGAAAAGGATAGAAGAGATTATGTGTTAATAGTAGAGAGATTTGAAGAGCAAATAAAAGGCTTTCAAACTTCAACACTCTTATGACACAAACTATTGGAAGTGGGAAAAGAATGAGTTAGAGACCAAACTGTCTAAATCACTAGAAGAGAGTGATAGGCTGAAAGAGGAACTGTCTAAAGTTAAACTTGACATAGAAAAGTTTTCATATGCTTCAAAAGCAATGGATTCTCTTCTAAAGGCTCAGATTCATGACAAGATGAAGCCTGGTATTGGATACAACAATACACCTCCTCCTTACAACAACAATTATATCTCTCCTACTTCAGACTTGTTAGAAACCAAGGAGAAAAAGGACTTATCTGAGAAAGCCTTTAAGATAGATCCTTTGGATGAAGTAGTAATTAAGGATTTAACTGAGAAAGAAGCCAGTGAGTATAGGGATAATGATGTGAGTAAAAAGATCCCATTAGAAAACAACATTATCACCAATGAGGGATGTGGGAAAATCTGGTTCAAGTCCAAGGAGATAGAGAAGACCAAAGGAAAGGATAACAAGGTCCATTACAAACAAACCACGGTTGTGAATCCTGGATCTTGTAAACAGTGTGATTGCAGTAAAGCCAAGAGCCTAAATTCTGGTTTAAAAAGAGGAAATCAAAGAAACTGGAATAATCAATGGGCTTAGAAGCAAGGAGTTGATCTGAGTAAAATCAATAGACCAAAACCTTGCTTCATATGTGGCAAGTTAAATCATTTGGATAAATATTGTTTCTTTAACCCTATTAATCAACAGATGACCCTTCAAAAATTTGTGCAAAAACCTGTTGGTTATAGGAAGGCTGGAAAGAAACATATGATAAAGAAACATGGTGAAAGGAAAGGCCCCATGAAGAAAAAGATTTTAAAAGAAAGTATTAAAATCTGGGTGCCTAAAAGCACTAAAACTGTTAGTACTGCTGACAGGGTTAGTGCTGCTGGAAGTATTACTGCTGCTACCTGTGTTAGTACTGCTGAAAACATTAATGCTGCTAATACAGTTAGTACCTCTTCAAAGGTTAATACTGCCAACACAGTTACTGCTGCTAACACAGTTACTACTACTAACAAGGTTAGTACTGCTAAGTATGCAAGTGCTGCTAAGGCAGTTAGTACTTCTAAAACCAGTACTGCTTCTAGCACAAATGTTTCCAAGCCTATTATTGTGACAAAGTACTCCAAGAATGAGGAGTTAAAGTTCAAAAATCTTGTCAAGAAAGAATGCAAGTATTTTGATGAGAAAGGGGTACCCAAGACCACTTTGGCTTGGGTTCCTAATTCATACTAACTGGTCTATCATATGTGCAGGGCAACCAACAGCTCAAGGGAAAGAGCATATGGCATGTTGATAGTGGTTGCTCTAGGCACATGACAGGCAACATGTCATGCTTTCAGGATTTCAAGCATATCAATGGAGGACATGTTGCATTTGGAGATAATCTTACTGGTGGAAAAATAAGTGGAAAAGGTAATGTCACCAAAGGTAAGATGACATTTGAGGATGTCTACTATGTTGATCAATTGAAGTACAACCTGTTAAGTGTATCACAGGTTTGTGACAAACAACATAGTATATTATTTACAAATACTGAATGTATGATCCTTGCTCCAGGGTTCAAGGTAGTTGATGAAAGTATGATACTACTTAGAACTCCAAGAAAGGACAATGTTTACTGTCTAGATATGGACAATGTGGATAGTGATTCATCTCTAAATTGTCTTGTTTCCAAAGCTTCTGTAGATGAATCCTCTCTTTGGCACAGAAGGATGTGTCACATGAATTTTAAGACTATGAACAAACTTGTTAAAAACAACCTTGTAAGTGGTTTACCATCTAAAGTCTTCTCATGTGATGATCATTGTGTTGCTTGCCTTAAAGGCAAACATCATAAAACTTCTCATAAGACCAAAGAGATAAATTCAATTTCTTCTTGTCTCCAGTTATTGCACATGGATCTGTTTGGTCCTACAAATGTTATGAGTATAGGCAAGAAATCTTACTGCTTGGTTATTGTTGATGATTACTCTAGATTTACCTGGGTATATTTTCTAAGGACTAAGGATGAGACAAGTGGACTGATCAAATCCTTTATCCTAAGAATTGAAAACCAAACTAATCAAAAAGTAAAAGTCATTAGATCAGATAATGGGTCTGAATTCAAAAATCTTGATCTAAACACCTTTTGTGAAGAAAAAGGCATTGAGAGACAATATAGTGCTCATAGGACTCCTCAACAGAATGGTGTTGCTGAAAGGAGAAATAGGACACTAATAGAGGCTGCTAGATCTCTGTTGGTTAATTCAAAACTGCCAATTACCTTCTGGGCTGAAGCAGTTAATACTACCTGTTATGTCCAAAACAGAGTTCTAGTAGTTAAGCCAAAGAACAAGACACCATATGAGCTTTTAAATAAAAGAAAACCTTTCATTGGATTTTTCAAACCTTTTGGGTGTCCTTGTACAATTCTCAATACCAAATCTCATTTAGGTAAGTTTGATAGCAAAACAGATGATGGATTTCTTGTTGGGTATTCATCTCAGAGTAAGGCCTACAGAGTCTTTAACACATCTTCTAGAATAATTGAAGAAAGTGACAATGTCAAATGCAATGAGATCACACCAAATCCTATTGGAACTGGTCCTCAGTGGCTATTTGACATTGATTCACTAACTAACTCCTTTGGTTTCAGTAGTGATGATTATGCAGGTTCAGGATGTGGAGGATCAGGGACTACACAAGTTCAAGAAAGTATATCTAAATCTGTGATCTTTCCCATACCCACAGTGAATCCCTTTGAAGACTGCGAAAAGGAACCATCTACTGGACCAAGTCAGAGTGAAGAAGAAGGTAGAGATGAGGAGACTCAAGAAAATAAAGAATCAGAAGTGGCTGCTGAAAACACTTCAGTTGAGGTGAATGACTCTAATCTAGAGGTTGGACTTAATGAAGAACCTAGTCATAACGCCAGAGTTCAAAAGAATCATCCTCCACAGCTGGTAATAGGAGATATATCCTCTCCTATGATGACTAGACATCAAAGCAGACTTCAATAAATGCAAGATCAACAGCATACAGTGCTTTCTTGTTTTCTATCCCAGCTTGAGCCTAAAAAGGCACATGAGGCTATGAAAGAATCCAGTTGGATAGAAGCAATGAAAGAAGAACTGTTGCAGTTCAAACTACAAGATGTATGGGATCTAGTAGACCTTCCTAAAGGTCACAGAGCAATTGGCACAAAGTGGATCTTCAGGAACAAGAGAGATGAAAGAGGAATTGTCATAAGGAACAAAGCAAGGCTAGTGGCTCAAGGATATACTCAAGAAGAGGGTATAGATTATGAAGAAGTTTTTGCACCTGTGGCTAGGATATAAGCTATCAGATTATTCCTAGCCTATGCTTCTTACATGAACTTCAAAGTCTATCATATGGATGTAAAAAGTGCTTTTCTCTATGGCTCAATTGAAGAAGAGGTATATGTCTGTCAACCACCAGGGTTTGAAAACCCAAGCTATCCAGACAGGGTATACAAATTGAAGAAAGCTCTTTATGGTCTGCATCAAGCTCCATGAGCATGGTATGACACTCTGTCATCCTATCTCTTGGAAAATGGCTTTGAAAGAGGAGTCATTGATAAGACTCTATTTATCAAGAGAAAGTAGAAAGATATCTTGCTGGTCCAAATATATGTTGATGACATTATCTTTGGATCTACAAGAGACAACATGTGCAAGGAGTTTGAGGAACTAATGCATCAAAGGTTCAAAATGAGTTCCATGGGGGAACTTACTTTCTTCCTTGGACTCCAAGTTCAACATAAGTCAGATGGCATCTTCATCTGTCAATCCAAGTATGTGCAGGACATTCTAACCAAGTTTGGTTTCTCAGATTCAAAACCTGCCAGCACACCTATGGAGACACACAAGCAGATAACAGCAGATCTTGAGGGGGAGGATATGGATGTGCATCATTACAGATCCATGATTGGCTCTCTCATGTATCTCACTGCATGAAGGCTAGATATAATGTTTCCAGTCTGTGTATGTGCAAGATTCCAAGTTAGGCCAAAGCAATCTCACTTTCAAGCTGTTAAGAGGATATTCAGATATCTCAAAGGGCAACCCAGATTGGGACTTTGGTATCCTCATGACTCACCCTTTGACCTAATAGCATACTCAGACAGTGATCTAGGTGGGGCAAACTTGGACAGAAAATCTACTTCTGGAGGATGTCAGTTTTTGGGTGCTAGACTAGTTTCATGGCAGTGCAAGAAACAAACCACAGTGTCCACATCAACAACAGAGGCAGAGTACATAGCAGCTGCAAGTTGCTGTTCTCAAGTCTTATGGATTCAGAATCAAATGCTGGACTATGGGGTAACCTTTCTACACACTCCCATTTTTATTGATAATAGCAGTGCTATCAGCATTGTGAATAATCCTGTCAAGCACTCTAAGACAAAGCACATTGAGATCAGGTATCACTTCATAAGAGACTGTAATGAAAAGAAACTTGTTCAAGTTGTAAAAGTTCATACTGACAACCAGTTTGCTGATCTATTCACCAAAGCTTTTGATGTGGGTAGATTCACTTTCTTGGTAACAAGTGTGGGAATGATCAACTCTGAATAAGTATCCTCTCAAAAAGTGGTTAAATATCTGAATACTATAGATTTTTGGTGTTACTAATCTTCCTTTGCAGGGCATACATAGCAGCACTCAATTCAGCTTAAGCTTCAAAGAGTAAGTGTGGTTAATACTGCTTGTGGTTAATACTGCTCGCAGTTAATACTGCTAGTGGTTAAAACTGCTCGCAGTTAATACTGCTAGTGGTTAATACTGCTCACAGTTAATACTGCTAGTGGTTAATACTGCTCACAGTTAATACTGCTAGTTAGTTAATACTGCTAGTGGTTAATACTGCTCGCAGTTAATACTGCTCGCAGTTAATACTGCTCGCAGTTAATACTGTTAGTAGTTAATACTGCTCGCAGTTAATACTGCTAGTTCGTTAATACTGCTAGCAGTTAATACTGCTCGCGGTTAATACTGCTTGTCCGTTAATACTGCTCTAGGTTAATACTGCTTATGTCCCGAATACTATAAATACCCTTTGCCCGCCCAAACGTTCATAACGACTCTTTGCATACTGTTCACTTGCGCTCTAAACCCTTTCTCTCTCAAGACTCGAAGTTTTCAGGCAAGTTTTGCACTAAGTTCAATGGCATCCATGGCATTTATCGACGAGCACAATGAGATCGCGATGCTCCAGAAGCCAAAGCAAGCTGTAGGATTTCATCAGATTGTGGATTTCCTCAAGTCAAGCCATATTGCTCATGCTCTTACTGTATCACCTACAATCTATATCGAGCATCAAAGGCAGTTCTGGGCTAATGCCACCATTGTTGCTGAGAATGGTGTGCAAATGATCAAGACAAGGATCTATGAAAAACCACTAACAGTTACTGAAGAGGTTATTCGCATCAGTCTACGTCTAGACGATGCCTCTGGTATAACTTCTATCTCAAATTATGAACTATTCTCTTCTCTTACAAGAATGGGGTATGGAGGCCCATTGGGTGTTTTCAAATTCTCTAAAGCCAAATTTTCACCCCAATGGCGTTTCTTTGTCCATACTCTTATGCACTGTATCTCCAAAAAGACTACTGGATGGAGTGAGTTCAGCAGCACTATTGCTTATGCTTTGGTGTGCTTGGCCACTGCCAGAAAGTATAACTTTTCTAAAATGATTTTCAGTGATCTTGTCTCAAACACGGGAAACAAAAAGAGCTTCTTTATGTACCCCAGGTTTGTTCAAAAAGTTATTACTCATGAATTGACGGATATACCTCAACCTGTTGGGGTATATGTACCTAAACCCCCCAAAGGCAAGGTTTTCTCAAATATGAGAAGATCTGCTGGGGACTCGGAAGGAGTTGACACCCCATTGTTCTCTACAATGATGGTGGTGTCCCAAACCAATGAAGGTATGGCAGCAGGGTCAAGGCCCCCATTAGACTATCCTACTGCTAGCCAATCCCAACCTTCCCTCTCAAAATCTATCGCCCAGTCCCTTCTTGAAAAACCAACCTCTCCTATCACCCAAACTTACAAGAGGAAACAGGTAAAGAAGGCTCCTTCCCTTCTTATACCATCAACCCCCAAGCCTTTAAGCCCTCTAAAGGAGAATTCTCCTTTAGGGAATATCCATAGGGAAACCACAGGGGTGTCTCCCAACCCCAAGGAGGTGCTCTCTGAGGAGGAGGTTGAGCATATGGGTGATGAGGCTGCCACTACTCCTGCTAGCACAGAGGAGGAAAGTGGTAACATAAATAAGACCTCCCCCATGGCAACTTTGAATGAGCAATCATTCGAAGGTCCCTGGTGCCAAGAAACCACGGGGGTGGATAGTGCTTCTGCTAGGCAGAAGACTTCCACTACTAAAAGATCCAATGATCCTTCAAAGGAGGGTAACACTTCTAGAGAAGGTGAGGACAGTTATGACTACCAGGAATTGATGGAAACCATGGGAAACATCAACCTAGATGTTATGAAACAAGGAAAAGACATAGAGGAGATGAAGCTGGTTATCCTGTCCCAACAAGTTCAGATTGAAAAATTGAAGAAGATGGTGACCAGGCTGGTTCAAAAGAAAAGAAGGAAACAGTTTGTACTCAAAAAGAGGGACAAAGTTCAAGATTCTTTCAACAAGGGGGAGAAGCATGAAGGAGAAACTGTTGAAAAGAAAGCTGAAGTTGAGGGGGAGACAGAGGAAGAAATGGAAAAAGAAACAGTTACTGCTGCTGAAGTAAAAGTAGCAGCAGAAACTGAAGCAGCAGAAATAGGACTCTCTGTAGAAGAAATGGAGATAGCAGAAACCTTAGTCAAAGCAAAGAATGATACTCCTAAGGCTACTCAAAAGGCCAAGGGAGTAGTTATCAATGAAGGAGGGATCTCAGAGAAGGAAAAAGAGAAGGAAGTTTTGAAAGAATCAAAGGGAAAAGGAAAAGAGAAGATGATTGAAGCTGAAATGCCTCCAAGACAGAAGTCTCAGATTGAAATGGATGAGGTAATAGCAAAGCAGTTGCAAGACCAAATGGAGAAAGAGGAGCAGTTGCAAACAGAAAAGGATAGAGAACTTGCAAAGATTATGGCCAAGAAGTTAAATGCAGAATACCAAAAGAGCTTAAAAGAAGCAGCTCAGACCAAGAAACTTCAAGTTAAAAAGATGCCAGTGATGAAGCAGAAAAGACAACCTTCCAAGACCTTCTTGGCCAATCAGGAAAGAAGAAAGATGATAAACTTCCTGAAAGGTGCAATTGGTGTTAAGGGGGAGATGTTCACCAACATGGCATACAGTCAAGTTGAGGAGCTATACAGAAAGGAAATGGCCAAACTCCAAGGGGATACCTCTCAAAGGGAAGAAGCAGAAAGAAGGATGAAAGAGAGACATGATCTCAACATCCAACAACCATTCCCTGAGGAAACCACACCCTCCAAAGAAGAAGCAGAAGAGAAGAAGGAAGAACCTGGAAGTGTTGGTATAGAAGCCAAGTCTGGAAAGAGAGTGAAATCAATTGCTTCAAAAAGGCAGTTGAAAAAGCCAAGGGTGGAAGAAACTGAAAAGGAAGCTGAACCTTCAGTCACATCTCCAACAGAGCCAGTACAAAGTCCAGAGCAGGTCACTAAGCAAACAGATGAGAGTATGGATCTGTACATGACAATAGTGGAACCTTTGAAGGCTATTCCAATCTCTATGCAAGCGCCAGAGATCATATTTTGGGATATTCTAAGAGACAGTGGAAAGAATTTCTTCAGAATCAAGAGAGCTGATGGTTCATTTGAAGCCTATTCAACATGGGGGAAAGTCATCAGAAGTTGTTCAAGAGCTGATATGGAAGAACTATACAAAGTGGGGATGAAACTTTATGAACCTGTGTTGAAAGGTACTGAAGAGAATCTTCTCAAAGTGACATTGGAATACTTGTGCATGATGTTTGAGCCTGAAAGAGTGCACTATAGGATTAAAGATCATAAGCATGAGTTCATATTCAAGAAGATTGACAAATGGATACTGTTTGAAAATTGTGGAGTATACATGATTACTATTGACAACTGTTATCATGAATACTACCTGGTGGACAAAATCTATGAGCATAGCAAGGAGAAGTTAGAAGGGATGCTTAAAGCTACACTGGTATGTACAAAGGATTCAGAGATGGCAAAGATTGTGGTGAGAAGAACTGTAAATCAAAGCTTGGGCCTAGATCCAAATTTGGGAAATTGAATTAGAGGTGTTGAAAGCATCTTGAAGATTAATTCAGGTGTTGAAAGCATCTTGAAGATTAATTCTGAAGAACTTGACTTCTTTTCCTAAAAGTCAAGTTAGGGGGAGATTGTTGGGAATTGAAGAATTTATCAAGTATGGTTAATGCTGCTGGTTCAGAGTTAATACTGCTAGAAGACTTAAAGGTTAATACTGCTGAGTATTACTACTGCTAGTAGAATTAATACTGCTAGTCAAAGTTAGTGCTGCTTGAACAAAGTTAGTACTGCTTAGCTAGTTAGTACTGCTAGTAGTTAGTGCTGCTTACAGTTAATGCTGCTAGAAGAGATTAATGCTGCTGAAGATTAATACTGCTTATATGATGAAGATTCCCATGAAAGGATAACAACTGGATAATCTGAAGATATACATGGAAGCTTAGAGATATACATGGAAGATATGCTGAAGATATGTTTATTTTATTGTAATTATCTTTTTGATTAGTATATGTATGGAAGATACAGAATAGTTTAAGTAGAGATTAATTCTTAGTTTTAAAAAAAAAAATCAACCTCAAGGCATAGATCCTAATTCTAGAGAAGTAGAATTCGTATTGGTGAGTCTGTTCATCAATATTGAGGTTGAGTGTGTAATCTTGTAATTTCAAAGCATTCAATACAAGTTTACAGTTTGTTCTTCATATTTACTGTGTTGATTTACTGTTTCATTGAATATCAAAGTGTTATTCCGCAAACTTCTTTGATATTGTTTCTGAGAATTAATTCTTGTTGAGAATTCGATCCTAACACAATCTCCCCCTTTGGATTCAAGATCATTTTCAAAAAGAATAAGCATTGAAGCCCCCCTTTGATTCAGAAACAAATGATATCCCCTTTGAATAAACAAAACGAATTTCAGCATTCACGAACAATCTTATCCTTTGTATGGTCTTTAACAAAGATAAGTATTTCATCTCCCCTTTCTTTGAACTTTCTTCAAACTATCAGTAATCTCCACCAAAGTCTGTGATAATCTTCTTCAAAAATCTTTAACAATCTCCCCCAAGGTAATAAAACCTCTTTCAGACTTCAGAAAAAAATTTATCTTCAGATTCAAATCACTTTTGTTCTAAAAAACAATCTTCAAAGAAAATTTCAGCAAATTTTCATCAGGCTTTCAGAATTCCTTGAACTTTCTCTATTATTCTGACCATTCTCCCCATAATTCGGACAATAAATCTTTTGAACTCTGTCATTTCTTGATCATCTCATTTCTTGAACATATTTCTCCCCATTTTTGTTGATGCAACATAGAAATCATCAAAACTTCTTCAAGAAATATCATGAATCTATTTTTGACCACTGATCTTTCCAAAATGATCCACTGAACATCCGTCAATTCACAAAGTATTTATCCGAATCTTTTTAAATTCATACAAATAAGAATGTAACCCGGAATCAACAAATGAATCAGTTAAAATGCCTATAAGCAGCACGAAGCCACTTAGTACAACGAATGTACTATACAAGGAGTTTTAATGACGATCACTCCCCATGTCTTCCATTCAATCATCGAATAACACAAGATTATTCTATGAACGTTCCAACATAAAAACGAATTTTCTGTGTGTTTGTGCTTGTGTATGAAAGAATTTAAACATGAATGTTTTATAATAGGCTCAAAATGTGTAAACCATTGAGACAACAACAGTAATACACGGAATCAATTGGGCGTGATCAAAATGTGAAGGTGGGGATGACTTTCTTCTTTTTTAATATCCACATCTTCCGAATGAAGACGAGATAGATTATGTGCTACGTCCCCAAGAAAAAATTGAAACATATCTTTGTTGAGAAAAAGATGAGTAGCTGGTGGGGTTTAAGCAAGTGTTGGCATGGGCTAGTTGTCCGTTTCAATGAAGTTCACGAAAGAATTGTGAAACAACAGTAATATGGTTGCCCGACTCCGAAAGTAGTTGGTACAGAGTTCTGATATTCTTTTAACTCTGGTCTCACGCCTTCTTTCTTTTTATCTATTGAGCTCACTTCTAACCAAACTCTCTTTTCATTTTATCTCATCACACACCCACACTCAGATATTGACCCCTCGCCTCTCGATCACTCAAGGATAACTTCTTGGGTAGGAAACACTGGTTATCGTGCATCCATAGATGTTCTTTTAAAATATCACACAATGATCCCATGTATTATGTCTTAAAAGCAAAAATGTTGCTCAATTGGTTTAACTTCAACAGTTAAAGCACAGTATGAAATACATGTCAGATATATGTATGCTTAGTAAGATAATCATGAAGATTTTAGCATTTTAATCATGAAAGATTCTCTCAAAACAAAGAAATTGAACGAATGAAGTGAAATCAATAGGAATGTTTTGAGAATCTGACAATGTATGGAAAAGATCAAATATGAATGATTTATTAATAAAAGCTTAGGTCATGAAAAAATGGATGTTGTCTATACGAATCAAATATAGACATTCTTGAAGGAAACGTTTTGAATGAAATATTGCTCAACAAACTTTGAATTTCAAACGGGGTGTCTTACCATCGAAAATTAGTTTCACTTTAAGACATGGTAAGAACATAGTCAATAAAGTACTAAACCGGTGTGTGTGAATACTTGACAGTATATAAAAAAAAACAATACACAAGTTTGTATCTTTAGAAACACACTGTTTGTTTAACATTGAAATCCATAAAATGAAAATATTTAAAATCACACTTCTGAATTCATGAACACTGTTTAAGAATCGAGAAGTGGTTTGAACATTTAGAAACACGTTTCCATGTTTGAAAGTTGTCCATCTTTCAAACATAATGAGATTAAGAGTAGAATAATCCTTATGCTCAGCATTAATCTCATAAAGTCAGCTTCAAAGTCATGAATGATATGATCATGTAAGGTCCCTCTCAAGTTCTGCAAGTAGTCAAAAAGACATGAAAGCAACAAAGTCTTATTGAAACAAAAACATTTATTGAAAATTAAAGACATAAAAGCAGTAAAACATTTAAGAACGAGTTCTGATAAGATGTAATCAGAAGTCAATGTCCTTACCCCCTAAACATATGCATCACAAAATATGTCAGTACAAAATATTTGCAAGAAATGTTATAACTTCCATTAGAATGTTGATCAACTAAACTTTGTCTCACTCGCCTGAAAACATGAACAAAACCTTTCAGTGCAGATATCGTTCAGATTAAGAATAAAGAAATGAAGAAAAATAACAAAATAAACTGTACTAGGTAACGACAAATTATGTCTTGAGGTTTAACATGCCAAGTTTCGAAATGAGAAAATTAAATCACTTTTCGTCCAACGGCTTGGTAAACAAATCAACAAGTTGATAATATGTGTTTACAAAGTAAAGTTCAACTGAACCCTTTTCAACATTATCTTTGATAAAATTATAACACACATCTATATGTTTAGTCTTTGTGTGCTGAACAGGATTAGTTGATATGGCTATAGCGCCTTTCGAATCACAATATATATGAATCTTGTTGTGTTTGTGTATTGTTGTATCCAAGATTTAAGTAAAAAAGTCAAAGTCTATAAAGTCAAATAGAGTCAAGTCTTGTAAAGTCAATCTTATATAAATAGGTATGTATCTTGAGAGAAGTAGAGGTAAGCAAGGCATATGAGAGTTTAATGTTGTAAGAGTTCATTGTATTCATAAGTGTGAGATATACGACTTTAAGATTTTCTCTCTCTACTCTCTCTCTAGAATTCGTACATAATTGTCATATCTTGTAGATCTTGATTGAATTACTTGAAAACTAGGACTAACATTTGGTATCAGAGCAAACCAAAAATATTCAGATGGATTGAATTACACTTCTTTGATCGAATTTTCAATTCTTGAAAAACACGCAAGTAGTTTTTTGTAAAATCACTGTTTCATCAAATTTTTTGTGAAAAATCGATTTTATTGCAAGAAAATGATTCCATAGTTTTCGATTTCTGTTTTAGAACCTTTCTTGTTTAGATTTCATCTAGAAATTCGCACTGAATTGAATCAAATTTTGGATTTTTATGGTTTATGTTAAGTCTAATTTAAATAGTAATCAATGTATTTATTAACCGTGGTCTTAACTGTGTTTAGTTTGCTTATCTGTATCAGTTTAGGCCTTGGGTTTTTTAAGTCACCTTGGTGCTTTGTGTTTGTAACTTTGGAGCTCATTTGAATATATCAAGATTATATTTGGCGCACATACTTTCTCTCTCTACTTTCTCTCTCTAAGATTTGGTAGATCTTGGATTATCAATTGGTATCAGAGCCATTCTAAATCTGAGAGGATTGAGATAAACGTTTTTCGATTCTGAATTAGTGATTAAATCAGAAAATTTGATTTATTTTCTTGAATTTTTTCAAGAAAATCTCATTTTTTGATTTTTCATCAAATTTGGATTGTTTTCTGAACGAATTTCTCTATAAATTGGTTTGCTGAATTCGATTTTGATAGTGAAACACTTTTGATTCACATTGAGTTGCAAGAAATTCACATTTTGATCTTCAATTTTGAAATTTTTCGATTTTCTGGAAAAGACGTTTTTTCGAACTGTTCATTTCAAGAATTCTCAATTTTGTTGTTTTTGATCGAATTGTTTGATTGAAAAGTGTTAGAAAACTGTTTTCGATCAATTGTTTGTGAGAAAATTTCTTTAATTTCGTATCTGTAATCGATTTTAGAAGATTTTTCTTGATTCTCTGAGTTTTGCGCCAGATTTGTTTTTTTCGCCAGTTCATACTAGTTTGCGCCAGTTCATAAAAGTTTGCGCCAGTTATTCTAATGTTTGATCTAACTTCATCTGTGTTTTGCGCTAGTTGATCTAAACTTTACGCCAGTTTATCTCAGGTTTTCATCAAGATCATCTCATCTCAAGAAAAGTTTAAAGTTCTCTTCATCAGCTTCTCACGCAAAGTTATCTTTGCGCCAACTCAGTCTCGCGGAAAATATCTTTTGCGTCATCTCAGTCTCATGCAAGTAATTTTTGCGCCATTTACCTTTCGCGCAAAGAGTGGTTCTCGCCATCAACGACTCGCGCAAATCATAGTTTGCGCCACATACCGCTCGCACAAATCTCTTTTGCGCCATTGGTTTCTCACGCAAACCTTCTGTTTGCGCCAGATTAACTGCTTCCAATACTTGGATTATTTCTGAACTTTCTGACTTTGTGGTTCTATAAAGATGTCTCTACAAGCTCAGTTGTACAAGAATGATTTAATGATGTCTTTGGGGTCAGACACTCGCCCTCCAGTTCTGATAAATGAAAATGAATTTCAGCAATGGCAAGACAGATTCATCAATTTCATAGAGAAACAAGATAATGGTGACATTATGATGAAGTCTCTTACTGAACGTCCGATGGTAAGGCCTATGAATGAAATTCTAGCCACGACAACTACACCAGCTACAAGGGTTGAGAAGCTTTTACGTGAGTATGATGCTGATGAGGCTATGCGATATCAAGCAGATAACCAAGCAAAGTCTAATCTGATTCTCGCACTGCCAAATTCCATTTATAACCGAATTGACTGTTTCAAGCATAATCCGATGCTAATGTGAACACAGTTGGAAAAGATAATGCTTGGATCAACAGTTGCCACTCAACTTCGTCAGACAAGATATATGAACAATTTTGAGGAATTCAAGGCAAAAGATGGAGAGAATCTGAAAAGTGTGTTTGGCAGATTTTGGGCAGTGATAAATGATTTGTACAAGATTAAGGTGACAAAGACTGAACTGGAAGCTAATCTGAAGTTTTTAAATGCTCTTCAACCAGAATGGAGCAAATCATGTCATAGAATGAGGAATGATGTCCGGATCTCTACAATGCCGATACAGGAACTGTATGAGATCTTAATGGCTGATGAAAATATGGTGCTAGAAAATATAGCAAAGATTGATAAGAAAAACAAGCCGAAGTCAGTAGATCCAATTGCTCTCCTTGCAAGTCAACTAGCCGAACAAGCATTATCTGAGAATGCTTATGATGGGTCTACTGAAGATGATGGTGAGGCTTTGGAAAAGGCTATGATCCTCCTCTCTCAACATTATCAGAAGAAGTTTCAACACAGATCAGGTTCAAACAACCTCCGCTTCACTTCCGGTTCAAAGAAAGTGGAACCCGGTGCTCCCTCAAAGCCATATGTTCCAAAGTATGAACCTGCTAAAGTGGCTGAGCCGAAAAAAGAGGAAAAGAAGGCAATGAATTTCTTCAAGTATGGAAAACCGGGACACATAGCAAAGGAGTGTCGAGTGAAGGTTGTCAAGGATTCTGCGTTTTACAGAAAAAGTTGGAGCTTGCTGAAAAGAGAGAGAATGGAACAATTCTGTTAGCTGAAGATGAATACTGGCTTGATCACTCAGATAATGAAGCAGAGACTGAGGAAACAGCTGGTATTTGTTTTATTGGGGATGATAAGAGTGATGATGAAGATGAGGACACATCCACTGATGAATCTGAGGTACCTTCTGAGTTTGATTTCAACTTTACTTCTTCTAAAATGAACGTCATAATAACTGCTTTACATGACTTACGTTCAAAATTCTTATTTGAAAAGCAAACTAATCAAGAAAAATCTGTCATGATTGAATAATTGAAAATTTCATTGAAAGATGAAAAATTTATTTTGACAGATACAAAAGAGAAGTTTCAAAAGAAATTGGATGAATTAGAAACTTTAAACAAGACTAATGTTGAGTCTTTGACAGAATTGACCAAATTAAATCAAGATTTTTCTGATAAAATAATTGTTTTAGAAGGAAAATTATATAAGAGAGAACAAACTGAGCAAACCATATATATGAATAAACCAAGGAGTGATGAGGCAATAAAAGAAAGATGGGGACTTGGTTTTGAAAATCCACATTGTTTAAACAATGTTATATCAAAAACCCCCACTTTATATAATTTTGATTATCTAAATCTTGCAAAATATGCTCCTCAATTTAAAATTGAGTGGATGTATGAAAAGCAAGAATTAGAAATTGAAAATCAGAAAAGAATGAACAACAAGAAAATGGAGATGCCATTTGTTTATACTCGTGAAAATGCCAAATATTTTCCTGAAAATTCAAAGAAGTCCAGAAAATCTCAAAATGTTTTAAATGTCAATTCTTCCATTACATTTTCATTATCAAATGATCATATTGATATATATGTCAATAGCACTAATAAGGAAAATATATCTCTGGTTTCTTATGATTCTAAGAGATATATTCCCCCATTAGTATTAGAGGGCAAAATCATTGATCTTGAAGATAAAATGGAAGAACAAAGTCTTCAAAATGATTTTGAAAACGGTTTATTTCTTTTCCTCATGAAATCAAGTTTTGAAGACAAAATCATTTCTCAAAAACAAGACTTTGATGACAAAATAAATTCTGGATTTTCTAACGATTCTAAGGAAAATACTCACAAAGGACAAACAAGTGAAAGTTTGAAAGTTTGCGCCAACCACAGGTAGAGGAAACTGAAGGTTTGCGCCAGAAGTTGGTAGCGCAAAGTTCAGTATGCGCCACCAGTGGGTCGCGCAAAACGTCTTCTGACTTGTGTGTTTTTGAAAATCATGACTCCAAGGCAAGTTCAGCAATGATGAATGCTCAGTTTGATTTCTTAGATAAAATTTCTTCTTCCAATTCAATTGTTGATGATTCTTTTATGCTAAATGATCAGTATTATAAACCAAAGCGTAAAAGAAGAAAGATAATATCATTTCTGAAAATTCTAATTCTTCTAATTCTACTGTTTCAGATCGGACTTTGAACAAGTCAACAAGGCAAATATGGAGAGTCAAGAAGAAATCAATAGAATCTGACACTTTAGAGGAGAAATGTGTAGATTGTCTTTGTAAAACGGATACATTTGCATTTTGTAATAAAAACACAAAATATTCAATAAAACAAATGATTCAAATTGCAAAGAATGTCTCATGTTATTCTTCTAGTTCTGATTCAGAGAATTGTGATTTTTCTTCCATAGATGATTGCGTTCAAAATTTTTCTAAAAAGAGATTTTTGAAAAATAAAAGGCAAAGGACTAACAAGAAGGGACCCATAAGCATATGGGTGCCTAAATCTGTGTAATTTCTGAATGTGCAGCTTAGTCAATTATGGTATCTGGATTCGGGGTGTTCCAAACACATGACGGGCAACAAATCATTACTTTCAAATTTTAAAGAAAAATGTTGCGGTCGTGTTAAGTTTGGAAACTGCGAGACTGCTCCTATTTTAGGCTATGGTGATCTTGTGCAAGGGAATATAACTGTCAAGCGAGTTAGCTATGTTGAAGGTCTTAGCCACAACTTATTCAGCATCGGGCAATTTTGCGACAAAGATCTTGAAGTCAGCTTCAAATCCAAACGAGTTGCAGTAAAGAATGACAGTGGCCGGGATTTACTTGTCGTAAAGAGAAGATCAAATTTATACACAATAGATCTTTCCAAGGTTAAAACTCCATCTGATATTTGCTTGCTATCTAAAGCCTCTGTTCATGAAAGTTGGATATGGCACCGACGACTAGCTCATCTCAACTTCAAATACATGGATCGCCTTGTCAAGAATGATTCAGTTCGAGGTCTCCTAGTACTCCGATTTCAGAAAGACCATCTCTATCAAGACTGTGAGAAGGGAAAGATGAAGAAAGTTCCGCATAAGCCAAAACCCGAGGCTTGCACTTCGGACATTCTTGATATTCTACATGTTGACTTATGTGGACCGATGAAGACAAAGAGTATCGGAAAGAAAAGATATGTTTTGGTAGTTGTTGATGATTATTCACGCTATACATGGGTTAAGTTTCTCAAGTCCAAAGATGAAACTCCCGACATTCTCATCAAAACGATTCAGACCAACAAGCAAAAGGCGGTCAAAGTTGTCAGATAAGACAATGGTACATATTTCAAGAACAGCACTCTTCAAGCATTCTACGAAGATCAAGGCATTCAACAACAATTTTCTGTTGCTCGAACACCGCAACAGAACGGGGTTGTTGAACGAAGAAATAGAACGCTTGTCGAGGCTGCCAGATCATTGCTTGCATATTTCGGTCTTCCTTTATCTCATTGGGCTGAAGCTGTCTCAACTGCGTGTCATACTCATAACAGATCCATTTTACATAGAAGATTCAACAAAACACCTTATTAACTTATGAATGGTATCAAACCGAATGTCAAATATTTCAAATCTTTTGGGTGTAAGTGTTATGGTTTGAATGACCGCGACAATCTGAACAAGTTTAGTCCAAAGGCAGATGAGGGTATTTTTCTTGGTTATTCTTCTACTTCTACGGCTTACAAAGTCTTTCTTACTTCATCCAGAAAAGTGATAGAGAGTGTCAATGTTAAATTTGATGAAGCTGCAGATTTGGTTTCTGGCCAAACAGGTTCAGAACCCGTACCTACAGGGAATTTAGCTTATGGACAAGCCACTTCAGAACCAACACTACAACAGACAAATCAGGATTCATCTTCTTCTTTGCTTAATCTTACTGATCTTGATTTTCTTTTTGAGCATTTTTATGATGATGTGCCTAAATCTAACACTGAAAATGCTTCAAATGTTTTGAATCAGTAATCTGTGAGCGCATCTACTTCCAATTCCGCTGCATCTATCTCTGAAACTGATGTTGTTCCAGTACCTGCTGAATCTCAAAACATTCTTTCTGAACTTCATTCATCTCAATTAGAACCTGAACAAGTAAATACTGAATCTGTTCAAGAAGAATCTATTCAAGAAGCACCTGTTCAAGAAGAATCTGTTCAAGCAGAACCAGTTCAAGAAGAAGGACAAACTGCTGCTATTCAACCAACAATTCCAGAGTCTGATTCTGATGTTGTTGAGTTACCTCCTCCTCCAGTTGAAACTATTGATGTCTCTTCATCTGACATAGACGTAACTGAAGATCTCTCTCAACATTTAGAAGTTATTCAAGAAGTTATTGATCCTCTCCCTCATACCACCAAATGGACAAGATCTCATCCTATTCATCAGATTATTGGTGATTCTTAAGCAAGCGTATCTACACGTTCCAAGACGACAACTCCAAACGAATGTCTATTCACTTGCTTTCTAAGCAAGATTGAACCAACCAAAGTATCTGAAGCATTGGAGGATCCAGAATGGATAATAGCGATGCAAGAGGAACTCAATCAATTTGACGCATTAAAAGTTTGGAGACTTGTTCCAAGGCCAAAAGGTAAAAGCATTATTGGCACAAAGTGGATATTCAAGAACAAGAAAGATAAAGATGGTATCGTCGTTCGTAACAAAGCTCGATTGGTTGCCAAGGGTTATCGACAAGAAGAAGAAATCGACTACGATGAAACTTTCGCGCCGGTTGCAAGATTAGAAGCTATTCGAATGTTTCTCGCTTTTGCTGCTTATCGCAATTTCACCGTGTATCAGATGGATGTAAAGACAGCCTTTCTCAACGGGAAACTGAAAGAAGAAGTTTACGTTTCTCAACCAGAGGGATTTGTTGACAAAGACCATCCTGATCATGTATACTTTCTTGATAAAGCACTGTATGGTTTGAAACAAGCACCGAGGGCGTGGTATGATGAGTTGTCGGCCTTTCTGATCAAATCCGGGTTTACCAAAGGATCCATAGATACCACTCTTTTCATTTATCGTTCTAATTTGGATATCTTCTTAGTTCAAATATACGTAGATGAAATTATATTTGGTGCGACTAATAAATCTTTATGTACTTGGTTTTCTAATCTCATGACCTCCAGGTTTCATATGAGCATGATGGGAGAAATTAATTTCTTCCTCGGCTTACAAGTGAAACAACTTCCAGATGGAATCTTCATTAATCAGTCGAAGTATGTGTTTGACATCTTGTAGAAATTCAAGATGGACAAATCTTCTTCAATTGGCACGCCTATGGCTCATGCTGCTAAAATTGGACTAGATCCGGATGGAAAAGTTATGGACGTCAAGACATATTGAGGAATGATTAGATCACTCATGTACATAACTGCGAGTCGGCCAGATATCATGTTCTCTACCTTCTTATGTGCCAGATTTCAAGCAAAGCCAAAGGAATCACATCTTTTAGCAGTCAAGCGAATATTTCGTTATATCAAAGGAACTCCGTACTTAGGTTTATGGTATCCTAAGAGTTTTGATTATAAACTAATTGCTTATTCTGATGCAGATTTTGGTGGAAATCAATTGGATCGGAAAAGTACTTCAGGTCACCTTCAATTTCTTGGTGATAGACTGATAAGTTGGGCATCGAAGAAGCAGAACTATGTTTCTATCTCAACTGCAGAAGCAGAATACGTCGCCGCAGCTAGTTGTTGTGCACAAGTTTTATGGATGAAGACACAAATTCGCGACTACGGGATGTTATACAAAACAGTTCCAATCTATTGTGACAGCAAATCCGCGATCGCGATATCAGTCAATCCGGTCCAGCACACAAAGACCAAACACATAGATATGAGGTACCACTTCATAAAGCATCATGTGGAAGAAGGTACTATTGAATTATATTTTGTTCCAACTGAATATCAACTTGCTGATATTTTTACAAAAGCTTTAGATGGAAAACGTTTTAGTTTTCTGCTTCCAAAACTCGGCATGTTCAATTTAAAAGTTTAAATCTTTACAAATTTTATTCTATAAAGTAAAACCTTTACAGGTTTTCTTTCTTTTGAATAAAATGTGTGTCTAGGATAAATTTTCAAGTTGCTTTGTTTATATTGAAGTTTTATATGTTCAACTTTCAAGTCTTACAAAAGTCGAAAGGTCAGCAACATGTTTGAAACTTTTGCATTCTGATTTAAAGATATGTGATTTGGAATATTTATAGTTTACAATGCTTGGAAATCCTAAAAAGTCTGAATTATGGATCGTAATGAAAATATGGGTTAAGCATTTAGATGTAAAACTGGGTGATTGAGATGAAAATTATATATATAAAATACAAAAATCTCTAAGTTTAAAAGTTTGTACCTGTGACCTTTCTGGTTTGGGAAAGTAAGTTCCGTAGGATGCTTGTCATCTGGTCCCCTAAGGTCAATTGGTCTGGGAGTGATCGAACCCAAATCCTTCTATAGAACCAGATCGAAAGTCATGTTCTACTGGTATGAATGGGTTTAGGATGTGTCGATGTAGTCTTTCTGATCCGGGAGAGTAAGTTCCAAGGGGTGCTTGACACCTAGTCCCCTAAGGCCAACTGGTCTGGGAGCGGCTAACCCAAATCCTGCAATAGGGTCAGATAGAAAGTTACGTTTACGACACTTTCTTTACTTACCAAACTTTTTGATTAAAAGATGCCAAAGTGCACAAGCTTAAAAGATGCCAAAGAGCACACTCATGTGAAGATGGCAATGTGCACAATGCTAAAAGATGCCAATGAGCACACATCTCATGATACTTGGTGATATGTTTGAGTTGCAATAAACCTATAGATTTGTGAAAGTCTTAATTCGTGATGGATTAGTGTGAGTACATGCAAAGTTCTCTATTATATTTTTAGAATTTCATTTTCTTGAAGCTAATTGAAGTTCGTATGCGAGCACACTGATTAGATTGCTGGAAGTTTTTGAAACTGAACATGTCTTAACTTGATATGCAATGAAACTTGTATCTGTATCCAACAACACATACTTGATTTCAATTGATTGATAAATCTGTGATATTTTACTGAGTAGAGTTTTAATTTGTTTAGTGTTTAAAGTTTTATATGTACAGTTTTCAAAATTTATATTCAGTATAATTTTCTTTTTACATTGATGTTTCTATGTTTGTGTATCCATATTTTTGTAAAATTGGTTTGTGCATATTTCGAGGGGGAGAGACAATCTGAATGAAATACTGATATCTTCTGATTTTGAGGGGGAGTAAATAAAGTGGTCAGGTATATATCTGATACAGTGCTTAAAGTTCAGATCTGCAGTTCATCAGGTAAGTTTACTGATATTTCTATACAAATGCTAATCTGATTTGTGATATTTAGTGAATTTGTGTAGGGGGAGTAAAAGAGTTTTCCAGGTAACATTTCATTTTTTTAATGTGTTATTTGTTGTATTTTTTTTAGAAGTGTTATTTTTTTTAGTGTGTTATTTTCTATTTTTTTTGGTATAAATAGTGTAAGTTTTTTTTTTTCTTTTATCGCTCATTTTTTTTTCTTTGAGTTTGAACCCTTTCGCTTTTCTCTCTGACTGTTGGATTCATTTCTTTGTCGATTCTCAATCTGAGTTTTACAGGTTATCTCCATCGATTCAGGTATGTTTTTCTTGCTATAGTTTGTATTTGACTCATGATTATCTTCTCTCTTTCTTAATTGATTTTATTTTTTGAAAAATGAGTGTGTGACTTCTCATTGTTCGCACTAGTTCATCTGCGATTGTTCATCGTGAGGTCATTGTTTGGTAAAATCAAATCTTGGGTTATTCTTAGTTGCTATTTTCGATTTCCAGGTATGTGATTTCACCCTTTATTTCGTTGTTGTTTTCTTCGATTTTGCTGTTTAAGTTTGCGACTGTTCATTTGTATTTTTTCAAAATTTTCACGTTTTTGTTGTAAAATGATTTTAATCTGTATTAGCTTGTTCGAAATATGCTTAAATTAGTACATGTATAAGGTTCGAACTATCATTTTGCTTTAAAATCGATTTCCTTGAAATTTTTGAAAAGCACAGATGAACTAGCGCGAAGGTCAAGTTTTCTAGGCTTTTGCGTGGATATGTAGATCGCGCAAACTTATGTTTTGCGTCACCCTCATGTCGCGCAAACTTAGCTTTGCGTTACAAGTTGGTCACGCAAACTTAGTTTTGCGTTACCTATTTGAAACACAAATCTTTGTTGATGCTTTGTCTGTTCAAGTGTAGACTTGCGCTACATGTTAGTTGCGAAAAGATTCTTTTGCGCTACCTATTGGTCACGTAAAGTTTCTTTTGCGTTACCTTCATGTCGCACAAACCTATGTTGTGTGCTTTTAATTTTCGTGATTTTTTTTCCGTCACATTTGCTTCACAAGTGTATCACGCAAACTTAGTTTTACGCCATGCACTAAAAACGCAATCTTTGTTTTGCGCCAACAGTTTGTCGTGCAAAACATCTTTTGCGTCTCCAGTGCATAGCGCAAACCTCATTTTAAGCACTTGTCGCGCAAACATGACTTAGAATTTTTTTTTCATTTGTTTTTTCACTTCTACTTTCCATGTCTAATTTTCACCGTTTCTGTTTTCTAGGTACTATCATGGCTTCTCATAACATCACTGATCCAATGATTCAAGATGAGAATAAATTCCAAGATGATCCGTCTGAACGTGCTTCCCGTAAGACACCTATGCCGTCTGTACCTTCTGTTGGGGCGAACCATTCTGCTCAACAGCGAACACCGAATGACGTGTTTCCTACTATGCTGTATATCTTGCCATACAAGTCAAACAACTACTTTGTGGATTTTGACAAGATTAAGATTCATCCGGTTATCCGAGCGATTCTCAAAGGACATCCTCTTGCTGCGGCTCTTACTTATTATGCTGATGTTCCTGAGGTGTATCTTTAACAGGCATGGCACACTATCACTAAGAATGAGCGATTCCGTCCTCATCGATTTGACTTGCAGATCGATCAGTTTGAATCATTTCTCTCCTACAAGCGTCTTCGACTGATTCTGGAGCTTCCTGAGCCCAATTCCTGACCAGGACGAACTTCCTATGACAACTTTCCTTCCGAATCAGACGTACTAGAGGGTATTCGTAATCTGGGCTATCTTGGTGATCTGGATAAAGTCAGTCAGTTTGACAAATCCAATCTTCCTCCAGTTTGGTATGCTTTGTTCTCCATACTCAACAGATGCCTCACATCCAAACATTCCGAAACGGATAATGCAAGTCTGCATTATCTCAGAATGTTCCATGCAGTCGTCTATGACTTGCATGTCGACTACACGTATATTTTCTGGACCGAACTTTCCGAGAGAGTGCAAGAAAAGTTGACTCATAAGAAGCGGAGGTTTCTTCCTTTTATTTGGTATATGAAGTTAATTGTCCGAAGCATGCTGCGAAGTAATTCAGACATTCCTCGCCGGCTTTCTTGGAATCAAGTTCCGGATTCTAAGATGACATTTATTCAGAAACAGAAGAAATCCTTCGAGTACTCGATGCCAATTCCTTCTGCTCTGATTGAAAATTATGCTGATCCGGCTCATGAAAGCATAATTCAATTTTGCTTGGAACATGATATGTCTTTGGAAGTTGAACAAGCTGAACCTTCTCATGATGCTCAAGATGATCAAGCAGTTGAAACAGATGTTGTAGTTCAACCAATTGGTGATGTAATTGTTGCAATTGATAATGAGACTGCTGATGTTGTACATGATGATGATGCAAATGTCGATGATGATATTGATGGGAATGGAGATGAAGATACCAATGCTGATGTTGGTAATGATTCAGATGAAGATGACGATGACAATGATGATACTGATGGTAATGATGGTGATCAGCCTAGTCTTCATGTTCATGAAAGGAGGTTCAGGGAACCAGAAGTGCATACTCAAGAAGATGTTATGTCTGAAGAAAAGTCTGTTCCGATTAATGCTGCAGTTGCAAATATTCAGGTTGATGAGCTCGATATAGCATTTGAAAATGCTACAACTCAACATCGGGTTCAAGATACAACATTTTCTCACTCTTCGCCTGAAATTACTCCTAGTGTTGACACTTCTTCAGTCGAAGTACAAGACACGACTGAGAAATTTACATCTGTGAATGAGGTCATCCGACATATGAGTGAAAGGTTTGATGCTCAAAAGAATGAACAAATCCAGAAGATGGCGGCTTTGTTAAAAGGAAAGATGATAGAAATCGATCCTGCTGTTCTTCCTGAAGTGATTCCTTTTCGAAGACCAACTGGGGTAGTCATTCGTGAACCGTCCACAATTTCTACTACTGCTCCAGTGATCGTTTCTATTCCTCCTCCTCCATCATTCACACAGACAGCTAGTATTTCTGCATCGACTTTTATGCCTCAAGTATCTACTTCAGTTCCTCTGGTGACTTCTAGCTTTCCAGTTCAAGATCTTCCAATTTCAGAATTGACAGATATGCTTTATGCTCGTCTTCTTTATATGTCTCCGCCAGATCAGCAACATAAAGATTTGATATCTCTGGTAAGGAATTTCCAATCGACTCCGCCTTCAGCTTCTACTACTACACCTGAGAGGGTTTCTGCGTTGTATGAGGAGTTCAATTCCTTCAGATCTGAAGCTCGGACAAATTTTTCTGAAATCAAGGAAGGCATCTCTCTCATGACTCAAGCTTTAACTATTTTATCTGACAGGTTTGATCGTCACGAACAGAGTTGCAGAACTGAAGCAGGTTTGTCTCATAAACGGACACATGACCAAGATGATCCAGATCATCAAGGTCATGAGGGGGACATGTCGAAGAGACAAAGGGTGGAGAGTTCTTCAGTTAGGGAAGATCAAACTCAAGATGAGGTGGCTGACAGAGAAAAGAATGCTGATAATGTTCAAGACTGAAGTGTTGAAGATCTTGTAAACAATATGATAGAAAGTGTTGATTTGTCTGCCATGTCTAATGTGTTGAATATTTCTGAACAGAATATCGAGAATAACATGCATATAGTCGTTTATGTTAATCCAGACACTGCAACAAGGTCAAATGACTTAGATGATTCTGAAGCAGCAAACGACATGAGAACTTTCTTTGCAAACTTCGTAGAGATCAATTCAGATGATGATGATGATATCAGATTTGAGAAGCTCTGCAAAGTGAATGAAGAGGACTGCGATGATATAATCGTTTTATCTAATACTAAACAAAATGTTTTCTATCTTGATGTTAAGGATGAAGAAATTGCAAACACTTTGTACGGAGACCTTCCTTCACAAGATGAGATTCCTGAAGTTACTCCAGTTACTTCTAGTCCTGTTGTTGATACAAATTCGACTACCACTTCTCCTTCAAGTACATTTGAAGTTGGTCAGTCGTCAAGAGCTCAAGCGGATATTCCTTCTTCTGATCCTGTGATCCCTCCGTCTATCCTAGAAGAAGGTCCAGCTATGACTAGACAGCAGAGACAAAGAAGTTTACAAGAAAGGCATATGGCTTCAAGGCTTAGATCTACTTTTCTCGAGGACTCTCAAAGTAATATTTTTATTTCTAGGAGAAGACAGATCAACATACATGTTATTCTTGGTGTTGAAAAGGAGTCAGCAGATTATCAGTACGAATACTTGATGTTCATCAAATGCCAACACCGTGGAAAGCATCTCGTTTCTTCTCCTCATCTGATAGTACGGGTTATCAACGTTTCGATAAAGAAGTTTGTTAATAGCTGGTATCCTGTATTTGAAGTGGAAAGAAGAGATTGCGTCTTATATACTTTCTCGGAGGCTGATTTTAATGATTTATCTATTGACGACGTTGAGTTTCTGTACGATCATTTCAGGAATCTTTATCACAGAACTGAAGATGTCTCTCAAGCATTGTTTGTGATTAAAAGATTCATTCGACGCTAAATCAGATTCTACAGAGTTTTTGACTTTCAGATGGCTGCTGAAAGCTTTCAGCCTGTGGCAAACCTTCAAAGATCCGATCGTAGCTAGCCGAACATCGACTCATATTCTTTATTCACTATTCTTCAGATTCCATATGGAGTTGTTTATAGGAATGCTTCAGGTCAGAAATGCTTCCTAAGATTTGAAGAGATTAATCATTACTCTGATGGAACGTTGAAGGTGATCAAGCTACAGTTGGAGAATCGTTTAAAAGCCAATGTAAGAAGGTTTTTGGAATCAAGAAGAGAATTGTTTCAGATCGAGAATGAAGAGATACAACTTCTCAAGAAAGTATTGAATACCATTGATGAGAGGTTGATCTTTCGTTCAACTCTAAGACGCTTGGAAGTTTTGCTTGGACTAAATCGACTTCGTCAAAGAGAAGAGCGCCATTGATTACTAAGGGGGAGATTGTTAAGTCTATTTTAAATAGTAATCAATGTATTTATTAACCGTGGTCTTAACTGTGTTTAGTTTGCTTATCTGTATCGGTTTAGGCCTTGGGGTATTTAAGTCCCCTTGGTGCTTTGTGTTTGTAACTTTGGAGCTCATTTGAATACATCAAGATTACATTTGAAGCACATACTTTCTCTCTCTACTTTCTCTATCTAAGATTTGGTAGATCTTGGATTATCAGTTTACGGTTTCAAGTTTGTCGAACACTGTATTGAATCAATTCATTGTGATTTTGTTGTTTTTAGACTAATCATTGTATTAGATAAGTGTTCCAATTGTCATTTCGATCATCATTGTGTATTTTGAAGCTTTGATTGCAGGCTATTCAAGTTGTTGATCGAAATCCGTGAATATAACTGAAGAACACGCTAGATTCAGAAAATACGCAAGAATCATCTGAAGAACACGCACAACACTAAACATGCAAGTTACAAAGAACGTGCAAAATGAAGACTTTCGATATGTTTGTAGGTTTTGCGAGTTCTTGACTAATACGCGCAAAGGGTGATTTGCGAGAACTAGAAACGCGCATGCAGCTGCTTGCGAGTTTTGATTTTTGTTTTCAGTGTTCTACGAGTTCTAGTGTTTTTTGCGAGAAGTCATTTTGCGCGAAGTTATATTGCCAAAAAGTTTCGAAGTATAGAACGCACAAAAGCATTGCGAGAAGTTAGAGTTCAAGAACGCGCAAGCCTTGATATGCGAGAAGATTAAATACACACGACCTTATCTGCGAGAACTTAAAACGGGCACCCTTTGATTTGCGCGAACCTGGAACGCGCTTAAGCCTGTTAGCGCGAAGTAGTTGCTAAATCGATCTACGGGTTTGTTCTTTTTACGCGAAGTGAAGTTTTTGCTATAGTGTTCTGCGAGTTTGTGCCTTAGATTTTTTTTTTTAAAGTTTTTCAAGTTTGATTTTCAAGTCAAATTTTTATCTGAATATTTTGGACGATCATTTCAAGCATAACATTCAAGATGTCTAATGTTTTATCAGGAAGAGACTGTGCTATATTATACATGCCTGAAATACCTGCCATAGAAGCTGAACGAGATAAACTGAAGATTCAGAATTCAAAGCTTCTAAATCAGATTCAGGATTTAAAGCTAAATTGTTAAATTATGAAAAAACTTCTGAATGTGCAAAATGTATTAATAATTCTAAATCTGATTTTGCAGGTATCATCAAATCAAGAGAGAAAGAAATTAAATTGAAAGAGAAAGAGATAAGCAATCTTCAAAGCCAACTGAAGACAACTGAAAAGAAATCATCAGAGTTGTAAGCTGAATCAGTTGATCTTCAACAAAAGTTCAAGGCTTTTGAAGAGAAAATATCTGCATTAGAAGTTCAAAATGTTGATCTAATGAAAAATCTCAATGCATATATTATCAAAGGTGATCTAGAGAAAATCTACACTAAAAAGCTATCTGATTTTTCAAAGAAAGCTTTTCAAGAGAAAAAGGATTTAGAGCTAAGATGTTTAAAACTCTCAAAGCAAGTATCCGAATTTGAAAAGATTGTAATAACTGAAAGAGATACTTTTGTAAAAGAGAGAAAAGTTCTTGAAAATAAAACTCTTGAACATCCTAAGCAGATTTCTACATTACAAGACTAACTTGAAAAGGAAAGACAAATCTTTCAAGAGAAGAAAAAGTATTTTGATTCTGAAAAGAAAAAGTTTGAAAAAAAAATGCTAGGATTTTCAAAGAAATTTCTGAGAAAAACAAGAACTTAGAAATAGAATTTGAGTAAGAACGTCAAATCTTTGAAAGTGAAATATCTAAGCTCACATCCAAGATATCTGTTCTATCATCAGACGTTCAAAAAGAACAGATGGATAGATCTGATTTGAAAAAGAAGTTTGACACACTTTTTGATGAAAATAACATTTTATCTAAAAAGATAAAACAACTTGAAGTTGTAAATGTTGAATTGTCAGAAAAGATTTCTGCAGACGTGATTAATCAATCACCTTATGACAATTCAACGGAATTAGTTTGTTCTTTCAAAACTGCTTCAAGTTCAATTCAAGAAATTTTTTCAAAAAGGACAAGTGTCAAATCTAACATTGTCAAATCAAATCAGATTCGTCCATCTAATTTGTTTTATGACAAATATGTTGATAGTCCAACAAGCTTTTATGTTAAATCTCTTGAAAAGCATAATTCAAGGAAAGGTCAGATGGTCTGGAAAGTGAAAGGTTCTCAGGATGAAAAGAAGAATGACAAATCATTTGCAACCACATCAAAAGCCAAGAAGAACGGTGCACAGAAAGGTAACTCTTTTTGTAAACCTGATATGTTTTATTCTGCTAATCATTTGATCAGGATTGCTCAAAAGAATATTTGTTGTTCTTACTATGGAGAAAATGATTTTTTCAAAGAGAATCTGCTCATCACTGGTACGGAACTTACAGAATTACTTCTCAGAAAAGTAAACTTACAAGTTTTAAATCTAATAAGAAGTGGATTCCTAAATCTAACCAACCTGGACCCAAATACTAGTGGGTACCAAAACATGTTAAATCTGTTTTGCAGGTACCACAGGTTTAGGGAGAACATGACTTTCGACTTCTGATTATGTACAGATCAGGACTCGTTTCTCAATGTTTAAGAACTAAGCCTTTTGAACAAAGCAGTTTAAAACCCGAACTTCAAAGTCAAAGAGATAGGCTTCTGAATACTTCAGTTCAGAACCCGGTCTTAAATGTTAAAGGACTTAGACTTCTAAACACATCAGTTTAGGACTCGGTCTTCAATGTTTAAAGATAAGGATATCATGCAAATATCCAGGGGGAGCTCATCAGAATATAAATCATTTTATCATGATTTGAGAGGGAGCTTAAATGTAAGTATCTTCTGATCTAGATCTCTGATTGTTTAAAAGAAGAACAACTTTCAAACATGAAAAATATTTTCTTAAATGTTCAAACCACTTATGGTTCTCAAAAGATTTTATGAATTTAGAAGTGTGATTTTCAAATGTTTTTCATACTAGAGCGTTAATGTTTAACTGATCGTGTGTTTTTAAAGATCAATACTTGTGTATTATCTTATCTATATACTGTCAAGTATTCACACACCGGTTCAGTACTTCATATTGAATTTGTTATTACCATGTCTCATAAAGAAACAATTTTTCGATGGTAATACTCCCGTTTGTAATTCAATGTTGTTGAGCATAAATCATCGTTTCAATCTTTGAGCGTTAATTTCAAAATTGTTTATATTCATTCATATAAACAAGCTATCAAGTTCTTTGATACCCTAACCTTTCACGTTCATATCTCATAATATTTGATCTGATTGATACAATGTCAGATTCTCAAAAAATTCTCTTAATATCACTTTGTTCATTCTATATCCTTGTTTTGAGAGATCTTCAAAGTTCAAATGCTCAAATTTTATTCATATCCTTGATGAGCATACATTTCTATGACAATTATATCATGTGCTTAACTGTTCAAGTTAAATTGTTGAGCAACCATTCTTTTTAGGAAAATTACATGGGATTCGTGTGAGATCTTAAACAGAACATTCATGGATTTACGTTAACCAGTGTTTCCTACACCGGAAGTAATCCTAGAGTGATTGAGGGGTGAGGGGTTTTAAATCATAGAGTGGGGGAGATAACTCATCCGATTGAGTTTTTCGCAGTGTGTGGAGCGGAAAAATGGAATAGAGAGTTTGGTTAGAAGTGAGCTTAAATGTTCAAAAGAAAGAGGGTGTAAGATCGGAGTTAAAAGAATATCAAAACTCTGCACCAACCACTTTCTGAGTCGGGCAACCACATCTACTGATTGGTTCACATTCTTTGGTAACCATCATTGAAACAGGCACTAGATCATGCCAACTCTTGCAATTACCCCACCAACCACTCGTTTCTTTCTCAAAAAAAAAAATGTTTCATTTTTTTTTCGGGACGCAGCACATCTGCTATCTGGTCTTCACTCGGAAGATTTAAATATTGACAAAGAAGGAAGTTTGCCCCACCTTCGCACCTCTTTCATGCACATTGAGTTCGTGTAATACTTGTTGCTGTCTCAACAGTTTACACATTTTGAGCCTGAAAAAAGCTTGAGTAGCTTCAATCATTTATACACTTTCACGTACACACATGGAATAAGTTTTCTTGTCATAACATTCATAGAAAATTCCTTTGTGGTTTTTCGATGATTGAATGGAAGCCCTGAGGGAGTGAACATCACAAAAACTCCTTTCCAATGTGCATCCGTTGTACAAAGTAGCTCCATGCTACTTACATGCATTCTAACTGTATCATTTGTTGATTAAGGGTTACCACGTTTATTATATCTGTGAATCCAAGATCTCTAAATCCTAGAGAGAGAAAGTAGAGAGAGAGAACAAGTGAAGCGCAAAGAGTAATTCTTTATTGAATGAGCGTGTAAGTTCTTACAAGGAACAAGGACCAAAGGGACTTAAATACCCTGGTCAGATACAACAGATAAAACTAACTAAGCATAGTATAAGACCAAGCTTATAAATACAATGATTACTATAAAATCATACTTAACAATCTCCCCCTTAGTAATCATTGGCGTTGTGGTCTTCAAAATCCATCTTTTAAATCTACATGGACCATCTAAGCGACTTTGAAAAGCAGCTTTCTGACTAAAAAAAAAAATTCTTCTCAGCATTGTTCAGTTTGTGATGCCTTTGCTGCTTTGACAAGACTGGACCAGTTTGTAATAATCGTGAAAGAACAATTGGTTCAACAGTTTATGCTCTAGACGATACACCTCTTTTAGATGACCCTTGAAAGAACAGTGATGATCGGAGTTGGAACAACAAAAGACTAGAATGGCTGAGAAAAATAGAATCTTGAGCGAATCTTGATCAACAGATAAACTTTGGAACTCTTTGTCTCTTAAACATCTCCTTAACTTCTCCCCCTCATGACCTTGATGATCGGGATCAACTTGGTCATGCAAATGTTGGAGACGAGACAACTTAAGATCTGCAAAATCAAAGTAAAGGAAAATCAGGGAAGGTTTGCGCTACACATTGGTGGTGCAAAGGGAGGTTTTCACTAGCCGAAGGTGGCGTAAAGTGAGGTTTGCGCGACCAACTGTTGGCGCAAATCTGACTTGAACTCAAAAATATTTACCTTTTTAAGCTCTTTGACTCCCCCTACACAAATGCACTAGATATGACAATTCAAGTTAGCATTCATGTAGAAATCCAGATACTCCACCTCAAAAACAGATATGATCTTTTCAGAAATTTCTCCTTATTCACTCCCCCTTGAATAATGAACAAACCCATTTAAAAGAAATATGAGAACACAAGAATTGAAACATCAATGTAGAAAGAAAAATATACTGAATATGTATTTTGAAACGACTAAATATATAAAAATTTAAACAGAAATAAATAAAATTCTACTTAGTAAAATATCACAATAAAATTCAACAGATGAAATCAAATGTATGCTTTTGGATACAAAAACAAGTTTTATTGCATATCAAGTTAAGACATGTTCAGTTTCAAAAACTTTCATTAATCTATTCAGTGTGCTCGCATGTGAACTTCGATTAGCTTCAAGAAAATGCAATTCTAAAAATATAATAGAGAACTTTGCATGTAATCACACTAATCCATCAAGAATTCAGATTTTCACAAATTTACAGGTTTATTGCAACTTAGAAATATCACCAAGTATCATGAGATGTGTGCTCATTGGCATCTTTTAGCATTGTGCTCTATGGCATCTTTACATGAGTGTGCTCTTTGGCATCATTTAAGCTTGTGCACTTTTGGCATCTTTTTAATCAACAAGTTTATTAAGTAAAGAACATGTCGTAAACGTAACTTTCTATCTGACCCTATTGCAGGATTTGGGTTAGCCACTCCCAGACCAGATGGCCTTAGGGGATGGCCTTAGGGGACTAGGTGTCAAGCACCCCTTGGAACTTACTCTCCCAGATCAGAAAGGCTACATCGACACATCCTAAACCCATTCATACCAGTAGAACATGACTTTCGATCTGATTCTATTGAAGGATTTGGGTTCGATCACTCCCAGATCAATTGACCTTAGGGGATCAGATGACAAGCATCCCACATAACTTACTTTCCCAAACCAGAAAGGTCACAGGTACAAACTTTTAAACTTAGAGATTTCTAATTTATAAGAATTTAATAATCATCTCAAACACAAGGTTTTACGTCTAAGTGCTTAGCCCATATTTTCATTACGATCCAAAATTACGACTTTTTAGGTTTTCTAAGCATTGTAAACTATAAATATTTCGAATCACACAACTTTAAAGCAAGAACAAAAGCTACAAACATGTTGCTGACTTTTCGACTGTTGTTAGACTTGAAATTTGAACATATGAAAACTTTAATATAAACAAAACAATTTAAAAATTTATCCTAGACACACATTTTATTTAAAAGAAAGAAAAATTGTAAAACTTTTACTTTATAGAATAAAATTTGTAAAGGTTTAAACTTTTAAAACAACATGCCGAGATTTAAAAAATAGAAACATTTGATTGGCAAGTCTATATTCAGTTGAAACAAAATATAATTCAATAATATTATCTTTCACACAAGGTATAACGAATATGTGTCTCATTTGAAAAAAAAAATTTGGGTTGAACAAATTCAGGAGTTGAATTGAAATGCTCAGATTCTTTTAAGAACAATTGAGAAAAACTGGAACAACATCATTATCAGAGATAAATGAAGCGGAAATTAAGTAGATGTACTCACAGTTTCTCATTAGTCATAAGCTTAAAACAGTGAAGAACGACTCATAAATTGACATGTCTAGAAGTCATAGTCTTTGAAGCACGGGTTCTGAGCTGAATTACTCAGAAGCCAAAATCTTGACATTAAGGTGTGGGTCTTGAACTGTGTTATTCAAGAGCCATTTTTCTCTTACTCCCCCTTGACTTGAGGTGCCTGCAACTTTGAATCAGATTGAGATTTTGGTATCCACTTGAATTTGGGCCCATGTTTGTTAGTTGCAGTTCTTATGGGGAAATAATATTTAGAATTGACACGAGAAGCATGAGAAAGATTATCAGAAAAATAAGCACATTCATCAGAGGAAGAA
Organism: Arctium lappa; assembly: GCA_023525745.1. NCBI lineage: Eukaryota > Viridiplantae > Streptophyta > Magnoliopsida > Asterales > Asteraceae > Arctium > Arctium lappa. Next base: position 49,945,482 of record CM042057.1, read on the forward strand.
GATGAGACATGTTTGGAAATTCGAATCATTTGCTTTCTAGAGTATTTTGAAATTTTATTACAAGTAGCAAATGAATCACTTTTATAAAGTTTGTCTATACATCTATCCCCATCAATCTGAAATTCATCCGATATCCGCTTCGTTCTCCAAATCTGCTTCTTTGACTTGCTCAAAGTCCTATCTGAAAGATTAGAATCAGAAGAATTAGAACTGTCAGAAATGACATTATCTTGTTTCTTCAACTTCTTTGACCGTCTTCTTTTACGTTTAGGTTTATAATACTGATCATTTAGCGTAAAAGATTCATCAAGAATTTCCGAATTAATATTTAAATCAGAAGAAATAATTTTACCTAAGCAACCAATCTGATCAGACAATAAATCTAAACTTACCTCGGAGTCATAATTATTTTGAGAAAGGTTTTCATATTTAGGAAAAAAAATTTCATTTACCTGACAAACAGAAGAAAGGCTAAAAATAGAATCTTGTTTTGGAGAAAAAAAAAATTTCTTCAAGCCTAGATGTCATGAAAGAAAAAATAATATCATATTCAATTTCTTTTAAAATATTTTGATCTTCCATCTTATCTTCAAGATCAATGATTTTGCCTTCTAATATTAAAGGAGGAGTATATTTCTTCGAATCATAGATGATTGGAAAAATATTTTCCTTATCAGATTTATTGGCAAAAATATCAACAAAATCATCAGATACTGAAGATTTGACAGGAGATATATCATTTAAACCTTTTCTATCTCTTCTTGATTTGTCAGGAAAATATTTTGCATTTTCTCTCGTGTAAACAAAAGGAATTTCCTTTTTCTTGTTATTTGTCCTTTTCTCATTTTCGAATTCTAACAATTGCTTCTTATTCATCCAATCAATTTTAAATTGAGGAGCATATTGAGCAAGAGTTAGATAATCGTATTTATATAAAGTAGGGGATTTTTCAATCGCATTGTTTAAACAATGTGGATTTTTAAAACCAAGTCCCCATTTTTCTTTTAAAGCTTCTTCACTCCTTGGTTTATTCATAAAAATTGTTTGTTCAGATTGGTTCCTTCGATATAACTTTTCTTCTAACTTATTTATTTTATCCGAAAAATTGTCTTTTAAAGTGGTCATTGCAGTCAAAGATTCAAGATAAGACTTATTTAGTTTTTCCAAATCATCTAATTTCGTTTGAAAGATGTCTTTTGTATTTTCCAAAATAGATTTTTCATCTTTCAGAGAAATTTTAAATTTGTCAATCAAGTCTGAATTTTCTACATTTAAGTTCTTTTCAGATAATAACTTTAAACGAAAATCATGTAAAGAAGTAATTATAACATTCATCTGTGAAAAAATAAAAGTGTAATCAAAATCAAAAATTACCTCGTCTTCATCAGTGTCAGAATCATCATCTGACTGATCATCTCCAACAAAGCACATCTGAGCGATCTCGACATTTGCAGCTTCATCGTCGGAATGATCAAGCCAAAACTCTTCTTCTGCTAGTAAAGCTGTTCCATTCTCTCTTTTCTCGGCAAGTTCCAGTTTCTTCCGATAGTAAGCCGAATCCTTAACCTTCTTTGCTCGACACTCCTTAGCTATATGTCCTGGATTTCCACAATTTTAGCAAGCAACAGTTGTCTTTGGCTCAGGAATTTTGACTTTTGAACTAGAAGTGAAGCGAGAAGTGTTGGAACTCGAACGTGGTTGGAACTTTTTTTGATAATGCTGTGAGAGAAGGATCATTGCTTTCTGCAGTGTCTCGCTATCATCATCAGTTGACCCGTTGTTAGCATTTTCAGACAATGCTTGTTCTTCCAGTTGTTTCGTGATGAGAGCAACCGGGTCCACTGATTTCTTGTTCTTCTTTTCAAGCTTTGCTTTCTTCTCTAGCACCAAACTCTCATCAGTCATCAGAATCTCATATAATTCCTGAATCTGCATAGTGGAGACCCGAACATCGTTCCTCAGTCTGTGACAAGATTTGTTCCATTCAGGCTGAAGAGCATTGAGAAATTTCAGATTCGTCTCAACCTCTGTCTTGTTTACATATATCTTTCGTAAATCATTCAGCACTGTACAAAATTTATCGAAAATACTCTTTAGAGACTCAGATTCCTTTGGCTTTAAACTCCTCAAAATTGTTCATATAACGAGTATGGCGGAGTTGAGTTGCGACCGATGAACCAAGCATGATCTTTTCCAATTGTGCCCGCAACATATTTGGATAATCCTTGCAATGATCAACCCGGTTGTAGACAGAGTTTGGTAAAGCTAACATCAGATTAGCTTTTAATTCTCGATCAGCTTTCATTCGCAAAGCCTCTTCAGTTGTTACAGGAGTCTCTTTATTAGGCTTTATGAAAGGTCCTTCAATTAGAGATTTCATCATGTTATCTCCATTAGCTTGAAGCTCGATGAAGTTAAGGAACCTATCTTGCCATTGAGTGAATTCCTTTTCGTCAACTAGAACTGGAGGACGAGTTTCTATGCCTAATTGCATCATCAGATCATTCTTGTAAAACTGAGCTTGGAAAGCAAACTTCGCAGAATCCATATTTCAGAAACTCAGAAAAATTCTAAGTCTGCACTGAGAACTGGCGCAAACTTGAAATTTGCGTGAGAGGCAGGTAGCGTGAACTGAGATTCTCGCAAGCAGTATGAGACGCAAACGAGACTTTGCGTGAGAAGAGCAAGACGCAAACTGCACTTTGCGTGATAAGGCAATGGCGCAAACTAGGTTTGCGTGATCAAGGTCTAACGAGAATCGGACTTTGCTTGAGAGGATAGAAACGCAAACTGTAGTTCTTGCAAACAGAAGGAGACGCAAAGTAGCTTTGCGTGATGGACTTGTGAAGAGAACTTGCACTATGCGTGATACACTAGAGACGCAAAGTATACTTCTCTTGATGCACGGGAGACGCAAAGTTAGCTTTGCGTGATTAGAAACCTGGATGAAAACCTGAAATACACTGGCGCAAAGATTAGAACAACAAGAAACTAGCGCAAACTAATATGAACTCGCGCAAACTAAAGATCTAGCGCAAACCGATGAAGAAACACAAAAATCTTCTAAAAATCGAATACAAAACTGAATTTGTTGCAATTTTCTTGTCCAAATAAGTTCGAAAGCAACTTTTTAACACTTTTTAATCAACCATTTCGATTAAAAAAAAACAAAAACAAGAATTCGAGAATAGCACAGTATGCAAAAACGAGTTTTCCAGAAAATCGAAAAATTTCAAAATCGACAATCAAAACCTGAATTTCTTAAAAGTCGATGTGAATTAAAAGTGTATAGCAATCAAAATCGAATCCAACAAACCAATTTTCACAAGAATTCGTTCAAAAAACAGTCCGAATTTGATGAAAAAGCAACAAAACGAGATTTTCTTGAACAATTCATGAAAATCGATCAAATTTTCTGCTTTAATTCACAAATTCAGAAACGAAAATCAAATCTCTCAATTCTCTCAAGATCTAGATTAGCTCTGATACCAATTGTCAATCCAAGATCTCTAAATCCTAGAGAGAGAAAGTAGAGTGAGAGAGAACAAGTGAAACACAAAGAGTAATTTTGTATTGAATGAGCATGTAAGTTCTTACAAGGACCAAGGACCAAAGGGACTTAAATACCCTGGTCAGATACAACAGATAAAACTAACTAAGCACAATATAAGACCAAGCCTATAAATACAATGATTACTATAAAATCAGACTTAACAATATCTGAATTTGAAAATATTCGGGTATATACATTTCATGAATTGATGGATACACAGATCAAAAAAAGATTGATGAAAGTTGGTCAAAATAGGAAGATATATCTGAAAAGTTTTGATCAAGAAATACATCTCATCAAAAAGAGGAGATTCAAAAAGGTTTCTGAAGAAAATCAAGATGATTCAGGAAAGTTTGTTTTCCAAAGACAGTTCAGAGATCACAGAGATGAAGATACAAGTATTGAAATATTCCTCAAAGTTCAAAACTCTAAAGGATAAAAGAAGATCTTCACGGGTCATGAAAGACAAAAGTACTCCACTCAGTCTCTGCTATTCTTTCAACATGAAATTAGGAGTCACAGAGGCACACAACTTGTTAACCCTGAGGTCGCAGATCAACTTCTCACGAATATAGAGGCATCCATAAGATTTCGAGATATGTGTGCTTTCTTCTATAGAGAGCTGAAGAAGGATGGAGGCTATGGAAAAAAGATAAATGATTTCCCATACGCCAAGATATGTCTCTAATGATTTGTAAGTTTTTTGTTTTTCATTCATATCTTGTTCTTTAAGCTTATGCTCTGTAAATGCCTTCTGGAATCTTTTAATATGAATGAAATCAAGTCTTCAGATGATGAGTTCCTTTCACCTCTTTTTGTTTCCTACTTAGCCATAACTCCAAATTTCATTTTTTTTATTTTTCAATACTTAGGGAGAGATTGTTAGCTCCATCTGTAATGTATATAAGTATTGGAAAATAGGCTAAGTGTAGAAACCACATAAGACTTCTACCTTACACCAAGACTCAACAGAAGTGCATTGCTCAGAACCTCTGTCGACCATCATCCGTAAAGAACTTAACCAGAAGATGATCTTTAGACCGTAGAGCCTCTGTGATCCTTCACAGAGCCTCTGTGGTAGCTACCTCTGGAAGATGGAAGACTTGTGAAATTCACAGAGAAACAAGACCACGTGCAGATCACGTGCCTTCCTGCTGTACGAAGATTCACTATATCAATAGTACACACACGTTGTCTCTACTTTCCAAGTGGCATTCTATTTATGGAATGTCAGCCTTTGTCTTGTACGTTTGTATGATCCTCTAATATGTATATGTAGGGAGCACCTCCTAAATTCACAATGCGCACACACAAATCACCCACACTTGTCTAGTAGTGAGAAATCTGTTAAGAGCAAATATTACACACACAACTACATGTTCTTGCTGTATTTGGCAAGTCAATGAAGATGAACTTTATGTGATTCATTCATATTGTTTATTGTTATCTTTATTACTTGTTTGTGCGTGTTTACTACCAATCCAAACCCTTCTTATGCATTAAATCGCTTCCGCATATCTTTCTGTTTGCATTTTTTTGGTTGAATCATTGTTAGACCCAAACTAGGAACCTACAAGACCAAAGCCCATAAAAAAAATTAGTTGTGGTTTGGTTATTACATAAGGAGTGTTTGTCATGTGTGGGGGATCATGTAAAGTAATACGTATGTTGTTAGACTTTGATCTTTAGCTTAGAGGAGGGAAGTCTTCCATGGAATCCATTATTGGATTAAGTCTGTCTTAATTTCTCCATTGTAAGCCTCTATTTTACCTTCTCTTTTCAATAAAATCATTACGTTATCATTCCAATTACGTAACATTGGTCCGACCTACCGGATATCATGGAGACTCGCCTGCAATCTCGTGTGGAAAATCCTGAAGAAAGGATTCAGCAGTTGCATTAAGATGTTCTGGAGATCAAGGAAGCTCTGAAAACTCTGGAAGAGATCAAGTAGACAAAAATAATTTCGATCGTATATGATGACCTGGGTGAAAATTCAACAAGGAAAGGGGCCTGAAATGGGTGGAACTTTTGGATCGGGACCTAGCACACCACCAAATGCGACTATAGGATCTGGATTCACTCCACTAGTTCCACCATTTAATGCCAATTCAACTTTAGTAGATTGGGAGAAAATCAATTATGTGTAGCTAAGAAGATTAAGCTACCAGAATTCTTTGGTTTCAATCCTCGAGGATGGATTGCGAAAGCCGGATTATATTTCCAGATCCATGGAACGTCACCCGAACTTCGAACGCGTTTGGCTCAATTAAGTATGTTAGGGGTGGCGCAACATTGGTTTTTGGTGGTGAAGGACATTCACGTGGATCTGAGCTAGAAGCAATTGACTTAGGAGCTCTTACAACAATTTAGTGGATTGGAGATCCATAATCCATACGAGTAGCTATCGATGATTAAACAGGTAGAATCCATCCATGATTATATTTACGATTTTGATTATTTACTCTCTTTGGTTCCTCGACTTCCTGAATCCCAAGCCCTAGGATAATTTCTCGCTGAGTTTCATCCCAAAGTCAAACGATGGTGAGGCTCCATCTTCTTCAAACTCGTTTAGATGTGATTTATTTAGCTAAGGATGTAGAGGAGGAGATGTTATATCCTTCAAAAAATGTGGCGTTATCTGCCAGATATCATTATCAAGGACACAATCACTTCTCTAAGAAACATTTTTTTGGGTCTCTTTCTGGTCCAGTGGGCCAAAGTGTGACTCAGGCCCAAAGTTTTAATCCTAATATGGATCGACGACCTTCAAGCATGGTGGAATCAGCTAGGTCTTCATCCATTGCGTCTGTGGTAGGTCCTCAACGAGATGAGAACATGCAAAACTCAGGAGCACGGAATCGGGGTACGGAATCATTGTCGAGATCTGAATGGGAGGATCGTCGGCGTAAGGGGTTATGTTTCAACTGTGGGAAGCAGTTCGGTCCAGGTGACAAATGTTCAGAGGGAAAATTTTGGGTGATTTTCTTGGGAGACGATGAGAAAATGGATGGGAACGGAGAACATTACACATTGAATCAATCAGAGGCTGAAAATGTTTTGAAAGAAGGTAATTTTGATACCGGTGAATGTGCGATTATTGGATTTTTGGGTGCAGATACGACTTCTAAAGCTCAATTCAATACGGTCAAATTGGAAAGATTACTCAACGGGATTCCTATCGTAATTTTAGTCGATAGAAGTTGTTAGAGAAGAAATATGTTGGATACAAGATCATAAAGATAGATTAAAGATAAAAGTTCAAGAAGTCAAAGCTTCAAAATGAACTCTCAAGCATCAAAGTCAAAGTCTTTGTGTAATAAGTCAAAGTCAAAGTATTTTGTATTTTGTTTCTTTGTTGTTGTATGGTATAAATAGCTTTGTATTTGTGGTAAGTCATTGTGAGTTAGATATCATCATTCACACAGAGCATATCAGAGAAGAGGTTTTATTGCATATCATTCTAGAGAGAGAGAGTATGTAGAGAGAGAAAGTGAGAATTGTAATCTTTGATTTGAATATCAATGACATATGACATTGGAAATTGTTCATCCTGATTGTTTGTTAGATTAGAACTTGAATTCTGGAATTAACAATTCGTATCAGAGCAGATCCAATTTTGAAATCAAGAAAATCAGAATTCGGTACTGTATTCTTGAGTCAAAGATCAATTTTGAGTTTTTGTGCAAGTTTGTGAGATTTATGGATTAGATTAGGTTCGATTCATGTTCTAGATAATTCTTGTATATGTTTGAAAAAGGATTGCACTGTAATTTTGGATAATTTGGTGAATTCTGTGAGTTTTGTTTTCACGAGTTCGAAAAGCACTGTTCTATATCGATTTGTATTTCTAAGTGTATCATGTTGAAATTCGTTGGTAGAATTAGGTTCTAGAAGTATAAGTGATTGATTTGTCAAAGTTTCAATCTGTAATTTGAAGTTAAGATGGGTTTTTGAGTCGATCAGAGGATATTTTCATCGAGATCTCAAGAATTCGTAGGAATACATGAAGAACTTGCAGATTCTGAAGAACTCGCACATTCTGAAGAACTCGCATAGGATTTCAGGATTCGTATCCAGATTTCGCAGATATGTTGTTTCCATATAGATTTGTTTTGTCTGAAATTTTCACAAGTGAAGAATTCATTTATGTCTGCTATGCGAATTGTCCAGAATTCGTTAGTGTGAGTTGTACGAATTCACAGATTTCGCATCAGTGTGTGTGCGAAAATTTTTGTGAAATTTTTTCAAAGACAGAATTCGCAAATGTGACTCTTGCGAAAAGTTCATAATTCGCAGATTGAATCACACGAATTCTAAGAATTCGTATCAGAGTGTTATACGAATTCTTAAGAAAGAAAATTTTGAATTTTGTAAGTCAAGAATTCGTATATGTTTGTTATGCGAATTGTGTATACGAGAAGTTCATGCGAATTCTGATTCTTTTTGTATGCGAATTCTGAAGATATCTTGCATGCGAATTCTAATTTTTGTGTGTGTGTGTGTGCGAATTCTGTGTAATTTGTACTTGTATGCGAATTCCATGTTCTTTACTCTTACATGCGAATTCCAGACTTAGAGAAATTTGGAAATTTCATTTATGATTTTCTTTCTAAGATTTATTGGTTTATTTGATTTCAAATTGGACTAACGATCAAATTCAAGTTTCTTTTTGTAACAGACTTTCAAGATGAGTTTTTCTGATGATGAAGAGAAGATTGCCAAGCTCAGAATAGAAAACAAAAATCTCGCTTCTTCAGTTGACTACTAGTCAAAGAGGTCAAAACGCTATAATGATGAAAGAAAGATACTGAGAGAAGAAGTTAGTGCATTAAAGATGTTAAATGAAGATATTCTGAAACAGACTTCTGGGTTGGAATATCAGACTAACAGACTACTGAGAGAACACTGAGCTGAAAAATAAAATATTTGACTTGGAATATCAGATGATTCAAATCCAGCAAGCATCTGTTGAAAGTTATGAGGAGAAGACTAAGAGTCTGGAAGATGCTAATGTTGAGCTTAGAAAGAAAATTTCTTATTTGGAGCAAAAGATGATCAAAGATAAAGATGATTTTGAGGATGAAAAGAAAGGATTTTCAAGAAAGAGTGGTGAAGAGAAGAAGACAGTTGAGCTTAAATGTATAAAGCTGTCTCAACAAATTTCAGATTTTTGAGAAAGTTATTATGTTGGATTCTTTAAAGAGATATCAGATGGAAGAAAGAATGTGGCAAAAGACTTTGAAGAAGAAAGACAAATTTTTGAGGAAGAAATAAAGAAGCTTACAGAGAAGTTATCTGAACTATCCACGAGAGCATTGAAAGATCAAAAAGCGAAGTTTGAATTCAAGAAAGAGATTGACCAACTTGTCAAAGAAAGAGACAGTTATTCTTCAAGGATTAAAGAGATTAAAGACATTATTTCCAAGGTGGTGGTGACTGAGCAAACGACTCCAGAGTTACAAATCCACACACCTAGAAATAGTTCAGTTGGTTCTAACAAGACCGCCTCAAGCTCACATTTGAAAACTGTTTCTTCAAGAAGGTCAGTTATTTCAAAATATCAGATTCGTACTACTAACCTTTTCTTTGATAAAAATGTATATGGTTCAGATACATACAGAAGAAGAAGAAGAAGAAGAAGAAGGAAATTTAAAGAAGAAAAGCTGGTATGGAAGGTAAAACTAGCTGATGATGAAAAGAAAGATGAAAAGAGAGATGAGAAGAAGGACGAAAAAAAAGGAATGAAGGAAGAGAAGAAAAGTAACAAATCATTTGTACATGGATCAAATGCAAAGAAAAACAAAGTGCTGAAAGGTAAACCTGATCTTGCTTACTCGAGAGATCAATTGATCAGGTTGTCTAGAAAAAGGTATTGTTCTTACTGAAATACATATGATTATGTTCATAAATCTAGTGATCATTACTGGTATGGTTCTTACTCTATTACTCCCAATAGAACTGCAACTCACAAATATGGACCCAAATACCAGTGGGTACCAAAGCTGAAAGATGATTCTGTGTTGCAAGCACCTAATGTCAAGGGGGAATAAGAGATCCGATGTTAGGCTTCTGAATAAATCAGTTCAGGACCCGTACTTCAATGAAGTTTGACTTCTAAACAAAACAGTTTAGGACTCGTACTTCAACGATGAAAAAGAGATGATACTCCCGGGCTGATAAGAGATTGTACTCAGATACTCAAAAGAGGAAATCAACCTTTAAGGGGGAGTACATATTTTTTCTGGAAATATGCATTCGGAAGATATGATGAACTACACTTCAGGGGGAGTTGTAGATCTCTATCATGTGCTTTTTCAATGATAAATTACATATGCATATTTTCAGGGGGAGTAAGAATTATGACTTTTGATTACTTCATATCAGAACTTGTATATTCAATGTTTTACTGCTTTATATCATTTTATTTTTCAATAAATGTTGTGAATAAAGTTGCTTTGACAAGACTTTATGACTGATGTTGGTTGAGAGGATACTTAATGATCATACCATTATGACGTTAAGCTGACTTCAAGAGATTTAAGATAGATCGAAAAGGTTTATTTCTATTCTTAATCTCATATATGGTTGAAAGAAGGACGACTTTCAATCATAGAAAACATGTTTTTAAATGTTCAAACCACTTCTAATTCTTAAACGATTTCATGAATATAGAAGTGTAATTTTAAATGTTTTCATTATTACTTGTTCTTCAATGATCAACAAACCGTGTGTTTCCAAAGATTAATACTTGTGTATTATCTTGTCTATATACTGTCAAATATTCACACACACCGGTTTAACTTTTGTTGAATTCGTTCTTACCATGTCTCTAAATTGAAACTAATTTTTCGATGGTAAGACACCCCGATTGATTATACAAAGTTTAAGCGTGATTTCATTTCTGAATGTTCTTTTAATAATGTCTATATTTTTTATTCGTATAGACAATATCAATTTTTGCTGACCAAAGCCTTGATTGTTATATCATTTCGATATTGATCTTTTTCATACAATGTCTGATTTTTAAACAAGTTTCTTGTATTCATTTCATTCCTTTCATTATCTTGTTTGAAAAGTCTTCAATGTTTAAAAATGCTCAAATCTTCATGATTATATCTCTGAGCATACGTCTATCTGACTTGTATACTTTGTGCTTTAACTGATACAATTAAACCATTTTTGAGAAACATTGTGCTTTAATAGGAAAATATGGGTTCATTGTGTAGGACTTCAATGAAACTTCTATGGATTCACGTTAACCAATGTTTCCAACCCAAGAAGTTAATCCTTAGTGATCGAGTGTGAGGAGTCAAAAAGAAATGAGTGTGGGTTGTGTGAAGAGATAAAATGAAAAAGAGAGTTTGGTTAGACGCAAGCTCAATGTTTAAAAAGAAAGAGAGTGTGAGATTAGAGTAAAAGAATATCAAACTCTACACCAACTTTTTCTGAGCCAAGCAACTATATTGTTAGTCTTTCACAATTATTCGTGAACATTATTAAAATAGACAACTAGCACATGCCAACTCCTGATAAAAACCCCACCAGCTACTCATTTTCTTCTTAATAAGAAAATGTTTCATATTTTAAAGGGGACACAACACATATGTTATCTGATTTTCATTTGGAAATTTTGGATATTGAAAAAGAAGGAAGTCTGCCCCACCTTCGCACTTCGATCATGCACAATAGAGTTTGTGTTTAATTACTGTTGTCTCAATGGTTTTCACAATTTTGAGCCTTATAACAATCAATCATCATTTGCTTAATTTTTTCTAACACTTGCACGAACACACAAGGAATTTGTTTTCTTGTCATAACGTTCATAAAAATAGCTTTGTGGTGTTTCGATGATTGAATGGAAGCCCTGGGGGAGTGAACATCAAAAAGCTCCTTTCCAATGTGTATCTGTTACACACAGTAACTTTGTGTTATTGACAGGCATCTTAACTGATTCATTTGTTGATCCAGGTGTTACATTCCAATTTGTCTGAATTTGAAAAGATTCGGATAAATATATTTTGGATCGACAAAGAATCAGAGGCTCAGTTCAAAAGATCAGTGGTCAGAATAGAAAATGACATTTCTTGGAGAAAGTTTTGATGATTTCTATGCTGTTATCATCAAAAAGGGGGGAGAAAAAGGTCAAGAAATGGTTGTGAAAGAAATTTTGTTGAAAGATTATTCAAAGCGTTTAAAGAAATGTTCAAAGATTGACTGTGAAAGAAAGAAAGATTGTTGAAGTTTGTTCAAAAGCTGAAAGCAAGAGCTAAAATTTTTTCAGAATTGTTGAAGAAAAATTTGCTGAACCAAATTGTGCTGAAACTGAAGATAATTTCTTTTTAAGTCTGAAAGAGGTTTATGTCAACCTTGGGGGAGAATGTTAATATTCTTGAAGAACAAACTTTGGAAAGATTTCTGAAAGTTTGAAGATAGTATTTATCAAAGAAAGGGAAAATGTCAATTTTTCATATGAATAGGGAGAGAATGTTATAAACATAAAAAGGGGAGAATGTATTTCAAATTGACAAGATATCTATAAGGGGAAGATAAAGTTGATCAAAGGGAAGATTGTATAAATCCAGCTTAAAGAGAGAAGATTGATTTGCAAAATCTTTTTCAAGATGATCTTGATCCAAATGGGGAGAATGTTAGAGCAGAAATATGTTGGATACAAGATCATAAAGATTGAAGATAAAAGTTCAAGAAGTGAAAGCTTCAAAGTCAACTCTCAAGTATCAAAGTCAAAGTCTTTGTGTAATAAGTCAAAGTCAAAGTATTTTGTATTTTGTTTCTTTGTTGTTGTGTGGTATAAATAGTTTTGTATTTGTGGTAAGTCATTGTGAGTTAGATATCATCATTCACACGGAGCATATTAGAGAAGAGGTTTTATTGCATATCACTCTAGAGAGAGAGAGAGAGAGTATGTAGAGAGAGAAAGTGAGAATTGTAATCTTTGATTTGAATATCAATGACATATGACTTTGGAAATTGTTCATCCTGATTGTTTGTTAGATTAGAACTTGAATTCTGGAATTAACAGCGGTGCTACCCATAATTTCGTTTCTAAACATTTAACAGACGCTTTGGATTTTGTTGGTAACGTCTTTTACGGCTTTACAGATCAAGTTGGGAGATATCCATAAGGACTTTATGTCTAAAAAATGTTCTGCTCTTCCAATTACTCTTAGAGAGTGCGTATTCACCGTCGATGCTCTGTTGTTCGACATGGGAAATATGGATATGGTCCTTGGAATCAAGTGGTTACAGACTTTGGGTGGCGTTGTTCACAATTGGGAGACTCAATCGATGCGATTCCAATATCACGGATGAGATGTCTGCTTACAGGGGACTTCATTGCCGACTACGGTGCTATCCTCCTTACAGAGTTGGTTATCGACAGCTCAAGTGTCGTTGTATTCGACAGAAGAAGGACAAAATTATGGAGTGTGTCCTGATCTTTCGATAAGTCAGTCGAAACAATTATTGGGTTTATTTGAAGAATTTGCTGTTGTTTTTAAAGAGTTCTTGGGATTGCCTCCAGTCCGAGTAAGAGATCATGCCATTAATCTAGTACCGAATCAAGGACCTGTGTGTGTACGTCTTTATCGTTATGCACATGCGCACAAATCTGAAATCGAACGTCAAGTTCGAGAGTTGTCATTAGGGGTTATTCGACCGAGTAATAGTTCTTACTCTAGCCACGTGATCTTGGTTAGTAAGAAGGATCGAACATGGAGGATGTGGTGGATTACAGAGCCATAAATAAGGCTACCATACCGGATAAGCACCCAATTCAGGTTGTGGATGATTTAATTGACGAACTCAGGGATACTAAATATTTTTCGAAGCTGGATTTGAAATCGGGGTATAATCAAATTCAGAAGCGACTCGAGAGTACCCTTTAGTGATGCCGTTTGGGCTCACTAATGTACCGACCACTTTTGAAGCAATTATGAACGATATTGATAATGTCCCAATCTATCAAATTCTTATTAAATCAAACAAACAAACAAGATGATCCCAGATTAAAACTCAACTTGTTACTCTGATTCAAATGATGAATTCGTACAAACTACTTTCTCTCTCTAACTTTCTCTCTCTACAGTCTGCGAATACAATCTTCTAGTTACATGTATGTTCCATACGTCTACAAACTACAACTATTCTAAGCTACAAGTCTATAAAAGGAAAAACTAACTACATGCGCTAAATAGAAACAACAAACACAAGACTTTAACTATGACTTATTTACATTTTGACTTTGACTTTCACATGAGAGATGACTTTCAGCTTTGACTTGACTTGACTTTGACCTTCAGTCTTCTATGATCTTGTATCCAACATATTTATGCTCTAACATTCTCCCCTTTTGTATTCAAGATCATCTCAAAAAGATTTGGCAATTCAATATCCCTCTTTTAAGCTCCATTTGTGCATTCTCCTCCTTTGTTGAACTTTAGAATTTGAAACTCAGTCCTCTCTTTATGCTCAAAACAATCTTCAAACTTTCCGAAACATTCCAAAGTCTGTCTTCAAAAGTATTAACAATCTCCCTAAGCTTATAACAACCTCTTTCAGACACTTGGAAAGAAATTATCATCAGGTTCAACTCGGGTTGCTCTGACAATATTATCTTCAAAGAAAATTTCTCAAAAATCTGCTCGTCTACTGAAAACTTTGAACTTTCCATTTCAGCTTTCAACAACTTTCCTTCAAACCAACTGTCTTGACATAAAATTTCTCGTTTAAGCTCCAACTTTTCTTTATCAAACAACAATACTTGATCACTTCTCAAACTTTACTTGATCTTCTCTCATAATCAGTTATGAATCAAACATTTCTTGTATTCTTCTCCCCCTTTTTGATGAATGAGGCATGAAATCATCAAAATTTTACAAGAAATGTCTTTGATAATCTGATCTGACCATTGATCTTTGAATACAAGAGCCTCTGATTCTCAGTCGATCCAAAAGATATTCATCCGAATCTTTGCAAATTCAAACAAAATAAGAATGTAACACCTAAATCAACAAATGAATCAGTTAAAATGCCTGTCAGTAACATAAAGTCACCGTGTGTAACGAATACACATTGGAAAGGAGCTTTTGTGATGTTCACTCCCCCAGGTCTTCCATTCAATCATCGAAACACCACAAAAGAATTTCTATGAACGTTATGAGAAGAAAACGTATTCCTTGTGTGTTCGTGCATGTGTTTGAAAGAATTAAGCACATGTGATTGCTTTTTATATATGCTCAAAATTGTGTAAACCATTGAGACAACAACAGTTAAACACAGACTCGATTGTGCATGATCGAAGTGCGAAGGTGGGGCAGACTTCCTTCTTTTTCAATATCCAGATTTTTCAAATGAAAACCAGATAGATTATGTGTTGCGTCCCCTTAAAATATGAAACATTTTCTTGTTGAAAAGAAAATGAGTAGCTGGTGGGGGTTTTATCAAGAGTTGGCATGGGCTAGTTGCTTGTTTCAATAATGTTCACGAAGAATTGTGAAACATTAGCAATGTAGCTGCCCGACTCAGAAAAAGTTGGTGCAGAGTTTGATATTCTTTTACTCTGTTCTCTCACCCTCTTTCTTTTTAAACATTGAGCGCACATCTAACTAAACTCTCATTTACATTTTACCTCATCACACAACCCACACTCAGTTTTTGACTCCTCAATCTTCAATCACTCAAATTTTAACTTCTTGGGTAGGAAACACTGGTTAACGTGAATCCATAGTGTTAAACCCATATATTAGTTGATAAATAAACAACATAACTCAATAAAGATAAGAGATCGATATGATTCAATCAAAAGAGTCACAAATCTCTTTAGTCACAAGTAAATGTGTAAGTGTATGTTCTTGGTGTAATCACTACCTTGTGTGTGTAATATTCAAATGATGCCCTAGGGATTGTAAAAGAAACTATGCCTTATATAGGTCCACATGACCAAGGCAAGGCCTAGCCTAAATAACTACTAAAATACTCCCTAGGAAAATATAAACATTTACATTTAAGACCCCTCTCAACATTTTAATAGTGAATACAATTACTGATCCAACAATCTCCCCTTTGGATTCAAGAACAAAAAAATGGCAATTCTCTTCGAGTCTTCACATCTCTTGAAAACTGTAGCTGATCTGACGTTAACATCTTCAAAGCTTGTAGCTTTTCACAGTTTTCACAACTTTGAGGAAACTGATATATTCCTCTTTCTACTGAAATTTGAAATAAAGTGTCCTTCTGTTGATCATCTTCAGTCAAACTTTTGATAGTTCAGATAGGTTCAGAAACTTTGTAATCTTTGAAAAACTTGGATTCTTCAGCAATCTTCAACAACCTTTCATTCTTGAACAAACAAACTCATATCTGACTTTGAAATCCTTGTATATTCTCCCCCTTTTTGATGAGTGTTGAGAATCAGCATCATCAAAACATTTCAATGCAGTCTTGGAAATCTCTCTCCCAAATCAACAATTAAGCTCAGTCTTCATGTGTACCTCCCTCTTTGGAAATAAGAGCATTCTCTTCCCGGATGAAGAGAATGTAATTATTTGAATCTTTGCAAATTTAGACAATTTAGAAGTGGTAACCCTGAATCAAGAGATGACTCAGTTAGAAGTATCTGTCAGTAACACGAAGTTACTATATAAGGAGCTGGTTGTGACGTAGACTCCCCAGGACTTCCGTTCAATCATCGAACAACACATGGTTATCTATGAACGTTCTGACAGAAAACAAATTTTTGTGTGCTCGTGCATGTGTATGAAATAATTAAGCAAAGTTGATTGTTTTTAACTGTGGCTCAAAGTATGTAAACTTGTTGAGACAACAACAAATTATACAAAGACTCAATGTGCATGAGAAAAAAGGTCGAAGGTGGGGCAACTTTCCTTCTTGTTCAATATTCGAGTTATCCGAGTGATAATCGGATAGAGTATGTGCTGCTTCCTCGTTAAAATATGAAACATCTTCTTGTTGAGAAGAAGATGAGTAGCTGGTGGGGTTATAAGCAAGAGGTGGCATGGGCTAGTTGCCTGTTTCAATATTGTTCACCAAGGATTGTGAAGCAATAGATTATGTGGCTGCCTGGTTCAGAAAAGATGTGGTGCAGAGTTTAGGATTCTTTTAATCTGATCTCTCACCCTCCTTCTTTTAAATCAATTGAGCTAACCTCTAACCAAACTCTCATATTTATTTTAGCTCAACACTCTCCCCAACTCTATTTTAAAGAACCCCTCTCCCCTCAATATCACAGGATTACTTCCGGGGTAGGAAACACTGGTTAGGGTGAATCCATGGAAGTTCTGATAAGCTCACATTGAATCCCGTATTGTCCTAAGCGAGCATGATGTTCAACTGTCATTTGTAGATGAAAGCACAATAGAGAACAATTAGTCATGAAGACGTGTGGCGGGCAATGTTGGAAAATCTACATAGTATAGATTTCCACGACGCTCAACTCTAAATATCTCGTAACCATCTGGATCCTCAAGATAGCAATGAGATGTTGTGAAGCGGACTTGGTATTTCATGTCACAGAAGTGACTGATGCTGAACAAATTATGATCAAGACATATAGCACCCTCTATATCTTTACAACTCCATTGTCAAACGTTCCGTATCCTCTGACATGTCCTTCTACTTCTGAATTTGCAAAACGAACTGTACCAGCAGGCTCCTCCACATAGTTGTGTAGTAAGTGCTTGAATCCTGTCATGTGGCGTGAACATCCTGAATCTATCACCTACAATCGACAGGCCTGCAAAAGAAACAATTAGTTTCGCTTTGGTACCCATATCAAAATGGGTCCTTTGCTGTTAGCTTCAAGTAGTTCAGGAATATCAGTAGATTTGACTTCCACTCTCCATTCATATCGAGGTTTTGGAACCCATTTCCAAACCATTTTAACATTTAATTCCTGAAGTTGCTTTTTAGATCTTGGATGAGTAACCTTAGCATGGAAAACTTTGGGTTACGTGGAAGAATTGGAATTAAAGTTCAGTTTAGCTTTCTTTTTACTTTTCTTGGACTTAAGAGTGGAGTATTATTTAAAAGAATTGTCCCAACAGTGTTTGCAATATAAATTCTTTCGAGCAAATGCCATAAATTTAGATTTATCGGAACAAATCTAACATTCATTTTCATCAAAAGAAGTACATCTCAACTCATCACTGTTTTGGGTACAACTGGTTTCAATAACATTTTCATAAACATTAAAACAATCATTTTTATCATTCTTCCTCCTCCAAACTCCATTACCAATCAAATCTGAAACAGAAATACGAACCTTGTCAGTCTTTTTCTAAGAAGGCAGTCTTTTTCTTGAAATACCTGAAGTCTCACCATTTTCAAAAGTACTTGGTTGATTCTCAGGACAATCAGAATAAATAACTGGAGGTTTTGTAGACTCATCAAATTTTGGATTAGATCTTACCTTCCATCTTTGATCATTAAGCATCTGTTTATCATTTGAAACATTTTTAAACAAAGTGACTTTCAAATCTATAACACTCTAAAATTCAGAGTAAATTAAAACCTGGAAATAAGGCAACGTGACATTCGTATTGATATAAACCTCCCATAAAGGGGATCAGTCCTTAAGACTTTACAAAACCTGTACGGGAATAGAATTCATCAACTCACTAATCTAAACATAACTATTTAGATTACATTAGTTGACAATCCCTAATTCACCAAAAGAATGGGACTTTAACAAATGCCCAACTACAATACTCGTCATCTCAAAATGCTTCGAGACCAAGCTCGTCTCTCAAAACCCATGGCAACCCACCGCTAAAGGAAACCTGTTATACACATCATTTGAGAAAAAGTGTTAGGCTTAAAGCCTAGTGAGAACATATAGTTTATAAATTTTCAAGAGATATAAACATTTGTATCTCAAAAGAAATCTTTTCAATAAGCATTTCCATGTTAACAGCTAATAAGAATGGAAATCATTAACATGAGATCATAAACATTCATTCCAGAACCTCACCATTCATGTGCATGTAGTTCTATAATTTACCTTCTATTCAGAACCTCACAGATTAATGCGCATGTAGTTCTACATTTCATTTTACCATCAGAACCTCACAACTTAATGTGCATGTAGTTCCACATTTCATTGTACATTCAGAACCTCACAACTCAATGTGCATGTAGCTCTACATTTCACTTTACATTCAGAACCTCACAAATTAATGTGCATGTAGTTCTACATTTCACTTTACATTCAGAACCTCACAAATTAATGTGCATGTAGTTCTACATTTCACTAGAACCTCACAAATTAATGTGCATGTAGTTCTATATAAAATAAATGTTACCCTCAAGTAACTTACATAAAAGTGCAACTAAAACATCTGTTCACTTCAAATAGAATGGAACCCATTATTTTAGTCAGAACTGGCCGCGAACCCCAAAATCTCCCAAAACTCAAGTTATGTCAAAATGTAATGGACTTAAATCCATACCGTAGAAATACTTCAGATTTCAAAGATATAAGTTTTGACATGTATAAAGTTTGTAAAATGTTAGTAGGAACTCACCAGTAGGTTTTAGAATAAAACCCGAAAAACCAGATATCGATCACGATGAAGAGGTGAAGCTTTTAACACCGACCCCTTCCTAGAAACACCGAAAACTAGCAACCAAACGATACCTCGAAGATCGAAAGAAGAAAAGGGAAAAAGAAAGAGAGAGAGACTAAGATTTTGAGATAAAAAGAAAATATCTCACCAAAAAGATATTTAAGGCTGCATAAATATCAACTCTGACATAACGCACGACCCATGCGTTTTCAAGGAAGGGAAAGCGCACGACCCATGCGAATCCCACTGCCTTCGACCCTGATCTTGCGCACGACCCGTGCGTTCTTTTCTGAAGGAGGGCGCATGACCCATGCGCCCTGTAGACCAGTGCAGACAACCCCTTTTTCCTCTTTTCTTAATCGCAAAAGACCAAACGAAATTCGGGGTGTCACAGTCCTCCCTAACTTTGGAATGATTTCGTCCCCGAAATCCAACTATACAAAAAGCTGAGGATATCTTCGCTTCATATCCTCTTCAGCTTCCCACGTCACATTTGCTCCCCGGTGATGCTTCCACTGCACCTTGACCAAAGTGACCTCTTTGTGACACAACTGCTTAGACTTTGTCTCTAAGATGGTGTCGGGTTCTTCCACACACCGGTTACCCTCGTGCACTCTTAACTCTGAGAGGGGAATGACGCTGTCTTCTATCGCTAGACACTTCTGAAGGTA
Source organism: Arctium lappa (assembly GCA_023525745.1). Classification (NCBI taxonomy): domain Eukaryota; kingdom Viridiplantae; phylum Streptophyta; class Magnoliopsida; order Asterales; family Asteraceae; genus Arctium; species Arctium lappa. The sequence goes on from CM042057.1 coordinate 49,965,311, forward strand.
ACAAACATGAAATGTATTGTGGATTTTGCTCAACTCCGGTGGCAGTTCCAACTGGTAGGCTTGCAAACCCACCCTTTTAAGTACTTTGAAAGGTCTGAGGAAACGGGGACTCAGCTTTCCACGTTTTCCGAACCGTATAATACCCTTCCATGGCGACACCTTAAGCATCACGCGGTCGCCCACTTGGAACTCTATCGGTCGTCTCTTCTTATCGGCATAGCTTTTCTGACGATCCTGAGTCGTTTTCATTCTTTCACGAATGCATTTGATCTTATCGGCAGTCTCTTGCACTATTTCAGGTTCGGCGAACTGCTTTTCTCCCGCTTTAAGCCAACACACGGGAGTCCGACACTTTCGTCCATACAATGCCTCAAAAGGTGCCATTCCAATACTCGAGTGGTAGCTATTGTTGTAAGCAAACTCCTCCAAAGGCAGGTGAGAGTCCCAACTACCCCCGAAATCGATGACACAAGACCTCAACATGTCTTCCAAGGTTTGGATCGTTTTCTCGCTTTGTCCATCGGTTTGCGGATGGTAAGCCGTACTCAACTTAACTCGTGTACCAAGCTCTTTCTGAAACCCATCCCAAAAGTTCGAAGTGAACCGACTGTCGCGATCCGATACGATCGACAATGGTATTCCATGCCTCAAGACCACTGCATCGATATAGAGTTTTGCTAACTTATCCATCGGTAGAGTCTCGTCCATAGCCAAGAAGTGAGCGCTTTTTGTCAATCTATCAACTATCACCCAAATGGTATCGTGACCTCGAAGAGTTTTAGGCAACTTCGTCACGAAGTCCATGGTGATATTCTCCCACTTCCACTCGGGAATCTCTAAAGATTGAAGACTCCCATACGGTCGTTGATGTTCGGCCTTAACTTGCGAACACGTCACACAACGCTCCACGTAACGCGCCACATCAAGTTTCATTACTGGCCACCAATAGTGCAACCTCATGTCCCTGTACATCTTTGTACTCCCCGGATGAATGGAATACACGAACTTATGTGCATCCTCAAGCAACAGATCACAGTTACCCCCAATCTTGGGCACCCACACACGACCGCTGAACAGTTTCACTCCACGGCTATCTTCCGTTAAGAGCAAACGCTGCTTCATCATGACTTCCTCTTTGAGATTCTCTTCCAACAATGCTTCAGCCTGCGATGCCTTGATCTTTTCAAAAAAGATAGACACTAGCTCAATTCTCGAATAGGTAGTCCGTATACTTCCGCTATAGTCTTTCCGACTTAACGCATCAGCCACCACGTTTGCCTTACCGGGATGGTAAAACAACTCACAATCGTAATCTTTAAGCAATTCGAGCCACCGTCTTTGCCTCATATTCAACTCTTTCTGGTCAAAGACATACTTCAGACTCTTATGATCTGTGTATATAGTACATTTCGTGCCGTAGAGGTAGTGTCTCCAAAGCTTTAAGGCAAACACCACCGCTGCCAACTCCAGATCATGGGTAGGATAATTCTTCTCGTGTATCTTAAGCTGCCTCGAGGCGTAAGCGATTACCTTGCCTCTTTGCATCAACACACAACCCAGCCCCATTTTCGAAGCGTCACTATAGACCACAAAATCTTCTGACCCTTCAGGTAACGATAAGATCGGAGCTTCACACAACTTCTTTTGAAGGATTCGGAATGCCTTCTCTTGTGTTTCGGTGCATTCAAACTTCACATTCTTCCGAGTCAAAGTCGTCAAGGAAGAAGCGATTTTCGAAAAATCTTGGATGAATCTCCGGTAGTATCCCGCCAGACCCAAGAAACTTCGGATCTCAGACGGACTCTTGGAAGGCTCCCAATTCATCATGGCTTCGATCTTGGAGGGGTCCACTTTCACTCCGTCTCGAGTGACAACGTGACCCATAAATTGTACCTCATCAAGCCAAAAGTCACACTTGGAAAACTTGGCGTACATCCTTTCTTTTCTCAACACGTCAAGCACTTCACGTAGATGTTGTTCGTGTTCTGACTCACTCTTGGAGTACACGAGTATGTCATCAATGAATACAATGACCAATTTGTCGAGAAATGGTCGACACACCCTATTCATCAAGTCCATAAATACCTCTGGTGCGTTCGTTAGGCCAAAAGGCATCACGAGAAACTCGTAATGGCCATAACGCGTTCTAAAAGCCGTCTTCGGAACGTCTTCTTCTCTAACCTTCACCTGGTGATAACCCGAACGTAAGTCGATTTTGGAAAAACAAACCGCTCCTTGAAGTTGATCGAACAAGTCGTCTATTCTCGGGAGCGGATACCTATTCTTCCCTATAGCTTTGTTCAACTCACGATAATCGATGCACATTCTCAGCGTGCCATCTTTCTTCTTGACAAACAAGACCGGAGCTCCCCAAGGTGACAAACTCGGTCATGTAAATCCTTTCTCCAATAGCTCTTGAAGCTCTGCCATCATCTCTTGCATCTCTGATGGCGCTACACGGTAAGGAGCTTTAGCAATTGGTGATTCTCCAGGCACAACGTCAATCCGAAACTCCACTTGCCGATCGGTTGGTAACCCGAGCAAGTCGTCAGGAAAGACATCTAGAAACTCACGCACAATCTTCACATCAACAAGCTTTGATTTCTCTAACTTGGCATCGATCACATAGGCTAGGAAAGACGAACATCCTTTTATCAGACACTTGCGTTCCCTCGCCATTGTGATCGCCACTTCGCCTTTTCTCTTCTCACCATAGATCACGACGACTTCACCACAGGGATCGGGAAGTCAAATCAATTTCTTGGAATAGAAGATCTCGACATGATTGTTTGACAACCAATCCATGCCAACTACAACATCAAAACCTCCGATGACCATCGACAGTAAATCGATCGAGAATTCTCTCCCCTCGATACCAAGAGTACACTTCTTCAGAACATCACGGATCAGAACTTGACTACCATCAGCTATCTCTACCACTAACGCATCCTCAAGACTAGTAGTGGGCATAGCAATCTTTTGACGGAACAACTCAGATACGAAAGAGAAACTGGCACCCGTATCGAATAAAATATGAGCAGGTACAGAGTTTATAAGAAATGTACTCGATACAACATCAGCGGATGCCTTGGCCTCATCAACCGTCATCTGAAATGCTCGACCCGAAACCCTAGGAGGGTTCTCCTTCTTTGCTTCCACGCTACCTGATGCAAGCTTCGGGAAATCTCTCCTCATGTGCCCCGGTGTCTTGCACTCGAAGCAGATAAGCCCTCTGATCGGACAGTCACGGGTGACACGGTTAGACTTCCCACACTTGCTGCAGGGTTGATGAGTGGTATTACAGTTACCGTGGTGCTTGGTCCGACACTTCGGACACCATCTAGCTTCTTGATAACCGCTGAAGCTGCGGTTTCCGGCAAAAGGTCGGATTCGCTTGGGAGGTACATAACTGCTCTCCCACTTTCTCTTATCAGTAACCACCACAGCTTTCTCAGCTTTGTTTCTCGCGAACATCTCTTCCATGTACTGGGCTTCTTCAACCATCTCGCGGAGGTTAGAAGCTTTAGAGTTGTGGACCATGGATTGCATGTCCGCGGTAGACTATTCAGATAGGCCTTCATCTTATCCTTCTCTGTTGGGGCAGCGTGCTCCACCAGATCAAGCTTCTCCATGAACTGACGGGTGTATTCCCTCACCTTCAGGCTTCCCTTTATCAAAGAGCGGAACTCACTCTCGATTCGGTCCATAGTCCTTTCACTGCAGAACTCTTCCAACAACTTTTTCTTAAACTACGCCCAAGACAAGTGAGACAACACCTCAGGAGACAAGGTGGATTGAGTGACATTCCACCATATGAGGGCCGTATCGCTGAACAACTGGGTACCGAACCGCACCCTCTGATCATCTCCACATTCGGAAGAGCCAAAAGCTTGCTCGACTGCTCGAATCCACTTCACACACATGACTGGGTCGTCGGAACCAGAGAATTCTGGCGGTCCGCAACCCAGAAAAGACTTGTAGGAACAACTCTTCCCACTTCCCGAAGCATTAACAACCACACGCTCCTCGGTCCTGATCCCAGGGCCAGGGCCTCCAGAAGCAATCATAATGTTTCCCACAACCGTTTCGCTCCTCCGATTGTTTACATCGCGATCTTCAATTACTTTCAGCAGAAACTCTTGCTACTTTGCCATCTCTTCCCTCATTGCCAACATCATGCTAGCCATCATTTCAGACTGGGAACTAGCATCCCTGATGACTGGGTGGGACGAAGCCAGGTCTACTCGCAGAATGACCTCTGGCCCCCCACCTAGCCTTTGCTGAACAGGTGGTCGCACAACAACCTCAACTCCCTCTGGCTGACCCGCGGTGGAGGCTGTCGCCTCCAGACCATCAACACGCATACGCGGTCTACCACGCGTACCTACCATACTGAACTGCTACACAGAGCAGAGAAAGAGATAAGAGAGATGTAGGATAAACATGAAGGAAAACGTACTACCACATTACCAATTGTCATATTAACAGCAAATCAAGCACTCTTACGTACAATATCCTCATAATAACATTATCTAAATGAGATTATGAACATATAACACATAAAGGTTCTCGTCACCATCGCTACAACGCCTGATAAACGTACTTTCCGTCGACTCTAAGACTAACCCATCTTAGAAGTTTTACCCAAGCTCACGAATCAATACTTAGCATACTCGGTCTAAGTCTAGACATCTTACATTCATGCCTAGTTCGCTTAAACTAGAGCTCTGATACCAACTTATAACACTCTAAAATTCATAGTAAATTAAAACCTGGAAATATGGCAACATGACATTCGTATTGATATAAACCTCCCATAAAAGGGATCAGTCCTTAAGACTTTACAAAACCTGTACGGGAATAGAATTCATCAACTCACTAATCTAAACATAACTATTTAGATTACATCAGTTGACAATCCCTAAGTCGTCATCTCAAAATGCCTCGAGACCAAGCTCGTCTCTCAAAACCCATGGCAACCCACCGCTAAGGAAAACCTGTTATACACATCATTTGAGAAAAAGTGTTAGGCTTAAAGCCTAGTGAGAACATACAGTTTATAAATTTTCAAGAGATATAAATATTTGTATCTCAAAAGAAATCTTTTCAATAAGCATTTCCAAGTTAACAGCTGATAAGAATGAAAATCATTAACATGAGATCATAAACATTCATTCCAGAACCTCACCATTCATGTACATATAGTTCTATAATTTACCTTCCATTCAGAACCTCACAAATTAATGTGCATATACTTCTACATTTCCTTTTACTATCAGAACCTCACAACTTAATGTGCATGTAGTTCCACATTTCATTGCACATTCAGAACCTCACAACTCAATGTACATGTAGCTCTACATTTCACTTTACATTTAGAACCTCACAAATTAATGTGCATGTAGTTCTACATTTCACTTTACATTCAGAACCTCACAAATTAATGTGCATGTAGTTCTACATTTCACTTTACATTCAGAACCTCACAAATTAATGTGCATGTAGTTCTATATAAAATAAATGTTACCCTCAAGTAACTTACATAAAAGTGCAAGTAAATCATCCGTTCACTTCAAATAAGATGGAACCCATTATTTTAGTCAGAACTGACCGGTAACCCCAAAATCTCCCAAAACTCAAGTTATGTCAAAATGTAATGGACTTAAATCCATACCGTAGAAATACTTCAGATTTCAAAGATATAAGTTTTGACATTTATAAAGTTTGTAAAATGATAGTAGGAACTCACCAGTAGGTTTTAGAATAAAACCCGAAAAACCAGATATCGATCACGACGAAGAGGTGAAGCTTTTAACAACAACCCCTTGCTAGAAACACTGAAAACTAGCAACCAAACGATACCTCGAAGATCGAAAGAAGAAAAGGGAAAAAGAACGAGAGAGAGACTGAGATTTTGAGATAAAAAGAAAATATCTCACCAAAAAGATATTTAAGGCTGCAAAAATATCAACTCTGACATAACGCACGACCCGTGCGTTTTCAAGGAAGGGAAAGCGCACGACCCGTGCGAATCCCACTGCCTTCGACCCTGATCTTGCGCATGACCTGTGCGTTCTTTTCTGAAGGAGGGCGCACGACCCGTGCGCCCTGTAGACCATTGTAGACAACCCCTTTTTCCTCTTTTCTTCATCACAAAAGACCAAACGAAATTCGGGGTGTCACAAAATCATTAATCTCTTTGCAAAGCTCTTGATTTTCTTTCAAAGACTTTTAAAGTTTAAATTGGAGATCAAAGTTTTCATCTTCAATCTCATCAAGAGATTTTTGCAGCAAATCAATTTGTTTCATCAAATCAGATGTATGATCACTCACAAAATTTGACTCTTTTGAAATAGAAACATGATCAGAGTCTGAAGCATTCATCATTTCAGAAAACATTTCTTCAGTCATGTTCTCAATAAACTCCATTTTATCATTCTTTAAACAGGAATCATTCGTGACATTTGCCTCTTCTTCAACCTTTTCAACAAGTAATGGTTTAGGAGTAATAGGGTTTGAAACTGATGGTATAATTGATGGATCTGCATCTGATTCATATTCATCGTATTTGCATTCAGTTTTAGGTGGGATTTTGTCATTGTTGACTGATTCTTTTGAATGTATGGTAAATAGTGATTCAAACTTGACGAATTCAATCTTTCGAGTCTCATAGCTCTTGTTCAAATCACTATATTTGAAACCAACTGATTTGAAAGAATTTTGCGAATCAGTACCACAAGACTTATCTTCTCATATTATTTCTTTACCTTTGGTGTCTGTAAGAGGTTTAGAAGTATCATCCTTAACGAAAGTTGCACGAATGTCAGGAATAGGTCTAACCGTGGAGCCAAGTCTATCTAAATTATACAAGTGCTCCGGGGCCTTTTTCAAAACATCATTGACCGGCAAACCCAAACCTGGTTTAACTTTATAAAATCTTTCATCTTGGAGTTTATTGGTCAACAGATTTAATGTTTGCTCAGTCTGACCACATTTCATGTTTATGTCCTCCAGTTGTTTGATCTTGGTGTAAGCTTCATTTCGCTCTTGAAAACAAACTTCAAATTTAATTTTCAAATCACCTTTTTCAGCGTTAAGATTAACAAGATCCTTTTCCAAACAAGATATCTTACTTTTTAAGGATTCTTTTTCAGCTTTTAAACTTTCTTTCTCCTTTTCCCTTTCTTCTACAACAACTTTTAGTAAAGCGTTTTCATTGCGAAAACTCAAGGTTGTTTGGTGTTCTGAGCTAACTTTACCTTTTAACAGTTCAAACTCATCTTTCATGTTGTAGATTTGGACCATAAGAGATTCAATAAGTTCAGAGTTTCGTTTACCTCAGTGTTTTCATCCTCGGAATAAGCCTCAGAAGCCTCATCATCACCATCAAGCTTTGCCATGTAGGATACTTGTGTGAAGTGTGCTTGCTCCTCCTCATCCGAGCTTTGGAACAACCAGTTTTCCTCCTCGGCCATGAGTACCTTTCCCTCCTCCGCTTTCTTGGCAATCAGAGACTTCCTTGCATAGTATTATGAGTTCTTGACTTTCTTGAACTTACAGTCTTTGGCAAAGTGTCCAAATTTTCCACAATTGAAGCATCTTCTAGGTTCATCCCTCTTCTCTTCTTTATTTTCTTCTCTCTTCTCATCTCTTCTTTCTTCTCTTCTCTCTTCCCTTCTTTCTTCTCTCTTCTCTCCTCTCTTCCCTTCTTTCTTCTCTCTTCTCATCTCTCCTTCCATACTTTTGCTTGTATCTCAGCTCAGACTTTTCTTTCTTGTACCCTTCATACTTCGGCTTAGAATAGTACTTCTTCTTACCAAAGCTTTTCCTGAATTGACGCGTAATCAGGGCCAAGTTTTCAGAGAACCTCTGTATGTCATCATCAAAATTGATATCCAGTTCCTCCTCACTAGAAGCAGGGTCTAACTCAGTAATCTTGGTGACAAATGCTTTAGACACTTTCTTATTTGACTTTGAAGAGGAAACATGACCAGAACTCGAACTTTTTCCTTTCCCAGCAATAAGATCCACTGAGTCCTTCAGATCCTTGGACTCATTGTTGATTGTTCTCACTTCATCTTCATGTTAGGAAAGTGTAGAGAAGATGTCAGTCACATTCTCTTGAGCCATATTTTTTGACATATGAAGATTGATGGCAAAGTTCTTCCATTCTGGGTTCAAGTTCTTATTAAACTTATAGTTTATTTCAAAAGCATATTTGGAAATGTTGTTCCTCCTCAGGTCATTCAGAACCATGTTGTATCTATTGTAAGTATCAAGCAGTGTCTCCCCTTCCTTTGCATGAAATCCCTCATAGGCATTAATGCAAATATTTTGCTTGGCTTTAATTGAAGTTTCACTTCCCTCAAATTGTCTTGCTAGCTCATCCCATATTTCCTTCACAGAACTTCGATTGTCTACACGATTGTAGATGTCATTTGGAATGTCCATTGTCAAGAAGATAAGAGCTTTTTCATCTATCTTGAACAGATCTTTCTCCCGGTCAGTGAAGTATTCATAAGGTTTGGGAACAAATATATCAGGGATTTCAGGAGAGGTATCAGTTGCAGCTTGACCAGGCACTCTGATCATAGGATTTACTGGATCAAAAGCGAGAGATTCCATGTAATCTCTGCTTTTTTGATTCAGAAACTGAATCATTCTTTTCTTCCATTGTTGGTACTCATTTGCTAAGAGAACAAGAGGTTTGGATTGAGAGCCCATGGACAGGAGTTGGTTCGACATCTTCAACAATTGAATTAGTAAGCAAACTTATCTGTACAATTTAAATCAACTAATAAGATCTTTGAATCAAGAATTGGATAAAATCTACACTTAAAATTTTCCAGAAAGATAAATTTCCAAAAATATTTAAGTGTAAAATTCGCAAGCAACAAGAACTACAAAAGATTCACTAAATGAAGGAACACACTTCAAAATTCGCAAGCAAAATAAGTAGAATTCCCAGACAGCTAAATTCGCAACCTGGTTTTCTGTGAAACCTAGAAATTCACAATCAACAGTCCTGTGAGACCTTAAGAATTCGCAAAGGAGCACCAAATGAATCCTTTCCTTAGAATAATTTCAGAAAACAAGCTTTCACAGGTAGAATTCGCAGAGTATAGACTTGCGAGTTCTATACTTAAAAAAAATTCTGGATCCAAGTTCTCACAATTCGCAAACAACAATGAGAAAGTCACTTTTAGGTTCTTGCGAGTTTTAGACAGAGAAATTCAAAAGGCATTAACTTTCGCACACACACTTTCGCAAGCAGGATTCATAGACTATAGATTTGCGAATCCTGAACTTAGACAATTTTGGCCTTTTCTTTTCAACTTTTGCAGAATGACTTTCGCAACCTGAATGGATACACAATTTTAGTAACCTGCGAATCTTGTACTTGGTGAAAAATTTAAAAGCTAAGGAATCAAGGATTCGTAAACACCACTTGAGAATCTCAGAGGATTCGCAAGCCAATGATCTGCGAGTTCTTTAGTTTTCGCAACCAAGATATCTGCGAGACCTACACTTAATCAAATTTTCAAAGTTCCAACTCTCCTGCGAATCCCAACTTTCATATATAAGACCTTAGTGAATCCTGAGGTTTTCGTAAAACAACTACTAGCGAAATCTATACTTAATAAAAACAAAGATCTCTACGAATTTAGAGATTTTGCGAGTTCTTCATAGAACTTGGGAGTTCTTCATAGACGCGTCCCTGTACTTCAATTTTTAATCCAGAAACACTTCAAAGGGTTAAAAAACAGTGTAAAAATCACACAATGCATCCACAAACATACTATAAACAAACCCCAATCGAAAATAATGGCCAAAAACAACTTTTATGCACAAAATCGAATGGAACAGTGCTCGACTTTTGTATGAACAAAACTTCAAGAAATCTTCAAACTACCAATCGATTGATGTTTTTAAATGTAATGAGGCAATCTGATGATGTTCTATAATAGTATACGCACCTATTCAAATCAGTTTTAGCCTAAAAAACACACTAGATCTCAAAATCGATTTTTCACACAGTGAACTTTTTGAAAAACACTTTTCAATCCAATAATCTTGATTCTTTGGCTCTGATACCAAATGTTAAACCCATATATTAGTTGATAAATAAACAACACAACTCAATAAAGATAAGAGATCGATATGATTCAATCAAAATAGTCACAAATATCTTTAGTCACAAGTAAATGTGTGAGTGTGTGTTCTTGGTGTAATCACTACCTTTTGTGTGTAATATTCAAATGATTCTCTAGGGATTGTAAAAGAAACTATGTCTTATATAGGTCGACATGACCAAGGCCAGGCCTAGCCTAAATAACTACTAAAATACTCCCTAGGAAAATATAAACATTTAAATTTAAGACCCCTCTCAACATTTTAATCTTGAATACAATTACTGATCCAACAGATAGAAGTTTCAATTAATCTCACACAAAGAACCCATGTAATGTCCTAAAAGAACATGTTGCTCAACAATGGTTGTTGGATCAGTAATTGTATTCAAGATTAAATTGTTGAGAGGGGTCTTAAATGTAAATGTTTATATTTTCCTAGGGAGTGTTTTAGTAGTATTTTGGTTGGGCCTTGCCTTGGTCATGTGGACCTATATAAGGCATAGTTTCTTTGTTAGTCCCTAGGTCAATCATTGTTGAATCATACATACAAGGTATTGGTTTTTACACCAAGAACACACACACACTAAGCATTCGACGGCTACAAGAGATATATGACTATATTGATCAATTCTTCTTTATATCTTATCTTTATTGTGTTGTAATGTTATTTTATCAACTAATGTCTGGGTATAACATTTGGTATCAGACCCAAAGAATCAAGATTTTGGATTGAATAGTGTTTTTTCGAAAACCTTCACTGTGTGAAAATCGATTTCATGGTTTATTGTGTTTTTGTGCATAAAACTGATTTGATTAGGTGTGTTTCATATTATAGAACATCCTCAGATTGCCTATTCACAGTTAAAAACATCATAGATTGCTATTTTGATGATTTTCGAAGGTTTTTTTTTCTTATCGAAGTCGAACACTGTTTCATTAGATTCAGTGCACATGAGTTGTTATTTGTGATTTATGTTGATTAGGGTATGCTCGAAATACATTAGTGAATGTATTGTATGAGTTTTACATTGCATTTCAATTGTTTACTATGTTTTCGGATCAAAAGTCGAAGTACAGGGACATACAGGTGATGAACTCGCAAGTTCTTTGAAGAACTCGCAAGAATTCTAATTCTCACAGACTGTTGAATGTTTTTAAGTATAGGATTCGCACGTGTTTACATTGCAAAAACCTCAGGATTCACTAGTTCATTATCTACGAAAGATAGAACTCGCGGGAATCTTAAAATTTGAATTTCTTTCTAAGTACAGGTTTCGCAGATACCTTGTCAGCGAATGCTAAAGAACTCGCAGACCATTAGCTTACAAATTCCCCAAGATTCTTGAGTAGTGTTTATGAATCCCTGAACCTTAACTTCTAAAACTTTCACCAAGTATAGAACTCATAGGTTTTTAAAATCAATACACAATCAGGTTGTGAAAGTTAATCTACGAAAGTTGAAGTGAAAAGTTCAAAATATTCTAAGTCTAGGATTCGTGAATCAATAGTTTACGAATTCTTGCTTACGAATTCATTTGTTGTGCGAAAGTTAAATATTCTTGAACTCCTTCTAAGTCTAAAACTCGCAAGAACCTAAAAGTAACTTTCTCTTGTTATTTGCGAATCGTGGAAACTTAGAACCTGAATTTTCTTTAAGTATAGAACTCTCAAGTCTATACTCTGCGAATTCCACTTATGAAAGTTTATTTTCCAAAATTATTTTAAGGGAAGGATTCGCTGACTACTGCTTTGCGAATTGTCAAGGTTTCGCAGGTTTCTTGATTGCGAATTCTAAGTCTCTCAGACAAATTGCTTCTGAATTCTACCTATCTGCGAATTCTATTTATCTCATTTGCGAATCCTGAAGGCTTTCTCTGTGTTTGCGAATCTCTCTATGTTCCTTGCTATTTGTGAATTCTGCACTTGAGTATTTTTGGAAATTCTTTTCTGGAAATTTTTGAGTGTAGATTATAATCCAATTCTTGATTCAAAGATTTTATTAGTTGATTTAAATCGTACAAGATAAGTTTGCTTACTAATCCAACTGCTAAAGATGTCATACACAGATGAGAAAGGAAATCTGGTGCTTACAAACAGAGATTGTGCTTTAGCGTACATGCCAGAGATTCCAGCAGTCGAAGATGAGAATAAAAATCTGAAGATTCAGAACTCATCTCTTCTTGATCAAATTAATAGATTGAAAGATGAGAAAGCTTTAAAGAAAGACTTTGTTTACTCAGAATGCATTACTAATTCCAAAATTGGTTTTGCAGAAATAATTGAATCTAAGGAGAAGGAGATGTCAAATCTACAAGCAAAGCTGAAGAGATCTGAAAGTCTTAATTCTAGCTCAAGCTGGTCAAAAAAGGAATCAATGAAAAGAGAGCTAGATGAACTTAGAAGAAGAGCAAACATCTCAAGTGAAACATGTGAAGGGCTGAGAAAGATGAATTCACAAATATTTGCTGAAATAAATTCTTTGAAAGACAAAGTCTTCAGTCTTGAGGTTGAGATTAATATGATGATAGAAAAAGCAACTCAAGACATAGACAACAAAAAAGCCCAAGATGAAGAGAAGAGTGAGAAAGAAAGAAAAGAAATTGCTAAGAAGTTTTCTGAATTCTCCAAAAAATCTTTTGAAGAGAAGAAATCATTAGAGCTTAAATGTGTAAAGCTTTCTCAAAAAGTGACAGATTTCGAGAAAGTTATCATTCTTGAAAGAAATAAATTTAAGAAAGAAAAGAAGAAGATAGCTGAGAAAAAGAGTCTTGAGGAAGATTTTACAAGAGAAAAGAAAGTATTTGAGACTGAGATTGCTTAAGCTGACAAGAAAGTTATCTTAGCTGTCAACAAACATCTTGAAGGAGAAGAATGCAAAATCTGAGTTGCATAAGAAGTTTGATCTGATGTTAAAGGAAAGAAACTATTTGTCATCAATGATAAAAGAACTTGAAGAGATCATGTTCAAGGTGAAGCTGACTGAGTCAAAGACTCCAGAATCAATTGTCCAATCACCAAGAGATGATCAAGCTGATTCCGAATGTTCATTCAAAACAACTTCAAGTTCACGTCTTTCAAATGTTTCTAATAATCCTTTATTTGATTCAGATGATAGTCTTACTTCTAAATCTTAAGATCAAATTCGCCCTTATAACCTTTTCTATGACAAAAATGTTGATGGTTCAGGTAACATCAAGAAGAGCAAGTCTCAGAAGAAAAGATTCTAGAGAAGAATAAATGAGAAATATAAAGAAAAGTGGATTTGGATTGTGAAAGGTTTCTTTGAGGAGAAGAAGGAACAAAAATCATTTGAACATACATAGAATGCTAAAAGGAACAATGCTTCTAAAGGTAAAAGTTTTGGCAAACCTGATCTGGTTTACACTATCAATCAATTGATCAGGTTAACACAGAAGAAAATTAGTTGTTCTTATTGTGGTACAAATGATTTTGTAAGAAAAGATTATGTGAATAACTAGTATGGTTCTTATTTTATCTATCCTAATAGAACTGTAACTAACAAACAAGGACCCAAATACCAGTGGGTACCAAAAGCTAAATCTGTGTTGCAGGCACCCAAGGTTTAAGGGGGAAAAAGAACATTGACTTCTAAGAACAACAACTTAGGACTCGATCTTCAATGTCAAGGACTTTGGCCTCTGGTCATATCAGATCAGAATCCGTATTATTTGCCAATGGAGATGGCTTCTAATGATATCCGATTAGAACCAGTACTTCAAAGATTTTCTTCAAACAGGGGGGGCTTAACTGTCAAACACTTTTGTTATGAGGGGAGAATTGTTTTGTCAAACACCTTATGTTTTTTTATCTCTCCAAATATTTATTCTTCATGTGTATCTGTACTTCTTTGTGCTTTCATGTACAAATGACTGTTGAACAGGGTTTTCGCTTAGGACAATACGAGATTCTATATAACCTTAACAGAACTTCCATGGATTCACGATAACCAGTGTTTCCTACCCAGGAAGTTATTCTTTGTAGGTTTGAGGGGAGAGGGGTAAAAAGATTGAGTGTTGGTGAGTGAAGAGGTAAACTTCAAATGACAGTTTGGCTAAAAGTGAGCAAAATTGATTTAAAAAGAAAGAGGGTGAGAGATCAGAGTATAAGAAACATACACTCTGCACCAAAACCTTTCTGAGTTGAGCAACCACATAATTTATTTCTTCATAATCCTTGGTGAACAATATTGAAACAGGCAACTAGCCCATGCCACCTCTTGCTTATAACCCCACCAACTACTCATCTTCTTCTAAACAAGAAGATGTTTCATATTTGAACGGGGGAGTAGAACATATTCTATCTGATTATCATTTGGATAACTCAGATATTGAACAAGAAGGAAAGTTTCCCCACCTTCGACCTTTCTCATGCATATTGAGTCCTTGTATAAATTGTTGATGTCTCAACAAGTTTACATACTTTGAGCCAAAATCAAAAACCAATAATCTATGCTTAATTCTTTCATACACATGCACGAGCACATAGAAATCTATTTTCTTGCAGAACATTCATAGATAACAATGTGTTATTCGATGATTGAATGGAAGTCCCGGGGAGTCTACGTCACAACCAGCTCCTTATATAGTAACTTTGGGTTACTCAGTAACTATGTGTTACTGACAGACACTTCGAACTGAGTCATTTGTTGATTCAAGGTTACCATTCCTAAATTGTTTGAATTTGCAAAGATTCAACCAATTCCATTCTCTCTCTCTGGGGGGGGGGGTTGTTCTTATCTCCATAGAGAGAGATACACATGAAGACTAAGCTTGATTATTGCTTTGGGGGAGAAGAAACCAAGACTACTTTGAAATGTTTTGATGATGTTGATTCTCACCACTCATCAAAAAGGGGGAGTAACAAGAGTTGTTGAATATTTTGTTGAAGGTTTTACTTATAAAGATTTGAACGAAAGTTACAAAACAAGAAAGCAAGAATTTAGTGAATTTTCATCACTATTTTCTCCTTGTTTACCAACAGAGTCAGCCAAGGTTGAAGCAAATTGTACTGAATCTCAGTGTCAGTATGATGAATCTGATTCAGAAACTGATGTTGAGAATCAAATTTCTTTATCTGATTCATTCACTTCTAATTCCTCAAAAGAATCAAAAGATCAAAATACCATAAATAGAAACCTCAATTCTGATTTTTCAAAAATTATGACTGAGGAGATCTTTATAGAAATGATGAATGCTTCAGATCCTGTACCTATAATAGAAAAGATGGAATCAAACTCTGAGGTGAATCAAGCATCTATCTTTGAGAAACAAATCACAGATCTTCAAAAGACAATTGAAGAGTTAGAAGATGAGAACATTGATCTCAGATTCAAACTTGACAAGTCTTCTGAAGAAAACAAAGAACGTTCTAAAGAATTAAATGCTTTGAAAGATGATTTGTTAAAGAAAAATTTGAAAGATAAAAAGATGTTTGAGTCTCCAAACTGGAATGTTCATTCTAATCCAGAGTTTGAGACTATTAAATCTAAAACTTCAGTTGTTTATACTACTACTCCTGAATATCCTCCGAGTATTTTTGAAAAGGGAGAAGCTTCTTGTGCTTCAAAGCCAAAATCATCTTCTACAAAGAAAGCTAACAAGATTCTGTTTCCTGTTTCAGATATAAAAAGGCAGAATGATAAAGGATAATGGATGAAGAATGTGAAGAAAAATAAATTTGCTAAAAATAAATGTTGTATCAGTGATAGTGATAGTTTGATTTGTAAAAATTCAAACGTTTCCAATTATCAAAGTTGTATGAATGCTTGTACTTCAGTTGGGTAAATCTAAGCTTTTGACATTTGCACGTAAGAATTTTATCTGCAAACACTGTCATGATAATGCATTTATCATCCCTTCCATCTATTCTAAATCTAAAGTTGCCAGACAAACATCTCTTGTCAAATCAGTTTCCAAATCCTTAACACATCAGGCTAAAGTTTTTCATGCTAAGATTGATCATTTTTCTAAAAAGAAAAGATTTCATGAGCTTAATGTGAAAATGATATGGAAATGGGTACCTAAGCCTCGCTATGAGTGGCGAATTAAGGCTAAGGTGGATGATGTTGATAAATTGCAAAAAGCTAACAAGAAAGGACCCATCTGGATATGGGTACCTAAGCAGAAATAATTTGCTCTTTTTGCAGGCCTCACATACATGGTATTCATGATTCTAGGGGGAGTTTTCTAGTTTTATGCTTTATTTGAAGATATCTTGGATATTTCATCACACGCTTACTGACTAAAGCGGAATCATTTTTATAATGATTACCAAAATCTTTATTTTGCAAGAAATTTTATGTGACAATGGCTTTTGGACAATTCAGTTCAAAACCCGTATTCAAATCTTTTCTTCTGAAGGATGCTTTCAATATTATATATTTTCAGGAAGTTTTTTTTTCTTTGAAAAGAAGTTTAGAAATTATATTGTTATATTTTTCTAATAAGTTGACTGTTTCAGATATCAAGGGGGAGGATATCTATTGTTTGACAAGAATGCTTTAACTGCTATATTCATTCCAGAGGGAATTAAGGATTCTGATCTACAGGTATATCATTCTAATCCTTATACTCTAACACTTGTGAAAGAAGAACAACTTTCACTTGCGAAAAATGGTTTTAAAATGTTCAAACCACTTCACATTCTTAAACTGTTCTTTATGATTTGAGAAGTGTGAATTTTAAATGATTTTTGGATACTTAAATGACTATCTGACCGTGTGTTCTTTAAAGAATAATACTTGTCTATTTCCTTTTCTATATACTTTGTCAAGTATTCATACACACACTGGTTCAGTACATTCTTTTGACTTTGTTATTACCATGTATCAAAAGTTATATATTTCTATGGTAATACTCCCGTTGTTTGCTATTCACTGTTGTTTGAATCAAACGTCATTTCATCTTTAATGTGATTTCATTGATAATATGTTTATATATTCTTCATATAAACAACATACATCTTTTAATTCCCAAATATTTTTTCTTCATGATAATTTGATCTGATCTTAATCATTGTCAGATTCTCAAATTATTTCTATTCTTTCTTGGTTATTCATTCATAGAAAGTTTTGAGAAATCTTAAATGTTTAAAAATGCTCAAATTTCATTTTTGATTTTTTAATGAGCATACATACACTAACATATGTTTCTTGTGCTTAAAACGTCAAGAAAATCAGTGACCAGCATGTACTTTTAGGAACATGGGATTCAGTGTGAGTGCTTAATAGATCTTCCATGGATTCACGATAACCAGTGTTTCCTACCCCGGAAGAAATCCTTTAAGTGATTGAGGGGAGAGGGGTCTAAAAGAATTGAGTGTGGGAGTGAGCTAAGGTAAAATGGAAATGAGAGATTGGTTAGATGTGAGCTTATATGTTTAAAAGAAGGAGGGTGTGAGAACAGAGTTAAAAGAATATCAGAACTCTGCACCAAACATCTTTCTGAGTTGGGCAGCCACATTACTGATTGGTTCACATTTCATTGGTGACTATCATTGAAATAGGAAAATAGCCCATGCCATCTCTTGCATTCAACCCCACCAACTACTCATTCTTTTCTTAAAAAGAGAATGCTTTACATTTTCTGGGGAAGCAGTACATAATCTATTGGTTCTTCACTTGGAAGATACTGGTATTGAAAAAGAAGGAAAGTTGGCCCACCTTTGACTCTTTCTCATGCACATTGATTCCATGTACAATCATTGTTGTCTCGGTGATTTACATACTTTAAACCTTATGAAACACAATCATTGTGCTAATTCTTTCAAAACACAAGCACGAGCACACAGAGAATTTGTTTTTCTGTCAGAACATTCATAGAATTACCTTGTGTTTTTCAATGATTGAATGGAAGTCCTGGGGAGTCAATATCAAACCAGCTCCTTAAATTGTACATTCGTTGTACACAGTAACTTCGTGTTACTGACAGGCATTTCCAACTGTTTCATTTGTTGATTCAGGGTTACAACTCTTACTTCGTTTGAATTTGAAAAGATTCAGATGAATACAGTCGTGAATCAAAGGCCAATCCAGATCAGACGTCAGATTCTCTCAAATATTTTCATAAAAGGAGAGATGAAAGCTCATGAAGCCTGTGCTTATTGATTGTTTTGGGAAGATCATTCAACGACAGATCTAACCTTGAAGTGTTTTTATGATTTTGATTCTTACAAATCATTAAAAAGGGGGAGAATAATCAAAGTTCAAGATCAGATTGAAGTTTTAAAGATTTCAGGGGAGATAACTATCTTTTAGATGATCAAAGTCAAAGGTTAAAGAAAGCTTGTCAAAGAGAAAGTGAAAGAAAGTCAGAGTTTGAAAGTAAAGTTGTCTATTCAGAATATTCAAAAGTTAATCCAAAGGGAAAGACAAGTTTGAAGAATTGTCAAAGATTCAATAAAAGTGTAAAAAGACTTGAAGATGTCAATGTTAAGAAAGAGCAAAAGTTGAATGCTGAAGATATTTCGGAAGAAAAGAAGACCTGAAGATTATTGCCAATTTTTTTTTTTAATCTTGAATCCAAAGGGGGAGATTGTTGGACTGAAATTGTATTCAAGATTAAATGAGGGTCATTATAGTATTTGTTGTTAGTGTGAGTATGTGTGTTGTAAATGTGCTTAGAAGGTTTGACCTTGCTTGGTCATGTTGACCTATATATAAGCAAGTCTTTGTGTTGGTTTCAATAATAAGTGGTTGAATAGAGTTGTAAGTGGTGATTAGAGAGAGAGAGATAGAACACATAGTTGCACACCTTGAGAACATACACAAACACTCTGTCTTGAAAGGATTATCACAAATAGGTATATGGATTTATGTAATCTGTGTGATTAATCAATAAAAGTGTTTTGTGTCAATCTGTATATGTTTATGCTAGTAATTGTTGGGCCACAAAAGATATACTTAATGCACAAATTGTAAAAAGGAAAATTTCAAAAGATAAGCATGCTACTAACCATAAAGGTCCCATTCTTATATGGGTACCTAAATTGAAGTAACTGTTATTGCAGGCTTGTCATGTGTGGATCATAGACTCAGGAGCTTCAAGAGACATGACAGCTTACAAACACCTGCTGTACGGCTATGTAGAACATTATGCAGGAACAGTTAACTTCGGGAATAAGATGAATGGTTATGTCAGAGGATACGGTGTTCTCAAGAATAGGATGATCTCCATCTCTAAAGTTTTGTATGTCGAGGGGTTAGAGTACAACTTGTTTTCCATCAGTCAATTCACCAAGAAGAAGTGTAAAGTTGAATTTGATGAAGACTTCTATTATATCAAGGATAAGTCAGGTACAGAGTTAATCAAAGGAGAAAGAATGGGATTACTGTATGGTGTTCACTTTCCAACCCTACAAGCTTCAAAACATGTATGTCTTATCTCAAAAGCTTCAGTAGATGAAAGTTGGTTATGGCATCGTCGGTTTTCTCATCAACATTTCAGAGACTTGAACAAGTTGAGGGCTCAGAATCTTGTCACCAGGCTTCCAGAGCTGAAAATAGAACAAGACTCTCTTTGTTCTGCATGTCAGAAGGGCAAGATGAAAACAAGTTCTCACAAGTTGAAGATGTTATCAAACTGTTCAAGGATCTTAGAGCTTATTCACATGGATTTGTGCGGTCCGATGAGAACTCAGTCAATCAATGGCAAAAAGTATATGCTAGTCATGGTTGATGAATACTCTAGATATACATGGCTAGAGTTTTTAAGACAAAAGTCGGATGCTCCAGATCTCATCATCAAATTTATAAATAAAATACAAGTTCGTCTTCAAAGTCAAGTGCAACAACTCAGAAGTGATAATGGCACTGAATTCAAGAACTCAACTCTTCAATCATATTTAGATTCAGTTGCAATGACACCACAACAAAACGGTGTTGTGGAAAGGAAGAACAGAACTTTGGTAGAAGCTGCATGAACGATGCTTGCATATTCCAGTCTACCGCATTTTCTTTGGGCTGAAGCAGTAGCAACCACATTTTTCACACAAAATTGGACAATTATTAATAAGCGATTAAATAAAACTGCTTATGAAATTATTAATTGTCGTAAACCAACTGTTAAATTCTTTCGTGTGTTTGGATGCAGGTGCTATGTGCTGAATGATAGAGAAAATCCAGCCAAATTCCAAGAGAAAGTTGATGAGGGAATTTTTATTGGATACTCACTAACTTCCAAAGAATACAGAGTTTACAACACAAGAACGAGATCAGTGATTGAAAGCATAAATGTATCCTTTGATGAAACAAAGACAAGAATTCCTGAACAAAGCAATTCAGAACTTGAATCAAGTGATAAAGCTTCCACATCAACCAGTGTGGAACCTGCTTCAAAACAGACTGAGCTTTCTAAATCCTTAACTGAATCTAATTTAGATTTGCTGTTTTATGATGCTTTTGATGATTTTCAGAAAGAACAAGTTCAAAATGATATACCTACTACTGATACATCTACTACCACTGCAGATATATCAGGACCCTCTGAAGATAATGGTGAAGCTTCTACAAGTCAAGTTCAAGAAGTTTCAGACAACACAACTTCAGCTACAAATGAAGATGTTCTATCTACATCAATCACACCTGAAGAGAATGTGTTGGAAAATCCCACTGAAGAAGCTATTCCATTACAAAGCACATCAAGTCCAATCTTATCTCCTTCAGAAGAACCAGCAGTACAAATCACTTCTACTTCTGAAGAACCAACAATACAAGATGAGTCTGATTCGTCTTACAATCAAACAGAAGTTGATTTTTTACCCAGCTCACAGAAATGGACAAGAAACCATCCTCCAGAAAACATTATTGGTGACCCGTCTGCTAGAGTGTCTACCATATCTGCTTTTCCACCGGCAACAACCAATTTCTGCATGTTTGCAAGTTTTCGGAGCTGCATTGAACCCAAGAAGCCATCTTAAGCTTTAAAGAATCCAGATTGGATAAATGCAATGCAAGATGAGCTAAATGAGTTCAAAAGGAACAAGGTGTGGAGATTGATACCGAGACCCAAAGACAAATCCATTGTTGGCACAAAATGGGTCTTCCAAAACAAAAAGGACGAGGCTGGAATTATTGTGAGGAACAAAGCACGACTAGTGGAAAAAGGTTACAATCAATAAGAAGTAATTGATTATGATGAAACCTATGCACCCGTTGCTCGGATTGAAGCCATAAGGATCTTTCTTGCTTATGCGGCTCACAAGAACATCAAAGTCTATCAAATGGACGTAAAGTATGGTTTTATCAACGACATTCTTCATGAAGAAGTATATGTGAGTCAACCTGAAGGCTTCGTGGATCCGAAGTTCCCAGATCATGCCTAAGTTCTTGACAAGGCACTGTATGGCTTAAAACAAGCGCCAAGGGCATGGTATGAAACTCTATCAGTCTATCTAACCGAGTCTGGTTTTTAGAAAGGTACAATCGACTCTACTTTATTTCTTAAAAAGAAAGGTAAAGATCTCATACTTGTGCAAATTTATGTTGACGGTATTATTTTTGGCTCTACTTCACAAGAATTATGCGTAGAATTTGAAAAGATTATGAAAAAGCGTTTTCAAATGTCAATGGTGGATGAATTAACATTTTTCTTAGGCCTGCAAATCAAACAAACCCCGGAAGGGATTTTTATAAATCAGGCAAAATATATTAGAGACATGTTGAAGAAATTTGACATGAACTCTACTTCATCTATGAAGACTCCCATGCAATCTGGAAGTTTGTTGGATGCTGATATCTCTGGAAAATCAGTAGACCAACATACCTATAGAAGCATGATTGGATCTCTTCTTTATTTGAAAGCAAGTAGGTCAGATATAATGTTTGCAACATGCTTTTGTGCAAGGTATCAGGCTAATCCTAAAGAGTCACAACTTTCTGCTGTGAAAAGAATCTTGAGGTATCTCAAAGGCACACCAAATCTAGGTCTTTGGTATCCAAAAGATTCTAAGTTTGAACTAATAGAATATACAGATGCAGACCATGCAAGAAACAAATTAGATAGAAAAAGCAAATCAGGAGCATGTCACTACTTAGGAGACAAGCTGGTCAGTTGGTCGTCAAATAAACAGAATTGTGTATCCACATCTACAGCTGAAGCGGAATATGTTGCGGCTGCAAGCTGCTGCTCACAGGTTCTGTGGATGAGAACCCAGCTGAGAGATTATGGATATACATTCCATAAGGTACCAATCTACTGTGATTCCAAGAGTGCAATAACAATCACATCAAATCCTGTGCAACATTCAAAGACGAAGTACATAGATATCAGGTATCACTTTATTAAAGACCATGTTGAAAAAGGTGATGTAGAAATGCATTTTGTTTCAACTGATTTTGAGATTGCTGATTTGTTTACTAAACCTCTTGACGAAAAGAGATTTACTTTTCTTGTCAGCAAACTTGGCATGTTGAACCTTAATGAATAGTTACATCATTCATTATAATTTTGAGGGGGAGCATTTCTTTACATTTGGCATGCTTATGTAATTCATTGACTCAATTTCAAGATATTATTAACAAACCTGGACTCATGTTCAATGAGTACCAAAGATTTATATATTTTACAGGTTTGCATATTGGACTATGACTTCTGATCAAATCAGATCAGGACTCGTACTTCAAGATTTGAGCTTAAATGCAAAAATCAAGGAGGAGAAAATTAAGACATGTGCACACTTCGAGGGGGAGCTTAATGAAAAAGTCTGTAAGGGGCTGTTTGGTTGGTTTTCCATTAAGTTCTGTATGGATAAAGTTGTCTGTGTCGATTAATCTGTCTGTATAGATTGATAAGGTTTTTATTTGAGAGAGTTTTTTCATAGATAGAAGAAACGTGCTTTTTAATGGGAGGGACTGGTTTGGAAAAAAATTGCTTTCTGCATAAAGCTCCCCCTTGAAATCTTACTGAATAAGCCACTTTATATATCATTAAGCCACTATCAAATAGTCATATATAGCTGACTGAATAAGTTGTGAGTCTCATTAAGCTGCTAACAAACAGGCCCTAAGTGTGTGTGTGTGTGTGTGTGTTTGTGAGATCAGAAATTTTTTTATGAGAAAAATAATGTTTTTGTGCTAAAAAGCTATTTTTAGAAAGTTACTATTTTGGGAAAGTCAAAGTTTCAATTTTTAGAAAGATTTTATTTCTGGAAATTTTTCTCAAATTATTTTAAGCGTGGAAACGCGCAGAGTATTGTGTTGTCTTCAAAACGTGCAATTCAAGACTTGCGAGTTCTTGAAACACGCAACAAGTGATCTGCGAATTCTCAAAACGCGCAACTCAAGACTTGCGAGTTCTTGAAACACGCAAGAAGTGTTCTGCGAGTTCTTGAAACACTCAACTAAAGCCTTGCGAGTTCTTGAAACACGCAAGACGTGATCTGCGAGTTTCATAAACACGCAAATCATTGTCTGCGAGTTTCAGAAACATGCAAAATGAGGCTTGCGAGTTTGGTCAATTACATTATTCAGTTTGCGAGTTTCATGGTTTTTACTCCTTAGACTTGCGTGTTTCACAATTTTCACTTAAATGGATCCTTAAGTGAAAAACACACACATATTTGTCAATCTTTGAGACAAATACCACTTTCCTTGATCTGAGAGAAGTAAAATTCAAATCGTGCGTTGCTTGCGAGTTTGTACGATTTTCAAGTTATAGGGCTTTGCGAGTTTCATTACTTGCGCGTTCTATTACTTGCGCGTTTCTTCGAGTATATATACCTCCGATACTCTCACTTCTCTCACTATCAGTTTTTGTGAGTTCCAGCACTTAGAGTTTTTCTCTCGATTCTCTTTGCGACTTTTAGATCTTTCAAGCATCATCATCATCATCGATTCTCAGTGTAGGTGTTCATCATCGATTATCAGATTCTTGATAAATTTTTTTAGGGTTTTTCACGCCTGAGTTCATAATGACTCTTCATATGACCTGTTGTTAAAACAGTAAAATTCAATAAATCAGATTCTAAAATTAAAACTGAAACTAGTATCGACTGGATGATATGAACAGTTATTTATCTTGTGTGATGAGTTTTCTTTTATTTTTCATCTGATGTTGCAATTTGCTTATCACAACTTACTGTGCTTTCATTGCAAAATCCCACAGTACATTGTTCTATACTTCAAAATTGGTTTTCTGAAAACAAGTTTTGGATTTATACTGACATATTGGATTTTATCCAATCATTTTAAACTTCTCAGTTATTCCAATGGCGAACATTCACAATGGTGATCCTATAGTTCAGATGGATGAACATGTTCCAAGTATCTCACGGGAGATGCCTATGCCTTCCTCCCGATCCCATGTTCAATCTGAAATTGGTGCAGATCCAGATCTTCCGTTGATCAATCAACAAGATTATCTTCCATTGTCACCAAACAATCATCATGTGGTATTTGAAAACCTCATGGTCAAGCCACTGATTAAGGAGATTCTGAAGAACCACCCAATCTGCACTACCTTAACTACTACTACTACTATGCCACTGATTTACTTACAGCAAGCTTGGAAAGGCCAAAGGAAGTATTTCACAATCCAAATTGACAACTTCACATCCAAGCTGATCTATCAGATACTAAGACTGATTCTTGATCTTCCATTGTCAGACTTAAGAGAAGGAAGGAATACTTTTGATCCTTATCCAAGAGATCAAGAAGTGTTTACTGGTATTCTTGCCTTAGGATATGTTGGGAGCCTCACAAAGATCAGTGATTTTAAAATGTTAAATCTGCCTCCATTTTATTACCAGTTATTTTCTGTGATCAACAAGTGTTTGACTTCAAGGCACTCTTGGCATGACAACACCAACATGCACACTTTGAGATTGTTCCATGCTATCATCTATGATTTGCATGTTGATTATGCCTTAGCTATCTGGACTGAGCTCTTTGAGAAGGTTATGAGCAAGAGGCATTCAAGAAAGCCAAAATATGTGCCTTATCAGAGGATTCTGCAACTTATTGTCCGAAGCATGCTGAGATCCAATAGAGAGATTCCAAAAAGACTGAATGATGAGATTGCACCTGAAAATGAAATGACACATCTTCAAAAGAAGAAGCAATCCTTCACTTTTGAGATGCCAGTACCTACTACACTGCTTTCTTATGCCAATCAAACCGTTTCGTGTGTTAGGAAATATAGGCAGTCCATGGGAATGCCAAATTGACAACTCCCTACCCAGGACTTAGGGCCAGTTAGACGAGCGGAGTCGGTGAGGGTTCAAACTACTACGGGAGTAGTTGAACAGGTAAGTGAGCTAAGGGAAAATTTAGAGAGGGGTTCTCTGGAGTGGGTCAGACTTATGTAATGGAGGGTATGGGAACACAGGCACAATCTGCCACACGTTTAGTAATTTCCACATCTCAACCTGAGACGGCTATCATTCATCAATCGGGCCCTCAGGAAGAGAATCCTAATGAAAGTAAGAATTCTGAAAGAACTTTATCGGTCAGACAAGCAAGCTCACCTAGTACTTCAGTACCATCAGCAACTTCAGAACAAGATGCTGAAAATCAAGGAAATGATCAAGATGATGATGATCAGGATGACAACTTGGGTCACAACTTTGGATTCTTGGAAAATATTTCTCTACACCATAGTCTTGGTTCTGTTGCAAGAGAACTTGATTTGGAAGGTGTTGACTCAACAATTATGAATGTTGTGTCTGATTATGGAAATATAAGGCCGAATGAGGGAGTATTAGTTGAAAATTCAGAAACTATGAGGACTAGAGAGGTTGAAAGAAAAGAACATGGTGAGTGTGAGTGCATCCAAACCTACCATTCCAAAAGGGCAGCCACATCCACTACCTCGCCGCATTTGTTGCGAGCAGGAGGTATTGAAACAGATATTAGTCGCCCACTAATGCAATTGCACACCCCTACCACCCATTCTGTTGTCTCTCAATAGACAGTAGTCTCAACTTCACACGGGATTATAGCACATAATCTACCTAATCTTCATTTGGAAAGTTCAGGTATTGAAAATAGAGATCTGTTGCCCCCGATCTCACTTCCTTCGTGCACACAATCGAGTCTAGCACTTCTTACTATTTCAAATTCCTTGGCTAGGACACAAATATCTGCTAACATCGGGAGTCTTAGTGCCCCGGTCGGAACACCTATAGTAGTTTCAGTTCATGAACTACGAGGATTTGGTGGAAGTCCTGCCATTGCTAACACTATGATAGCTTTGAGCACAGGCCACAAGGTTGCATCTACAACAGTTGTGTCAATGGGAAGCTTGAGTATCCCCGGTGTTATATTACCCGAATTTGTTTCAAGGGAATTTCTCAATGAGGCCCTAAAGGTCGTTGAAACCTCTTTGACACAGAAATTTCAGTCGGAGCTAAGCAAAGTAACAGAAAAGTTTGAGGAGGAGTTTGAAAAAGTGATGAAGTTTTTGAAAGGGAAAAGTCCAGTAGTTGAGGAGCCAGTGCAACCACTTCCACCACCATCAGTTCCACAATCACCACCGGTCCAATCAGTTTCTGAGTTAAAGTCTTTACTTTTGGCTCAATTGTTATCAGATGCTACAACAGATCAGACAAAAGAAGATCTTATTGGATTACTGAGGCAACAATCCCAACCAGTTGTTCCTAAGTTCTAGTAGATTATGTTACTGAATCTCAGTTCAGACAGTTCACAGACTCAGTGGAGAAGCACCTACAGGATCTCACCAACGCAGTACGATTTTCATGCAAAGCTAACTCTTAAGCAGTTTCTAAGAAAATACATGATCGTTATTCTGATCAAGATCATGAGGGGGAGATGAACAAGAGACAGAAAACTGCTGAAGATGTTGATATTATTACTGTTGAGGATCAGGGGACTGAAGTGGTTGAAACTACTCAAGGAGATCAGTCGGGTCAGGATCAGTTGGGTGAGGATGCTCCACAAGCTGAAATGGAGTTGATGATTTATGATAACACATAATCAACGGTTGAAAAGCCTGCGATTGCTACTGTTCAATAGATTATGAAAATGTTGGGGGTCACGTCGGAGAATTTTATCAATCTGGATGACTATGCCAGTGATGATGATGAGAAAGTTGCTTCCAGATACGACAGTTACTGGAAAGTCAAGCAAGAAGGGATGGATGTTATTGACGACAACATATAGAGTGATGGACCAGACCCTGAGAATACAGTCATTGTTGAAGAGATTATACAGAATGATATTGCTCAGGGAAATCTGAATCAGAATGAGAATGTTCTGGATGACTTATTTAGAGACAACATAGATGGAAACTTTGATGACCTTGATAATGAAGCTGAAGAAATTTTTAGATCTTGATAAAACTTCTCCTGTTCAACAAGCAGAAGTTGTGGAGGTTGCTCAAAATGTCAATGTTATTGATTATGTTCCATCAACATACAGATTGTTTGATGAAGATGAGATTTTAACTGACATTAGAATAGTATCTCCTACCTGAAACTATTATGTCCCAGAAAATATTAATACTTCTGAACCAAGGGTTGCTCTACCTCTACCGAAAGACTTTGAATCTAAAGAACCATCTGAACAATCTAAGCAAAAAGAAAAGGTTGACAAGCCCAAGTCTTCCAAGAAGTCTAAGAGATCAAGGATTCCTACTTCAAAGCCTAAGCCAAAGGATCTTGAAGAAGAAAGTCCTATCATTGCTGACATCCAAGACATTAGAAATCAACTGTACAGAGAAAAGAAGCAAAGGGAAAAGGAAGAAAGACAGTTGATTAGTGAAATAGGAAAGATTACCTTCAAAGGAGATGTTTGTGTTGGTTCTGTTCCTTATACAGGTTATGATGTTGAGGGGGATTCTTTGAAGTTCATTGAGATTATCAGAAGATCTCTCAAAGTTCCATTCCTTGAAGAAACAATCAAGATCTTTGTTTCCTCTCTACAACCAATTGATGAAGAAAAATTCTATGGCTTTGGAGACAGAGATAAGATTTATCAGACCAACTACATCAGGTTCATGAAAACTCAGAACAATCTTTCACCATATGTCAAAAGAGAAGAGATTTTGCAGATTCAACAAGTTTACATGTGCAAGATTCTGAATGTCCATTATCCAAAGTTCACTGTACAAAGAAAAGATATGAAGATGAGTACCTTCACAGAAGTTGATTTTGATAGTTTGGATTTCTCAGATATCATGTTTATTGTGAATGAGTTCAGAAATAGAAAGAAGAGAAAGAGGTCACAATCTGTTGCTTATGCTCTGGATGCAATCAAGAGATTCATGACAAGGTGTGTTTATAATGCCTACACGTTTGATTTCCAACATGGCATTGAAACAAACCAAAACAGAGTGAACCTGCTAGCACCAAACTTCAACCATCCACATATCAGAGTTCTAGAGCCTTTTCAGCTTTCAAGATATCCAGAACTAGGTGTAATATATGTGAACACAAAGAATCACAAGAAGCAATTCATGAGAGCTTCCGAATTGGCAAAGTATTCAGATGGTACACTGAACTATGTTCGAAAAGTGCTTGAAGACAAGTTGTTCCTATCAGAGCAAGAAAGATTCAGAAAGATTGAAGCTCTTAGATCAATTGAGTCTATAAATATGGAAACTATGCTTGAAAAGATCAATAAGAAGATAGAGTTCAGAGAGCATATCAGAAGGTTTGAAGCGCACCTTGGAATCAGAAGAATTTGCTTCAGAAGATGGGACCAGAACAAAATTGTCAAATGATCTAAAAGGGAGAGATTGTTAATGCTTTATAGTTTAGATCATTTTATCTTTCTGTATTGTCCTTCGTTTTGTATTTTTGCTTGTATCTTGGTTGACCTATAAATAGGGTCTTCCTTGTTTGTTTGAAAAAGAGTAGCACGATCTTGAGAGAGTCTAGAGAGAGAAATACTTTGTACCTTACATGTGACATCAATAAACTTGTGATTTCCTCCATTGATTCTCATTGTTCTTAGACTGAATTGTGTTTGTGATTTGATAGGACAAAATCACCAATCATCCCTCTATAGGTTCTAACATCGACAGATTTTCCCGAAGGATCCATGCCGATCTTAGTTCCCGGTGCCATTGGGGTTCCAATTGTTGTACAATTTTCCATTTTAAATTTTCGAAGAATATATAAAAAATGTACTTAGATTGATTTATAAAAATTTCCATTGAAAATTGCTTGACTTGTAATCCGAGAAAGAAATTCATCTCTCCCATCATACTCATCTGAAAACATGACACCATGAGAATGATATCAGCTTTTTCCTTTTTGATGAACAAAGTAGTATCTATTTTACCTTTTGTGAAGCCCGACTTGACTAGGAATTTAGATAAAACTTCTTACCAGGCTCGAGGTGCTTGTTTCAGACCATAAAGTGCTTTGTCGAGAATGTAGACATGATTCAGTTTCTCTTGATTGACAAAGCCTTCAGGCTGTGAGACGTGGACTTCCTCTTTCAGAATGCCATTAAGAAAGGCAGTCTTCATGTCCATTTGATAGACGATGAAGTTTTTGTGAGCATCATACGCAAGAAACATTCTAATCGCTTCAATGTGTGCCACTGGAGCGTAAGTCTCGTCATAATCAATTCCTTCATCTTGCCTATAGCCTTTTCCGACAAGTCGTGCTTTATTTCTGATTACGATACCATCTTCATCCTTTTTATTCTTGAATACGCATTTGGTACCTATTATTGATTTACCTTCCGGTCTTGACACAAGTCTCCATACTATTAGAGCTTCGAACTGGTTCAACTCCTCTTGCATTGTAGTCACCCAATCCGAGTCAGCTAGAGCTTCTGATACATGAGTGGGCTATATCTTGCTCAGGAATGAGTCATGCATACACAAATTCAAAGTAGCAGACCTAGTTTGCACCGGTAAAGATGGATCTCCAATAATCTGACTTATCGGGTGTTCTTTGGTCCACTTATGTTCATGAGGGAGTGGATTTGAAGTAGATTGATCATGATTATCATCTAAATATTCACTTTTAGCTTCTTCTTGTTCAGCATTTGTTGGGGGTGCAGTTGAAGTTTCTTGTACAGAAGTTTTAGTTGGAACAACTTGTCCAGTCTATTGATTATCCATCACAGTGTAGCCAACTGAAGTAGGAACTTCTGGTTCAACAGTTTCTTGTACATCTTCAACCGTAGGAGTATTTGTTTGAATCTGAGTTTCTGTCTGAACCGGGGGAACGAGTTCAGTTAACACTTTTGAAGTGATTGGATGTTGACATCTTGATTCTTCAGACCTGTCAATCACAACAGATTTAGGCAGTTTAGTTCCAAGAAACTCATCGTAAAAGAATTCAAACAATAAATCTAATTCGGATAAGTGAGATGTAGAAGTAGATGCTTTATCCGAATTATTCTCATTAACCACAAGTTCTCGACTGATCTGTCCAGAAGCTAAAACTCCTGTAAGAACGGGTTCTGAACTGCTTTGTTCAGAAACCACTTCTTCATCGAATGTGACATTTACGCTTTCAATGATAGTCTTGGAGTTCTTCAGATACACCCGATATGTAGCAGATGTTTGAGAGTAACCAATGAAGATGCCTTCATCAGCCTTCGGTCCAAACTTGTTCAAGTTCTCTCTATCATTCAATACGAAGCACCTGAATCCGAAAACATGAAGTGTTTAATGCTAGGTGTACGATTGTTTATCAAAGCATAAGGTATTTTACCAAACCGGCGATGTATTATGGACCGATTCTGTGTATAGCATGCAGTCGAAACAACATCTGCCCACAGAAATAGAGGTAGATCGGATTGACTTAGCAAAGTACGAGTGGCCTCGACTAGCATTCGGTTTTGTCTTTCTACTACTTCATTCTTTTCTGGCGTTCTGGAAGCAGAGAACTGATGTGTTATCCCGACCGATTCGAGATAATCTTCCACAGTTTTGTTCTTAAACTCTGTGTCGTTGTCTGTTCTAAGAAGCTTGACTGTGTAACACTCTAAAATTCAGAGTAAATTAAAACCTGGAAATAAGGCAACGAGACATCTGTGATGATATTAACTTCCCATAAAGGGGATCAGTCCTTAAGACTATACAAAACTCATACGGATATAGAATTTATCAACAATACTAATCTAAACATAACCGTCTAGACTACAACACTTGACGAACCAAAATTCACTAAAAGATGTGACTTAAACAATGCCCAACACCAAAATACTAGACATCTCAAAATATGCCTCGAGTCCACGCTTGACTCTCAAAGACCCTGTGCAACCCACCACTAAGGAAACCTGTTATACATATCATTTGAGAGAAAGTGTTAGGCTTAAAGCCTAGTGAGAACATACAGTTTACTCAAAATCAGAGATATAAACATCAATATCATAAAGATATCTTTTCATAAAGGTTTAGTTTATAAAAGATAACATTTCGCCACAACCGGGCCTTTTCGGTCCAAAACTCATTATATGATGACAAAAGGACCATTTTACCAAGGGTAGTGGCGTAACACAAAGTTAGGCCAACAATCCGAGTTACGAGCTAAACCAATTGGAATCCGCGGATACGAAACACAAAATCCGTGCTTCAACGTGAGATCAAGCCCCAAGCGCAAAACCAAGGTATACTCCTTCGCTAGGATCACTATGAACCATGGCTAGTATCTGACCTCACATAACCGTACCAAGTTGCCCTCTAGGAACAAGTGAATCCATAGCTACAAATTTGGGGAATATTACCTCCCAATAAAACAGTCTACTCCAAAACCTAGGGATCCACTAGTAATGGTACAGACTCGTCACAACAACATATGTGACCAACCATAAATAAACATATGGTATCAACACATTTTATAAACAAAATGCCATTTCCAGTTCAACTTCTGGTAAGAATGAAAATCATTACAATGAGTTCATAGACATTATTTCCCATATTCAACATAATGTGCAAGCAAAACATATCTTTACTTCAAATAAGACGGAACCAGTCATTTTAGTCAAAACTGATCGGGAACCCCGAAAATCACTAAAAACTTCATTTATATCAAAATGTAGAGAACATAAATTCATACCGTAGAAATACTTCAGATTTCGCAAATAAGAGTTTTGACATGTATAAAGTTTGTAAAATGGTAGTAGGAACTCACCGATAGGTTTTCAGAATAAAACCCGGAAAACCAGATAACGATCACGACGAAGAGGTGAAGCTTAAAACACCGACCCCTCGCTAGAAACACCGAAAACTAGCAACTAAACTAGCCTTGAAGATCGAAAGAGAAAAGAGAGAAAAAGGAGAGAGAGAGAACTGAGATTTGAGATATTATGAAAATATCTCAAATCTTAGATATTTAAGAGAAACCACAAATGCATTCTGACGTGCGCCCTCAAAGAAGGAAATGCGCACGACCCGTGCGCTGGCACTATGCCTCGGCCCTGGGTCATACGCACGACCCGTGCGTTTTCTCTGAAGGAGGACGCATGACCCGTGCGTCCAGTAGACAACCCCAAAAACCTCTATTTCCTCAATACAACTTCGTAAAACCGAAAAGAAATTTAGGGTGTTACAATACTCCCAACCTTAGAATGACTTCGTCCTCGAAATCTAATCTTCTCAATGGAACACTGATCGCAGAGAATATCGTCTCAAACCTAAATACCAGAATCATTTGACGAGATCCTAAAACCGACATCCACATTAGCTACCCTTCTTGGGCACTATTTACTCCCAACCGAGCGAACACTCAACACTTCAAGGTAACCTTTACTCCCAAGGTTACGGTTGCCTCCCAACCTTAGGTCACAATTACTACCTCCAGGAAATTAGCGACCTCAACTTCCCATCTACCAGTTCTTTCGAACTGCACGGTTCCGAACTCAAAGCTAACGGACGACGCTAATCTTCCCCAAAACTCTCAGATATCACTGATCCATTCCTAATAGTGATAAATATATTCTTACAAGGCGCATTAATGCGTCTTTCCGGCAATCAGTTAACACAGATTCTGCTATCACTCAACTCCGATCCGACCCCAAATATGGAAATAGCCCTTATTCGAATTTCTTAATACTTCCATAAATACTCCGTCTACAACCACATTATAAAGATTAACTTCTAAACATACCACCAATCTATACATTCGGACTTATAAAGGACGGGCGCTACAGAAACCCATGCGTAGACTAACTCCAACCTGTGGAAGACTTTACCAACAACTTACTTTAGCTCAAGGCTAAGGCCCAACTCCTCAAAGCACTGCTAGAACCGAACCCCCGACAGGAAATGATGCACATGTAGATAAATAAATAAATAAAAGTTTAAGCTTAACGCCTAGAGAGCTCAAGAGTTTTACATAAGTAAAAGCATTTAAATTGATGAACTTCTATTTAAATCAGAACTTTTCAAAATAATGAACCTTAAAACATAGAAACAACTCCTTTTCAAAATCATGCACTTTCAAAGACGAATACTTCATTGCAAATACGTTTTATAAATTGACACAATTTGTATAACTCGAAGTATGAAATATTAGTAACACTATCCATATCGTACGTCCGAAAACATGGACACTAGGCCCAATACTCGCACGGCCAAAAACAAAAGAAAACTAAATATCAACATGCACGAATAACACATTTCATTCAAACCTTAATATACGTGGGGTAAACCCAATATTAAAGCCATCATTTACCGTTGACTCCACATAACCAAAGTTGGTAAAAATATGACATTAGTGTTTAAAATACCCCGGGTCTACGACGGATAGACCCGTACACAAAAGAATAGAAGGACACGCAAGTAGGCCGCCCATACAACTTCCTCACAGGACCTCTAAACGTTCCATCTTGGATGGCGAGAACAAATGAATGGGGCCACCCGTGATGTTATTGGATTTCACCATGTATCCCGATCTTAGTTCCCATGTCATACCAGACATCACAACTTCAAACCGTTTATTGCCTCTAGCCATACTCCGTCGAGTTCCACTCCAAAGGCTTACGGACACGGGTGCCTATCCAATCCAGATGAGTTCCAACTCAGCAGCTCGTGCCATCTATTGTCTACTCGCTAGCCAACCCGAGCGGTCACTAAGTGCTACCCAAAACCTCAGGCTTTACAAAACAGACAGACTGTCTAACATTACATGACTCCAACTGAAAAAACCAAAGCTCCCAAAACATGTAACTCCTATTGGCATAGAATAATCGCCATCATACTCCAAAATTCCACAACTGTTTTTAAACCGTACAATGTCCTCAAGACTCCATTTAGTCAAAACTGAGCCAACGACCCAACGGTTTACGTAAATACCCAAATGAAAGCCGAAATAAATATTGAAACACGTTTGACCAACTATTATGCAAACACGACCAAAAGTATGATTAACTCAAATCTCATCGTTGGTTGAAACAAACCATTTTCCAAATGAACTCATATCCTTATGTTTTCAAAAGGCCTCATACCACAATAATATGCATTTTCTGAAAAATGTTTATAAGATCAAACACACCAAATGACACTTACGTCAATTGAACTCCAATTATATATGTAAAATCATCAAAGAAACACTTCAACATGATTTATTTACTAAAATAATCAAAGATCCCAAAATGTGTGTCTCGCATGCTCATAAAATTAAACATTCCAAAATAACTAAAACTTATCATCAGTTAACAATTTATTGTAAAACACAAACACTTTAAAATAAACATTTTGGCATGTACACTCTTTTCACAATTCAACTTTAACTTACCAAAACACGAATAACCCCATCATGCTAAAATCCTTCATTGCGGTTATAAATCCGGACAAATGTCCACACGACTCATTTAGTCAAAACCCGAGCCAAAAGCCTGACACTTTACGTAAATTTCCAACGAAAGCCTCGTATACCTTAAATCACATTTTAACAGACATTTAACTGTTTTCCCAAATAATGAAATGTCTTTAAACAATGTTTATGAAAATACACACCACCAGGACATGATTTCTCAAAACTCAACACGTATTGAGACCAAAGATTTTCCAAAAGTTTATGAATGCAAATATACTAAGATGCACAAAATTATCAAAGATGCATAGATCATAATGTAGATTTTATGTGTACAAAATCACCCAGAATATGTAAATCACACTATCTACTTGTTGAAATATTCAAGTTCGACATGAGCAATTTATGCTGTTAAAACAATCCAAGTTACCGAATACGAAAACTTAACAAAATACTCGCACCTTGAGAAATACCGAGTAAAACATACGCAACAATTTATACTATGAACGTGAAGATAGGTTCTTGTATTTCAATACGTGCAACAATTGTTTGTACAACTCAAAAGGAAAATCACGATTTTATATTTAAAATTCCCCTCTTATACCAAGAGACGTTGCAACGAAAGAATTTTCAACTCACCCCATATGCAATAATTCATTCCCCAAAGGGCGGTAAAATAACGGGGATGCAAATAAAATTTCAAATCGAGTTTGAAGCTTCACGTTGAAAAGATAAACACATTTGACAGAATAGAAACTACAACGACAAAAATACCGCTAATTCGCTAAATGCTTTGCGGAAATTTTAACAGTAAGAGTTAATGATGGAATACGATCAGAATGAAAGTCCTGTTTTTAAAAATAACATAAATCGTTTATGCAATCATTCACACAAACGTTATACTTAAATCCCATGCACATAGTACACGACATATGATAATTGATAATAAAACCCCGAGATTAACACACATAATGATGCACACGCACATGCCTCTCAAAATTATTTACGCGACGCAAAAGTCGTAAGATGAGACACCATAATCCAACTGGATTTTATAAAACTCATTTACGCTAACAATCAAGTGGTGTCAAAATTTCTATTTTTCAATATAAGGTAAGGTGACCATTCAGACAAGATTTTTGATGAGATACGACGCCCAAAGAACGCATAACTTGCACGCAATGAAATTAAACTCACGCATCACAAAATATACACATGCGACAAAAGAATCCGTAAAACAAAACTCCATGAAATTCAACAAAACTCGTACAAACTAAAATTTCCAAGAACTCCGACTCAAAAGTATGGGGATAACTCTTCCTTTAAACCATTGACATACGTGGAAGAGCTCCAATGTCAAGGTCAAAATTCCACAGCTATTTGCCCATTGACTCAACAAGCGTTAAAACACAATTATTTCGACATCCAAAAATAGCATTTAAACACTAGACTTGAATAAAGAGAGTTTTGATAATAATTTGAAATCAGGTGCAACAAAACCAATGTAAGCATGCTTATGCTCATAGTTAAAAATATGATGAGTGCTAAATGTCTTGCCAGAACGTTATAATGTAATTTACTTCATGGTTGGCACTCATGAAAAGCAATTTAGGCAACCTTATTTTAGAAATAAATTAAATGCATGAATTCAGTCGGCACTCACATCTTAATACTACGCTTCACAATATTCCGACGTTCTATAATCTACCGGATGCCTCAGGCATCAAAGGGCAACCATCCCATTAAATTAACTTACAAATCTCCTCTAAATGGAATCGATCTAACAAGATATAATCCTAACTCCACCAACGAATCTGGCTTAGGATGATTAACTTAATGCTTCCCATGCACTTACTATAATTCCAAAGAGACATTGCTTAAAAACAACAATCATTCCTTAGCTTACTCGCTTAGAAACCTTCGCACTACTCTAACGGTCAACATACTAAGGTAGAGCAGACAAACACAAGCACGAGAAAGGGTAAGGAAGAGTTTAACTGGAACACACACGAAAGAAACGTACCACTACGTCTACCAATTGTCACAACATTAGCAAACCAATTACACTCACGTAAAATATCCTCATAATCACATTAGCTAAGTGAGATTATGAACATATAACACATAAGGGTTCTTGTTACCATCATCACAACGCTTGATTAATATAACCTCCGTCGATTCTAAGACTAATCCATCTTAGAAGTTCTACCCAATCTCATAATCAATGCCTATCAAACTCAGTCTAAGTCTAGACATCTTACATTCATGCCTAGTTCGCTCAAACTAGTGCTCTGATACCAACTTGTAACACTCTAAAATTCAGAGTAAATTAAAACCTGGAAATAAGGCAACGAGACATCCGTGATGATATTAACTTCCCATAAAGGGGTTCAGTCCTTAAGACTATACAAAACTCATACGGATATAGAATTTATCAACAATACTAATCTAAACATAACCGTCTAGACTACAACAATTGACGAACCAGAATTCACTAAAAGATGGGACTTAAAAAATGCCCAACACCAAAATACTAGACATCTCAAAATATGCCTCGAGTCCACGCTCGACTCTCAAAGACCCTGTGCAACCCACCGCTAACGGAAACCTGTTATACATATCATTTGAGAGAAAGTGTTAGGCTTAAAGCCTAGTGAGAACATACAGTTTATTCAAAATCAGAGATATAAACATCAGTATCATAAAGATATCTTTTCATAAAGGTTTAGTTTATAAAAGATAACATTTCGCCACAACCGGGCCTTTTCGGTCCAAAACTCATTATATGATGATAAAAGGACCATTTTACCAAGGGTAGTGGCGTAACACAAAGTTAGGCCAACAATCCGAGTTACGAGCTAAACCAATTGGAATCCGCGGATACTAAACACAAAGTCCGTGCTTCAACGTGAGATCAAGGCCCAAGCGCAAAACCAAGGTATACTCCTTCGCTAGGATCACTATGAACCATGGCTAGTATCCGACCTCACATAACCGTACCAAGTTTCCATCTAGGAACAAGTGAATCCATAGCTACAAATTTGGGGAATATTACCTCCCAATAAAACAGTCTACTCCAAAACCTAGGGATCCGCTAGTAATGGTACAGACTCGTCACAACAACATATGTGACCAACCATAAATAAACATATGGTATCAACACATTTTATAAACAAAATGCCATTTCCAGTTCAACTTCTGGTAAGAATGAAAATCATTACAATGAGTTCATAGACATTATTTCTCATATCCAACATAATGTGCAAGCAAAACATATCTTTACTTCAAATAAGACGGAACCAATCATTTTAGTCAAAACTGATCGGGAACCCCGAAAATCACTAAAAACTTCATTTATATCAAAATGTAGAGAACATAAATTCATACCGTAGAAATACTTCAGATTTCGCAAATAAGAGTTTTGACATGTATAAAGTTTGTAAAATGGTAGTAGGAACTCACCGATAGGTTTTCAGAATAAAACCCGGAAAACCAGATAACGATCACGACGAAGAGGTGAAGCTTAAAACACCGACCCCTCGCTAGAAACACCGAAAACTAGCAACTAAACTAGCCTTGAAGATCGAAAGAGAAAAGAGAGAAAAAGGAGAGAGAGAGAACTGAGATTTGAGATATTATGAAAATATCTCAAATCTTAGATATTTAAGAGAAACCACAAATGCATTCTGACAGTCGTGCGCCCTCAAAGAAGAAAATGCGCACGACCCGTGCGCTGGCACTATGCCTCGGCCCTGGGTCATACGCACTACCCGTGCGTTTTCTCTGAAAGAGGACGCACGACCCGTGCGTCCTGTAGACAGCCCCAAAAACCTCTATTTGCTCAATACAACTTCGTAAAACCGAAACGAAATTTAGGGTGTTACAATACTCCCAACCTTAGAATGATTTCGTCCTCGAAATCTAATCTTCTCAATGGAACACTGATCGCAGAGAATATCGTCTCAAACCTAAATACGAGAATCATTTGACGAGATCCTAAAACCGATATCCACATTAGCTACCCATCTTGGTCACTATTTACTCCCAACCGAGCGAACACTCAACACTTCAAGGTAACCTTTACTCCCAAGGTTACGGTTGCCTCCCAACCTTAGGTGACAATTACTACCTCCAGGAAATTAGCGACCTCAACTTCCCATCTACCAGTTTTTTCGAACTGCACGGTTCCGAACTCAAAGCTAACGGTCGACGCTAATCTTCCCCAAAACTCTCAGATTTCACTGATCCATTCCTAATAGTGATAAAGATATTCTTACAAGGCGCATTAATGCGTCTTTCCGGCAATCAGTTAACACAGATTCTGCTATCACTTAACTCCGATCCGACCCCAAATCTGGAAATAGCCCTTATTCGAATTTCTTAATACTTCCATAAATACTTCGTCTACAACCACATTATAAAGATTAACTTCTAAACATACCACCAATCTATACATTCGGACTTATAAAGGACGGGTGCTACAGAAACCCATGCGTAGATTAACTCCAACCTGTGGAAGACTTTACCAAAAACTTACTCTAGCTCAAGTCTAAGGCCCAACTCCTCAAAGCACTGCTAGAACCGAACCCCCGATAGGAAATGATGCACATGTAGATAAATAAATAAATAAAAGTTTAAGCTTAACGCCTAGAGAGCTCAAGAGTTTTACATAAGTAAAAGCATTTAAATTGATGAACTTCTCTTTAAATCAGAACTTTTCAAAATAATGAACCTTAAAACATAGAAACAACTCCTTTTCAAAGTCATGCACTTTCAAAGACGAATACTTCATTGCAAATACGTTTTATAAATTGACACAATTTGTATAACTCGAAGTATGAAATATTAGTAACACTATCCATATCGTACGTCCGAAAACATGGACACTAGGCCCAATACTCGTACGACCAAAAACAAAAGAAAACTAAATATCAACATGCACGAAAAACACATTTCATTCAAACCTTAATATACGTGGGGTAAACCCAATATTAAAGCCATCATTTACCGTTGACTCCACATAACCAAAGTTGGTAAAAATATGACATTAGTGTTTAAAATACCCCGGGTCTACGACGGATAGACACGTACACAAAAGAATAGAAGGACACGCAAGTAGGCCGCCCATACAACTTCCTCACATGACCTCTAAACGTTCCATCTTGGGTGGCGAGAACAAATGAATGGGGTCACCCGTGATGTTATTGGATTTCACCACGTATCCCGATCTTTGTTCCCATGTCATACCAGACATCACAACTTCAAACCGTTTATTGCCTCTAGCCATACTCCGTCGAGTTCCACTCCATAGGATTACGGACACGGGTGCCTATCCAATCCAGACGAGTTCCAACTCAGCAGCTCGTGCCACCTATTGTCTACTCGCTAGCCAACCCGAGCGGTCACTAAGTGCTACCCAAAACCTCAGGCTTTACAAAACAGACAGACTGTCTAACATTACATGACTCCAACTGAAAAAACCAAAGATCCCAAAACATGTAACTCCTAATGGCATAGAATAATCGCCATCATACTCCAAAATTCCACAACTGTTTTTAAACCGTACAATGTCCTCAAGACTCCATTTAGTCAAAACTGAGCCAACGACCCAACGGTTTACGTAAATACCCAAATGAAAGCCGAAATAAATATTGAAACACGTTTGACCAACTATGATGCAAACACGACCAAAAGTATGATTAACTCAAATCTCATCGTTGGTTGAAACAAACCGTTTTCCAAATGAACTCATATCCTTATGTTTTCAAAAGGCCTCATAACACAATAATATGCATTTTCTGAAAAATGTTTATAAGATCAAACACACCAAATGACACTTACGTCAATTGAACTCCAATTATATATGTAAAATCATCAAAGAAACACTTCAACATGATTTATTTACTAAAATAATCAAAGATCCCAAAATTGGTGTCTCGCATGCTCATAAAATTAAACATTCCAAAATAACCAAAACTTATCAGCAGTTAACAATTTATTGTAAAACACAAACACTTTAAAATAAACATTTTGGCATGTACACTCTTTTCACAATTCAACTTTAACTTACCAAAACACGAATAACCCCATCATGCTAAAATCTTTCATTGCGGTTATAAATCCGTACAAATGTCCACACGACTCATTTAGTCAAAACCCGAGCCAAAAGCCTGACACTTTACGTAAATTTCCAACGAAAGCCTCGTATACCTTAAAACACATTTTAACCGACATTTAACTGTTTTCCCAAATAATGAAATGTCTTTAAACAATGTTTATGAAAATACACACCACCAGGACATGATTTCTCAAAACTC
The DNA here is from genome assembly GCA_023525745.1 of Arctium lappa. Classification (NCBI taxonomy): domain Eukaryota; kingdom Viridiplantae; phylum Streptophyta; class Magnoliopsida; order Asterales; family Asteraceae; genus Arctium; species Arctium lappa. Next base: position 50,006,454 of record CM042057.1, read on the forward strand.
AACACGCATTGAGACCAAAGATTTTCCAAAAGTTTATGAATGCAAATATACTAAGATGCACAAAATTATCAAAGATGCATAGATCATAATGTAGATTTTACGTGTACAAAATCACCCAGAATATGTAAATCACACTATCTACTTGTTGAAATATTCAAGTTCGACATGAGCAATTTATGTTGTTAAAACAATCCAAGTTACCGAATACGAAAACTTAACAAAATACTCGCACCTTGAGAAATACCGAGTAAAACATACGCAACAATTTATACTATGAACGTAAAGATAGGTTCTTGTATTTCAATACGTGCAACAATTGTTTGTACAACTCAAAAGGAAAATCACGATTTTATCTTTAAAATTCCCCTCTATATAACCAAGAGACGTTGCAACGAAAGAATTTTCAACTCACCCCATATGCAATAATTCATTCCCCAAAGGGCGGTAAAATAACGGGGATGCAAATAAAATTTCAAATCGAGTTTGAAGCTTCACGTTGAAAAGATAAACACATTTGACAGAATAGAAACTACAACGACAAAAATACCGCTAATTCGCTAAATGCTTTGCGGAAATTTTAACAGTAAGAGTTAATGATGGAATACGATCATAACGAAAGTCCTGTTTTTAAAAATAACATAAATCGTTTATGCAATCATTCACACCAACGTTATTCTTAAATCCCATGCACATAGTACACGACATATGATACTTGATAATAAAACCCTGAGATTAACACACATAATGATGCACACGCACATGCCTCTCAAAGTTATTTACGCGACGCAAAAGTCGTAAGATGAGACACCATAATCCAACTGGATTTTATAAAACTCATTTACGCTAACAATCAAGTGGTGTCAAAATTTCTATTTTTCAATATAAGGTAAGGTGACCATTCAGACAAGATTTTTGATGAGATACGACTCCCAAAGAACTCATAACTTGCACGCAATGAAATTAAACTCACGCATCACAAAATATACACATGCGACAAAAGAATCCGTAAAACAAAACTCCATGAAATTCAACAAAACTCGTACAAACTAAAATTTCCAAGAACTCCGACTCAAAAGTATGGGGATAACTCTTCCTTTAAACCATTGACATACGTGGAAGAGCTCCAATGTCAAGGTCAAAATTCCACAGCTATTTGCCCATTGACTCAACAAGCGTTAAAACACAATTATTTCGACATCCAAAAATAGCATTTAAACACTAGACTTGAATAAAGAGAGTTTTGATAATAATTTGAAATCAGGTGCAACAAAACCAATGTAAGCATGCTTATGCTCATAGTTAAAAATATGATGAGTGCTAAATGTCTTGCCAGAACGTTATAATGTAATTTACTTCATGGTTGGCGCTCATGAAAAGCAATTTAGGCAACCTTATTTTATAAATAAATTAAATGCATGAATTCGGTCGGCACTCACATCTTAATACTACGCTTCACAATATTCCGACGTTCTATAATCTACCGGATGCCTCAGGCATCAAAGGGCAACCATCCCATTAAATTAACTTACAAATCTCCTCTAAATGGAATCGATCTAACAAGATATAATCCTAACTCCACCAACGAATCTGGCATAGGATGATTAACTTAATGCTTCCCACGCACTTACTATAATTCCGAAGAGACATTGCTTAAAAACAACAATCATTCCTTAGCTTACTCGCTTAGAAACCTTCGCACTACTCTAACGGTCAACATACTAAGGTAGAGCAGACAAACACAAGCACGAGAAAGGGTAAGGAAGAGTTTAACTGGAACACGCACGAAAGAAACGTACCACTACGTCTACCAATTGTCACAACATTAGCAAACCAATTACACTCACGTAAAATATCCTCATAATCACATTAGCTAAGTGAGATTATGAACATATAACACATAAGGGTTCTTGTTACCATCATCACAACGCTTGATTAACATAACCTCCGTCGATTCTAAGACTAATCCATCTTAGAAGTTCTACCCAATCTCATAATCAATGCCTATCAAACTCAGTCTAAGTCTAGACATCTTACATTCATGCCTAGTTCGCTTAAACTAGAGCTCTGATACCAACTTGTAACACTCTAAAATTCAAAGTAAATTAAAACCTGGAAATAAAGCAACAAGACATCCGTGATGATATTAACTTCATTCTTTTCTGGCGTTCTGGAAGCAGAGAACTGATGTGTTATCCCGACCGATTCGAGATAATCTTCCACAGTTTTGTTCTTAAACTCTGTGTCGTTGTCTGTTCTAAGAAGCTTGACTGTGTAACACTCTAAAATTCAGAGTAAATTAAAACCTGTAAATAAGGCAACGAGACATCTGTGATGATATTAACTTCCCATAAAGGGGATCAGTCCTTAAGACTATACAAAACTCATACGGATATAGATTTTATCAACAATACTAATCTAAACATAACCGTCTAGACTACAACACTTGACGAACCAAAATTCACTAAAAGATGTGACTTAAACAATGCCCAACACCAAAATACTAGACATCTCAAAATATGCCTCGAGTCCACGCTTGACTCTCAAAGACCCTGTGCAACCCACCACTAAGGAAACCTGTTATACATATCATTTGAGAGATAGTGTTAGGCTTAAAGCCTAGTGAGAACATACAGTTTACTCAAAATCAGAGATATAAACATCAATATCATAAAGATATCTTTTCATAAAGGTTTAGTTTATAAAAGATAACATTTCGCCACAACCGGGCCTTTTCGGTCCAAAACTCATTATATGATGACAAAAGGACCATTTTACCAAGGGTAGTGGCGTAACACAAAGTTAGGCCAACAGATCGAGTTACGAGCTAAACCAATTGGAATCCGCGGATACGAAACACAAAATTCGTGCTTCAACGTGAGATCAAGCCCCAAGCGCAAAACCAAGGTATACTCCTTCGCTAGGATCACTATGAACCATGGCTAGTATCCGGCCTCACATAACCGTACCAAGTTGCCCTCTAGGAACAAGTGAATCCATAGCTACAAATTTGGGGAATATTACCTCCCAATAAAACTGTCTACTCCAAAACCTAGGGATCCGCTAGTAATGGTACAGACTCGTCACAACAACATATGTGACCAACCATAAATAAACATATGGTATCAACACATTTTATAAACAAAATGCCATTTCCAGTTCAACTTCTGGTAAGAATGAAAATCATTACAATGAGTTCATAGACATTATTTCCCATATCCAACATAATGTGCAAGCAAAACATATCTTTACTTCAAATAAGACGGAACCAGTCATTTTAGTCAAAACTGATCGGAAACCCAGAAAATCACTAAAAACTTCATTTATATCAAAATGTAGAGAACATATATTCATACCGTAGAAATACTTCAGATTTCGCAAATAAGAGTTTTGACATGTATAAAGTTTGTAAAATGGTAGTAGCAACTCACCGATAGGTTTTCAGAATAAAACCCGGAAAACCAGATAACGATCACGACGAAGAGGTGAAGCTTAAAACACCGACCCCTCGCTAGAAACACCGAAAACTAGCAACTAAACTAGCCTTGAAGATCGAAAGAGAAAAGAGAGAAAAAGGAGAGAGAGAGAACTGAGATTTGAGATATTATGAAAATATCACAAATCTTAGATATGAAAAATATCAAAGAAGGAAATGCGCACGACCCGTGCGCTGGCACTATGCCTCGGCCCTGGGTCATACGCACGACCCGTGCGTTTTCTCTGAAGGAGGACGCACGACCCGTGCGTCCTGTAGACAGCCCCAAAAACCTCTATTTCCTCAATACAACTTCGTAAAACCGAAACGAAATTTAGGGTGTTACAGACTGGCTTTTGCAGATTTACTTGGGTAGTCTTTAAGAAACTGATGAGGACTTCGGGAGTCTCATCCTTAGATCTCAGAAATTTGGCCCAAGTATATCGCGAATAATCGTCCACAATAAGTAAAACGTACTTCTTGCCGCTAATGCTTTCCATTCTCATTGGACCACAAAGATCCATGTGTAACAATTCCAGTGGAGAACTTGTACTTTGTTCAAGCTTCGGCTTGTGAGCAGCTCTCTTCATTTTTTTCTTTCTCACATGTTGCGCATAGGTGTTCTTTCTCATATTTCAGCTCAGGAAGTCCTTTAACTAGATTACACGTGACCAGTTTATTTATGTAATGAAAATTCAGGTGAGAAAGCCTTCAGTCCCATAACCAGCTTTGTTGCAGCGAGGCTTTTGACAGTAGACAAACCTGATTGTCAGTCTAGACTTTTGACAGATTGATCGTGTAGAGGTTAGACTTTCGAGTGCCGACCAAGAGTTCCTTACCATCTTCAGTACGCATAGAACATCTCTTGGACTTGAAATTGACCTCTAAATCTTTGTCGCAGAACCGGCCAATACTGAATAGGTTATGTCCTAATCCTTCCACATATCTCACCTTTGTAATCATCACGTTGTCATTAATCACATCACCGTAGCCTAGAAATGGTGAAAACTGATCGTTGTCGAATCGAACATTCCCGCAAAATTTCTCTGTATAATTAGACAATAAAGCTTTCTGCCCGGTCATATGCTTGGAGCAACCAGAATCCAAGTACCACATATGACGGGTCTGCATAAGAGAAATTAGGGAATAACAACTTTAGGTACCCATTTAAAAGTGGGTCCTAACAGATTAGCACAAGATTTTGGTATCTATTTGTATATGGATCCTCTGAACATTTGAAAAACTTTTGATATAAAAGACTTATAAGAACAAACATGATAAGTACCAAACCAATCATCAGAATATCGGTGAGAAATAAAATCATTCCGTCTATAAGTAGATGACTTAGTAGCAGACCGAGATAATTGGAGTAATTGCTTTATTGTATATTGTTGGATCATAAATTGTATTCAAGATTAAAGTTAAAGTTAAGGGTTTAAACTGCAATTGTGTTAAAGTTAGTTAGAGGGTTTATTTTGTAATAAGCTAATAGTTATTAGTTATTGGGCCCAAGCCCATTAGGCCTATTAGGCTTAGGTATTTAATGTTTTAATTCTTTCAGTTTTAGGGTTAACTCTCATAATCACAATTATCATATAGAGAGAGGCTGTACGTTTTCTCTGTAATCCTACATTCAAGGTATCAAGAACACACAAGGTTTTCATTGATTATTCAAGGGATTGGTATGTTATTCTAATCTTTATATCTCTTGATCTATATTGTGTTTGTGTGTTTAATAATCAACTAGATTAATCTGGGATAACAAGTGGTATCAGAGCCAAAAGAATCAAGGTTTTGGATTAAAATATGTTTATTGGATTATATTGTTCAATGAATTCACTGTGTTCATCGACTTCGATAATGTGTGAAAATCAGTTGCTTGATTTAATGAGTTTTTATGCACAAAATTGATGTGATTAGGTGTATTTTAAGTTATTGAATATCATCTAAGTGTTTAATTGCATTTAAATTCATCAATTGATTGGATTTTTATGATTTCTCAAATCTGGGTTCGTTTATCTATCGGTCACTGTGTTCATAAAATTGATGCATGAAAGTTGAATTTAATCTCTGTTTTTTATTGCATTATGATCGGCACATGATTTTGGGTACAAAAGTCTGATTTTTGCTTTCAATTTGAGTGTTTGATTGTGATTTCTGTGATTTCTGGGTTGAACATCATCGTTCTAGGTCGACCTGTAAGAACATACCGGTCGATCCTTTAAGAACATATCGGTCGAATACATTGTACTGGTCGACCGCACCATATCGGTCGCCCGGACAACTCACAGTCATTACCGGTCAAAAGCAATTATCGGTCGTATCACTTATACCGGTCGTCATTTTACCGGTCGCAAGGAATATCAGTCAAGACTCCTTACCGGTCGAAAAACTCAATATCGGTCGAAATATTCCGGTCACTATTCATCCGATCACTATTCATCCGGTCGACCGATAGTTTCAAGACCCCGATCGAGAAAAAAAATTTTGCGACACTTCTTACTCGCGCAAAACTCAGTTTGCGCGATCAATACCTCGCGCAAATCTCTCTTCGCGCCACTGCCTATTCGCGCAAAGCTTCTCGGTCCTTAGCAGATATCTTACTTTTGTGCCAGTACTTCTGATTATTTTGTGACTTGTACTGTGCAGTACTGCATTTAATTATTTTTGGGAAATTTTTTCTGAAAATTTTTAAGTGTAGTCTTTATCCTATCTTGATTCTAACGACCTCATCTAGTTGATTTAAGTGGTACATATATTATCATGCCTTACACAAACGAGAAGGGAATTACAGTGCTAACCAAGAGAGACTGTGCTTTAGCATATATGCCAGAGATTCCAGCACTAGAAGTTGAGAATGAAAATCTGAAGATTCAGAACTCATCTCTTCTTGAACAAATAAATAAGTTGAAAGATGATAAAGACTTTGAGAAAGACTTTGTTTGCTCCATTTTGTATCTCTAACTCAAAGATTAATTTTGTAGGAATTATTGAGTCGAAAGAGAAAGAGATTTTAAATCTTCAAGTTGAAGTAAAAAATCTTAACTCAAGCTCTACATGGTCAAAGAAGGATGCAATGCAAAGAGAGCTTGATGAGCTTCAAAGAAGAGCAAACATTGCTAGAAAGACATCTGAAGATCTTAGAAAGACAAATTCTCGAATCTTTGCTGAAAGAGACTCTTTGAAAGATAAAGTCTTCAGTCTTGAGGTTGAGATTGATATGCTGAAAGAAAAGGCAACCCAAGACAAAGACAATACAATAGCTCAAGATGAAATGTTGAAGATTGAGAAAGAAAGAAAATAATTTGCTAAGAAGTTCTCTGATTTCTCCAGAAAAGCCTTTGAAGAGAAGAAATCATTAGAGCTTAGATGTGTTAAGCTTTCTCAACAAGTTTCAGACTTTGAGAAGGTTATCATTATTGAAAGAGAAAAGGCTGAGAAAGAGAAGAAGACAGCTGAGCTGAAGGATGTAAATAAAGACTTTTCTAAAGAAAAGAAATATCTAGAGACTGAGATAGCTAAGCTGACAGGAAATCTATCTGAGCTATCAACAAACATCATGAAGGAGAAGAATGCAAAATCTGAGTTGCATAAGAAGTTTGATCTGATTAAAAAGGAAAGAAACAGTTTGTCATCAAAGATATAGGAACTTGAAGAGATCGTATTCAAGGTGAAGCTGACTGAGCACAAGATGCTAGAATCAATAGCTCAATCACTGAGAGATGATCAAACTGATTCAGATTGCTCACTCAAAAAGGCTTCAAGTTCACATGTTTCAAATGTTTTCTATAATCCTTTCTGTGATTCAGATGATAGTCTAACTTCTAAATCTACTGATCAGATTCGTCCTTCTAAACTTTTCTATGTCAAAAATGTTGATGGTTCAGGTAACTTAAAGAAGAACAAGTCTCAAAAGAAAAGGATCTGTAGAAAAGAAAATGAAGAGAAAGATAAAGGAAATTGGATCTGGAGAGTTAAAGGATCTCCAGAGGAAAAGAAGAAAGATAAATCATTTGTGCATACATCAAATGCAACATGGAACTATGCCTCAAAAGGTAAAACTTTTGGAAAATCTGATCTGGTTTACACTATTATTCAACTGATCAGGTTAGCACAAAAGAAAATTAGTTGTTCCTACTGTGGCTCAAATGATTTTATCAGAAAAGATTACATTAATAACTGGTATGGTTCTTACTTCATCTCTCCTCCTAGAACTACAACTAACCCATTAGGACCCAAATACCAGTGGGTACCAAAAGCTAAATCTGTGTTGCAGGCACCCAAGGTTTAAGGTGGAGAAAGAACAATGACTTCTTCTTACTACATATCAGGACTCTTGCCTCATTGTCAAAACGATGACTTGTAAGCATAACAACTTAGGACTCGGACGTCAATGACAAAGCGTTTGATATCTAAATGCAGATATTAAGGGGAGCTTATATGCTTAATATTTATACTAATATATTTTTCTGATTTAACTGACTTTTTACAGGTATCAAGGGGGAGGATATCTGAGTTTTGTCACAGATACTTCATTGAAAATATTAATTTCAGGGGGAGTTAAGGAATTTGCTTTACAGGTATATATTTCTAATCCTTACACTCTATCACTTGTTGAAAGAAGAACAACTTTCACCAGTGAAAAATGGTTTCTTAAATGTTCAAACCACTTCCTATTCTTCAAAGATTCTCATGAATTGTGAAGTGTGATTTTAAATGATTTTTGGATACTTAATTGTCAAACTCTTTTTAGTTTGAGGGGGAGATTTGCATCGTCAAAAATAACTGTTTTGACTACTCCGAATTTTTTTTATTTATTCTTCATGTAACTCTGTGCTTATTTGTGCTTATATGTACAAAAGCCTGTTCAACAGGACGTTCTTTTTAGAAAAATACATGGAATTAGTGTGAGAACTTAACAGAACTTCCATGGATTCACGATAACCAGTGTTTCCTACCCAGGAAGTATTCCCTGAGTGATTGAGGTGAGAAGGGTCAAAAGAATTGAGTGATGGTGTGTGAAGAGGTAAAATGGAAAAGAGAGATTGGTTAGAAGTGAGCATTAAAAGAAAGAGGGTGAGAGAACAGAGTAAAATGAATATCAGACTCTGCACCAAACCACTTTCTGAGCCAGGCAGCCACATAAGAGGCAAAGTGAGAAAGAAAAAGCCATAAAGAGTGATCCAGTTCTTTAAAAAGTCCTTTTGATCTTAATTTTGAGATGTGGGTACCATAACAAAAAGAAAATCTTGCTAGCATATGGTTCATACTCATGATAGATAGAAATCATGGACATTTTGGATTTATGAAGGGCTATGTCATGCATTCTTGGATTGATCATCTACATGTGTGCACTTAATGCATCCATCTTGCAAATCTTACCAACTTGAGTTATTTTTTTTCTTTTCTATTCTTTTCTTTTCTTTTCTTTTTGTGTCTTAATTGCTTGGGGACAAACAATATTTCAAGTTTGGGGTTGTGATGGCACTAATTATTTAGTGCCATTATGCTTTTTTTCTCTTACTTTTACGATAGTTTTATCTTTTAATCACAACCTTTGAGTCATTTTAGTTCATTATTTTCTCTTTTATTGTTTCATGGAGCTAAGGTATTGAATGACTTGTTTTACGACTTAGAATGGCTAATTAATATCTATTTTTGGCAGATTTATAAGTGCAGACTTATGCTGCAGCATCAGACGATGAACAACAGTTTGAAGGGAAGAAAAGGAGCTTATGGTGGACAGCTTGCAACAATCTTTTGGGCAGATTTTGTGAACCTTCTAGATGGAAATATTGGCTGGATATTATCTTTTTTATCTCCTTTTCTTTATTTCTTGAATTATTGTCCTTGTCACCTAACTTTAGTTTTATTATTATTTAAATTTGTGTTAAAGGTCTTTTTTGCCCTCTCCTTCCTAGTATATAAAGGAAGCTTGGGAGGTGTATTTTAGAGAATCATCTATCATTTTTTTATCTACACAATCTTACAATCTTTTGTATCATCTTAGAAGATGGAATTATTCAAGGGATTGGTATGTTATTCTAATCTTTATATCTCTTGATCTATATTGTGTTTGTGTGTTTAATAATCAACTAGATTAATCTGGGATAACATTATCTCTTGTAAGAAGTTACAAGGTTTTGTTTATTCGAAGCAACATTACCAACTAAATCAAGCCCTAAAACCCCACCAGCCACTCATTTTCTTCTTAACAAGAAAATGTTTCATTTTTCAAAGGGGACGCAACACATAATCTATCTGATTTTCATTTGGAAAATCTGGATATTGAAAAAGAAGGAAGTCTGCCCCCACCTTCGCACTTCAATCATGCACATTGAGTCTGTGTTTATCTACTGTTATCTTAGTGGTTTACACAATGTTGAGCAATATAAAAGCAATCATCATATGCTTAATTCTTTCTACACTTGCACAAACATAGAAGGAATTTGTTTTCTTGTCATAACATTCATAGAAATTTCCTTTGTGGTATTTCGATGATTGGATGGAAGCCCTAGGGGAGTGAACATCAAAAAGCTCCTTTTCTATGTGTATCTGTTACACACAGTAACTTTGTGTTACTGATAGACATTTTAACTGATTCATTTGTTGATTCAGGTGTTACGATTATTAATTTGTCTGGATTTGAAAAGATCTAGATGACTACATGGTTATGGATTATAGAATCAGAGGCTTTTGACAGATCAGATAGGTCAAAGACATTTCTTGGTGAAAGTTTTGATGATACCGATGCTCAAATCATCAAAAAGGGGGAGATGGTATCAAGAAATGTTAAAGTTTTGGAGTTTTGGGAGATGATTTACAAAATGTCCAAGTATGAAGATTCAAAGTAAAGATTTGAAGAAGATCAAAGAATTTCTGAAGATGTGCTGATTTTGAGGAAATTTTATTTGGAGATTATTTTGCTGAAGCAAGTTGAATTGATTCTGAAGATAATTTTGTTCCAAAGTCTGAACGTATTTTGTGAAAGTTTTAGGGAGATTGTTATTTGTTTGAAGACAGTTTTGGAAAGAATACCGTCAAAGAAAGGGGAGATTATAATGCTTAGATTGAACTAAAAGGGGAGATTGATTTGCTAAATCTTTTTGAAGATGATCTTGAATCCAAAGGGGGAGATTGTTAGAGCATAAATATGTTAGATACAAGATCAAGAAGTCTGAAGATAAAAGTTCAAGAAGTCAAAGCTAAGAAAGTCAACTCTCATTAAAAGTCAAAGTCTTGTTGTAATAAAAAGTCAAAGTTTCCTTGTATTTGTATTTTATTTTCTTTGTAATTCTTGTAGTTATAAATACCTTGTATTTTCTGTTTTTAGTAGTTGTCCAGAGTTGTAACTTGAGAATCTGAGATTGCATCCAGAGAGAGAATTGTAGAGAGAGAAAGAGGAGTTCTAGAGAGAGAAAGTTGTAATCTTGAATTAAATTGAAATCAAACAGGTAATTAAGAATATATTGTTTGTTTGATTGTTTGATTGTGATTAGAAACTAGATTCATGACACATAGTCATGCAAAGTAATACATATTTTGTTAGACTTTGAGCTTTAGCTTAGAGGAGGGAAGCCTTCCCTGGAATCCATTGTTGGAATGAGTCTGTCTTCATTTCTCCATTGTAAGCCTCTGTTTTACCTTCTCTTTTCAATAAAACCATTACGTGATCATTCCGATTATGTAACACACATACGACCGGTTGTCTTTCTATATCACCACATTTGAAAAATCCTTTCATATATCTCTGTGTGTTCAACTTCTTCATAGTATGGTTTCAAGTTTAAGAGTAATCACATTCCAAAAGTTATGCTTTAGGAGAACAACAAAAACAGAGGTTGAACAACAAGAACAAAAGTTTAAGACTAACAGAAAATGAAGTTGAAAACAAGACTAAGAAAAACAAAAACATTATAAAATTATATATTTGTGGCGTTGATGAACAATAAAAACAAAAACCAAAAGTTGTGGCCATCGATGAATCTGGTTTTGATTTCCGGATGACTCGATGAATTGGTTTTGATTTATGGATGAATCTAGTTTAAATTTATCAATGAATTTGGTTTCGATTTCTTGATGACTCGATGAACCCGGTTTCGATTTATCGATGAATCTGGTTTCAGTTTATGGATGAAGCTTGTTTTAGTTTCCCGATGACTCGATGAACCCGGTTTTGATTTATCAATGACTCGATGAACTAGATTTCAATTTCTCGATGAGTTCACTCAAAAGCTTCAATAGCATTCAGGATTGATCTGAGTTCGATCTAAGTTCATCAATGATTTTCGTTGGAATTGTTACAATGTAAACCCAAGGATTGTGATTAGGAGTAGGATATAAGGTATATTGAGATTCAATGGTCATGGTGAGAGTAGGAAGAAAATGGAAGGGGGTGGTGGTTAGTGATCTATAGAAGGGGGAAGGATTTAGAATAGGATATTTTTATTCGAAAGGAAGGGGCATGGTTAGTAAAGGTAGTGCCGGCTCGTAACGAACACTACTAGAAAAATGTGAAATACCGACGACAATTACCGACGACAAACCGACGGCCTACCAACTGTATCTTTTTAAATTTTTTTATTTATTTATTTTTAATAAGTCGTCGGAAAACGGTCGGAAAAATTAGTGAAATACCGACGGCTTACCGACGGTTATTTTTTTCATTTCATTTTATATTTATTTTTATTAAGTAAATACCGTCGGAAAACCGTCGGTAAGCTGTCGGTAGTTGTCGTCGGAAAACCGTCGCTGAATATTACCGACCAGCTTTTTACCAACGATCATTCCCGTCACAAAACCTTCGCTAAAGCCTTTTTCTGACGGTTTACCGATTGTTTCAGCCGTCGGTAATACGATTTATTTTAGTAGTGGAACTAGTCCAACATAAAAATTAATGTTATTAAAGAAAAAATAAAATGACCATATTACCCTTAATTTAAAGGATCAAAGGTTACTGGAGTTAGGTACGAGGGACCCAATCCGCAACATAAATGAAACCATGATCACTATATATATATATGTAATTAATCCAATTTTCAAATAACTACATTTGTAATTTACTCTAGACTTTTTCTGTATCATATAAGGAACTGTAATTAGCTAGGGTTTGTGTAAAAACATGAAAAAGTCGTAGGAGAAGTTGCCATGATCATGGTCAGTGGTCTGACTAAAGGTTTGAAATTTGTTTCTGCATGTTTCTTTGTTCATTTTATTTCTGGATTTCCATTTAGCTATTTAGAATTTATTTGATCTTGCTAGAATGAATTCATCCGCTTTCTTTTTAGTACTTTGAAACCTCTCTTTCCTCTTGCTGGTTCATCACCCTAATTCTTGGTATTTACAATTCATTGGGTTAACATTGTTTTTAATTTTCCTTCATGACTAGAGCCTACGTTCTGAATTTTGCACGGATTAAGAGTAGCGTCATGTTACATTACATTACATGAGAATTATTGGGACAAAACATTTTCAAAAAAGGGAAAGAAGATGTAGAAGTTGGATTTATACGTATTCAATATGTAACCCTAATTCGAGTTACTTTATACAACTTAGGGGGCGTTTGGTTCATTTTAAGGAATGAGAATGAAAATGAAAATGGGAATGAAGTAGAATAAGAATAGGAATGAACATTTCATTAATGTTGTTTGGTTAAACCAATATAATCAATAAAAAATTGTTTTATATAATATTTTTAATACAAATATGTGTCCTCCAACATGAAAATAAACAAAATATGTTTCATTCAACATCGAGAGATGAAGGGCGTATGAGAAAAGGTGACTGAACGGTAATAAGATTTTCATTCCCCCCCCCCCCCCCCAATTTAGTCTGAAATGAGAATCAATGGATTTGGGGTAATGGGTCCATTATATTATGTCAAACCAAACAAAATATTTCATTATCATTCTCATTCCTGACCCCTCAATACCTCCAACCAAACACCCCCTTAGATCCCTAATTGGCGCAAATATTCCATAAGGAGAGAATTTGGACTATGTTTCGTCAATCTCTATGAACTTAAAATCCGAGTCAAGTGATTAATTAATTGTATTAACATTTTTCATCGTGTTTGCAATTGTTTGTTTTTTGGAATCGAAACATAATAATCTATATGTTGATATTCCATGTACATATGTTAAGATACTTGAGAGAAAGACAAACCTCATGCTTTAGTGGGTTTATACCAGTGTTCAAAAAGGCATGTCATGGCGCGATATGGCGCAAGACGCGTCACCGCCGTTACGAAATAGCCCATAACGTTTCTGTAAGGCGTTACTCACGCTATGGCGCCTTAACGTGCTCCATGGCGCGCCGTGACGCGCGTTTTTTCTAAGACGTGACTTTTTTTTTCAAAAAAAAATATTTTTTTAAAATCTTTAAGTTTTTTTATTCTTTTGTGCTTTTACATTTATAACTTTAGATTTAACATTTTTATAAATTTATCTAATCAATCACTCACAGTTTCACGAAATCTTAAACGTTATGGACTCACGATTAAAACGATGTTGTAAAATTATGTTTCTATGTTCTATTTTAAATATTAAATCAAAAACTATTTTTATACTATTAATTTATATGATTTTTTTTCTTCCAATATGAATGTGCATACTTTAATATCATTATTTGATTAGAATAATATATATATATATATATATAGAGAGAGAGAGAGAGAGAGCAAGGATCATTTGTTAACCAACCCATTCTTGTTAACTTTATGAACCTTGCTCAACCAATAGGATTGCAAGGTTTGGTGAGGTTTGATATGTTTGAATATTAAATAGAAAAGGGTATAATTGTCAATTTATAATTAACCAATTTTTGTTTATTTTATTGGGAAGTTACAATTTTCAAGTTTCCATAATAGGTTGTCGGTTACAATTGTAGTATTTTTTCTATCTTCATCATTTGTTTTCAAATAAAGTAATTAATATTATAGATTTCCAGGTTATTTGTTTGTCAAAAGAGTGTAGTCCTTGTCTGATTGAAAATTTTCTGTAATGTCATCAAACGATATGTGTTCGATCACTCATCACGACATCGATAGTAGTGCGATTGGTCAAATCTTGTCGATACCAGAACCTCGTAATATCGATGGAGGAAATCAAGGTCAAGTAATAAACGAGGGGATCGAAAATGTGGTCACCGGAATATCCACCGTGGATTGTTCCCCGACATCCAAGGAAGATATAGTTGGTTAGTTGAATTTCAATCTTTTTCAATATGTGTACATTAATGGGTTGATACTGTCCATATATCTTCATGTTCAAAAACTGGAATACAATGAAGTCAGATATGGTGTCTTCTTCATGAACACAGATGATCTTCTTAAAAACACTATTATGTGCCAAGTTTTTAATCAGTGTTTGTAATGATGTTTGTTCATTGTATTCACGTCGAGTGAACAATTCTGATCGATCTACACAGATACGAACACTGCTGTCAAACCTACATTTTTTATATGCACAATTGCATGTAACACATTAACTATATGCAAAAGTGAATGTAAGAAAGTTATTGACCAAGATATGAACACAAGTGAATGTCTCCAGATAGAGTGAAATCTGCTGATCAAGAATGATGTTGGAACCGAATTTATACACAGCTAGTCAAGTTTGATTATATCACCGTACTTGTATGAACATTGCTGACAAAAATAGATCTTGATATGTATTTGTTTTTATTGTCATGTTGTTTGATTATTTGTTCGTATTGTTAATGTTATATTGTCTAATCATCTTGACACAGTTTTGTTTCATTTTTGGTTGGTAAAACACAATGTATGAGTGATTAAGATTACATATATTAACACATATAAACATGCCCATATACAAGTATGGAGTCCTAGCATTAATGTTCATCTTCCTAATCGATATACCTTATATGTGTCAGTTTATTCAGTTGTTTTTTATATCAATACACCTTATCTAGTTCGGGTTACATTCAAAACAACATATACATACTATTATTTATGCAGTATGCACAAATGAATGTAACATATAATGAATTCTATGAACACGTGAATTTAACAACTTACTTTGTATGTACAAGTGTATATATTGATTGTGTCATTTTAAGATCCTCATTTAGAACAAAAACCTTAAACACACATTCTAAGTTCACCAAATATTGGGGTATTCTTACTGTTGTCGTATATGTGTTTTTCCCTTTGATAGATGATGATGCTGCAATTGATATTGTGGAGTCGTCTGATGGGACTAAGTTTTTTATCCCACATGTCGATGATGACATAAAACCGAAACTCCATGGCAAGTTTAAATCCTTAAAAGAAGCGGAAGCGACGTATAGAGAGTACGCGGACAAGTCTGGTTTTGACGTAAGATTGAATGCCAAGAAGAAGAATAAATACGGTGATATTCAGACGAGGTGGTTCGTATGTAGTAAGGAGGGTGTTCCTGCGGGAAAAAAATTTGATTCACTCAATTTACGGCCGGGCGATAGGCGCTATAGAAATTCCAATTTAAAACGTTCAGGATGCGAGGCGTGTGTGAAAGTTCATCTTACAAAGGATAGGACTAGTTATGAAATATATGAGTTTGTCGAAGCGCACAACCATGTCTTATTTAACGCGAATGATCGCCGGTTCTCTAGGAAGAACAGACAGATGCAATATACCGATTATAAACACGTTCTGAATAGCTCTAGTTATAAGGTTGGTCCCACTAGAGCTCACCGATATCAAACCGTGTTGAACGGCGGGTTTGAGCAATGTCGTTCAACATGTGTAGATTACAAAAACTTTAAGAGAGATGCCGCTTCATTTGTTGGCAATAAAGATGCAAAGATGTTGATAAATAAATTATCTAATAGACGTGGAATCGTTCCGGAATACTTTTTTGAGTACAAATGCAATGGACGAGAGTTGAATGCGATTTTCTGGACAGACGAAGTCGCTCGTCGCAACTACCAAGAATTTGGGGATGTTATCTCATTCGATGGAACTTTCCGAACGAATCTGTGAGTTAATTGTTTATACTACAATTTATTTAATTTTTGTATCGTTTTTGTTTACCATATTACCTTATTGACCACATCAACAGCCAATTACCCATATTTCCATAATGCATTACTTTAACATTAACATACTGTCTTCTGCCTTCCATTTTTTGTTGGTTCGTTAAGTGATGTCACATCCTTTCGGTGTGTTTTTTTTTTGTTCGTTGGTTTAGGCATTGCATGATTTTTGTCCCATTCCTTGCTGTTGACAATCACAAGTCATCCGTGGTTGTTGGGTCTGCACTGATAAATGGTGAGACGATAGATAACTTCACTTGGGTTCTCCGAGCATTCTTGGGCTGTCATGGAAAACAACCTGTATTCATCATTACAGACCAGTGTGCAGCAATGAGGCAAGCTATTCCATTGGTTTTTACAGAATCCAAACACCGGTTGTGTATGTGGCACATCATGAACAAAGTACCTGGGAAGGTACTGTCGTTGATATATCACATTACTTATGGTTTAGCAATATGTCGTACTTCAATATTATATATTCATCACATATATGCAGGTTAGTGTTGCATTGAAGCATAACCCCGAGTTCAATAGGGTTATTAATAAGCTCGTTTGGAATGTCAAAATTGGACCCGCGAAATTCGAGTCACAATGGAATGCCATGATTGCTAACTTTGGATTGGTGGGGGATAAATGGTTCGATCATATGTTCGAGATTCGTCAATCTTGGATTCCAGCATTTTACAATGACAGTCCGATGTCTGGTCTTATGAAAACAACATCAAGGTCCGAGAGTGCGAATGCGTATGTTAACATGTACTTATCGTGTTTCTTCGATTTGGTGCAATTCCTAACCAACTATGATATTGCTATCGAGAACCAACGATATGCACAAGCTGTTGATGAATCTGTGACGAGGACCACGACTCCCCGGTTTTGCAGCCCATTGGGTATTGAGGTGCATGCATCACGGGTATATACTCGAAACGTTTTTTTCGAGTTCCAGCGGGAACTGAAGAAGGCTCTTTTGGGGTGCATAATCGAGGGGGTTGAATCTCGTGGTGATATGAAGACATTCTTAATAACCCAAAAATAAAAGTCAGCTTCGATTCAAACCAAGTACACGGTAAACATCCTTCTCAAATTTTAAGTAATTTTCTATATAATAACCTCATATAGAATGTGTTTGGGCTTAATCTCGGGTTTATTGTAGGTGGAACGAAATTACTCTGAAAACACTATCGATTGCCAGTGTAAATTCTTCATTCGTGATGGTTATTTATGTCGTCATGCACTGGCCGTCCTAGTTAACGATAAGGTTGATCGCATACTGGACAGATATATTTTACGTCGTTGGACCACAGATTTAATTCCAGTACAGATGCAATCCGCCCACGTAAGATACAAAGAGGGTGACACGGAAAAGGAAAATTCTATTCGTGATGTTTACACCACGGTTGATGGTATCATAAGTCGAGCTCGAAACGACAAATCGTTGATCGATAAACTACGCGATATTCTTCGTCAATTTAAAGTTGAAGTTGACACAAAAATACCTTACGATGATCCATCACAGCAAAAGAAAGATGCAATACAAGAACATCTTGGTGTTGCTGTTCCCGACGAGGTAGATATTCTACCCCCATCAGGGATTAGGAACAAGGGGTGTGGCACGGGTAAAAGGTTGATCAGCGCATCAGAGAAGGTGCAAAAAAGCAGCAAAAAACCAAAACGCAAATGTGCAAAGTGTGGACAGTGTGCCGGCCATGACTCCCGTAATTGCCCCAACGTTTAAGAAAGGAAGCTGGTGTTACGTAATTTGTTTGAACCATCTATTATATTAGGCGGTTCAATATTTATAGTTTTCGTCTTTTATAATGACTGACAAGCGGATTTGTTGTTTAACTTTTCGAAGGTTTGATTTATGTTACGGCATAAATTTTATATATTATTAATTTAAAATCGTTGTCGTTTTAAAGTACATGCAATTTTTATTGACGTCAGTTATTTTCACATCAGTTTAGAATGCTCTGTTATACATGAGTGCTTGATGAACAATTAAATCTGTTCCCATCACAGTCCCCATCAAAGATATATTAGTTTCACTTGACTCAGATGTCACATGCTTAATATATCATAATGACGTTGTACAAACTGTTAACAGAACATGTGTTTGTTTGTTTGTGATGTTAATATGGGTTCACATGTGTACGATATCTATAGTTTCTCAATTATACGGTTTCCATACCATTTCACATAGTGTGGGTTTGATGTGGGTTTGATCTTCTAATTGACCAAGTTTATTTTCATTTTTTGTCTTCTTCTTCAGACCATCCTGTCATTCATCTACTTTCACTAATATTGCAGCCTTTTGTTTCCCCTGTGTATGCACAACAATTTATGCTCCTTATTTTTGAAAAAGACAACATTTCCACAAAGCTTATGACCAGACACAGGCGTTGGGTAGTGTGTGAGGGGAAAGAGTGTTGTCTTTTCAAAAAAAAAATAATAATAATTATAAAAAAATGGACTCAATACCCAACAGGTCTATAAAATCGTCCATAAATATCATTCTGTGTTCATATTTACCAAAACACAAATTTTGTTGGTTATGCTCATATATGGCATATCATAGTCAAAGCCAAAATGGGGTAAACCCCATTGCCACCCACTCCAAACAAATTCTAGTAATTGATGCGCTCCTTTCTGAAAACAAAAGGTTAATCGAAGAAAACAATATGCTACTCAACGAACTTCGATCTTTGAAGGCGACCCATCATGGTACCGTCGAGGAACTAGATTGGACTAAGGGTGTGCTCCTTGAAGAGGGGTCAAGGAGGGATGAGTTCGAGGAGAATAACATTGAACTAAAAGATCTGTTGTTGAAGGCGAACCTCGACATTGCCATTTTGAATACCAAGTATGAAGGACTGATCGCTAGTTGTTCTTGCAGGAACCGACGTTAATATAAAAGGTATCTGATCACGGTGTATGTTTTGTTGGTAGGTATATGAATCGTCAGTTATGTAGGTGTCGACATTATTTAGACGTTTTTTTATGTTATTATCGGAATGTTCAGTATGTAGTAAGATATGACCTGGTTATGGGGGATGTCACGTATGTAATTTGGCATTAGGCTTTTTCTTATGTTACAGATGTTAACTTGTTTTTTATTTACTTTTCGCAACCAGCTGGGTTTGAATAAATGGACGTTCTTGTTTAGACGCAACGTGTCCCGGTAACTTATAATTGATTAATGTTAAACTGTTTTGTTCATCATTAGTATGTGACCATACACGATCTTATGTGATCACCGTAATATCCACCGTGGATCGTTCCCCGACATTCAAGGAAGATACAATTGGTTAGTTGTATTAGAATATTTTTCAATCTGTGTACATTAATGGTTCATGTATTGTTAATTTTCATGCCCGTATTTTTGATATTGTCCATCTATTTTCATGTTCATATACTGGACTAAAATGAAGTCATATATGGTTTCTTATTCATAAACACACTTGATCAACTTAACAACACTGTTTTTTGATCATAAACACATGTGGTCTTATGTGATCCTGTTTTCATCTACAATTTTTTGATTACAGGGCTTGGTAAGGGTTATTGGTCATAATATGGTAATACAATTTTCTAAAGGGCCCCCGCTTAAAGGATGTGTAATATTTATTGTAGAGTTCTTTACTCAGATGTTCATTGTGGGGAATAAATAAGTCAATATTCGTATGTGTTCATATTTGGTATCATAATGTTACATATCATATAAATCAACTATTAGCATGTTTGAGTTGATATGCTCATATGTAAATATGATAACACAAAATGTTATCCAACTGTGTTGTAACTATGCACCGTATTCCTATGTTTTTCAAATGTTGAACTGTTTGTTCAGTTGGGGGTTATACGAGACAAACAGTTGCTAGTTGTTAAAAATGGTTAACAAGAATTTGAAATTAAATGTTAATATATTATGTATATGACTGTGTGTACAATGGGAAAACTCATTCGTTAAGGGGGTGAATACGGGTGCACATGTGATCAACGATGTAAATATGTTATCGTTTGGTTGTGTGCATATATTCATCATTGTTCATATGTGGTTGTGTAACATATGACCAGTATTTTCCAACATTGTCTTTGTGACCATATACGATCATCATTAGAATGAGCACATGTTAACTTTCTATCAACGTTGTCCTGTTCACTTACAATCGATATTCACATGGGTGTACTCATATGGTTCATCAACACCCTAATATAGTTTGAAACTAACACATGAATTAAATTCGTTCACTTTACCAGATGCACACATAATGTCCACCCCTACCATTTCCTATATCATCACAATTATTCACCAGATAATACTCTTAAAAAAACACAAACAATGTTTGAAAAGCAGGTTAAATTGATCAAAAACAACCTTTATAATAGGTAATGGTCCAAACACCAACCCCAAAAAATAACCACTTGTATCCACACAAAACATAAAACTACGAGCATCCGTATCAATCCATCAAGAATTATACCAAAAACTGTGTTACTATTCTTCCTAGGTCGGTGATACGCAAAACTGGTCCTACACTTTTTTTAATGAGAAAATACTATGCTTTACCTTTTCCACCCCTTGGACCACCCCTCTTTTTGTCAGCATTGAGCGTCGTCTCCATGGAAATGAATCGATGTATTTCACCTATAATCGATTTCTTCATGGTGTTTACGACACTTAACATGATCTTAGACACATACTTCGTTCGTAGGTCTTTCAACTGCCTCTTTTGTTTGGTGCTCTCTTTGTACATACCACTGTCCCACTTGCGCACATCCATTCCCATGTATGTCTCCATATGTCGCATCAGCATAACCCCACTGTCTTCACGGAAGTCTTTCATTTGCCACCGCATCTTTAAAATGTCTTGGTCAATTATTTCGTACGCCCTCCAAGCCGAATGACCTTGCTTTTTAAGATGCATTATCATAACATCTTGCTGTTAAAACCAAAGTCAATTACACAAAGAATTAATTGAAATAAACGCATGCGTAACTAGTAATTGTTTCACAAGAAGATTTACGTAGCAACGCATAAGTCTGATAGGCATACAGTTCATCAATTGTTCCATCCTTATCGCAACTGTCTATGACGACGATGGATGGGGTTTTAAGATTAAACACTACCAAAAAACTAGACTGGTCATCTATAACCGGGAAGAATACCTAATTGTCGTGTTATCGACGAAAAACCATATATTAGATAATAATAAAGTTGCAGGTTATCAAGTTGTTATGTTGGAAATATTCGTTATTGATCGTATTACCAGATCTATATTCTGCATGCTAATAACTTCGTCGTCTTTGCCTGAAAACTTGGTTATGTTATCCAAAAATGCTTCATACCTTTCAACTGTTGTCCTATATCTGTCGATAGTCAACGGATCCATCTGCATACAAACATTAACATATGACATTTCAATCTATGATAAATACCAATATCAGAATTTAATTGCGTTGTTAATTCAGCAATACCGATATATTCGACGTTAAAAACAACCGTCGTGGAGAGTCATCGTTCCTCAACATCTCGTCGTGGTTTAAAATTATTGACCAAACATCAATCACCTTGATGCTAACAAATGATGAATTTTGAGCTAGAGACCTCATATCCTCACGCGTAATCATGTTTGACTTAAGCGACATGAAAACGGTTTCCCTGCATTATGGAGACATATCAATTAGTATATTCGTAATATTTTAAGAGTTACTAACAAATCGTAATTTTAAAAAATTTAACACACATGCATCTGCCAATCCCTTTCGTGATCCAATCATGGATCCTTCTATCATCGGTCGTGACATCGAACGTTATAGCACGTTGTATGTACGGTGACCTTAGTTTCACCCCCAATCTCGAACGCCTCTTCTCATATCTTTCAGTCATATCGGTATCTTTATTTCCAATATTATGATATGCTTCAACTGGTTTGTTTATTTTCTGCGTAGGGCTGATTCCAAGATCAAAGCTTCGGGGATCAATGTCCTGAAAGGTGACTTTGCTACCTGGTTTGTTCTTAAAGTCACTACTGCCAACGATTTGTCGTTTCGAGCTCGACTTATGATACCATCAACCGTGGTGTAAACATCACGAATAGAATTTTCCTTTTCCGTGTCACCCTCTTTGTATCTTACGTGGGCGGATTGCATCTGTACTGGAATTAAATCTGTGGTCCAACTACGTAAAATATATCTGTCCGGTATGCGATCAACCTTATCGTTAACTAGGACGGCCAGTACATGACGACATAAATAACCATCACGAATGAAGAATTTACACTGGCAATCGACAGTGTTTTCGGAGTAATTTCGTTCCACCTACAATAAACCCGAGATTAAGCCCAAACACATCCTATATGAGGTTATTATATAGAAAACTACTTAAAATTTGAGAAGGATGTTTACCGTGTACTTGGTTTGAATCGAAGCTGACTTTGATTTTTGGGTTATTAAGAATGTCTTCATATCACCACGAGATTCAACCCCCTCGATTATGCACCCCAAAAGGGCCTTCTTGAGTTCCCGTTGGAACTCGAAAAAAACGTTTCGAGTATATACCCGTGATGCATGCACCTCAATACCCAATGGGCTGCAAAAACGGGGAGTCGTGGTCCTCGTCACAGATTCATCAACAACTTGTGCATATCGTTGGTTCTCGATAGCAATATCATAGTTGGTTAGGAATTGCACCAAATCGAAGAAACACGATAAGTACATGTTAACATACGCATTCGCACTCTCGGACCTTGATGTTGTTTTCATAAGACCAGACATCGGACTGTCATTGTAAAATGCTGGAATCCAAGATTGACGAATCTCGAACATATGATCGAACCATTTATCCCCCACCAATCCAAATTTAGCAATCATTGCAAGCCATTGTGACTCGAATTCCTCGGGTCCAATTTTGACATTCCAAACGAGCTTATTAATAACCCTATTGAACTCGGGGTTATGCTTCAATGCAACACTAACCTGCATATATGTGATGAATATATAATATTGAAGTACGACATATTGCTAAACCATAAGTAATGTGATATATCAACGACAGTACCTTCCCAGGTACTTTGTTCATGATGTGCCACATACACAACCGGTGTTTGGATTCTGTAAAAACCAATGGAATAGCTTGCCTCATTGCTGCACACTGGTCTGTAATGATGAATACAGGTTGTTTTTCGTGACAGCCCAAGAATGCTCGGAGAACCCAAGTGAAGTTATCTATCGTCTCACCATTATCAGTGCAGACCCAACAACCACGGACGACTTGTGATTGTCAACAGCAAGGAATGGGACAAAAATCATGCAATGCCTAAACCAACGAACAAAAAAAAACACACCGAAAGGATGTGATATCACTTAACGAACCAACAAAAAATGGAAGGCAGAAGACAGTATGTTAATGTTAAAGTAATGCATTATGGAAATATGGGTAATTGGCTGTTGATGCGGTCAATCAGGTAATATGGTAAACAAAAACGATACAAAAATTAAATAAATTGTAGTATAAACAATTAACTCACAGATTCGTTCGGAAAGTTCCATCGAATGAGATAACATCCCCAAATTCTTGGTAGTTACGACGAGCGACTTCGTCTGCCCAGAAAATCGCATTCGCACTACTATCGATGTCACACCCCGCTAAAGCGGAAACACGGAACATGACAGTTGGATAGACATACCTTTAGGATACAGAAAGAAATACCACCATACATTCAACCATTGTTTACAATATGTTCCCAAAAGTTTACAATCCTATTACATCATCAAAAGTTGAAGTACAAAGATCTCTATTATAAAAATATTGCATGCGGTTTACACAAGAGATAAACTTTAATCATTTCCATGTACCTTCTTGTTCCCTGAAAAGCATGTTCAAAATATGGTCAACTACGAGAGTTGGTGAGTTCACAGGTTTTAAAATATGCACAAGTCAAGTTTATATGCAAGTTGTCTTTGAAAATCATACGCATAATCCAAACTTCAATCCATTGATTCATAAGTGTCATAATTTAGCTTATATGACAAAAGGTATGCATTGATATAACCACGTTGAGCCACTACTAAACCTTTCCGGGCCAAATCAACGCCCCATGATCTACCTCAGAGGTGGGCTTTAACCACATGTGTAGTCATATTTCTCTAGTACAGTGCACCCCTACTCGTCAGTATAAGGTGGGCTTGTCAGACCAAATAGCGCTATCCACTAATACTATAGGCCCATTTCTGGGTTAACTATTAGTGTACCCGGGGACTTAACTATTTTTAAAACTCAACATATCATTGGCATACATGTCATATAACTTCTACACCAAACGCTTTACAACAAAGCCTCATAAATTTCAATACATAATGCTTTATATCAAAGTCTCATGAATCTTTAAATATTCAATTTTAACATGCTTTTCACCCCAAGTTCAATCAAAAAATTACAAGTGGGGCTGTGAATACTCACCTCAAGTGATGATAATGCTAAATAACGCAACAACGCGAATCTCTCGACCGGAGTCTTTACTTCCCTAGAGTTATTTGCACCAATGAACACCAAAAGTCAACATCCATCAATAATCCTAACTTAACCATTCCTACATCTCAACATATGCCTTTATGTTTAATTTCTTGTCTAAAATAGAATATAGGATTAAAATATCAATAATAATCAGTAAACATATCCTTTTTATTTTTAATATCAATCTTCTGGATTTAGCACTTGCTGTCCAGAATTTGTGATCACATAATGTGCTTCAAAATAATACTTCCCAAATATCAAAAATAACCAAATTTTTATAGGAACTAATATACTTAGTTAAGAACATTTAGTCAAAATTTCATAAATTTTGGAGATGTTTTGATGTTCCAAAGAATTTCCACAAATCAGAAGGTCACTGAGTTTTGCATCAGTTACACACTTCTTTTGTATCATGCATTTGGGATATCAAAACTAAAAACTACGAAATGAGGCATATATGGTTGCAAAGATAACTCAAAAACTTAACATGTGGAAATAGATTCACTCAATTTGGAAGAATAATGAAAGAGTTATGGCCTTTGGAAGTTGAGTGTACCAATCTGTCATTTCTAGACAGATTACACTACCTTCTTCTAAAATACAAATGAGTGACCAAAACTCCATAATTTTGAGTGATTCTTGATGCTATAAGTCACTAACACCTTAAATTGAAGTTTTGAAGCAAAAAGCCCAAATTTTTAAGGAATATAAACCGACTTATACAGCTTGAAAGTGGATACAAAGTCCATGACAGCAAGCTGTTGGTAAGAGGAGGTTTATATTTAACATGAAATGATGATCATTTACCATGGTTTTCATTTATAACTCATGGCCTCTCATCCTAAGTTACTATGCAAAGATTTCTAATAACACAAATATGCATCATGAATTCATAGCAACTAAAGTGCTCATCCAATCCCATGCATGACATCAAAATCACTAAATAAGTTATATTACACTACTTTAGATGCTCTTAATCATATGAGATTTGAACAATCTCATCCTAAGAGTTTCTTTAAACTCAAAATTGTTGTAAATACAAAGTTTTCAATCCAATAACATCAAAATTTTCCTACAACAAAGTGTATCATGCTATAAACACTTGTTTTAACATGAAAACTCAAAAATTTTGTCTCTTACTAGTGGTTTATCATAGAAGATCATCATATGACATCATTTCTTTGGATGATTTAACCATTAATGATGTCCATTCACTTCTAAAACCAAATATGGAGTATCTCCATATATGCATGAGTTATTTCATGAAATTATAATTTCAATCTTGCCAAAAATGTAAAAAAAAAATAGAGAAATGGATTTGTACCTTGAATAGTTGATGATGGAAGCTTGATAATCTTGTAATGGAGATGATTTTGATCTTGCTAAACTCTTAAGTTTTCTGAATTTTTTTGGAATGTAGGTGTGTGTGTGTGTGTGTGGCCGAATTCAAAGAGAGAGGGAGAGGAGATGAGGGGTTTTTCTTGGAAGTGAGATTATAAGAATTCAAATTTATGTTTAGTGTTTTTTAAAAAAAAAATTAAGAGAGTAAGAGGGAGAGGGAGGAGGGCCGGCCTTGGCCTCCTCCAAGCCCAAAAAAAAAATATATTTAAAAAAAAATGAATTACAACATAATTTCTCAAATAAAACAGATAAATTGAGAACCGACAATTTATAAATTCTCAATTTTTTTCTAAATTTAGTAAATTTTTACAAATAGATATATTTTTTACCTAAATAATATAAACCTCATTATTTTAGGTATTTTAGACATGTGACATAATATTTGGCATTTTATGGGACGTTTTAGTCAGTTACTGATCCGAACCGGGATTCCTAAACGATTATTGAAATATTTCGGGGAAATTTATAATCTAACCAATCTAATTAGATTCTAGAGAAGTAAATTCTATGAACTATTCTCTAATATATTAAAGGATTCTAACCTTGAAGATTTTAATTTCTGACGGATGTCACAGTTTCCCCCCGTGTAAGGAATTTCGTCCCGAAATTCACATTTTGCTTTCCTTAGATGAATTCTTTACAAGCAGTTGAGGATTCTTATTTCTCATAAAATCCTCTCGCTCCCAAGTGTATTCCGGACCGTGCCTCGAGTTCCATCGGACTTTCACAATTGGAATTTTGCATCTTCTTAATTGTTTGATATCTCGATCGAGTATTTCGATCGGTTCTTCCCTGAAACACAAACGTTCATCAACTTTGACTTCTTCCGGTGATACGACTAGTGATTCATCAGTCAGACACTTCTTCAAATTCGACACATGGAAAGTGTCGTGGATAGCACTCAACTCCTGAGGTAACTTGAGTTTGTATGCAACTGATCCAATTCTTTCCAACACTTCAAATGGACCAATATACCTTGGACTTAGTTTGCCTTGCTTCTCAAAACGTATTATTCCCTTCCAGGGTGATACTTTTAAAAGTACCTTATCACCTACTTGAAATTCTAATGGCTTCCTTCGATTATCAGCATAACTCTTCTGACGATCTCTTGCTGTCTTGAGTCTATCCCGAATGGTTGATATCTTATCCGTGGTTTCCTGAACGATATTTGGCCCGATCAATTGATTATCTCCAACTTCTATCCATCCAAGTGGTGACCTACACTTACGTCCATATAAAGCTTCGTATGGAGCACATCGAATACTGGCGTGATAGCTATTGTTGTACGAAAATTCGACTAACGGTAAGTGCTGATCCCAACTACCGCCAAAGTCTATTGCGCATGCGCGCAACATATCTTCCAACGTTTGAATAGTTCTCTCCGTTTGCCCATCAGTTTGTGGATGATAAGCTGTGCTCAAATCCAGCCTAGTGCCCAAAGCCTTCTGAAATGACTGCCAAAATCTGGAGGGCTATCTCTATCGGAGATGATAGAAAC
Organism: Arctium lappa; assembly: GCA_023525745.1. Lineage (NCBI taxonomy): Eukaryota > Viridiplantae > Streptophyta > Magnoliopsida > Asterales > Asteraceae > Arctium > Arctium lappa. The sequence goes on from CM042057.1 coordinate 50,034,372, forward strand.
GGGTACTCTGTGTCGGGTAACGATCTCATCAATATACATCTGTGCTAATCTTTCCATTTTATAATCTTCTCGAATTGGTAGGAAATGTGTGGACTTTGTGAGTCGATCTACAATGACCCAGATTGCATCATGACCTTTTCTAGTCCTGGGTAGCTTGGTTATAAAGTCCATTAATATTTGCTCCCATTTCCATTGAGGTATTTCAGGTTGTTGAAGAAGTCCTGAAGGTTTCTGATGCTCCGCTTTGACTTTTGCACAAGTCAAACACTTGCTTACGTACAAGGCAACGTCCCGCTTCATTCCTGGCCACCAATAATGCTCTTTTAAATCTTGATACATCTTGTCTGCTCCTGGGTGAATCGAGTACCTTGATTTGTGCGCTTCTTCCATAATTGTGGACCGCAGGTTGTCAACCTTTGGTATCCAAACCTTATTCTTAAAATAACACACTCCATCAGATCTTATTTCAAATTCCTTTTCCAGATGGTGTAAAGTTTCGCCAATCAAGTTTTCCGCCTTTAATGCTTCTTCTTGAGCTTTGAGAATTTGTGTCTTAAGGCTTGTCTGGACTATTACTCCCATAGCTCGTGTCCTTACGGGCTTTATTCTTTCTTTTCTGCTTAACGCATCTGCTACCACATTAGCTTTTCCTGGGTGGTACTTTATCTCACAGTCATAGTCGTTAAGCAACTCGACCCATCTTCGTTGCCTCATATTGAGCATCTTCTGATCAAGAATGTGCTGAAGACTTTTGTGATCGGTGAAGATTGTACATTTTGTGCCGTAAAGATAATGTCTCCAGATTTTTAGAGCAAAAATTACAGCTCCTAACTCCAAATCATGAGTGGTGTAATTTCTTTCATGAGTTTTAAGTTGTCTGGATGCATATGCGATGACTTTATCCTTCTGCATTAATACACATCCCAAGCCTTGACGTGATGCATCACAATAGACCACGAAGTTTTCAATTCCCTCTGGCAGAGCTAAAACTGGTGCATTACAAAGCTTATGCTTGAGTAACTGAAATGCTTCCTCCTGTTTCTCTCCCCAAGTGAACTTCTCATCTTTTCGTGTCAGAGTTGTTAGAGGTTGCGCAATCTTGGAAAAATTGGCGATAAATCGTCGATAATATCCTGCTAAGCCGAGAAATTGACGAATTTCTGTTGGTGTCTTCGGAGTTTCCCACTTTTTAATGGCCTCGACCTTCGCCGGGTCAACATGAATTCCCTTCTCGTTGACCACATGACCAAGAAAATGTACTTCACGAATCCAAAATTCACATTTAGAAAATTTGGCGTACAATTTCTGGTCCTTGAGCAATTCTAGTATCAACTTTAGATGTTGCTCATGATCTTCTTTGTTTCGAGAGTATATCAATATATCATCGATGAATACGATTACAAACTTGTCCAAGTATGGTCTGCAAACTCTATTCATCAAATCCATGAAAACCGCTGGTGCATTTGTCAATCCAAAGGGCATAACTAGAAACTCGTAGTGTCCATATCGAGTTCTAAATGCCGTTTTGTGAACATCTTCTTCAGATACTCTCATCTGATGGTATCCGGATCGGAGATCGATCTTTGAAAAATACGTTGCTCCTTGTAATTGATCAAACAAATCATCAATTCGGGGTAGTGGATATCGATCTTGAGAGTTAGCTTATTAAGCTCTCTATAATCGATACACATTCGAAAGGTTCCATCCTTCTTTTTGACAAAGAGAACTGGAGCTCCCCACGGCGATGAACTAGGTCTGATGAATCCCTTGTCGAGAAGTTCTTGAAGTTGTTCGGACAATTCCTGCATTTCCGACGGTGCTAAACGGTATGGTGCTTTAGCTACTGGTGCAGCTCCAGGAATTAAATCAATGTGGAATTCAACCTGCCTAGGTGGGGGTAATCCTAGTAAATCATCTGGGAATACTTCTGGAAAATCTCGAACTATTGGAATGTCCTGAATGCGCTTCCCTTTGATCTTCTTATTTACCACATGAGCCAGAAACGCAACACACTCCATCCTCAAATATTTCCGCATTTTCATGCACGACACCATTTTTAAATTCCTCCTTGACTTTTCTCCTTGTACTAGAAGTATCCCTCCTTCCGGTAATGGAATTCGGAGAATTTTCTCGGAGCAACATATTTCTGTTCGGTTTACAGATAGCCAATCCATGCCCACTACTATATCAAAGCTTCCTAATCTGATTGGAATTAGATCTATATTGAATTCCCTTTCAGCCAATTCTAAAGTACAGTTTGAAATTACATCCTTGGCCCTAACCTCTTCCCCATTAGCAAATTGGACAACATAGTCTTCTTTTAGTTTTTGAGACTTTAAGCAAATTTTAGTCCTGAAGTCTAACGATATAAAACTCCTATATGCTCCAGAATCAAACAATACAGATGCATAATGCTTGTTCAAGAGAAACGTACCTGTAATTACATCCGGGTTCTGTCTTGCTTCTTCTGCCCCGATCTCAAACACTCGCCCTTGTGCTGGTCTCCCTGGATTCCCCTGATTAACTGGTCGACCTTGATTAGCATTCACCCTCTTATTAAATCTAGGACAAGATCTCCTTAAGTGATCCGGACTTCCACATTCGTAACACACTCTTCTTGGTGCCTCCTTGCAATCCCTTGCAAAATGTCCTCCTTTGTTGCATTTATAACATATGACGCATCGCCCCTGATGATAGTAGTTGCACTTGTCACATTTAGGGCGTACCTCCTTCCCCTTACCCACATTCTGTGCCTGGATCCCATAATTACCCGCCACTCTTTGCTCCTTACCCTTCCTCCCATCAAAATGTCTTCTCCTGGGTTCCTCCATCCTTCTCTTGCCCTTGATTTTGTCATTTAAAAACAACCCTGAACGGTTTGCATTGTCAGTAAGTTTGGTTGCTAAACTCACTGCTTCCTGCATCGTTTTTGGATTTCCCGAAGTCACATCTCCCCGTATTTCGGAAGCTAAACCCCAAATGTACTTGTCAATTCTGTTTTCCTCCGGTGTCACTAAATAGGGTACTAACTTTGCCAACTCATGAAATCGAGCAGTGTAAGAATCTATATCATTTACCTTCATCTCATGATTCCATAATTCTGCTTGAAGTTTCTGAATCTCACTCCTCGGGCAGTACTCTTCCTTAAGCATCTCTTTGAACTCGTCCCACGTGAGTCTACTAACTGCTTCCCGTCCTCGCGTTTGTACTTGAGTATTCCACCAAGTTAACGCTCGCCCTTGCAGTAAACAGGCTGTAAACTCCACCTTGTTTGCTTCTGTACACTTACTAATATGCAGGACAGACTCCATTCCTTCTAACCAAGTCAATAACCCAACGGCTCCCTCGGTACCATGGAACTCCTTCGGGTTGCAAGATCTAAAAGTCTTATACGTACATTCTCTGTTCTCATTCACACCGACTCTAGGATTGTTAGTTTGGTTAGCATTCAGCCCTGCTGCTACCTGACTAACTATATTAGGGAGGGCAGCAAGAACTTGCTCGGACACTAATCGTGCAATTTCTGGGTCTTCCCTTCTTGGAGGCATAACTCCACTACAAAATTTCCAAATCGAAATCTAATTATTTATCTGAACCAGCAATCTATTTATGCATCGCGCATCATACAATACTTATCTAATAATTAAACATACATTCAACATACCAAACAATGATAACATATTTTTCAATTATATAAAACGTTAAATATTGCAGCTTAAATTTCATCATAACTACCAAACTTAATAATTTCAAAATGTCAACCATTAATTTCATAAGTTTACCATAACATATTTTCAAATTCATGGGCTATATGCCCCAAAAGAAACAAGGTTTAAAGTTCCCAAAATATCATCGGATAACCAACACCTACGCATGAGATACAAGATAAACCATCCCATAACAACTACCATCGCTCCCAACATCAAGGCTAAACCTATGTATAACCTCTGAACCTCCCTTCTAGTGTTCGCAAGCATAGCCAAGACTCCGCTCATGGTTTGATCGTGTGTGCTCAGAATCCCCATCAACCCGTCGAGAGACTGACCAAAATGGTCTAGTCTAGCCCTAAACATCTCCGCATCATGGGATAAACCTGTGACCCATAAACTCTCAAGTGATGTCATACCAATCGGCTGTCCTGCCGGCTCCTCAACCTGTGGTGGTGGCATAACTCGTCTAACCCTCAGTCGGGAGGGCCCCGCCTCATTCCTAGGTGGAATGATGAAGGTCTCCCTGACCGGCATCGGAACACTGATCCGCGCAGTCACCCGGACTCTAGGTCGGGGCACCGACTGCAGTGAGGGCGCAGACATGGGAGTAGACGACCTAGCTGGTGAATGTCCGGACCCCGAGTAACTATGCTCGGATGGGTCGTAGTCTTCACTAACACGTGCCCTCCTAGGTCGGCCTGTGATATATCCGGACTCGTCTGGGGACGACTCAGAATGTGACGACGAATGAGACATGATATCTGCGGTAAATAATAAGTTTTTAAACATTAGTATGCTAGATAAACGTTGAAATCACAAAATACTTATGCGAACTCACATACTGACTCATGCTCTTCATTTTTGAACAAAAAGTTTCTATTTTTAGTAATTCTTAATATAACCATTTAGAGTCTCTTCTTATGCATACTAAATTAGACATAGGTGATCAGGCTTTGCCTAATTGTAATATGCTAAGCCGACACCCATCTTAGTTATACTATTAATATATCTAAACTCGAGACTTGTCTACAAAAGAAATTTTGAAATTAGTGGTTATAGTGTATGGTTTTATAATAAAACCAGTATTCTCTATAACCTATGGCTCTGATACCAAATCTGTCACACCCCGCTAAAGCGGAAACACGGAACATGACAGTTCGATAGACATAGCTTTAGGATACAGAAAGAAATACCACCATACATTCAACCATTGTTTACAATATGTTCCCAAAAGTTTACAATCCTATTACATCATCAAAAGTTGAAGTACAAAGATCTCTATTATAAAAATATTGCATGCGGTTTACACAAGAGATAAACTTTAATCATTTCCATGTACCTTCTTGTTCCCTGAAAAGCATGTTCAAAATATGGTCAACTACGAGAGTTGGTGAGTTCACATGTTTTAAAATATGCACAAGTCTAGTTTATATGCAAGCTGTCTTTGAAAATCATACGCATAATCCAAACTTCAATCCATTGATTCATGAGTATCATAATTTAGCTTATATGACAAAAGTTATGCATTGATATAACCATGTTGAGCCACTACTAAACCTTTCCGGACCAAATCAACGCCCCATGATCTACCTCAGAGGTGGGCTTTAACCACATGTGTAGTCATATTTCTCTAGTACAGTGCACCCCTACTCGTCAGTATAAGGTGGGCTTGTCAGACCAAATAGCGCTATCCACTAATACTATAGGCCCATTTCTGGGTTAACTAGTAGTGTACCCGGGGACTTAACTATTTTTAAAACTCAACATATCATTGGCATACATGTCATATAACTTGTACACCAAACGCTTTACAACAAAGCCTCATAAATTTCAATACATAATGCTTTATATCAAAGTCTCATGAATCTTTAAATATTCAATTTTAACATGCTTTTCACCCCAAGTTCAATCAAAACATTAAAAGTGGGGCTGTGAATACTCACCTCAAGTGATGATAATGCTAAATAACGCAACAACGCGAATCTCTCGACCGGAGTCTTTACTTCCCTAGAGTTATTTGCACCAATGAACACCAAAAGTCAACATCCATCAATAATCCTAACTTAACCATTCCTACATCTCAACATATGCCTTTATGTTTAATTTCTTGTCTAAAATAGAATATAGGATAAAAATATCAATAATAATCACTAAAACATATCCTTTTTATTTTTAAGATCAATCTTCTGGATTTAGCACTTGCTGTCCAGAATTTGTGATCACATAATGTGCTTCAAAATAATACTTCCCAAATATCAAAAATAACCAAATTTTTATAGGAACTAATATACTGAGTTAAGAACATTTAGTCAAAATTTCATAAATTTTGGAGATGTTTTGATATTCCAAAGAATTTCCACAAATCAGAAGGTCACTGAGTTTTGCATCAGTTCCACACTTCTTTTGTATCATGCATTTGGGATATCAAAACTAAAAACTACGAAATGAGGCATATATGGTTGCAAAGATAACTCAAAAACTTAACATGTGGAAATAGATTCACTCAATTTGGAAGAATAATGAAAGAGTTATGGCCTTTGGAAGTTGAGTGTACCAATCTGTCATTTCTGGACAGATTACACTACCTTCTTCTAAAATACAAATGAGTGACCAAAACTCCATAATTTTGAGTGATTCTTGATGCTATAAGTTACTAACACCTTAAATTGAAGTTTTGAAGCAAAAAGCTCAAATTTTTAAGGAATATAAACCGACTTATACAGCTTGAAAGTGGATACAAAGTCCATGACAGCAAGCTGTTGGTAAGAGGAGGTTTATATTTAACATGAAATGATGATCATTTACCATGGTTTTCATCTATAACTCATGGCCTCTCATCCTAAGTCACTATGCAAAGATTTCTAATAACACAAATATGCATCATGAATTCATAGCAACTAAAGTGCTCATCCAATCCCATGCATGACATCAAAATCACTAAATAAGTGATATTACACTACTTTAGATGCTCTTAATCATATGAGATTTGAACAATCTCATCCTAAGAGTTTCTTTAAACTCAAAATTGTTGTAAATACAAAGTTTTCAATCCAATAACATCAAAATTTTCCTACAACAAAGTGTATCATGCTATAAACACTTGTTTTAACATGAAAACTCAAAATTTTTGTCTCTTACTAGTGGTTTATCATAGAAGATCATCATATGACATCATTTCTTTGGATGATTTAACCATTAATGATGTCCATTCACTTCTAAAACCAAATATGGAGTATCTCCATATATGCATGAGTTATTTCATGAAATTATAATTTCAATCTTGCCAAAAATGTAAAAAAAAAATAGAGAAATGGATTTGTACCTTGAATAGTTGATGATGGAAGCTTGATAATCTTGTAATGGAGATGATTTTGATCTTGCTAAACTCTTAAGTTTTCTGAAATTTTTTGGAATGTAGGTGTGTGTGTGTGTGGCCGAATTCAAAGAGAGAGGGAGAGGAGATGAGGGGTTTTTCTTGGAAGTGAGATTATAAGAATTCAAATTTAAGTTTAGTGTTTTTTAAAAAAAAATTTAAGAGAGTAAGAGGGAGAGGGAGGAGGGCCGGCCTTGGCCTCCTCCAAGCCCAAAAAAAAAATATAAAAAAATATATATTTAAAAAAAAAAATGAATTACAACATAATTTCTCAAATAAAACAGATAAATTGAGAACCGACAATTTATAAATTCTCAATTTTTTTCTAAATTTAGTAAATTTTTACAAATAGATATATTTTTACCTAAATAATATAAACCTCATTATTTTAGGTATTTTAGACATGTGACATAATATTTGGCATTTTATGGGACGTTTTAGTCAGTTACTGATCCGAACCGAACTTCCTAAACGATTATTGAAATATTTCGGGGAAATTTATAATCTAACCAATCTAATTAGATTCTAGAGAAGTAAATTCTATGAACTATTCTCTAATATATTAAAGGATTCTAACCTTGAAGATTTTAATTTCTGACGGATGTCACAATCGATGTCGTGATGAGTGATCGAACACATATCGTTTGATGACATTACAGAAAATTTTCAATCAGACAAGGACTACACTCTTTTGACAAACAAATAACCTGGAAATCTATAATATTAATTACTTTATTTGAAAACAAATGATGAAAATAGAAAAAATACTACAATTGTAACCGACAACCTATTATGGAAACTTGAAAATTGTAACTTCCCAATAAAATAAACAAAAATTGGTTAATTATAAATTGACAATTATACCCTTTTCTATTTAATATTCAAACATATCAAAACTCACCTAACCTTGCAATCCTATTGGTTGAGCAAGGTTCATAAAGTTAACAAGAATGGGTTGGTTAACAAATGATCCTTGCTCTATATATATATATAACATATATGTATATATATAATTTTGAATATGACATACAAATTTGCTGGCTTATGTCACGCCTTGAAAAACGCCGCGTCCTCGCCGTGGCGTGTAAGGCTTAAGGCTTGACCTTGTCGCCACGTCACGCCTCACGCTATTTTGAACCTTGGTTTATACCAATACAAGCATAGATCGAAGTTCAAGGGAAAACCTCAAAAAAATGAAAAACTATGGAACACCCTGGTAGTCCTTGATCTGGACGGTATGCACTTGTGCATACAAGTAATTAAGTCGTTTTTTAGTTTTTATGCACTTGTGCATTATGCACTTGTGCATGTTACAAATTACTTGTATGCAAAAGTGTATACCGAACAGATGAAGAACTACTAGTGTGTTCCTCAGTTTTCCGTGTTTTTGAGTGTTTCTCCTGAACCTGACCCTTCACGCATAACTAGGTAATTGGTATTTTACAAGATGTCAAATGATTAGTTTGTAATAATGTTTTAAAATATGTTAAAAAAAACATTTGCTTTGTATAATCAATTAATATAAAGGTAATTTAGTTATTCTTAGAATTATTTATAATTTAATTTTATAAATTTACTATAAAGAGTTGAATTCAATGACATTTTAAACCCTACACACCAAATATTCCAAATATTTTCACAAAATCAAAATCCCTAAAAAAACATTTTGTCAAATCAAATGTCCCTAAAAGTTACCTTTGCTCTTTTAGGAGTTCTAATTTGAAACTAGGTAGAGGATGGTTCTTTCAAGCCTGAGATCAAAATTTTCAATTTTTTGGTTTTCTTTATCAACATTTGTATATGCATTTGTGCAAATATATATAGGTAACAAATGACACATATGGATGTTGAATAGCAACATTTAGAGTTAATTGTAGCATCTCCCTTCTTTGTTTTATGTAATATTGCTTTATTTCTTCCTTGATAGGTAATAATTTTGTAAACTGAAATGAATGCTTGATAGGTTGTTTTGCATATTATGCATATTATGCATATCTTTTGATATTTTTTTTAATATCATTGACAAAACAAGAAAGCTAATATTGTATCTGTTTTAGTTCCTTTATACTCCCATAATAAAATGGGAGGAGTTATCAAAACATTTTTTAAGGCTAATAAAAGTAACGTAGTCGTATAATAATTTACAAACCCAATATATCATACAAATATACAGAGCAATTTTCATGTGGTGATTCACATATGAAATAACATGTGTGAACACTACAAGAAATAGATCTTTTAGATAAAGAAGTTTTAGAGAAGGATTTAAAAGCGTATCTAAAGATGATTTTTAGAGAAGGAATTACATGACAAAAGTGAGAAGTGTAACTGAATGTAAGACGACTTTTAGATAAGGATTTGTAACCAAATCATTCGTTACAGAAACCGTCTCTAAAGACATTAGAGAAGGATTTGATATTTTAAAAGTGTATCTAAAGGGTACCTTTAGAGAATGATTTGTTGTTTTAAAAGTGTATCTAAAGGGTACCTTTAGAGAAGGATTTGATGTTTTAAAAGTGTATCTAAAGTACACCTTTAGAGAAGATTTTGAAAGTGTTACTAAAACCAAGAGTTTTAAAAGTGTATCTAAATGGTACCTTTAGAGAAGGATTTGTTGTTTTAAAAGTGTATCTAAAGAACACCTTTAGAGAAGAATTTTATATTTTAAAAGTGTATCTAAAGGGTACCTTTAGAGAAGGATTTGTTGTTTTAAAAGTGTATCTAAAGGGTACCTTTAGAGAAGGATTTGATGTTTTAAAAGTGTATCTAAAGTACACCTTTAGAGTAGGTTTTGAAAGTGTTACTAAAACCAAGAGTTTTAGAGAAGGTTTTCAATATACCTTCTTTAAAAGTAACTTTTAGTTACTTTAATAAACCGTCGCAAATCGTTGAAAAGCGTCACTAAAAGATACTTTTAGAGAAACTTTTGAAGAGAAATTGGCTAACCTTTAGAGAAGTTTTTAAAGCGTATCTAAAGCCTCAACAAAATGTCTCTAAAAATAAATAAATTGAATACGCTCCCAAATCCTTCCCTAAAACCTTTAGCTACCCTTATATAGGGAAGCTTTTTGACGGAAGTGAAAAGCTTCTCTAAAGCCTTTAGATAAACTTTTAGGACTTTCAAGTACAATATAAAACCTTCTCTGAAGGTCATTTTTCTTGTAGTGGAAAATGAAGTTTTATATTGTCTGGTTTAGAGCATTCACAATGTGTTTTTTCACAGGTTTTTAAGAGCTTTTTCAAAAAACAAAAACCCCCTTTTGAGGTTTTTCACATAATGGATATCTTTTTTGGGTAAGGTTTTTCGCGAGGTTTTTCGTCATAGCTCGTAACTGCACGACCTGCTTTTTCATAGCTTTTTCGTATTTAATCAGTTTTAACTTTATAGAATTTTATAAAAGTTTCGTATTTAATCAGTTTTATTTATTAATCAGTTTTATTTATTAATATATTTAAAGTAATCCTATTTAAATATAATTATTAAATAAATAATATAAATAAATACATAATGAAAGAAAATAATATAAATAAATACATAATGAAAGTAATTATATTTTATATTTTTAAAATAATATCTCAAATTTGATATATTTATACAATTAATTTTAACAGATTTCTTAATGACCCACTTTTTATTTTCGATTATACATACTTTTAAATTTAACATTTTTTAATTTTTATTTTACAAACTTTTTATACAACTTTTATATATTTCTTAATAACCTAATTTTTATTTATTTTGTTGTACATACTTTTAAAATAACTTTTTTTCTTGATATAAATAAATATGTATTTGTATGAATTTTAATGTATTTATTTTTATAAATAAGAATAAAAATGATATAAAGTAAAAATAGTGGGACCCTGAATAGTTTAAAAAAGTAATGAAAAAGCTTGGGTAGAGGTTTTTCAGATAGTGGAGGTATATAAAGGTTTTTAAGTTGTTGATGTGGCACTAATGTGTAAAAAAAAAGTTATGAAAAAGCTCGGTGAAAAGCTCGTACACTGTGGATGCTCTTAGTATGTGAAACATTCATAATTGTTTTGTGTGTTGTTAAAAACCGTACTGAACATTTCACATACAAAATAACACTGTATAAAAATTGCATTTTCATACTTGTTGTCTCATATACAAACTAACACGTGAAATCAATTTGTATGTTTGTACGAATTATTGGATTTATAAAAGGAGACTAAAATAATAGATGTCATAGTAAATCCAGATGCAAAAATCAGAGTCGCCAATAAAAAAGGGTAGCCATTAATGTTATAGGTTTTATTGATGCATTTTATCGCAGTATAATGCCATAATAAAACAGGAGGAGTTATCAAATCATTTTTATAATGCGACATGACTATTTTCTTAAAAAAAAAACATTGTTATGTAAGATTTTACTTGATTAGTTAAATTGCATTGAAATTAAAATTTGTTTTTGAAAGTTTGTAACACTAATTTAGAGAAAAAAAATCAAATACAGTTTCATTTCAAATCTATCAAATTCTTATCTTTTGCCATGTTTCTTTTCTTTCAAAAGCATTTTTCGACCAACACATGAAACACTCTCGACGACGTAAGAAAATGGCAATTTGCCTGCAATTATTTATCTTTCCAAGTATCAAAAGGCATGGAAATGATAGCATGAGTGGTGATGTTGCAAGTGAAGAGGGAAACAACGATAAAAAAAAGACATAATATTTTAAAGAGACTTTTTAAGAAGACTCGTGATTTAATTATAAGTATATAGATTCATATGTCATGTATAATGGATGCTAAAAATTATATTAAATTTTTTATTTAATTAAAGAATTGGAAAAAAGAGAAGTTGTAATAGACACAACTACAAAGCCATAATAGAAGTTAATTAGATTGAAAGGGGGTTTAAACAATATCGATCTTCGTCTATGTGCAAACAACTGTCATCCGTGTTTTTATAAATTTAAACATATAGATATTTTTTTTCAAAATTGTTATTATACTTTTACTTTTTGTATATTTAAATAAAAGATGCATCAATTTCATACATATACTTTCATAGGTAGAAGTTAATATAAGAAGCAGAAAAAAGTTGAGTGTGTGAACCAAAGATTCATATGTGAATCATTGATAAAAGAAAACTTGTCTTTACGTATGCATGTTTATATGTGAATAATTAATAAAAGGTAAGTACACAAACCCAGATTTACATATATATCTTCAAATAATTTTTTTACAAATTTATCAACGATTCACATATTAACTTTTGATTTGCAGTTTATCAACTTTTATTACCTTCCACTGCTTTCATAATTTTATTGTTTGTAAGCGGGAGGTGCAGCCGCAATAGCACCAGTTTTTATATGTCTGTTGGCTTTACCTTTTTTTAAAAGTATGTATGTACGTAGTTCAAGTTTTCGCCCGATTCACCAAGGAATATTTTGGTTGCTTTTGGCGGATCGCTTACTACTAGGTTGGATCGGATGTCAACCTGTGGAGGCACCATTTGTGACTATTGGACAAATTTCTCCTTTTGTTTTCTTCTTGTTCTTTGCCATAACGCCCATTCTGGGACGAGTTGGAAGAGGAATTCCTAATTCTTACACGAATGAGACTGCCTGAAAAGTGAGAAATTCTGACACCCATCATTTTCGAGTGAGTATTACACCAAGAATTGACAAGCCTTTAGTTGTACGAGTTGTACGTTTTCTATTTCTTACGTGACTTTGATGAAAGAAAGCATTCCGGGAACAATCATTTGGTTATGCCATTTTGGGCTTTGCTCTAACCGAAGCTATTGCATCGTTTGCCCCAATGATGGCCTTTCTGATCTCATCCGTATTCCGATCGAAGGTTTCAGTTTCATAAAGCACCTCTTCCCAGCCTAAATAGCCACCGGAGGCAAGGGGGGCGCAGTTCTTAAACAGAAGAATGGCGAGAAAAGAGGAAATGATTCAAATTCAAGAAAAAAAGAGTCGAATTGGAAGTCAAGTAAGAAGGAAGGAGGCTAGCCCCCGAAAATGCTCCGCACCTAGGTTCTTTTGTCGTTGGGGCTTACACCTTGTGACTCATTCATTCGGTCATTTCCCCCAAATTACTTGCCCTAAATGTAGTTGCATGCTTTTTCCACACCCTCATCTCCCCCAAATTACTTCAAAATTATTCCCGACTTGAAAACATGCTTGATCTAAATTTGCATTTACGGTCCACTAATTTCAAGCAACTATTTCTCATTCAGGTATGGATGGATGAACTTTTTTGTAAATTTGTTTCAATGGTTTGATGTATGTTTATCTAATCGGTTGTTTGTTGATTTGAGTTTGGAATACGAAATGTTGTTGATCTTCAATCATGATTTGATTTGGGGAAATTAAGTTGATTTTTTTGATAAATATTAAATAATCATAGATAAGTTGAAGTATGTTTTGTGTGAAAGTCTTTGACTTCTGTGGTCAAATATGATGACTTTTGAATCTGAACTCAATGGAGTTGTAGTTTGATCCGGACGGAAACAATGGGACTCTTAAAACAACTAAAGCATATTGACTTTGGGGATTTTTTTTAAAAAAATGGCTTTCTATGACTTCATAAATCAATCTTACTACGAAATTAAGTGGCTATATGTCAAAAAAAAATTAATAGATTATGGTCTATATTTAAAGTTGTATAGTATTATTAATTTGATCTTTTTATTCAATTTTGGGTATACAGAAATCTTTAGGCAATTGAGGGTATGGTGAGTGAAGGAGGAGGTAAATGCCTATGCATGATCTTGGTGGGGTTATTAAGCATGCTGACCACTGAAGGTTATGATGTTGGTCTCACTTTTCTTGATAGTGTTGTTGCTAAAGGAGCCGGTAAACTAGCTTTTTTCTTCCTGCCCTGTGAAATATTTTGAACTTATAATGTATGATAACTTTTTCGGTTTTGACATGTTTTTGGCTCGAAATTCGTTATCTTTTTCAGTTTGTTTGGATGGTAGTGCACCCGCATCCTTCTAAATTAAGTCATAACTACCATTAAAATATCATGATCATTCTTGAATCACACATGGGGATTTAGTACACTAGATGGTGGATAAAAGAAATGGTAATATTAGTATGCAAAGATGAAATTCTTAAAGGTAAATGTATGTTTTTGTTGATTATACAAGCAAACATACATATATATATATACACACATGTGTGCATGGATTTACATATCTAGGTGATACGATGACAAATTGACAAGACACCAAGCTGTAGGACAGGATGGAGAGATGAAGATGAATTATGAACCTTTTACATGAAGTCAAAATTGGTATCAACTCTATACATTATTTTGTAAAAGGGGTTTTATTTGAAGCCAATTTTTTGTCCCTCTCTTTCAATTCCCGTGTACTTCCATTTCCTTTGCTTGCTTGATCAAACACAACCACACTGCATTGTTTCTCTCCATTTCTTAGTTTACTTTTGTTGTTTAGAGTATCTATATTTTTGCTTGACAAGTCTTCGCGTACTATATGGTTGCTAATCAGTTGTATGAACTATGTGAAGTTGTGGGCTCTAAACTACTAAGTAAGTTCAAATCTAAAGCTATGGGCCCTAGTCAAAAGAGGTTAGTCCTCCAATTAAACCATCTCCAATCTTCTGGAAGAGGCTAGGTTAGTCCTCCAAAAGAGGTTAGTCCTCCAAAAGAGGTAAGTTCAAATTTAAACCATCTCCAATCTTCTGGAAGAGGCTAGGTTTAAATTGATTGTCTTATGTCAACCATTTCAATCATCCTGTCGCTTCTTTTGTACCATAACACATTTAATTTTGGTCGAACAATCAGCTTCCTATAGTTTCAGTTGGATTCTGTTTTATCGCCATTTTAGTTTAATTTTTTCATGTTCAAGTATATTTCATTAGATTTTTTGTCGTTTTCCTTATTTCAATCATCAATTTCAATTTCATGCATGCGTTGGTTTGTTAACGGTTTTCCTTTCATATTGCTGCTCTGAGTTCCATGATAAGTTGATAATTTTTTTTTTGTGCCAGTCAAAATGTTGAGTTTTCTGGAGCTCACGGTTTTACATAGAAAGCACGGTCGTTGAGCATAGTGGAAGATGCACAGGTATATGACACACATATATCCTCAAATTTTCTTTCATATGCTGCTAATTATTTATGGATTTATGGCATATTTTGTTTATTATTGAGCTTAACACTCTGCTCATTGTGCTTCAATTTTATTGTTTGCCATCAATGTCATTGTGTTCCAAAACTTTACAGTATACTGCTCACTAGACACGCTCGTGGCATCATTTCAAGGTATAGGTGTAATCCTTATTAATTTTTGGGGTAATGGTTTGGGGGGTAAGATAAAAAATGACTAATGGTTCGAATCCTGTCTTACGTTTATCACCTTAACTCTTTTTCTCACACGATCCTTCGTCTATATATAATTGGTTGGCTAAAAAGGCTTGAACTCTTGGTTTTCATAATTTCAGATGTGACTTTACAAGAGGGTAATCTCCCCTAATCCTTTTATTCATATTAACACAATGTTTTTTCTGCAACTTATTGCTATTAATTGTCTATTTAATGATGTTTCCAATGCAAAATACGTGAAAGAATAAATTGAGGGCATAATGCCAATATTTTATGTCACGGTGTATTGGGACTCATGCAGCTACAATGAGAGCTACCTGCTATACAACGAAGCTATTTTCACTTGGGAAAAATTCTTTAAGTGTGGATAATTGGTCAAAGAAGATTACCATATGCATTTTTAACCTTAAATAAAAAAAAATCTTTGTGGATTTCTTTTACGTTTTGGCTTAAAAGGTTTTGTTGGACTTGGAGCTGTAATGACATAAATTTTTGATTTTGTATTATCATTGATAGTTGAAGTGATTTAGATTTTTATTTCTACAATATTTCTATCAAGATGCCTGAATGCGACCTTAAAAAAGACGTCTAAATCCAAATGTGTGGATCCATCTGAGTTTAAGGTATACTTCAATTTTATTTTTATTAGCTTTGCAATTGATCTACCCCACATCACCACCTCAACACTTATTGATGCTTTGTAATGGATCTACCCCACTTCTAAAAAATTTCTGCAATAAATTTTTCTTTGTGCCTTATGATCTGATGAAGGATTTTTCTATAATGTAGATATGTTGATGTTATTGTAAGTTGTTTGAGCATTTTATACTCTTTTGTGTATAAATTCGAGATGATTAGTTCATGCGATTAAAAATATCATATTTATGATGTTTTCACATTTGGTATGTTTGCTCTATTGTTTTTCATCAAATAAGATTGATAATTAATTAGATATTAAAAGTTAGCATGTTGTTGCTACAAATGTTGACAGTGAACATCAATATGAAACAATTGTTGATATCAAAGTTGTTTTGATTATTCGACATTGCAAATTTAGATCAAAGTTGTTTTGATTATTCGACATTGCAAATTTAGAGCATGTATATGTACCATAATTGTATCACATGTAATGTCAAATGTTGTCACTAAAATGGGTTTAGATGGCTAAAATATTTCTATTAGATCTAATGCTAAAACTTTGAATGTTGTGGATGCTTGACTAAGATGCGTACAGGGACCAAAGGTTGAGTTTTTATTTTATGAGTTGCGGTTATCATGTGCTGATGGGTCATGGATCAGTTGCTAATGTTCTGTATTGAAGGGTTGGAGGCTTGGATCTGATGTTAAAGATAATTGGTGGGGTTGATGTTGTGTCGTTCAAAGGTTACAAGACGTTGGTGCTGAGGCAACATCAGGTGATTCAGTTGCCAATTAAGGGGCCGTTTACCAAATGGTTACCCGGTAAGTGCTTACCAGTAAGATTCAACACTATCACTTACTTACCGGGTAATATTTTTGTCTACCAAAAACGGTATCGTATGCAACAATTTTTTTGGCAAACGTTAACCATGGTAAGAGTTTTCGCCATACTTACTGGGTAAGACTCTCACTCCTTGCCTTAGCTCTTACCGGGTTGGTAAGCGCTTACCGGGGTAAGCGTTTGGCAAATGACCCCTAAGTTCCAACTGTGGATAAATAGGGTGTTGGTATATATGGAAAAGCTAAAGATTTAGGTGTTGAAGGTTCTACAAGGGTGGTCTTTTTCTTAAAAAAAGATATCACTGCAAAGATTTTTGCCAAGATGGTATTTTTGTCCATGTTGATGTCTATTATTTTTGCATGTAGTTTTAATAGATAAATGGTAGGAAGAATGATTTTTTGGACAAAGTTATGATGCAATCGAAGTTGTGTCTTGCATGTTCATTTTGTGCAGCAAAGGTGCTTGGTGAAATGTATGCAAGAAATATGGTGTTTTTGGAATTCCTTAAATGAATAGTTTAACATGTGGAACCTTTTGTGTAATTGGTGTTTTATTAATTTGTGGTGATAATTTATGTAACTATCCAAATCTTTACGATGTCCACGTTTTATTTGAATGTTGAAGGTTTAAAATATGAAAATAAAATTGAAAACATAAAAAAAAATGATTGGATGTTTGTTGGAGGTTTAAAATACGAAAGAAATTGAAAATACAAGGGAAAAATTGTAGTGCTAATAGAAGTATTCTTGAGATCTATTGTTGATGTTTTATTGCCTCTTCTCTTTCACTTTCTACACATACATAAGAAGAGAGGAAAAAAGAGTTGTTGTATTTTCTGTATGATTGTCATTGCAATTGATAAGGTGGTGCAATCGAATATATAAACTATACATGAATCCCTACATTTTTTTCTTATTCATTATACATCTTACAAACCGAAAAACGGATTACTGAACTATTGTAAAAGCAACACGCCAACCCCAAAGAACCTGACCTAAAGAGAGCAAATTAAAAGGGTACATTTTACAAGCTATAGGAATATGTTTGTTTGATTAATTTGAGCTAGCTACTATTTATAAGGATTGAAAATCTTACCCAGTAAGTTAAGTTTAAGGGGCCGTTTACCAAATTTTTACCGAATAAACATTTACTAGCAAGAGATTTACCTTCATTTACCTTATCGTCTAACATTCTTGACCATGAAAATGGATTGTTGGTAAGTATCTTAAACCAGGTAAGTGTTTGTTGGGTAAGAGTCGTTTCCCACACTTACCGAGTAAGCTTTTCGGTCCTTGTCATGCTTAAATAATAAGATAAAATGATTTTGGTAAGCGTTTAGTAAACGACCCTAAGTGTTATTAAAGAGCAGGTGGGTGAAACAAGCTCTGCTTTGCAAGCTGTGTGTGACAACCAATCTACAGAATTATACTTGCTGCCCTTATGACTTACTCTTTTAGATGGACGTGGAGTTACGACGATATTGCAGGCTTTGAGGGTAGATATAATCATACTTTCTTACAAAATTGTTATCTATTAGAACTATCGGTGTGTGTGATATTAGTTTTGCAATTAAAAGTTTCATCCATATGAATGATCGATGTGTTTTACGTTTATGAAAATCCGGTTATAGTTTGACTAAGCTTCTTACTCGATTGAAAAAAGCATTCAACAATAATGAATAGAGTGACCAATCAAATAACTGAATATATTAAATTTTAGCATTAGATAGAAAAATCAAGTGAACCAATACCTTACGATAATAGTTTTCACAGTTATCACAATATATGGGGTTCTCAAATGATTAAGCCTATGTATATTGGTAGCGGTAAATCGTATAGTCCACAGAGTAGCCACAGTGTTCCTACAGTGGGGGCATAAGTATGCATCGACAATATGATTGCAACAAGTAATAAAGTGGTAGTATTACCAAAGATCGTTTCCTGAAAGACTGAACTATTGAGAATCAGAGAGTTTCATGAACTTCTTATACAAGTTTCAGTTGTTAGAAAAATTGTTGTTGTTCTTGGTGAAATGTTAGGACTAAAAGTCCTAGTGCGTTGAAAGTTGTATAACATATTTATAGAGTTTTATCATTATTATTTTAATCGTTGTAAAAGCCTTTTAGTTATTGTTATTGGGCGTAGTTTGGCTTAATGGGCCTTGGGCTTTAGGGCCTAAGCCTTTGGTATTTAAAGTATGTTTAGTGAGATTAGGGTTTAGAGGTTGAATGGTCATTATGGGTGCGTTTGGTACGCACACAGGACAGAACAAGACGGGACATGACAGAACTGGACAGGTGTCCAACGTTTGGTAAGATAGGATATGACTGGACAGGACATGACAGAACCGGTTAAAATGACCAATTTACCCCTGATGAACAAATTGCCTTAAACAATGTTTACGATAGCAAATAATCAATTTTATGAACAATGTTATCACCTTCAACAATGTTTCCAATTCTCAAGATATTTACAGTAACACATAATCAATTTTACGAACATCAGAATATAGATTACATCTAACCATGAATTTCCCAACACAAAGAATATATATTACTTCTAACCATGAGCAGATTACATCTAACCAATCCGTCAGAACCCTTCAATCGAGCAGACCAGAAAGAAAAAAAAGACGTTGGTGAATCATAGCAGGTCAGAAGCAACAAAAAAGGAAACGAATCGGTGGATATTTGGGGTAGCAATCGGTGGAATAAAACCTACCTTCGTCCACAAAATTTGCAGGTCCAGAAACAAAGAAAAAAAGAAAAGAAATTTTGGGTAGCAATCAGTGGAGAAGTCGAGAGTCATAAACCAAAAAAAAATTGCAGGTCCAATAGATGGGGTAGCAATCTGTGGAATAAAGTCGGGAGAAAAGTCAAGAGTCATTCGATGGAGAAGATGGGAGAAGACGAGAGTCATAACTGTGGGGAAGTCGTCCGGTGAGAAACGGCGCCGACGACCTGAGGAGCGTCTTCTATCTAAAGCAATCGGTGATGGGTTGCATCTGGAGCCGTGTGGGTTGTATCTGGAGGCGTGTGTTGAAGGGGTAAGGGTAATTTTGTAAAAGGTAAGCTTGTCCCATCTTGTTCTAGGGGGTAAAGGAGAACACGTTTGTCCCATGGTTATTCTAGTTAGTTCCACTTTGTTCCACATATGGTCATACCAAACATGGGACAGGTGTGTTCTGTTCTGTCCTGTCCCATCCTGTCCACCATACCAAACGCACCCTATAGGATTACACACACGTATCTCATATTCTCTCTGTAATCCTTAAACCCTTTATCGATCAATCCAATCATATGACCAGGTTTTGTGATTCAATCCTTATTTTTTATTGCTAATCTATTGTCATTGCACTTTCTGGGATCCACAATTCAGAGCGAAGAGACAAAATTTTTGATCCAAAAGGTTT
The DNA here is from genome assembly GCA_023525745.1 of Arctium lappa. Taxonomy (NCBI): domain Eukaryota; kingdom Viridiplantae; phylum Streptophyta; class Magnoliopsida; order Asterales; family Asteraceae; genus Arctium; species Arctium lappa. Next base: position 50,054,671 of record CM042057.1, read on the forward strand.
GTTTAAATTCTTTATTTTATCGACTTCTGTGTTGGTGTCGACGCATCTCTATGTTCTTCAAAATTAAAGTTTTAGTTTGAGTTTTGGTTTTTAATCTGTTAAATTCGTGTTGGGTTTGTGTTAGTTAAGCAAATAAGCCAATTCATTATGCGTCAAAAGGCTTGTTTTGATCGAATTCTGAGTTTATTGCTGCTTTTTTCGAAGGTGCTCGAACAAACCCTGTCGAACTCCCGGGTTTCCAAGACCCGCGTTTACCGGGTTGCACATACCCGAATTTCTTTGTCACGGGTTCTAAGTCCTGGACTGCTTCTACCGGTTTCCCGGTAAGCGGGCTGTAATTCATGGGCTTCGACATTAGCTCTGGTTCTACAAGTTCTGGTACCACCACCAGGTTTCGTACCCGGATCCATTCCCGGACCTGGTGTACAGGCGCTTGTCTTGGGAGTTACTCCTTTCCCGGCTCGTCTATACCTCACCCGGGTTCTCCCTTCTCCCGGTTCCTTATATCGGGTTACTTGTTCCCAGGTTTAACTTGCGTGTACGCAGATTTAACCCGCGCCTCCCGAATTTTATTCCGGTTTTCTTTTCCCAGACTTAGCGGCCTCAGTTCAGTCATCCCGGGTCTCTATCTGGATTCTAGGTCCGGATCTCAGTCTCAGTTTGTTATTCCCTATGTCAGTCTTATTCAGTTCCTATTAAGTTTTTCAAGAGTCAAGTTAATTTTATACCAGTCGTTTTAACTCTCGTTGGTTCGTAATCTTTTCGTTTTAAGTCCTATTTCTTAAGACTGCCTTGTGGATCAAACTAATTGTCTCACGATCACAACAGTGCACCAAAGATGAATTCCAGAGATGCTTTAGTCATTGGTTCAAGTACCAAACCTCACGTGCTTTATCAGGGAGAATACTAGCAATGGCACGATCGGTTCATGAACTTCATCGAATAAAAGGACCACTATCCCGAGATACTCAAGTCCCTGGAGGAGGGGCCATAAGCCACTCCGATGACTGAAGTGCCTGTAAATGAAAAAGAAGGTCTACCAGCCCGACAGCTCCCAAAAACAGTCGCACAGTTTTCGAATGAAGAAAAGAGACGGTATGACGGGGAAAGGAATGTGAAATCCTACATTCTCCAAAGCTTGTCTAATGACATATACGCAAGCATTGACAGTTACAAGGCTACTTCCAAAGGGATGTGGGACCAGATTGATAAAATGATGATGGGCAGCCGAATAGGCAAATAAGCTGAAGATCACAAGATGCATTACCCGATATGACAGCTTCAAGGCAATGAAAGGCGAGACTCTCGCTGAGACGTATGAACGGTTCAATCAACTTATTAACGAGCTTCAGAAAAACAAAATTAAGAAGTCTAGCACCGAAAAAAACATCAAGTGCATGAACAATCTCCAGCCGGAATGGAAGATGTCTGCCTCACATATTCGTCACAATCATATCCTAGAAAATGTTCCCCTTCACGAACTATTTGAAATGCTTCTACAAGATGAAGATGAAGTTCTCGAGTTGATGGGAAGTCAAAAGGCAGATGAAAAGCCTGTTGTTGATCCCTTAGCACTCGTCTCAGACAAAAGAGATCGTTTTTCAGTCGTACCCTCAAAAGGAACCAATGAAGAGTGATTCTGAACCAGAAGAAGACACTGACAATGATTCTGATCCAGAATATGCTCAGATTAAAGAAGCCGTGTTGTTCCTATCTCAAGCCTTTCAGAAGAGGAAATTTTTCAAGAAGCCATCATCAAATAATTAGAGGTACTCCACTACTCCTCACAAGCATCATGATCATAAAGAAAAATATGAGGGCAAGAGACGTTCAGATAAAGGGAAGAAGTTTGAGAAGAAGCTTGATGAGAAAGCGAAGGACAAACCAATCAAGTGCTACAACTGCGGTCGCCTAGGACATTTTGCCAAAGAGTGTCGCAATCCAATCGTTTGGAACTCCGAGTACTATAAGACAAAGATGCTGCTAGCTAAACATAAGGAAGCTGGTAAAGCTCTCCTGGTTAAGGACGACCACTGGCTCAATCTTCTGATGAAGATAACGATGATGCAGATGATCATATGTGCTTCATGGGAAATCATTCCACACAGTCTGATTCAGATGACGATGATCGCGATTCCACCTGTTAGGTATGTGCTCCTATCCACAAAACCTTGATTGATCAGATGCAAATCACAGTGAAAAAGTTAGACTCTTATAAGCAAAACATAAAAGAAAAATCTCGTCTCATTTCCACTTTAGAAACACGAGTGTCATCACAGCTTGACACAATTCATAAGCAACACATAAAAAATGCTGGAAAATTGTGCATAATTTCAAATCTAAAGGAAGAGTGTGAGAGTTTTTCAAAAGAATATAAGGATTTAAAGATCAAAGTAGATAAACTAACTGACAAGCTTCGCATGTCAGAAAATGAAAGGACTGAGTTTATCAATAAAAGCATTTCTTTCAAAAATGAAAAAAAAAGTTGACTGACAAGTTAAAGGATCTTGAATGAGCTTTACAAACATGGTCAAATTGAACATACAATTCATCTGAACACACCTAAAGAGTTCAATCAAGAGATGGGACTCGAATGTGATAACCTGCATTATTTGAAAAAAGCCTTGTCTTGGGCACCTACCTTGTATGCCTTTGAACTTTTGGGACTGAACAAGACTTACCCAGAGTACAAAATCAGTTGCCTAAACCATTTAATGATGAGGATCCGGAACTGGAAACTTTGAAAAGGAAACATACTGTCAAGATGAAACTTCTTTTTTGTGTATGACTCCCTAAATTCGTCATACAACAATGCTAAAACCACTTTTCTGTCAAATAACTATTTTCGAAGGTATTCTCAGGCTGAAATTGATTCAAAACCCATTAAACTTGAGGAGGAATCGATGGATCACAAAATCTATGTTCCACCTCTGATTTTAAAAAAGAAGATTGTTTAGTTAAAAGAGTCAATTGAACAGGAAAGAATTAATTTTCAAAAGAAAAAACAAGATTTATTATCCAAACTTGAGTGCGTCAATTCCAATCAATAGGAATTTGGATCTAGGGAGGAAAAAGAATATTTTCTGACAGAGATAAACAGATTTGATGAAAGAGCAACAACACAAAGCTAAGCTTGACATACTCCACGGGGAGAAAATTAATCTGTCCGAATCTTCCTCTATACCCTCAGACACCTCTTCCTGCAAAGCATTTTTGGGTGATTCTTCACCAACCATTTCTGATAAAGGAAAAGTGCCTCAGTTGGATTTTTTCAAAAAGAATTGCCATTCTGATTTTCAAAATGCTTCCGCAAATGATTCTTTGAAAAATGAAACTTCTTCCAGTCCCCCGAATCCCACAAGTGAATAGGTCACATCTGATAAGGAAATAGAATTTTCAACATTCTTGAATTCAAAGGTGTGCCCAAACAGTAAATTAGACCAGTTTGGTTTCGATCCAAAACTTCCAAGTCACGTTGATTTTCTGGATTCAACTGGTGCGCCACTGGTCAAATTTTATAAAGGCGAATGTTCTATATCTGCCTCTCAAAAGATTCATGTGAACAAATCTTCAAAGAAAAAAATCTAAAAGACCTTCACAGAAACAAAGAAAGACCGGTACCTCTAACAAAAGACATACTTACTACTCCAGTTCTGCTGATTGCGAGCTTAATGATTCTTCAGATAATCATGTTTTCAGAAAAGTAAAGATGGTTTGGAGAAAGAAATAAACTACAGAAGACAGTGATGGAAACAAGTCTCATGATTCTCCTGTAGTTGATACAAAGTCATTTATTTCCAAGACTGATTCACCTACTTATGTCTATTCTATAGGATAGTTGATCAGTCTGAGCTGATAAAAGATATGTTGCACTCACTGTGGAAAGTGTGACTTTGTCCATCCAGATATGTTAATAGTTGGTATGGTACTTATAGCATCCCCAATCCTCAGTTTCATAGCTTCAAAGCTAAGACAACTAACCATCAAGGATCCATCAAAGCATGGATACCAAAACCAAAATCTTCCTAATCTGTTTTGCAGGAATGTCATGTGTGATTTAATTTAGATTATTCACGTCACATGACTACAATCAAGGGTTATGCCATCTTTTGAGGGGGAGTAGCATGTTTTTCTTAACATTCATTTCAACTTCTGAATACTTCAGTTCAGAACTCGTTCTTAAATGTTTATGACTTCTGATTATCTCAAATCAGAACTTTTACTTCAATGTTTTATCTTGGTGAGTTAAAGGAGTGTTAGGACTTATACAGTTTCTATGGTCAATCTAGAACCAGAAGGACCTACCCAAGAAATACATAGAATTCATAGTTGTCAGTGAGGAGTCTAGATTGATAGATGAGTTCGGAGTGAAAAGAATATGGTGAGGATGTGACATGACTTAAAAGAATTATTGGTCCTTACCAAACTGAGTCATTTATTCGGGCTACCAGACAATCTATTCATTCTCATTCTTTGGAGATGAATATTGAAACATACACAGACCAAGTGTCAAAAACTCGTGTCACCCCACCTAGCTACTCAAGTATCTCACAAAAGATACTTGTTTCATATATTCACGGAGAGTTAACACATAATCCATCTATTCCTTACTCGGAGGACTTATATTTTGAAAAAGGAAGACACCAGCTCCGGTATTTGAACTTCATATTCTACTCACTATGTCTATTGATTTCTAACCTACGTCCCAGGTTGAATCCATCTTTGAGCTAAAAATATACATTATTATATTTCTTTCACACATGCAGGAATCTTTGTGATTCCAATTGCATATCTTGGTGATGTTGCCGGAACAGTTTGAGAAGTAATTTTTAAATTTTACTTCAATGATAATTGGAAGTTCTATCAGAGATACATCGATGCCAACTCTGAACATAGTCCGCACAATTATTTTAATTATTGTGATAACAATTACTATTGTGTTTATGTGTTAGCTGATTACTCTTCTTAGTTACTGAAACATTTTATCTAATTTTTTTGCTACTCGTCCAATTAGTCTTTGAAGATACATGATGCTCAGGATGCTCCTAATCATCATGATGGGGAGAAACAATATAACGATTCAAAAACATAGATTATCATGTTGAGGGGGAGTTAGCAAAATCAGAGGGGGAGTAACAAAATCTTGAGGTTGAAAAGCCATTGGATTGAAAGATTACATGTTTACTTGATTGATTCTTCTATCCATTATCATATGGTGTTTGCTACAAGTTATTTCCTCCTACGAGTTGATTGAAACAAGTTCTTAAGCTGAAAGCATATTCAACTAGCGGTTCAAAGACAGATTCTTTGTTTTTAATCTGAAGATGTCATGTAACTCAAACATTATCTTTCTTGTGTGTTGATCCGATGTGTTGAGTTTCTACAGCTGAAAGATGCTCAATAATGCATTTAGTCGAGACTAATGACATTGAATTTGGTTACAAAGTTAAAACTATGAAGACCAAGAGCTTTATTCAAGGGGGAGCTTGGAAAAACATGAAGACAAGCAAAAGTTGTAACACCTCAAAAATCAGAGTAAATTAAAACCTGGAAACCTGACAATATAACGAAAGTAAAGCCATAAATTATCATAAATGGGATCAGTCCTCAAGACTATACAATCCTATACAAGGATTTCATCAAAAGAATGGGACTTAACAATGCCCAACAACAATACTAATCAACTCCAAAAACCTCGAGACTCAAAACTCGTCTCTCCAAAAACCCCGGCAACCCACCGCTAATGGAAACCTGATACACATACCATTTGAGAAAAAGTGTCAGACTTAAAGCCTGGTGAGAACATACAGTTTATGAAGCTCAAAAGATAAAACATTTGCATCAAGATAACGTTTCCAAAGAGATTAAGTTTACACAATAGGTCCTTGCCACAAACGGGCTTTTTCGTTATAAACATGCCATAAAAGGACCGAAGCAAAACATTTTACCAAGGATTGTGGAGAAACACAAAGTTAGGCCAACAAACCGAGTTACGAGCTAAACTAATTGGAGTCCGCGGATACGAATCACAAAGTCCGTGCTTCAACGTGAGATCAAGCCCCAAGCGCAAAACCAAGGTATACTCCTTCGCTAGGATCACTATGAACCATGGCTAGTATCCGGCCTCACATAACCGTACCAAGTTGCCCCCGAGGAACAAGTGATCCATAGCTACAATTCTGGGGAATGTAACATCCCAATAATACAGTCTACTCCAAAACCTAGGGATCCACTAGTAATGGTAAGGACTCGTCACAACAACGTATGTGACCAACCATAAATAAACATATGGTTACAAACACATTTTTATAAACAAAATGCTATTCCCAGTTCAACTTCTGGTAAGAATGAAAATCATTTAAAAGAGGTTCCTTTGAATATTTCTTTCGCATAAACGCACAGGTAAAACATCATTTTACTTTTAAAATAGGATAAGATCAAAAAGGTAACTTTTGATATGTATACAGTTTAAAATGATAGTAGGAACTCACCTCTGTTTCCTTCTTCTTAACGAGCGCTGCCTATGATAACACCGAAAGAATCGGTAAGTCGAAATACAGATAAACCTCTCGTTATTTTAATAGGACTCAAAGACACAGAAGCTAACAACTTAGCAGAACCTAAACCGGTCAAAGGACAACTCCGGTCTGCAACAACACCGGTCGAACGACCTCCGGTCGAACCACCTCCGGTCGAACGACCTCCGGTCGGGCACAACCCCCCGGTCGAAGGGCACCGGTCGAAAGCATTCGTCCGGTCCTTCACTCATTCGGTCGAACACTCATCGGGTCAAAGGACTACCGGTCGAACGACCATCGGTCCTTTGCCCATCCGATCGTCTTGTTCATCAAGAACAGTACGATGCAGAACCCAGATTCAACCCAGATCCAAATGAGAAATACTCAGATCTCAAAATGGAATGGTTCAAAACCTTCACAACGAGATTCTACGCGGCTAAAAGCATTTAGATCAAAGCATTAAGCTAGATTCGTACCTCGATTTGCCCGAAATGATCGACCCTTCAACACTGCCTTTCTCCTTCTCTTCTTTCTCTTTGGCTTCTTTGATAAGAGATCAGATCAAATGAGATATCAGAAATATCTCAGATTTGATTTCTATATAAATAACCCAAGTTACACTTTGCCCCCTTGAACTTTGGGTAAAGGTCAACTTCTCACCCAATCCCAAAATTCAGGGTGTTACAATCCTCCCCAACTTGGGAATAGTTTCGTCCCCGAAATCCAACTATACAAAGAGATGAGGATATCTACGCTTCATATCCTCCTCGGATTCCCAAGTCACATTTGCTCCTCGGTGATGCTTCCACTGCACCTTGACCAAAGTGACTTCCTTATGACGCAACTTCTTAGTCTTTCTCTCTAAGATGGCGTCGGGTTCTTCCACACAACGGTTACCTTCGTCAACCCTTAACTCTGAGAGGGAAATGACGCTGTCTTCTACCGCCAAACACTTCCGGAGGTAGCAGACATGAAACGTGTTGTGTATTCTACTCAACTCCGGTGGCAGTTCCAACTGGTAGGCCTGCAACCCTATACGCTTAAGTACTTTGAAAGGTCCGAGGAAACGAGGACTCAGCTTCCCACGTTTTCCGAACCGTATGATGCCCTTCCATGGCGATACCTTAAGCATAACGCGGTCGCCTCTTCTTATCGGCATAGCTCTTTTGACGATCTTGAGCCGCTTTCATCCTCTCTCTAATACACTTGACCTTGTCGGCAGTCTCTTGCACGATTTCAGGTCCGGCGAACTGATTCTCTCCCTCTTCTAGCCAACACACGGGAGTCCGACACTTTCGCCCATACAGTGCCTCAAAAGGTGCCATCCCAATACTCGAGTGGTAGCTACTGTTGTAAGCGAACTCCACCAAAGGCAGGTGAGAGTCCCAACTACCCCCAAAATCGATGACACAAGACCTCAACATGTCTTCCAAGGTTTGGATTGTTCGTTCGCTCTGCCCGTCGGTCTGCGGATGGTAAGCCGTACTTAACTTAACTCGCGTACCAAGCTCTTTCTGAAATCCATCCCAGAAGTTCGAAGTGAACCGGCTGTCGCGATCCGACACGATCGACAATGGTATTCCATGCCTCGAGACCACCTCATCGATATAAAGCTTCGCCAACTTATCCATCGGTAAAGTCTCGCGCATAGGCAGAAAGTGAGCGCTCTTCGTCAATCTATCCACTATCACCCAGATGGTATCGTGTCCCCGAAGAGTTTTAGGCAACTTCGTCACGAAGTCCATGGTGATATGCTCCCATTTCCACTCGGGAATCTCTAAGGACTGAAGACTCCCACACGGTCGCTGATGTTCAGCTTTGACTTGCGAACACGTCACACAACGCTCAACGTAACGCGCCACATCAAGCTTCATCACCGGCCACCAATAGTGCAACTTCAAGTCCCTGTACATCTTCGTACTTCCCAGGTGAATGGAATACTTGGACTTGTGTGCATCTTCTAGCAACAGCTCACGGTTTCCCCCAACCTTGGGCACCCACACACGACCGCTGAATAGTTTTACCCCACGACTATCTTCCGTTAAGAGTAAACGCTGTTTTGTCATGACTTCCTCTTTGAGATTCTCTTCCAACAATGCTTCCATCTGAGATGTCTTGATCTTCTCAACAAGACTAGACACTAGCTCGATTCTTGAATGGGTAGCCTGAATACTCCCGCTATAGTCCTTCCGACATAGCGCATCGGCCACCACGTTCGCCTTACCGGGATGGTAAAGTAATTCACAGTCGTAATCTTTCAACAACTCGAGCCACCGCCTTTGCCTCATATTCAGCTCTTTCTGACCAAAGACATACTTCAGGCTCTTGTGATCCGTGTAAAGAGTACACTTCGTGCCGTAGAGGTAATGTCGCCAAAGCTTCAAAGCGAACACCACCGCTGCTAACTCCAGATCATGGGTTGGATAATTCTGCTCGTGTATTTTGAGCTGCCTTGAGGCATAAGCGATTACCTTGCCTCGTTGCATCAACACACAACCCAATCCCATCTTTGAAGCGTCGCTGTAAACCACGAAATCTTCTGACCCTTCAGGTAACGTCAAGATCGGAGCTTCACACAACTTCTTTTGAAGGATACGGAACGCCTTCTCTTGGGTTTCGGTCCATTCAAACTTCACATTCTTCCGAGTCAGAACTGTCAAGGAAGAAGCGATCTTGGAAAAGTCTTGAATGAATCTCCTGTAGTATCCCGCCAGACCCAAGAAACTTCGGATCTCTGACGGACTCTTAGGAGGCTCCCAATTCATCATAGCTTCAATCTTGGAGGGATCTACTTTCACACCGTCTCGAGTGACTACGTGCCCCAGAAATTGTACTTCTTTAAGCCAAAAGTCGCATTTGGAAAACTTGGCGTACAATCTCTCTTTTCTCAACACTTCCAGAACTTCACGCAAATGTTGCTCGTGCTCTGTCTCACTCTTGGAGTACACGAGTATGTCGTCAATGAATACAATGACCGAGTTGTCGAGGAAAGGTCGACACACTCTATTCATCAAGTCCATAAACACTGCTGGTGCGTTCGTCAGGCCAAAAGGCATTACAAGGAATTCGTAATGGCCGTAACGCGTTCTGAATGCCGTCTTCGGAACATCTTCTTCTCTCACCTTCACTTGGTGATAGCCTGATCGTAAGTCGACTTTGGAGAAACAACCCGCTCCTTGAAGTTGATCGAACAAGTCGTCTATTCTCGGAGGCGGATACCTGTTCTTCACTGTAGCTTTGTTCAACTCACGATAGTCGATGCACATTCTCATTGTGCCATCCTTCTTCTTGACAAATAAGACTGGAGCTCCCCAAGGTGACGAACTCGGTCTTATGAATCCCTTCTCAAAAAGCTCTTGGAGTTGTGCTACCATCTCTTGCATCTCCGATGGCGCTAAACGATAAGGTGCTTTAGCGATCGGTGCAGCGCCTGGCACAAGGTCAATCCGAAACTCTACCTGACGATCGGGCGGCAACCCGGGCAAGTCGTCCGGAAAGACATCTGGATACTCCCGCACGATCTTCACATCTTCCAGCTTGGACTACTCTAACTTGGCATCGATCACATAGGCTAGGAAGGACGAACATCCTTTTACTAAACACTTACGTGCCTTTGCCATTGTGATTATTGCCACTTCGCCCTTTCTCTTTTCGCCATAGATGACCACTACCTCACTAGAGGGGTTGGGAAGTCGAATCATCTTTTTGGAACACACGAACTCGGCCTGATTGTTTGACAACCAATCCATACCGATTACAACGTCAAAACCCCCGATTGACATTGGTAGCAGATCGATCGGGAATTCCCTCCCTTCGATGCTAAGAGCACACTGCTTCAGAACTTCATGGATCAGAACTTGCCTACCATCTGCTATTTCTACCACTAATGCATCCTCAAGACTCGTAGTGGACATAGAAATTTTCTGACGGAACAATTCAGATACGAAAGAGAAACTAGCACCCGTATCGAATAAAATACGAGCAGGTACAGAGTTTATAAGAAAAGTACCCGATACCACATCAGCGGATGCCCTAGCCTCTTCGGCCGTCATCTGAAAAGCTCGGCCCTGAACCTTCGGAGGGTTCTCCTTCCTTGCTGGCGCGCTACCCGACACAAGCTTCGGGCAATCTCTCTTTACATGCCCCGGTGCCTTACAATCGTAACAGACGATTCCACTGACCGGGCAATCTCTGACAGTGTGACCGGGTTTCCTACACTTATAGCAAACTTGAGAATTGTTGTAACAGTTACCGTGATGCTTGGTTCGACACCTCGGGCACCACTTAGCTTCCTGATAATTGCTGAAGTTGCGGTTTCCGACAAAAGGTCGGGTCCGCTTGAGAGGCACTGAACTGTTCTCCCACTTTCTCTTTTCAGGCACCACCACTGCCTTCTCAGATTTGCCCTTCGCGAACATCTCTTCCATAAATTGAGCTTCCTCCACCATCTCTCGGAGGTTAGAAGCCTTGAAATTATGGACCATGGATTGCATGTCCGCAGGCAAGCCGTTGAGATAAGCTTTCATCTTGTCTTTCTCTGTTGGGGCAACGTGCCCCACCAGACCAAGTTTCTCCATAAACTGACGGGTGTACTCCCTCACCGTCAGGCTTCCCTTCACCAAGGACCGGAATTCTTTCTCAATTCGGTCCATCGTTCTCTCGTTGCAAAACTCTTCTAGCAGCTTCTTCTTGAACTCGGCCCACGACAACTGAGCCAGTACTTCCGGAGATAGAGTGGATTGGATGATATTCCACCAGATGAGTGCAGTGTCCCTCAGCAATTGGGTACCAAACCGTACCCTCTGATCATCACCACATTCAGAAGAGCCAAAAGCTTGCTCAACCGCTCGGATCCACTTAACGCACACTACCGGGTCATCGGAACCGAAGAATTCTGGCGGTCCGCAGCCCAGAAAGGACTTATAGGAACAACTCTTCCTGTTCCCTGGAGCTTCAGAACTCCTGCGCTCTACTGCCGTGACCCTTATACCATCATCACCAGAACCTACTACGACATTCTCTACCACCGTCTCGCTTCTCCGATGGTTTACGTCGCGGTCTTCCATTGCTTTCAACAGAAACTCTTGCTGCTTCGCCATCTCTTCCCTCATCGCCAACATCACGCTGGCCAGCAACTCTGACTGGGGATTAGCATCCCCGATTACTGGGTGAGACGAAGCCAGGTCTACTCGCGGAATGACCTCTGGCCCCTCACCTAGTACCTGCTGAACAGGTGGTCGAACGATAACCTCAACTCCTTCCGGCTGACCCGCTGTAGAGGCTGTCGCTTCCTGACCATCAACACGAGCACGTGGTCTCCCACGCGTACCTACCATTCTAAACTGCTACACAGAGCAGTGGAAGAGATAAGAAAAGATAGAAAAACACGAAGGGAAAACGTACTACCACATTACCAAATGCCATATTAATAGCAATTCAAGTACTCTTACGTACAATATCCTCATAATAACATTAGCTAAGTGAAATTATGAACATAAAACACATAATGGTTCTTGTCACCACTACTACAACGCCTGATAAACGTACTTTCCGTCGACTCTAAGACTAACCCAACTTAGGAGCTCTACCCAATTCTCGCAGATCAATTCTTAGCATACGCAGTCTAAGTCTAGACATCTTACATTCATGCCTAGTTCGCTTAAACTAGAGCTCTGATACCAACTTGTAACACCTCGAAAATCAGAGTAAATTAAAACCTGGAAACTTGACAATATAACGAAAGTAAAGCCATAAATTATCATAAATGGGATCAGTCCTCAAGACTATACAATCCTATACAAGGATTTCATCAAAAGAATGGGACTTAACAATGCCCAACAACAATACTAATCAACTCCAAAAACCTCGAGACTCAAAACTCGTCTCTCCAAAAACCCCGGCAACCCACCGCTAATGGAAACCTGATACACATACCATTTGAGAAAAAGTGTCAGACTTAAAGCCTGGTGAGAACATACAGTTTATGAAGCTCAAAAGATAAAACATTTGCATCAAGATAACGTTTCCAAAGAGATTAAGTTTACACAATAGGTTCTTGCCACAAACGGGCTTTTTCGTTATAAACATGCCATAAAAGGACCGAAGCAAAACATTTTACCAAGGATTGTGGCGAAACACAAAGTTAGGCCAACAAACCGAGTTACGAGCTAAACTAATTGGAGTCCGCGGATACGAATCACAAAGTCCGTGCTTCAACGTGAGATCAAGCCCCAAGCGCAAAACCAAGGTATACTCCTTCGCTAGGATCACTATGAACCATGGCTAGTATCCGGCCTCACATAACCGTACCAAGTTGCCCCCGAGGAACAAGTGATCCATAGCTACAATTCTGGGGAATGTAACATCCCAATAATACAGTCTACTCCAAAACCTAGGGATCCACTAGTAATGGTAAGGACTCGTCACAACAACGTATGTGACCAACCATAAATAAACATATGGTTACAAACACATTTTTATAAACAAAATGCTATTCCCAGTTCAACTTCTGGTAAGAATGAAAATCATTTAAAAGAAGTTCCTTTGAATATTTCTTTCGCATAAACGCACACGTAAAACATCATTTTACTTTTAAAATAGGATAAGATCAAAAAGGTAACTTTTGATATGTATACAGTTTAAAATGATAGTAGGAACTCACCTCTGTTTCCTTCTTCTTAACGAGCGCTACCTATGATAACACCGAAAGAATCGGTAAGTCGAAATACAGATAAACCTCTCGTTATTTGAATAGGACTCAAAGACACAGAAGCTAACAACTTAGCAGAACCTAAACCGGTCAAAGGACAACTCCGGTCTGCAACAACACCGGTCGAACGACCTCCGGTCGAACCACCTCCGGTCGGGCACAACCCCCCGGTCGAAAGCATTCGTCCGGTCCTTCACTCATTCGGTCGAACACTCATCGGGTCAAAGGACTACCGGTCGAACGACCATCGGTCCTTTGCCCATCCGATCGTCTTGTTCATCAAGAACAGTACGATGCAGAACCCAGATTCAACCCAGATCCAAATGAGAAATACTCAGATCTCAAAATGGAATGGTTCAAAACCTTCACAACGAGATTCTACGCGGCTAAAAGCATTTAGATCAAAGCATTAAGCTAGATTCGTACCTCGATTTGCCCGAAATGATCAACCCTTCAACACTGCCTTTCTCCTTCTCTTCTTTCTCTCTGGCTTCTTTGATAAGAGATCAGATCAAATGAGATATCAGAAATATCTCAGATTTGATTTCTATATAAATAACCCAAGTTACACTTTGCCCCCTTGAACTTTGGTTAAAGGTCAACTTCTCACCCAATCCCAAAATTCAGGGTGTTACAAAAGTACCAAAGTTTTTTCAAAGAATCAAGAGGGAGAGAAGATCAAGACATGAAGATTTCAATATGATAAATTTTTTATACAACTTTAGGGGGAGAGTGTTAGGACCAAAAGTCCTAGTGCGTTGAAAGTTGTATAACATATTTATAGAGTTTTATCGTTGTAAAAGCCTTTTAGTTATTGTTATTGGGCATAGTTTGGCTTAATTGGGCCTTGGGGTTTAGGACCTAAGCCATTGGTATTTAAAGTATGTTTAGTAAGATTAGGGTTTAGAGGTTGAATGGTCATTATAAGATTACACGCACGTATCTCAAATTCTCTCTATAATCCTTAAACCCTTTATCAATCAATCTAATCATATGACCAGATTTTGTGATACAATCCTGTTGGATCCCAGATCTAATCTCGTAACAATGATATAAACAATAAGAGTAATGACAACGGAAGTAATACAGTTTAATATCAAAGGAGATTCAAATATCACAGTTCATAAAGCAGATAAAGATAAACAAGATATTCTTAGAATAAAGTATTCAACTTATATTATCAGATATATAACTTCTTAAGCACACTTTGAACAATAAGGTGATGGTCCTATTTATAGGACCATAAAGTAAGCAGTGTACTTGTATGATGAAAAAGAGCATGCTGAACAGTGACCTACTCTAGAAAGTAAATCTTATCACTAAGTGACGTGTCATCTGTTCTTCTGTTCATTCGCAGAAAACTTCAGTGAACATCTTCAGAGAGAATGTCTTCAGAGCTCTGACGTTGTCTTCAGAGCCTCTGATGAAGCCATCTCTGATGTCTTCTCTGAAAGTTGCAATCTCTGATAAGTACTTCAGAGGCAGGTTTGTCCTCTGAAGTCTTCATCCTCTGAAGTCTTCTTCCTCTGACGTCTTCGTCTTCTGAAGTGTATCTTTTTGGAAGTCCTCTGAACTAGGACTGGTATTTTCAACACTTTAACAAACATATGATTTGGAGCTAACAATCTCCCCCTAAGTGTCGAAAATAAAAGATACAAAAATAACTGAGAATTGAATTTTAAACTAGAAAGCATAGAGGAGAAAATTATCCTCTTAAGTATTACTTCTTAAACATTTGGAAGTTTAATACAAAGAAAGTAATATAAAAAAAAATAAAGAAACAGACTACAATTTGTCACTTGAACAGATTCCATGGAATTTCATGATCAGAGCTCTGAAGTTGATCATCGAGTCAATCTCTAAGTCAAGCTTTGCCAGTAAATCTGCTCTGTGCCTTTCTTCCTTTGCATGGATCAATTTCTTTATACCTCTCAAGGTTTCATCAGAGTACTTCGATACTTCCGAAGCTAGAAAGATCTTCTTTTCTTGATTTACTCTGAAGACGAAACCCAGAGGTTCTGCAACGATTGATCCAGTCTTCTGTTCTTTAAGTTTGTCGAATGACTCCACAGGTTCAGTTACCTCCAGCTTCTCTTCCCCTAGGTTCAGAGCTCACAGGTTCAGTTAGAAAACAGTCTCATTGGATTCAAGATCATCCAATACGAAGATCGCAATCCAAAGCTAAAAGCTGACAAGTCACTCTCAACAATAGTCTAGGGTCCAAAATGTAATAATAGTCAAAGTTAGTTTGCTTTAATTATATTAGTTTTGTTATTATATTAGTTTTAAATATAATATCTAGATATTAGATATCTAGATATTATTAGTTGGTATAAGTGTGTTGAAGAAGCTAAGTGATATAATATATATATCACCATCTCTTGCTTGTAAAATAAATCAGATGAGAAGATGAGAAAATAGGACACAAAAAGAAACATCAGTCCATCAAGAACAAGAAGAGAGAAAGTGAGATTAATCAGATCAATACCAACCTTTGTAATCCGCATTTTGTAATAGAAACAGGTTGGTAATCTTATATATCTGTTGTTTGATTTATCTGGTAAACGACCACGGACTAATAATTGGTATCAGAGCCAATATCAGATTCAAAATCAAACTTTTAAGAACTCTCCGTGTTCTTCATTTTTCAAACCATTGTTCAATCGATTAAAATCTAAATCAGTGGTTGTTTTCGAAATCAAAAGGGCTGATCTATCAAAAGAAGAAACGATACCGGTCGAAAATTTCACTATTCACTGTTTACTATTCACGTCGATACTATTCACGTTGGAGTTAAGAGCCTCTGAAGTGAAGTTAAGAGCTCTGAAGAGTTAAGAGCCTCTAACGTGAAGTTAGAGCCTCTGACGTGAAGTTAAGAGCCTCTGACGTGAAGTTAGAGCCTCTGACGTGAAGTTAAGAGCCTCTGACGTGAAGTTAGAGCCTCTGACGTGAAGTTAAGAGCCTCTGACGTGAAGTTAGAGCCTCTGACGTGAAGTTAAGTGCCTCTGACGTGAATTTAAGAGCCTCTGACGTGAAGTTAAGAGCCTCTGAAGGCTGATCATCAGAGCCTCTGAAGGCTGAAGCTCAGAACCATCCGGTCGAGAGAATTATCATACCGGTCGCTCTTCACATTCTTCTTCAAGTTCAAATCAAAACTTATCTTTTCTAAAGAGATCAAATCAGATTCTTCAAGATGAATTTTTCTGATGATGAGTATATTACAATGCTTAAATTGGATCTTAAAAAACTTTATTCATCAGCGGATCATCATCTTAAACGCTCAAACAAATTAGATCCTGCTTTATTAAAAGCAAAAGAATTGGAAGCTGAGAACACCGTGCTTCAAAAGAAAATATCAGAGTTTGAGAAGATGTTCTCAGATCTTTCCAAGAAGAGTGTTGAAGAGAAGAAGATACTTGAGCTTAAATGTTTAATGCTTTCTCAAAAAGTTGAAGACTTTGAGAAAGTAATCATTTCGGAAAGAGATCAGTTTGTCAAAGAGAAGAAGGCATATGATCTAAAGTCAGAAGGATTCTTAAGAGATATATCATATGGAACGAAGGGTGCTAAGAAAGGATTTGAAAAAGAGAGAAGCATCCTCGAAGCTGCAATTAGGAAGCTTACGGCTAAGCTATCTGAATTATCTAAGCTTGCACAGAAAGAGAAGAAGAAGAGGTCTGAGCTTGAGATGAAGATTGACCTTCTTATCAAACAAAGAGACAGTTATTCTTCAAAGAATAAAGAGCTTACTGCAAGCTCAACAATCAGAACTGTTTCTTCAAACAGGTCAGTGAAATCTTCTAATCATATTCGGAGTACTAATCTTTTCTATGACAGGAATAGAGATAGTTCAGGTACAAATCTCAGAAAAAGAAGCAGCTTCAAAGAAGAAGAACTGGTCGGGAACAGGAAACCAGTAAAAGATGAGCTGAAAGGTAAAAACTCATGTGTTCATACGCAGACTGCCAAGAAGAACAATGCGCCAAAAAGTAAACCTGCTCATGTTTACACGAGAGATCAAATGATCAGGTTATTAGGTAAGAAATTTTATTGTTCTTATTGTCATACACATGATCCTGTTCACAAGACTAGTGACCATTACTGGTATGGTTCCTACTCAGTAACCCCCATACGAACTGCATCTCACACACATGGACCCAAATACCAGTGGGTACCAAAGAAGATAATTGATTCTGTGTTGCAGGCACCTACTGTCAAGGGGGAGTGAGAGAAGTGGCTTCTGATTACGACAGATCAGAACCCGTGCTTCAGAGAACAAATGGCTTCTAAGTACATCAGCTTAGAACCCGTACCTCAACGAAGTTTGACTTCTAAACACAACAGTTTAGGACTCGCACTTCAATGATCAAAAGACCTTACTCCTGAACTGATAAGGATTGTACTCTGATACTCCAACGAGGAAATCAACCTTCAAGGGGGAGTACATACTTTATTGAAATTTATGCTTTGGAAAGATATGATGATCTTCACTTCAAAATGGAAAGTTGTAGATCTCTATCATATGCTTTTATAACTGACATATTTTAGATGCATAATTTCAGGGGGAGTAAAAAGGTAATAACTTCTGATTATTTCTGATCAGAACTCGTACTTTAACTGTTTTACTGCTTTTTGTCTTTTCAATTTAAGTGAATAAATTTGCTTTGACTTGACCTAAGACTTTTTCAGAAGTTTGAGAGAAGCTTACAAGATCATATGACTTTAAGCTTAGCTTCATGAGATTTAAGATTGCACGTCAAGGTACAATTCTACATCTTAATCTCATATATGGTTGAAAGAAGGACAACTTTCAATCATTGAAAACATCATTCTAAAACGTTCAAATCACTTCTCGATTCTCCAAACAGATTTTATAATTCGGAAGTGTAACTTTAAATGTTTTCTTATTCAATTGAGCTTTAACTGCTAAGTTGAACCATTTTGAGCATTATATGCTTCATAGGAAAATATGGGATCAGTGTGTTAGGATTAACACAACTTCAATGGAATCACATGAACCAGTGATTTCTACCCAAGAAGTTAATCCATAGTGATTGGGTGAGGAGTCAAAAGAAATGAGTGTTGAATGAGTGATGAGGTATCATGAAAAAGAGAGTTCGGTTAACAGTGAGCTAAATAATTAAAAGAAAAAGGGTGTTAGAACAGAGTTAAAAGAATATCAGAACTCTGCACCAACTACTTTCTAAGTCGGGCATCCACATTTCTAGTGTTTCACATTTCATTGGTGAACATTATTGAAACAGGCGACTAGCCCAAGCCAACTCTTGGAATTACCCCACCATCCACTCATTTTCTTCTTAAAAGGAAAATGTTTCATTTTCAAAGGGGACGCAGCACATTTACTATCTGATTTTCATTTGGAAAATCTGGATATTGAAAAGAAGGAAGTCTGCCCCACCTTCGCACTTCACTCATGCACATTGAGTCTGTGTTTAACTTACTGTTGTCTCAGTGGTTTACACATTTCGAGCCTTATAAGCGATCATCAAGTGCTTATTTTTTTCTATCACAAGCACGAGCACACAAGGAATTAGTTTCTTTGTCATAACGTTTATAGAAACTACCTTTGTGGTGTTTCGATGATTAAATGGAAGCCCTGGGGGAGTCAACATCAAACAGATCCTTTCCAATGTGTATTCGTTACACACAGTGACTTAGTGTTACTGACAGGCATTTCTAACTGATTTGTTTATTGCTATAGGTGTTACATGACTATTTTGTTTGGATTTGCAAAGATCTGGATGAATATCTATTGCAGTGACGAATCAAAGGCTCCAACTGAATGACATTTCTAATTCGTTGCTCAATCCATCAAAAAGAGGGGGAGAAGATCTACCCAAGAAATGGAGAAGAGTCAACTAAGTCACATGTTTCAAGAATCACGTCCAAGATTGAATTCTTCAAGATCAAAGTTTCAAGATCAAAGTATTATGAAGATATGCTGATTCGAAAGAAATTTCTTTGCAGATACTTTGCTGAAGCAATTCCGAGCTACAACTGAAGATAATTTCTCCCCATGAACTGAAAAAGCTGATCTACATCTCTGGGGGAGTTTACTATATCTTGAAGACTAAGAGAGAGATGCATCTTCAGTGTTGAAAAAGAAAAGATCGTATTGCTAAATCATTTGAGTAATGATCTTGATCCAAAGGGGGAGATTGTTAGAAAACAGTCTCATTGGATTCAAGATCATCCAATACGAAGATCGCAATCCGAAGCTAAAAGCTGACAAGTCACTCTCAACAATAGTCTAGGGTCCAAAATGTAATAATAGTCAAAGTTAGTTTGCTTTAATTATATTAGTTTTGTTATTATATTAGTTTTAAATATAATATCTAGATATTAGATATCTAGATATTATTAGTTGGTAGAAGTGTGTTGAAGAAGCTAAGTGATATAATATATATATATCACCATCTCTTGCTTGTAAAATAAATCAGATGAGAAGATGAGAAAATAGGACACAAAAAGAAACATCAGTCCATCAAGAACAAGAAGAGAGAAAGTGAGCTTAATCAGATCAATACCAACCTTTGTAATCCGCATTTTGTAATAGAAACAGGTTGGTAATCTTATATATATGTTGTTTGATTTATCTGGTAAACGATCACGGAGTAACAAATCCTTATTCTTTATTGCTAATCTATTGTTATTGCACTGTTCTGGGATCCACATGAAATGACTTTAAAATACGAAAGATAACTTTTGATTAAAGAATGGGTATGGGTTTTAGTTTTCCTTGAGATAAACGTAGTAAACAAATGGTCATTCACTTAGTTGTACAAGAACGTCTATAATCGAAAGTGAATTTATAGACTTGTGCCAACAAAGTGCCCACAGTCGTTGACTCTTAGTCATGCCGATTTAACTAAGTTGACAAAGTATCAAGTTCTATTAGTTATAAAAGAAGAGAAATACTTGTAAATTACTTGCATTAAAATGAAACTACAAAATGTTCCCACAGTAGGCAGACTGTGGACAATAATTGAAATACGAGAAGTAAACACTAAAAATTAATTATAGTCTAATATTGAAGCTAGAGAGAAATTATCGGGAGATAAAAACAAATTTCTCTTGTGTGCTTGATGATCTTCAATACTGCCCCCAAGCTTCCCTTTTATAGTTGCAAGAAGACTTCATTTCTTACGGACAAAAGCACGTTCTTACCCCTTCGTTAAACATGGTCATACTTTTATAAGATATTTAGGGATTTTCCTGTAGATCCCAGTACAGTGTAATCAGCAGCAAGTTATATCAAAGATGAACAAAATATGAGTCACAACAACTAGTCATATGATTGATATTGAATCAAAGGGTTACAGGTTTATAGAAAAAATTTCTGATCAGAGAGAGTAAACCTATAAACTAGTTGTTTGTAAATAATGAGACTTAACTGTAAAGGAAAGTAAAACAGCCTTTATATATCCAGACTTTACACAGATGGGCTTATGAGCTTTTAGGCCCAACAAGATAATAACACTTTCAAACTATTACAATTTACACCCTGAACTTCTATTTAACATATAAATTGCCCTAACAATCTCCCCTTTAAATAGAAGTTGATAGTCGCGCCAGTTAGGAACATAAATATTTCGGAAACCAAAGCTGATCTCGAAATATCTCCTTTGAGTTCTGTACTCCAGTCGCTCTTCAATAACTCCCAGTGCTTCAAGAACAAGTGGCTTGTAATTAGGCTCCAAAAGTTGAACCCTTTTTTCATCTTTATCAAGTACACGCTTCAACTTGTCTTTCAGCAACATTAATGTACCGTCACAGAATCTGGCAATCTGATTAAACCGAATGAACCGCATAATACCGTTGTCGTTCAAGTAGTTCATGCCGAATTCTGGAAGCTTTATCACAGTGAATACAGGTACACTCTGGGCATCAGACGAAATCTTCAAATCAGGCTTCAGCAGATTAATCTTTGGTTGGTCGCTTTCTAACCCAATCTGAAAATCTTTCACCGAGGCAAGTTTCATCGCACACTTCATGTATCTTTTTACGGTCTCGAGTGCATCAATGACTTCCCCGGTTCTGATGGTTCTGGTCTTTAAGTCTCGAAGAATGAACAGCAGATCCTGTGGTTCAAGATTCGGAAAGTCGGCTTCAGAAAAACAATACTTCTGACCATCTTCTCTAGTCACCATGAAATCTGAATACTTTACTTTCATGAAGAAACTAGATAAAATCCAGTCAACTGATGTAATCCTGAGCTTTGTCTTGGAGTGCTTGCCTCGAAACTTCTTATACACGAATACAAGTTCACGCTACTTTTCCTTGTTTTTTACAGACTGTAGACCATGAAGTACAACTTCATCATACTTCCGAATCCAGTGGACAAAGATCTTCTTTTGGCTTTCTTCAAGGAAAGGAACTTTGATTCTGACTCTTTCCCACTTGGATGGACGAACTGGTGGAGTGCTTTCTGTTCCCATAACTGGTGATGCTGGAGGAGATCTGACGGGAAAATCTGTATCAGGAAGATCAGGGTTAACAATAGAATAAGTCAAAAGTGGAACCGCAACAGAAGTCTGATCGTCTGGCTGATAGTCCGGATGAAGAATTTCATCTATTTCGGCTTGCATGACTACCAGCGCTCGTTCAGTATTAGCATATTCTTCCGTCGGTTCATAAACTTCATTAGGATCAAGAATTAACGCCCAGTCTTCAGGGACTATCGGAGAACCTTCATCAAATTCCTCAGGCTTTTCAACCCTTGGAATATCAAGCAGCACTAAATCCATACATTGTTCCCGTTCCTGTCCCTGTCCCTGCCCTTCTGATCGAGTACCAGAACCCGACCCCTGTTCTGTTCCCACTTGAGTTGTTTCCCCAAACTGTGTCTCCGGCTCTGTTAGGCGTTGGCGCTTCTCCCCCTCATGGTGATCAGGATCATCATGCCGGCACTTGAGCCTGTCTGCCTGGCTTCGGCAGGTGTCCTCCACGACTGATAGGCGTTCAGTCAATACAACTACGGTTTGCTGCAGAGACTGAAGCATGGCTTGTTGAAGCTGGAAGGACTCTGGATATATAATTGGTTGAGGGGGTGGTGGGGTAGGTGTGGATGCTTGAGTACGAAGTAGTGACAGAAGATCGGCATCCCGGGAGGGTTCTGTTTGAGATTGGGCAAGAAGCTTTGCAAGGAGAATGGATTTCAGGTCTTCGATAGACATTTCGGTAGCAGGAATGATAGGTGGTGGTGTAGGAGGTAGAGGTTCAGGCCCAGTCGCTGGACCTTTGCCTTTGATCATTCGCTTCAGTGAGTCTATCTCCTCTCTCATCATGGTTTGGACAGCCTTTAGGGTGCCGTCTATATATTCCCTTGAGACGAACTTAGTTGGGCTAACTCCGAGGTCACTTAGACTTCCCGTTGTAGCTACGACTGTAGAAGTCGAGTCGCCTACATTCACAGCTGGCGTGATGATAGCTGTGGTAGGACTTCCACCCAATCCTCGTAAACTACCCGAAGGCGGATTTACTATAGGTGTTTCGGCCGGGCCACTAAGGCGACCGGCAGTAGCCGAAAATGGTACTTGTGCCCTAGGAATGGGAGATATTACATCAAATGGCTCTAGACACTGTGCACCGAAAGAAGGCGAGAACGGGGGCGACTGTTCTCTTGTTTCAATACCCGAACTCTCCAAGTGAGATACGGGTAGCGTATGTGCTATGTCCCCGTGAGAACTTGAAACCACCATCTTTTGAGAGATGGTGGAGTAGCTAGGTGGGGTGTGCATTTGTGCCGCTAGGTCCACGGTGTCTTCTTCAATATCCTGTCTCAACACATGAGACTTGGTAGCAGATGTGGCTACCTGGGTGGATGTGGCTAGGGGGGAAACAACCGTTGATGGTTGCCCCGTCACTTGTGCACGGTCATGATGAATTTTTGTTCTCCTTTCCTTCTCTCTACTCACCTCTGATTTTTCAACTGAAACTCCCTCCGCTCTCCTTTTCTCTCCAGGCGAGGGCTAATTATCGTCACCATCGGAGTCAGAAGACTCTTCATTTGAGTTCGATATGTGGGTGGTTGTGTCCGACTCACGGCCGCATTGATCGGCTGCCTCCTCAGAGTCGGTTGCAGCTTCCGACTGAGAGTCGGATGAACCTAATTCCTCCGCAGACTCGGTTGCAGATTCAGCAGCTGTGCCTTCGTCAGATGCGGTGGCAAAAGAGGATTGAACGTTGGCGGTTTCAGTAGCTGTGGCCTCTTCTACCACCGATGTTGGGAACTAAAGATTCTACTAAGTATGGTTACTACTGCTAGTACAAGAGTGGTTACTACTGCCAGAGCACTTTGAAGATTAATACTGCTGAGTATTACTACTGCTAGTAGAATTACTACTGGTAGTCAAAGTTAGTACTGCTTGAACAAAGTTAGTACTGCTTAGCTAGTTAGTACTGCTAGTAGTTAGTACTGCTTAGTAGTTAATGCTGCTAGAAGAAGTTAATGCTGCTAAGCATAATTAGTGCTGCTAAAGAGATCCGGATGGAAAGTATGACAGCTGGATATTCTGAAGATATACTGAAGATATACATAGAAGATATACATGGAAGATATACTGCAGATTTGTTTATTCTTTGTAATTATCTTTTGATCAGTATATGTATAGAATGTATAGAATGTATAGAATAGATAGAAATAACTTTTGAAAGAACTTTTGATAATTTTTTAGAGAGAAAATCAACCTCAAGGCATAGATCCTAATTCTAGAGAAGTAGAATTCGTATTGGTGAGTCTGTTCATCAATATTGAGGTTGAGTGTGTAATCTTGTAGCTTCAAGCATTCAATACAAGTTTACAGTTTGTTAATCATATACTGTTTTGTTTACTGTTTTATTAAATATCAAATTTTTATTCCGCAACTTCTTTGATATTAGTTTCTGATAACTAATTCTTGTTAAGAATTCGATCCTGACAAGTGGTATCAGAGCCAATTCTATCAGAAACATCTATCTATCATGGAAAATCTTACAGAATCAAGCAGTACTTTGGTCTCCAAGGTTCCAATGCTCAAACCCAGTGAGTTTGACATGTGGAAGATAAGGATCAGACAATATATTCTTCTCACTGACTACTCAATGTGGGATATCATTGAGAATGGTCCTTCTGAAGCTGGAAGGATAGGACCAGATGGAAAAAGACCTCCACCAAAGACAGATGGTGAAAGAAAGATCAGACAAACAGAGATGAAGGCCTTGAGCACTCTGCTCTTGGCAATCCCCAATGAATATCAGCATCAATTCTGCAATTGTACTGATGCTCAAATTCTCTGGAATTCTCTAGAGAAAAGATTTGCTGGAACTAAGAGTATCAAAAGAAATCAAAGAGATGTTCTTAAGCAGCAGTATGAGAATTTTATTTCCTCAAAGAATGAGTCTATGACTCAAACTTTTGATAGGTTCAATAAACTCATTGGTGAACTGGCC
The DNA here is from genome assembly GCA_023525745.1 of Arctium lappa. Lineage (NCBI taxonomy): Eukaryota > Viridiplantae > Streptophyta > Magnoliopsida > Asterales > Asteraceae > Arctium > Arctium lappa. The sequence goes on from CM042057.1 coordinate 50,079,349, forward strand.
ACTGTTGGAGTAAAGATGGATCAAGATGACATCAACAGGAAGTTCCTCAGATCTCTAGGGGATGAATGAACTATGTACACTGTCTCTTATAGGCAGAGTGACAATCTGGAGGAAAAAGAACTTGATGATCTATACAATGATCTAAGAGTTTTTGAAACTGAGGTAGAGATCAAGAAGAAGCCTACTGGTTATGTCCACAATTCTGCACTTCTTTCAGCAGCAACTGATACTACTGCCGTCCCTGAAGCAGTTAGCACTGCTGGTGGAGCAAGTTCAGAAAAAGGATCTGAAACAATCTTTGAAGCCTTCTTGTCCAGTCATAGCAACAACTCATTAATCAATGATGATCTGGATCAACTTCACCCTGATGACCTGGAGGAGATGGATATCAAATGGCAGATGGCCATGCTATCCATGAGGGTGAAGAAGTTCATTAAAAGAACAGGAAGAAATAATTTCTCTCAAAGAAGAGAGGATGGAGCTGGTTTCGACAAGACCAAAGTGGAATGTTATAAGTGTCACATGAAAGGACACTTTGCTAGAGAATGCAGGAGTGCTGTTTCTAACAACATCCACCAACAAGCTCAGAATGGTAGCTACACTCAGAACAAGAATCCTGCTCAAGCCCTTGTTTCTCAACAAGGAATGGGATTTGATTGGAGTGATCAAGGTGAGGAAGCCATTCAGAATCAAGCTCTAATGGCAGAAGTGTCTGATCTTCCATCTGAGGTAATTTCTAACCTTTGCACTAAAACTTGCATTGACACTGTCAAAAGATACAGGGATCACAATCAAAGTATGTGTGATGACCTCAAAAGGTTAGAAAAGGATAGAAGAGATTATGTGCAAATAGTTGAGAGATTTGAAGAACAAATCAAAGGCTTTCAAGCCAATGAACTTCAACACTCTTATGATACTAACTACTGGAAGTGGGAAAAGAGTGAGTTAGAGACTAAATTGTCCAAATCCTTGGAAGAGAGGGATAAGCTAAAAGAGGAATTGTCCAAAGTTAAACTGGACATAGAGAAGTTTTCATATGCTTCAAAAGCAATGGATTCTCTTCTAAAGGCTCAGATACATGATAAGATGAAGCCTGGTATTGGATACAACAGTACACCTCCTCCTTATAACAACAATTATATCTCTCCTACTTCAGACTTGTTAGAAACCAATGAGAAAAAGGACTTATCAGAAAAGACCTTTAAGATAGACCCTTTGGATGAAGTAGTGATTAAGGATCTAACTGAGAAAGAAGCCAGTAAGAAGAGAGATAATGATATAGATAAAGAAATCCATGAAGAAAACAATATAATCACTAATGAGGGATGTGGGAAAGACTGGATAAAGTCCAAGGAGATAGAAAAGACCAAAGGAAAAGACAACAAGGTTCATTACAAACAGACCACAGTTGTGAATCCTGCATCTTGTAAACAGTGTGAATGCAGTAAAGTCAAGAGCCTAAATTCTGGTTTAAAAAGAGGAAATCAAAGAAACTGGAACAATCAATAGGCTCAGAAGCAAGGATTTGATCTGAGTAAAATCAATAGACCAAAACCTTGCTTCATATGTGGCAAGTTAAATCATCTGGCTAAATATTGCTTCTTCAATCCTATTAATCAACAGATGACCTTTCAAAGATGTAAGCAAAAATCTGTTGATTATAGGAAGGCTGGAAAGAAACATGGTGAAAAGAAAGGCCCTATGAAGAAAAGGATTTTAAAAGAAAGCATTAAAATGTGGGTGCCCAAAAGCACTAAAACTGTTAGTACTGCTGACAGGGTTAGTGCTGCTGGAAGTTTTACTGCTGCTACCTGTGTTAGTACTGCCAAAAATATTAATGCTGCTAATACAGTTAGTACCTCTTCAAAGGATAATACTGCTAACACAGTTACTGCTGCTAACCCAGTTACTACTGCTAACAAGGTTAGTACTGCTAGGCATGCAAGTGCTGCTAAGGCAGTTAACACCTCAAAAACCAGTACTATTTCCAGCACACATGTTTCCAAGCCTATTATTGTGACAAAGTACTCCAAACATGAGGAGCTAAAATTCAAAAATCTTGTCAAGAAGGAATGCAAGTATTTTGATGAGAAGGGGATACCCAAGACCACTTTGGCTTGGGTTCCTAATTCATACTAACTGATCTATCTTATGTGCAGGGAAACCAACAGCTCAAAGGAAGGAGCATATGGCATGTGGATAGTGGTTGCTCAAGGCACATGACAGGCAACATGTCATGTCTTCAGGATTTCAAGCATATCAATGGAGGACATGTTGCTTTTGGAGATAATCTTACTGGTGGTAAGATAAGTGGAAAAGGTAATGTCACCAAAGGTAAGATGACATTTGAGGATGTCTACTATGTTGATCAATTAAAATACAACCTGTTAAGTGTATCACAGGTTTGTGACAAACAACATAGTATATTATTTACAAATACTGAATGTATGATCCTTGCTCCAGGGTTCAAAGTAGTTGATGAAAGCATGATACTACTAAGAACTCCAAGAAAGGACAATGTTTACTGTCTAGATTTGGAAAATGTTTCAAGTGATTCATCTCTAAATTGTCTTGTTTCAAAAGCTTCTGTAGATGAATCATCTTTATGGCATAGAAGGATGTGTCACATGAATTTTAAGACTATGAAAAAACTTGTTAAAAACAACCTTGTAAGAGGTTTACCTTCTAAAGTCTTTTCATGTGATGATCATTGTGTTGCTTGCCTCAAAGGCAAACAGCATAAAACTTCTCATAAGACCAAAGAGATAAATTCTATTTCTTCTTGTCTCCAGTTACTGCACATGGATCTGTTTGGTCCTACAAATGTTATGAGTATAGGCAAGAAATCTTACTGCTTAGTTATTGTTGATGATTACTCTAGATTCACCTGGGTATATTTTCTAAGACTAAGGATGAGACAAGTGGACTGATCAAGTCCTTTATCCTGAGAATTGAAAACCAAACTAATCAAAAAGTAAAAGTCATTAGATCAGATAATGGGACTGAATTCAAAAATTTTGATCTAAACACCTTTTGTGAAGAGAAAGGGATTGAGAGACAGTATAGTGCTCCTAGAACTCCTCAACAGAATGGTGTTGCTGAAAGGAGAAATAGGACATTAATAGAGGCTGCTAGATCTCTGTTGGCTGATTCAAAACTGCCAATTACCTTCTGGGCTGAAGCAGTTAATACTGCCTGTTATGTCCAAAACAGAGTTCTAGTAGTTAAGCCAAAGAACAAGACACCATATGAGCTTTTAAATAAAAGAAAACCCTTTATTGGATTTTTCAAACCTTTTGGGTGTCCTTGTACATTTCTCAATACCAAAACTCACTTAGGTAAGTTTGATAGCAAAGCAGATGATGGATTTCTTGTTGGTTATTCATCTGAAAGTAAGGCCTACAGAGTGTTCAATTCATCTTCTAGAATAATTGAAGAAAGTGACAATGTCAAATGCAATGAGAACAGACCAAATCCTATTGGAACTGGTCCTCAATGGTTATTTGACATTGATTCACTAACTAACTCCTTTGGTTTCAGTAGTAATGATCATGCAGGTTCAAGAGGTGAAGGATCATGGACTACACAAGTTCAAGAAAGTGTATCTAAATCAGTGATCTTTCCCACACCCATAGTGAATTCTTTTGAAGACTGTGTAAGGGATCAAACTACTGGACCAAGTCAGAGTAGAGATGAAGAGAATCAAGAAGATAAAGAATCAGAAGTAGCTGCTGAAAACACTTCAGGTGAGTTGAATGACTCCAATCTAGAAGCTGATGTTAATGAAGAACCTAGTCATAACACCAGAGTTCAAAAGAATCATCCTCCACAGCTGGTAATAGGAGATATATCATCTCCTATGATGACTAGACATCAGAGCAGACTTCAAGAAATGCAAGATCAACAGCATACAGTGCTGTCTTGCTTTCTATCCCAGCTTGAGCCTAAAAAGGCACATGATGCAATGAAAGAATCCAGCTGGATAGAAGCAATGCAAGAAGAATTGCTACAGTTCAAACTACAAGACGTATGGGATCTGGTAGACCTTCCTAAAGGTCACAGAGCAATTGGCACAAAGTGGATCTTTAGGAACAAGAGAGATGAAAGAGGAATTGTCATAAGGAACAAAGCAAGGCTAGTGGCTCAAGGGTATACTCAAGAAGAGGGTATAGATTATGAAGAAGTCTTTGCACCTGTGGCTAGGATAGAAGTTATCAGATTATTCCTAGCCTATGCTTCTTACATGAACTTCAAAGTCTATCAAATGGATGTAAAGAGTGCTTTTCTCTATGGATCAATTGAAGAAGAGGTATATGTCTGTCAACCACCAGGGTTTGAAAACCCAAGCTATCCAGACAGGGTATACAAATTGAAGAAAGCTCTTTATGGACTGCATCAAGCTCCAAGAGCATGGTATGACACTCTGTCATCCTATCTCTTGGACAATGGCTTTGAAAGAGGAGTCATTGATAAGACTCTATTTATCAAGAGAAAGAAGAAGGATATCTTGTTAGTCCAAATTTATGTTGATGACATTATCTTTGGATCTACAAGAGATAACATGTGCAAGGAGTTTGAGGATCTAATGCATCAAAGGTTTAAAATAAGTTCCATGGGGGAACTTACTTTCTTCCTTGGACTCCAAGTTCAACAGAAGTCAGATGGCATCTTCATATGTCAATCTAAGTATGTGCAGGACATTATAACCAAGTTTGGATTCTCAGATTCAAAACCTGCTAGTACACCTATGGAAACACACAAACAGATAACAGCAGATCTTGAGGGGGAGGATATGGATGTGCATCATTACAGATCCATGATTGGCTCTCTCATGTATCTCACAGCATCAAGGCCAGATATAATGTTTCCAGTCTGTGTGTGTGCAAGATTCCAAGTTAGGCCAAAGCAATCTCACTTTCAAGCTGTTAAGAAGATATTCAGATATCTCAAAGGACAACCCAGATTGGGACTTTGGTATCCTCATGACTCACCCTTTGACCTAATTGCATACTCAGACAGTGATCTAGGTGGGGCAAACTTGGACAGAAAGTCTACTTCTGGAGGATGTCAGTTCTTGGGTGCTAGACTAGTTTCATGGCAGTGCAAGAAACAAACCACAGTGTCCACATCTACAACAGAGGCAGAGTATATAGCAACTGCAAGTTGTTGTTCTCAAGTCTTATGGATTCAGAATCAAATGATGGACTATGGGGTAACCTTTCTACACACTCCCATCTTTATTGATAATAGCAGTGCTATTAGCATTGTAAATAATCCAGTCAAGCACTCTAAGACAAAGCACATTGAGATCAGGTATCACTTTATAAGAGACTGTAATGAAAAGAAACTTGTTCAAGTTGTAAAAGTTCATACTGACAACCAGTTTGCTGATCTATTCACCAAAGCCTTTGATGTGGGTAGATTCACTTTCTTGGTAACAAGTGTGGGAATGATCAACTCTGAATAAGCTTTATCCCAAAAAGTGAATAAATATCTGAATATTATAGATTCTTGGTGCTTCTAATCAATCTTTGCAGGGCATGCATAGCAGTACTCAATTCAGTCTAAACCTCAAGGAGTAAGTACAGTTAATACTGCTAGTTGGTTAATACTGCTAGTTGGTTAATACTGCTAGTTGGTTAATACTGCTAGCTAGTTAATACTGCTCGCAGTTAATACTGCTCGCAGTTAATACTGCTAGTTAGTTAATACTGCTCACACTTAATACTGCTAGTTAGTTAATACTGCTAGTTGGTTAATACTGCTAGTTGGTTAATACTGCTAGCTAGTTAATACTGCTAGCTAGTTAATACTGCTCGCAGTTAATACTGCTAGTTAGTTAATACTGCTCTAGGTTAATACTGCTTATAATCCGAATACTATAAATACCCTTTGCCCGTCTAAACGTTCATAACGACTCTTTGCATACTATTCACTTGCTCTTCTAATCTTTTTCTCTCAAGTACCTAGTCTTCCAGGCAAGAACATCCCAGTTCAATGGCATCCATGGCGTTTATCGACGAGCACAATGAGATCGCAATGCTACAGAAGCCCAAACAAGCCGAAGGGTTCCACCAGATTGTGGATTTCCTCAAGTCGAGCCATATTGCTCATGCTCTGACAGTTGCCCCTACTATCAACATTGAGCATCAAAGGCAGTTCTGGGCCAATGCCACCATTGTTACTGAGAATGGTGTGCAGATGATCAACAGCAGGGTGTGTGACCAACCCCTAACTGTATCTGAAGAAGTTATTCGCATCAGTCTACGTCTAGACGATGCTTCTGGTATAACTTCTATTCCTAATGATGAACTGTTTTCTTCCCTTACAAGAATGGGGTATGGAGGCCCATTGGGTATTTTCAAATTCTCAAAAGCAAAATTTTCACCCCAATGGCGTTTTCTTGTTCATACCTTGATGCACTGCATCTCCAAAAAGACTACTGGATGGAGTGAGTTCAGCAGTCCAATTGCCTACGCTTTGGTCTGCTTGGCTACAGCCAGAAAGTATAATTTCTCAAAAATGATATTCAGTGATCTTGTATCAAACATGGGAAACAAAAAGATTTTCTTTATGTATCCCAGGTTTGTCCAAGTAGTTATTACCAATGAATTGACGGACATACCACAACCTGTTGGGGTATATGTACCTAAACCCCCCAAAGGCAAGGTTTTCTCAAATATGAGAAGGTCTGCTGGGGACTCGGAAGGAGTTGACACCCCATTGTTCTCTACAATGATGGTGGTGTCCCAAACCACTGAAGGTATGGCAGCAGGGTCAAGGCCCACATTAGACCAACCCACTGCTAGCCAAACCCAACCTTCCCACTCAAAAACAATTCCCCAGTCTCTTCTTGAAAAACCAACCTCTCCTATTACCCAAACCTACAAGAGGAAACAGGTAAAGAAGGCTCCTTCCCTTCTTGTACCATCACCCCCCAAGCCTTTAAGCCCTCTAAAGGAGAATTCTCCTTTAGAGAATATCCATAGGGGAACTACAGGGGTGTCTCCCAACCCCAAGGAGGTGCTCTCTGAGGAGGAGGAAGAGCATATGGGTGATGAGGCTGCCACTACTCCTGCTAGCACAGAGGAGGAAAGTGATAACATCAATAAGACCTCCCCCATGGCAACTTCAAATGAGCAATCATTTGAAGGTCCCTGGTGCCAAGAAACCACGGGGGTGGATAGTGCTTCTGCTAGGCAGAAGACTTCCACTTCAAAAAGATCCAATGATCCTTCAATAGGGGGTAACACTCCTGGAGAAGGTGACGACAGATATAACTATGAGGAATTGATGGAAACCATGGGAAACATCAACCAGGATGTTATTAAGCAAGGAAAAGAAATAGAGGAGCTGAAGCTGGTCATCCTATCTCAACAAGTGCAGATTACTAAGCTCAAGAAGTTGGTAATGAAACTAGTACAGAAACAGAAGAAGAAACAGTTTGTGCTAAGGAGAAGGAAATTTGGGAAGGATGCTCCCAAAAAGGGGGAGATCAACATGGAAGAAGCAACAAGAGAGGGGGAGCTTGAAAAAGAGAAAGTTGATGTTGAGGGGGAGAGGGAAGCAGAAACAGAAAGAGTCTCAGTTCAAATAGAAGCAGAAACTGTTAATGCTGCTGAAACCTCACAAGCAGCAGTAACAGAGTTATCACCAACAGAAATTGAAGTAGCTGAGATGCTGATCAAAGCAAAGAATGACACTCCCAAAGCAAAGGGAGTGATCATAAATGAAGGGGGAGCAAAGAAAAGAGAAAAGAAAGAAATGGATGCAGAAGCAAAGAATAAGGGAAAAGAAAAAATGGTGGAATCTGATCAACCAGTCAAGAAGCAAAGGTTGGTTGAATCAGATGAAGCCTTAGCAAGGAAAATGCAGGAGGAGATGGAAAAAGAAGAAAGAGTTCAGGTGGAGAAGGACAGGGAGATGGCAAAGGCTTTAGCTGCTGAGTTAAATAAAGCCTATCAAAAAGGGCTTGAAACTGAAAAAGCTAAACAAAGGTCCATAAGTCTGAGAAAGGCTATGATAGCAAAATCAAGTGCAAAGAAAAGAAGACCTTCACAAACTTACCTTGCCACTCAGGAAAGAAACAAAATGATAACTTTCTTGAGGAGTGCAATTGGGGTAAAGAAAGAAATGTTTGTGAAGATGAATTTTGATCAAATCAGGGACCTCTATGAGAAAGAAATGGGGAAGCTGAAGAGAAATGAAAAGGATAGAGTGGAATTTGAAAAGAAGGCCAAGGAGAGTAATGATATTGATATGAATCAACCATTCCCTGAAAGTGAAGAGGGAACTCCTATCAAAGAAATGGCAGAGAAAAAGGAAGAAAAGAAGAAGGAAGAGACTCTAGTGCAGGTTCAAAAGACTTTGAAAAGAACCAAAATGATGGCTAAAAGAAAGAAAAACAAGAAGCCTAGAGTAGTAGAAGAACAAAAGGTTGCTGAAGAAGAAGTGGCACCTGAGTCATCTAACCAGCAAGAGTCATCAACCAAAGATGATGTAAGTTTGTATATGGTAGTGATGGACAAAGTGCCTGAACCAATTTCTGCAGAACCTGTAGGAGTTAAGCCTCCTGAGGTCATTCACTGGGATACATTGGCAGTGGATGGAAAGGAATATATCAGACTGAAGAGAAAAGATGAGAAATATGAAGTGTACAGCACTTGGAGTAAGATTGTCAGAACATGCTCAAGGTCTGATATTGAAGAAATGTTTGCAATAGGGATGAAGTCATATGCAGATGAACTAAAAGCTCCAGAGATTTCAATCAAAAAGCTGGTAATGGAGTATCTGTGTATGATGTTCAAACCTGATGAAGTAGAGGAGGTAATCAGAAATGTGTTTCAAACAGTGAATAATTGGACTCTATATGAAACTAGTGGAGTATATGCAGTGACTTTGGATTTAAATCACACTGAGTACTTCCTAGTGGATAGAGTGTACAATCATAGCAGATTGAAGCTTCATGCCATGCTGAAGAAAAAGCTAGGGTGTATTCCAGATTCACAGATGGCTAAATACTTGATCCAAAGAACCATCAATCAGAGTTTGGGATTGGATGCAAATACTGGAATGTAGGCCACTATGAAGTTTTGGGAGCATCTTGGAGAGCTTATGAAGAAGTATCTGAAGAACTTGACTTCTCTTCTAAAAGTCAAGTTAGGGGGAGATTGTTGGGAACTGAAGATTCTACTAAGTATGGTTACTACTGCTAGTACAAGAGTGGTTACTACTGCCAGAGCACTTTGAAGATTAATACTGCTGAGTATTACTACTGCTAGTAGAATTACTACTGCTAGTCAAAGTTAGTACTGCTTGAACAAAGTTAGTACTGCTTAGCTAGTTAGTACTGCTAGTAGTTAGTACTGCTTAGTAGTTAATGCTGCTAGAAGAAGTTAATGCTGCTAAGCATAATTAGTGCTGCTAAAGAGATCCGGATGGAAAGTATGACAGCTGGATATTCTGAAGATATACTGAAGATATACATAGAAGATATACATGGAAGATATACTGCAGATTTGTTTATTCTTTGTAATTATCTTTTGATCAGTATATGTATAGAATGTATGGAATAGATAGAAATAACTTTTGAAAGAACTTTTGATAATTTTTTAGAGAGAAAATCAACCTCAAGGCATAGATCCTAATTCTAGAGAAGTAGAATTTGTATTGGTGAGTCTGTTCATCAATATTGAGGTTGAGTGTGTAATCTTGTAGCTTCAAGCATTCAATACAAGTTTACAGTTTGTTAATCATATACTGTTTTGTTTACTGTTTTATTAAATATCAAAGTGTTATTCCGCAACTTCTTTGATATTAGTTTCTGATAACTAATTCTTGTTAAGAATTCGATCCTGACAACCGAAGATTGTGCCCGTGGTGGAGTAGGTGATCGTCGTGAAGTACTAGCTTGTCTCGATCCAGCGGCACTGCCCTCTCCAGTTCCCCTCACAATGATTTCTCTCGACACACCCTGTCCGCAAGCCCCAGCTATCCGGACGCTACCGCCTCTCGTGCGGGGACGCGGACCCTCACGCCTCTCAGGTCGTGCTCCCGGGGCAGGTCCAACCGGTTCTGGTTGGACCATAGGAGCTGGAATATTGTGTGTGTTCCTATAAGTTATAACACTCAGTGTCGAAGGACGAGCATATGCCAGCAACCCGATGGGGATTTGTCGGGCGACGATACCTTCCGGATCAGTACGGGCTGGAATTTTGCGGGTCGGGTGATGCGGATAGGTAGGGTGCGTAGAACGGCGAGGTATCTTAGGATACAGATCCATGTAGCTTCGAATGATGAGCTGGAGAAACCTCATATAAGGAATGAATGTCTGTCTTTTAGTCGCATTCGATCGGACCTTCTGAACAAGGTCGTACCACAGGAAGTCAGGGAAATCCGCGTGGCGATGGAGTGCCACCGAGTGGAATAGGCGGAGAACATTAATGCTCGTCTGGTCGATGCCTTTTGTGATAGCCGAAAGACATCGATTGAGATACGTGAACATGGTGTACCATAAAGTGGAGAGGTACTTGCGGTTGAAAGCGGATGGAAGTCGTAGATCGGCGCCGTATCCGAGGGACACGATGTCAGTGCAAAGAGTAGCGTCTGATACGAGTGGGTCGAAGCTGTCTCGCCCCTGGACTGAACCGGCGGTCGGCAGATTAAGAAATTGTCGAAAAAGATCACAAGTGAGGAGCACTGGTGTGTGATCAATCCGACCCTCCAGTTGGAATCCCCCGTCGGCATCCAAGGCTCGTAGAGATTTCCAGAATTGCTGTAAGTATAGTAGCGGTACTTCCGCTGTCTCCGATAGAGCATATGATAGAGGATGCCCACCGAGGATCTCGATGATGACCTGATATTGAATGGCAGGTTGGGTTACATCGAGATGATAATTGTTAGGTGTGAGCTGAAGGAACTGATCCTCGGGAATCAGTTCAGCATCGGCGATTGGATCAATCGCTGGAGGTGGATTTTGCGCCATGGTACCTGTTAAGAGTTGATCGGTGAGAACGGAGGTACAATTAAAACAAGAACGCCGATGTAGTTACATGGCCATGGTATCCACCACAACCTATACCAACTCTAGTTTATTGGAAAAACAAACCCAATTCGTGAAATAGGGTCTAACCAATGTGCGCACCACCACTTAAAATTGATATCACCACAATGTGCCGAAACTCGAAATCGCACCAACACCACAAGCACACCCATGTATATATAAAGATATAAGCAATTGAGACACAAAAAAAAACTTTAAACCAAGAGTACACAGGAGTACCAAAAGACCGGAAAAGGGAAAGGACCGGTACTTACTTCGCCCGATATAAGACATTCGCCCGGGAAACAAGGATTCGACCGGTAAAACCATTCGACCGGTAAACATGTTCGACCGGTAAAAGAATTCGACCGGTAAACATGTTCGACCGGTAAAAGAATTCGACCGGTAAACATGTTCCACCGGTAAAAGAATTCGACCGGTAAACATGTTCGACCGGTAAAACATTGGACCGGTAAACCAATCGACCGGTAAAATCTAGGTCGAACAAAATGACCGGAGAACACGAATCGACAGAAACAGATAGAAATCAAACCCCAAAACCGAAATCTAAGACCTATGGATCGACTAAAGCTTGAACACATATAAATATAAGAAGGTAGTGTCGAACCTGTGATCGAATGGCAATATCGAGAGAGAGAGAGCGGCGAGATCGAGAAGCCACAGTAGGTTTCCGGTCGAAGGATTAGAGAGAGATGAGAGTGAGAAAGATAAGATCGATAGAGTTTTGGTGGGTGAAGAAGACGAAGACCGGGGTTTTAAATACCCCGGTCGAAGCGATTTGGGTCGCAGGGATTGGGCCGAGAACAAACATGGGCCGGTTCCTGAAATGGGCCGGTCCAACCAAAACTTTTTAGAAAAAGAACTTTAAGAACGAAAACAAATATTTTTGGCTTTTTCAAAAAAAATAAATACATAACTGAAAATATTTTTGTATTTTTCTTATTATTAAAAAAAACTAAGCAAAATAACTCCTAAGGGAAAAAAATTAAAACCTAAGGAAAAAAAAAGAAAAAAAATGCTCCCCCTCAGACATTGAGTGGAGTACGAGAAACTGCTCCCCCTCGACGAGAAACTGACCTGCTCCCCCTGGAACGGAGGACTAAAGAACCTTACCGAACATCGTACGGTCGTTCTCCTCCTGAACACATGAACATCTTCTAACGACTACCACAAACGACTTACGCTTTCAGATATCAAACGGAGAAACTGTATAAACAAACACGAAAACACCACGAAGAAAAGGAAAAAAATAAACGAAATCTACTTTATTGATACAGAAGTTTGACAAAGACACATAACTTAGCGAGTAAAATGCAATAACCAAGGGGTGTGGATCGGAGCAACCAGAGACAAGTCACTGGGGCATTAGACATAGTCATTCGTTATTGAATGAAACTCGTTGAGGGCTGTGAGAGGATTAAACTTTCAGATTTAGCATACCTAGCTTGGACACAAGATAATTAAAACGTTTTTCGTCCAAGGCTTTGGTGAACAGGTCTGCTAACTGATGCTCTGTATTAACAAAATAGAGTTCGATGGTACCTCTTTCCACGTGGTCTTTTATGAAGTGATATCGCACATCGATTTGCTTCGTCTTTGTGTGTTGGACTGGATTGCTAGATATGGCAATGGCGCTCTTGGAATCACAGTAGATGGGGATCCTCGAGTAGTTGAAACCATAGTCTTTTAGCTGGGTGCGCATCCAAATGACTTGCGAGCAGCAACTGGCGGCTGCTACATACTCCGCCTCGGCGGTGGAGGTGGACACGCAATTTTGCTTCTTTGAAGCCCAACTGACGAGACGATCTCCCAGGAACTGGACATGACCGGATGTGCTTTTCTGGTCCAGCATGTTTCCAGCATGGTCAGCATCCGAGTAGGCTGTCAATTCAAAACCTGTCTCTTTTGGGTACCACAAACAAAGATCAGTAGTACCTTTTAAATATCGGATAATACGCTTAACCGCAGCTAAGTGAGACTCTTTAGGTTTCGACTGAAATCTTGCACATAAAAATGTCGAGAACATAATGTCAGGCCGGCTAGCCGTCAAGTACATCAGAGAGCCTATCATACCTCTATAAGTTGTAGCATTCACATCCTTTCCATCAGGATCGGAGTGTAGCTTTAAGCTAGTAGACATGGGGGTTTTCATAGGTGAAGATTTTTCCATCTGGTATTTCCGAAGAATATCCGAGATGTACTTATATTGATTAATGAAAATTCCTGTTGCTAATTGTTTGACTTGAAGACCCAGGAAAAAATTCATTTGCCCCATCATGGTCATTTGAAAATGTTTACTCATTAAGGTTGAAAAGTTCTGACAGTACTTGGGGTTTGTGGAGCCAAATATTATGTCATCAACATAAATTTGTACAAGAATGATATCGTTCTTTTCTCTTTTAATAAACAAAGTAGTGTCAATTTTACCTTTAAAGAAACCCGATTTAATCAAGAAGGATGAGAGAGCGTCATGCCAGGCTCGTGGCGCTTGCTTGAGACCGTATAATGCTTTGTCAAGAAAATAAACGTGATTCGGAGATTCAGAACTCAAGTAGCCTTCGGGTTCGAGACATACACTTCCTTTTTGAGAACGTCGTTCAAGAAAGCAGATTTCACATCCATTTGAATAACGACGAAATTCTTGTGGGCGGCGTAGGCGAGGAACATACGGATTGCTTCAATGCGGGCAACCGGGGCAAACCTCTCCTCATAATCTATCCCTTCTTGCTGGCGATATCCTTTAGCCACTAGACGAGATTTGTTCCGGACAATTATTCCATTTTCGTCCTTCTTGTTCTTAAAAATCCATTTCGTCCCAATCACCGTCTTGTTCTTTGGCCGGGGAACAAGGCGCCACACTTTGAGGCTCTCAAATTGGTTGAGTTCCTCTTGCATAGCGATCACCCAGTCTAGATCATTCAAGGCTTCGGAGACGGTGGATGGTTCGATACGGATGAGGAACGAAGAAAACAAACAGTCGTTTGCAGTGGTAGATCGAGTTTGAACAGGCGTCTTGGGATCACCAATGATCTGATGTAGGGGGTGAGCTCGAGTCCACTTGGTGATGTGTGGAAGAGGTTGATATGTCTGTTGAGAAGTATCAGGGTCCACATAACCACCGGGGGATAAATCCTGAACTGCCTCGAGGGATGACGGTCTGTGAGGTGGAAGCTCCTTAGTGGGAGTCGAGCAAGAAGTAGAAGACGACTCAGCTGGCAATGAAACGATAGAAGGATCCGGGATTGCCGTAGAGGTAACTTCGGGAGCACCTTCAACAGGAGTTGGTTCAGGAGGTAATACTGAAGGCTGCACTTCATCAGGAGTATGAGCAAGAGGAGGAGGATCACTTGAGCTCGGGGAAGCTTGATCATTGGCAATAGATGATGGAGCACCAGGTGAGGATGGGCCACCTGAGTCTGTTGGATCAATGACTTGTGTCACTTCTAGTGCTTGAGAAGTATTCCTGGCACAAGACATACCATTAGTCTTAACATTAAATAAGTCATCATAGAAATACTCAAAAAGTAAATCCAAATCAGAAAGATGTGCTCTTGACGAAGACGCATGAAGTGGATCTACTGGATATTGTGTAGCTCCTGAACGAAATTGTCCAGCAGCTAACACACCAGTTAAAGCGGGTTCTGAACTGAGGTGTTCAGAATCCATATCAGCGGCCTCGTCAAAAGTCACGTTCACACTCACATCGACGGTCTTTGTTCGTTTGATGTAGACACGGTAAGCTTTGGCGTGCTGGGAATATCCAATGAACACTCCTTCATCTGCTTTGGGGCTGAATTTGCCGAGATCATCCCTGTCATTCAATACGAAGCATGTGCACCCGAATGCATGAAAATAGTTGATATTGGGGATGCGCTTGTTGATGATCTCGTACGGTGTCTTGTTGAACCGCTTGTTGATGATAGTGCGGTTTTCAGTGTAACAAGCGGTAGCAACTGCTTCGGCCCATAAAAATAGCGCTAGCTTTGACTGAGATAACATCGTGCGAGCTGCTTCGACAAGAGTTCGGTTCCGGCGCTCTACTACCCCGTTTTGCTGAGGAGTACGAGCAGCTGAGAAGGTATGCGTTATGCCCACTGAAGTCAAGTAACCGGTGAGCACTTGATTCTTGAACTCGGTGCCGTTATCCATCCTTATGGTCTGGACTAATAGGTTGAGACTGACTTGAATACTCTTTAGGAGAGAGATGATCAATTCGGGAGTTTCATCCTTTGAACGGAGGAATCTGACCCACGTGTAGCGAGAAAAGTCGTCAACCATCACAAGAACATACTTCTTGTGATTAATGCTTTGAACGCGCATCGGTCCACATAAATCCATGTGAATGAGTTCGAGGTAACGTGAAGTACTAGGAGTGATTTTAGGCTTGTGAGAAACCTTCTTCATCTTGCCCATTTCGCAGGCAGCACATAAATGATCTTTTTCGAACTTAAGATCAGGCATTCCCTTGACGTGTCCACCGAGCACCAACTTGTTGATAGTCTTGAAGTTCAGATGCGAGAGTCGACGATGCCATAACCAGCTTTGTTCGGCCGACGCTTTAGACATCAAACAAACTTCCTTGTCTGCTTTCTGGGACGAGAGTTCAATCGTATAAAGGTTTGTACGACGCGTTCCAGCTAATATTTCTTTACCGTCTTCAGTCTGAACGCTGCACCTTTTTGCTTTGAAGGTGACCTCTAGATCCTTGTCGCAGAATTGACCGATGCTGAAGAGATTGTGACCAAGTCCTTCGACGTAGGACACTTTCTTGATCGTGATATTGTCTTTGACGATATCTCCGTAACCCCTGATGGGAGAGTAGTGATCGTTCCCAAACCTTACATTACCACAAAACTTCTCGGTGAAGTTTGTGAGTAGCTCCTTTCTGCCGGTCATGTGCTTGGAGCAGCCTGAATCTAGATACCACACATGACCGTCCTGTAAAACAAGTTATTTCTTTTTAGGTACCCATTCGTAAATGGGTCCTTTGGGGTTAGAGATAACACCCGTGTTGCATGCCCGTTTAGACTTGCGTCTTTCTCTATTACTAGGAACATCAAACTGAGAATGATTATTAGCAACATGATAGGATCCAAACCAATCAGATGCATAACGACGATCAACAAAATCATTCGATCCACAATAAGAGCAACAAAGACAATCATGAGACAGTTGAAGTAAATGCGGAATAGAATAAACTTTTAACGGCAAAGTTCCATTACATTCAACTAAAGGTTTAGAACTAAAAATATCATGATTGTTCTTGTTCTTCCTAGACTTTAAAACTGGATCAACTAATTCTGGTGTCGCCGAGCTTTCCTTTGACTTCTTAGCTACCCAAGCATATTTAACCTCTTTGCGCCGACCGAAAGTATCTGAAAGACCGTTAAACTGATAGTTAGAAGATGTGAAACTTGAAAATTGTTGTCTTTTGGAACGACCGGTCTTTTTCTTCTTTTGTGAACGCTTTTTAGATTTGGACTTTGAAGAATTGTTCACAGAAGATTTTTGTGGGGCGGATGTGGAACATTCACCCTTATAAAATTGTACCGGAGGCTCACAAGAATTATCTAGAAAACCAATGTGACTTGGTAGAGATGGATTAAAATCAAATTTGTTCAAATCACTATCTAAACACACCTCAGAGTTCAAGAATGAAGAAAATTCCATTTCCTCATCAGAAAGGACCTTATCGCTTGAGGAATTGAGGACATCGGAAGAATTAGTTTGAAGTGGATCATAGGCGGAAGCATTTTGAAAATTAGAACACTGATCCGTTTCTAAAACTTGAGGCTCTTTTCCTTTGTTTGGAAGAATTGGTGACGAGTCACCCAAAAATGCTTTGCAGGAAGATGTATCGGAGGTAGGATAAGAATTTTCAAATAGATGAGTATTCTCACTTTGGAGATTTGAAGGCTTAGCTTGAGGTTCAGCCTTGTGAAGTTGCTCTTTCAGGCGATCTGCTGCCAAAGCAGCCAATTGTAAATTTAACTTCTTTATTTCTGTCTGAAAGTATTATTTCTCCTTAACTGACACATTTTCCTCTTTAGTGGAATGGAGGCACTCAATTTGGGATAAAAGCTCTTGTTTTTCCTTTTGAAATCCGTCTCTTTCTTGTTCAAACGACTCTTCTAGCTGAACAATTTTCTTTTCTAAAATCAGAGGTGGAACATAGACTTTATGATCTGGTTGTTCCTCCTCAGTTTGAACGGTTTTAGCATCTAGTTCAGCTTGAGTGTAGCTTCTAAAATAGTCATTTGATAGAAAACAAGGTTTTTCGTCGTTGTAAGAGGCATTTAAAGAATCATAAACAAAAGGAAGTTTCATTTTAGTAAAGGTCTACCTTCTTAACTTATCCTCTTCCCATTCCTCATCCTCAATTGGTTTGGTCCAATTGATTTTGTATTCTGGATAGGTCTTGTCTAATCCAAGAAATTCGGACGCGTACATCGTAGGAACTTTGGATAAGGCCTTTTTCAGATAATATGGGTTATCGTAACCGATACCCCTATTCGCATACTTGGGTTCTTTTGGTGCAATTAGATTTAACGTTTGTTGAGATTGCCCAAGTCTATAGAGCTTCTTTTCCATCTCCTTTAACTGATTAGATAATCTTTGTTTTTCATTTGAATAAGCCACGTTTTGAGACACAATATCAATTTTCTCATTTTCGGACATGCGTAGCTCATTGGTCAGATCATCTACTTTGGTCTTAAGCTCTTTTGAATCTTTTGAACAACTCTCACACTCGTCTTTTAAATTAGAAATAGTGCACAAGTTGCTTGAGATTTCTAAACTTTGATTTTCAATGCATTCAGACTGTGTAGCAACTCGTTTTTCTAGAGATGAGATGAGTTGTTCTTTTTCTTTTAAGAGTAGCTTGAGGGAGTCTAGTTTATTCATAGCAAGTTGAATCTGATCGATTAAAGCTTCGTGAAAAGGAGCACATACCTGACATGGAGAGCTTTGATCTTCATCATCAGTGTCAGAAGGTGATGAATGCTTGCCCATGAAACACAAGTGTGCTTCGGCATCTTCAGGTTCTTCATCAGAGACTTGTAGCCAGTAGTCATCTTCAGCCATGAGAGCCTTACCATCTTCCTTCTCTTTGGCTAGTAGCATCTTGGCTCTATAGTAATCTGCGTTGCGCACAACAGGCTTGCAACAATTCTTGGCAAAATGACCCAACCGACCACAGTTGTAGCATTTGATCGGCTCTTCTTTTGGCTTTTTTTCATGTCTCTTGTCAGACTTCTTCCCATCTTCTACATGTCTTTTACCTTCAGACTTCTCTTGATGATCCCGGCGAGTGGAAAACCTTTGCTTGTTGGAAGACTTGTTAAAGAACTTCCTTTTCTGGAAAGCTTGAGTCAGGTAAACCATGGCTTCTTTCATCTTAGTGAATTCAGGATCCGAATCACTATCAGGATCTTTGGGTTCAGACTCACTTTGAACAGGCTTCTTTTTAGACGAACGACTGACAAACTTCACTCTCTTCTCAGATACGAGTGCTAACGGATCAACTACCGGCTTTTTTTCAGTTTTCTGATTCCCCATTAGTTCCATAACTTCCTCTTCATCCTGGAGCAGCATTTTGTAAAGTTCATGTAGATAAAGCTTCTCCAGAGTCTGAGTATGACGAATATGAGATACAAACGGCTTCCATTCAGGCTGGAGGTTATTCATGAACTTGATGTTGTTCTTAGTGTTCGTCTTCGTGATCTTGTTTTTCTGGAGATCATTCAGAAGCATGTTGAACCTTTCATAGGTTTCTGTCAGTGTCTCGCCTTTTCTTGATTTAAAGCCATCATATCTGGTGATGCAGTTTGTCACCTTAAGCTGATTGTTGATGTGGCTCCCCATCATTATTTTTTCAATCTGGTCCCACATTTTCTTCGCAGACTCCTTATAACTGTCGATGCAAGCATAGATATCATTTGGTAGACTTTGTAGAAGATATGAATTTGCTTGCTTTTCAACCTCATACAGAGCCTTTTCTGGATTTGTAAGTTCCCCGATAGTTTTTGGAACTTTACGCTCTGGTCGACCTTCGGCTGGGTCTCCCGGTATGACCTTCATTGGCCAGTCTTGTGGCCCCTCTGTCAGACACTTGTATATTGCTTCATAGTTTGATTTTGCTTCAATGAAGTTCATGAAGCGATCGTGCTACTGAGGATATTCTCCCCGGTAGAGCACCGGGGGCTTCTGATCCGAACCAATAGCTAAAGCATCTCTTGAATTCATCTTAAATCTCTTAACTTAAAAACACTGTAACGATCGTGAGACAAGCAGGATGATCCAAACACAATAATAAAAAAAAATAAGCAGAATAGGACAAGGGTCCGATCGAACTAAGTATCGGTCAAGCAAAAGACCGATATAGACAACGTACCGGTCGAGCAAAGGACCAATATTGACAATGTACCGGTCAAGCAAAGGACCGGTATAAGCAAAGTACCGGTCGAACCAAAGGACCGGAATGGACAGACTATTGGTCGAATCTAAATGACCGATAAACACAATGTACCGGTCAAAGGACAATACTTATATCGGTCAAACAGAAAGACCGGTAAAACAGGGTACCGGTCGAAGCTAGGTGTAGGTCGAACAAAATGACAGATAGTGATAGCAAACAAAGGACCGGAAAATGCAAGGAACCGGTCGAACACAATGACCGGGAATTACAACTTCCTAGTCGAAGGATGTCTATCGGTCAAATAACAAACTAGAAGATTAGACCGATAAAATCGAAGAACACCGAAGAACACGATGAATTCTGGGATTTAATCGTAATCAAATCCATAAATCAAAAATCGATGATAAACTAAGCAGATTCAAACAATTATGCATATAAACCAACCAGACCGATAATCAACCCAGATATATTCAACCGACCGATAAACAATTAAACCCAGAATTAAACAATAATAATAGACCGATAGAGACCTTTTTCAGTAAACACAAGACCGAAAAAAAAACTTTTGGATGCATAATCCTTCGATCGATAAAAGCCTTTGCAGATAACAAAAGACCGATAAACAATCAAGATAGATCGACAGAAATCACACAGATCGATAAAACACAGAAACATATAAAAGCGATTAACACATTCACTTGATTATAGGGTTTTAGACAAACCTTTTTCTGGATCAAACCTTTAGTCTCTTAGTTCTGATACCAATTGTACATCCCAGTACAGTGTAATCAGCAGCAAGTTATATCAAAGATGAACAGAATATGAGTCACAACAACTAGTCTTATGATTGATATTGAATCAAAAGGTTACAGGTTTACAGAAAGAATTTCTGATCAGAGAGAGTAAACCTATAAACTATTTGTTTGTAAATAATGAGACTTAACTGTAAAGGAAAGTAAAACAACCTTTATATATCCAGGCTTTACACAGATAGGCTTATGGGCTTTTAGGCCCAACAAGCTAATAACACTTTCAAACTATTACAATTTACACCCTGAACTTCTATTTAACATATAAATTGCCCTAACATTTCCAAATTCTTTCAAATCCCGAAAAACAACTCACAATATCCAAATAAAAACAAGAATCGGTATTATCAAAAGTAGTCCAAGAATGCCCACAGTGGGCAGATCGTGCCCACCACTGAATAGTGGTATTTTTTAAACAAAATTAAACCTTTTGGTATTTTATCACAACTTGGAAACATTATGGACCAAATGAAGGAGACAGAAGCAAAGTAGGTATGTAAAATGAAATATAATCTTGGAAAAGTGTAATTAATAACTCTAAAAAATGAGAGTTATCTTATATCTATATATGTATATGTATATATATGTCATAAAACAAAAAAAAAACAAAAATATGATAATATATATTAAAAAATGATAAAGCCAAAACATGGTAATGTATATATATATATATATAACATAATATTAAGAGTAAATTGCAATTTTGGTCCTTGTGGTTGTTGTTGTTTTGGTTTGGGTCCCTACAAAACTTTTATTGTAAAAAACCCTCCTAGTATGCAAAAGTGCTTGGTTTGCGTCCCTAAAACTAACCCCGTCATATTACCTCCCGTTAAACCCCCTCACGTGACTTGCACATGAGGGTATAATTGTCTTTTTAGATATACCCTCCTTTTTAACCCTAAAATCTCTCTCTTTATCTCTCTGCAACTGTCCTCTCTTTTGTCTTATGGTCGCACCCCTCTCTCTCACCAATCGATCTTCCCTTTTCTCTTCCACCTACGACCTGCTTTCCACCATCCCCGACGATCTGCTTTCCACCGATCCTTTCCATCATCTAATTCACCATCGACACTTTAAATCTCGTATTTTGGGGATGTTTTGTTAGCCATATTTCTCCATTTGATCTCTGATTTGGGGTTTTGTTTGGTGCTGTTGAAAAAGGAATAAGGAGAGTTAGAAATCAAGATAAAGAACAACAATTGACATCAAAGTTCGATTCACAGTTACTTCATCCAGTTTTGTTCTTCCATCTCTTATTCTTCTTCATTCTTCATCGATAGGAGTTTATTCTTCTTCTTTGAATAGATGGTGGATCTGGCCACAAATTGAGAGTTTGTAATAAATGGTTTAGATTTGCATCTCTTCCTCTAAAGCGTTTGCTTCGGTTTTGAGAAGATCTCAATTGAACACCATGGCGAAAATGATAAACAAAAACAATTAGGGGTTTTTCCTCCAAAATTTAGTTTTTGGTTTAGATTTTTTTATCAGTTTTATTTGCAGGGATCCGAACTTGATTTGAAGTTTTGATTTTATGGATTTAGCTAGGATTGATTTAATTAGGGTTTTGATTTTACCTGGTTTTGCATCGCATCACAATTTTAGTGGATGAATTTGTTATTGATGTTCACAACTATTGTTGATGTTCCAACAAATCAATGGAGCTCTTGTGGTTTTTCTCCCTGAAATTCTTTCTTTTTTCTTCTTATTTCTGTTTTCTTAACTTAAGGGACGTGGGTTGAGGGTTGAATAAAAAAAAGGGAAGATGACTTATATAACCTTGTGTGCAAGACACATGAGGGGTTTAACGGAAGGGAATCCGACGGAGTTAGTCTCAGGGATCTAACCACAAGGGTTTTCTTGTAATAATTTTTTTTGTAGGGACCTAAACCAAGAAAATCAACAAACCACGTGGACCAAAACTGCAATTTACTCTAATATAAATAAAATTAATATAATATATATAAATTGTAATATATATAATATAGAATTAAACAAAAAATATAAAATTATAAATAAAACAAAAATTGTTAAAGGAGAAACCAAATAGAACAACAATAAATTGACAGAATGAATATGTAATTCTCATTAATCAAAAGCCTTTTAAATAGGGAGGATTACATAGAGATCATGATAAGCATGGAAGGATATTTACTCCATAAGTAAGTCTAATAGTTTATATTTATCTCTATATTTATCTCTATCGTCATATCCTTTAGACGGTGACACACTTATCCTACAACACTCCCCCTTGTGCCGAGTCAAAGGATTGATGGTACACAAATGTTGCCTCGTTAAAACATTACGCCAAAATAAAATCGCAGTGGGGAAAAATAAAAATATGACGAAGGAAAAAGTATAACGCAACAATTTCTTTGCAATACATATACTTTTCCTTTAGTCTAATTTTCTGTTAGATTCATACATTAATCATGAGAGTTAGGAAAAAAAATATGGTATATAAAATGTTGTCTCACTAAAACCTTACACCAAGGAACAAAACCCGATAGAAAAAAAAACTTCGGTGAAGGAAAGAGCACAACATACCAATATTACATATATAGTAAACTCCCCCTTTTGTCTACTACTCCCCCTGATTCGTACATTAATCATGGGAGTTTGAAAAACATTTGCAATTTAATACTTTCACATGTTTCCCAAATATAGTTTTAGGTAATGACTTGGTAAGCAAACATGTCACATGTTTCTCGCATCTTATATAATTCACTTGAATCCTGAGGAGAATTTGTTATTGCTGATTATATAAAAACTTAAGCGAAATATACTTTATGTTATAACCCTTGATGTATCTTACTTTTATTTATTCGATACATGATGCATTATTTCCATACATGCAAGTTGTATAGTGGCTGAACTCAAAATTACTAGCTTCTCTAATATGTGTAATGATAGTCCTTAATCATATACATTTTTGAATAGTCGTGGAGAATAATATTCTTGGAATAGTTCAAGGAGGTAGTTACAAGGGTTTGCTTAGCTTACTTTCAAGCAATTGGTGTGTCCCTGTTGTAATTCCTTATCTTGTTTGGGAATAATGTTTGTATGAGTCAGCTAGATACCTAATATCAGCAAAGACATACCAAGACATTCTTTGGCGTTTTTCTATAAAAGCTAGTACTTTTGTTGCTTACATTCTAAGTAGGTATTAAAGTTCCATTATCAATCTCATTTTTCTTTCTATAGGGAAAGTATAAGCCCATATCAATGTTTCCAAAAGATTAATTTGATACCATTCCAATGATGTTGCGTTGGCGTTGAGCGAAATCTAGCTAACAAGTTCATTGAGAGATACAATATATGGTCAAGTGTATTATGTTAAGTACAATAATGCGGATATTGTATTTAGGTAGGAAATTCCAGCTCCCAACACCTTTTCGTCATCATCCTTTAGACGAAATATATATTTATTATATCCAACACTTCGACCGATCATGGGAGTGCTAGTCGGATGCGCCTTGTCCATGTTAAATCTCCTGATCATTTTATGGACATATACGGATCGGTGGATTAATATTCCACAAACTCAGTGTCCTAACTCAAATATCTAGACAAAACCAAGTTTTTCCAAGATCTTTTTGTTGGTCCCAAAATGTACTGGCAACAGTAAGCAAATATTGTAGAAGGGGGGAGGGTTGAATACAATAAACAAAAAAATTCACTTAATTTAATTCTTTATTGATATAAAATCAAAAATTATACATAGAAAACTTTAAAGATTGTTGTGGAAAGAACAGATAAAACTATTCTAACAATCTTTCACAAAGTAACAAGAACACAACTTAAAACATAAAGACTAAAGCTATGAAAATAAGAAAGAACAAGTCTGACAACTTTTTGCTTGAGTGCACAAAGATCTCTTTTCAAAAAGCGTAACCTTGCTTGGGAAGAGTCTTCACCTTTATATACCACCATATGCATTAAATGCTTAAGGACACTTGTCATCTTGGGATTAAATATCAGAGGTGTCATTCAAAAAGGCAAAATACCATTTTTGTCTTAACATGGAACAAAGTTGACCTTAGGGCCTTGTTGTAGACAACACCTGAAAATGATGTAAATGACAAACATCCTTTTTTTGAACCTTTGAATAATGTCCCCATCATTCCATGATTTGGTGAAGATCTTTTGTGCAAGAAGACAAAAGTTCCTACCTTTTTGTCAGAAGGAAATTGGTAGATAGAGGACCAGCCGATTTGCAAAGATGGAATCAGTGAAGGGAGTCCAACCGATTTGACAAGAGTAAATCGGCTGGAGGAAGTATCCTGCCGATTAGAGAGCTGTAATTCAGAAGGTGGGGTACCAGCCGATTGGTGAGAGGTAAATCGGACGGTAGATAGCTTAATAAGTGTTGGAAGTTTATCTTGATCCGCATCTGAAGATTTACTTCTTGCTGATTTTGGTTGGTCTTCGACTTCACCGATCTTTTGAATGAGTAGTGCATTTTTTACCATATTTTACTCTTTTTGGTTCTTTTTCATACAGACCATTCTTTTTGTTTTTTTTTTGGATTTTTTTTAAGTATCCGACATTTTCATGTATAAATGAATGAAAGAACAAACTATTTACAATATATACTAAAAGAAAATTGCACTTGTATTATTCTCAAAAGTTTGAGTACAAGACAAGGAAAATCACAAGTACAATTCAAAAGGAAGATAAAAGAAACTAAGCTTCTTCAAAAGGATAGAGTGAGATTCAGGTTGTAGGATAGAAGACGCTTCAACCAAGTGTTGACTGCCCCGACCGAAGAAAGAGGAGGCTCAGCCAACCCGGAGACATCCTGAGCCATACCATCCATACACCGAAAGAAATCGGTTTGGACTCGTTGGACCTCGGTATTCTGCTCCTTGATGATACAAAGTAGCTCAGCAAGAGAGGTGTTTTTGTGATCAAGATCTCGAGATACCAGCTCCTCTCGAACAACATGTTGCTCTAAAACAGTCACCCGATGAACAGTGGCAACAATGAACCGATCAAAGTCGACAGTGAGAGAGGCCAATAGCAACCAGTGCTTCCGATTGATGTCAAGGATATTGGCTAGCACATGACCAGGAATGGTAATCGGGGTTTGGAAAGTAGGGATGGAGGGAGTGGCCGACGAGGTGGAGGGTTGGGTTGGAGTCGGAGGGTGGTGAGGTATAATTCGGATAGGGGAAAGGGGTCGGCGGGTAGGAGGGATATCTGTGGAAGAGTTTGAGGATGATGTATTGTAGCAGTAAATGCATATTGCAGAGGAGATCATTGGAGAAAGATTGATACATGGTTAAACTCAGAGTGAGATGGATCAAGCTCAAAGTGAGCCATGTGGTTGCAGGGGTGAAACACCAGTGAGTCACGTGTAAGAGGCTCACCTTTGCTTGACTTGGAAACCTTGGTGGGAGTGGTGGAAGATGCCATTGAAGGAGCTTGAAGGTATGGAAATTATGCAGGTTGCGGAGAAATCTTGAGGTTGAAGAAGATGGTAAAAGTAAAAAGATATGAGACAAGGGGGTACATATATTAAGGGTAGATGAAAGGAATGAGACAAATAGGTTTATAGG
The DNA here is from genome assembly GCA_023525745.1 of Arctium lappa. Taxonomy (NCBI): domain Eukaryota; kingdom Viridiplantae; phylum Streptophyta; class Magnoliopsida; order Asterales; family Asteraceae; genus Arctium; species Arctium lappa. Next base: position 50,105,194 of record CM042057.1, read on the forward strand.
GGTGTAGGAATTCGAGGTGGATTAATGATGAAGGAAACTAATCGTTGTCCGTTTCAGAGAACGTGGGGAAGTGGAAAGGTCATGTCCTGACACATGACGTGGGATGACAGATGAGATGTAACCGTTTTTGGATTAGTTCAAAAGGATATTTGAATGTGGGAAGAATTATCGAATACTGTCCTACCGAAGTATCAACTAGCCGAAATAGAGATAAGAATAGCCAATTAACAGGGAGTAGCCGAAGGATAGGGTGGATAATACTAGCCGAATAAGTATTCGGATAGAGTGACTAGCCGAAGAACTAGCCGAAAGAGTATATGCTTAGAACCAATCCAAAAGAGGATTCGGATATAATAGAGTAGTCGAGAGTTGGACTATCAGAAAGATCAACAAACCCAAATAAGGACTAGCTGAATGATAATCGGCTGGAAGGGAATTGCCGAATATGAGAGAGCCAAAGGGTGGACGAACCGAAAAGTAGTCGAACCGAATAAGGGATTCGGTGAGTCAAACCATCCGAAGAGTTTCCGGAAGAGGTAGCCGATTCAAGAGTCGACCGAAGGACTAGCCGATGTTTTTTTAAGATCAAGGTTTAACATACCTCGTTCTTCGATCAGAAAGTTGGTCGAGCTTCATCAAGAGGTTTTGTGAATAGATCAGCCAACTGAAGATCAGTTGGGATGAAGTGTAATTCAACACCTCCTTTGGAGATATGATCTCTTATGAAGTGATATCGGATGTCAATGTGCTTGGATCGAGAGTGAAGCACGGGATTGTTGGCAATGGCTATTGCACTTGAGTTGTCACATAGTATGGGCACATTGGAGTAGTGTTGATTGTAATATTAAGCTTATTCTTCATCCACAAGATTTGAGCACCGCAACTCCCAATAGCAACATATTTAGCTTCAGTAGTAGAAGTGAAGAGTGAATGTTATTTCTTGTTGGACCAGTTGACCAAGATTCCACCAAGTAATTGGCAACTTCTTGTTGTGCTCTTCCTATCAACATTACATTCTGGAAAGTCATAATCTAAATACCAGATTAGATCAAAACCTGGGTCTTTGGTCCCAAAGGCCCAGATTGAAGGTACCCTTAAGATACCTAAAATGCGTTTTACAACAGCCAAATGGGATTCTTTAGAATTGGCTTGATAACACCCACACAGACAAGTATCAACCATGATATCAGGTTTGCTAGCAGTAAGGTAAAGAAGAGAACCTATCATCCCTCCAAAATTTGTTACATTAACCGATTTGCCATCGGGGTCAGCATGAATTTTTAGAGGTAGTGCCCTTGGAGTTTTCATGAGAGAACAATTTTCAAAATTAAATCTTTGAGGAGATCACGAATATATTTGCTTTAATTTATAAAGATCCCCTCAGAAGGTTGTTTGATTTGAAGACCTAAGAAAAATGTGAGTTCTCCCATCATGCTCATCTCATATTTGCTTTTCATGAGAGAGGCAAACTACCATGTTAGTCCAAGATTCAAGCAATTAAGAACACAATTAAGCACTCAATGAGAGGATTTCTAGAGAGAGAAATAATATCTCATATATCCCACTTTAGTCACAAGATTACAACCCTTATCACATGAATTATTCTTTCAATACTTACAATGAAAAGACAAAGGAGCAAAGCTTATATATGGGTCAAACAAGCCTTGATCTCATATAAAGCAACACATTGAAAAGTTAAACATTACATGACAAATGATCTAAACAAAAATACATTAACAATCTACCCCTTTTTGATCAATTTGTACATCTTCACCTATCCCATCTTCCTGAACTGGTTCTCCTTATTCCCAAGAATGATTCGAACCTCCTGATGCCTTTCCTGAACTCAATCCTGTCATCAAGTGCTTCAAGAATCCTTAGCATCACAAGCTTAACCCTTCTTGGTAAGTGCTCTTCACCTTGTAATCTCAGCCTTTCACTTTCTTTATACCTGTCATTGAGTTGTAGCCTGATCACTTTAAGCGTTCCATCAGAAAACTTTGTAATTTCAGACACTCTGAAGAACTTCTTCTCATTTTCTTCATTTTTGTAGACTACACCCAACTCAGGTTCTTCAAGTACAGTGAACAGATCATAGTTATCAATATCAGACAGAGTCAGATTTGGCTTGATCATGTTGACCTTCTTCTGATTGGTCTCAATGCCCAACTGGAAATCATAACAGTACATGTGAAATATATGTCTTCTCATGAACCTCTTGATAGCTTCCAGTGCAAAGACAATGTTCTCCTTCCTAATAACTAAGTTTCTGAAACGATGATGCATGTAGTATAGATCATCCACGTTTAGAAAACGGAAATCAGCTTTAGTAAATCTACATTCACCTAGATCTCTTCTTTAAACATAGAACTCAGGAAACCAAATATGCATGAACTTCTTCAGTCTAACCTCCTTTAAAGTGACAATTCCAGACTTGTTCTTTCCAGCTCGCTCGGTCTGTCTTAACTAGTTAATCATGTTTGCATATTCTTCCTGATATTCTTTAGGCTGATTTGAAACACCAAACACCTTGTATTTATCCATAGGTCTGATCCTATGAACAAATATTCTCTTCATCTGTTCTTCCAGAAAAGGAACTCTGAGCGCATGTCTCATATGCTCATATGCTCATATGTCTGATTTCAGCTTCGGAAGGAACACGTGGTGCTTCTGGGGCATTTGAAGGACCTGCTTCACCTTCACTTAGAATAATAGGCACATGAACACTTTCATCCTCAGGCGGTTGATTTTGAACATCTTGAATAATAGGGCTTGGAACATTTTGAATAGGGCTTGGATGCTTTATCGGACTTGAATGACTTGGAGGCATATCAGAAACATCAGGGAAGTTGAATTCTTTAAAGGCTGGGATGATAGGAACTTTATTTGAAGGCTTAGGAACATTATTGTAAATAGGACTTAGTTGGATGTCCTCAGGAGTTTCCAGTAAGGTATCTATAACATTATCTTCATCAGCAGGAATATCATCTCCGTCATCATCAGAATCCATTAAGTTCTCTTTCTCTTCTTCTTTTACCTTCCAGAACATATCATACTTTTCATCTGATTCCTCTTCATCATCTAATGACAGATCTATCACATCAACCTCATTCATTCATGTGATCAACAAGATTTCAACTCTTGTAGCAACCTTAGGCTTTGCAACCCTTGGTTCTACATCTGGATTCACATACAGTACAAGCTCTGTGCATTCGCCTTGATCATTCAGTTCATTCTGTCTCTCTGCCTGATGGTGAATATTTTCTTCTTCTTCCACATTTATAGATTGAACATTTGCCTCAGAATCTCCAGCAGTTTTCTGTCGTTTACTCATCTCCCCCTCAAGATCTTGATCAGAATCAAGATCATGTCTTTTTCTTATAATTGCTTGAGATTTTCATGAAGACTGAACAACCTTAGTGAGCTTCTGAATAGACTTAAGAATATCTTCTTTGAACGCATTGAATTCAGTTACAGTCACAACACCTTCCAGAACATGAGGAACAGTTAGTTGGGATTGCTGAGACCTCAGTAAACCAATTAAATCAACATCAGATTGGTCTACCGGTGCTTGTGAAAGTAACTTAGCATATAATAATGACTTCAGATCCTCCACTAACATATCTATAGGCTGAATTGGTGGAGGTGGAGGTGGTTGTGGTTCTTCAGTAACCGGATCTTTGCCTTTGAGAAATCTTTTTACTTCTCCAAGCTCCTTCTGAAATCTTTCAAACAAACGATTTTCAACAACCTTTAAGGCGTCGTTGAGAATTTCCTTCGACACAAAGTCTGGGATAGTAACTTCGAGGCTACTTAAGCTCACCGTCCTCACAACAGTCGACAAAGAAACTGTGTGGCCTGTGTTCAAAGCTGGCAAAGTGGTAGCAATGATAGGACTTCCATCCAATCCCGGTAGTCCAGAATGTGAATCTACTATGGATGTTCTGATCGGGTCACGAAGACTTTCGATGGTAGCAGTTTGTATATGTGTCATAGGAATTGAAACAGATGTAACAATAGGCTCTAGACTCAATAGTGCATTGAAGGAAGTCGAGAATTGGGGTTGTTGTTCTCTGTTTTCAATACCTGTGGTCTCCGAATGAGAATCAGGTAGATTTTTTACTAAATCCCCGTGCTTTTGTGAGACTATCATCTGTTGTGAGGTAATAGAATGGATGGCTTCGGTGTACAATTGCGTTAGTAAGCGACTAACATCTTCTTCAATACCTGTATGTAACACATGCGGCGAGGTAGCAGATGTGGCTGCTCTTTTGGAATGGTAGGTTATGTTACACACTCGCTCTCCATATTCTTCTTTGTTCCTTACTCTCAACCTCACATTATCAGTATTTTCAACTAAGTCTCTCTCACTTCTCCTTATATCACCAACCACATTCAGAATAGTGGTGTCAGCATTAATATCCATTAGATCATCATTTAGAAATCCGAAACTATGACCCATGTTATCATCATCATCATCGTTGCCTTGATCATTTCCTGCATCTCTCTCTTCATCTATACCAGGTGTAGGAGATGGTATGCTTTCATTAGAACTTACCGGATGATCTGACTCGGTTTCATAGTTCTGACATTCATCGGCATTCTCTTCCTGAGGGCTCAATTGTTGTAAGATAGCCTGCTCAGGTTGAGATGTGGAAACCCCTTGATGTGTGACAATGACACCCTGGGATTCCATAGCCTCCAGTCGAAAAGACTAACCCACTCCAGTTCCCCTCTCAGAATATTCCCCCTGCTCTCCCCGTTCAATTACCCCCGTGGTAGATTGAACCCTCATTGACTCCGCTCCCCTAAGGTCTTAGTCTGGGGTAAGGGCAACCGATTCTGGTCATCCCGTAGACTCTTTTTAAGATTTGACACTCTCTGAGTTCGGATCAGCATAAGGAAGTAGTGCTTCTAGAATCAGCATAGAATAGTTGAATGTCTGCTTTCGCTTCTGTAGATACCTCATGACAAATTCAAGTCCTACCTCATGATTGTTTCTCTTTGGAATATCTCTGTTTGATCAGATCATGTTCAGGATAATAAGTTGGAGAAACCTCTGGTATGGAACAAAGATAGGCTTCTTTGTTGTTCTCTTAGATTGGACTCTCTCGTACAACTCTGTCCATAATGCTATAGAACAATCCACGTGCAGATAGTACACAATGGCATGAAATAATCTGAGCATATGCATACTGGTGTTGTCAATCCTGGTGTGCTTTGCAGTGAAACACCGATTGATGATAGAGAACATTTGATACCAGAAAGGTGGCAAATTTTTCTTCTTGAATTGACTTATCTTGGTGAGGTCACCAACATATCCTAAGGCTCGGATGCCTTCAAATACTTCAGAATCAATTGGATATGGATCAAAAGTGATTTTGCCTTCTCTTGAATTTTTCCCTGGAAGATCCAGAATGAGCCTCAGTCTTTGATAGTTCAGAATTGATGTAAAGTGATCAATCCTGATTTCAAAGTGCCTGTTTTTTATGTTGTTGTCATTCACAAAAGAGATAGTCTTCCAAGCTTGTTGAAGGTAGATCAGAGGTACAGTAGTAGTAGCAGTCAGTGCATAATATAGAGGATGTCCTCTGAAGATATCCAGTACTAATGGATCAATGTTGAGATGATCAAAATCCACATGATGGTTGTTTGGATATGGCAACAGATAATCAGATGGATGAATCAGTGCAAGATCTGGCTTTTCACCAACAGCAGATTGGAAATGTGATCTTGATGATGGCATAGGTATTTCTTTGGAAACATTCGGGTCATTTTCATCCATTTGCACAATCGAATCAGCTGATTTCTCACTGGCCATTTGATAGCCTGAAAAGTTTGAAAATATTGGATAAAAATCCAATTATGTCAGTAAAATCCCAAAACTTTTATTTTTCAGAAAAACATTTTTGAAAAATTTTCTATGTCCAAAAGTTTTAGACCAAAGGATTAGAAAACTTGTCTTGAAGTACTGAAACAAAGTACTTGTCGCAAACAAAAAGAATTGGACAACTTGTCGCAGAGTACAAGTGCAACAAGACTTAGAAAAAATAATTTAACATTCAAAGAATTCGCAGAACCCTTTAATGTCGAACTTGTCGTGAAACCCAAGGATTCATCCCAAGAACTCGCAGAGTTCTAACTTGTGAAAAATTTTGAAATTTCAAAATTTTAATCCACTGTTAAATCTTAAACTTGATTATTTTAGTTTGATTTATGTTCGATTCCCCATTTAAAACATATATAGTACTTTGATTTTGATTATATAACACTGTTATTTGTGCAATAAAATTCAAATCAATCCTCAAGAGTTTCGAACAATCCAACAGTCCATAATCAAAATCTAATGTCAAGGAATTTGAATTTCAGTTTAAGATTGTTAACAATAAGCTCGATTTTGAAATCCCAACAAGGAATCAAGTTATATATGAGATTAATCCAATGAATTTCAGTCTATAAGTTCAAACATCAAAGGTTCGGTTCGAAGTGGGTTTAAGAAAGATGAACAGTCACAGTAACAAAAACCCTAAATCGAAAATTTTTCAAAAATGGAAAATTTGACTTTTTGACTTTTTGACTTTCCAAAAATAGCAACTTTGCACAAAATCACTTTTAAAGCTCAAAATAACATCTCTCACTTGAAAAACTTTCCTGATTTTTATCTGATACTCCCCCTTGAAGTGTGCACAGATGTGTATACTCCCCTACGAGTATGCATTCAGCTCATCATACTGAAGTATGAGTCCTGATCTGAATTGATCAGAAGTCAAAGTCCATGATTTGGATTTATCAGTATTTCATGAAAATTTTTAAACCTACAAAACAGATGATGAACTTGGTCCTCATTGAACATGAGTCCACATTGGTTATTTGTATCAGAATTAGAAAATAATATCCAACCAAAAATACTAACACAAACACAACAAGAACATACTCACATTTCAAAATATGATAGAATGATCTTGATCCATGTAAGCTCCCCCTAAATATATGTAAAATCTCAATCTCCTTATCTTGAACAAAATGTTCTTTGATATTTAAGACCGGGTTCTAAACTGTCGTATTCAGATTCCATCATTTTTAGCATTGAAGATCGGGTCTTGAACTTTATTATTCAAGAACCATTCTCTTCACTCCCTCTACACCTGTGATTCCTGCAAAATAGTTTTAACAGGTTTTGGTACCCACTGGTATTTGGGTCCAAACTGATTAGATTTTGTAATCCACTAGAGATTGGATCCAGATCTATTGAAATCAGTTTTATAGGAAGTGATTTTGTATGTTCCATACCAGTGATGAGCAAAGTCTTTTTAAACAAAATCATTAGCACAACAATAAGAACAACATAATTTCTTTTGTGCTAACCTAATTAAATGATTTACAGAATAAGCAAAATCAGGCTTAGCGAAAGATTTACCTTTTCGTGCTTTGTTCTTCTTGGCTTTTTGAGTAAATGTAGTTGATTTTTGAACATCTTTGTCATCAGTGGAACCTTTGTCAACCCAAACCATCTGATTTGTCTTTGAAACATGTTTTCCAAGAGATTTATTATATGATCTAGTTGAACCATCAACAGATTTATCATAAAACAGATTAGTCAACGACGAATCTGATTTTTTGACTTAGAATCTAAATTATAAGACAGAGGATTATTGAAAGTCTTTGAGTTGACATTTTTTATTTGGGAAACAAATTCGTTTATAGAATAGGAAGCAGTTTTGAAAGAACAATCTGATTCAGTTGAATTATCAACTATTGATTGATTAATCACATCAGCAGAAATCTTATCTGATAATTCAACATTAGCAACTTCCAGTTGTTTTACCTTTTTCAGCTAAAATGTTCCATTCTTCAAAAATTGTGTCAATCTTCTTTTGTAAATCAGACTTGATCAACTGTTCTTTTAGAATATCTGATGATAGAATAGACAACTTCGTTGTGAGCTTAGATATTTCACTTTCAAAGATTTGAAGTTCTTGCTCAAAGTCTTTTCCTATGTTCTTGTTTTTATTTGAAATTTCTTTGATAATCCCAACATTTTTCTTTTCGATTTTTTTCTTTTCAATATCAAAAGACTTCTTCTTTTCTTGAAAATATTTTCTTTCATTTTCCAGTAAGTCTTGTAGTCTAGAAATCTGCTTGGGAAGTTCAATTGTCTTATCTTTAAGAACTTTTCTCTCTTTAGCAAATGTGTCTCTTTTAGTTATTAAAATCTTTTCAAATTCTGAGACTTGTTTTGAGAGTTTTATGCACCTGGGCTCAAGGTCTTTCTTCTCTTGAAAAATTATCTTAGAAAATTCAGACAGTTTCTGGGTGTAAACTTTCTCCAGATCAGCTTTATCTGCATGAAACTTTTTCTGAAGATCATCTTTATCAGTTTTCAAACTTGATGATTTCTCTTCAGATATCTTCATTAAATCAACATTCCTTGCTTTCAATGCAAATATTTTCTCTTCAAAAGCTTTGAACTTTTGTTGAAGATCAATTGATTCAGCTTTCAGCTCTGTTAAATTCTTTTCAGTTGTCTTCAATTTGTTTTGAATAGTGGTTATCTCTCTTTCTTTCAATTTAATTTCTTTCTCTCTTGTACCTACAAAATCAGATTTAGAATCATTAATACATTTTCAACATTTAAAATTTTGTTGAGAAAAAAATAGATTTTGCTTTCAACTCTTGAATCTGATTTAGATGATCTGAACTCTAAATCTTCAATTTATCTAGTTTAGCTTATATAGAAGGTATCTTAGGCATGTATGCAATTGCACATTCTCTTCTAGACATCCTGGTTGCCATTTTGATTAGTATGCTTGAAAATGATCGTCCAAAGAAAGCAGATACAATTTTGACCCAGAAAGTCAACCTTGGTCAAAATCAGAAAAAATTCTAAGTATTGAAGTCACAGATAACAGAACTGGAAGTCACAAGGAACATTAACTTGTTGCATGCCTTAAGAAGTCGCAAAACAAAGGTTGTGATTTCCTACTTGTCGCAAGTAGTGGTCTGCGAGTTCTGAGAAGTCGTAGATCACAGTCTGCGAGTTCTTGCCTTAGCTGAACATGACAAGTCGCAGAGAACTTGTCACAATGCATCTGCGAGTTCTTGCCTTAGAAAAATTTCGAGAATTTAACTTGTCGTAGAGAAAACACTTGTCGCAGATGACTTGTCGCAGATCAAACAAGAGAAACACCAAGAAGTCGCAAGTAGTGTTCTGCGAGTTCTCACTTGTGGCAAAAAGCACCCTACGAGTTCTATACTTAGAAAAATTCTAAGTTTTAGAAATCAAGATCAAAAGGGAGCCTTGTGAGTTCTTGTATAGAAATCGCAAAACACAAAACAAACAGATTCTTCAACTTGCGAGTTCTTCAATCTGCGAGTTCTTTAGTTGAAGCTTGCGACAACCACAGATCTTACGAGTTCTGCCTAGAAAATGCTAATTTCTACTATTTTGAACTCAAATCCTGCAATTAAGACTTGAAACATGACAGGGTTAATCGATTACAGTGCTAGAACATATCTTCAGTACAAAAATTCGACTAAAAACAACAAAATATGAGGATTCGATCCTATCAAAGGGTCCAAACTGTTTTTTCAAGAAAATGAACAAAATCTCAAAATTAGCAAGGATACAATGAGAATTTGAATGTGAAATTCAAACAAGAAATGTTCTCCTTGATGATACAATCATTGTGGAATCAATTTCTAGCTCCAAAATCAACCAATCGAGAAAATTCAAATCTAACAGCTACTTTCGAAAACAGTTTCTGCGAGTTCTTCCAAAAATGGAAGTTTTCAATGATTTTGGCCAATAATTTGTATCAATCCATATCTGAAAATCTTTGGTTTGCTCTGATACAAATTGTTAGTCCAAGATTCAAGCAATTATGAACACAATTAAGCACTCAATGAGAGGATTTCTAGAGAGAGAAATAATGTGTCATATATCTCACTTTAGTCACAAGATTACAACCCTCATCACATGACTTACTCTCTCAATACTTACAATGAAAAGATAAAGGAGCAAAGCTTATATATGGGTCAAACAAGCCTTGACCTCATATAAAGCAACACATTGAAAAGTCAAACATTACATGACAAATGATCTAAACAAAAATACATTAACATCCCGACAAAGAGATTCATCGGTGGCACCGAAGATTATATCATCCACATAGATTTGAACAAAAAGAATATGACCTGCTATTTTTTTGAGGAAAAGAGTGTTATCAAAGTGTCATACCAGGCATGAGGAGCCTGTTGGAGACCATATATAACTTTTTCAAGTTTGTACACATTGTCAAGATGAGTGGGGTCTTCAAAGCCAGGAGGTTGTTTCACATAGACTTCTTCAGCAAGCTCCACATTTAGGAAGTCACTCTTGAAATCCATCTGGAAGACTTTGAAGTTTTTGTGAGCAACATGAGAAAGGAAGATTCTTATTGCTTCAAGTCTAGCATGAGGAGCAAAGGTTTCATCATAATCAATCCCTTCCTCCTGTCGATATCCTTGATAGGCATAGGAATGAGACCCACCTCATTGGGGAAACCGGTGTACCCGCCCCGACGGGGACGGTGATTCCCAGCAAAACCGGGGATCGGGGATGGGGATGGGGAACCACGAGAGTTGAAAACCGAGGACGGGGACGGGGACAGGTAACGTGATCCCCGCCCCTCCCCATCCCCGTATGTTAAATATGTTATATAATTATTACTACATATTATGTATATTTATTTCTAAATATACCGTATATCTATTTTTAAATATATTATTTATAAAAGTTTAGAGGTAGTATCTTATAGATTTAGGAATGGTATTTTTGATCTTTTTTGTTACATTTCTTTTGACTTGTCTTACTTTTTTTCATAAAAACCATGAAGAGCCGAAATCGTTTAATCGAACAATTACGTATGATGTTGTGATTTTGTTCAAATGAATATTTGATAGTCCGTAAAAACAAATTTTAGAAATATGTGAGATTTAGACGTGGACCATTATCGATCAAGTATATAGTGATCAACACATTTCATTTAAAATATATCACATAAATGGGGGTGGTAATCCTTGGTTACCCATTGGGGATCTCCGTTCCCCGTTGGGGACGGGGATGGGGATGTGATCATATTCCCCGGCAGGGATGGGGACGGGGATTGGGGTCCTGGGCCCACTCTCATGCCTAATCCTTGAGCAACAAGTCTTGCTTTGCTGCGGATCACCGTACCTTCTTCATCCATCTTGTTTCTGAAGACCCATTTGCTTCTAATAATTCTCTTCCTAGGAGGACGTGGAACAAGTATCCATACTTCGTTTCTTTCAAATTGAAAAAGTTCTTCTTGCATGGCAGTTATCCAACATGGATCGGCCAGAGATTCCTCAATTTTCTTTGGCTAAATAATGGAGAGGAAATTCACATAGAGATAAATGTTGCATACTCCTCTTCTAGTTTAGACTCCAGCCAGTTGATCACCGATGATTTAGTCAATGGGTTGATCTTTTGTCCATTTAGTAGTTAGTGGAAGAGGTGTAGAGAGAATTTTGTGTGGTTGAGAAGAAGAAGGATCGCTGAAGTGATAGGTGTAGGTTCAGGAGAAGGATTGTGATGAGAAGTGGGATCAACTAGATCTTCAGGGATGATGATTTGAAGTTTTGAGATTGAAGGTGAAGAAGAAGATGGGTCATTATTTTGAGGAGATGACTCAGGAATGAAAGGTGTTGAAGAATTTTCGTTGGATGGGTAATTTTGAGAATCTTCACCCACAGATGAGGTAATCCATTGATTTAATTCATCATCATCACATGAAAGAGAAGATGATTTGTGGTCATCAAATTTCACATGAATAGATACATCAATACATTTCTTCCTAAGGTTGAAGACACTGTAGGCTTTGGAGGATAGGGAGTATCCCATAAAGATGCCTTCATCAGCCTTAGGATCAAATTTACCAAGGTTTTACCGATCATTGAGGATGAAGCACACACAGCCAAACACATGAAGAAAGCCTATATTGGGTTTTCAGCCATAGAAGACTTCATAGATAGTTTTGTTGTGCCTTTTCACAACTACCGACCGATTTTGGGTGAAGCAAGTTGTATTGACTGCTTCAACCCAAAAGTAGGCGGGTAATTTGGACTCACTTAGCATGGATCGGGCTTCTTCACATAGGGTTCTGTTAGGTCCAATTTCACAATCGAAACAAGAAATCGATCAAGAAATATCATGTTCTTCATTCAAATTGAATCATTCTCTCTCTACAAATACAAGAACGTGTGTAACTTTCTCTCTCTAAAGCATCTTACAAGAAATATGACAATGAAGGCTCTTCATGATCTTGTATCCAATAAATATATGCACTAACATTCTCCCCCTTTGGATCAAGATCATCTCTAAAAAGATTTTGCAATTCATTCTCCCTCTTTGATAAATCTTTAGCAAAATAATCATTGAAGCTCAGTCTCTCCTATATGCTCAAAACAATCTCCCCTTTCTTTGATAAACCTGAATTCTTCCCAAAGTCTCTGAACAACATCTTTTACAATTAGCTTTAACATTCTCCCCGAAGGTAATAAGAAACCTCTTTCAGGCGTCGGAAAGAAATTATCTTCAGATTTAGCTCGAATTGCTTCAGCAAAATTATCTTCAAAGAAAATTTCAGTAAAAACTGTTCGCATTCTGAAATCTTTGAATTTTTCTCTTTCCGCTTTCAATAAACTTTCTTCAAACCAACTGTCTTAACATAAATCTCTTCTTTAAACTCCAACTTTTCTTTATCAACTCCAAAACTGTTTCAAACTCTTCTTCAGTCAACATTTCATGTCAAATAACTTCTCCCATATTCATTTATGACTCAAACATTTCTTGATCGCTTTCCCCCTTTTTGATGATAAAGCACTGAAATCATCAAAACTTTCTCAAGAAATGTCTTATCTGTCCTGACCACTTATCTTTTACAAGAGCCTCTGATTATTCATCGATCCAAAAGATATTCATCCAAATCTTTGTAAATTCAGACAAATTATGAGTATAACACCTGAATCAACAAATGAATCAGTTAGAATGTCTGTCAGTAACACGAAGTCACTTTGTGTAACGAATACACATTGGAAAGGAGCTTTTTGATGTTCACTACCCCAGGTCTTCTATTCAATCATCGAATAACACAAGGTTAAACTATGAACGTTTTGACAGAAAAACGAATTTTTTGTGTGCTCGTGCATGTGTTTGAAAGAATTAAGCACAGATGATTGCTTTTTAATAGGCTCAAAATTGTCTAAACCATTGAGACAACAACAATAATACACAGACTCAATTATGCATGATCGAAGTGCGAAGGGGGGGGGGCAGACTTCCTTCCTTTTCAATATCCAGATTTTCCAAATGAAAACCAGATAGATTATATGTTGCGTCCCCTTTAAAAATTGAAACATCTTCTTGTTGAGAAGAAGATGAGTAGGTGGTGGAGTTTTTATTAAGAGTTGGCATGGGCTAGTTGCCTGTTTCAATGATGTTCACGAAGAATTGTGAAATACCAAGCAATGTGGTTGCCCGACTCAGAAAAAGTTGGTGCAGAGTTTGATATTCTTTTACTCTGTTCTCACACCCTCTTTCTTTTTAAACATTGAGCTCGCTACTAACCAAACTCTCTTTTTCATTTTACTCATCACACCCACACTCATATATTGACTCCTCACACCCTGATGGTTGTTTTGATGACTGTGTTGATCAATTTGATTTTATTGCAAAACTTCCAAATCATTCTAAGTTTATTGTAAATTCCAAAAGTTTACCAAGTGTATTTGAAAAGGGTGAATCATCAACGAAAGTTGATAAACCAGTTTCTGTAAGTACCAATGCCAGAGGTAAGAATAAAAAGAATAGGCATTCATAGAAACAGATTGACACGGGTAAATCTAGGAAAAGACAATCTTTTAAATCTCATAGTTCTAACTTTCAAAATTCATATGTTTCAGATGTGAAAAAGAAAAATCCTGAAGTGAGATCGGAATGGAGACCAAAGAAGAAAGTTGAAGAGACTATAAAATCATGTTCTGATATTGAATGTAATAGAGTGACTGTTAGTGATATTGATGTAGTTGGTAATATTGTTTTTCACAAAACAAAACTTGTATCTTCTTACAAGACATACTCAATAAAGCAATTACTCCACTTATCTCCGTCTACAAATAAGTCTTCTACATATCGTAGAAATGAATTTATGTCTCGACAATATTCTGATAATTGGTTTGGATCATATCATGTATATAATTTATATGTTTCAAAAGATTTTCAAAAGATCAAAGGGTCCAAATTCAAATGGATGTCAAAATCATGTGCTAACATGTTAGGACCCATCTATAAATGGGTACCTAAACCTGTTATTACTCCTAACAAAACTGCAACTAACAAACATGGACTAAAATACCAGTGGGTAACAAAGCCAAAAGATTCATCTATGTTGCAGGCATCTCAAGCTAAGGGGGAGTAAAAGAACCTAGACTTATGAGTAAATCAGCTCAGGACTCGTTCTTCAATGTTAAAGAGTTTAGCTTCTAAACACAACAGTTTAGGACTCATACTTCAACGATCAAAAGAAAGTGTACTCCGATGCATCACAAGAGATGATCAATCTTCAATGGGGAGTATACATATTACCTCTACTAATAATATTGCGAATGCAAATTTTTAGGGGGAGTAAATGATTTTTGATTACATCTGATCAACACTCGTTTTTAACAAGTTTTATTGCTTTCATGTCTTTATTTTTCAATAAAGTTTGTGAATAAGACTTTGTACTTTGACGACTTTTTGACTATTTGCAGATTTTGAGGGGAGCTTACATGATCATATCTATCATGACTGTCAAGCTGACTTTATGAGATTAAAGTTGAGCGTAAGGATTATTCTATTCTTTTTCTCATACATGTTTGAAAGAAGGACAACTTTCAGATATGAAAACATGTTCTTAAAACATTCAAACCATTTCTCAATTCTTAAACAGATTTCATGAATTTTGAAGTGTGAATTTTTAAATGTTTTCGTTATTATGAGTTTCAATGTTAAACTAACCGTGTGTTTTCAAAGATTAATATTTGTTTATTATCTTTTCCATATACTGTTAAGTATTCATACACACTGATGTAGTACTTTTATTGTCTATGTTCTTACCATGTCTCAAACTGAAACTACGTTTCGATGGTAAGACACCCCATTTGAAATTCATTGATATTCGAGCGTTGATTCATTCAAAACGTTTCTTTCAAGAATGTCTATAATTGTTCTTATAGACAACATCCAATTTTTCTTGCCCTAAGCTTTTAATGATAAATCATTCATATTTCATCTTTTCATACATATTCAGATTCTCAAACAAGCAGTTTGTATTCATTTCATTCATTCAATATACTTGTTTTGAGAAAATCTTTCATGTTTTAAATACTCAAATCTTCATGATTATCTTACTTAGCATATATATATATATATATATATATATATATATCTGACATGTATTTCATATTGTGCATTAACTGTTCAAGTTAAACCAATTGAGCAACATTGTGCTTTTAGGACAATTACATGGGAACTGTGTGCACTTAATTGAACTTCTATTGATTCACGATAACTAGTGTTTCCTACCCAAGAAGTTATTCTTGAGTGATCGAGAGGCGAGGGGTCAATATCTTTTCCATATACTATCAAGTATTCATACACACCGGTTTAGTACTTTTATTGTCTATGTTCTTACCATGTCTCAAACTAAAACTACTTTTCGATGGTAAGACACCCCATTTGAAATTCATTGATATTCGAGCGTTGATTCATTCAAAACGTTTCTTTCAAGAATGTCTATAATTGTTCTTATAGACAACATCCAATTTTTCATGGCCTAAGCTTTTAATGATAAATCATTCATATTTCATCTTTTCATACATATTCAGATTCTCAAACAAGCAGTTTGTATTCATTTCATTCATTCAATATACTTGTTTTGAGAAAATCTTTCATGTTTTAAATGCTCAAATCTTCATGATTATCTTACTGAGCATATATATATATATATATATATATATATATATATATATATATCTTACATGTATTTCATATTGTGCTTTAACTGTTCAAGTTAAACCAATTGAGCAACATTGTGCTTTTAGGACAATTACATGGGAACTGTGTGCACTTAATTGAACTTCTATTGATTCACTATAACCAGTGTTTCCTACCCAAGAAGTTATTCTTGAGTGATCGAGAGGCGAGGGGTCAATATCTGAGTGTGGGTGTGTGCTGAGATAAAATGTAAAGAGAGTTCGGTTAGAAGTGAGCTTACTTGATAAAAAGAAAGAGGGTGAGAGATCAGAGTAAAAGAATATCAAACTCTACACCAACTTTTTCTGTGTCGGGCAACCACATTACTGATGTTTCACGATTCTTTTGTGAACTTCATTGAAACAGGCAACTAGCCCATGCCAACTCTTGTTTTAAACCCCACCAGCTACTCATTTCTTTCTTAACAAAGAGATGTTTCAATTTTTCTAGGGAAGCAACACATAATCTATCTCGACTTTATTCGGAAGATGTGGATATTGAAAAAGAAGGAATTATGCCCCACCTTCGCACTTCGATCATGCACAATTGAGTCCATGTATTACTTTTGTTGTCACAATGGTTTACACATTTTGAGCCTATTAAAAGCAATTGTCATGCTTAGTTCTTTCATACACAAGCACATTCACATAGAAAATGGGTTTTTCTATCTAAACGTTCAGAGAATTACCTTGTTTTATTCGATGATTGAATGGAAGACCTGGGGGAGTGAACATCAAAAAGCTCATTTCCAATGTGTATTTGTTACACATAGTGGCTTCGTGCTAATGATAGGCATTATTAACTGATTCATTTGTTGATTCAGGTGTTACATTCTTATTTGTCTGAATTTACAAAGATTCGGATAAATATTTTATGAATTAACGGATGTTCAGTGGCTCAGTGGACAAGATCAATGGTCAGAAAAGATTCATGACATTTCTTGAGGAGGTTTTGATGATTTCTATGCTGCATCATCAAAAAGGGGGAGAAATTATTTCAAGAAATGTTGTATGGTGAATAAGTTTGTATTTGTTATGGGGAGATTGTTCAAGTTTTGTTCAAGATTTGAAAGAAAGTTCAAAGAATTCAGAATATTTGCTGAAGATTTCAAAAAATTTCTTTGAAGATTATTTGCTAAAGCAAACTGAGCTAAATATGTAGATAATCTTCTTTCTGAAGTTTGAGATAGATTTTATCAACTTGGGGGAGATTGAATTTTTCAAAGGAAAGGTTACTTGAAAGAATCAAAGAAAAAGATTGCTCGAGAATGCTAAAAGTTGATTTTGCTTATCCAAAAGAAGAAGATAATTTGTTTCTAATTCAAAAGGGGAGCTCCAGATATTATTATTTGAAGATGATCAGTTGTCATATTGAAGGAGAGATTAAATGTGTTAAAGATCAATCAAAGGGGGAGATTGTTTATCATTGCTAAATTTCTTTTTGAAGATGATCTTGAATCCAAAGGGGGAGATTGTTAGTGCACAAATATGTTGGATACAAGATCATGAAAGTCAAAGCTCAAGTCAAACCTTCAAGCAAAAGTCAAAGTCTTTTGTAATAAGTCTTAGTTAAAAGTCAAATTGTATTTTAGTTTTTGTCTTGTAATTGTTGGGTATAAATAGCTTTTGTTTTTGTTAGTAGAATCATATTACTAGAAGAGATATTAGGCTAAAAGAGAGTTATTGTTTAGAGAGCATACTGTTATAATCGAAACTGAATTTGAAATGGAAATTGATTGGTAAATTGTTTGTCATCTTGATTGATTTGCATGTATTGTGGGACACACAGAAGAGTTTGTCCATTTACTCATGATCTCTTTCTCTCTTTTGAGATGTTTAAACATTTTGTTTTTCTCTTTAGCAAAGAAGAAATTTATGGTTTTCAAGTCTTCAATCTCAGCTTTGATTTTGTCAAAGTGTTTAAGTTGAGAAAGGCAGATCTGAGGTTGAGAGGAAAAAGATTTGATTTAAGCATTGGCCTTTTTCTATGCATCCTTTTCATTATAGAAATCAATTGTTATGGAGTCAAAGGCTTCGATCTTTTCATAATCAGTGAGAGAGTGAAAGGGATGTACCTGAGATGAGAAGGAGGAACACTCAGTTGAGACAAGTGCAATTGTCATTTCATTTTCTTCAGGTTCGGCCATGTCAATTATTTTGTCCATCAGAAACTTGTTAGAAGTGTCCTTGTCACTTTCAGAAGTCGGCTCTTCAGCCCAGTCAAGGGTTTCGGCCATAAGGCCTTTTCCCTTTTTGAGAATGCTTTCATTTCTCTCTTTTTCTCTCTTGTACTTGGCCTTGTACTTCTCATCCCGATCAGTACTTTCTTTTAGAGAGAATTGAGAGGGTTTTAGGAGGGAGACTTGTTGGCAAAGTCAGGTCTCATCCTCCAAGATTTAGAAGAATTTTGGTTGGAAGAGGTGGTTTTAGATCTTCCTAAATATTTTCTCCTACACTCAGAGGCAAAGTGTCCTTTCTTGCGACATTTATAGCATTCCTCATTTGACTTGTTAGAGGACCTTTTAGAGAAAGAAGAAGAGGATTTTCAGCCGAACTTGGATCGGTCGAAGGGATATTGATATTTGAATTTAGAAAATCCATCAAGCATGGTTGTTTCATCAGACAACTGATCCATAGAGGTTTCTTCACCTTCGTCATCGACCACACTAAGATATGCCTTCGAATGGTGGTTTTAATCCTCCAAACTTTCATGGTCAGAGTCCTCAGAGGGGTAGGTGATTCTAGGAATGCACATAGATTTCTTGGAAGAGTCACCAATAAGATCTACAGAGGAGCTTCTTATTTCCTTTATGACATTCTTCCTTTGGATCTTTTTTTTAAAGGAAAACTCCAGGCAAATATATTAAGGCAAATATAGTAAAAGACAGGAAAGAAAGTTAGGCAAACCGCCTTACAAGAATCCAGAAGGCAAAACAAAAATAAAACTTTGTCATGATACCATACCAAGCAGCCAATAACTAAAATAAGCACATGACCACAGAATGAAACAAACTAGAAAAGAAAATGCACACAAAGAACGCCAAAAACCAGTGCCACACCTCCTTAAGCCAACAACCTGGACGCTTTAACTCACGCTCCTCCATTAGCAACTCGTGACCCCTTTCGCATGTTGCTCCAAGCTTGCCACAAATGAACAATTGCAAGAATCTCTTTGCTAATCTGCATAGTCGTGCGCTTTTGGTCTGTGAAAAGCCACTTGTTCCTTTCTTGCCACACAAAGTAAACAGTAGCTCCCAACACCAACTTATGGAGAAGACTTTTAGGACATCGTTGAGCATCCGAAATAGCCTCCATAGTGTTGTCCCAAACATCAGGAAATCCCCTCTAATCTACCTTATTCTTCACATCAAGCCAAACCTATTTAGAATAGTAACAATCAAAAAACAAATGTGCATGAGAATCCATGCACATTCTTCCTTTGGATCTTAGTTTGTTCATAATCGAGCAGGGATCCATAGAGGACAGTGAGAGGCATATAATCAAGATCCTTAGTTATCTTGATGCAAGTACATATGTTTTCCCAAAAATATGGAAGACCATCCATGAACTTGCGTAAGACTTCCTCATTGTCATATACCCTTCCTAACAACTTTAAGTCGTTGAGGTGGCTATTGAATCGGTTATACTTGTTAGAAAGAGATTCTTCTTTTTCATGAGAAAATAGTTCATGTTTCCTGACAAGAGAAATCTTTTTGCTCTTCTTAACCTTATTTGTTCGCTCATAGAGAATATATAAGGTTGACCACATTTCCTTAGCAGTAGAAAGGTTGACCAAGGAGTGATAAACCTCATCAGGGAGGGAGAGAGCAATAATGGCTCTAACTCTGGTGTCAAGTGCTACCAGCCATTTGTCATCGTCATTGTACTTGCTAGGGTTTTTGAGGATGTATCTGCCAGTTGCAACAGATCTTTCTTCATACAAAGAATCATCATAATCATCCTCAACAATAGTTTTCTGAGAATCAGAACGAATCTTTTGAGTCTTAAAGTGAGCCCAGACCTTAGGGACAATAGGACCCTCACGAAGAACAATGATGAATATGTTGTCAACCCCTTCTAAGAAGAGCATCATACGACTTTTCCACAAGGAGAAGTTATTGGGGTTAAACTTTGGTGGTTTGGCTATAGACCCATTGTCGTATGAAGTAGCAAAAGAGTTTTGAAGGGAAGAGTCATTGTTAGTGGATGATGATGATGCCATTTCAGATCAAGTTTGTTAAATTAAACTGACCTGCTCTGATACCACTTGTTGGTCCCAAAATGTACTAGCAACTGTAAACAAGTATTGTAGAAGGGGGTTGAATACAAAACACAAAAAAATTCACTTAGTTTAATTCTTTATTGATATAAAATCAAGAATTACACATAAAAAGCTTTTAGATTGTTGCGGAATGAACAGATAAAACTATTCTAATAATCTTTCACAAAGTAACAAGAACACAACTTAAAACACAAAGATTAAAGCTATTAAAATAAGAGAGAACAGGTCTGCCAACTTTTTGCTTAAGTGCACAAAGATCTCTTTTCAAAAGCGTAACCTTGCATGAGAGGAGTCTTCAGCTTTATATACCACCATGTGCATTAAATGCTTGAGCACACTTGGCATCTTGGGATTGAATGTCAAAGGTGTCATTCAAAAAGACAACGTACCCTTTTTATCTTAACATGGAACCGAGTTGACCTTAGGACCTTGTTGTAGACAACACCTGAAAATGATGTAAATGACAAACATCCTTTTTCTGAACCTTTGGAGAATGTCCCCATCATTCCATGATTTTGTGAAGATCTTCTATAAAAGATGAAAAAGGTTCCTAACTTTTTGTCAGAAAGAAATTGGTTGATAGAGGACCACCCGATTTGCAAAGATGGAATCGGTGGAGGGCGTCCAACCGATTCGACAAGAGTAAATCGGCTGGAGGAAGTGTCCTACCGATTTAGAGAGTTGTAATTCGGCAGGTGGGGTACCAGCCGATTGGTGAGAGGTAAATTCGTAGGTAGATAGCTTAGTGAGTGTTGGAAGTTTATCTTGATCCGCATATGAAGATTTACTTATTGTTGATTTTGGTTGGTCTTCGACTTTACCGATCTTTTGAAGCATGAATAAGATATTACAAAGAATCTAAAATAATATAAGTACAAAAGATGTTGAAATAATACAAGTAGGAGTTGATGATGTGAAAAATAGGTCATCTTCAAATCCTTGATGACCCAACACTTTCATCTCAAATTTAGATTTCAGGTAGCTTGTGGTTTCTCTTATTTCATCAAGAGTGCCTATTATGTTCATAACAACGATATATAAGCTATGATTGAAAATCTGGAACTTGTTTTCTTTATAAATACGCAAGGGCACAGTTCATCGTTCTTATATCCCTTCCCAATCAAGTATTCACTTAAACGGGTATACCACATCCGCCTAGATTGCTTTAATCTATAAAGTGAGTTTTCAGTTTTATTACAAACGCACTCCATGGTTTAGAGTTACTTGATTTGGTTAATATAATGTCATCAAGCAATTTTATATATGTTTGAATATAGATCCCCATAGAGATATGTAGTAATCACATCCATGAGCTGTATTTCCAGTCCTTCAGAAACTAATAGGCTAATTAATTAACAGAACGTTATAACGTCTATCACGAAAAAGTAAGTCTTCTCGTGGTCAATCTAGGGCGTTGTGAGAAACCTAGAGCCAAAAGAGAGCCTTATAATTATGACTTAACAATTCTAATTACGCTTTATGACAAATGATTTATCTATGTCCTACAAGCTTTACACTTGGTGGGTTAGCACTATCGGACCAAATACTTGTTCATTTGTCATATAATATACTCCTGGATTGCTTCTTTTCATGTAGGCCAATTTTCTCTTGGTTGACATTCTTCAATTGAGCATGGTTCGATGTTATCGTGCTCTATCATCTCATAAGCAACAATATACGTTAATATATCATTAATGAGTATGTATGTTATGTCCATTACGTTGTGAAGTTTTGGGGATCAAAATGAGACACAGTGGGAATATTCAATGACACTTCCTGTCATTCCCATGGAAAATCCTTTTTCCTATCTCCCCCTAACGAAGGGAAGATTGTCTTATCAATATGACAACCCGCAAATCTAGCGGTAAAGAGATCACTAGTCAAAGATTTTAATTAGCGGATAATTGTTGGGGATTCATATCCAACATATACCAAATCGTCTTTAAGGACCCATTTTGATGCCTGATAAGTGCATAGCTTATCACGTTCTAAGCACTTATTATTTTTACATTTGCTATTATTTTTAGTCTTCCAATCACCAAACATGAGTCTTTTAGTTTGTTTTTATCCTTTATTGTAGTTTGGAGCTAAGTAAGAGGAATGTACCCTATTTGTGTTGATTTTGATAAAAATGTAACAGTTTGGTTTGCTGCAGCAGGAGACTACAGCATGTTCGCAATTTTAGCAAGTACAAGACGTCACTTCATAAACTTTTCGTTGGGGAATCTTTTTGCTGCCACCTGGACCTCTTTTGCAAGCTGGAGCTAAAGGAATCTTTTAGAGAATATCATCATATTAATGGTCTTGTTAAGGAATACATCTTATAAACTCTTTGTATTTTGGGTAATCACCATTGGATAAAAGAATCTTTGTACCTTAGTATTTGACATTAGGTGTTTTTCCCCTTGTATAAATAGGGGCTTTATTTCCATGTCTTAGAGACAATTTAACTTGCTCTTGCAAGTTACTTTAGCTTTAATCTTTACTTTACTTGTTGCTTTTGTAGTTTCTTTGATGAGGGAAACAACTAAGTAGTTCTTCTAACTATTTAGTAACTATTGTCACCTTTTACTAGCTTTAATCTAAAAATCTTTTGGTACTTTCATGTCTTTACAGTTCGAATTTTAATGTTATGTTTTGTATTTATTTTAAAGCGATGATGGGCTAATACCCCTAGCTTGGGTGTAAGTAATGGTTGGGAGATAAAGGCCTTTGTGGTAGTGGAAGATTGCTTTCGCTATTGGCTATCCACCTTATTATTCACCCCTTGCTTCTAAGTTTCATCTAAGTATTTATTGACAAAGGGACGAGTGATGATCTACTTAGATGAGTTGGACTTGAATGCAAGCCACCGTAAATTTTAGAACACTTAAGTGTTGTAGTGGTTATGATGGACCGTATCAATCTTAACGGATTGGAACTATATGAAAAGAACAGTAAGATTTGTACGACATTGGTTGGGTTACCAGAATGCGTGGTACTGCCAGTACATAATCTCATCTGAACCCTGAAAGTGGACTGATCGATTCAGTAGTAAGGTCGAGAACCAATGATGCAGCTTCATGCTGTAGCAATCTACCTAAACACACTGTAGCTAAACTCCAGCCTAAACTTACACCCATGCATTTCTTTTACTATCTTAAATCAATTTCAATGTTGTTAACTCACTCAATGATCATTCCTTTGAATTATCTCATTGAAATCACCTTTAAGTTAACTTGGATTAATTGCTTGCTTTAATTATCTCTGTGGGATCGATATTCGGTACTTAGTACCACTTTATTACTTGTATTCAAAACGATACTGGTTTGGCATGTATACTTGTGTGCTATTCCTTTATTGAAAAATAGTGATACATTTCCTTAAGAGACCAAGTTTTTGGCGCCGTTGCCGAGGACAAGCCAAAGCAAGAATTTTCTTAAGTCACTTTTAATCTGATATTTCTAGTCAACTTTGTTACTATTTTGATTGCATGCCACGTTTGTTTCACGGTGAAGTTTTTGAATTTGATCCTGATATTGAAAGAACGTTTCAAAGAAAGAGAAGAATACAAAGAAATTAGTATCGATTCTTGAAACAATTGAAATGGATGAACCTGTCCATGGACCACATCCGAGGCCTGAGGCCCAATACATCATTCATATTGCAAACTCTAAAGAGGGAAGGATTATGGACTATCTTATGCCTATGCTTGATTAGTTGCATACTGGCATAGTTAGACCATAGATTGAGTGTGCCCATTTTGAACTGAAACTTGTAATGTTTAACATGTTACAATCCCATAGACAATTCAGTGGCAGGCCATCTGAAGACCCTCATTTGCATCTCAAAACTTTAATGGAAATCACTAACTCTTTTTAACTTAGTGGAGTAACTGATGAAACCTTACGGCTGAAGTTGTTTCCTTTTTCACTCAGAGATACAGCAAGATCATGGTATAATTCTTTACAGCCTAACTCAGTTGAAACATGGAATGATATGGCTGAAAAGTTTTTGAAAAATATTTTCCACCAACACGGAATGCTAAGTCCAGAAATGAAATAAGCATGTTTAGACAAATGGACGATGAATCAGTTCCGGATACTTGGGAAAGGTTTAAAGAGTTGTTATGGAAATTCCCTCACCATGGCATACCCTACTGTATACAGCTAGAGACATTCTACAATGGTTTAAATACTACTGCTAAACAAATGCTCGATGTGTGATGCTACTGCAGGAGGAGCTTTCACCTCTAGTACCTATAATAATGGCAAGGTTCTAAATGGCGTGAGGTGTGGCGTGGCAGCGAGGCCAAGCCTCAAGCCTTAGGAGCCACGGCGAAGCCATGGCATTTTCAAGGCGTCACTTATGGCATCATTTTTCTAATTCATATATATCATTATATATAAAAACATATGTTTTGTAGTGTTACCCAATAAGTCAATAGTAATAAGCAAGTTAAATTATGGTATATATTAAAAAACTTACAAATAAGACATTAAAAACGTAAAGAAAAATCAAATATTGCATTACGAAATTGTGCATTAGGCCATGGCGTGCCACGGGCTTAACGTGGCGTGAGACACAAGCCTTGGTGCCATGGCGTGCCATGGCGTCTCTGCGGAGAGTTTTTTAGAACATTGAATAATGGCTATGATATTTTGGAAAAGATTTCAAGTAACAATGGTTATTGGTCGGATCCACATGCACTAGTATCTAAAAAGACAGCTGGTATTCATGAAATAGATCCTTATACTGAACTTACTGCACAACTTACCACAAAGGCCAACATGATTAAATACATGTTCGCTGCCTCTGGTACTATTGTTGCAGCATCTATTCCTGAACCTCTGCCGGTGCAATATGTAGTCTGTGGTGAAGGACATACCTATGACCAATGTAGCCACAATACTGAATCTGTGAACTATTTGCATAACAGAAATGGTCAGTTTTCAAACAACTATAACTCAAATTGGAAGAACCATCCCAATTTCTCTTGGAATAGTTCATGTTTGAACCCACCTAATGCAAAGGAACGGAGAACTTCCAATTTTCAGAACTAACCAAGCAGCTCTTAGAATCATTTTCAACAAAATCAATCATCTTTTCAAGGGAAATCAAACCAACATATTGATTCACCTGCCTCTTTAGAGGCAATGTTGAAAGGTTTTATAAACCACACCAACTCAGCAATCAACCATCAAAATACAACTTTGAGGACCTTAGAAACACAGATTCGACATATTGCCTTGGAACTGAGAAACAGACCTGTTGGAACATTGCCTAGTTATACTAAGACTCCCAAGAACACTAACAAGGAGCATGTGAAAGTTGTGTCCCTTAGGAGTGGAAAAGGCTTAGTTGAGACCATACCAAAAGTACCCTAGACTGTTAGTAACACAGAAAAGGAAAAAAGTGTTGCAGTAGTACCCCCTACTATTATTACATCTCCTGATAAAGTCCTTGGACCCGCATCAACTCCTGAATCTATGTAAATACCTAATAGGTATGAGTTACCCTTGTTATTCCCTGATGATAATATAAAAGAAAAAGTCTACTGCAACAGATGCTACGGCAGATACTACAACATCAACTAGCAGAACTGAAAAACCAAAAATAGCAAGTGAACAGATAACACCTACTGTTCCAACCACTTCTGATCCCAAGAAGGTTGTTGTCATACAACCCCTTTACATTCCATACCCCCAGAGGCTAAGGAATCAAAAGGAGGAAGAACAATTCAAAAAGTTTCTAGATGTGTTCAAACAATTGCATATCAACATTTCTTTGGTTTAAGCAATTGAAACCATAACTAGTTATGCCAAATTCCTTAAGGATACTTTGAGCAAGAAAAAGAAAATGAATGAATATGATACCGTAGCCTAGACAGAAGAGTGCCATGTTAACCAACAAAATTCCCCCTAAACAGAAAAACCCAGGTAGTTTAACAATTCCCTTTTCTGTAGGAGGAAAAGAGGTTGGAAAAGCTTTATGTGATCTAGGTGCAAGAATCAATCTTATGCCTTTGTCTGTTTTCAACACACTAGGAATAGGAGAGGCTAGGGCCACAACTGTTACCTTACAATTAGCTGAAAGATCCATAGCATGCTCCAAAGGAAAGATTGAAGATGTCTTGGTGCAAGTAGACAAATTCATATTTCCTGCCGATTTCATCATTTTAGACTTTGAGGCTAACAAAGACACTCCTATTTTGTTAGGAAGTCCATTCTTAGTCACTGGTAGAACCCTCATAGATGTCCAAAAAGGAGAGTTGACCATGACAGTTCAAGACCAAAATGTCACCTTCAATGTCTATGAAATTCCTAGATAAGAAAGAAGAATGTTATGGCCTAAGCTCTATAGACTCTTTGTGTCATGAGGAAACCTTAGAAGAAATTCTAGGTGAAGTGATAAAAGATGAAGAGTATGATTAGGATGACTTAAATGTAGATGACTTAGAAGATGAGGAATATGATGATGATGATGATCACTTAGATGATAGTGATGACCATCAAAGTGTGAATATGTTGCAGCCTGTGGCAGCATATGAAATGTTGGAAGAAAGCACTAGAGAAAACCCCTTACCATCTATTGAAGCACCACCAAGTCTTGAACTTAAACAACTTCTTGCACATCTCAAATATGTTTTTCTAAGTGATGGATACAAATTACCTGTAATTATTTCAGCCACATTAGAACAAAAACAGCAAGAACAGTTGGTGAAAGTACGTCAAGCCCACACTAAGGCCATAGGTTGGACAATTCCTTACCTAAAAGGCATCTGTCCATCAATCTTCCAGCACAAAATCATTTTAGAGGACAAAGACTTCAGATATGTATAACTACAAAAAAGACTAAACCCAGTGATGAAAGATGTAGTTAAGAAATAGATACTTAGGTGGTTAGAAGTTGGAATAATTTACCCCATATTTGGTAGTTCTTGGGTAAGCCCTGTCCAATGTGTCCCTAAGAAAGGAGGTGTGACATTTGTGGAGAATGAAAAGAATGAGTTGATCCCAACTAGGGTAGTGTCAGGATGAAGAATCTGCATGGATTATAGGAAGCTCAACAAAGTAACCCACAAGGACCATTTTCCATTGCCTTTCATTGACCAAATGTTGGATAGAGTTGCTGGTAAGGAGTACTATTGTTTTCTGGATGGATATTCTGGTTACAAGCAAATTTCCATAGCACCTGAGGACCAAGAGAAAACCACTTTCACTTGTCCTTTTGGTACTTTTACTTTTAGGAGAATGCATTTTGGACTATGCAATGCACCAGCTACATTTCAAAGATGCATGATGTCCATATTCTCTGACATGTTGGAAACTTCAATGGAAATATTCATGGATGATTTTTCTCTCTATGGATCTTCATATGAAGAATGTTTGAAAAAACTTGAACAAAGCCTTAAAAGATGTAAAGAAGCTAATTTAGTTTTAAATTGGGAAAATGTCACTTCATGGTCAAAGAAGGCATTGTTTTGGGACACTTAATTTCAAATAGAGGAATAGAGGTTGACAAAGAAAAAATAGAAGTTACTGAAAAACTTCCAGAACCTACAAATGTTAAGGGAATTAGAAGTTTTCTTGGTCATGCTGGCTTTTACAGAAGATTTATAAAGGACTTTTCAAAGATTTCAAAACCCCTTTGTATATTATTGCAGCATGACCAACCTTTTGATTTTAATGAAGAATGTAGGAAAGTTTTTAACATTTTGAAAGATGCTTTAATTTCAGCACCTATTGTGACCACACCTGATTGGACAAAACCATTTAAACTCATGTGTGATGCAAGTGATGGGGCACTTGGTGCAGTTTTGGGATAAAGGAAAGAAAATATTTTTCATCCTATCTATTACTCTAGTAAAACTCTTAATGAAGCACAAGTTAACTACACAACTACTGAGAAGGAATTGTTGGTTGTCGTATTTGCCTTTGAAAAATTCAGATCATATCTGATGGGGACCAAGGTTACATTTCAGACTGGCCATGCAGCCATTAAATACTTGATTTATAAAAAATGCAAAGCAAAGATTAATTTGGTGGGTGTTGTTGTTACAAGAGTTTGATCTGGAAATAATAGATAAGGAGGGAATTGAAAACCAAGTTGCAGATCACTTGTCTAGACTGGATAAAATAAAAAGGAACACTTGTAGAAATAAATGAAAAGTTTCCTGATGAACAGCTCTTGAAGCTACAGCATCATGCTACAGCACCCTGGTTTGCTGATATTGCAAACTACTTGGCTGTTGGAATCATTTCAGTTAAACTCACCAAAAACCAAAGAAAACAATTGTTTTCTGATGCAAAGAACTATCTTTGGAATGATCTGTAACACCCTCAAATCTGGAAATAGCAACTAATTTAAAAAACTTTAAATACATCTGTAAGTTATTATATGCCCACGACACGTGTCACACAGAGATACTGCTGAGGAGTATGTAAACCTATAGGGTCGCACACAAAGAATGTGTTTGTTTCCATCTTTAGAAACCCGGATTAAATCAAGTTGATTAAGAAAATAATTATTCTTAAAGGATAATTATGAAAATATGTGTTAAACTGTAATTATGATAATTGCAGGGTGAAAACGTAATTATGTTAATTACGAGAATTATCTGTAATTCTATATATAATTATATTTAAAGTTTAAAAGATAATTATATATATATATATATATATATTTGAATTTGAATATTACAGATAATTACTAAACCTTATTTAATCCTTAGTTGAATTATAGTCTAACTATAATTCTTCTGGTATAAATAAGGGGTTAGGCTAAACCATTTGATACACAATTGAATTAGAATAGCCTTTTAGAAATATACAGAAAATAAACTCTTTTCTTTTCTGTAAAACACATATAGATATAGGGTTATTGGGCTAGCACCCGGTGGAATTTCGCGTGTTCGTGTGTAGATACCGTTAGAGGAAATCTCGTTTGGTTTCTAAGTTCTCAGCTCGTTCAACCACAACAAATCTGAAAGGTACATCTCTAAACTCCCTATGGTGTGGTTCTTATTTAATTAAATGCATCATTGGATCCGATTGGATTTTAAGTTTTAGAAAAGTTTTCTATCTATAATATTTGTAACAAAATATTTTGATTTTCCGTTGCGTTTAACGGTTACAAATTGCATTAAATCCCAACAGTGGTATCAGAGCCACTTTGATGTCGTTTAATTTATATAAAAAAAGGAACAAAATATTATATGGCAAATTTAATTAAACCCTAAATTTCTAAATTGAATTTAGAACTCTAACTGGGCCTCATGTTGAAATCCTATTTGAAACCAAAGCCTAAAAGGGTTTTTAAACCCTACTTAATTTTAAAGAAAAAAAAAGGTTCTTTTTCTTTTAAAATGATTAATCGACCAGATCTAAAAAAAAGGGGTTTTGGAAAACCCTAAATCACACCATCTCCTTTTTCTCTCTAAATCAGAGCTTCATGCGGCATTTATTTGTCAATGGCCATTCGTTGTCGTTCACCGCCGACCTCCTGCGGCTGCTGCTGTTTTTTCGCCCGAGACCACCTCTAGACCATGGGTCGTGTGTGGTGTGGTCGATCACTCAGGCCGCCGCCCTTAGTGGCTGGTGGTATTATCGTCGCAGGTTATCGGCATGCGTGTCGTGATGGATGTCGTTGGCTGTTGTCACTGCCGCCCTCACTCACTTATAGCCAACGCTCGGTTTTACCGCCTCCTCGGACCACGGCCAGGACCGTGGTTCATAGTCTTATTATCGGTTTTTCTTTCTTTCGAGCTACTGGTAAAACCAAGCGGTTATTTTGGGGTTGTTTTCTTATCTAGACCGCGACCATAGGCCATGGTTGTTGTCTGGCAAACACCCTTTGGGGTTTTCAACCATGACTGACTTGATTGTTCCATGTGGTTGATGATGCGTTTCAACGTCAAGCCACTCCTACAGGCAGTCGTTGGCCCCTTGGCTTCATGCGACAAGTTTTTGTTCTAAGGTTGTTGTCGCGGGATGAACTAGTTGTGTCGCCTTTGTTGTTTTTTTTCCAAACCGTGTGGCCTATGTTCTGGGCTAAGTCGGCGCTGCTGACCTCCGTGCCTGACAACTTGGTGATTGGCTTGTTTGGTGATAGTGGTCGAGCCCATGTTTTTAGTGATCTGGTTGCCGCCCAATTTGGGCCGATAGGTTTTGATCCGTATTGTTCAAAAGTTTTTTTTGTTGTCTCTTTTTGGCCCGTGTTTTTAGTGATCTGGTTGCCGCCTAATTTGGAGTCGTTTCAGTTTTGGGTTAATGTCCTATTTTGGGAGTTGGGCGTGAGCTAGTAAGCCCAAGCATTATTATGGGTTGCTACCCAAGTTTTCGTTTTGGGCTTCGGTCCAAAAAGGGCTTTGGATGGTTTGTTAACCTACAATTAAAATGGGTAAATTAAATTTATTTCTGCCATATGAAATTTTGTTTTGTATAATTTGGTCACTTTATTTATGTTAAATTATCTTGACCAAATTGGTTTATTTTATGTTTAAAATATTAAATAGTATATGGTTTGCCCCAAAGACCCGTGTTTGTTTTATTTTATGTCAGAAAATTAAAATGTATTAATTGCATGGGATGTAATTTTTGATTTAGTTTTCTAGATAGGGACAAATGTAAATAGATAGAATTTGTTGTATTTTTCTATTTTATACGAAACGGAATTTCAAGAAATCAAGACGGAGACCCTGAAGTTCACCAAGATGGCGAGACCAGTGGGAGATTGAAGATGTCCTTAGAATTGACCGTGGTTATTGTGTTGGCTCACAACACCACATTAGGGGTAAATCCATATATTATCTTGGTTGTTTATTTTGTGTTTGACTTCATTTATTACTTTATTATTGTTATGATAATTGCAAACGCTTAACATAAAAATCAAACGCAAAACAATTTTAAATCGGTAAATAAAATATGATGTTTTAAATTGATATGTTTATCAAACTCAAACCGATTTAATAAAATAAACTTTTAAAACAAGATTTTTAGAGATAAATTCAAACGTTTTAAAAGAAAAGAGTTATCTAAAATTTAAACATTTCACAAATGTAAACTATGCGCCATCCATTTAAGATACTTGTTAAGCTTACAAGAGTTCGGTATGGTCAGTACTTAGCCAATTATATTGGATGATTGTAATGTAAGACAAGGCGCCAGGATAACGAGATTTAAGTGGATAGTTGCTTGGCCATTCACTTAAATAGTCGTATTTTGGACGATTTATCCCAATAAACCCTAAGTTAAGTATCAAACTATAAACTTGTATTGAATGCTTTGAAGTTACAAGATTACACACTCAACCTCAATATTGATGAACAGGCTCACCAATACGAATTCTACTTCTCTAGAATTAGGATCTATGCCTTGAGGTTGATTTTACTCTTAAACTTGGAATTTTTATCTCTAAAAACCAAAAAATTATCTCTAACTATTCTAAACAATACTATATATATACTGAAGATAAAAGCTAATTACAATTAATAAAATATCTTCAGAATATCTTCCATCGTTATCTCCAAGCTTTCCATAATCTTCAGTCCATCCAACTGTCATCCTTCCATGCGAATTCTTTATCACATAAGCAGCATTATTCTTCAGCAGCTTTAATACTCTGAGCAGTATTAACTCTAGCAGTACTAACCATGCTCAGCAGCATTAATCTCTTCAAGCAGTACTAACTTTGAACTAGTAGTACTAATCTTGTTGAGCAACATTAACCATCAACTAGCAGCATTAATATCAAAAGTACTAACTAGAAGTATTAACTGTTTTCTTCTAGCAGCATTAACTAGAAGTATTAATCACAGAAGTACTAACTAGAAGTATTAACTGTTTTCTTCTAGCAGCATTAACTTTGTTCCAGCAGCATTAACTTTGTTCTAGCAGCATTAACTTTGTTCCAGCAGCATTAACTTTGTTCCAGCAGCATTAACTTTGTTCTAGCAGCATTAACTTTGTTCCAGCAGCATTAACTTTGTTCTAGCAGCATTAACTTTGTTCTAGCAGCATTAACTACAACTGGCAGCATTAACCACAGAAGTAGTAACCATGTTGAACTAGAAGTAGTAACCATGTTGAACTAGAAGTAGTAACCATCCTTGGCATATTTCAGACCCAACAATCTCCCCCTAACTTAACTTTTCAAAACTGAGAAGTTAAGTTCTTCAACATAGGGTCTTTATGATAATTTCAAAACTTTCTGCAATTACTAGTTCTTCTTGATTCAGTTTCTGCTGTTATCTTCTTTTCTGTTTCTGCTGTGATCTTCTTTTCTGTTTCTGGTGTAGTTACTGCTTTGTTTCATCTTCTTCACTTATCTCCCCCTTAAAATAAGATTTCATATCAACTTGATTCTCCTTGTTCAAGTCTTCTCAAGTTCAGATGTTTAAGTCTCCCCCTTTTTGAAATAATCATGATCTTTTCATCTCTTTTATCTCCATAATTTGATTGTGAACTTTCAGACAAATTGTACCAAGTGTATCCATCAATTCTTTGTAGTTAAATCTGTCCTCATCTTCTTTAGGTGTGTTTACCACCTTTGAAGGATCCTTGGATCTTTTAGTAGAGATCTTCTGCCTAGCAGAAGCACCTTCTACTCCCTTGGTTTCTTGGCACCTGGGACCTTTAGATAATTACTCATCTAAAGTTGCCATGGGGAAGGTCTTAGATATGTTCACACTGTCCTGTCCTGCACTTTGTGCAAAGTCAGTAGTGTGAGCCTTACAGCCCATATGCTCTTGCATCTCCTTATTGAGCACCTTCTTGAGGTTGGGAGACACCCCTATGGTTTCCCTTTGGATATTCTCTGATGAAAAATGCTCCATCAGAGGGCTTGTAGGTTTTGAGGTTGAAGATACAAGAAGGGAAGGAACCTTCAGTATCTTTTCCTTATATAATATAGTAATGGGGAATGTTGGTTTGACAAAAGGAATCTGAAGATTTATGCTTGGTAGTGGAAGGTGTGGATAGGTCATCAGTGGGTTGGTCTAATGAGGGCTTTGACCCTGATGCCTTACCTTCTTGATTGTGGGACATCACCATCATTGTAGAGAACAATGGTATGTCAACTCTTTCCGAGTCCCTAGCAGATCTTCTCATGTTTGAGAAAACCTTGCCTTTAGGGGGTTTAGGTACATATATCTCATTAAAATGAGGTTAATCCGTCAATTCCTTATTAAGTACTTCTTGTACAAACCTTGGATACAGATAAAAGCTTTTTGATTGATATCCATG
Source organism: Arctium lappa (assembly GCA_023525745.1). Taxonomy (NCBI): domain Eukaryota; kingdom Viridiplantae; phylum Streptophyta; class Magnoliopsida; order Asterales; family Asteraceae; genus Arctium; species Arctium lappa. Next base: position 50,138,773 of record CM042057.1, read on the forward strand.
TTTGACATTAAATCATTGAAGATCATTTTTAGGTATAGAAAACTTACATTAGCAGTAGTAACACTTATCAGCAGCATTAACACAGACTGGCAGTAGTAACACATACCAGCAGCATTAACACAGTCTGACAGTTTTCACTGAACTAGAAGTACTAACTACCTTTCAGTATTAGCAACCTGAAACACTTACAGACACAAGGTTAGTAGTACCATATACCATAAAATTTTCAAAAGTTACTTTATCTTTTGAAACTATACCTTTTTCACTTTTCTTACCTTCTGCTGGATCAAAAGAAACATGTCCTCCATCAAATCTTTTAAATAATTTGAAGGCAATCCATGTTCCTTGTTATGTGCCAAGAGCAATCATTATCTTCATTCCAAATGCTCTTCCTCTTGAGCTTTTGATTGCCCTGCACACTTGATAAATCAGTTAGTCTTTGATGGAACCCAAGCCAAAGTGGTCTTGGGTTGTCCTTTCTCATTTATATAATCTGTCAGTTTGGTCTGGATGAGTTGTTTAGGAATCTCATGGTTGGAATACTTTGTCAAGATTATAGGCTTTGCAACATTAATACTAGTAGAAGCACTATCCTTGTTAGCAGTAGTATTGGTTGCAACAGCACTATTTCTGTTAGCAGTACTATCTGGGATAGCAATACTAACAGGTTTCTTTACAATTGGAACCCAAACTTGAACAAAGTTGTTTGCTTTCTTTGTCTTTAAATTACTCCTTGGCTTATTTGGAGCATTTTTCTTTGTATTAGCAAACTTGTTCTGAGCATGAGGCTTTAAAGGTGCTCTTTTCTCAGCCAATTGATTCCTTCTTTTATTCCTATAACCAAAAGAGTTTTGTGGTTTTCTTTGAATAGTGACTCTTTGGTTGATAGGGTTGAAATAACAGTGTTTGGCAAGATGATTCAATTTGCCACAGATAAAACAAGGTTTTGGTCTATTGATTTTACTCAAATCAACCCCTTGTTTTTGTGCCCACTGATTATTCCAGTTTCTCTGATTTCCCATTGGTTTATCATGTTTGTGGGGCTCAGATTTATTGCAAGAACACTGTTTGCAAGGGACAGGATTCACAACTGTGGTTTGCTTATAATGGACCTTCTCAGACTTTCCCTCAGTCTTCTCTATGTCCTTAGATTTGACCCAAGTCTTTCCACATCCCTCATTGGTGATAATGTGATTTTCTAGAGGAATCTCACCACTCCCAGTGTTCTCCTTACTCTTTTCACTAGAGTTCTCTTCTTCAGAGTCTGTTTCAACCACCACTTTGTCTAAAGGATCTACCTTAGTGGCTCCAACAGGCAATTCCTTCCTATCCTTGGTCTCTAGTAAGTTTGATATAGGAGGAATGTAATTGTTGTTGTATGGTGGTGGTGTGGTGTTATAGCCTATTCTTCTTCTAAGTTTGTCATGGATTTGAGTTTGGAGCAAAGAGTCCATTGCTTTAGAAGCATTGGAAAATTTCTCAATATCCAGCTTGGCTTTCTCAAACTCACTCTTTATCTTCTCATTCTCCTCTTTAGACTTTTTCAGCTGAAGTTCTAGGTCATTCTTCTCCCACTTCCAGTAATTTGTATCATAAGAATGTTGAAGTTCATTGGCTTGGAAAAATTTGATCTGTTCCTCAAAACTCTCAACAATTCTTACATAGTCTTTTATATCTCTTTCTAATCTTTTAAGGTCATCACTCATTGTCTGGTTGTGATCCCTGTACCTTTTAACAGTTTCCATACAAGTTTTAGAGCAAAGATTAGACATTACCTCTGTGGGGATTTCTGTGTTTGAAGAATCTGAAACTTTAGCCATTGATGATTTCTGATTTCAAGGAAGAATGATGATTGCAGGTTTCTGAGAATACTAGCTCTGATACCACTAGTTAGGATCGAATTCTTAACAACAATTAATTCTCAGAAACAATATCAAAGAAGTTTGCGGAATAACACTTTGATATTCAATGAAACAGTAAATCAACACACAATAAAGTATCAAACTATAAACTTGTATTGAATGCTTTGAAGTTACAAGATTACACACTCAACCTCAATATTGATGAACAGGCTCACCAATACGAATTCTACTTCTCTAGAATTAGGATCTATGCCTTGAGGTTGATTTTACTCTTAAACTTGGAATTTTTATCTCTAAAAACCAAAAAATTATCTCTAACTATTCTAAACAATACTATATATATATACTGAAGATAAAAGTTAATTACAATTAATAAAATATCTTCAGAATATCTTCCATCATTATCTCCAAGCTTTCCATAATCTTCAGTCCATCCAGCTGTCATCCTTCCATGCGAATTCTTTATCACATAAGCAGCATTATTCTTCAGCAGCATTAATACTCTGAGCAGTATTAACTCTAGCAGTACTAACCATGCTCAACAGCATTAATCTCTTTAAGCAGTACTAATTTTGAACTAGCAGTACTAATCTTGTTGAGCAACATTAACCATCAACTAGCAGCATTAATATCAGAAGTACTAACTAGAAGTATTAACTGTTTTCTTCTAGCAGCATTAACTAGAAGTATTAATCACAGAAGTACTAACTAGAAGTATTAACTGTTTTCTTCTAGCAGCATTAACTTTGTTCCAGCAGCATTAACTTTGTTCTAGCAGCATTAACTTTGTTCCAGCAGCATTAACTTTGTTCCAGCAGCATTAACTTTGTTCCAGCAGCATTAACTTTGTTCTAGCAGCATTAACTTTGTTCTAGCAGCATTAACTTTGTTCCAGCAGCATTAACTTTGTTCTAGCAGCATTAACTACAACTGGCAGCATTAACCACAGAAGTAGTAACCATGTTGAACTAGAAGTAGTAACCATGTTGAACTAGAAGTAGTAACCATCCTTGGCATATTTCAGACCCAACATTAAGACTTTAGGTGGGATCATGATATCTTAGTATAGTTAGTTTACTTGAAAATATCATAGACAGTGCTTAGCCATCTATGAGTAATTTCAAGGCGTTGTAATGGGATTAAACATGCTCTTTAACATATGATATATTAATAGAAATCCCACGATATCTAAGAGTTATGTTGAACATAACTAGATGATTCCTACCTAAATAACCTAGTTTCGTAAACAGTTGCTTGGCCATTTACAGAAATATGTGATATATGGATCTTAGCCCAAATTAATTTTTTGAAAGGTAATATTAATTAATTTGAGATTTTAAAAGAATTACTAAAAATTGAACTTATTTTGTAGATGGCCGCTAACGCCTCCAACCAAACTGTATGCACAAACGGCTTATCCCAATTTACATTACAATCAATCCTTGACAAGGATAAACTGAACGGTATGAACTTCGTCGACTGGTTTTGTTTCTTGAGGGTCGTCCTTAATCACGAAAAGAAGTTGTACGTTCTTGAAAACCCCCCGCCAAACCCTCCTGCCAGAAATGCTTCAACTGAGATCATGGATGCTTATGATAAGCATCTCAATGACTCACTAGATGTTAGTTGTCTGATGCTAGCATCCATGACTACCGAGCTACTGAGGGAACATGAAGACATGAATGCTTGGGATATGATGTCCTCTCTGAAATCCATGTTTCAGTTACAAGCAAGGCAAGAGAGGTTCGATACAGTCAGGGCATTGCATGCCTGTATGATGACTGAGGGTTCATCAGTCAGTACCCACGTTTTAAGAATGAAAGGGTATATTGACCGATTAACCCGTCTTGGTTACCCACTGGGTCAAGAATTGGCAACTGAAATGGTTCTCAATTCTTTATCCAAGTCATATGACTAGTTCGTTCTGAACTACAATATGAATGGTTTGGAGAAAACTCCCACAGTGCTTCACGGCATGCTTAAAACTGCTGAGAGAAATATGAAATCCAAGTTGGATTTATCCAAACCAAAACAGGTGTTGATGGTCAAACCTAAAGGTGGGATAAACAAGAAGAAAAGGGTGGTTACCAAGGGTAAAAGAAAAGTTGGAAGCTCCAACAAAGAAAAGGGCAAGGGAAAGATTCCTGAGGAAGCAGTTCGCTTCAATTGCAACTAGAAGGGACACTAGAAGAGAAACTGCCCTACCCTATTGGCAGAAATGAATAAGCAGAAGGCTAATGAAATCGGACCTTCAGGTATGTATACCATTGATTTATTCACTTCTGACTCTGATTCTTGGGTATTGGATACTAGGTGTGGTACTCACATTTGTACTACTTTTAAGGGACTAAGAAGTGAAGAGAAAATGAAACCAGGCCAAATAGAGCTTCGAATGGGGAATGGAGCTAAGGTAGCTGCTATTGCTGAAGGGACTTTTGACATGAAGCTGCCAAATGGTCTTATTTTAGCACTTAGCAATTGTTTATATGTACCTAGCATTACTAGGAATATCGTTTCTTTTTCTTGGTTGTAACAAACTGGATTTATGTTTACTTTCAGTAATAATTCAATTTCAGCTTATCTTAAATGTTTTATATTTTGTGGCCAAACCACACAATGGTATTTATGAAATTGATATGCAAAATAGTTGTAATTATGAATCAATGTATAATGTAAACAATAAACGAATTAAGTGAGGCTTAAACCAGACCTATTTGTGGCATTGTCGTCTTGGACACATAAACAAGAAATGCATAGCCAAACTCCAGGCGGACGGAGTGTTGAAATCGTGTGATGATTCATATGATGTATGTGAATCTTGCTTAATGGGCAAGATGACAAAACCGCCTTTTAACGGCAAACCCGAAAGGGCAACAGAACTATTAGTGATTATACATACTGATGTGTGTGAGCCCTTTAGTTCAACCACAAGAAATGGTCATCGCTACTTCATTACCTTTACTGATGACTTCAGTAGATACGGGTATGTTTACCTAATGAAAAACAAATCTTAAAGCTTTGAGTTTTTTAAAGAGTTTCAGAATGAAGTAGAGAATCAACTTGGCAAAAAGATAAAGACACTTCGATCAGACCGGGGTCGGGAATATCTAAGCCAAGAGTTTATTGACCATCTAAGAGATAATGGGATAGTATCTCTATTAACTCCTCCCGGAACACCGCAACATAACGGTGTGTCCGAAAGAAGGAATAGAACCTTGTTGGACATGGTTCGCTCTATGATGAGTCGTACCAATCTGCCTAAAAGTTTATGGGGTTATGCTCTAGAAACATCTGTAGAATACTAAATAATGCGCCAACCAAAAAGACCGATAAAACCCCTATCCACTATGGACTGGGAAGATCCCAAAACTGTCATATATGAGAATATGGGGCTGTGAAGCTTATGTTAAGCGAGAAGCTTCTGGGAAGCTTGATTCAAGGTCTGAAAATGCATCTTAGTAGGATATCCAAAAGAGACAGTTGGATATTATTTCTATAAACCCAGCGAGAACAAAGTCTTGGTTGCGCGCCGCGATGAGTTATTAGAAAATGATTTTCTATCGAGAACCACAACGGGGGATACAGTAGATCTTGAAGAAATTCAAGAACCACAAGATGAAACAATGGTTGATACTGACAATCAACATGATGTTGAGCCTCAACAAGTTGTTGAAGGTAATGACGAGATACAAACAATCCGAAGATCGAGTAGGAGTCGTCAAGAGCCTGAGAGATATGGTTATCTCATTGGCAGTGACGATACGGTTCATGATGAACCCGTAACCTACCAGGAAACCGTATCAGATTTAGAATCTGATAAATGGCATGATGCCATGAAGGCTGAAATACAATCCATGTCAGATAACCAAGTTTGGAACTTGGTAGATGCACCTACTGGCTGCAAAGTCGTAGGGTGCAAGTGGGTATTCAAAAAGAAAACTGGCATGGATGGGATTGTACATACCTATAAAGCTATGTTGGTAGCTAAAGGTTTCACTCAGACTCATGGAATAGATTATGATGAAAAATTTTCTCCAGTAGCCATGATTAAATCCATCAGAATACTTCTTGACATAGTTGCATTTCATGACTATGAAATATGGCAAATGGATGTTAAAACCGTGTTTCTTAATGGAACTTTAAGAGAGGACGTGTACATGGTACAACCAGAAGGTTTTAAACATCCAAATTTTCCTTAAAAGGTATGTAAATTACAAAAGTCCATTTATGGACTGAAGCAAGCATCTCCTAGTTGGAATCTTCGTTTTGATGAAAAGATTAAAGAATTTGGTTTCTTAAAGAACGAAGATGAACCTTATGTATACAAGAAAGTCAGTGGGAGCACAGTAGTATTCTTGATCCTATATGTCGATGATATATTGATCATCGGAAATGACATCCCTACCCTTAAAGGTGTAAAAGATTGGCTAGGGAAGTGTTTCGCGATAAAGGATCTAGGAGAAGCAGCTTATATCCTTGGTATTAAGATCTATCGTGATAGATCGAAACGCTTAATTGGATTAAGCCAAAGTACATATATTGACAAGATCTTAAGACGCTTCAAGATGGAGGGTTCTAAGAGAGGAAACTTGCCAATGGTACATGGTGTACATCTGAGTAAAACTCAGAGTCCTATATCTAAAGAGGACATGAACCGCATGAAGGGTGTTCCCTATGCCTCGGCCATCGGTTCAATTATGTATTCCATGTTATGTATTAGACCAGATGTCTCGTATGCTCTAAGCATGACAAGCAGGTATCAGTCAAACCCAGGTGATGCTCTCCGGGTAGCAGTAAAGAATATTCTAAAGTATTTGAGGAGAACTAAAGAAATGTTCTTACTGTACGGCGGTCAAGAAAGAGATTTGTGTATTCAAGGATACATAGATGCTAGCTTCCAAACCGACCGAGATGACTATAAATCACAGTCGGGATACGTGTTTATGTTAAACGGGGGTGCTATGAGCTGGAAGAGCTACAAACAAAGCACAATAGTGGATTCAACTACAGAATCGGAGTACATTGCAGCGTCGAACGCCGCAAAGGAAGATGTTTGGATGAAGAAATTCATCACAGATCTGGGAGTAGTCCCTAGCATATGTGACCCTGTCGAGATCTATTGCGACAATGAGGGTGCCATTGCTCAGGCAAAGGAACCAAGGTCACATCAGTGCTCCAAGCATATCATGAGAAGATATCACCTAATTCGGGAGATTATTGAAAGAGGTGACATAAAGATATGTAAAGTTCGATCAGAAGACAATCCAGCAGATCCTTTTACCAAGCCTTTGAGTCAAAGCAAGCATGATGCTCACATTAGCTCAATAGGCTTGAGGTTTTGTAATAATTTAGTCTGATTTGTAAAATTTTAGTAATCTTTTACTGAACATTAAAACAGTTATGTTTTACAGTTTATGGCATATTGGATATGAGTATTTAATTAAACATCTCTTTGTTCGTTTTAACATGTTTAAGTATCCTTAAATAAATATGATGATCATATTATTTAAAACTGTCCTTGATCACTTATTACTAGGGGACTAGTAATAAATCAAGATCATTGTGATGTCTGGTTATAGTCTAAGTTGGAAGTGCACTAGGTGCAACCAGAGTCACATGCGCTTGTCGGAGCACAAGGCGTTGGATAAGACCCACGGTCAAGATCACCTCATAGATCGGCATCAGAAGGTGAGTCTTGAAATAGTACAACACTATTTATCCTCAGACCTGAGATATGCATTGGGATCTAATGCACAAGGAGTGTTATACTTTGATATAGTCTAACGTTACCCTTGATCGGGTAATCATAAGGGTTATGTTAGGTATAACATGAATTGTGTAGTTAGTCGTGTACATGAAATATGGATTTGCTCCTCTCAAGATGAGAGAGATATTTATGGGCCCCTCGATTACATAGTTTGATTTACATGCATGAACAAGGGGATTAGTTGGACTAATAACACTTGTATGATCAAATATGTTGGGATCGAGAAACATATTCTTGAACTATAAAGGATGAGATAGATCTATGCCTTAAGTTCAAAACAAAATATCGTGAAGCAAAAGGATAATGAATGATTCTACTATATGATTGATTGGATCAATCAAATTGCTCGAAGGTAAAAGCACATTTACATAGCCTTGGGGGCGGTGACGTGTTGCTAGATGCTTAGTATCGTCTGTGTTGGATCCCAGATTTAATCTCGTAATAATGATATAAACAATAAGAGTAATGACAGCGGAAGTAATACAGTTTAATATCAAAGGAGATTCAAATATCACAGTTCATAAAGCAGATAAAGATAAACAAGATATTCTTAGAATAAAGTATTCAACTTATATTATCAGATATATAACTTCTTAAGCACACTTTGAACAATAAGGTGATGGTCCTATTTATAGGACCATAAAGTAAGCAGTGTACTTGTATGACGAGAAAGAGCATGCTGAACAGCGACCTACTCTAGAAAGTAAATCTTATCCTTTGACGTTGTTCTTCCTCTGACGTCTTCGTCCTCTGAAGTGTATCTTCTTGAAAGTCCTCTGAAATAGGACGGGTATTTTCAACACTTTAATAAACAGATGATTTGGAGCTAACAATCTCCCCCTAAGTGTCAAAAATAAAAGATACAAAAATAACAGAGAATTGATAGAGGAGAAAATCATCCTCTTAAGTATTACTTCTTAAACATTTGGAAGTTTAATACAAAGAAAGTAATACTAAAGAAATAAAGAAACAGACTACAATTTGTCATTTGAACAGATTCCATGGAATTTCATGATCAGAGCTCTGAAGTTGATCATCGAGTCGATTTCTAAGTCAAGCTTTGCCAGTAAATCTGCTCTGTGCCTTTCTTCCTTTGCATGGATCAATTTCTTTATACCTCTCAAGGTTTCATCAGAGTACTTCGACACTTCCGAAGCTAGAAAGATCTTCTTTTCTTGATTTATTCTGAAGACGAAACCAAGAGGTTCTGCAACGATTGATCCAGTCTTCTGTTCTTTAAGTTTGTCGAATGACTCCACAGGTTCAGTTACTTCCAGCTTCTCTTCCCCTAGGTTCAGAGCAATTTGAAAGTCACGTTTTGCTCGGTGTTTGACATAGGCCTCCATTGCCCGTCGGACTTCAACCATGCCCATCCTGATTTCCCTTCTTCCATGATCATACCTGGCAGAGCAATAGGCATATAAATGTGGTAAATCATATGGATTTAGATTTACGAGATCATTGTCATTGAACTCGTAAATCTTCTGATCAGATCGAGTTACCACATAATTCCTATAGATAATCTTGTTGTAAGCAAAGGTCTTTTCTGAGATTTTGTTGATTTTGATGATTGGATCATCAGAGAGGACCTGTGCTCTTGGTTTGGTTTTATCTCTGATAAATCTTCGCTCATAGTCTGGCATGTCCTCTCTGATTCTTGGATTCAGAGGAATGACCAGTGTGTCTGCCATGTTGAACTCACAGTAAATGTATCTGAAGTGGTCTTCTATGGAAGCTTCGGGATTTGATTCGAGGAAAGTGGGAGGTTTATTGAACACTTTTGCTGGAATACCGATGCTTGCTTTCTGAACAGGCTTCTTTGAAGGAGCCTGTTCATCGACAACCATGGTTTCTGGTTCCATTGATTGTGGAGGATCTTCTTTTGAGGGTTCAGAGATGTAGCCATCTATCTCTGGTGATTCCCTCAGCTCTGACGTTGTTGAAGTATGATGTGGTTGAGCATTTTTTAAGACATATTCTTCGACATCAACTACTTCAACTTCTTTTTCAGAATCTGATTTTTCTTCCTTTTCAGATTCTGATTTGTAGGCATCTCTCATCACATAAGTTGGTCTTTCTGGTGATGAGAATGCATCTTCTGATGTTGAGAAGTCTACGAGCTGTTCATCTTCTTCTTCGTCCAGAGCTCCAATAGTTTCTTGATTTGCAGATGTGATTTGTTCAGCTGTGATTGGAACTATTGGAGCACCTGCAGTGGATGGCCCTAAGAAAATAATCGGAACTGGCGACTTTAGAGTGGCCTGAATATCTTCAGCAGAGGTAGAGGTTGAGTGTTTCTCTGTTCCTTTTTCCTTGTTTTGATTTGATTCAGAGGGAGTGGACTCCTTTTGTGTTGTAACAGGTTTAGGAGTAGGAGTCTTCTCCCCCTTATGAAGATCGGATGACCCCTAAGGTTGGTCATCTTCGTCATCAGAATCTTCATATCTAGCCTTTTTCCTCGCTTCTTCAGAGCATGCGACCTCTGGTTCTTTTCTCTTCAATACTCCCTCTGAGGATTTGATATTCTTCAGAAGGTCTTCAATCTTCTTGTTCTGCTTAGTGGTCTTGGAGACGAACTTGCTGGAGATGTTCATTACATTGCTGGTGATCTTCTTCGAGAAGTTGGTCAGGTCAGCCTTTGTAATGAATTCTGTTGTAGCAGGAGCATCAGCAGAGGAGGTAGGGATCTTTGCAATTACCTCTGTCAAAGAACGCAAGATTTCCTCTTTGAATTGAGAGAAGTCTGCATTTATTGGAGTGGGGGCAGAGGTAGGTGGAATTGCCTGGAGGATCTCTGTTTTGGAGTTCTGAATTTCTCTGGACAATACGGAGTCATTCTTTATGACCAAGCTTTCCAGAGCATCCAGTGATTGAGAATCGTGGTGCGCAGCTCAGAGACCTCTGAAGTGAGCTTTTCAATTTCAGAGTTAGAGGCAGAGGCCTCTGAGGTCTTCTCCATTTGAAGTTTTATCTCCATCAGAGATTCTCTTATTTCATCACCAAAGATTTTGAACTCCTCTTTGGTAACGTAATCAGAGGGGGTAACCTTAGGATCAACACATGATTCTAAGTTTCCCTCGAGTTCAGAGGGGCCTTCTGTCGGAGGTGGTTTGATGTTGTCTCTGGAAGGACTTCCCATTAATCCTTGGGGACCCTTTTTCAAGGATTTCCCTATAATGGTTCCGATTGGTCTCTGATCATCAGAGTCAGAATCTGATGATGAGAACCGAATGTGTTTGGAAACCTTGCTGTCCAGGCTAAGGATTCCTTGTGCAATAAGGTCGTGCCATTCTTTTTCTGACAGGCAATCCTTACGTTCTAAGGGACGGTTCAATTTAGTTTGAGCCACAAAGGCATCATGTGTGGGTGGAGGTGACATACTCTGGGTGATTGAGTATTTTTATCTTGGTCTAAGTCCTTTTGGGAGGACTTAGCCGTATCAGAGTTTTCCCCTCTGGTGCATGCGTCAGAGGCAGAAACAGATGCCTCTGAGCGGTTAGGATGGGAAGGGTTCGAGGTGTGCACCTCTGTTTCAATGTCCATTGATGTTGGACCATCTTGGACAGTAAATTTGTTTGCACTGGGATTTGGGCTTTGGATTCTCTCATTTGTGTCATCAAGGACATCTTTTTCTACCTCACCGCCCTCAGATTCTAGATTTAGAAACTCACCCTCTGGAAATCTCTCGTGCTCACCTTCCTCTGCTCTGACAGAGTTATTCTCTTCGTCAGAGGGAGGGTTCTCATGTTTTCTCTTCTTCACTCTCCAAGAGCCACCCTCTGGTTGCGCTCTGTTAATGTTTGAGCAGTATCATAGATATCACTCTCTGATTCAGGCTCAGGCTCAGAACCTAAATGTGTTGGGGATCCCATCATCGGTTCTGATGATTGGGCAACACGACTAAGTAGGAGATGGGTAGGAGAGTCAGCAGGAATAATTTCAATCATGGTGTGTGGGAAACGTCGGTCATGTGGATAAGGAGGAACCTCTGTGGCTTTGAATGAGTTCATCATAAACAGAGGTGTCATTGGGCCCTCCTCAGTGATGGAGAATTTCTCCATTGCTCGTTGAATGACCACTGAGATGAATCGGGGAAATAGTACCGATATTGGTTGTTTTCCTTTGGCCAAGTCCTTGTTCTTCTTGTCCACCGCTGTCAGCATCTCACAGAATAGAATGTGGGCCATATTGATGCTTCTGTTGAAAAAGAGAGCATACATTATGGCTATTATCGCTGGATGAGTCTGATCCTGACTTCCAATCTTGCAGGTTATTGTTCGGTTGAGAACACTGAACATAAAGTTCCATTTGGGAGGCAGGTACTGACGTCTGAATTGACTGAGGCGTGTTATTTCTTTGTTGTAGCCTAAGTGTTGGAGGAACTGAAGAAGAACTTCTTGAGTTGGGGGTTTCTCAAAGGTTTCTATTTGAAGATCAGTTGTGGTGAGGAGGTTGAATCGGCGAGTTAGGGTTTGTGGGGTTATTCTTATGTTTAAGCTTTGTTCACCTATGTCACCGTGCCCAACCAGTCCTTCCTTTTCATCGTCGTATTCACTTGAATACCACCATTGTTGGACAAAGCGAAGGGGAATATCTGAGGCATGTTTGGTTAGAACATCATTGAGTTCGCAGTTGGTGAAAAAGTCGAGGATTGGGCGAAACTGTTCATCATATTTTGATGGAGTTACGTCCAGAAAGTAGTTCTTTCCTTTGACTGGAACGTCGAACTGTACCAAATTCAAGCTTGGAACAAGTTTGCTTGAGTTATCTGAAGTTTGGGAATGAGCCGCCATTGTTGCAGGTTGAGAAAGATGAAAGCTTAGAAAGAGAGAATCGGCTTTTGGATTTTGAGAGCGTAAAGAGTAATGGGAAGTGAACAAGGGTATTTTATAGCTACAAAAGGAAGGTAGAGGGAGAGGTTATTGAAGCGGCGAATGAAAGTCTTAATTGCAGAAAGGACGTTCCATCATCCCTGAATTGATGGGTGACTCGTTTAGGCGTGTAGGGGAGAACCGCTTTGTGTCAGAAAACCGCCAGTTGGGTTTTTGAAAAGAAACGAGTGGTTATCCAAAAAGATTTATTATTTAAAAGAATTTCCTGGGGGATTTGTTTAACGAGACAAGATCAGAGGCTCTGATATAAACATCAGAGACAAGATCAGAGGCTCTGATATAAACATCAGAGACAAGATCAGAGGCTCTGATAAAATCATCCGAGACAAGATCAGAGGCTCTGATATAAACATCAGAGATAAGATCAGGGGCTCTGATATAAACATCAGAGACAAGATCAGAGGCTCTGATATAAACATCAGAGACAAGATCAGAGGCTCTGATATAAACATCAGAGACAAGATCAGAGGCTCTGATATAAACATCAGAGATAAGATCAGAGGCTCTGATATAAACATCAGAGACAAGATCAGAGGCTCTGATATAAACATCAGAGACAAGATCAGAGGCTCTGATAAAATCATCAGAGACAAGATCAGAGGCTCTGATATAAACATCAGAGATAAGATCAGGGGCTCTGATATAAACATCAGAGACAAGATCAGAGGCTCTGATATAAACATCAGAGACAAGATCAGAGGTTCTGATATAAACATCAGAGATAAGATCTTTTCTCCCCCTTTACACATGCTTGGAGATTTTAAGAGTGATTTTTACCATATTTGAAAGTCTAGAGGCTCTGATGAAAGGATCAGAGACTCTGATGTTTTCATTTAAGTAAATTGATATTCTACTCGATTCAGGACTCTGCTCTTTTGTTAGGTAGACATATTCAACATTCCCAACTTGCTAATTAAAAAATTGAACCTTCGTTCATCTAAAGCTTTTGTGAAAATATCAGCAAGTTGAAGTTCAGTTGGTACAAAATACATCTCTATTGTTCCTTTTTCAACATGATCTTTCAGAAAGTGGTACCTTACATCGATGTGCTTGGTTTTGGAGTGTTGTACTGGATTGGCAGAGATGGCTATGGCACTTTTTGAATCACAGAGAATTGGAATTCTGTCAAATTGTTGGCCATAATCTCTGAGCTGAGTTTTCATCCATAATACTTGTGAGCAACAACTAGCAGCAGCAACATATTCTGCCTCTACAGTTGAAGTGGAAACACAGTTTTGTTTCTTGGATGACCAACTTACCAGCTTATTGCCCAATATCTGACAACACCCATAGGTACTTTTTCTGTCAAGCTTACATCCAGCATGATCTGCATCAGTGTAAGCTGTTAGATCAAAACTTGAAAGTTTTGGATACCAGAGGCCTAATGTTTGTGTCCCTCTGAGGTATCTGAAAATTCTTTTCACAGCAGTTAAATGAGATTCCTTTGGATTTGCTTGATATCTAGCACAAAGGCATGTTGCAAACATTATGCCAGGCCTACTTGCAGTTAAGTATAATAGTGAACCTATCATGCCTCTGTAGGTTTTTATATCCACAGACTCTCCTGATGGATCAGAGTCAAGTTTGACTCCGGTGGATAGAGGTGTTCTCATCGAAGTTGAATCATTGAGTTTGTATTCTTGCAAAATTTCAGAGACATACTTAGATTGACTTATGAATGTACCTTCTGAAGTTTGTTTTACTTGTAAGCCTAGAAAGAAAGTTAATTCTCCCATGAGGCTCATCTCAAATTCACTCTTCATCAACTCTGAGAACTTGTCACAATACTTTTGATTGGTAGAGCCAAATATAATGTCATCAACATAAATTTGTACTAAAAGCATCTCATTTTTGTACCTTTTGATGAATAAGGTAGTATCAATTGTGCCCTTTTTAAATCCATTGTTAATCAAAAAAGTGGACAGTGTTTCATACCAAGCTCTTGGGGCTTGTTTGAGTCCATACAGAGCTTTATCCAAATAATACACATGATTAGGATACTCTGTACTTTCAAATCCAGGTGGTTGTTGGACATAGACTTCTTCATTTAATTTACCATGAAGAAATGCAGATTTAACATCCATTTGATAAACTTTGAATCCTTTGTGTGTAGCATAGGCTAAGAAGATTCTGATTGCTTCTAGCCTAGCTACAGGTGCAAAAGTTTCATCATAATCAATGCCTTCTTCCTGGCAATATCCTTTTGCAACCAACCTGGCTTTGTTTCTGATTATTATTCCATCCTCATCCTTTTTGTTTCTGAAAACTCATTTCGTTCCAATTGCAAATTTTCCTTTGGGAAGGGGAACTACGGTCCAGACTTTGTTTCTTACAAACTCTTGAAGTTCATCCTGCATTGCAAAAATCCAATGAGGATCTTCAAGAGCTTCTTTTACCTTCTTTGGTTCAATAATGCTCAAAAAGTTTACATAGAAGCATTCATTGATGGTGGCAGATCTTGTTTTAACTCCTTCGGATGAGGATCCAATGATTTGATCAATTGGATGATCTTTTGTCCATCTGGTGATTGGAGCAATAATTTGTGCAGTTTGAGTTTCAGAGGCTCTAACGTTTGGTGACACCTCTGTTGTATTGTTCAGAGGCTCTGTTGGTGATGCATCTGTTGTACGGTTCAGAGGCTCTGTTGGTGATGCCTCTGTTGTACTGTTCAGAGGCTCTATTGGTGATGCCTCTGTTGTACTGTTCAGAGGCTCTGAGTTTTGTTCCAGAGAGGCATATTCTTGTTCATCATTTGGTTCTGGAGTTGCTTCAGATACTTCGTGATCATCTTCTGATTCACTTTGTTGAACTGCATTTGGTGAGACAGAAGGTGTTAGTTCAGAGGGCCCTGAAAGGGTTGTACCTGTTTCTTGAGGTTCTTCTGAATCCTCTCTCTGTCTGTCTCTGAAGATAACTTCAGAGATATCTTCATCATCAAAGAAATCTTCAAATATTTTGTTTAATTCAGATTCCCTTGATGATTCAGATATTTGTGATGAACTTTCTTTTTGTTCAGAGCTTTTATTGTCGTCAAAAGTGATATTGATGCTTTCTTGGATAGTCCTTGTTCTAGGATTGAACACTCTGAAAGCTTTTGAGGCTAATGAATATCCAATGAATTTGCCCTCATCAGCTTTCTTGTCAAACTTTCCAAGATATTCTCTATCTTTCAGAATATAACCCCTGCATCCAAAAACATGAAAATATTTAATATTGGGTTTTCTATTGTGAATGAGTTCATAGGATGTTTTCTTAAATCTCTTCACAATTGTAGCTCTATTCTGAGTGAAGCAGGCTGTTGCTACTGCTTCTGCCCAAAAATTTGTTGAAAGATCAGATTCAGCAAGCATTGTTCTGGCAACTTCAACAAGTGTTCTGTTTTTCCTTTCAACTACTCCATTTTGTTGAGGAGTTCTTACTGCAGAGAAGTTAGGGGTAATGCCTTCATCTGATAGATAAGAATTGATTTTGGCATTTCTGAATTCTGTTCCATTATCACTTCTTAGTTTCTGAACTTTGCTGCTGAATAGAACCTGTAATCTTTTCTGTCTGCTCTTAGCATTTCTTGACCTGAATCTGAGTGAAGAAGTGAACAATATTTTCTTTGAAATTTCACATTGAAACCATGATCACAAAGTTGACTTATGCTTATCAGATTGTGTTTTAATCCATCCACATAAGCAATTTTTGATACAGAAACATTTCCTCTTGATAATTCACCATATCCTTTAATCTGTCCTTGCTTGTTGTCTCCAAAAGTAACTGTTCCTCCGGATTTTGCTTTAAATGAGGATAGCAGTTCTTTATTTCCAGTCATATGCCTTGAACATCCAGAATCTAGGTACCAGATTGGCATTGACTGTTTCTGCAAGACAGATTATTGTTTCTTAGGTACCCACCTCATTATGGGTCCTTTTGTGTTAGACTTTGGTGGAATTGTATGACTTTTTGGCATCTCATCTTTTGATGTCTTGCCTTTTCTTGTCTTCTTTTGAGTTTTTGTCTCTGAGATATTTTTCAGAGATTTATTCAAAAGGCAGTGTGATCCTTTAAAATGATTTTTCAGTTTCATCAAGAGATAGATGCAGTTACAATTAATGGAACAAGAAGAAGTAGGAGCAAAGTTTTTCTTTTTATTAAAAGCATTGGTTACATTTTGACTTCTTTTGTAACTTGTACTAGGAATATTACTTTTATCCCTAACTACTTCTTTTCTTTTTGCTTGATAGACAGTCTTCTATTCAAGTTGCTTTTTCTTGTTCAAAAACATCTTCTTTTCTTTGCTGCTTACTGCACAGACAGGATCAATATGGTTAACTTTTGTCCATTTGCCTTTTTGTTCAGGAGAGAATTTTATTGTTTTATAGGTGTAAGAACCAGAAGTGTTTGTTTTATTCTTTGCCTTTTCTTGCAACTCTTTTTCAAGTTCCAGAGATGTTTTTGCTTGTAAACACATATTTGCAAAATCAGGATTTATTGGTATTCTGGTTTTGGTTTTCAATACTGAAATTGGAACATTCAAAATACCAGAGCCAACAGTTTCTATCCTTTTGTGAATTACATTCCCTGGTTTACAAAAAACCTGTTCATCAATCTCTAAATCAGATTCTAAATCAGAGTCAAGAAAGTCTCTCTTAGATTTAATAGAGATATCTACCTCTATTGGTTTTTTAATTTCTTTTGATCTAGAGACTTTGATGATCCGTTTCATGCTTTCTTTTCTTTTTAAGTCCTCCATGACATTTTCTTCCCAAATCTTTTGAACATCATCTTTAAACGTAGTTCTGATGTTTTCATCTGACTTTGGTGAATACAGAGGAGCATTCGGATTAAGTGAGTTCTGAGATTCATTTTCAGAAGTACTTGTATCAGAGGTACTTGATTCAAATGTCTCTGATTCTCTTGAGATGAAAGCATCAAACCTGAAAATTTCTTTGGAATCATAGCTCTGAGGTTTTGTAAAGTGTACCTATGAAGTTTCTTCTTTTATCTGTAACACAGATTCTTTAATGTCTTTTACTTCAGAGTACTTTGTATTTTTGAAATTTAAAGCTCTTGCTTTTGATCCCTCTGATGTTTTCATTCTTTTGAAATTATTCAGAGATGGATCTTCAGAGCTTTGGACCTTTCCTATACAGAAAGTGGAAGAAAGTGAAGTTTTCTCCAATCCATTAAATGAATTCAACTCATTGAATCCTAGCCCTTGAGAGTCCATCTGAGTTTTTATTTTGTCGAAAACACTTTGTGCATTGACATAGCTTTTGATTCGTAGATTTTGTCTATCTAGAGATTGATGTAGGATTTCTCTTTCCTTTTGAAAAAATTTGGTTAAGGCAATAGAATTGAGCCTTTCATACTCAGATTTCTTTACTTCTTCTTCTTTTCCTTTTAAAACTTTTTCAATCTCTTTTATTTCTTCCGAAAATGATTTTTCTTTTTGCTTGTTGGTTTCTTCAAGTTTGGTTTTTTCAAGAAAAATTTCTTTCTTTTCTGATTCCAGAAGATTCTTTTCTCTTTTGTAAAAAATGAGCTCTTTTGTTACTTGCTCTCTCTTCTCTTTTTCTTCAACAAACTTTTGCTTTAGATCCTGAAGTTCATTAATTAGTTTAAAAGCATCTATTTCAGGATCACTTTCAGAGGTGTAAAGAGAGTTTACCTTTTCAGAGTTATTTTCGGATGCTTCATCAGTTTGATTTCCATCTGAAAAAGCCATACCACAGAGATTGGTAGGCTCTTCCTCACCATCACTTGTTGAGTCAGATAGCCAGTCTTCCATTTCTGCTACAAGAACTCTTTCTTTTACATTGTATTTGTATTTGTTCTTGTAGTAATCTTGATCTTTGACAAGTTTTCCTCTGCAGTTTGCAGAGAAGTGGCCTGATTTTCCACATCTGAAGCATCTTCCATCATTTTGATTTGGTGGAAGAGTGGTAGTGCTTGTCTCTGGCTTCTGTTCTTGAGGTTTGAAGTATCTTTGTGGTTGTGGATACCTTGGTTGGAATGGTTGTTGTGGTCTTGTTTGTGGTGTTGCATTTTCATGGTTGAAGTTTGCACCATTTTGATCACTATATGGAGTGAATCTGGGTTCTTGTTGAAATCTTCTCTCCGGATTTCTTCTTTCTTCATTCTCTTTCCTTCCTTCAAATACCTTCTTACCAAATTTCTTGTTAAACTGATGAGTGATTAATGCAAGGGATTTGGCGAAGGCACTTATATCTTCATCAGAGTCTGAATCAATA
The DNA here is from genome assembly GCA_023525745.1 of Arctium lappa. Taxonomy (NCBI): domain Eukaryota; kingdom Viridiplantae; phylum Streptophyta; class Magnoliopsida; order Asterales; family Asteraceae; genus Arctium; species Arctium lappa. Next base: position 50,157,533 of record CM042057.1, read on the forward strand.
TGAGTTTCTTCTGCTATCAAAACCTTTTTGGATCTTCTTTTTGTTTCCAGACATTTTTGTGACTCTTCACAGTTGTTTTCTTTCGATGTTTGTTTTGAAACAAGTGCAAGGGGTCCACCCAAAGAGGTTTTTGATTTTTGCTTCATAACTTCTTTTTCATGTGCAACAAGAGTACCATAAATGTCAGTTAATGACCATGACTCAAGATCTTGATTAGCTTGTATAGACATGGACAGTTGTGACCATTCTTCATTCAAGCTTTTCAAAAAAAGAACGTTGTTTTCCTCTTTTGTTCTTATCACTTTAAACTTTCTACATTTGTTTATTAGAATGTTGAATCTTGAGTAAGTTTGGTGTAACTTTTCTTCTGGTAAAGCATGAAAATCATGATATTCATTGATGCATAGATTTCTTCTATTTTTCTGAGTTTGTAGGCCACCTTCAAGTTGATTTAACAACTGATCCCATATCTCTTTTGCAGTTTTACAAGAATCAAGTTCTTGAAAGATATCATTGGGAATGGCCATTATGAGTAATCTAACAGCTTTTGAGTCATTATCCATCATATTATTTTCTTCATCAGTGAAGTTTGTGGTTTTCTTTTCATAATATGCAGGTATTTCGGCAGTATCTGCTGTTGCAGGAACTCTTGGTACCAACACCAGTGGAATGTGAGGTCCAATGTTCACAGATCTAAAAAGATCCCTGTCCATACCTTCTAGAAAATTTACCATCCTTATTTTCCATTGGGGATATTCATCCCTTAAAAGTGTAGGAGGTTTTGTTAATGACCCAGCTGTATACATGGCAGTTATGCTTGAGTTTGCCATAAAGAAATTTTAAGAACTGATGCTTTTTGCAATGAACTGTGATTTACTGTCAAATCTAGAGCATATGATGTTCTTGAATAAACTGGGTTTATATGAACATGCACAGATATTGAAAGTTTTAGAATCAATGAGATGTAAATCTATCCGAGTATGCAGATATGATCTTTCTTTGTTTTAGAATCAAAGGAAGCTCTGATACCAATTGTTGGATCCCAGATTTAATCTCGTAATAATGATATAAACAATAAGAGTAATGACAGCGGAAGTAATACAGTTTAATATCAAAGGAGATTCAAATATCACAGTTCATAAAGCAGATAAAGATAAACAAGATATTCTTAGAATAAAGTATTCAACTTATATTATCAGATATATAACTTCTTAAGCACACTTTGAACAATAAGGTGATGGTCCTATTTATAGGACCATAAAGTAAGAAGTGTACTTGTATGACGAGAAAGAGCATGCTGAAAAGTGACCTACTCTAGAAAGTAAATCTTATCACTAAGTGACGTGTTATCTGTTCTTCTGTTCATTCTCAGAACTTGTGAACATCTTCAGAGAGAATGTCTTCAAAGCTCTGATGAAGCCATCTCTGATGTCTTCAGAGAATGTCTTCTGCAGAGGCTCTGATGAAGCCATCTCTGATGTCTTCAGTTGCTGATAAGTACTTCAGAGGCAGGTGTGTCCTCTGAAGTCTTCATCCTCTGAAGTCTTCGTCCTTTGACATTGTTCTTCCTCTGACGTCTTCGTCCTCTGAAGTGTATCTTCTTGAAAGTCCTCTGAAATAGGACGGGTATTTTCAACACTTTAATAAGCAGATGATTTGGAGCTAACAGTCTGTGTTATTGTGTTTTGTGTGCAAGTGGGAGAATGTAAGTTATTATATGCCCACGACACGTGTCACACAAAGATACTGCTGAGGAGTATGTAAACCTATTGGGTCGCACACAAAGAATGCGTTTGTTTCCATCAAGTTGATTAAGAAAACAATTATTTTTAAAGGATAATTATGAAAATATGTGTTAAACTGTAATTATGATAATTGCAGGGTGAAAACGTAACTATGTTAATTACGAGAATTATCTGTAATTATATATATAATTATATTTAAAGTTTCAAAGATAATTATATATATATATATATATATATATTTGAATTTGAATTTGAATTTGAATATTACAGATAATTATTAAACCTTATTTAATCCTTAGTTGAATTATAGTCTAACTATAATTCTTCTGGTATAAATAAGGGGTTAGGCTAAACCATTTGATATACAATTGAATTAGAATAGCCTTTCAAAAATATACAGAAAATAAACCCTTTTCTTTTCTGTAAAACACATATAGATATAGGGTTATTGGGCTAGCACCCGGTGGAATTTTGTGTGTTCGTGTGTGGATACCGTTAGAGGAAATCTCATTTGGTTTCTAAGTGCTCAGCTCGTTCAACCACAACAAATCTGAAAGGTACATCTCTAAATTCCCTATGGTGTGGTTCTTATTTAATTAAATGCATCATTGGATCCGATTGGGTTTTAAGTTTTAGAAAAGTTTTCTATCTATAATATTTGTAACAAAAATATTTTGATTTTCCGTTGCGTTTAACGGTTACAAATTGCATTAAATCCCAACAACATCAATAAATTATTTATATACAATCACAATTTAAGGTTTAACCTCTACACACACAATTTATTCTCTACACACAGCCTATAACAAGGACGGGTGCTACTAAAACCCAATAATAGTCACTATCTCCAAACTGCGGAAGACTTCACCAATTACTTACACTTGTGAAAAACTAAGGCACGACACTCCTCTTCATAGCACTACTAGAACCAAACCCCCAACTGGAACCTGATGCACATGCCGACAAATAAAAAGGATAGGCTTAACGCCTAGTGAGCTCAAGAGTTTTCAACATATGTAAATTAATCGTTTACAAAGAAAGAATGCGATTAAATCATAATCTTTAAAAATGATATGCTTTACTTATGAAAATGACTCGTTTATCAATAATTATGCATTTTAAACGAAAGAGACACCGAGTTAATCGTTAACCAAACCAAACTGTTTTAAAGATGAAGGTCCCAGTATAAAACGTTCTTTCGTAAATTTAAGTTCAACCCAAAACTTGCTAAAAAGAAAATAGAGAGAGAACTCCCAATTTTATAAAACACTGGTAACATTTTATGTTTTGGAACACCACAAGACACGGGTGGGACACGACACACACAACTGTTTATCCATTGACGAAAATACCCATATAAATAAATATCGCCGTAGACACGGACATTAGATCCAAGACTCACACAACCATAAAATGGAAAGAACCCAAATACCGAAACATGAAAGTGACGTATCTCATTCAAACCTTAATATACGTGGGGGAAACCCAATATTAAGGCCATCATTTACCGTCGACCATACAACCAACGATAATAAAGTATGACGTTAACATTTAAAATGCTAATGGACGACGACGGGGGAGACCCGTTTCCATCTTGGGTGACGAGAACACGTAAATGGGGTCACCTGTGATGTTACTGGATTTCACCACATATCCCGGACCTAGTTCCCATGCCATGCCAGACATCACAATCCTCATCCCGTTTATGCCTCTCGCAATAGTCCGTCGAGTTCCACCCCCAAGGACTTATGGACATGGGTGCCTATCCAGTCTAGACGAGTTTTAACTCAGCAGCATCGCGCCACCTATTGCCTACTCGCTAGCGAACCCAAGTAGTCAATAATTGTAACCAAAATCTCAGGCCTTACAAAACAGACATACTTACGTGCCTATGGATCCAATTCAACACTGTCTAAAATTACAAGACTCCAATTGAATGACCAAAGCACCCAAAACATGTGACTCCCAAATGGCATGAATTAAACGCCATGATACTCCAAAACTCCACAACTGCTTTTAAACCGGAAAAATGTCCTCAATACTCCATTTAGTCAAAATCGAGCCAACGACCCAACAGTTTACGTAAATAACCAATGAAAGCCAGTAGAAACATCGAAACACGTTTGACTAACAATTATGCAAACACAACAACCAAAAAGGTAATTAACCTAAAACTTCTCATTGGTTGGAACTAAACACTCTCCAAATGAACTCGTTCTTTTCATGTTGCCAAAATGATTCATAGTACAATGATATGCATTTTCCAACGGTTTATAAAATTGTATGCACCAAATGGACAATTATATAAAATGACCTTCATTTATAAATTATATCATTCAAGAAACGTATCAAAATGATTTATTTATCAAATGCCCAAAAATCACAAAGATGTGTGTTACATAAGTTTATAAAGTTAAATATATTCAAGTAACCAAAACTTATCAGCATTTAACAATTTAATGTAAAACACAAACACTTTAAAATAAACATTTTGGCATGCACACCGTTTTCACAAATCAACTTGAACTCACCTTGCTAGATTTAGGCTAAATCTAGATTTTACCCAACTTAAGCTTCCTTGAAGAAATCCGAATCCACAAGAAAATCTTCCAAAAACCTAGATTTACAAGTGTCCAACCATAAATATTCATATTCAATCTATTAGAATCATTTCCCAAACATTTTTACCTAAAGATCACAACTTATATCAAAACCCTAGTTTCCAAGAATGAAGAGAAGAGAAGATTACCTTATCTACCACTTGTATCCACCAACAATAAACCTTTAGGGTTGCTACTATGACACCAAATTCAATCTCTTCAAAAGCTGGGAGATAGGTTGATGAAACCCTAGAAACTTGGAATTTCTTGAAATGGGATGAAATGAAGAGTTTCACGCCCTTGCTTCTACGTCCTCACTTTGATTGTGAAGAATCTCTTTACAACACACGGGAAAGCACCCTAGAGGCTCCAAAATCCGACTTTTAGGGTGAGGGTTCAGTTCTTGGGAGAGAAGAGTGAAGTGGGTGAAGATAACAAATGAAAGAGGCTGAAAATTCGGGATTTAAAGCAACCAGGGGTCGACGGCGATAGTGTCCCGCGAAAGCACTCTCGCTGAGAGTGTACCACTGGCAATAATGCCCTCTGCGAGAGTGACTCGCGATTGTGCCCTGTGGCACTCTCGCTGTCACTTTCGCCCAGACACCACAAACCTTGAAAATCCGATCTTTTTCGACACTAAGGCCCTCGACACTCTTTGGAACTTTTAGTAGTGTTTTCCCAACATGAAACCCACCAAACACAAGGTACAGAAACTCCAGGGTGCCCCTATACTTACCGAAAATTACGGGTGTTACATGATCCTTTTTTATTCAAATGAGCTGATCAAATTTTGAAAAAGTGTATACCTCAGGAAGATGTGACTGCAGTGCTTGAGCATTGTCATGCTTCAGCATATGGTGGACACTTTGGTGGCTAAAGAAATGCAGCAAAAGTACTCCAATCTGGATTCTTTTGGCCCACACTTTTTCATGATGCTGAAATTTTTGTTAAAAGATGTAATGAATGTCAAAGAACTGGATCTATTTCACAAAGACATGAGATGCCTCTTAATGGCATTTTGGAAGTTGAAATATTAAATGTTTGGGGAATAGATTTCATGCGACCATTTCCTATTTCTGGAAATTGTCAATACATCTTGGTAGCTATAGACTATGTCTCTAAATGGGTAGAGGTTGCAGTATGCCACAATAATGATGCAAAAACAGTGGTCAAGTTTCTTCATAAGAACATTTTCACCAGATTTGGCACACCTAGGGCCATAATCAGTTATGAAGGAAAACAATTTGAGAATAAAATGATGAATGATGTTTTGGCCAAGTATAACATTAGTCATAGAGTTGCTACAACCTATCACCCTCAGACAAATGGTTTAGTTAAACTCTCAAATAGGGAAATCAAGAGTATTCTAAAAAAGTGGTCAAACCTTCAAGAAAGGATTGGTCATTCAAACTAGATGATGCTCTTTGGGCTTATAGGACTACCTATAAATCCCTAATTGGAATGTCTCTCTACAAGCTTATCTTTGGAAAGGCTTGTCACTTCCCATTAAAACAATAGTACAAAGCTTTTTGGGCTTTAAAAGAACTAAACATGAGTATTAATGATGCAGGTGAAAAGAGAAGATTACAGATAAATGAGTTGGAAGAACTAAGGGATCAATCTTATGAGAATGCCAAGATTTACAAAGAAAAAAACCAAAAAGTGGCATGACAAAAGGATTTTACAAAAGATTTTTCAAAATGGTCAAAAGGTTTTGTTGTTCAACTCAAGATTGAAACTCTTTCCATGAAAACTAAGGTCAAAATGGACTGGACCTTTTGAAATAAAACATGTTTTTTTCTTATGGAGTGGTAGAACTCATTGATCCAAACACTGAATCCTCTTTCAAACTGAATGGGCAAAGGATTAAGTCTTATCTGGATGTTGCAGCAACTACAAGGTCAACCTCTGTAGTGCACCTCCAACCCCAATGATCCTTTGGTCTATAATGCTCCAAAAGTCCAAATGTATATTTGTAAATAGTTTTCTTTTCTAGAGCAGGTATATTTTGACTCATGTGGTGTTATGCAGTAAAGAAGAAAGTGTGGAGAGGTGATTGTTGCTGCAGCATTGCTGGCAATTATGGGGTCGATTATATTAAAAATGAGATATAATTGTGATGTTAACTTTAAAGTAATGTATTTCTTGAAATAGTTCCAGCCAAAAAATAAAAAGAAAAAAAAAATACATACATATTTTTAATAAGGAGATGAGATTAAAGGTACACTTTACTTTTTAAAAAGTAACTCTAGGACACCTTTTTAGACCATCATGAGGATTCTTGGTTATGTGTACTCTTTTATTTTATCTTTATTTTTAAGGAATCAAACATCTAATCTTTGGCTTAACTATGTCACTAAATACATTAATCTCTAGTTAAATCCCGATTTTTTTTGAAAAAAAAATCGGTTTTAATTCAAAGAAACCGAATGTGGGAGGTTTTATTACAAAACTTTTTTGGAAACCACCCTTTCATCTCCCTCATTCATTTACACTTCCCAAACACCAATTTTTCATCTCTGTGTTAATGGCGATGGAAGAAGGAAAAAAGAACACAGTAACCCCAAGTAAGGAGAAGGTTGTTACTTACAACAGGAGGAAAACTCGATCCTTTGCTGTTGTGAAGCCAAAAATAGGGGACAAGAAGGAGAAGGGGTTGTTATCCGTTCACAAGAATCCACGCCGGAGGTAACCCCTAAATCGAAGAAGAAGGAAGTACAAGGGAAGGCAAAAGGTAAAGCTGTTGCTACACAATCCTCTTCTACTTCTAAAAACACTTCAAAACCACCCCCTGCCTCTGAAACCCCCCCTCCCCAGTCTCTAAGCCCACTGATATCGAACCCACAGCCATTCCTTTTTTCATGGTGATGTCTACAATCTGGACAAAACCACAAGGAGGCTGTTAGATTTAAACATCACAAATCCAAACACCCCTGTGAACTAAGAGGAGGATTCATCTCTATTGCATGATGCTCAAAAACCTGAAGACACCATCAACCCTTACAGTGATGGGTTTGATTTGGACCTACTACCTTCCCAATAATCCCAAAACCCACCATTCACTACAAACACCACCATGCAAATAGTACCTACAACCTAATCCCCTGTTTTTGTGATTGATACCTCTGTGTTAGGCACCAGTGCACCTACTGGAATTACTATGGACATCCATGTGTCTCAGCATGATGTTGTGACAACTATTGTACCCCCATCACCACCAAGAACCCACAATGTATTCAGAGATGAGGTATTAGACTACCTTCTCAACACCTCAGAAAACACCATCTTTGATATAAGAGGACAGGATGATAACCATGGAGAAGAGGAGGTTGTTGAAGGTGCTATGAATGAAACAAATGAGGTGAAAGAGGAAATCAATGTCAATGATGTTGATGACAACATTGAAGAAGAAGATCATTTGGAGGAACCTGTGGTGAGCAAGAAAAAGGAGGATAAGAAGAGAAAGATGGCAGAAAAGCAAACAGAGAGGTCAACAAGAAGAACCGCAAGGGCTGCCAAAGCCAATGCAGCCTCTTCAAGAGATTTGGACAGAGAGAAAGAGCAAGAGGAATTAGCTTGAGATGAGATTCCAGAAGAGGAAGAACAGATTGAAGAGGAAGAACAGAATGAGAAGGAGGAACTGGATCAGGCACCTACAGGCAGGTTTGGCAAGCCCTTTAGTTGTTAAAATGTTGAAGACAGGTATGAGCAATTTCAAAACAAACAAGGCCATTTGGTTAAGGGATTCAGTCTAAGAGTTGTTGAGACCGTCCCATTCATCCTAGAAGTTATTAAAGGCTTGGGATGGGAAGAGTTGTACAAAGTCCCTACCACCCACAACATTGATTGGGTAAAGGAATTCTTTGTAGAAGTTGTTGTTTCTAAGGAGTATGCAGTCATAGTAAGGGGCAGGATGGTATCCTTTTCAGCTAAGAAAATCAATTCTTTCTTTAAGCTTACACCACCTGCAGATTCTATGTACAGAAAGATGATGAGGAGAGCATCATCTGTTGATGCTAAGAGGATGTTAGAGGTTGTAAGTTATTATATGCCCACGTCATGTATCACACATAGATACTGTTGAGAAGTATGTAAACCTATAGGGTCGCACACAAAGAATGCGTTTGTTTCCATTTGTAGAAACCCGGATTTTATGAAAATATGTGTTAAACTGTAATTATGATAATTACAGGGTGAAAACGTAATTATGTTAATTACGGGCAATTATCTGTAATTATATAATTATATTTTAAAGTTTAAAAGGATAATTATATATACATACATATATATATATATACATTTATATAATTATATTTTAAAGTTTAAAAGGATAATTATATATATATATATAGGGAAAGGTTCATTTGAGAAACACTAAATATATGAGAAATAGAGAAGTGATCTTAAACCATTAATTCGGTCAAGATCGGCGCCTTTGACCGAGAATTAGGGGATAATTGCTCCCATGGTCCACTCCCGTGTTCCTCACATTGTTTATTATTCGAAGGGTATTTTTGTAAATTATCCAAACGCATTCATATATGAACGCATGCGTTCAGATATGAATATCACTTTTTTTTCTTTTTTTAGCCGTGTGTGTTCATATATGAATGCATGCAAAAAACAGAAGTTCATATATGAATGTTAGTAGACGTTCATATATGAATGTTAGTAGAATGTCACTATTTTTTTTGTACGTATTCATATATGAACGCATGCATTCATATATGAAGGCATGCAAAAAACAGGCGTTCATATATGAATGTCACTCTTTTTTTTTGCATGCATTCATATATGAAGACATGCAGTCAGTGTTTATGTAAAAATTATGAACATTCATATATGAACGCATGCATTCATATATGAAGGCATGCAAAAAACAGGCGTTCATATATGAATGTCACTCTTTTTTTTTGCATGCATTCATATATGAACGTATGCATTCATATATGAAGGCATGTAGTCAGTGTTTATTTAAAATTACGAACATTCATATATGAACGCATGCATTCATATATGAACGCATGCATTCATATATGACTGCATGCCTTCATATATATGAACACGGGCGTGTTTTTGTCAAAGTTATGTAAATACCCTTATATTTTTGGAAGAGCCGTAATTTTTGACCAGTCAAAGCCGTAACTTTTGACCAATTAAATCCAATCTTGACCATATGAATGGCTAAGATCACTTCTCTATTTCTCATATATTTACCATTTCTCAAATGAACCAAACACTATATATATATATATATATATATTTGAATTTGAATTTGAATATTACAGATAATTACTAAACCTTATTTAATCCTTAATTGAATTATAGTCTAACTATAATTCTTCTGGTATAAATAAGGGGTTAGGCTAAACCATTTGATATACAATTGAATTAGAATAGCCTTTCAGAGAAATACAGAAAAGAAACCATTTTCTTTTCTGTAAAACACATACAGATCTAGGGTTATTGGGCTAGCACCCGGCAGAATTTTCGCGTGTTCGTGTGTGGATACCGCTAGAGGAAACCTCGATTGGTTTCTAAGTGCTCAGTTCGTTCAACCACAACAAATCTGAAAGGTACATCTCTAAACACCCTATGGTGTGGTTCTTATTTAATTGAATGCATCATTGGATCCGATTGGGTTTTGATTGTTCATAAAAGTTTTTATTTATTGTAACCAAACAATTTTAATTTTCGCTGCGTATATCGGTTACAAATTAATCTAAAACCCTACAGTGGTATCAGAGCCACTTTGATTGCATTTATTTAAAAGGGGAATAAGTGTATTATATGGAAAAGTATAAATATAAATATATATATATATATATATATATAATAATATGTATATGAGACCCATCCTTATCAGACCACAAATTTCAAAACAAGGGGCCACAATAGTCTAAAGGGGTTTTAGAAACCCTAATCATTGACCACCCTCCACATGCCGCCAGCCGTCGGTCCTCACTGGCTTGTCGCAAATCCTTTGCCGATTGTCGCCGATGAGGCCTCGTTGCACGCCGCTGGGTAAGTAGAACCGCCGCTGGTTGGCCCTGTTTTTTTTTTCTTTTCCTCACGCCACCACGGTGGTGTTGTCTTTCGTTTTGTTGTCACCGACCACCACTAAATGTGGATTGGTGTCGATATCAGACAACACTCCTTCACCCTTGGCCAAGCCAGGAGAGTGGTCTGAGCCTTAGTCGCCACCGTTAAGCGGCTAGATCTCCGGAGAGATCACCTCTCCCGTTGTGATAGAACAGTGTCGTTGCCCTGTGCAGGTAATGTCGATCTACTATGTTTGTTTTTTGGTCATCCCTTTTACGGCTGGAGTTGTTGGTTTGATTTTACGTCACCGGCAGCCAACCCCAATTGACTGGCAGTTGTTGTCGTCGTTCTTTTCTCTAAAGCAGAGTTGTGGTTTTATATCGAAAGCACCACCATGGCAGAAGCCAAAGGTGGTTGCTATAGCTTTCTGATCCAAACACCACCATGGTCGAAGCCGTAAGTTTTTTTTTAGGATGTTCTCAGATCTGGACCGCCTCCATTGTCCATTATCGAATACCCTTTGGGGTTTTTGACCATGACTAGCCTGATTGTTCCATGTGCCTGATGTTGCTTTCCATGTCAAGCCGTTGCTATAGGCGAACGTATCTGTTTTCTGGTGTTTTAAAACCGCTGTTGGCGTTTTGGTTTCATGCCACAAGTTTTTGTTTTAAGGCTATTGTCGCTGGTCTTTGTGGCAAAGCGATCGTCGAGTTGTGTCGCCTTTGGTATGTGGCCTAGGTGTTGGGCTAGCTCGGCACTACAAACCTCTGTGCCCGACAGCTTGGTGGTTGGCATGTTCGGTGGTAGTGGTCGAGCTAATCGGCAAGGATCGTGTTCTGTCCTTACTGAACCATGGGTGAGTTTTAGGCCAATAAGGTTTGTTTCGTCCAAGGAGATTTGTTTTCTTTTGGGCTTATGTTCAGAAAAGGGTTTTAGGTTGTGGTTTGTTAACTACATTTAAAATGGGTCAATTAACTTTATTTTGACATATAATAATTTGTTCCAATTAGCTTGGCCTTTTAATTACGTTAATTAAATTTCGGCCGATTTTTGTTTTATTTTTAAAATATTACGTAATGTATGGATTGCTACGAAAAAGACCTATGGTTGATTTATTTTATTTTGGAAAATTAAAATGTATTAATTGCATGGGATGTAATTTTTTAATTTAATTTTCTAGATAGGGACAAATGTAAATAGATAGAATTTGTTGTATTTTTCTATTTTACATGAAGACGGAGTTTCAAGAAATCAAGACGGAGACCCTGGAGTTCACCAAGATGGCGAGGCCAGTGGGAGAAGATTGATGATGTCCTTAGAATTGACCATGGTTGTTGTGTTGGCTCACAACACCACATTAGGGGCAAATCCATATATTATCTTGGTTGTTTATTTTGTGTTTGGTTTTATTTATTGCTTTATTATTGTTATGATAATTGCAAACGCTTAAATGAAACGCAAAACAAATTTTAAATCGGTAAATAAAATATGATATTTTAGAATTGATATGTTTATCAAACTCAAACCGATTTAATAAAATAAACTTTTAAAACAAGATTTTTATAGATAAATTCAAACGTTTTAAAAGAAAATAGTTATCTAAAATTTAAACCTTTCACAAATGTAAACTATGCGCCAATCATTTAAGATGTTTGTTAAACTTACAAAAGTTTGGTATGGTCAGTGCTTAGCTAATCATATCGGATGATTGTAGTGTAAGACAAAGCGCCAAAATAACGAGATTTAAGTGGACAGTTGCTTGGCCATTCACTTAAATAGTCGTATTTTGGACGATTGATCCCAACAAACCCTAAGTTAAGACTTTAGGTGGGATCATGATATCTTAGTATGGTTAGTTTACTTGAAAATATCATAGACAATGCTTAGCCATCTATGAGTATTTTCAAGGCGTTGTAGTGGGATTAAACATGCTTTTTAACATACGATATATTAATAGAAATCCCACGATATCTAAGAGTTATGTTGAACATAACTAGATGATTCCTACCTAAATAACCTAGTTCCGTAAACAGTTGCTTGGCCATTTACGGAAATAGGTGATATATGGATCTTAGCTCAAATTAAATTTTATTTTTGGAAGGTAAAATTAATTAATTTGAGATTTTAAAAGAATTACTAAAATTAAACTTATTTTGTAGATGGCCGCTAACGCCTCCAACCAAACTGTATACACAAACGGCTTATCCCAATTTACATTACGATCATTCCTTGACAAGGATAAACTAAACGGTACGAACTTCGTAGACTGGTTTCGTTTCTTAAGGGTTTTCCTTAAGCACGAAAAGAAGTTGTACGTTCTTGAAAACCCACCTCCAAACCCTCCTTCTAGAAATGCTTCAGCTGAGGTCAGGGCTGCTTATGATAAGCATCTCAATGACTCACTAGATGTTAGCTGTCTGATGATAGCATCCATGACTTCCGAGCTACTAAGGGAACATGAAGACATTAATGCTTGGGATACGATATCCTCTCTGAAATCCATGTTTCAGTTACAAGCAAGGCAAGAGAGGTTCGATACAGTCAGGCATTTCATGCTTGCATGATGACTGAGGGTTCATCAGTCAGTACCCACGTTTTGAGAATGAAAGGGTATATTGACCGATTAAGCCGTCTTGGCTACCCACTGGGTCAAGGAATTGGCAACCGACATGGTTCTAAATTCTTTATCCAAATCATATAACCAGTTCGTCCTGAACTACAATATGAATGGTTTGGAGAAAACTCTCACGGAGCCTCACGGCATGCTTAAAACTGCTGAGAGAAATATGAAATCCAATTTGGATTTATCCAAACCACACAGGTGTTGATGGTCAAACCTAAAGGTGGGATAAACAAGAAGAAAAGTGTTGTTACCAAGGGTAAAAGAAAAGTTGGAAGCTCCAACAAAGAAAAGGGCAAGGGAAAGATTCCTGAGGAAGCAGTTTGCTTCAACTGCAACCAGAAGGGACACTGGAAGAGAAATTGCCCTACCCAATTGGCAGAAATGAAGAAGCAGAAGGCTAGTGGAGTCGGACCTTCAGGTATGTTTACCATTGATTTATTCACTTATGACTCTGATTCCTGGGTATTGGATACTAGGTGTGGTACTCACATTTGTACTACTTTTCAGGGACTAAGAAATGAAGAGAAAATGAAACCAGGCCAAATGGAGCTTCGAATGGGGAATAGAGCTAAGGTAACTGCTATTGCTCAGGGGACTTATGACATGAAGCTGCCAAATGGTCTTATTTTAGCACTTAGAAAGTGTTTATATGTACCTAGCATTACTAGGAATATCGTATCTTTTTCTCGGTTACAACAAACTAGATTTATGTTTACTTTCAGTAAACATTCAATTTCAGCTTATCTTAACAATGTTTTGTATTTTTTGGCCAAACCACACAATGGTATTTACGAAATTGATATGCAAAATAGTTGTAATTATGAATCAATGTATAATGTAAACAATAAACGAATTAAGCGAGGCTTAAACCAGACCTATTTGTGGCATTGTCGTCTTTGATACATAAACAAGAAACGCATAGCCAAACTCCAGGCGGACGGAGTGTTGGAATCGTGTGATGATTCATATGATGTATACTAAGCTTGCTTAATGGGCAAGATGACAAAGGCGCCTTTTAAAGGAAAACCTGAAAGAGCAACAGAACTATTAGGGATTATACATACTGATGTGTGTGGGCCCTTTAGTACAACCACAAGAAATTGTCATCGCTACTTCATTACTTTTACTGATGATTTCAGTAGATACAGGTATGTTTACCTAATGAAAAACAAATCTGAAAGCTTTGAGTTTTTTAAAGAGTTTCAGAATGAAGTAGAGAATCAACTTGGCAAAAAGATAAAGACACTTCGATCGGACCGGGGTCGTGAATATCTAAGCCAAGAGTTTATTGACCATCTAAGAGATAACGGGATAGTATCCCAATTAACTCCTCCCGGAACACCGCAACATAACGGTGTGTCCGAAAGAAGGAATAGGACCTTGTTGGACATGGTTCGCTCTATGATGACTCGTACCAATCTGCCTAAAATTTATGGGGTTATGCCCTAGAAACAGTTGCCCGAATACTAAGTAGTGCGCCAACCAAAATGACCGATAAAACCCCTTTCGAAATATGGACTGGGAAGATCCCAAAACTGTCATATATGAGAATATGGGGCTATGAAGCTTATGTTAAGCGAGAAGCTTCTGCGAAGCTTGATTCAAGGTCTGAAAAATGTATCTTTGTAAGATATCCAAAAGAGACAGTTGGATATTACTTCTACAAACCCAGCGAGAACAAAGTTTTATTGCACGTCGCGGTGAGTTCCTAGAAAATGATTTTCTATCGAGAACCACAACGGGGGATAAGTAGATCTTGAAGAAATTCAAGAACCACAAGATGAAACAATGGTTGATACTGATAATTAACATGATGTTGAGCATCAACAAGTTGATGAAGGTAATGACGAGATACAAACAATCCGAAGATCGAGTAAGAGTCGTCCAGAGCCTGAGAGATATGGTGATCTCATTGGTAATGACGATACGGTTCATGATGAAGCCGTAACCTACCAGGAAGCCGTATCAGGTTTAGAATCTGATAAATGGCAAGATGCCATGTAGGCTGAAATACAATCCATGTCAGATAACCAAGTTTGGAACTTGGTAGATGCACCTACCGGTTGCAAAGTCGTAGGGTGCAAGTGGGTATTCAAAAAGAAAACTGACATGGATGGGATTGTACATACCTATAAGGCTAGGTTGGTAGCTAAAGGTTTCACTCAGACTCATGGAGTAGATTATGATGAAACTTTTTCTCCAGTGGCCATGATTAAATCCATCAGGATACTTCTTGCCATAGTTGCATTTCATGATTATGAAATATGGCAAATGGATGTTAAAACTGTGTTCCTTAACAGAACTTAAAGTGAGGACGTGAACATAGGTACAACCAGAAGGTTTTAAACATCCAAATTTTCCTTAAAAGGTATGTAAATTACAAAAGTCCATTTATGGACTGAAGCAAGCATCTCGTAGTTGGAATCTTCATTTTGATGAAAAGATTAAAGAATTTGGTTTCTTAAAGAACGAAGATGAACCTTGTGTATACAAGAAAGTCAGTGGGAGCACAGTAGTATTCTTGATCCTATATGTCGATGATATATTGATCATCGGAAATGACATCCCTACCCTTAAAGGTGTAAAAGACTGGCTAGGGAAGTGTTTCGCGATAAAGGATCTAGGAGAAGCAGCTTATATCCTTGGTATTAAGATCTATCGTGATAGATCGAAACGCTTAATTGGATTAAGCCAAAGTACATATATTGACAAGATCTTAAGACGCTTCAAGATGGAGGGTTCTAAGAGAGGAAACTTGCCAATGGTACATGGTGTACATCTGAGCAAAACTCAGAGTCCTATATCTAAAGAGGACATGAACCGCATGAAGGGTGTTCCCTATACCTCGGCCATCGGTTCAATTATGTATGCTATGTTATGTACTAGACCAGATGTCTCGTATGCCCGAAGCATGACAAGCAGGTATCAGTTAAACCCAAGTGATGCTCACAATGTAGCAGTAAAGAATATTCTAAAGTATCTGAGGAGAACTAAAGAAATGTTCTTAGTGTACGGCGGTCAAGAAAGAGATATGTGTATTCAAGGATACACAGATGCTAGCTTCCAAACCGACCGAGATGACTATAAATCACAGTCGGGATACGTGTTTGTGTTAAACAGGGGTGCTGTGAGCTGGAAGAGCTACAAACAAAGCACAATAGCGGATTCAACTACAGAATCAGAGTACATTGCAGCGTCGGACGCCGCAAAGGAAGCTGTTTGGATGAAGAAATTCATCACAGATCTGGGAGTAGTCTTTAGCATATGTGACCCTGTCGAGATCTATTGCGACAATGAGGGTGCCATTGCTCAGGCAAAGGAACCAAGGTCACATTAGTGCTCCAAGCATATCATGAGAAGATATCACCTAATTCGGAAGATTATTGAAAGATGTGACATAAATATATGTAAAGTTCGATCATAAGACAATCCAGCAGATCATCTTACCAAGCCTTTTAGTCAAAGCAAGCATGATGCTCACATTAGCTCAATAGGCTTGAGGTTTTGTAATAATTTAGTCTGATTTGTAAAATTTTAGTAATATTTTACTGAACATTAAAACAGTTATGTTTTACAGTTTATGGCATATTGGATATGAGTATTTAATTAAAACATCTCTGTGTTCGTTTTAGCATGTTTAAGTATCCTTAAATGAATATGATGATCATATTATTTAAAACTGTCCTTGATCACTTATTACTAGGGGACTAGTAATAAATCAAGATCATTGTGAACTCTGGTCATAGTCCAAGTTGGAAGTGCACTAGGTGCAACCAGAGTCACATGCGCTTGTCGAAGCACAAGGCGTTGGACAAGACCCACGGTCAAGATCACCTCATAGATCGGCATCATAAGGTGAGTCTTGAAATAGTATAACACTATTTATCCTCAGACCTGAGATGTGCATTGGGATCTAATGCACAAGGAGTGTTATACTTTGATATAGTCTAACGTTACCCGTGACCGGGTAATCACAAGGGCTATATTAGGTATAACATGAATTGTGTAGTTAGTTGTGTACATGCAATATGGGATTTGCTCCTCTCAAGATGAGAGAGAGATTTCTGGGCCCCTCGATTACATATTATGATTTACATGCATGAACAAGTGGATTAGTTGGACTAATGACACTTATATAATCAAATATGTTGGGATCGAGAAACACAATCTTTGAATTATAAATGATGAGATAGATCTATACCTTAAGTTCAAAATAAAATATCGTGAATCAAAAGGATAATGAATGATTTTACAATATGATTGATTAGATCAATCAAATTGCTCGAAGGTAAAAGCACATCTACATAACCTTGGGGGCGGTAACGTGTTGCTTGACGCTTACCATCGTCTGTGTTATTGTGTATCGTGTGCAAGTGGGAGAATATAGGTTATTATTTGCCCACGACACGTGTCACACAAAGATACTGCTGAGGAGTACGTAAACCTATAGGGTCGCACACAAAGAATGCATTTGTTTACATTTGTAGAAACCCGGATTTTATGAAAATATGTGTTAAACTGTAATTATGATAATTACAGGGTGAAAACGTAATTATGTTAATTACGGACAATTATCTGTAATTATATAATTATATTTTAAAGTTTAAAAGGATAATTATATATATATTTATATAATTATATTTTAATGTTTAAAAAGATAATTATATATATATATATATATATTTGAATTTGAATTTGAATTTGAATATTACAGATAATTACTAAACCTTATTTAATCCTTAATTGAATTATAGTCTAACTATAATTCTTCTGGTATAAATAAAGGGTTAGGCTAAATCATTTGATATACAATTGAATTAGAATAGCCTTTCAGAGAAATACAGAAAAGAAACCCTTTTCTTTTCTATAAAACACATACAGATCTAGGGTTATTAGGCTAGCACCCGGTGGAGTTTTCGCGTGTTCGTGTGTGGATACCGCTACAGGATACCTCGATTGGTTTCTAAGTGCTAAGTTCGTTCAACCACAACAAATCTGAAAGGTACATCTCTAAACACCCTATGGTGTGGTTCTTATTTAATTAAATGCATCATTGGATCCGATTGGGTTTTGATTGTTCAGAAAAGTTTTTATTGATCGTAACCAAACAATTTTAATTTCCGTTGCGTATATCGGTTACAAATTTAATCTAAAATCCTACAGAGGTGATAACCAAGTCTGGGGATGATTGGAAAGATCTGAAGGAAGGAGCAAGAGTCCTACACACAAACTACCTAAAGCCCCAAGCTAATGTTTGGTTTCACTTTGTTAGGCACACCATTCTGCCCACTTCTCATGATACAAGTGTGGCATTTGAAATGTGTGCTCTAATATATTCTATCATGGAGAGGAAGCCCATTGATATTGGTCAAGTCATCCATAAGAGCATTAGAGCATGTGTTGAGAATCCAAGGGGTGGATTATGGCATCCTTACTTAATCCACACCCTAATGATGAAGGCTAGAGTAGAGTAGATGGAGGATGATGAACTTGTAACCAAGAAGACTACAATGGACACTATAGCCATTGAGAGGATTATGAGGAATCAAGCCAAGAAGAAGGGTAAGAAATCCAATTTAACAAGGATCACCACTGTAGGTTATGCTACAGCATCTGCTGTAGCATTTGAGACCAGTTCCAGTACCATGGACACCACTGTTGTTGCCCTACTGGTGAAATTGATGGAGGAGAACCAGATGAAGTTGATTGCCAAACTAGAGGATCAAGAAAGTTTTTGGGAAGAGAAGTTGAACACCCAAAGAGATGATCTCATGGTAGACTTTGAAGAGAGAGAGCTGGTGTTAGGAAGAAGGATCAAGAGACATGAGAGAGAGTTGGAAAAGGTGAGGAGAGAGCTTGCCTTGCATAGGCAATGGGAAAAGAGGAAGGAGGATGTGATGTTGAGTGTATGGGAGGAGCATTAACCTTGTTGGAAGTAGTAACTGTGTTAGCAGCAGTAACTGTGTTGGCAGTATTAACTTTTGAAGAGGTACTAATATTATTAGCAGCATTAATACTTTCAGCAGTACTAACAATAGTAGCAGCAGTAATACTTCCAGCAGCACTATCCCTGTTAGCAGTACTAACAGTTTTAGTGCTTCTAGGCACCCACATTTTAATACTTTCTTTTAAAAACTTTTTCTTCATGGGGCCTTTACTTTCAACAGATGTCTTCATCACATGTTTCTTTCCAGCCTTCCTATAATCAACAAGTTTTTGCACAAATCTTTGAAAGTTCATCTGTTGATTAATAGGGTTAAAGAAGCAATATTTAGCCAAATGATTTAACTTGCCACATATGAAACAAGGTTTTGGTCTATTGATTTTATTCAGATCAACTCCTTGTTTCTGAGCCCATTGTTTATTCAAGTTTCTTTGATTACCTCTTTTTATACCAGAATTTAGGCTCTTGGCTTTATTGCAAGCACACTGTTTACAAGATCCAGGATTCACAACTGTGGTTTGTTTGTAATGGACCTTGTTATTCTTTCCTTTGGTTTTCTCTATTTCCTTGGACTTGACCCAGATTTTCCCACATCCCTCATTGGTGATAATGGTGTTTTCTAATGGTATCTCTTTACTCACAGCATTATCCCTATTCTTACTGACTTCTTTCTCAGTCAAATCCTTAACTACTACCTCATCCAAAGGATCTATCTTAAAGGCTTCCTCAGGTAAGTCCTTTTTCTCCTTGGTTTCTAACAAGTCTGAAGTAGGAGAGATATAGTTGTTGTTGTATGGAGGGGGTGTATTGTTGTATCCAATACCAGGCTTCATCTTATCATGAATCTGAGCCTTTAGAAGAGAATCCATTGCTTTTGAAGCATATGAAAACTTTTCTATGTCAAGCTTAACTTTTGATAGTTCCTCCTTCAGTCTATCATTCTCTTCTAAGGATTTAGACAGTTTGGTCTCTAACTCATTCTTTTCCCAATTCCAATAGTTTGTGTCATAAGAGTGTTGAAGTTCATTAGCTTGAAATCCTTTGATTTGCTCTTCAAATCTCTCTACTATTAACACATAATCTCTTCTGTCCTTTTCTAATCTTTTGAGATCATCACACATACTTTGATTGTGATCCCTGTATCTTTTGACAGTGTCTATGCAAGATTGAGTGCAAAGATTAGAAATTACCTCAGAGGGGAGATCAGAGACTTCTGCCATAAGAGCTTGATTATGAATGGTTTCCTCAGCTTGATCACTCCAGTCAAATCCCATTCCTTGTTAAGAAACAAGGGCTTGAGCAGGATTCTTGTTTTGATTGTAGCCTCCATTCTGAACTTGTTGTCCTCCATTCTGAGCTTGTTGTCCTCCATTCTGAGCTTGTTGGTGGTTGTTGTTTGGACCAACACTCCTGCACTCTCTAGCAAAGTGTCCTTTCATGTGACACTTATAGCACTCCACCTTAGTCTTGTCAAAACCAGCTCCATCTTCTCTTCTTTGAGAGAAGTTGTTCCTTCCTGTTCTTTTAATAAACTTTTTCACCCTCATAGATAACATGGCCATCTGCCATTTAATATCCATCTCCTCTAGGTCATCAGGGTGAAGTTGATCCAGATCATCATTAATTAATGAATTGTTGCTATGACTGGACAAAAAGGCTTCAAATATAGTTCCAGTGCCTTTTTCTGAATTTACTCCACTGGCAGTACTAACTGCTTCAGGGTTAGCAGTAGTGTCATTAGATGTTGAAAGAAGTGCAGCATTGTAGATATAACCAGTGGGCTTCTTCTTGGATTCTACCTCAGTTTCAAAAACTCTCAGATCATTATATAAATCATCAAGTTCTTTCTCTTCCAGATTGTCACTCTGTCTATATGAGACAGTGTACATAGTCCATTCATCCCCAAGAGATTTGAGGAACTTTCTGTTGATATCATCTTGTTCCATCTTCACCCCTACAGTAGCCAGTTCACCAATGAGCTTGTTGAACCTATCAAAAGTTTGAGTCATAGACTCGTTCTTTGAAGAAGTGAAGTTCTCATACTGCTGCTTTAAAACATCTCTTTGATTTCTTTTGATGCTCTTAGTTCCAGCAAATCTTTTCTCTAGAGCATTCCAGAGAATCTGAGCATCAGTGCAATTGCAAAATTGATGCTGATATTCATTAGGGATGTCCAAGACCAGAGTGCTCAAGGCCTTCATCTCTATCTGTCTGATCTTCCTCTCACCATCTGTCTTTGGTGGAGGTCTTTTCCCATCTGGTCCTATCCTTCCTGCTTCAGAAGAACCATTCTCAATGATATCCCACATTGAGTAGTCAGTGAGAAGAATGTATTGTCTGATTCTGATCTTCTACATGTCAAATTCACTGGGTTTGAGCATTGGAACCTTAGAGACCAGAGTACTGTTTGATTCTGTAAGGTTTTCCATGATGATTGAATAGATGTTTCTGAGAAATCAGGCTCTGATACCACTTGTCAGGATCGAATTCTCAACAAGAATTAATTCTCAGAAACAATATCAAAGAAGTTTGCGGAATAACACTTTGATATTCAATGAAACAGTAAATCAAAACAGTAAATATGAAGAACAAACTGTAAACTTGTATTGAATAATTGAAATCACAAGATTACACACTCAACCTCAATCTTGAAGAACAGACTCTTTCAAGACGAATTCTACTTCTCTAGAATTAGGATCTATGCCTTGAGGTTGATTTTTTCTCTAGAACTAGGAATGAATAATTATCTTCTAAACTATTCTATATCTTCTATACATATACTAATCAAAAGATAATTATAATAAATAAACATATCTTCAGTATATCTTCCATGTATATCTCTAAGCTTCCATGAATATCTTCAGTTTATCCAGATGTCATCCTTTTCATTCGGATCTTCAAGTCATAAGCAGCACTAACTAAGCTCAGCAGCATTAACTTCTTCAAGCAGCATTAACTGTAAGCAGTACTAACTACTAGCAGTACTAACTTTGTTCAAGCAGCACTAACTTTGACTAGCAGTAGTAATACTCAGCATTATTAACCTTGAAGTCTTCTAGCAGTAGTAACTCTGAACCAGCAGCATTAACCATACTTGGTAAATTCTTCAGTTCCCAACAAACTTTTTGTTGAGGAATCTTTTTGCTGCCACCTGGACCTCTTTTGCAAGCTAGAGCTGAAGGAATCTTTTAAAGAATATCATCATATTAATGGTCTTGTTAAGGATGACATCTTATAAACTCTTTGTATTTTGGGTAATGACCATTGGATAAAAGAATCTTTCTACCTTAATATTTGACATTAGATCCTTTTACCCTTGTATAAATAGGGGCTTTATTTCCAGGTCTTAGAGACAATTTAACTTGCTCTTGCAAGTTACTTTAGCTTTAATCTTTACTTTACTTTACTTGTTGCTTTTGTAGTTTCTTTGACAAGGGAAACAACTAAGTAGTTCTTCTAACTATTTAGTAACTATTGCCACCTTTTACTAGCTTTAATCTAAAAATATTTTGGTACTTTATTGTTCATGTTTTTACATTTCGAATTTAATATTATGTCTTGTATATATTTTAAAGCGATGATGGGCTAATACCCCTAGCTTGGGTGTAAGTAAAGGTTGGGAGATAAAGGCCTTTGTGGTAGCGGAAGATTGCTTTCGCTATTGGCTATCCACCTTATTATCACTACTAAAATAAATCGTATTACCGACGGTTGAAACAGTCGGTAAACCGTCGGAAAAAGGCTTTAGCGACGGTTTTGTGACGGGAATGATCGTTGGTAAAAAGCTGGTCGGTAATATTCAGCGACGGTTTTCCGACGACAACTACCGACAGCTTACCGACGGTTCCAGTTACCGACGGTTTTCCGACGGTATTTACTTATTAAAAATAAATATAAAATGAAATGAAAAAAACAACCGTCGGTAAGCCGTCGGTATTTCATAATTTTTTTGAAGGTTTTCCGACGACTTATTAAAAATAAATAAAAAATTAAATTAAAATAAATACCGTTGGTAGGTCGTCGGTTTGCTGTCGGTAAATACGGACTGTTTTTTGCCGTCAGTAATTGTCGTCGGTATTTCACATTTCTCTAGTAGTGTATTCACCCCTTGTTTCTAAGTTTCATCTAAGTATTTCTTGACAAAGTGACGAGTGTTGTTCTACTTAGATGAGTTGGACTTGAATGCAAGCCAACATAAATTTTAGAACACTAAAGTGTTGTAGTGGTTATGATGGGCCGTATCAATCTTAACGGATTGTGAACTATATGAAAAGAACTATAAGATTTGCACGATATTGGTTGGGCTACCAGACTGATTGGTACTGCTAGTACATAGTCTCATATGAACCTCGAAAGAGGACTGGTCGATTCAGTAGTAAGGCCGAGAACCAATGCTGCAGCTTCATTTTGTAGTAATCTACCTAAACACACTGTAGCTAAACTCCAGCCTAAACTTACACCCATGAATTTCTTTTACTGTCTTAAATCAATTTCAAAGCTGTTAACTCACTCAAAGATCATTCCTTCGAATTCTCTCATTAAAATCACCTTTTAAGTTGACTTGGATTAATTGCTTTATTTAATTGTCTTTGTGGGATTGATATTCGGTACTTAGTACCACTTTATTACTTGTTTTCAAAACGATACTAGTTTGGCATGTATACTTGTGTGATATTCCTTTATTGAAAAATAGGGATACATTTCCTTATAGACCAATGCCCTGTGGAGGCAGCAATTGGCACATATACTACACAACAAAACATGCGTAAATGTAAAATATCAGGCTTATATCCAGTTACCAACGGGTACGCATGAGCATGTTTAGCTAGTAGTGGGTCTAAAAAAGAGGAAAAATTTGCATATAATAATTGCATAACTCGATGTAGATGTGAGTAAATTGGTGCGCATAACTGTTGTGAGTTTATGCAACCCCTCAAAACACGTGCAAATAGGTCTTAACGCAAGTATACATGTGTGTCCCTGATTCTAGTTTCTAATCTATAACACAATCAAACAAACAAAATTGAAACAATCAAATTACCTGTTTGATTACTTGATTTCTCAAATTACACTTTCTCTCTCTAGAACTCTCTCTCTCTCTCTCTCTACAATCTGATCTCTTGTAACTCAACTCACTTATGAAAATACAAAGAGAAAACTATTTATACTACCTGTCAGGATCGAATTCTCAACAAGAATTAATTCTCAGAAACAATATCAAAGAAGTTTGCGGAATAACACTTTGATATTTTATGAAACAGTAAATCAACATAGAAAATATGAAAAACAAACTGTAAACTTGTATTGAATGCTTTGAAGTTTCAAGATTACACACTCAACCTCAATATTGATGAACAGGCTCACCAATACGAATTCTACTTCTCTAGAATTAGGATCTATGCCTTGAGGTTGATTTTTCTCTATAACTTTGAAAAAATTATATCTAAAACTATTCTATATCTTCTATACATATACTAAAGAAAGAGATAATTACAATAAATAAACAAATCTTCAGTATATCTTCCATGTATATCTCTAAGCTTCCATGAATATCTTCATTCTTTCCAGCTGTCATTCTTTTCATACAGATCATATAAGCAGCACTAACTATGCTCAGCAGCATTAACTTCTTCTAGCAGCATTAACTACTAAGCAGTACTAACTACTAGCAGTACTAACTAGCTAAGCAGTACTAACTTTGTTCAAGCAGTACTAACAATGACTAGCAGTATTAATTCTACTAGCAGTAGTAATACTCAGCAGTACTAACCTTTAAGTCTTCAAGCAGTAGTAACTTTGAACCAGCAGCATTAACCATACTTGATCTTTTCTTCAGTTCTCAACAATCTCCCCCTAACTTGACTTTTAGGAAAAGAAGTCAAGTTCTTCAGAATTAATCTTCAAGATACTCTTCAAGATGCTTCCAAAACTTCATAATGGTCTACATTCCAGTATTTGCATCCAATCCCAAACTCTGATTGATGGTTTTTTGGATCAAGTATTTAGCCATCTCTGAATCTGGAATACACCCTAGCTTATTCTTTAGCATGGCATGAAGCTTCAATCTGCTATGATTGTACACTCTATCCACTAGGAAGTACTCAGTGTGATTTAAATCCAAAGTCACTGCATATACTCCACTAGTTTCATATAGAGTCCAATTATTCACTGTTTGAAAAACATTTCTTATTACCTCCTCTACTTCATCAGGTTTGAACATCATACACAGATACTCCATTACCAGCTTTTTAATTGAAATCTCTGGAGCTTTTAGTTCATCTGCATATGACTTCATCCCTATTGCAAACATTTCTTCAATATCAGACCTTGAACAGGTTCTGACAATCTTACTCCAAGTGTTGTACACTTCATATTTCTCATCTTTTCTCTTCAGCCTGATGTACTCCTTTCCATCCACTGTCAATGTATCCCAGTGAATGACCTCAGGAGGCTTTATACCAACAGGTTCTGCTGAAATAGGCTTTGGAATTTTATCCATTACCACCATGTACATGTTTACATTTAAACTCTGTGGTACTTCCTGAGAGTTAGCTTCATTCTGAGGTGCCTCTTCTTCTTCAGCAACCTTTTGCTCTTCTTTTACTCTAGGCTTCTTTACACTTTTCTTTCTTTTAGCCATCATTTTGGTTCTTTTCAAAGTCTTTTGAACCTGCACTAAAGTAGCTTCCTTCTTCTTTTCTTCCTTGTTCTCTGTCTTTTCTTTGATAGGAGTCCCCTCTTCACTTTCAGGGAATGGTTGATTCATATTCACATCATTACTCTCCTTGGCCTTCTTTTCAAATTCCACTCTATCCTTTTCATTACTCTTCAGCTTCCCCATTTCTTTTTCATAAAGATCCTTGATTTGATCAAAAGTCATCTTCACAAACATTTCTTTCTTTACCCCAATTGCACTCCTCAAGAAAGTTATCATTTTGTTTCTTTCCTGAGTGGCAAGGTAAGTTTGTGAAGGTCTTCTTTTCTTTGCACTTGATTTTGCTATCATAGCCTTTCTCAAGCTTATGGCCCTTTGTTTAGCTTTCTCAGTTTCAAGCCCTTTCTGATATGCTTCATTTAATTCAGCAGCTAGAGCCTTTGCCATCTCCCTGTCCTTTTCCACCTGAACTCTTTCTTCCTTTTCAATATCCTCCTGCATCTTCCTGGCTAAGGCTTCATCTGATTCAACTAACCTTTGCTTCTTGACAGGTTGATCAGATTCCATCATCTTTGCTTTTCCCTTATTCTTTGCTTCTGCAGCCATGTCTTTCTGTTCTGATTTCTTCTCTCCCCCTTCATTTATGACCACTCCCTTTGCTTTGGGAGTGTCATTCTTTGCTTTGATTAGCATTTCAGCTACTTCAATTTCTGTTGGTGATAACTCTGTTACTGCTGCTTGTGAGGTTTCAGCAGCACTAACAGTTTCTGCTTCTAGTTGCACTGAATTTCTTTCTGTTTCTGCTTCCTGCTCCCCCTCAACATCAAATTTCTCTCCATCAAGCTCCCCCTCTCTTGTGGCTTCTTCCATGTTGATCTCCCCCTTTTTGGGAGCATCTTTCTCAGGTTTCCTTCTCCTTAGTTGGAATTGCTTTCTCTTCTTTCTCTGTACCATACTGATCACCATCTTCTTTAGCTTAGCAATCTGTACTTGTTGTGACAGAATGACCAGCTTCATTTCTTCTATCTCTTTGCCTTGTTTGATGACATCTTGGTTAATGTTACCCATTGTTTCCATCAATTCATCATAGTTATATCTGTCCTCACCTTCTCCAGGAGTGTTACCCCCTATTGAAGGATCATTGGATCTTTTATAAGTGGATGTCTTCTGCCTAGCAGAAGCACTATCCACCCCCGTGGTTTCTTGGCACCAGGGACCTTCAAATGATTGCTCATTCAAAGTTGCCATGGGGGAGGTCTTATTGATGTTACCACTTTCCTCCTCTGTTCTAGCAGGAGTAGTGGCAGCCTCATCACCCATATGCTCTTCCTCCTCCTTAGAGAGCACCTCCTTGGGGTTGGGAGATACCCCTTTGGTTTCCCTATGGATATTCCCTAAAGGAGAATTCTCCTTTAGAGGGCTTAAAGGCTTGGGGGATGATGGTACAAGAAGGGAAGGAGCCTTCTTTACCTGTTTCCTCTTGTAAGTTTAGGTGATGATGGTACAAGAGTGGGAAGGTTGGGATTGGCTAGCAGTAAGATGGTCTAATGGAGGCCTTGACCCTGCTGCCATACCTTCATTGGTTTGGGACACCACCATCATTGTAAAGAACAATGGGGTGTCAACTCCTTCAGAGTCCCCAGTAGATCTTCTCATGTTTGAGAAAACCTTGCCTTTGGGGGGTTTAGGTACATATACCCCAACAGGTTGAGGTATATCCGTCAATACATGAGTAATAACTTCTTGAACAAACCTGGGATACATAAAGAAACTCTTTTTGTTTCCCATGTTTGATACAAGATCACTGAAAATCATTTGTGAAAAATTGTACCTTCTGGCAGTGGCCAAACAGACCAAAGCATAAGCAATGGTGCTGCTGAACTCACTCCATCCAGTAGTCTTTTTGGAGATGCAGTGCATGAGAGTATGGACAAAGAAACGCCATTGGGGTGAAAATTTGGCTTTAGAGAATTTGAAAACACCCAATGGGCCTCCATACCCCATTCTTGTAAGGGATGAGAACAGTTCATCATTTGGGATAGAAGTTATACCAGAGGCATCGTCTAGACGTAGACTGATGCGAATAACTTCTTCAGTAACTGTTAAGGGTTGGTCACACACCCTTGTCTTGATCATCTGCATACCATTCTCAGCAACAATGGTGGCATTAGCCCAGAACTGCCTTTGATGCTCGATATAGATTGTAGGAGCAACAGTAAGAGCATGAGCAATATGGCTCGACTTGAGGAAATCCACAATTTGATGAAATCCTGCAGCTTGCTTTGGCTTTTGTAGCATTGCGATCTCATTGTGCTCGTCGATGAATGCCATGGATGCCATTGAACTGGGATGTTCTTGCCTGAAAGACTTGGTACTTGAGAGAAAAAGGTTTAGAGCGCAAGTGAACAGTATGCAAAGAGTCGTTATGAACGTTTAGGCGGGCAAAGGGTATTTATAGTATTTGTAACATAAGCAGCATTAACCTAGAGCAGTATTAACTACCTAGCAGTATTAACTGCGAGCAGTATTATCCGCGAGCAGTATTAACTAACTAGCAGTATTAACTGCGAGCAGTATTAACTGCGAGCAGTATTAACTGCGAGCAGTATTAACTAACTAGCAGTATTAACTGCGAGCAGTATTAACCGCGAGCAGTATTAACTACCTAGCAGTATTAACAAACTGGCAGTATTAACCACTAGCAGTATTAACCACTAGCAGTATTAACCACTAGCAATATTAATTAACTAGCAGTATTAACCATACTTACTCATTGAAGCTTAGGCTGAATTGAGTACTGCTATGTATGCCCTGCAAAGATAGATTAGTAACACCAAGAATCTATAATATTCAGATATTTAATCACTTTTTGAGAGAAAGCTTATTCAAAGTTGATCATTCCCACACTTGTTACCAAGAAAGTGAATCTACCCACATCAAAAGCTTTGGTGAATAGATCAGCAAACTGGTTGCCAGTATGAACTTTCACAACTTGAACAAGTTTCTTTTCATTACAGTCTCTTATGAAGTGATACCTGATCTCAATGTGCTTTGTCTTAGAGTGCTTGACAGGATTATTCACAATGCTGATAGCACTGCTATTATCAATAAAAATGGGAGTGTGTAGAAAGGTTACCCCATAGTCCAGCATTTGATTCTGAATCCATAAGACTTGAGAACAGCAACTTGCAGCTGCTATGTACTCTGCCTCTGTTGTAGATGTGGACACTGTGGTTTGTTTCTTGCACTGCCATGAAACTAGTCTAGCACCCAAAAACTGACATCCTCCAGAAGTTGATTTTCTGTCCAAGTTTGCCCCACCTAGATCACTGTCTGAGTATGCTATTAGGTCAAAGGGTGAGTCATGAGGATACCAAAGTCCCAATCTGGGTTGCCCTTTGAGATATCTGAATATCCTCTTAACAGCTTGAAAGTGAGATTGCTTTGGCCTAACTTGGAATCTTGCACATACACAGACTGGAAACATTATATCTGGCCTTGATGATGTGAGATACATGAGAGAGCCAATCATGGATCTGTAGTGATGCACATCCATATCCTCCCCCTCAAGATCTGCTGTTATCTGTTTGTGTGTCTCCATAGGTGTGCTGGCAGGTTTTGATTCTGAGAAACCAAACTTGGTTAGAATGTCCTGCACATACTTGGATTGACAGATGAAGATACCATCTGACTTCTGTTGAACTTGGAGTCCAAGGAAGAAAGTAAGTTCCCCCATGGAACTCATTTTAAACCTTTGATGCATTAGGTCCTCAAACTCCTTGCACATGCTGTCTCTTGTGGATCCAAAGATAATGTCATCAACATAGATTTGGACCAGCAAGATCTCCTTCTTCTTTCTCTTGATAAATAGAGTCTTATCAATGACTCCTCTTTCAAAGCCATTTTCCAAGAGATAGGATGACAGAGTGTCATACCATGCTCTTGGAGCTTGATGTAGTCCATAAAGAGCTTTCTTCAATTTGTATACCCTGTCTGGATAGCTTGGGTTTTCAAACCCTGGTGGTTGACAGACATATACCTCTTCTTCAATTGAGCCATATAGAAAAGCACTCTTTACATCCATTTGATAGACTTTGAAGTTCATGTAAGAAGCATAGGCTAGGAATAATCTGATTGCTTCTATCCTAGCCACAGGTGCAAAAACTTCTTCATAATCTATACCCTCTTCTTGAGTATAGCCTTGAGCCACTAGTCTTGCTTTGTTCCTTATGACTATACCTCTTTCATCTCTCTTGTTTCTAAAGATCCACTTTGTGCCAATTGCTCTGTGACCTTTAGGAAGGTCTACTAGATCCCATACATCTTGTAGCTTGAACTGTAACAATTCTTCTTGCATTGCTTCTATCCAGCTGGATTCTTTCATAGCATCATGTGCCTTTTTAGGCTCAAGTTGGGATAGAAAGCAAGAAAGCACTGTATGCTGTTGATCTTGCATTTCTTGAAGCCTGCTTTGATGTCTAGTCATCATAGGAGAATATATATCTCCTATTACCAGTTGTGGAGGATGATTCTTTTGAACTCTGTTGTTTTGACTAGGTTCTTCATTGAGTCCTACTTCTAGATTAGAGTCATTTAACTCAACTGACGTGTTTTCAGCAGCCACTTCTGATTCTTTATTCTCTTGGGTCTCCTTATGTCTATTTTCTTCTTCACTCTGACTTGATCCAGCAGTTGGTTCCTTGTCACTGTCTTCAACAGAATCCACTGTGGGTATGGGAAAGATCACAGATTTAGGTATAGTTTATTGAACTTGTGTAGTCCCTGATCCTCCACATCCTGAACCTGCATAATCATCACTGCTGAAACCAAAAGAGTTAGTTAGTGAATCAATGTCAAATAGCCACTGAGGACCAGACCCAATAGGATTTGGTGTGTTCTCATTGCATTTGACATTGTCACTTTCTTCAATTATTCTAGAAGAAGAATTAAACACTCTGTAGGCCTTACTCTGAGATGAATAACCAACAAGAAATCCATCATCTGCTTTGCTATCAAACTTACCTAAGTGAGTTTTGGTATTGAGAATGGTACAAGGACACCCAAAAGGTTTGAAAAATCCAATAAAAGGTTTTCTTTTATTTAAAAGCTCATAGGGAGTCTTGTTCTTTTGCTTGACCACTAGAACTCTGTTTTGGACATAACAAGCAGTATTAACTGCTTCAGCCCAGAAGGTAATTGGCAGTTTTGAATCAGCCAACAGAGATCTAGCAGCCTCTATTAGTGTTCTATTTCTCCTTTCAGCAACACCATTCTGTTGAGGAGTCCTGGGAGCACTATATTGTTTCTCAATGCCTTTTTCTTCACAAAAGGTGTTTAGATCAAGATTTTTAAACTCAGTCCCATTATCTGATCTAATGATTTTTACTTTTTGATTAGTGTGGTTTTCAATTCTTAGGATAAAGGATTTGATCAGTCCACTTGTCTCATCCTTAGTCCTTAGAAAATATACCCAAGTAAATCTTGAGTAATCATCAGCAATAACCAAGCAGTAAGATTTCTTGCCAATACTCATAACATTAGTAGGACCAAACAGATCCATATGTAATAACTGGAGACAAGAAGAAATTGAATTTATCTCTTTGGTCTTATGAGAAGTTTTGTGCTGTTTGCCTTTGAGACAAGCAACACAATGATCATCACATGAAAAGACTTTAGATGGTAAACCTCTTACAAGGTTGTTTTTAACAAGTTTGTTCATAGTCTTAAAATTTATGTGACACATCCTTCTGTGCCAAAGAGAGGATTCATCTACAGAAGCTTTTGAAACAAGACAATTTAGAGATGAATCACTATCCACATTGTCCATATCTAGACAATAAACATTATCCTTTCTTGGAGTTCTAAGTAGTATCATGCTTTCATCAACTACCTTGAACCCTGGAGCAAGGATCATACACTCAGTATTTGTAAATAATATACTATGTTGTTTGTCACAAACCTGTGATACACTTAACAGGTTGTACTTCAACTGATCAACATAGTAGACATCCTCAAATGTCATCTTACCTTTGGTGACATTACCTTTTCCACTTATCTTACCACCAGTAAGATTATCTCCAAATGCAACATGTCCTCCATTGATATGCTTGAAATTCTGTAGACATGACATGTTACCTGTCATGTGCCTAGAGCAACCACTATCAACATGCCATATGCTCTTTCCCTTGAGCTGTTGGTTGCCCTGCACATAAGATAGATCAGTTAGTATGAAATAGGAACCCAAGCCAAAGTGGTCTTGGGTACCCCTTTCTCATCAAAATATTTGCATTCTTTCTTGACAAGATTTTTGAATTTTAACTCCTCATTCTTGGAGTACTTTGTCACAATAATAGGCTTGGAAACATTTGTGCTAGAAACAGTACTGGTTTTAGAAGTACTAACTGCCTTAGCAGCACTTGCATGCTTAGCAGTACTAACCTTGTTAGCAGTAGTAACTGTGTTAGCAGCAGTAACTGTGTTGGCAGTATTAACCTTTGAAGAGGTACTAACTGTATTAGCAGCATTAATGTTTTTAGCAGTACTAACACAGGTAGCAGCAGTAATACTTTCAGCAGCACTAACCCTGTCAGCAGTACTAACAGTTTTAGTGCTTTTAGGCACCCATATTTTAATACTTTCTTTTAAAAACTCTTTTTTCATGAGGCCTTTCCTTTCACCATGTTTCTTTATCACATGTTTCTTTCCATCCTTCCTATAACCAACAGGTTTTTGCACAGATCTATGAAAGGTTATATGTTGATTAATAGGGTTAAAGAAACAATGTTTAGCCAAATGATTTAACTTGCCACATATGAAACAAGGTTTTGGTCTATTGATCTTACTCATATCAACTCCTTGTTTCTGAGCCCATTGATTATTCCAGTTTCTTTGATTACCTCTTTTTAAACCAGAATTTAGGCTCTTGGCTTTACTGCAAGTACACTGTTTACAAGATCCAGGATTCACAATTGTGGTTTGTTTGTAATGGACCTTGTTATCTTTTCCTATGGTCCTCTCTATTTCCTTGGACTTGACCCAGATTTTCCCACATCCCTTATTGGTGATAATATTGTTTTCTACTGGGATCTCTTTACTCATATCATTATCTCTATTCTTACTGGCTTCTTTCTCAGTTAAATCCTTAATTACTACTTCATCCAAAGGGTCTATCTTAAAGGCTTTTTTAGATAAGTCCTTTTTCTCCTTGGTTTATAACAAGTCTGAAGTAGGAGAGATATAATTGTTGTTGTAAGGAGGAGGTGTACTGTTGTATCCAATACCAGCCTTCATCTTATCATGAATCTGAGCCTTTAGAAGAGAATCCATTGCTTTTGAAGCATATGAAAACTTTTCTATGTCAAGTTTAACTTTAGACAGTTCCTCCTTCAGCTTATCACTCTCTTCTAAGGATTTAGACAGTTTGGTCTCTAACTCATTCTTTTCCCACTTCCAATAGTTAGTGTCATAAGAGTGTTGAAGTTCATTAGCTTGAAAGCCTTTGATTTGTTCTTCAAATCTCTCTACAATTAACACATAATCTCTTCTATCCTTTTCTAATCTTTTGAGGTCATCACACATACTTTGATTGTGATCCCTGTATCTTTTGACAGTGTCAATGCAGGATTTAGTACAAAGATTAGAAGTTACCTCAGAGGGGAGATCAGACACTTCTGCCATAAGAGCTTGATTCTGAATGGCTTCCTCAGCTTGATCACTCCAGTCAAATCCCATTCCTTGTTGAGAGACAAGGGCTTGAGCAGGATTCTTGTTCTGAGTGTAGCCTCCATTCTGAGCTTGTTGGTGGTTGTTGTTTGGACCAGCACTTCTGCATTCTCTAGCAAAGTGTCCTTTCATGTGACACTTATAACATTCCACCTTGGTTTTGTCAAAACCAGCTCCATCTTCTCTTCTTTGAGAGAAGTTATTCCTTCCTGTTCTTTTAATGAACTTCTTCACCCTCATGGATAACATGGCCATCTGCCATTTAATATCCATCTCCTCCAGGTCATCAGGGTGAAGTTGATCCAGATCATCATTAATCAATGAATTGTTACTATGACTGGACAAGAAGGCTTCAAATATTGTTTCCGTTCCTTTTTCTGAACTTGCTCCACTAGCAGTACTAACTGCTTCAGGGATGGCAGTAGTATCAGTGGATGCTGAAAGAAGTGCAGCATTGTGGACATAACCAGTGGGCTTCTTCTTGATCTCTACCTCAGTTTCAAAAACTCTTAGATCATTGTATAGATCATCAAGTTCTTTCTCTTCCAGATTGTCACTCTGTCTATATGAGACAGTGTACATAGTCCATTCATCCCCAAGAGATCTGAGGAACTTTCTGTTGATGTCATCTTGATCCATCTTCACTCCTACAGTAGCCAGTTCACCAATGAGCTTGTTGAACCTATCAAAAGTTTGAGTCATAGACTCATTCTTTGAGGAAGTAAGTTCTCATACTACTGCTTTAGAACATCTCTTTGATTTCTTTTGATGCTCTTTGTTCTAGCAAATCTTTTCTCTAGAGCATTCCAGAGAATCTGAGCATCAGTGCAGTTGCAAAATTGATGCTGATATTCATTGGGGATGGCCAAGAGCAGAGTGCTTAAGGCCTTCATCTCTGTCTGTCTGATCTTCCTTTCACCATCTGTCTTTGGTGGAGGTCTTTTCCCATCTGGTCCTATCCTTCCAGCTTCAGAAGGACCATTCTCAATGATATCCCACATTGAGTAGTCAGTAAGAAGAATATATTGTCTGATTCTGATCTTCCACATGTCAAACTCACTGGGTTTGAGCATTGGAACCTTGGAGACCAAAGAACTGCTTGATTCTGTAAGATTTTCCATGATAAATAAATGTTTCTGAGAGAGTTCTGCTTTGATACCACTTGTCAGGATCGAATTCTCAACAAGAATTAATTCTCAGAAACAATATCAAAGAAGTTTGCGGAATAACACTTTGATATTTTATGAAACAGTAAATCAACACAGAAAATATGAAAAACAAACTGTAAACTTGTATTGAATGCTTTGAAGTTTCAAGATTACACACTCAACCTCAATATTGATGAACAGGCTCACCAATACGAATTCTACTTCTCTAGAATTAGGATCTATGCCTTGAGGTTGATTTTTCTCTATAACTTTGAAAAAATTATATCTAAAACTATTCTATATCTTCTATACATATACTAAAGAAAAAGATAATTACAATAAATAAACAAATCTTCAGTATATCTTCCATGTATATCTCTAAGCTTCCATGAATATCTTCATTCTTTCCAGCTGTCATTCTTTTCATACAGATCATATAAGCAGCACTAACTATGCTCAGCAGCATTAACTTCTTCTAGCAGCATTAACTACTAAGCAGTACTAACTACTAGCAGTACTAACTTTGTTCAAGCAGTACTAACAATGACTAGCAGTATTAATTCTACTAGTAGTAGTAATACTCAGCAGTACTAACCTTTAAGTCTTCAAGCAGTAGTAACTTTGAACCAGCAGCATTAACCATACTTGATCTTTTCTTCAGTTCCCAACACTACCCTTTAAAACAAGGAAACAACAAAAACAACAAAACTAATACATTGACTTTTATTACAAGAGACTTTGACTTTTAATGAGATTTGACTTTCTTCAGCTTTGACTTTCTCAACTTTGACCTTCAGTATTCTTGATCTTGTATCCAACAGATTTATGCTCTAACAATCTCCCCCTTTGGATTCAAGATCATTGTTGAAATATCTAGCAATTCAGTTCTTCTCTTTAAGTTCTGTTCAAAATAATCTCCCCTTTTTCATTGATAGTCTTCTTTCCAAAGCTGTCTTCAAAAATGATGAACAATCTCCCCAAACTTTCACACAGAACTCTTTCAGACTTTTGGAAAGAAATTATCTTCAGAATCAGCTCGAATGTTTTAGCAAATAATCTTCAAAGAAAAATTCCTCAAAATCTTCAGAAATTCTTTGAACCTTATCAAATCTTCAAATCTTTACTTTGAACTTTGAAATCATCTCCCTTTATCTTCAAAAACTTTAACATTTCTTCATACCATCTCCACAATACATTTCATCATATCATCTCCCCCTTTTTGATGATTTGAGCATTGATATCATCAAAACTTTGTCGTCCAAGAAATGTCTTTAACCATTATGATCTGTCAAGAGCCTCTGATTCTGTGATCCATAACCAAGGTTTCATCTAGATCTTTGCAAATCCAGACAAAAATACGAATATGTAACTCCTGAATCAACAGATGAATCAGTTAATATGCCTGTCAGTAACACAGAGTCACTATGTGTAACAAATACACATTAAAAAGGAGCTTTTTGATGTTCACTCCCCCAGGGCTTCCATTCAATCATCGAAATACCACAAAGGCAATTTCTATGAATGTTATGACAAAGAAACAAATTCTTTGTGTGCTCGTGCACGTGTAGAAAGAATTAACCACTGAGACAACAGTAGATAAACACAGACTCTAAGTGCATGATTGAAGTGCGAAGGTGGGGCAGACTTCCTTCTTTTTCAATATCCAGATTTTTCAAATGAAAATCAGATAGATTATATGCTGCGTCCCAGAAAATATGAAACATTTTCTTTTTGAGAAGAAAATGAGTAGTTGGTGGGGTTTAAGCAAGAGTTGGCATGGGCTATTTGCCTGATTCAATAACATTCACGAAAGAATTGTGAAATGCTAGTAATGTGGCTGCCCGGCTCAGAAAGTAGTTGGTGCAGAGTTTGATATTCTTTTACTCTGATCTCACACCCTCTTTCTTTTTAATCATTAAGCTCACAACTAACCAAACTCTCTTTTCCATTTTACCTCATCACACCCACACTCATTTCTTTTAGACTCCTCACACTCAATCACTAAAAGATTAACTTCATGGGTAGGAAACGCTGGTTAACGTGAATCCATAGAAGTTTAGTTAATTCCTAGCACAAAGAACCCAGTAATCCTAAAAATCATGTGTTGCTCAACTGGTTTAACTATATCAGTTAAATCTCAAAATACAAATGTCAGATAAATGGATGCTCAGATGAAATAATCATGAAGATTTGAGCATTTTTAAACATGGAAGTATTTTCAAACAAGTATATTGAATGAATGAAAATGAATGCAAAAGACTTGTTTGAAAATCTGACATTGAATGAAAATGATCAGAAATGAATGATATAGCAATTAAAACTTATGGTCAAGAATAATTGATATTTGTCTATATGAAACAATATACAGACATTCTTGAATGAAACGCTTTGAAATGAAATATCGCTCAAAATTCTTTGAATACAAGCGGAGTGTCTTACCATCGAATAAAATTTGTTTCAATTTAGAGACATGGTAAGAACATTTTGAACAAAAATTCAAACCGGTGTGTGTGAATACTTAAAAGTATATAGAAAAGACAATACGCAAGTATTTATCTTTGGAAACACACGGTTTGTTTATCAATTAAGCACAAAAATTAAAATGAAAACATTTAAAATCACACTTCCAAATTATAAAATCTGTTTAAGAATCGGGAAGTGGTTTGAACATTTAAGAACATGTTTTCTATACCTAAAAGTTGTCCTTCTTTCAGATACATTTGAGATTAAGATAAGAAAATTACCTTTCCGATCAATCTTAATACTCATTAAGTCAAGCTGTAGTCATTTAGATATGATCTTTTCAGCTTCTCTCATCCTGTAAGTCTCAAAGTCTAGTCAAAAATTTATTCACAAAATTTATTCAAAAATTAAAATGACATAAAGCAGTAAAACAATTAAAGAACGAGTTCTGATCAGAAATAATCAGAAATCATAGTCTTACTCTTTTTGACTTATAAGCTCCCCCTAAAATCATGCATCACAAAAATTTTGTCAGTTAAGCAAAATGCAGAAATTAGTTTTGCTCCCCCTCAAACGAATATAGATCATCTAAAATCTTCTCTTACTCCCCCTGAGATCATGAGCAAACAATTAAAGTGCAGGTATCTTTCAGAAATAAAAATAAAGAAAATGACGAAAAATAACAATTTGTAACTTTAGTAGGTAACAACCGATTATGTCTTAAGATTTAACATACCAAGTTTAGAGACAAGAAAATTAAATCTCTTTTCATCTAAGGGTTTGGTAAATAAATCTGCAAGTTGATAATCTGTTTTTACAAAATAAAGTTCAATTATTCCTTTTTCAACATTATCTTTTATAAAATGATACCTTACATCAATGTGTTTGGTTTTCGTATGCTGGACAGGATTAGCAGATATGGCAATCGCACTCTTCGAGTCACAGTAGATTGGAATTTTGTCATACTTGAATCCATAGTCTCGTAGCTGTGTTCGCATCCACAAGACTTGAGAGCAGCAGCTACATACTCCGCTTCAGTAGTCGATGTGGAAACGCAAATTGTTTCTTTGAAGCCCAGCTAACGAGCTTGTCTCCAAGGAATTGTACGTGACCAGAAGTACTCTTTCTGTCCAACATGCAACCTGCATGATCTGCATCTGAATATGCAGTCAGTTGAAACCCTGTATCCTTAGGATACCACAGACCAAGGTCTACAGTCCCCTTCAGATATCTAAAAATCCGTTTGACAGCAGCCAAATGGGATTCTTTGGGAGCAGCTTGATATCTAGAACAAAGACATGTTGAAAACATAATATCTGGTCTACTCGATGTAAGATACATCAACGAACCAATCATACCTCTATAAGTTCTAAGATCAACACTTGTACCCGAAGGATCAGCGTGAATCTTAGTTCCTGGTGCCATCGGGGTGCCAATAGATTTGCAATCTTCCATTTTGTACTTCCGAAGAATGTCCAAAATGTACTTAGACTGATTGATAAAAATCCCCGTAGAAAGTTGTTTAACTTGTAATCCGAGAAAGAAATTCATCTCTCCCATCATACTCATTTGAAAACGTGACACCATGAGGTTAGAAAAGTTTTTACAAAATTTTGGATTAGTAGAACCAAATATTATATCATCAACATATATCTGAATAAGTATAATATCAGCTTTTTCTTTCTTGATGAATAAAGTAGTGTCGATCTTACCTTTTGAGAAACCAGACTTGACCAAGAATTTTGATAATACATCATACCAGGCTCGAGGGGCTTGCTTTAATCCATAAAGGGCTTTGTCCAAGATATATACATGATCTGGCTTATCTGGATTAACGAACCCTTCTGGTTGAGACACATACACTTCTTCTTTAAGAATACCGTTCAGAAAGGTTGTTTTCACATCCATCTGAAAGACTATGAAGTTCTTATGAGTGGCGTAGGCGAGAAACATTCTGATTGCCTCTAAGCGCGCTACTGGAGCATACGTCTCGTCATAATTGATGCCTTCCTCTTGACGATAGCCTTTGGCAACAAGTCTAGCTTTGTTTCTGATGACGACACCATCTTCATCCTTTTTGTTCTTGAATACCCACTTAGTGCGGATCACGGTTTTACCTTCTGGTTTAGGAACCAGTCTCCAAACATTTAGGGCTTCAAACTGATTGATCTCTTCTTGCATTGCAGATACCCAGTCCGAATCAGCAAGAGCCTCAGATACTCGAGTTGGCTCAATCTTGCTGAGGAATGAGTCATGCATACACTGATTAAGAGTCGCTGACCTTGTCTGAACAGGCTTGTCGACATCTCCAATTACTTGATGTAATGGATGGTCCTTGGTCCAGCGATGCTCATGTGGAAGTGGAATAGATAAATTCTGAACATGATCATCATCTTGAAATCCACTTTCAAAATCTTCAGTTTGAATTACAGGAGGGGGGTTTTCAGTTAAAATATCAGTTGAAGAAGTATCAGTTGGGACAACAGATACAGGCTGTTGAGTAGACAAAGTATTACACCCAACTGAAACAGTTACTTCTGACTCAGCATTTGTTTGAACATCTTCAACTGTAGGAGTAACAACAGGAATATGAATTTCAGACTGAACGGGGGATACTTGTTTAGTAATGACCTCTGAAGTGACTGGATGATTACAACTTGTATCTTCAGACCTGTCAGTCACAGCAGATTTAGATACATTAGTTCCAAGAAACTCATCATAAAAGAATTCAAATAACAAATCTAAATCAGTTAAATGTGAAGTAGATGTAGAAGCGTTATCCGAATTTGTCGTTGTAGACACAGGTTCTGAACTAATCTGCCCAGAAGCTAATACACCAGTGATAACGGGTTCTGAACTGATTTGATCAGAAGCCATTTCTTCATCAAATGTAACATTGACGCTCTCCACAACTGTCTTTGACTTCTTTATATAAACACGATATGCAGCAGATGTTGAAGAATAACCGATAAAGATGCCTTCGTCCGCTTTAGCACTGAATTTGTTCAGACTCTCTCTGTCGTTAAGCACAAAACATTTACACCCAAATATATGAAAGTATTTGATGGTATGTGTTCTGTTGTTGATCAGCTCATATGGAGTCTTTTGAAATCGGCGGTGTATCATGGAACGATTTTGCGTATGGCATGCAGTCGACACAGCTTCCGCCCACAAGAATAGAGGTAGATCCGATTGACTAAGCATAGTCCGAGCGGCCTCGACTAGCGTCCTATTACGTCTCTCTACTACTCCATTTTGTTGAGGGGTTCTAGCAGCAGAATACTGATGTGAAATCCCAACTGATTCGAGATATTCATCAACAATTTTATTCTTGAATTCTGTGCCATTGTCAGTTCGAAGGAACTTGACTTGTCTCTGCAGTTTCACCTGGGTCGTCTTTAAAAATGAAATGAGAACTTCCGGTGTCTCATCTTTTGAACGAAGAAATTTGACCCACGTGTATCTGGAGTAATCGTCCACAATGACCAACACATATTTCTTACCACCCAAACTCTGAGTTCTCATTGGTCCACATAAATCCATGTGTATCAGTTCTAACTGAGAACTAGTGCTTGGTTCAGGCTTCGGTTTATGAGCGGCTCTCTTCATCTTACCCTTCTCACAAGCTGCGCATAAATGTTCTTTCTCGTATTTCAGCTCAGGAAGTCCCTTTACCAATTTTCCACGAACCAGCTTGTTGATGTAACGAAAGTTCAAGTGAGATAACCGTCTATGCCAGAGCCAACTTTGTTGTTGTGTAGCTTTTGTCAACAAGCATAACTGATTGTCAATCTGAACTTTGGACAAGTTGATGGTGTAGAGGTTTGTCTTTCTATGTCCACCCAAGAGTTCAGTTCCGACTTCAGTACGAACTGAGCAACTCTTAGCCTTGAAGTTTACCTCTAACCCTTTATCGCAGAATTGACCTATGCTGAATAAGTTGTGCCCCAAGCCTTCGACATAACTCACTTTACTTATCGTGATGTTATCTTGAATGATGTCACCATATCCTAGAATAGGTGAAAGCTGATCGTTTCCAAATCTGACATTGCCACTGAATTTCTCTGTATAGTTAGACAATAAAGCTTTTTGCCCAGTCATATGCTTGGAACATCCACTATCCAAGTACCACATATGTCGGGTCTGCAAGAGAAATCAGGCAATAATAGATTTAGGTACCCATTTAAAAACGGGCCCTAACAGATTAGCACAAGATTTTGGTATCCACTTGAAAATGGATCCTCTGTTCATTTGAAAACCTCTAAAATCATTTGATCTAGAAGAATATACATGATAAGATCCATACCAATCAGAAGATTCATGAGAATAAGCAAAGTCAGTTTTCCGATAATTATGATGAAATTTAGTAGTAATAGGAGATAATTGAATCAACTGATTTATTGAATAACGCTTGTAAGAAGTTACAAGGTTTTGTTTATGAGAAGCACATTGATCAACTACATCAGAATCACTACTAACAGATTTAGTACAAGAATTATCAGTAACTGATTCAGCTATCTCAGCATCCTTCTGTTTTGGTCTCCATTTGGATTGAGCTTTCAACTTTTTCTTCCTTAAATCTGAAACATAAGATGTAGATTTATTAGGAAAAATAGATTTCTGTGACTGAGGTTTCTTTTGTGTACCAGTGTATTTCTGTTTCTGTAATCGCTGCTTCTTATGTTTCTTACCATTAGCATAGTAATCAGCAGTTACAGAAACTTTGTCATTTCTAACACCACTTGGTAACACTTTGTCATTTTCAAGACAAGTAGAATGATCAGGAAGTTTAGAATGAATGTCAAACATATCAGATTCTTCCATGCTCCCATCATCAGAATTAAAAGAATCATTGGCAGACTCAAATAAGTCATCAGAATTATCAGAGAAAATTTGAGGTGCCTTTGAAACTGTAGAACACTTTGCTGATTTTTCTTGAAAAACAGTGTTCTTTATAACTGTAGAAAACACATTTTGTTCTATATCAACCAAAAGTTTTTCATCAGATAAAACATTTTCAAGTTCAACTATTTTGCTTTCAAGAATAGATGTAGGAACATAAACCTTTGCAATCGCAGGTTTTGCCTTCATCTCAGATGCGGAATAACTAACAAAATAGTCTTTTGAAAGAACTTTCAGTGTTTCTGAAAGATAACTATCATTTAACTTGACATAGTTAAATGGTAGTTGCATTTTCTTTTTATTCTTTCTGTTTTCAGTTTCTTTGACCTCATCTTCATCTGACAATTTGGTAACAAATTTGGGTTTCAAATGAGTATGTTTACCAGCACAGGCAAGAAAATCATAGTTATAAAGTGCCGGCTGTTTTCTGATAGCTTTCTTAAGATAATGGGGGTTGTTAAAACCAAGTCCCCATCTTTGCTTAACATCTACCTCTTCATTAGGAGCATTAAGAAAAATGGTTTGATCTGTTTGACCTATTTTATAAAGTTTAACTTCCAGATCATTTACCTTCTTGTTCAAATTCTTGTTTTCAACCTGCAATTTATAAACAGTTAGTGCAGATTCATTTTTCTCAAACTCATATCTATTTACTTTACCTTCAAACTCAGAAATCTTCTTTTCAAAATTATCTACTTTAGATTTAGAATCAGAATCAGATTTGCGTAAAGAATCAATTAGATCTTTGTTTGAAATAACAGAAGTATTAAGTTCAAAGATCTTCTTGTTCTTTTTAGCAACCTTTTCCTTTTCATTTTTCAGATTATTTTGTAAATTTTGTAGCTCAACCACCATGGTTTCCAACTTGGTAATGAAATCTTTTGGAGTTAAATTTAATACCTCATTCACTTCTTCATCATCTGACTCGTCATTCTTGTCCTCTTTGTCCATTAAACAAATATGAGCATTTTCTTCTTTCTCTTCACCTTCATCCTCAGAATGATCCAACCAAAACTCATCCTCTGCCATTAAAGCAACACCAGCTTCTTGTTGTCTTGCCAGAAGCAACTTGTTCTGATAGTACTGAGAGTTGCGTACTTTTGGCTTCCGACAATCTTTGGCATAATGACCCAACTTGCCACAATTATAGCATTTGATTGAATCAGTTGAAGGCTTTTCAACAGATGTGTAATCATTCACAAATTTCTTCTTCTCATCCGGTTTCTTCTCACCATACCGTTTCTCTTCAAATCTCTTTCCTTCCACTCTTTCCCGGTGCTCGTGGTTCTTTGACCTTGATGACGAATAGCGTTAAGAATTTGATCCCGGCTTCTTATAAAGTTTCTTCTGAAAGGCACGGGTCAGCAAAATCATAGCTTGTTTCAGACTCTCGCCATCATCACTATCTGAAATAGAATCTGACTCAGAAGTTGTAAGAACTATCTTCTTTTTCTTTTCTTTCTTCTCTTTCTTTTCTTTCTTCTCTTTCTTTTCTTTCAACTTCTCTCCAGCTACTAAGGCAATAGGATCAGAAGCTTGTACTGCTTTCTTCTTTTCAGCTCTTTTCTCTTCAACCTCTTCTTCATTCTGCTTTAAGGTTTCAAATACCTCATGTAGTGGAATTTCATTTAAATCCTTCATCTGCTTCATTCTTCTTGTATGCTTCTTCCACTCTGGACGTAAGATACTCAAGAATTTGACATTATTTTCCAGTTGCTTCTTCTTAACTTTGTTCTTTGTTAACTCGTTCAGAAGCAACACAAACCTCTCATAAGTATCTTCCAGACTCTCATTCTCCTTGGCTTTGAACTCCTCATAGCTATTTATGCAATTTGCCACTTTCATCTGGTTTCCGACCTTTGATCCCATCATCATCTTTTGTAATTGATCCCACATCTTCTTTGCATTGGCTTTATAACTGTCAATCTTGATGTAGATCTCGTTTGGGATGCTTTGAAGAAGTAAAGATCTCGCTTGTTTATCTGCTTTGTATCGGCTTTTCTGTTCTTCAGAATATTGAGAAA
This sequence comes from Arctium lappa, assembly GCA_023525745.1. NCBI lineage: Eukaryota > Viridiplantae > Streptophyta > Magnoliopsida > Asterales > Asteraceae > Arctium > Arctium lappa. Next base: position 50,201,401 of record CM042057.1, read on the forward strand.
TATCTACTGTCACTGTTTTCATCTTTTGCTCTCTTTCTTCAGTTCCATCTTCACTATCAGAAGAATCAACATCAGGTATCTGAACTGTAATTGGAGCCATTGGACCTTCAGTGATAGACAGTAAAATATTCTCTCCATTTGAATGCCGATCCACGAAATCCAAGAATCTGTCTTTCCATTGCTCATATTCGCCTTTGAATAAAACTGGAGGTTTGACATCGGTTCCAATTGAAAGAGCATCTTTGGAAGTCATCTTGTATAAACCTGTTTGATTAATATAACAAATAAGAAACTAGAACTGATCGTTAGTCCAAAATATGAAATCACAAGAAAAATCTGGAAATCTGGAAAAATCAGAAAATTCGAAAAATTTGACTAAGTGCCAGAACTCGCAAGTCACTATTAAACTCGCAAACCCTAAAACTCGCAGACTGAAGAACTCGCAGACTAAGACTTGCGCGTTCTATAAATTCTCAACCAAACGCGCAGACAAACTCTCAAGCAAACTCGCAAGAAAACTCGCAGAAATTTGCGCGTTTTGAGAAACTCGTAAGTAAACACGCAGAGCAAACTCGCAGATGAAACACGCAGATCGACGAAACTCGCAAGCGCCTGAACTCGCTAAAGACTATTCACGCTGAAACTCGCAGGTTGAAGCGTGCTCGTTTCCCAAACTCGTACGTCGAAGCTTGCGCGTTTAAACCAAACTCGCTAACTACTCTTGCGCGTTTCAACACTTAGAATTATTTCTTGAAATTTCAAACTCGCAGGTCGATAAACTCGCTGATCACTGTTTCTCCTCAAACTCGTAAGCCTAAGAACTCGCAAGTCACTATTCCTTCTTAAACTCGCTAGCTTCAATTAGCGAGTTTGATGAACTCGCTGGCCACTACTAGCGCGTTCTGGTCCTTAGAACTTTTTCTAACTTTTTCCAAACTCGCAGACTTCAACTAGCGCGTTTTTAAAACTCGCTAGTCGTTACTTGCGCGTTTTGACCAATATCTTTTCTTCGACTTGCGCATTCTTGCGGATGAACCTTGCGCGTTCCACGAAGAACTTGCGCATTCTAGCGATCTTGCGCGTTCTTCAGTTTTTCGACCCAAAAACTGAGTTTTCCATCTGAATTCGATCTATCCTTGTCCAATTGAACTGTAACTTTGTAGAATCCTCTGTAAACACCCCAAGAACAAGTTCCAATACACGATTTTTACAATTAAACAATTTACAATACAATTCGATTGATGAAACAGTAAAAGAACTCGTGTATAAAAACTCGACCAAAAACACGAATTCGAATGAAATTACAGTGCAATACTTGAAATTGATTACAAAGACTCAATCTATTACACTTTTGTAACGATTCCTAACCAAAATCAGCTCCAAAAACACATCTAAACTCATAATCTCGAAATTTCTGCACATGAACAGTGACGAACTAGTTTCTTGATTTTCTTGAATCGATTTCACCTTTTGGATCTGCTTTGATACCAATTGTGTGTCCCTGATTCTAGTTTCTAATCTATAACACAATCAAACAAACAAAATTGAAACAATCAAATTACCTGTTTGATTACTTGATTTCTCAAATTACACTTTCTCTCTCTAGAACTCTCTCTCTCTCTCTATCTACAATCTGATCTCTTGTAACTCAACTCACTTATGAAAATACAAAGAGAAAACTATTTATACTACCCTTTAAAACAAGGAAACAACAAAAACAACTAAACTAATACATTGACTTTTATTACAAGAGACTTTGACTTTTAATGAGATTTGACTTTCTTCAGCTTTGACTTTCTCAACTTTGACCTTCAGTATTCTTGATCTTGTATCCAACAGATTTATGCTCTAACAATACATCTTGACCTACTGTCGTCCTTGAACAAGTAATAATGGTACAAAGTACCGAATATCGTTCCCACTGGGAAAGGCTTGCAAGAGTTTCTCAAAAAGTCCAGTCTTAAAAATCATCTTCAGATGGCGAATTCGAAGAAATCTTTTTTGATTGGATGTTTAATTAGCAACTACAGAAAAATCAATTATAAAAAGAAGCAAGGGGTGTTAAATTTTGTTAAGATAAAAACAAGTAAGCCGATAAAAAGATATTATAGCAAACTTACGTTATCTCAAATTTAATATTTAAGTGGTTTCTGAAAAGCCAACACATTTTCATACAAATAATTAGAATTAAATGTAAGCTTCAATGAAATATTTATAATCTGATTCAAATAACGACAAGACTATATAAATACACCTCTTTACGTTTTTATCGATTTTAAATGTAACTCTACTCTTCACCCCAAGCTAAGATTGTCCGTCTTTCATAGCTTGGTTTCTTTTTATAAAAGATATAAAAACTTGAAATGTATATAATGGAGATGCAAATGCATTAAAGAAACTACAAGTACTAAAAACTGAGAAAAGAAACTACCCATGCAAGTAACGACTTTCTTGAAATAAAACTAAAATTAAATTGCGATGGAAGCTAAATAACAATAACTTATAGTGTAAGATATAAAATGTGATAAATTAAATTGCGGACAAGTAAAGTGTGATAACTTAAATTGGGAGAAAGTAAAGTACGGAAAATTAAGTTGCGATAAAATAAAAATGCGAGTAAAATAAAATACGGAAAATAAATTGCAATAATATAAATGAATAAAATAAAAGACTAAAAGAAAGTAACAAGAGAGGATGAGGAAACTTGTGTGCCAAATAACATTTCACAAAAGTAAAAATTGCATATTTTGCTTATGGAATTCATCTTTGGTCTATTTATCGTTTGCTTCGTGTTAAAATGGGATTTTTGGATCCAATATATAACCACAAGTGATCGATTCGCAAAGATGATGAGAAACAAACCACGATTCAAATAAATGAAATAAAGAAGAGGGAAGTTGCAATGATTAACCAATGACACTTGAAATTAATAATTGTAACTAAAAGATAAACACTTTCGGCCGAATGTATGAGTTTCCGCATGGGCCGAAAGTTCCAAACCTCAAACCGAAAGTTAGACTAAAATGAGAGAAAATTGAACCATTTACCAAAGTGTGGTAAAAATGGTTAATTAAGGTGTGAAGGTGTCTTGAATAGTAAGCCTAAACTCTTAATTTATAATGCTAACCAAGGACCATGGGCCGAAAATACCAAATAAAACCAAAGCCTAAAACCTAGTTTAACAAAAGCCCAAAATAAAGTTAACAAAGGCCCAAAACATTGTTTAGTAATAATCCAAATCAATTGGCCAAACATCCGGCCCAAAAATCAATCCATGGGAGGTCCAAAGTGAAATCCAAGAAGAAAGCTCATGACCCAAAATCTCTAGCATAGAATACTCCAACTTCCTCCAGTTCCTGTAGGAATCTGCAGTAATATGTAGAAAGTTCCATAAGTGAAAAAATTTTGCACATTTAAATCCAAATAATTCATGAATGTTCAAAACAACATACAACTCCATTAAACAAGTAATATAACTAAAACGAGAACAAAAAGGACTCAATGAGATGCAAAAAGGACATTCAAAGTGTGAGAAATGTGATATAAATAGGGTTAAAGAATTAACCCTATCAATAACCAATGCCCTAGATACCATCAATATTCTTTTGATACCAACTTCTACAAGACCATTTTATATATACACATGCGGTATATGAAACTCTACATTGATCCCAATACAAATATAATAATCATCAAATCCATATGATGTAAATTCTCCAGCATTCCAAGTTATGTAGACTTGATGAGATAATCAGGGTGGTGAGCCCATAAATGTATATCTAGTGCTAGAAGTGTAGCATTTCATGTGGACAATAATACGACATGAGTCATCATGTCAAAACCAGAACCATAAAGTACTTTAATGGCTCGCATTTTGGATGTTTATGTCCATAATTATCACCTTGTATTCGTTGTAAGAATGGAATATTTTTGTATTATGTCCTTAGTTTTAGGATGGTCTCATTCCTATCTTGGCTAAGGATCAGGGTATACAAAAGTTTTAGGTATTCGAGAGGGCATATTATGATGGTAATTTTGCATGTTGCAGAAGTCAACAGTTGCAATTTGCCTCATTTTGCCTTTCACTCGAAAGATAATGTGTCTATGTGTATTTTCTAATACACGGACCACTTGTCATGACCATGGTGTCCCACGTGGTCATGTCGAAACATATCTGTGTTATTGTCCCATAGTTCTTTATTGGTGACAAAATATGATTTAATGACCTAGATAATCTACTAATTTGACATGTTAATTTCTCTAATACATATTCCTTTCTTATCATTAGAGTTGATGTACGTATACCCATTTCCATTCTTATATTATGATTTCCAGTTGATACGAATTTATATTAATATTGTTCTTTAGTGACTATTAATCTTGTACCAACAAGAAAATGACGGTACATCGTCTAAGTATTTTGGTTGGATGAATAAACAGTAGTCTATATCTTTAAATTGTGTGAAATGTCCTACAAAAACTCAAGTTCTCCTCGATACATTCCTACATGGAACAGAGAATATTGTGAGTTTTGTATTTGTTTTAATTTTTTTTTACATCTATAATGGTTATAAACTCGGGTGTATATTTGCAGAAGCAATTAATTTGATAGTTAAAAGACATTTCAAATAAAATTATACTCAACCAATCTTAGATATGATATAATTCCTTTTCAACTTGTTCCCTTTTCGAAATGACTGGTAATTAATGTATTTCTTCTTTGACTATCCAATATTAATTGGGCAGTAGTTGCATCTCTGCTCTAAAGATTGGAAAATCCTTTCAACTATTGTCATGACCCTAACCCTTTCCACAGTCTTGTCCATGTGGTACCTAGATTCCACATGTGAGAAATTGTCTTTCACTTACTATTCTTTAGATTTTTTTCCATCTCTAACAATTTCATTATTGATCTCGGGAATTTTCTTTGTTCCAACATATCTGGTGTTGTTATTTGAAAGAACCTTATTGTGTCTCTCAACGACTTGCAGTAGATTGATGATTTTGTCTAAAGGTTACATTCCAACTTATATTGGTTCATTAATATTTATTGATATATGAAATGTGGAAATAATGTTATGAATCATGTCATCTTCAGTAAGTTCCTTGCCACAGAAATTGAGAAGCGTTTTGGATATAACATTTATTTGTTGAAATCATTTACCTTTTTGTAATTGAATATGTAACACCCTAAAAATAGGGGTAAATTAAAACTTTAAAACCTATGAAAGGCGACAACTTAATAAATGGAGATCACCCAAAAAGAGGGGAAAACAATATAAGAATTTATAGTTTCTATAAATGGAAATTATAAATGACAACTCACTAGTCTAGACTACAACCATCTAGATTAAAACAATTCTAACCGAAATTTCCCAAAAGGAATCTATCCAATTTTGAACGCCACGCTCCCAAAAGTCTAACTTCAAAAGTTGCCACTAACGGCCCAACACTCGCCCCTCAAACCTTGTGTGACTCGTCACTAAGGAAACCTGCTATACATGCCATTTGAGAAAAAGTGTTAGGCTTACGCCAAGTGAGAACAAACAATTTATATATAAATGACCTGGAAATGATTGAAATATTCAAGAGTAGTTTTTCAATAATTTTAAAAAAGTAAAGCGCACCAAATAACCACACAAGGAACCTAGGGTCCTAATACATCTTACGATGACGGGGGAGACCCGAATTCCAAGGATTGTGGAGAAACACAAAAGTAAGCCACTTTCCAACTTGTGAGATCAATATTAGGATTAAGACCACGAGCTCGTCGAATTGTACTCAGATGTGGGGGAGGGCACCCAATGATTCTAATCATACTCATTCGCTAGGATTACATTTACGATCCATGGATAGTATCCGGTCCCACATAACCATACCAAGTTGCCTTCCGAGGACCCAATGTCTCAACTAGTGACAACGAGAGTTATCCCATAATTAAACCGACTCTATACCTATGGATCCAATGGTAATAGTCTAGACTTGTCACAATTACATTTGTGACCAAACCATAGTTACACATGAAACTTTTCAAAATAAAATTTCCATAGTGTGATTACCATGCATAAACCACGTCCTTGCATTGTACCCAAATAGAGATCAAATAATGGTCATTCCCATTTTCATTATAAACCACTTCCAAGATAAGGCTTCTCCAACAATATATAAGCATTTAGTTCAACCTTTATCAAAATGTAACACACTCAAATTTGAATAGAGAAACTAAATAAAACTTCAACAAATAACCAAATAAAGGATATAAACCTTCCTACAAATCCATCCTTAGAAATACTTCAACTTTAAAAAGTAAAATTAACACCAACATTCAATAACTTAAATCACATATTAAGACTAAATAAGATCGGGTGTTACTTAACCCAAATACAAGTTGTTATTTCCAAGATAGATGCGGAAGACTTCACCAAGTTACTCTCTCTCTCTCGTGCATATAACTAGCGCACATCTCTTCACAGTGTCGCTAGTACCATTCCTCGACTGGGACCTGATGCACATGCCGACAAATAAAAAGGTTAGGATAACGCCTAGTGAGTTCAAGAGTTTTCAACATGAATAAACAGAATAGATTACACGGGCATCGAGTTCAACCACCCACGATCTATACCTCGAGCCCTTCGCTAAAGGTTACATGGTCATCGAGTTCAACCACCCACGATCTATAACTCGAATCCCGGCTAACCATAAATATTTCCAGTTCTAAAACAGGGATAAAGATCCCAATTGAACCAACTGACTGACTCATATGCCTATGGATCCAATGCATTACAGTCTAAAGCATTACATGACTCGAATGAATGACTAACACACTCAAACATGTAATTTCCACCAAAACGCAATTAAATGCATCGTAAAACCAAAGCTCCTCGTTGAGCCAATACATCTGGGCAAATGCCCCCAAGACTCATTTGAGTCACAACCGAGCCAAAAGCTCCACCAACCAATTGACCATTTGTCAAAAGTCATAAAATGCAATAAAACGTAATCGACCCACGTTTATTCAAACACACGCTCCAAAATACGTGAATAAACTCCAACACAATTTAAATTGGAACAAATCATTTTCCAAAAGAGCTTATACCATTTATTCTTTCAAAAACGTCCCACAACACAAAATCAAGCATTTCTCCAAAAACACACTAAAAGTGCATTTATACTCAAAAGATCTACTTCCATAAAATAAATCAGTAAAATGCCAATACTTATGATTTATTTATTGAAATGCCCAAAATCCCCAAATGTGGGTGTTTTACAAGCTTTATAAAGTTGAACACTTTAAATAATCAAAACTCACTAAATAACTTAACAATTGATAGTTTCATGAAAAAAAATATAAACATTTTAAAACGGACATTTTTGGCATGTACACCGTTTTCACAAATCAACTTGAACTTATCTTGTTACATCTAGGCTAAATCTATATTTTTCCCCAACTTGAGCTCATTTGAAATAACTTGAATCCTCAAGCCAGAACTTCCAAAAACCTAAATCCACAAGTTTTCACTATAAATACACATATCCAAGTGCTTAGAATCATTCCCCAAACATCTTATATCAAAATCTCCATTTTGGCCAAAAAAACCCTAATTTGACCTAACTTCCCCAAAAGCATCCAAACCAAAATTGAGAAACATAAACACTAGAAAGTCATAAATGGAGCCTTTATAGCTTATATAGAGATTTAGAAAAGAGTAGGATGAACGCACCACTAGGTTTTGAGCAAAACCCCCAAAACTTAGAAATCTTCAAGAAATGGAGATGAACACTTGGATATAGCACAAGTGGTTGTAGTCTCGAGCTTTGATGATGAAAGAACACTTTGATTTCCAAGATAAGCTCAAAAATCAATTAGGGTTCATATTGAGTGTTGGGGAAACGATTTGGGAGAGAAAGAAGTGGGGAGGGTGAAGTAAAATGAAGAGAAAATCGGAAAATTGCAGCATTAAAAGACCCTGGGGCCGATCGCGATTATGCCCGTCGAGAGTGACATGGTGTCACAATCGCTCGTATTGTAGGTTCCTAGTTTGGGTCTAACAATGATTATACCAAAACAAATGCAAGTAGAGTGATATGCGGAAGCAATTTAATGAATAAGAATGGTATGGTTTGATAGTACACACGCACAAACAAGAAACAAAGATAACTAATAACAATACGAGTGAATCACTGAAAGTTTATCTTCATTAAACTTGACAAAACACCAAGAACACGCAGTTGTGTGTGTACAATATGTTCTCTCAACAGATTTCTCTCTTTCTAGACAAGTGTGGGTGAATTGTGTGCTCGCATTGTGAATTCAAGAGGTGCTCCCTACATATACAAGGAGTGGAGAACACAAACGTACAAGACAATGGCTAACATTCCATAAATGGAATGCCACCTGGAAATTAATGACAACGTGTGTGTACTATATATTGATATGGTGTATATTCATACAATAGGGAAGCACGTGATCTGCACATGGCATTGTCTCTTCAAGAAATTCACAAGTCTTCCATCTTCCATAGCTAACCACCACAGAGGCTCTGTGAAGGATCACAAAGGCTCTATGGTCTGAGGTTCATCTTCAGGTTAAGTTATTTCGGGTTGATGGTCGACAGAGCTTCTGAGCTTTGCACTTCTATTGAAACTTGGTGTATAGCAGAAGTCTTCTGAGGTTCCTACACTTAGCCTATTTTTCAATACTTCTATACATGATGATTGGAGCTAACAATCTCCCCCTAAGTATTGAAAAATAAAAAAATATGGAATATGAAGTGTATGGCTAAGTAGGAAACAAAAGAGGTGAAAGGGAACTCACCCTCTGAAGACATAATTTTCATTCACATAAAATATGCCAGAATGGCATTTACAGAATTTAAATAATAAAACAAAAGTATAAGTACATTTACATTAGGAAATCATTGAACGGTTGAGTAAAGTTTTCAGCTAAAGTCTTCTGCATGCTAAGTATGAGATCCCTAAACTTGAGTTGTGCATTAATTTTCTCTATCATTTTCTCTGTTGGCCCCCTCTGAACTCTCTCAGTCCCAATCTTTCTAAGAATAGTGTTCCGGATCTTCAGAAGGGTGTCGTTTAAGTACTTGTGGCTCTGGTGAGGTTTGAAAATCTTCTTGTGTCCATCATCATCTTTATAGACAAACCCATTCTGCGGTTCCACTATTAGAGAATTGGATGGGATTTCCTCTAAGCCAGGAATGAGGTCATCTAGCCTTGTTATTGCAAGCTTCTTGACTCCAAGTCGCAGAGCGACTTCGAAATCCATCTTGTTGTAGTATTTGGCATGTTCGTGCATGACCTCTTTTATGCACCCATTGTATATCATGAACTCCTTTCTTTTTCCCAGTCTTTGTTCTGTGTATGCATGAAGTTGTGGCAGATCGTATGGGCAGAGGTTTACAAGATCAGCATCTGAGAACACGTGTTTCTGTCCATCCTTTCTTTCAACATGGTACTTTACATACATAACTGCCTTGTTTGCAAATGAGTGTAAGGTGAGCCCTAGAACTTGCTTGATGTTAGAGATAGAGAAGACAGCCGATTTTTCTTGTGTTGTTCTCCAGAACCTCCTTCTGACTTCTTCCTTCATGAGAGGATGGATGTTTGGCTGAATGAACACCTTCTCATCTTTTGCACTGTACAAGTAGTTGCAGATGTTCTCCTGAAAAGTTAACTCTTTCAGTGGTGGCCTTGGAATTGGTATTCGCATGGCGTCCATGGATTAAACTATGCTCTTAACTAGATCATCTATTTACTTCTTTGGCACAGAGGTATCAGTCACAGAGGGTTTCTTCGCCTTAGGATCAGAAGAATTGGAGGTCTTTGTCTTCTGCGGCATCATCTGAGCATCTTCATTAACGTTTATGGGCTCTAGAGAAGAGAATTGTACTGGGAGTATAGGGGCGACTGGTATAAGCTCAGGACTTGAGTGTTGCACAAATTTCTCAAGTCTCTCTACGATGAATTCAGCTTCAACATTCACTCTGGATTTGGTGAGGGGCTCTGCAGGGATGATGGTGTTTGGGAGGACATTTAAACTCAAGTTTTTGAACTTAGAGTCACAAGATTTGGTCTTCTTGGTAGTGCCCTCTGAGGTCAATGGTACTGTTCTGAGGGGAGTAGTTGCAATAGGTTTTGCAGAGATCGATGGCAGAGCCTTCTCCCCCTCATGAGGACCCGAAGGACCGGCACCGCCCGGCCCTTGGTCGTCATGCTTCCCCCTCTATTGGTTTGCCTCTGCCTGGCAAGAAGAGGGTTCCTTCCTTGTCTTTTTCTTCTTGAGGTTCATTTTTTCATGATACTCGATGACCGCGACAACATCGTGTGCGGCCATTGTGGCTTTATTGACCTCATAGTCGGTCTTGAACTTCATAAGGGAGACTATATGCTTTAGTTCTTCTGAGAGTTTCTTGCCCTTAGAAGTGAGATCTTCACCAATCTTATGAACCTTCTGCATTAGTGATTCTCCCATCTTATGAAGTTCTGTCTTTGTGGCTTGTGAAGAAGGGAGGCTTACTTCTGTGAAAATTTGCGGTTGAGATGTGGTTGGAAGAGGGACCATGGTACTACGACCATGTCCTTTATTTATGTTCTCAGAGTCGTGAGGTCCTCTTCTATAGTGGGTGAAGTGGTGGCTGGAATAGGAGGGGTTTCCTTTTGTTTGTAAACGATCTCAGCTAAATACCTCAAGGCCTCTGTGTTTTCCTGCACAGCTGTTGTCAACTTGTCAAAGTCTTCTTTGGCAATTGAGTTGTCAGAGGCGAGTGCAAGCTTCTTGACATCCACACCATTTGTTATTGACACATTCTTCAGAGCTAAGACGTGTTTGATAAACTTCTCCAGCTTGAGGGAGGAAAGTGAGGGGATAGAGATTTGCAAGTCATCCATTCTTTGGTACATATTGTCAGCAAAGACTCGAAACTCATCCTTCGTGACATATGCACCGGGGGTGACCTCTGGATCAACCATATTTTGCCAATGAGCCTTTGGCACCTACAGAGCCTGTTTTGAGGTTGGACTCCTTAGGATTTCCACCCGATCGTTGATGCTCTTCAGAGGGAGAGCCATCTACAGGTGTTCTGTCATTGTTTCTATCAAGTGATGATTCAGATTCATGCACTTGTTTTTCGATGATTGGACTCTGTGGTGGGTCTAGTACCACAGAGTCTATGTGTGGTCTCACTAGCTGCTCTGAACAACCTTGGATTTCTCTCGTGTGTGCATCAGAGGCAATAAATGCCTCTGTAAAGGTAGGGATCATGCTCTAGGGTGATGGAGCACTTATAACACCACCGGCATCCTTTTGAGAGGATGTGGTTGTTTGGTTATTCCTTGGTAAAATTGGCATAGAGGAAGAAATAAGTTCCTCTGTCCGGCTAGGTGGGTTAGGGTTCGGAGTGTACACTCTTTCTTCAACACCCTGCTGCACTAGACTTGTAGAGGTAGATGGGTGGTTTGCACTGGGAGGGGGGTTGGATGGTGTGCCTTCAGCATCTTTTTCCTTTAAAATCTCCTCCTTCTTATTTTCCCTCTCCTTACCTAACTCTTCATCACTTTCCTCTCGTCCGGTGACATCTTCTACCAGAACCTCTTCGTCATTTGCTTTTGTAGCTTCAGCTCTGCAAGGTGACATGTCAGATACAGAGGCCATTTTTGCATGAGCCTCTGTAGAGTGGCTCTGAGTGGCCTCTGTGGTGAGAGGACTTAATCTCTCCACCACTTCATTGGCAATTTCTGCTGTGATTGCCAATGGGCTCAGAGGCCTTTCTTCTTTTGTTCTGGCCTCGACCGCAGTATGTTGGGGTTCATCAATGATCACCCTTCTTCTTCTTCTCCTTCTCTGCATAGGTGCATCTTCAACCTCTATAGGTCCCTTCTTAGCTACTTTCGCTTGTCCCTCTTCAGAGGGCACAGAGGCAAGATCATCTTTAGCCTTGTCGGCTAATTTTACTAGCTTCCTCTTCTTCCTCTGTTTTGAGAGTTCTTTTGTAGCGTGTACCTTAGGAGATGGTACAGAGGCTGTATCGACATGGGGTTCTTCTTGCTCAAACCTATTAGAAGATTTCTTTTTCTTGTTCTTCTTCAGAGGTTCTTCGACCTCTGGCATCTTAACTGCAGGTGCGTTTGGGACCTCTTCTTCTACGGTCCTCTTGTGGGTTTTTCTTTTCTTTTTCTCCTGGATTCTCTTCCCCATCCCCACACGTGTGTTTCCTCTCTTTCTAATCTCATCTCACTTATACCACCTTGTTCTCCCTCTAAAGTAGGTTGTCTAAGGAACACAACTTCCACACCCTCTGTGGCTCCTATGCGTAGAGGGGTTGCAGGACTCGATTTTGGAGTCATGTGTCCATGTATGTACGCCCTCCTATCTTTTCTACCCAAGTAAGCCAACATCTTTTCCGGTAGAGGTCTAGCACTTGGATATCCAGAGGGCACGATGATGGGTTTGTGGGTGGTCATGGAATGGTTTTTGATCTTATGTCCGTCCAAAGGGACCTTCTTCTCCACAAGGTGATTTCCCATAAGTACAACAATGAACCTCTAGAAAGTGAGTGATGGTAGAGTTTTGTCCCTTGATTGTTCTTCCTTCTTCTTAATCACAGCACCCACCATTTCTCTGAGGATTAGTCTTGCATAGTCCAGAGGGAGATCGAAGTAGATCCCATACATTATGGCTAAGATGTTATGACTAGTTTGGTCTGGACTCCCAATCTTTCCAGTTAAGCAACGGTTCAGTATTGAGAAGAGCACATTCCATATAGGAGGAAGGAATTGCCTTCTGAAGTCAGTTCTCTTTGTTATAGGTTTGGCATATCCAAGGAAGAGGAGAAAGTCAACAAGCTCATCATCGGAGGGTTCTTCGGCATAATGGACTATGCCCAGTTGCCTTCTGGTGGGTAGTTCAAACACGAAGGAGATTAATTTGAGGTCAATCCCTAGTTCCATAATGTGGTCCATGTTTTCAGTAGTGGCATAGCCCATGATGGCAGGTTCAGATTCATCATATCTACAGCTTAGCCAGAATTGTCTAATGAATGATTCAGGGATATTGTTTCTGTTCAAGGTTAGGGCTTTCCTTATGAAATGATTCTGGAGAAGTTTGATGAGGGGTTCAAACTCTTTGTTAAAATCCTTAGGATTCAGTTCCACATAGTGGTTGTTAGGTTTTAGTGGAAGAGATACATTGTGGTACTGAGCATTTGCGAAGGAAAGTAGTCGACTGGAGAGAGGGTTTTCTTGCTTAGTGTTGTCAAAATGTTGTTCACCATTGTCCCTTGGGGGAAGGATGGTGTTTTCTCCATAAGCAGAGTTGGAAGCCATGGATGAAGAAATGTAGAAGAAGAGTTGCAGGTTTTGCTCTTGGTGCTTGAGTTCTTGAGAGAGAAAGATAGTAAGTAAAAGGTAAAAAGATGAAAGGATTTGGGTATTTATGGTGTGAAAGGGGTAAATTTATTAGGCGGTAAAAGAAAAAAGTTGAAGCCCGTAATAAGTGCCTAGTTGTCTAGAGAACTTTTCAAAAACGACGGTACAGTGCACAGCCTAATCACATTTTGCCACGACATTAAGGGTGGTGCACGATCGAGTACGTGCGCCTCCCCCTATTCTCACACGCGTGGCATTTGCTATACCCAAATGCCTGTGACTTTCAAGAATAACCCGCACCTTAGAATATATTTGAAGAAATTTCATAAGTGTTGAGTATTGCAGAGGCTCTATGGGATAAGAGCTTCTGTGATCTGGAGGTGGTAAAGAACTTCGACAGAGTAAACAACTTTTCTTTACCAAACTAGTAAAAGAGCAGTGATGTGGTCAAAGATGCTCTAAGACCAAAAACTTCTAATAAAAGAAAGATTATGAGAGATTTTGACCAATCAAAGTTTTGATTTGATTATTCTGGTAATCTTGGACATATTTGAAAATTTGTGTCCGAGAAAAGTGTTTTTAATACTTGATTGTGCGAAGACCTTACTTTACACTGCAATCTTTTCGATAAAAATGGCCTCTTTGACTCCCCCTTGAATGATCAACCTCTGTGATCAGATTCAAGGTCTCCTTCTGCTCCCCCTTGATCTATGCTTGGATCAGATGTGATAGGTTTTGCACAAGACATAAATCAAAGAACCACAATAAAGATTGAAAATAAGACTAAAGCAAACAAGATTATTATACATACAGAGACAAACTATATAAGCAAAAGTAAAGCTACACATACTGAAGGGAAATTTTGTACATCAGAAGCTCTGTACCAGGGCTCAGAGGTTCTGTGGATCAACTCAAATTGAGCATTCCCAACTTACAAACCAAAAATGAGAATTTTTTCTCGTCTAATTCTTTTGTGAATATGTCGGCAAGCTGATAATCTGTGGACACGAAATACATTTCGATTGTGCCTTCCTCTACATGATGCTTGAGAAAGTGGTACCTGATATCGATGTGTTTGGTTTTAGAGTGTTGAACGGGATTGGCAGAGATTGCAATGGCACTCTTTGAGTCATGGAGGATGGGAATCTTCTCGATGTCCAGACCATAGTCTCTTAGTTGGGTTCTCATCCACAGAACCTGTGAGCAACAACTATCGGCAGCTACATATTATGCTTCTGCCGTAGAAGTGGACTCACAGTTCTGCTTCTTAGAAGTCCAACTTACTAGTTTTCCTATTAGAAATTGACAACTCCCAGAGGTGCTCTTTCGGTCAAGCTTGCATCCTCCATAATCTGAATTTGTATAAGCCACAAGATCAAAGCCAGAGTTCTTTGGATACCAAAGGCCAAGATTCTTGGTGCCCTTTATATATCTAAAGATCCTCTTAACAGCAAGAAGATGATATTCCTTTGAGTTAGCTTGGAATCTTGCACAGAGACATGTGGCAAACATTATATCAGGTCTACTCGCGGTTAAGTACATAGAAGATCCAATCATACCTCTATAGAGCTTGCACTCCACAGATTTGCCCTCTAGATCTGCATAGAGCTTGGATCCAATGGCCATTGCGGTTTTCATTGCTGAAGAGTCAGAGAGTTTGTATTTTGAAAGTATGTCAGAGACATATTTTGATTGATTAATGAAAATACCCTCTATAGTTTGTTTGACTTGGAGCCATAGGAAGAATGTTAGTTCTCCCATCATGCTTATCTCAAACTCACTCTTCATCAATGACTCAAACTTTTTGCAATAAGATTCATTTGTAGACCCAAAGATAATATCATCCACATATATTTGTACAAGTAGAATCTCACCTTTTCTTTTCTTAAAGAATAAAGTTGTATCAGTTGTACCTCTCTCAAAGTTGTTTGCAAGTAAAAAGTTAGAAAGCCTTTCATACCATGCTCTGGGGGCCTGCTTTAGTCTATACAGAGCCTTGTCTAGGAAATAGACATGTTCTGGGAATTTTGAGCTTTCAAACCCTGGTGGTTGTTGAACATAGACTTCTTCTTGTATTTATCCATTTAGAAAGGCTGACTTGACATCCATTTGATAGACTTTGAAACCTCTGTGGGCTGCGAAGGCTAGAAAGATTCTAATTGCTTCGTGCCGTGCGACAGGGGTAAAAGTTTCTTCGTAGTCAATCCCTTCCTCTTGAAAATATCCCTTGGCCACCAGCCTTGCTTTGTTTCGAATGACCACTCCATCTTCGTCCTTCTTGTTTCTGAAGACCCATTTGGTCCCTACTGCAGTTTTGCCTTTCGGCAGAGGCACTAAGGTCCATACCTTGTTGTGCTCAAACTGCAGAAGCTTCTCTTGCATAGCCTCTACCCAATTTGGATCATCAAGGGCCTCAAAAACCATCTTGGGCTCGATAATACTAACAAAATTTGTAAAGAAACAAAAAATTACAGTAGCAAAGTGAGTCTTCACTTTATCAGATGGGTCACCAATGATTTGGCTCTGTGGGTGACTCTTGGTCCATCTAGTCATTCTTGGAAGATGGTCATTGGAAGCATCAACTTGAACTTCTGTAGAGATTATTTCAGGCTCTTGAACAACTTATGTGGTATAAGGCTGATCATTCGTGCTTTCCATAGGAGTAGAGTGTTCTCCTTTTGAGTTGAGGTAGAAACCTTTGTGGAGCCTTGGTTGGAATTCTGAGATTGCTCTGGTGTGAAGCCTCTGAAATCGTGCGATTTTGATCTTCGACTAGGTTAGGTATGGAGCCTTGATTGTCATTGTTCTCTGCTTTCTCCTCCTCGACATTTGGTTCTACAAAGGTAGTTGAAGAGGGTGAAGTAACATTTGGACTGGTTAGGGATGTACCTATTTGGTTCGCAGAGAGCTCGGCTCCAGAGGCTCTGTGATCATCTTCAGAGGGGTCGTCGTCATGGAACATTTCTTCGAACAAGTGATTTAACTTATTTTCTCGAGTAGATGTTTCACCAGAGGCTTTTAGTTGTTGATCGAGTCTTGAGCTGATTTGCTCAGAAGTCACCTGAAAAGAGTCATCGAATGAAACAGTAATACTTTTAAGTATAAGTTTTGATTTCAGCATATAGACTCTGTAAGCCTTAGAGGATGCTGAATAGCCAACGAACTTGGCTTCATCAGCCTTACGATCAAACTTCCCAATATGTTCTTTGTCATTCAGGACAAAACATCTGCAGCCAAACACATGAAAGAACTTTATGTTTGGCTTCCTCTGGTTGATTAGATGGTAGGGGGTATTTGAATGCCTTTTCACAATCAGAGATCTTTTCTGAGTGAAGCAGGTTGTTGATATAGCTTATGCTCAAAAAGAAGTAGACAATCCAAAGGCAATGAGCATTGTTCTTGCAGCCTCCATAAGTGTTCAATTTTTGCATTCATCAACACCATTCTGTTGTGGAGTCCTTGTGGCAGAGAAGTTATGTGAAATGCCCTCTTCTGAAAGATAGGCTTCAATGGTTGAGTTCTTGAACTCTGTGCCATTGTCACTTCGAATCTTCTAAACTTTGTTGTCATATAGAACTTGAATTCTCTTCATAAGATTGATTAGTACTAAAGGAACATCAGACTTCTTTCGGACAAATTCAACCCAAGTATATCAATAGAATTCATCTGTGAGTACAAGAATGTACTTCTTGCCACCTAGGCTCTATATTGAAATTGGACCGCAGAGGTCAACATGAAGCATGTACAGAGGCCTAGTACAAGACACATCTGACTTGGACTTATGGGTAGCTCTTTTGAGTTTGCCCATTTCACAAGCAGAGCATAGATGATCTCTGTCAAATTTAATATTGGGCAGACCACTTACCATATTTAATTTCACAAGTTTGTCAAGAGTATGGAAATTTAAGTGACAGAACCTGTTATGCCAGAGTCAAGCCTCTTCATTCTTACTTGAGACCAAACAAAGTTTTTCTTCTCTATTGGTAGCTTTAAAGTTCATGAGGTATAGATCACCTCTTCTGTTTGCTCGCAGAAGCTCTGTGCCCTTGTTCCTGAACTTAGTAGAGAGTAGTATTGTTGCTTGAACATAACATCGAAGTTGTTATCGCAGAGTTGACTAATACTCAATAGGTTGTGTTTAAGGCCATCCACATATGCAACTCTGCAGACATCGATGTCCTGTTTGGCTATGACTTTGTAGCCTTTGATTTGCCCCTTTTTGTTGTCTCCAAAGGTTACATAACCTCCTCCAGATTTTTCTTGGTATGAGGAGAGTAACCTTCTGTCTCCAGTCATGTGCCTAGAGCACCTGGAGTCTAGGTACCATATGGGCACACGTTGCTTCTGCTGCACAGATTAAGGAAATTTAGGTACCCATTTCCAAATGGGTCCATTTTTGGTAGGGGTCTTTAAGGTTTCCTTAGCATCGTTAGGTTTGGTTTTACCTTTTTTGACAGAAGAACCATTTTGCTTATTCTCACCCTTGAATTATGCATTCTTAGATTTGGGCTGAGAGAGGAAGCAGTGAGGGCTTGAGAAGTGTTGGCTTAAATCATGCATGATATTGAAACATTTGCAATAAGAGACACCGGAAGCAAGTTGTTTAAACTTTTCATTAAAATCAACAAAGAGGGGTATAGAGCAATTGTTATTACAATCTCTCCTAGCATTGGACTTCTTTTTACAAAAAGACTTATCTAGGCTAGACTGGTTTTTTTTTTAAATCCTCCTTGGATGGCTCTTTGATTGTACCCTTCCTCTGTGGGATCCTTCCTTCGGATTCACTGCCACAGAAGCAAAAGATTTACAACAAATGAATCACTTTTATAGAATTTGTCTACATATCTATCCTCATCAGTCGCAGATTCATCAGATGTTCGCTTGACCCTCCATATCTGCCTTGTAGGAGTGCTCAAAGTCCTATCTGAAATATTTGAATCACAAGAATTAGAACTGTCAGAAATGACTTTAACTTGCTTCTTTGACTTCTTTGACCTATTTCTTTTACGTTTTGGTTTATAATAATCATCATTTAGCGTAAAAGATTCATCAAGAATTTTTGATTTAAGGTTTGAATCAGAAGAAGCAATTTTACCTAAGAAGCCAAACTGATCAGGCATTAAATAAGAACTTACCTCGGAGTCAGAAAAATTTTGAGAAAAGTTTTCAGATTTTAGAATTTCCTTTTTGTTTTCCTTAAAATCAGAAGAAAATCCAGAAACAGAATCTTGTTTTTGAGAAGTTAATTTTTCTTCAAGACTTGTCGTCATAAAAGAAAAAATAACATCTGATTCAATTTCGCTTTGAATATTTTGTTCTTCTATTTTATCTTCAAGATCAATGATTTTGCTTTCTAACACTAATGGAGGAATATATCTCTTACAATCATAAGAAACTGGAGAGATATTTTCTTTATTAGTGTTAGTAGCACATATATCAAAATAATCATCAGACAATGAAGATTTAATAGAAGAAATGTCATTTTAACTGTTTCTATTCTTCTTTGATTTTTTGGGAAAATATTTAGCATTTTCACGTGTGTAAACAAAAGAAATTTCCTTTTTCTTGTTGTTCATTCTTTTCTCATTTTCGATATCTAAAACTTGCTTTTCATTCAACCAATCAATTTTAAATTGAGGAGCATATTTAGCAAGATTTAGATAATCGAATTTATATAAAGTGGGGGATTTTTCTATAGCATTGTTTAAACAATGAGGATTTTCAAAACCAAGTCCCCATTTATTTTATCTGAAAATTTATCTTTTAATTTGGTCATTTTCGTCAAAAAATCAAGATAAGTCTTATTTGAAATTTCCAAATCATCCAATTTCTTTTGAAAGATTTCTTTTGTATGAATCAAAATAGATTTTTCATCTTTCAAAGAAATTTGCAATTTGTTAATCAAATTTGACTTTTCTATGTTTAAATGCTTTTCAGATAATAACTTTGAGCGTAAATCATGTAAAGCAGTTATAATGATATTCATCTGTGAGGATATAAATTTGAAGTCAAATTCAGAAGGTACCTCATCTTCATCAGTGGAAGAATCATCATCACCATCATCACTCTGATCATCTCCGATGAAGCACATATGAGCAGTTTCCACATTGTCAGCTTCATTGTCGGAGTGATCTAGCCAGAATTCTTCTTCAGCTAGCAGAGTGGTTCCATTCTCTCTCTTTTCGGCTAGTTCCCTTTTCTTCCGATAATACGCCGAATCCCGAACTTTCTTCACTCGACACTCCTTAGCGATGTGTCCCGGATTTCCATAGTTAAAGCATGCAACTGCTTTCTTAACCTCGGGCACTTTGACATTCTTAGACCCAGAAGTGAAGCGAAGATTGTTGGAACTCGAATGATGTTGGAACTTCTTGTGATAGTGCTGAGAGAGAAGAATCATTGCCTTCTATAGCGCCTCACCATCATCATCAGTTGCACCGTCATAAGCATTCTCGGATAATGCTTGTTCAGCCAGTTTGCTTGTGAGAAGTGCAACCGGGTCCACTGTTTTCTTAGTCTTCTTGTCAAGTTTGGCCTTCTTATCCTTGACAATGCACTCATCTGTCAGCAAAATCTCATACATCTCTTGGATTTGCATGGTAGAGATCCGGACATCATTCCTCAATCTATGACAAGATTTGTTCCATTCCGATTGAAGAGAGTTGAGGAACTTCAGATTGGTCTCAAGCTTAGTCTTTTCCACTTTTATCTTTCACAAATCATTTATCACAGCACAGAACCTGTCAAAAATATTTTTCAGTGACTCCCCGTCTTTGGCTTTGAACTCTTCAAAGTTGTTCATGTAGCGTGTATGCCGAAGTTGTGTTGCAACTGTAGACCCAAGCATAATCTTCTCTAGTTGTGCCCACATTAGTTTAGGATTGTTTTTGTAACAATCAATCCTGTTGTAGATAGAATTTGGCAAAGCTAGCATCAGATTTGCCTTTATATCACGATCGGCTTTATATTGAACGACTCATCGGGTGTGTATTCAGAGATAGGCTTTGTCATCCCAGAAGCCAGTATGGGTTTTTCAAAAGATCCTTTAGTTAGAATCTTCATCATGTCATCTCCGTTCTTTTGACGCTCGATGAAATTAAGAAACCGATCTTGCCATTGAGTGAACTCATTCTCATCAACCAGAACCGGAGGACGAGTTTATGTGCCCAATGACATCATGATATCATTCTTGTAGAACTGAGCTTGAAACGCAAACTTTGCAGAATCCATAGAGAAAAACTTCAGAAAAAATCCAAGTCTGGAAGCAGATAGGAGATTTGCGTGAACAGTTACTAGCGCAAACTTGACTTTGCGCGAGACAAAGGTGACGAAAATTATGATTTGGGCGAGGCGTTGGTGGCGCGAACTTGACTTTGCGTGATATGTAGATGGCGCAAAATATTCTTTGCGTGAGATGATATTGACGAGAACCTTTATTTGCTTGAACCGTAGGTGACGCAAAAGCGAGTTTTGCGTGAGTTGTTAATAGCGCAAACTTGTCTTTGTGCGAGATATTGGTGGCGCAAATGTAACTTTGCACGATACAAAGTTGGCGCAAAGATAACTTGCACAGAATCTGAATTTTTTGTGAAATGAGGATGGCGCAAACTTTACTTTGCGCGATGAGTGGATGGAGAGAACTTGTACAATTCGTGAACTTGTACTTTTCTGAAGAAACTAGCGCAAAGCAGAGGATGAATTGGCGCAAAACTCAATGAACTGGTGCAAAGTTCAATGAATCTGGATGAATCTGGCGCAAATTCCTGAAGAACTGGCGCAAATATTAGATCTGGCGCAAAACACAGAATTTCAAGAAACAACATCTAAAATCGATTAGAAAAATAAAATTGATGAAAGTTTCGCACACATATATGATCGAAAACAAGTTTTTAAACACTTTCAAACAAACAATTCGATCAAAATTAGCAAAATCGTAAAAACGAGAAACACATAGTTCGTTCAACGAACTTTTCTAGAAACTTGAAAATTTTCAAAATTGAACTTTAAAACTTGATTTTCTTGCAAAATGATGTGAATCAAAAGTGTTCTACTTATAAAACCGGATCCAACGAACCAAAATACAAGACAAATCGTTCACAAAACAGCAAGAATTTGTGAAAATTCAGAAAACGAGATTTTCTTGATCGAAATCAAGAAAATCAATCAAATTTTCTGAATTGTTTACAAATTCAGTTTGAAAAAATGATTCTCTCAATTCTCTCAGATTTAGAATAGCTCTGATACCAATTGATAATCCCAAAATCAACTAAATCTTAGAGAGAGAAAGTAGAGAGAGTTGAAAGCGCAAAAGTATGTTTCTATTCAAAGTATGCGTGAGTTTCTTACAAACAACAAAGCCACAAGGGACTTAAATACCCTTGGCTAATACAGAACATATAAGCACCCTAAAATACAGTATTAAACCAAGCCTATAAATACAATGATTACTATAAAATCTGACTTAACACTTATCACTTCCTTCACTCCTTACACAAGACTTCGATGGCACATATGGGGGAATATTTCATCCCATCATGATTTTTCCACACCACCTCACCAACAATAGAACTTGATTTTATGAAGCTTCCCGAGCTCTTGAATTGATCGTCACGTCCCCTTTTCAAAACAACTTGAAGACCTTCTACACAACTTTGCTGCAAGGGTACTGCAGCATCTGCAATAATATGGTTATTCTGCACAGATTCAAAGCATGGGTTAGTGACAATCTTGGCATTTTTTTGCACCTCTTCACTATTTTGAAGTGAAGAGGGGTTGCTCAAATGCTTAGATGCTTCTTCAGAACTCTCTATCTCTTGACTATTTTCCAAAGTATTGACATCATCCTTATCCTTACCAATACTCTCAAATTTTTCAATCTCACTTGGTATAGGATTTTGGATTTGTCTATTATGCTCACTAATGATCTCTCCAACATAGGTCGTTATGTTAATAACAACTCCATTTATGTTCTGTAAGAAATCATTCATCAAAGTTTCAAGAGATTCAAAGTTTTCAGTTTGTTCTAAAGAAGGTGTAGGGGATAAAAATGAGTTGTTAAAATCATCCCCTTGAAAACTTCTAGAAAAATCAACTTGTTCCTCCCAAGATTGGTCAAAAGTATTCGAGTAAGTGTTATTCCAATCTTGGTAGGGAGGTAATGGTGATGTGAAAGTGCCATGATCTTGACCATTTAAAAACAAATTAGGATGGTCATCCCATGATTGATTGTAACCACTGAAGTGTGAGGTATCCCAATTACTATCTCCTATGAAATAATGAGATTTAGGGTTCGAAGGACAATTATACGAGAAATGATTTCCGCCACAATAGTCACAGAAAACAGTTTCATACGGACCAAACGAATGTCCCATGGAATCCATATTCACAGAAAGAAAAACTCAAAGATTTGTTATTCGGACATACATGAAGACGTATGACGAGCAACAAATATGGTAGAAAAATTAGCTTAACAAAACCCAATCTCTCAACAACAATAGATTTACGCCTATCCCCGGCAACGGCGCCAAAAATTTGATACGGATGTTTGCACACCTCTAGACATGTGATAATTGAATCTCAAAGCAAGTATACAATGGGATCCAATATCATCTTTTTAAGTAATAAAATGGTAAGAACCAAGTATCGTATTCCACAGGGATAGGTATCTTATGTTGCAAGATCTCGAGATGAAAAACTAATTTCAGATGGCGAGTTTGAAGACTTTGTTTGGGTTGAGTGAACAGTGATATGATTAACAAGATATATAAAGATAGAATGGGTGCAAGACTTAAAGTGAGAAGTAAACACAAATTCTGGAGGCCAATGCTATAGGAATGTTATAGCATTAGTTCAGCAACAATAAATTCCACCATGTACTTTAAAGAGTATCCTTTCGGATATCTATCATTGCACTGTTGTTTAGCCTTCAATCAACATATGCCTATGCAAATGTCCGGACTAGTGTGAGTGTCAAATGGTTTCTTTAAATTATATGGAAAAACAAATGCCTTTGTTTAAAAATCACCCTTCCGAGTCGATTCCCATATCATTCAAGTTGACATGTTCTTAGTGGCTCATTCCTGAGTCCACTACACTTTAACACTTTGACTAGTGATCAACCCGTCAAGAATCAATCGGTTTGAAAAACAAAGATAGCAAGTTCCCTTGCTAGCAACTCTTCCAAGTATACTTCCCGTGTCATTCAAACTGACGTGCTTTTTCATGGCTTATTCCTAAGTCCACTTTCACACTTTAAGAAGTGATCAATTTGTCAATAAGTGCTTTTGGATTTATAAAACTTAAAATGACATAGTGGAACAATGTTATTGAAAAACAAAGTCCACTAGTTTTTGGTTTACAACCTTCCTCTTCGTCTCACACCCAAACTATAAAATTAGCTACTCATTACGTAATATAAATTGCAATAAAAGTAAATGACATAAATTAAAGACATAATGTAAATGACGGTATATAAATGACAGAAACTAAATGACAAAAATGTAAATGACGGAAATGTAAAGTGCATAAAGTAAATGCAATAAGTAAGAATGAAATGTAAAGAAAAGCAATGCTGCAGCAACTAAAAATGAAGAACAAGAATTATAAAATATTTAAGACTTGATATTAAAATTTTCTAAGGAGAGATTCACAATTTCAGTTCTTCCACTGATGGAATACCAAAAGATGATCCTAAAACAAGAGAACAATCCACCTATTTATACCAAAACAACAATGGCAAACTAGTAATAAAAATAGGAAACTTAAAATAATATAAAGGACACAACAACTAAAGTTATGACCAAGTATTTGTCCAACACTATACACCTACTTCCAGCCAAAAAAATCGATTTCTAAAATATCTAAAAGATCTGGAAGGGTCAAAAGTCAATATTTCCATTTTCTTCAAAAAGTGTCCTTCAAGCTTCATATTCAAAACAGCCTCCAATGCTGCAGCATCAACCTAGCATTACAATAAACAAAAGATTTTAGGTTGTTTTATGCAAAATAGCAACAATTAGTTAAATAATAAACTTAGCTCCATGAATGAGAAAAATAGAAAATAAGATAAGAAAATGACTCAATTATTTGGAATAAAGAAAAATTTAAATCCTAAAAGATAAGAAAAATACGTAATATGTATTGAAATATCAATACATATCAGTCTCCCCACCTGTATCGAAACTTGAAAGCCCCCCTTTCTCATCCGAAACACCCTCGATTCTCAAGAACCAAAAGCAATAAGTTCTTAACTCAAAACCACAACTTAGAAACCATAAAAGCGCACAGGGTCACTTTTACCTACCAAAATTACGCGTGTTACAATTCTCCCAACTTTAGAATGATTTTATCCTCGAAATTTGGTTTCCCATTTAACGTTGCCCTCATAATTGACTGTCTCTGTATACGAGGATTTGTATCTAATCCACTTGCCAGAACAATCACGATACACTTTATGTTGATACTCACAACAAATGTCCCCTTAGGCACATTACACTTATATTCGAGTGAACGCATAACTTACTAGAGTAGCTTCTAATCACGCTCCCAACCTTGGGTAACCCACACTTACCCAACGAAAGATCCCAACTTCCAATCAGTCCAGATCTACACGCTTTTAAACTATTTCTTCAACCAATCCAAGGTTTAGTCACTACCGAAACCAGCAAGATTCCAAATCCAACTGTTCTCGCTACTGAACCGCCATTTAATTTTAACGAGCCCCATTAGACTCCATAACGGACGGTTGTCCTTGTCCCAAGGATTATACAACTCCCAGAATACCCCCAAGTACCAACATTCAGTCGGTAAGATCTTTACCATATCAAGAACGTCTTGCCCATCGATACTTAATTACCAACATCTAATTTCCTTAAAATTCCACCACTACGAGACTAATACTTCTTATGATCCAACGGGAGTACCTCCAAATATTCCATAGATCATTGACCTTAGAAGAACAAGTCGACGCCTTAAATCATAATGGCCACACTGAAAACATGGGTATGCCAAGAAGTATTTCATTTTTGGTTGCACTGAGTCGATCCCCTATAAAGACTTAAAGTTGACACCTAATATGGAATTAAGATCCCAAATCTTACAGCTTTAACAACCGAACTACAACATTTCCTTTATTCACAAAGGTTCATTGAGGTTGCACATCACCAGTACATAACATACTGTCAAACAATGACCTATCAATCTAAATCCAGCCATACGCAAGCAACCACACAAGGCTTTAACTCGAAGATTTACCGAAAGGGAAAAATCATCACTTATATCACTGGGATAACAACATCAATCTACTACCTTGATTATTCCCACGTGAACAAAATCATGAGGTCGAATTCTCGTAATTCGAATCTGTCCACAATTTGGATCATCCGCCAGTTCAATTCCCAAGGATTCCTCTAGTCTCTACATACAACTCCTTTCACAAAAGGGGTTTAAATCTATAGCTCTAATGAGTTCAAGGTTTTCCGACAATAGGACTCAACAAATATGCCAATTGAAAATTTATAAAAAAAGTTTCAACACATAATCTTTATAATAATTAGTTGCACTTGTAAAAACATACTACCGTTTTCTTGATAGTTGTGCAAAGTGGTCTCAAACGCCACACACATAAAACCATTTCGAAAACCATTTGGTGATTACCCATACTATTAATGACAATAACAGAAGATGCGCAATAAACTTTTAAAATGGACCACTATGGTCCCACCATGCATCAATTTATGCCATGTATGTGAAATAATTTTCTACACTAAAACGATGTGCACAAATGTTTGTACATTCTCCAAAAGAGGAAGCTTTACAATTTCAAGTTCCAAAATTCTCTCTTTTAATCATAAAAATGATATGGAATAAAATTCCAACAAGACCCACATACATCGGTTTATTTCCCCAAATTTAGTAAAACGATAGGCGTATGTGATCTGGTCAAACGTAAAATAGTTTAGATCGTTTTCAAACTTTAGGCCGCACGAAAAAAAATTCTCTTTGTCCCAAAATAGTGGTTACAATGTCATGCATAACAATAGAGCAATATAAACTATTGCGTGAAACAATAACAGTAAAATCAACAACCGAAGAAGGTATAAAGCAAAAGTTTAATTCGGACCATCATAGGCCCTTCATATTCTTACTCACACCAAAAGTATAAATATATTCAAATACCAAATAGTGTACAACGAATTATACTAGTAATAAAACTTAAAAGTGCAATTATGCGATATCAAGACTCTCAAGTCGTCTCTTGCGGTTGCGAAAAGACATGTGCAAAACTCGTGTGAGACATGACGCTCACTAAAAACTCATAAATTTACATGCAGTATAATTAAATCCTACGCATTTCAAAGTTCACTCATGAGTAGCAAAACGGGTCGTAAAACAATTCTCCATAAAACTAAACAAAACTCTCACGGAATAAAATTTCCAATAAAATCAAACATCAAAACATGGAAATAACTTTGTCCTATAAAACCTTAACATATGTGGATGAGATCCAATGTCAAGGTCATAAATTGAAGTTACTTGCCCGAGGCCCTAAACAATGTTAAAGTGTGGATACTATAATATCCAAAAATAGCATTTGACAACGACAGGGATGAAGAAAATCTCAACAAAGTTTGCAACCACATGCAATAAAATAATTTTATGCATGTTTAAAATCATGGTTTAAAATCTTGGGCATGCTAAATGTTTTTCCGAAATTTCGCAATACAACTCACACAATGATTTGGCAAAGGTATGAAATACTTTAAGCAAATTATCTTAGAAGCAGGTTTCGTGCATGAATTTGATCGGTACTCAACGTCTCAAAACCACGCTCCTCAAATTCCCAGTCACACTATCGTCATCCGGATGCTCAAACATCTTAAGGCAATAATTGAAAGTTTCATCAGTTCACCTTACAATTTCTCTTCGAATAATGTTGATTCCGTAAGTCTATGGCTCTAATTCAACCAATTGTGCTGGCCCAAAATGGCCAACTTAATGTTTTCATCACGCTTAACCGTCACTCCAAGTGACAGTGCTATAAACATTAACTTCTTCTAACTACTACTCCTCATAAATTCATCCACTACCCCATGGGTCATCACATGAAGACGATTCAAGCAAACACATGTAACATATAAGTTCACCATGACACTGGCCAGGTGCAATTATGAACGTATCGTACATGATTATCATTGCTACCCTCGTCGTGATTCCCGATTCTAGTGTCTCCGTCAACCTCAAAATATCCTATCTCAAGGTGCCTAATCGTACACTCTCACTTTCATTTACTTAGAAAAATGCTAGTTTGAGTCTAGGCATCCTAAATCAATACCTAAATCTCTTAAATTTAACCTCTAATACCAACTTGTAACACCCTCAAATTTGGATAGAGAAACTAAACATAACTTAAATAAATAACCAAATAAAGGATATAAACCTTCCTACAAATCCATCCTTAGAAATACTTCAACTTTAAAACGTAAATTTAACACCAACATTAAATAACTTAAACCACATACTAAGACTAAATAAGTTTGGGTGTTACTTAACCAAAATACAAGTTGTTATTCCCAATATAGATGCGAAAGACTTCACCAAGCTACTCTCTCGTGCATATAACTAGCACTCATCTTTTCACAGTGTCGCTAGTACCATTCCCCGACCAGGACCTGATGCACATGCCGACAAATAAAAAGGTTAGGCTAACGCCTAGTGAGTTCAAGAGTTTTCAACCCGAATAAATATATTGTTAAAAGGAAATAATGCAACTTAAATCACAATCTTCAAAATGATTTACTTTAAATATAAAAATGACCTGTTTTCCAATAACGTGTATTTTAGGCGATAGAACACCAATATAAATGTTTTTCAATCCACACAATTTGAAAGACGAAAACCCCAATGTAAAATATTCTTTCGTAAAGCAAATTCAACCCAAAACTCACTCAAAACGAGAATAGAAATCGAACTCCCAATTTATGAAAACGAGGATAAGACTTTATATCCCAAAACATCCAAAACACGGGTGGGGCATAAAACTCAACCCATAAATCATGGATAACAATCCATATATATAAAACATCACCGAAAACATGGATACTAAAACTTAATACCCAAAACAACACCTTTTGGCGTCGGGGGAGACCCAATTCCATTGAATGTGGCAGGCACACAAAGTTAAGCCACTTATCAACGTTCTCGAGTTTCACCTCGGGTCATGGATCCCCGTATACGACTCCTCTGAGCAACCACCTCAAGATACCCAAATGACCCTAGTGTCTACTCGACCTCTAGATGAGTGTCACCACAAAAGCCACAAGTCTTCGTATCCAGCTCACCATGGGCACCACCGCAAGACTTAGCTCCGTATACAGCTCTACAAAGCACCACCAAAAGTTTACATAAAAACATGACTTGGGGACCATTCATTAGACTCAAACATGGACATCAAAACTCCATGGTGAATAAACAGACTGGATTACACGGGCATCAAGTTCAACCACCCACGATCTATACCTCGAGCCCTTCGCTAAATGTTACACAATCGTCGAGTTCAACCACCCACGATCTATACCATGAATCCCCGCTAACCATAAATATTTCCAGTTCCAAAACCAGGATAAAGATCCCAATTAAACCAACTGACGATACGGTTTAACGCAAAACGGTCGGGGAACGGTTTAACGTAAAACGCGAGAAGACACAACTGACGATATGTGTGGCTTGGCCCGCGGCCTCAAGTCGCGGCTAGGCCCGCGTAAGTCACTGTGGTTTGTGCTCTAAGGACACGCGCAGCTTGGCCCGCGACTTGAGGTCGCGGCCAAGGCCGCGGGAGGCTGTCTAGTCGATTTATACCAAGATTTCTAGGATTTTCTCCCATTTCTACTTCCACACTCTCCATTTCTTTCCTTGAGGCGATTTGGGAGCTCAAGGACCGAATTTTGGAGCACCTTAGTGAGAATCTACCCTAGAGATACCAAAGAGATGGTGAATGAAGCTTGGATGTGATAAGGGTGAAGAATGTCATGGATAAAATGTTGGTGGGAAGACTTTAAGTTTGTTTGAGGTAAGTTCTTGTATATTTCAAGCTCTTGTATGAGGATCTTTGTATATCTAAAGTGTTACACTTGTTGGTGGTTCACTTCTCTTAGATTTGGGGAAAAGGGTTATTTGGGAACCCTAACCCATTGTTGAAGATGATGTGTTGATGATGGAAGCTTCATTTTTGGAGGCTAAGGATTTGGGTTTGAAATCTATGTTCAACCTAACCTAGCAAGGAGAGTTCAAGTTGATTTGTGAAAACGATGTACATGCCAAAATGTTCATTTTAAAGTGTTTAGGTGTTTTACATAATTTGTTAACTGTTGATCATCTGATAAGTTTTGGTTATTTGGAAGTGTTTGACTTCATAAACTTGTAAAACACCCATCTTTGGGAATTTTGATAAATGTATCATAATGAAAATGATTTGATATCCATGTTCATAAATGGAGGGTATTTGGTAAAAATACATTTTGTGGATATTGGTAATAGGTGTATTTCGAGTTATAAAATGATTTGAAAATACCAACGTGTGAGTCATTGAAGTTTGGTCATTCCCAACCTTGTGAATATTTCGGATAGTGTAAACCTATGTGGTTATAAACTTGTTAGAAAATGATTTGTTCAAATCAAATCAATATTGGATTGTATTCATACATTTTCGGAGCATGTGGTTGCATAGTCATGGTCGGTTGCATTTTATTGTATTTTGGGGATTTTAGCATACGGTCATTTATCGGTTGGGCTTAAGGCTCAGTTTTTGTAATCACCGAGTCTTGGGGACATTTTCCTGGGTTAATAGCTTAAAGTGGAGCTTTGGGTGAGTACTGCATTTTATTGCGCTTTATTTTAGAGAATACATGTTTTGAGTGTGTGTGTGTCATTCAATGGGAGTCATGTATTTTAGACTGTAATGCATTTGGATCCATAGGCATATAAGTCAGTCATATTTAAGGATGAGGAGTGATGATATTCTCACCTTGGGAATTATGTCGTGTTGGCATCTTTATTGTCCTGATTGTTTGACGAAGAGGAACCTTTATGGGTTGTACTTCGGGACCTTGGGTCTTATGATTGGATGTCTAATTCTTGTGCACGAGGGTTAGACATCGGGAGTTATCAAGTAAGGAGTTGAATTTCCTATATTGAATGCTAGGGAGTAGGCACTAGGGGTCGAATGAGTACCCTGAGGATGAAACTCCACTAGAGACCGAATAGGCAATAAGATTGTGTATCCTTGAGGTGTCGCTCGGCGGAGTAGGCAATGGGGGATACGGTGTTTTGGGACTTGAAATAAAGTCCGACTGGAGGTGTAGCTCGGCAGAGCAGGCAATTCAGTTACGATCTGAGGTGTACTTCGACAACGTGGCTAGGTGGCTTAACTTTGTGTTTCGCCATATACCAACGAAATCGGGTCTCCCCCGTCACCGGAAGGTGTTATTTGGGTATTAAATAGTATTATTTTATTATCCATGTTTTTGGTGTCGTTTTGTATATACGGATTTTTATTCATGATTTACGGGCCGAGTATTATGCCCCCTGTATTTGGGTGTTTCGAGAAATAAAACCTTATCCGCACTTTGATAAATTGGGAGATTTTAATTACTATTTACGTTTTGGGGTGAATTTGGGGTTGAAGTTGTTTTACGAAAGAATGTTTATGTTGGGTTGTTTGTTTTCTTTAAAGGTGTGTTATTGGAAAAAGATGTCGTTTGATATTCTTTTGAAGGTCTATGATTTAAGTTGCTTTCAATCCTTTGAAAAATATATTTATTTCATGATGTAAACTCTTGAACTCACTAGGCGTTAGCCTAACCTTTTTATTTGTCGGCATGTGCATCAGGTGTCGGTTGGGAAATGGTTCTAGCATTTTTGTGAAGAGATGAGTGCTAGTTGCAGGCGAGGGAGAGTAGCTTTGGGAAATCTTCCGCACCTTTGGGAAGAGCAGCTTGTGTTAGGGATTGAGTAACACCCGACTTCGGTTTAGTCTTTGTTTATTTTTGGAAGTTTATATTTGTCGAGGTTAGTGATAAAACTTTATCTTGAAGTATTCAGAGTTTTGTACTGTAGGAGGAAGTTTGGTTCCTTATTTTGATGTTATATCGAAATATTTAATTAGTTGCTCTTACCAAATTTGTAGGTGTTACATGTACCGCGGGCGGGGGTCTTTTTGCGACATTGACTCACGACAGTGATCTTGGCATTATTGTCGAGCACTGTCGCCTAAGATGTACCGTGAGTGGTTGGGTCCCTGCGGCTATGCCCCACGATAGTGCCCTTTGTCACAGTCGTCGGGCACTGTCGCCCAACATTTCTCGACCCGAAATTCTCATCTTTTCTCGTCGGAAAGCTCTCGATCACAACCACATCATTCCAGAATGATATATTTTCCAAAACAGACATAAATCCAGGAATTTTATGGAGAAAAATGAAATTACGGCTTACCGAAAAATATGGGTGTTACAGAGTAAGTGGGTTTCATTCCGCTGTACGATTAGTTCGAGAAGTACATATTCATGAATACTCTCGATTCTCCCTTTCTTGGCATCCCACAGTTCTTTGGGGGTTTCTAGTAAAGGTATTCCTATGAAAGTTAGGGTTTATATGTCGTCTCAAAACATGATGGTATTTGCTTGTACCTTTCCAGGAGGTTGGTTTTAGGGTCAATAGGGAGTTGATGGACTTTAGGTATATTCTTATACTTTTTTGTCGAAAGTAGTTTTTACATTGGATATTCATATTTGTACTCAAGTTCTTTTGAGTTTAGGACATTGAATCACGGACGGGTTGTTTCAACCAATTACGTATATAAGGAATAATATATGAATTTTTTTTTACAAGACAAAGGATTATGGTTATAATTATTATTTTATGTATGAAATTTCTTTATCATAACAATATTGGATTTTTGAATGCTTACATTTTGTTGATAATACTTCATGAATATTTCAATATGCGAAAAAAAAAAACACTCAATCTATTGAATTTCCAGGTGGTATGGGAATCACCTGGATTTCTTAAGTCCCTACAAATCTTAGGGCTATTTACACCCGTTTGACAAAATCCTTTCGATATCTCGTGATTTATTTAATTTGAAGATAACATTATTAATTATAGAGCTTTTGGCATGAATCCAAAAATAATATGAGTTTGGCATATGAAGCCAACTCAATGTTTTAATACCTTAATGGTATTTTGAGAGATTTTGCCTTGAAGCCAAACAAATTATGATTTTGGCATAAAGTCAAATTCAAAATTTTAATATCTTAATAATATTTTCGGAGCTTTTGGTAAAAAACCAAAATATTTAAGGGTTGGAAGTGTAACTTCCAAAAACTATTTATAAGATGATGGATTATATATATAGGGTTAGGTTCTTTTGTTAACCTTACTTTTTTTGTTAACTATATGAACCAATGTAGACCATCAATCTTTGTAATTGATGGTTAAGATTAAAACTAGATTTTTAAACAATTAAATAAGTTTATTTATTAAATAGAAGTATGAACATTTGTGGTCAAGGGTATTTTTAGGATTAAATCATTTACTCTTTTGGGGACCACATTAAAATGACTCATTAATTTTTGCCTAAGTCATAAATGTAACATTAAAAGGGCTCATTAATTGTCATTTTAATAGTCATTCCACAATTTAATAAAATGGCAATGAAAACCCCTTTTCCACAATTTAATTTCATGATTTTTCCCAATGCATATAAGTTCACCTCTGTTCACCTTTATGTGAAATTAAAATATGTTTTAACAACAACGTTCATGTGCAAATATGTTAACATATTTGTTCATGATATGCATATATGGTCATATCTTTTAACACCAAACATATAAGTCCACATCTGTTCGTGTTATGCATATAAGTTCACATTTGTTCACCTTTTCGAGAAGAATAACTATTCGATATACGGTTTTATCCAATCATGAACCAAAACTATTATAATAATATTGAAATGATTCAAAAAAGTAATATGAAAAAGGATGATCTTCAAAAATCGTAACCTACAAAGTAATTTTTGAATCTTCATTTTTTGTAACTTCCATGAAATTAATGACAAAAGATTACTACTGTTATGACGTTTATGCCCTTTTGGATTAAATAAATAAATTAATTAAACATCAAATAACCTTGCATTTCTATTGGTTGAGCAAGGTTCACATAGTTAACAAGAAATACTTGGTTAACAAATGATCCTTGCTCTCTCTCTCTCTCTCTCTCTATATATATATATATATATATATATATAGACTTAAGTTCGCGTGAGACCGGTGAGACCAAGTTTTAAAGTATGAAACTTCACACCAAAAAACTGTGAATGTAAAAAAATCGAACTTTTCATAGGGAAAACACCGTAAATGTTACGTTCACGGTGTTTTTCGCTGTGAATGTTCGTTTTTTTTTTACCTTCACAGCGTCTTCACTGTGAAGGTTCGGATATACCTTCACAGTCTTTTATCTGTGAAGGTTTGATTTTTTTTAACTTGGTTTAGGTTTTTTTATCTTCATAGTGTGATTACATTATGAAGGTTCGAATGTTTTTTAACTTCACAGTGTTTCGGTGTGAAGTTTCATGTTTTAAGGCTTAGTCTCACGCGATCTCACGGAAACAGTTTGGTCTCACGTGAACCTGACCCTATATATATATATATATATATATATATATATAGAGAGAGAGAGAGAGAGGGGGGGTGGTTTCAATTGGAAATCATATATATATATATATATATATATATACATAGAGAGAGAGAGAGAGGGGGGTGGTTTCAATTGGAAATCATATTAGATTGGAAACTTTGGAAACCGTCAATTTCATTGGTTAAATTAATGAAATTGGTTCATAAAGTTGTTTAATATGATCAAGTTGTTTCATATAATTCTTTTGTTAATGAAACTGTTTTATATATTTGTGTTTTGGGAAAATTGCATCAAAATGGAACCAACTTTTACTTGATTCCTATTTTAAGAAACCAACTTTCAAAGTTATTATTTTAGGGCTTCAACCAAGTTTTACATATATTTAAGGATCTGATTTACCTTTTAACCTGCTAAAGATGATATGGCTCAGATCAATGACAACTAATATGCCATGTCATATTTAAAATTCAAATAATAAATCTCAAATAATGACATTAGATTTATAATTGTGACATGAAATCTAACAATTTCCTATTTGACAACTAAAATAAAATGTTATATCGTAAAATAATAAACAATTAGAAAAATGATTACATTTAATCGAAAAAGAAACAATTATGCATTTACCTCTTTTCACAATTTTCTAATCGAGAAAAAATAATATATTCAAAAAATTTGATGTCCAGAACTCTAGATCAAAACATCCAAAAAAATAAAATTAAACAAATTAAAAAACCTAAAACCCTACAATCTCCAAACAGCGCCCAACCTCCCACCGGCTCAACCCTAAAAATGAGAATTGTCGCCGCCCTCAGTAACCACCACAACTCCGGTGAATCTGCATCTTGGTCCCTACACCTCCATCCTTTTCCTCCTTCATCGTCTCTGCAACGAAATCACCGGTAGCTCCACGAAACAACCGGTGTGGGGCTGTCTCTGCAACTAAAAATCCGGTGCTTAACTTTGGAGTAGCAAAGGTTCGACGACGGCGGAGTAACTGTGAGAAGGCGACTACAAAGGAGAAGGGATAGGGCAGGAGGAGAAGAGAGAACGAAGAGGACATATAGGTTTTAAAATTACTTTTTTATTTTTTATCAGATCAATTGGGTTGTACATGTTTTTTTTATAAATGATAATGACGTGGCATCCAGGGGCGGAACACTGTGGAGGCAATTAGGGGCCAAGGCCCCTGTGTTTTTTCTCCCATGAAGAACAGAGGGTTTCATCTGCAGGTGATAAAAAAAATTTCTGACTTGGGCCCCCCCACTCCAGTTGTCCACTGTCGAGTATGTGATATTGGGTCAACAAAATTTCTTAGTCCAACTTTCCAAACCCTCAAAAGTGAAAACTCAAATTAATAAAAATTATATACTAATAGAAGAAAAGGATAAGATAGATAGTTAATTAATTAATTGATTAATAACATCGATCTATTGTATTCATGTAGATCGATTAACTTATAAATAAAATAAAAAAAGCCAGCCATCCTGAATTACAAACAAACCTCAGGCCTTGAATTTGCAGAAATGGAACCCTAGGTAGCTTGAGAATGAGATGTGGGTTGAACTAGACGTCGTGAATGGGAGGAAGGATAGGATGAAGAAAAGCAGGGCGTATGTAAAACAGAGTATTGGATTACCAATTTCATTTACATTTCAACCAAGATTCAATTTAACACAAAAAGCTTCTGGATGGTTCCTTGGAGAAAGAGAGAGAAAGGAGATTCAATTTTTTCTTTTAAGAAGAATATAAATTTGGTTTTTAATTGTTGCCCTCTTTTAACTATACTATAATTGTATATTTATTTTGTCCTTTGTGATTTTATTTTGTAAATTTCTAATTTTCTAACGTGGTTATCAGTTTTAAAAACTATTCTAGTTCTTTACGTTGTTTGATAGTTTTTTTTTTGTAACCATGGGTTTTCGGGCCAGCTTACGCGCACCGACTAATCCTCGGGCGACCATGAATGGTCTGGAGTTATCGCAGGTGAACCTCCATGGCCACAAAGGCTTTGGCAGCGCCTGGATTTGAGTCATTTGTTTGATAGAATTGCAATCACTTCATCACCCGATGTGTTTTTAGCCTAATCTCACTGTTTCGAGGGATATTTAAGTTTTTTCTTTATCGATTTTGAGGGACTTTTTCGGTTTTTTTTGGTTGATTTCAAGAGTTTTTTTTGGCTTTTTGATTGATTACAAGATACGGTTGCACCTTCTTCAATCTTTGAATATCATACGGTGACACCTTTTAAAACGATACGGTTACACCTTTTATAAACGTAAATTTTTTTAACCTTTCGACGGAGAGATAATACGGTAGCACGTGCCACCGGTGGCCCTTCTTTGAGTCCGGCCCCTGCGATTGGAAAGCTTGTGTTCCGCCCCTGGTGGCATCTAATATCCACCTAACGATCTCTAATTTATAATTATGTCACAAGGTAACCGGTTACCGGTTAAACAGGTAATCTAGACCCTTCAACATATATAAAGTTTGGTTGAAGCCCTAAAATGATAACTTTAAAAGTTGGTTCCCTAAAATAGGAATCAAGTAAAAGTTGGTTCCATTTTGGTGCAATTTTCCCTTGTGTTTTTTTATGTAGTTTCATCTATTTTTCTCATTCTGATGAAATTGTTTCATGTATTTTCGCAGTCTGATGAAACTTTTTTAATTTTACATAAAAAACACAAATATATGCAACAATTTCATCAATAAAAGAATTATATGAAACAATTTAATCAAATTAAACAATTTCATGAATAAATTTTGTTAAGACTGAAAGTCCTAGTGCGTTGAAAGTTGTATAACGCATTTATAAGGGGGTGAATTGTATTTATTAGAAAGTTGTTTTGTAATTGGGCCTCAAGCCCATCAGGCTTATACGCCTTATATATATAGGTTCCTAAACCTAGTTTAGGTCAAGAGTGGTCATTAGAAAGGTTTACCTAGCCGTATAAGGTATTCTCTCTGTAAACCTAAACCCTTTACTGATAAATCTAATCATATGACCAGAAGTTGTGGTTTATTCATTGTTCTTTATTGATTATTACATCGTGATTGCACTACATCTGGGATCTACAATTGGTATCAGAGCAGGATTGAAGAATTTTTTCTTTGATTCGATCGATGTTCAACAGTTCATGTTCATAGGCCTAAGGTTTTTGAATCTGTGTGTTTTTATTTGAGTTTATGAAGTTTGGTTCTAATCTGTGAGTTTTCTTGCTTAAACCGATTCAATCTTACTTGCTAAAATCATTGGAATCGATTAAGATTATTGATTTTTATCAATTTTGGAGGATTTTGGTTCAGATTTGACGGTTTTTTTGAAATTGTTCGGTCGAGATTTTCTCGATTTCCAGAAATTGGAATCAAATTAGGTCGGCGGTGGTGTATGAATTTTTGCCAGCGGCTGATTGTTTTTCTTTTAATTTGGTCGGTGGAGATTAAATTGATAACTAGTGGTTGTTAATCTTAGTGGTCGGTGAATCCAATATTGTGAATTGCTGCTGTTTAATTGCAATTTAACCGGCGGCATCTCGAAATTAATTTTGTTCCATTTTGATAATGGGAACTGGGTTTTAAATATATCCACCAATTAGCCACCACTCGTTTCATCCATCCATGAGTTAGTAATCAATTTGGTGTTCTATCAAACTGTGATTGGTTAATTAGTTTTTGTTTGAGTTTTTTTTTTCAGGTTTGTGAATCTCCCGGTTCCCAGGGTTGTGTCATCCGGTCACCGGGTTTGTTTCAATCCTCCGGTCCCCGGGACGTGTTAAACTCCCGGGGTGTGTAACCTCTATCGGTCCCGAGTTTGTGAGATCCCGGGTGACACCGGTCCTCGGTTTTGTCCCGATCCTAGGCTTGTGATCAGATCCCTGTTCTTACCGGTGTCTCCCGGTGTCTAGAGTCCCAGCCTCTCCCCTGGTGTCCATCGAACCGATCTCCACAATCCTTCCAGATGTAGAAGAGTGAGAGATAGAGCTGCCCTGTGAATCTCACGACATGAAACAACAAGTTTTGAGTTTTACGATCGTTTTTCGAAAATATTTCGGTTGATTTGGTAGTGATCGTGGACGAACTTTTTCGATTTTAAACTATTAAGGGTTGTTTACGAAGTCTAAACGATCGATTTCTATCGAGAAATTTCAACCCATGTTGAACTTGTAAGTTTTCGTTTGGTTTTCGAAAAAAGTTTGGTTGCTTCGTTTGAGAGTTTGAGAGATTGTTTCAAGTTTTAATTAGTTGATGGAGCTTAAGAAAACATAAACGATCATTTTTGGTCGAAAAGTTTTAACCCATACCGATTTTTTGAGTTTTTGATCGTTTTCCGAAAAGTTTTCGGGTGGTTCGTTTGAAATCGTAGGGTGACCGGTTGAGTTTTAATCTGTTGAGGACTGATCAGGGAGCTTTAACGATCGTTTTGCATTGAATATTTCTAATAATTTCGTGTTTTTGCAGGTGTGCTAGAGGTAGGAGATGATGAATAGTAAATTCGTTAGCTCTCCGTTAATTTCTTTACATTTTGGTCATTTTTCCGTTAAGTCTCCGTTAGTTCAGTTAGTTTGTTAGTTTGGTTAGTTTTATTTCATTTTTAGTCCATTTTCAGTTAAAGTCCAGTTACGTCCGTTAGAAGCTTTAAATTTTGCACTTTTAGTCCCTCTAGTTAGTAGTTTTAATATATGTCACTTTTAGTCCTTCTTTTAGTTTAATTTTTTGTCCCTTTTAGTCCTTGCAGTTTTAAGTTTTAGTTTGTGTCACTTTTAGCCCCCGTACTTCATAGTTTCGATCATTTGTCATCTTTGACCCCTAAGCTTTCAAGTTTCACACGTTGTCACTTTTGGTTCTTGTACATTGATTTTTTCATATTTTGTCAAGTTTAGTCCCTAGACTTCAAGTTTTTCAAACAACAATGTCTCATCCAACTTATTCTGAGTTAGAAGAGAAAGTTTCTTGTTTAGAAGCTAGAATTGAAAGACTGCTTGACAAATATGATAATCAACGCATAGAAATTGTTGGCAACTTGTGCATAATTTCAAATCTAAAGGAAGAGTGTGAGAGTTTTTCAAAAGAGTCTGAAGAGTTAAAGACCAAAGTAGATGATCTTACGTACAAGCTCCGTATGTCAGAAAATGAGAAAATTGATATTGTGACTAAAAGTGTGGCTTATAAAAATGAAAATCAAAGCTTATCTACCCAGTTAAAGGATCTCGAACTGAAACTTTACAAAATTGGTCAATCTAAACAAACGATGCATCTGAATGCACCCAAAGAAATCAAATATTCAGAGACGGGTCTCGGTTACGATAACCCACATTATCTGGAAAAGGCCTTGACCAAAGTTCCCACGTTATATGCGTTCGAATTTTTTGGAATAGACAAAACCTACCCAGAGTACAAAATCAGATGGACCAAACCACTTGCTGATGAGGATCCAGAACTGGAAACTTTGAGAAGGAAAAATACTACCATGATGCAACTTCCTTTTGTTTATGACTCATTGAATGCGTCATACAACACTGAAAAGCCCTGTTTTCTATCAAATGACTATTTTCAAAGCTATTCTCAGGCTGAACTTGATTCAAAAACGGTTGAAACTGAGGAGGAATCAATGGACTGCAAAATCTATGTTCCACCTCTGATTTTAGAAAAGAAAATTGTTCAGCTAGAAGAGTCTTTTGCACAGGAGAGGATCATTTTTCAAAAGGAAAAACAAGAGTTATTATCCAAACTTGAGTGTCTCAATTCAAATAAAAAGGAAACTGGGTCAAGGGAGGAAAAGGAATATCTTCAGACAGAGATAAATAAACTTAATTCACAACTGGCTGCTTTGGCAGCAGATCTGATGAAAGAGCGGCTTCACAAAGTTGGGATTCAAGCTAAGCTTGACTCACTCCAAGTTGAGAAAATCAATCTATCAGAACATTCTTCTCCACCCTCAGATACCTCTTCCTGTAAAGCTTTTATGGGTGATATTTCACCAAATTCTTCTAACAAAGGAAAAGAGCCTCAAATTTTTGACATGAATCATCATTCTGATTTTCAAAATGCTTCCGCTAATGATCCGCTTCAAGGCACAAATCCTTCCAGTTTCCTAAATCCTTCAAGTGATAAGGTTCCTTGTGATGAGGAAATAGAATTCTTAGCCTTTCTGAATTCTGAGGTGTGTCCAGACAGTCAGCTAGACCAATTTGATTTCGATCCTAAACTTCCAAGTCATGTTGATTTTTTGGATTCAACTAGTAAGACACCAGTCAAATTTTATAAAGGCGAATGTTCAACATCTGCCTCTCAAAAGGTTCTGTGAACAAATATTCAAAGCAAAAAATCTAAAAGACGTTCACAAAAACAAAGAAAGACCGGTACCTCTAACAAAAGACATACTTACTACTCAAGTTCTTCTGATTGCGAGCTTAATGATTCTTCAGATAATCATTTTTTCAGAAAAAGTAAAGATGGTTTGGAGAAAGAAACCAACTGCAAAAGACAGTGAAGGAAACAAGTCTCATGATTCTCCTGTAGTTGATACAAAGTCATCTATTTTCAAGACTGATTCACCTACTTATGTATATTCTACAGGAAAGTTGATCAGTCTAAACCGAGCAAAGATCTGTTGCACTCACTATGGAAATAGTGACTTTGTGTATTTAAGGTATGTTAATAATTTGTATGGTACTTATAGATCCCCAATCCTTAGTTTAATAGCTTAAAATCTAAGGCAACTAACCATCAAGGATCCATCACAGCATGGATACCAAAACCAAAATATTCTTAATCTGTTTTGCAGGAATGTCATGTGTGATTTAATTCAGATTATTCATGTCACATGACTACAATCAAGGGTTATGCCACTTTTGAGGGGGAGTACCATGTTTGTTTAAATTTTCATATCGACTTCTGAACACTTCAGTTCAGGACTCGTACTTCAATGTTTTGACTTGTACTTAAATGTTCTATTTTGGCGAGTTAAAGGAGTGTTAGGGCTTTTAATGTTCCTATGGTCAATCCAGAACCGAAAGGACCTACCCAAGAAACACATCTCATTCATAGATATCAGTGAGGGGTCTAGATTAATAGATGAGTTCGGAGTGAAAAATAAATGGTGTGGATATGACAGGACTTAAAAGAATTATTGGTCCTTACCAAACCGAGTCAGTTATCCGGGTTACCACATAATATATTCATTCTTGTTCTTTGGAGATGGATATTGAAACAGACATGGACCTAGTGTCGATAACTCGTGTCACCCTACCTAGCCACTCAAGTATCTCTCAAAATGTACTTGTTTCATATATGCACGGAGATTTAGCACATATTCTATCTATTTCTCACTCGGAGGTCTTAGATATTGAAAAAGGAAGACATCAGCTCTGGTCTCCGAACTTCATATTCATCTCACTTTGTTTTTTGATTTCTTAACCTGCGTCCCAGGTTGAATCAATCTTTGAGCCTAATCGATATGAGTTATACTTCTTTCACACATGCACGAATCTTTGTGATTCCCCTTGCATATCTTTGTGACATAGGCAGAACAGTTTGAGAAGTAATTTTTTAACATTTTACTTCAGTGATAACTGGAAGTCCTATCAGAGATACATCGATGCCAACTTTGAAAATAGGCCACACAATTATTTTAATTGTTGTGATAACAGTTACTATTGTGTTTCTGTGTTAGCTGTTACCCTTGGTTACTGAATCATTTTATCTAATATTTTGCTACTCATCTGGTTAGTCTTTAACGTTACATGATGCTCAGGATTCTCCTAATCATCATGAGGGGGAGAACGACACACAAATCAAAGACATAAATTATCGTGTTGAGGGGGAGTTAGCAAAATCTGAGGGGGAGTAACAAAATTTCTTAAATCTGAGGTTGAAAAGCCTTTGGATTCAAAGATTGCAGCTGAGCAGAAAATATTTTATTGCATTTCTTCTATCCCGTATCATGTGGTGTCTGCTACAAGTTTGATCCTCCTACGAGCTGATTGAAACAAGTTCTTAAGCTGAAAGTTTATTCAACTCGCGGTTCAGAGACAGATTCTTTGTTTTAAACTGAAGTTGCACCATGGAATGTTACGTAACTCGCACATTATCTTTCATGTGTGCTGATCCGATGTGTTGAGTTTCTACAGTTGAAAGCTGCTTGATAGTGCATTCAGTCGAGGCTATTGTACATTGAATCTGGTTACAAAGTTGAAACTATGAAGACCAAGAGCTTTATTCAAGGGGGAGCTTGGAAAGATATGAAGACAAGCAACACCAAAGTTCTTCAAAGATTTAAGAGGGAAAGAAGATCAAGGCCTAAAGTTTCAAGATGATAAATGCCTTATTCAACTTTAGGGGGAGATTGTTAAGACTGAAAGTCCTAGTGCGTTGAAAGTTGTATAACGCATTTATAAGGGGGTGAATTGTATTTATTAGAAAGTTGTTTTGTAATTGCGCCTCAAGCCCATTAGGCTTATACACCTTATATATATAGGTTCCTAAACCTAGTTTAGGTCAAGAGTGGTCATTAGAAAAATTTACCTAGCCGTATCAGATATTCTCTCTGTAAACCTAAACCCTTTACTGATAAATCTAATCATATGACTAGAAGTTGTGGTTTATTCATTGTTCTTTATTGATTATTACATCGTGATTGCACTATATCTGGGATCTACAAATTTCATTAACTTAACCAATGAAATCGAGGGTTTCCACGGTTTTCAAAATTAGAGTGATTTCCATTTGATCTCTCCCCCCCCCCACCCACCCACACACACACACACACACACACACACACACACACATATATATATATATATATATATATATATATAGGGTTGGGTTTCTTTGAGAAGTTGAGTTAACAGTGAGAAGCGTGAGTAGTGGTTATCAACCGTTGGATGAGAAATAAACGCACATTACGATGAGATGCACCGAGATGCACCATATTAATTCTCTTCAAAGCCACAATTCATAGGAGGGCTTGAGAGTAAATGAGATTAATGGTTCAGATTCACTTCTCACCATTAACTCAACTTCTCACACGATCCTTCGCTTAAATATATATAATATAACATAAATATTTGAATGTTATGTGGAAAAATCAATTTTAAACATTTGAATACTATATGGATAAATAAATCAATGCAAAAAGTAATATATGATTAAATTAATAAGCATTTAGATACAATAATTAAAATACTTAAATATTCTTATTCAAATATAATCATTCTTTAATAATTCTATATTTAGTTGTCAAATGAGTTCATGTATAATAAAAAATGATTTAAAAAAATAGATTTTTTTCAAGTATATATATATATCCATTCAAATAAAAATAATAATGAATTTATTAAATAGCATTTAAAAAAGAAAAGTATCTATGACATGTAACTCAGTTGACAATGGGGTGGGGAGACTTGCCCAATAACTAACAGGTCCTGGGTTCGAGTCCTGGCGCCCCTGCTAGCCACAACCGCTGAGTGAGCCTCAAAATGCCCCCTCATACGGATGCCCGAGTAGGCAGGGGCCGGTCAGGGTTGCCGATATCAACTTTTTGCCGGAAAAGTGTAAAAAATATATTTTATAGTTGACTACAATCTTAAAGATAAATATACCAAAAGAAATAATCAATCAATTTAAAAGAAATAAAAAAATAAGTAAATAATGTTTGAAAAAATAAAGATCTCTTTTTTATTTAATTAAAAAAATAATAAAGATCTTAAAAAAATCATATTTAATATAACTTATGTTGATTAATTGATAACATTAAAATCGTAGTTAGAAAGTGTGACATAAAATTTTTAAATAATTTTATAATTATGTTTAGAGACATAAATTGACCTTTTTTTAAAAGAAATAAAATAATTAAAAAAAAACACATCGAGTTTCATCCATTTTTTTCAATAAAATAATATCTCCTTATAAATCCCTTGGTAGGAAAAAAAAGTTTATCTTTTATTTTTAAGACTCAATCAAATGAATAGAAACAAAAATATATTCATATATTTATGGTCATGTATATTTATCATCATATTTGATTGTCATTATACAAATATTAACCATAAATTAAATTAGAAGTAAATAAATTTATATTCAAATTTTGTAAGCATACATAAACAATACATCAATTACGATATCATGAGATTGACAAAGCAACATCATTAAGATACATGACTATCTATATCACAACATTGAGTTTTTGCATTATGTCATAACCATTCTGATGAAAGCAAAGACCATATTTATTTTTTATGGTATTAACTTTCAAGATTTATGTGGATTTAAAAAAAGTATACTAACAATATTCGAGTTTCAAAGTCAAAAAATTCTTACTTGGATTGTAGAAGTATTCGAGACTGATTGATGAAGTTGAAAGCCTGAAAATCTATCTATGAACTAACTGAACGTACGTGCTAATAACGTGTTAAAGTAAAAACCAAATAATCTATATCTATACTATATTATATTATAAAGATGACATAAAAAACTCTTAAAAACAAGTCTTAAAGCTTAATGTACCGCTATTTAATGCTAATTACTTAAAAAACAACCATTAAAGCTGTATATACTACATCTAATGCTATTTATTAATTTTCAATCTTATCTCTAACCATTTTAACTCTCTTAAAATCATTTCACACTTTAACTCCCCTAAAATAACTCTTAGCATAATTAAATATAGAATAAAAATCAAAATTTAAATATAAAAATATAAAATATAATTAAAAAAATCTAACAGAATATTTTATAAAAAAAATATATTATTAAACCAAAATAAATTACATTATATTATTAAGTTTAAATTAAACAAATTTATATAAAAAAATCATTATCGCTCTCTCACAACCAACCAAATCGTAATGTA
Organism: Arctium lappa; assembly: GCA_023525745.1. NCBI lineage: Eukaryota > Viridiplantae > Streptophyta > Magnoliopsida > Asterales > Asteraceae > Arctium > Arctium lappa. The sequence goes on from CM042057.1 coordinate 50,246,315, forward strand.
AATCGACAAAAAATAGAAAATAAAATAAAACATAAAATCGTGATGTATCTAACGGCATTGCGCGAGTACACTTTTAGTATAACAATAAATGAAGAAAATGAATATATAACTCTTATTAATCAAAAGTTGTTTATAATAGGAAGTATTATAAAGAGATTATCATATGTAAGGAGATCTGCTCCATAAATAACTCAAATAATCTTTAGCATCTTATTATGTAGACATGACACTTATATTACAACAAAAATAATAAAATAGATTTATTTTTGATTGATTTGATGGGGTTAAAATTTAAGTGAAAATAAGAGCATCTTTAAGTGAGGTTCTTACAAAAACCTTCTTTTTACAATTTTTGGTGCCACCTAATTTTCAACTCATCAATTTAAAAATTTATCTAAAAGTTCACAATGGTAGTTCTTATGCGTTTGGTACGCAGAACAGGGTGGAACAAGACAGAACAGAACATGCTTGTCCCATGTTTGGCATGCCCATATGTGGGACACGCTAAAACTAAGTGGAACAAGCATGGGACACACTTGTCCCATTCCAACCCCATAGAACTAAGTAGAACAACAATATTTTGACTAATATACCTTTTGTTAAAAACCAAAACTTTAAACCCAAATAGTCCAAAATCCGAATCCAAATCGAAAATAAGGTGTTTTTGCAAAACGCGAATACCCCGAAATCCGATAATCCGAAACCCGACATTTGGGAGCATATCTAGGCTCGGATTGGGTTTGATCGTTGGCCACCCGACCCATCCGAAAACCCGAAATAACATACATCTATATTTTAAATATTATATATATATATATATATATATATATATATATATCTAATTATCCTTTGAAAATCGTAAATTATAGTATGTTGAAATATTTTCTAAATTTTAAACTTGCTATCGATTTTAGCAATCTATCAATCGATTTTAATCATCCTAAAAAACGATTGAATTCATCTAACTTTTGCATTATATAATACCCGAACCCGACCGACATCAATCCAAAACCCGACCAACCCAAACCCGAAACAACCTAAAATCCGAAACTTAAAATTTGGATTTTGATTTCCATATCCAAAATCCAATCATGATAAATTAGTTGTATGTTTTTGATAATCCATTGCACTATGTATTAGTAATGTAAATTAGTTTTATGTGATGTAATCTATGATTTTTCATCAGGGGTAAATTCGTCATTTAATCAGTATAGTCATGTTCTGTCCAGTTCTGTCATGTCTTGCCAAACACTGGACAGCTGTCCTGTTCTGTTCTGTCCTGTCTGTGTACCAAACACACCCATAAGAACCTCATGTCAATATCAATAATTATTATTTATTTATAAATAAATATCAAATATTTAATTTAATTATCAATAAAAATGAGAAAATTGTCATTTCACACGAACTTCATGGTAAAAACCAAGGTTCTTATTTAAGAACCTAAAGAGGTTTAGTTTCTTATAAGAGCCGGTTATTATAAACAATTGCAATTTTTTTGGTCATATCCGATGCTCTAAGAATGCCCTTTAAATGCAATCATTCCGTCTCTTTCTCGTCACTGTGGTCTCCAAACCCTTTTTTCTGAACTCCTGCTAAAACCCAAGACCACCGTAAAGCCGCCATGGCCGCCGTCAGAGAAATCGAGGATGGGTTTCCGGCAACGAAACTCTTCAATCAAGGTTTCTCTTACACCTACGATGACGTTATCTTCCTCCCTCATTATATCGACTTCCCAACCGATTCCGTTCAACTGAACACAAAACTCTCTCGTAACATAAACCTGTCCGTACCTTGCGTCGCTTCTCCGATGGACACCGTAACCGAAGCCTCCATGGCTGTTTCCATGGCCGCTTTAGGTGGTATAGGAATCATTCACTCCAATAACACTGCTTCTGAACAGTCATCCATAATCCGTTCCGCCAAATCCCACCGTATTCCTTTTGCATCCACCGATATCCCGTTTGTGTCCCCGGATGATTCTATTTCATCCGCTTCAGTATTCGAGACCTCTCCTTGTGTCTTTGTAACGGAAAAGGGGTCCAAGAGTGATAATAAGTTGGTAGGGGTTGTTGATAAGGTAACTTGGGAGGGTTTAGCTGATAAGGAAGCTAGGGTTTCTAGTTATATGGAGAAGAATATGGTAACATTACCGAATACTTATAAATTCGAAGATGTTGCTGGTTATTTAGCGGCGAAGAATTTGGATATTGTGCCTTTGGTGAGTGGAGATGGGGCGGTGGTAGATGTGGTGAGTAAGGCGGATGTAGAGAGGATTAAGGGTTTTCCGAAGGCAGGGGTGCCGTCTGTGGGTGAGGATGGAGAGTTTTTGGTTGGGGCTTCAATTGGGACGAGGGACACTGATAAGGAGAGGTTACAACATCTGGTTAAGGCTGGTGCTAATGTCATAGTGATTGATAGTTCTCAAGGGAATTCAATCTATCAGATTGAGATGATCAAGTATGCTAAAAAGATGTTTCCTGATTTGGATGTGATTGGTGGCAATGTGGTTACAATGTACCAAGCCCAGAACTTGATTCAGGCTGGAGTTGATGGTTTGAGAGTTGGGATGGGGTCTGGTTCCATTTGTACTACTCAGGAAGTCTGTGCTGTCGGCCGTGGACAGGTAGCTATTTCATAAACCTCATTATCTATTAATTTATTTTCCTACTTTTGTGTTATGTTCATTTGTCAGCGGTAATTTGCACATTCAAACTTGTATTTGTTTTTAAGTCTTGATATTTCTGTGTTTTCTAGGGTTTTGTGGTTTCTGTGCTATTTTATTGGATTTTATTTCTGTATCAGATCAAAACTCTGATCATCTTGAATTTAAAAGATGTTTGTTTTTTCTTCGGTGTCGTTTTGCATGCCTAATTTGGCCACGGCAAATTGGGTACATTCTAAATCAAAAATTTGTTTGCAGGCAACTGCAGTGTACAAGGTATCATCTGTTGCTGCACAAAGTGGTATTCCCATCATCGCTGATGGTGGCATTTCAAATTCTGGACACATAGTCAAAGCCTTGACCCTAGGGGCATCAACTGTCATGATGGGAAGCTTCTTGGCTGGAAGTACTGAAGCGCCTGGAGCATATCAATATCAGGTAACTTGTCTGAATTTGACAATCTATCTACTTGCCTTTGAATTTGATTAAGTGTCCACCTGAGTTGGTACATTTGTTTTAGAATTTTTTCTATAGTATATGTAAGTAATGAGCTTTGTTGGGTTAACAAAAAGTTTTAACCAGCCAACTGAAATGTCTGAATTTTGCTTTCCTCTACTTGAAAAGTTGTAATAACGGGTTAAAACCCTTTGTTTCCCACCTTGATCTCTGTATATAGCAGTCTAAAAAAAGGATCAAGTGAACAGTAATGCTTTTATCAAGATGGGACAAAACAATTCTTTTGCAATCCGAACTTTGATCATCAGAAAAACAATTTGAATCTTCAATCACCCAAAAACGTAGATAACTCTTTATTTCTATTTCCGTTTCTTATTTGTCTTGTTCCCAAGTCCCTCCGCCTTCATGACAAATCTAATATTATAAAATTGGAGCTGCTTTTGGTACATGGGATAAGACAGGACAAAAACTTACTGTCCCACACGTTTGGTGTGACATGAGATAGGGACAAGGACTAGGACAGGACGGGACAAAAATTACTGTCCCACGTTTGGCGCGACATGGGACAGACACAAGGTGGGACAGGGACAAAAAAGACTTATTTTTGTTCCACCAAAATAGGTGGAACAACATGGGACAAGACTGAGACAAAAACTAAAATTACTGATCTACCCTCATTTGATATATAACTCTAATATGGTATTTGTTTTAATGGTCACCACTACCCATAGTCGCCGCCACCACTGGTAGCCACCACCAACACCATGGCCACCAACACCCTTCCTCCACTAAAACAATTTTCTCCACCACCTCCACAACCACCGCCCAATGTCACCAGCACTACCATCGTTGACAACCTCCACTGACAACCACTTGTAGCCACCGCCAACCACCGTCGGCCACCTCCACCCTTTCCTCCACTACAAGAACCTCCTCCACCACCTCCACGACCACCACCGCCTATCATCACTACCACTATCATCATCGACCACCCCCACTTTTACCGATCACCACTACCCATCGTCGCCGCTGCCACTGACGACCACCGCCAACCACCGCCGCCCACCTCCATCTCTTCCTCCACCACCGTCCATGGCCACCACCACTACCATCCTCGATCACCTCCATCGATCACCACCACCCATTGCCGCCTACCGCCACCTATACCTCTGCCACATCGGCCGCAACTACCTCCTCCACAACCACTATCCACCTTTTTCACGTCCTCCACAACCACCGTCATTCACCGGCCACCCTCTACCTCTACCTGCAACTACCTTCATTGTGCCTTCGCCAATTATATTGGATTCTTGATCCAAATTTTGAGGTTTTTTTGAACTACTATCAATTATATCATATTCTTCATTCATATTTCGTACGATTATTTATGTATGTATTTATGTATTTGAAAATTGTGTTAAAATGTTTATAAATTAAATTATTTAAATATTTACTTTATTTATGTCATTTATAACTATTATATGATATATAAAATCATCAAACAACTTTTAGGGTCAACTTGTCTAGTCATGTCATATCCGGTCCTTGTCCAAACACCAGACAAACACTTGTTCCTTCCTGTATAGTTCCTGCCTTCTTGTCTTGTCCAGTCCTTTCCTGTTTCCTGTCCAGTCATGTCTGTGTACCAAACGCTACTAAAGGGCTTTTTTTTGTTCCACCTATTTTGGTGGAACAACATGGGACAAGAGAGATGGAAACTAAAAAATTACTATCTACCCTAATTTGATATATAAACCTAATAATGGTCATCACCACCCATCGTCGCCACCACCACCACCATTGGCGGCCACCGGTAGCTACCGCCAACCATCGTCGGCCACCTCTACATCTTCTTCCACTACAACAGTCTCCTCCACCACCGTCTATCCCCACCACTATGATCGTCGACCACCTCCACCACCACCCATCACTGTCACCATCACTGATGGCCACCGGTAACCACCGACAACCACTTCCACCTCTTCCTCCACTATTACAACCTCCTCCACTACCTCCACAACCATCACCCATCGCCGTCACCACCACTACCATTGTCGACCACCTCTATCTCCACCGATCACTCTCACCCATTGCCGCACCACCACCGGTGGTCATCAGTAACCACCGCCAACCATCGTTTGCCATCTCCACAACCATCGTCTGCCATCTCCACAACCATCGTCCATCACCACTACCATCGTCGACCACCTCCACCGATCACCACCATTCATTGTCGCCGCCCACCACCTATACCTCTGCCACATCGACCACAACTACCTCCTCCACCACCACTGTCCACTATCTTAACGTCCTCTACAACCACCATCGTTCACCCGCCACCCATCGCCTTTACCTCTACTTGTCGTTGCAACCATGCCTCAGCCAATTCATAAAGATCTTCCAAATTAAATCAAACATAGTATTTCTTTTATATGAATTGGGTTATTTTTTCGAACTACCATCAATTTCAGATTCTTTATTAAAATTTTGTACTATTATTTATGTATATGAAAATTGTGTAAAAAACTAAAAATGCTTATAAATTAAATTATTTAAATATATACTTTATTTGTGTCATTTATAATTGTTATATGATATATAAAATCATCAAACAACTTTTAGAGGCAAATTGTCTTGTCCTATCTAGTCCTAATCATACCAAACCCCAGACAAACAACATTTGTCCAGTCCTGTTCTCTTGTCCCTGTCCAGTTCAATTATGTCTGCCTACCAAGAGGGCCAACTCAATTGGAATATAAAGGTTAGTCCTTGGAGCTCCTTTATCATAGTTAGCTGGTTCAGAGTCTCCCGGTTGATTTTCATGGCTGTTATCTTCAGGGTTACATGGGCTAGGTCGAGGTACACACAAGCTGGCCGGGACATCCCCCGTTACCCAAATAAAGTCTAATATTATAGTGGCACCTGGTGGAGGCATGCTATTGTGCTTGCACAGTTCCTAGAAACATAGTTTTAAAAATCCCAATCGGGACTCGAGCCGTTTTCCCTTTGCGAGGCGAGGCGTAAGCCTCGAGGCGTGTATATATTATATATATATATATGTGTGTGTGTGTGTATAATACATAAATACTAATAATAATAAGCAAAACATAATTCCATACCAAATTTTAAGCAAAACATGTACCAAATAAAATTCATTAATAAGCAAAACATAATTCCATACCAAATTTTAAGCGTCATGAGTTCATAAAATTACTAGTTATAAGTCTAAAAACATAATAATCTACAAGTTATAGTTCCCCGTAACATGATCAAAGTACAAGTTATTTTTTTTTATTTATAAAAAGTCACAAGTCTCTTACCAAAGTCTCACTAAAAACAGAAAGCATTTGAGGCTTGCGCCTCAACGCCTCGAGGCGGTGTAAGCCTCATACAGGAACCATGAGGCTTAAGCCTCATGAGCAGTTTTGGACCGCCTCGAGGCGCTCAAACAATTTTGAAAACCATGCCTAGAAATTGCCAATACCACTGACACCATCTATCCAAGTTTTTCAATTGAAGGTTTATGTTGGGTTATATACTTGTTTGCTCAACTGCTCAAACAAAATGTGATTATGGTATGATGATGTGTTGCCCATATGAATAAAATGTATGACATATTCATGGTTCGTATTTGTTTTTATTTTTCACTTTGCAAATCATAGGGTGGTCGCCGGGTCAAAAAATATCGTGGAATGGGTTCTCTTGAAGCAATGACCAAAGGAAGCGATGCTCGGTACCTCGGCGATACAGCTAAAATGAAGATTGCTCAGGGGGTTGTTGGAGCTGTTGCAGATAAAGGTTCTGTTTTAAAGTTCATTCCATACACTATGCATGCAGTCAAGCAGGGTTTCCAGGATCTTGGTGCTTCTTCCTTGCAGTCAGCTCATGAGATGTTGAGGTCCGGGATCCTGAGGTTGGAGGTACGGCTTAATCTTTTCGGTTTTATATTTTTGGCTTTCCGCATACGCTACTTGCATGTGGGGTCAGTGGCAGATCTAGAAATCTTGGTGATGGGGTTGGAATTTAAGTAACATAATATAAAATATAAGAAATAAATTTTCTTGTGGAAATAGAGGGTTAAAGCTTACTTTTTTTTGTGTGGAAATAGAGGGTTCACGAAACAACCACTAATACTCTTTGGGGTAGAGGTTAGGTTTTTGTACATCTCACCCAGCTCCTAGTGGGATTTACCTGGCTGGTTTGGTTTGGGTTAGTTCTATGTAGTGCTTACATCCCACCTGGACCCTACTTTCGAGTGGTATTTACTGGGTGAGATTGTTTTATGGTTATTCCACAAAGTAACATCCCCACATAATACTTCTTTTATGTTTTTTTAATGTTTTCAGGTACGAACAGGAGCAGCACAGGTTGAAGGAGGGGTTCATGGCCTCGTGTCTTATGAAAAGAAATCCTTCTGATCTTGGTATTATGTAACGGTGAGCCTAAATGCCTTGTGAGCCTTGGTGAGTTATGCAAATGAACAAGCTGTTGTATGATACAAATGCCTCATATTTAATAAGAACTGGTTCATGACGAGATCTGCAGTTAACTATCTGTTGGTAAGTGCTATGACTGCTATCCACTTAAAATTGGCTTGTTAGCATCTTCACACCTTGACCTTTTGAAATGCTCTACCCTTTGGGGTAGAGAATACGTCAACATACATTCCACTCTACTTTCAACTGGGATTTATTATGTCTCTTGTTTCATGCATTTTGAATGGATCAAGCCATCATCCCAAATGGCTTGCCGTAATGGGCATTCTTACCTTACTCGTGGACAAAAAAACCCGAATCTAGGCCTATGAGTCCTTGTGTTAATCTAAGGGCCAGAGCTTTTTGGGCGTGGCCTTGGGTCTTTCAAACCCATTTTTGGTAAGCGAAAAAGTCCTGGGTTTTTTTATGGACCAGGCTGGGTTTGGGATTGAGAAAGGGTTGGATAGGAGCTTTTCAGGCGAGGCTCTTTTGTTGTTGGGCCTTAACGACAATGAAAAAAGTTAGCCTGGTTGGGCTTTAAGGGTCATATCGAACCGATGAATTAAAGTATCACCAATTCATGAGCTAAATAAAGAAAGGGTTAAAATGGCTAAAAAATAATTCATGTTGAAGGATGAACCTATTTTAACTCGAATAAAATATGAATTTTATACATGTTCTATTTTAATTGGTTGAAATTTTAAAATTAGAAAAAAATAAACTTAAATTAAAACTAAATACTTAATAATATATTACTTATATAATAAGATATAAAAGTGTAAATTTAATGCATTTACTAAAATTAATTAATGTACATATTATAGTTACATAAGATATAAAAATTAGAATAAATTACGGATTAGGTCCCTGTGGTACTTTGATATTTTGGATTGGGTACGGATTGGGTCCCTCACCTAACTCCGTCTAAAAAACTGCCGTTAACCCCCTCACATGCCCCCACGTGAGGGGCATTTATGTAATTTAAAAAAAACCCTTTTTTTTACAATGTTGATTTTAAAATCGTAAAAAGCTACCACTTGTATTAGCTGCACTATTTTTAGGGAAATCCTACATTTCTTATTTCTTATCACTTCTTCAACAGTTCAACTCAAACAAAAAGGTTACCAAATCACCTTCATCAACACCCCACTCAACATCACCAACCTCCGCCGTACTCTTCCACCCTCCTCGAAATCCCCTTCAACTCCTCCGACCACCACCTCACTCCAAAAACACCGATTCCCTCCCCCCCAACCTCATCTACAACCTCCTCGTCGCTTCCACCTCCCTCCTCAAACCCTCCTTCACAACCATCCTATCGGAATTTGTTGACGCCGGAACTCCGCCGCTTTGTGTGGTCGCCGACTTTTTCTTCAGGTGGTCGGCGGCGGTGTCCTATGAGTTTGGAATCTTTCACGTTATTTTTAGTGGGTTTGGATTAGGGTGTTACTACTCTTCTTGGATCAATCTACCTCACAAAAACTGTGAGTTTATATTGCCGGATTTTCAAGAAGCCGATTGTGAAGTTTGGTCTCAAAATACAGCTTCTAAATTGAAGATGGCAGTGTCTAAAGTGAGTTTGAAGCTGCCAAACCCGCATGATACTCGCTTGATGAATGTAAAATTAAAGGATGCGAGCGACTTAGATGCGACTATGGACGCCGCAATACCCTCTGTGTGTTTTGGACGGTTCTTTTCAAATTACTTTGGTGGATCTCACATGAGTCGATAGATCATGGGACGGTGGTTTAGATAATATGTTTTTCTTCTCCCAACATTTACAATATGGCATCTCTCTCTCTCTCTCTCTAGAATTATATATAGAACAGCGATAGAATTAAAATAGATTTAGACGAAGGCTTCGATTTCGTTTTATCCATTGTAATTTCATTCCAAGCATTGTACTTCGTGAAGGTTTCCCCATTTTGGGTTTTCCACGTAATTATGGTGTCGTTCTTCCTTCGGTATTTGATTTACGTATGTGCATTGGGTTTTACCGGTTATTGAATTATTTGTTCGTCGGAGTTTTCAGTAGATAATTCTCTTTTCCGCTTGAATCAATACGGTTTCTAATTTGGAACATCGATTTTGGGTTGTTTTCGGAACGCTTACGGTTCGTTTTTTACAACACCGGTAAACTTTACCAGGTGACCCAGTTGACTCCACGTCTTGTTTCCGCCACCGGAGATGACCCGTGATCGAAATTCCAAATAAAGAACCTCCCAACATGGGCTGATTTCGATGGGTTTTTGTTTAACACAATTGAAGAGCTTGATAAAGTCGGTTTATCGTATTTCAGAAGAAAATTTGGTTGACCGGTTTGGGCAATTGGCCCAATTAACTTACCTGTAAATGGTCCCGGAAAAAATGGCGGAATTGAAACAGAATCATGGCTATAATTCCTAAACTCAAAACCACCGTCTTCTGTTCTGTACATTTCTTTCTTCCTTCCACCTATCATCTCTATCTCTCTCTCTCTCTATGCGATTTTCTGAGCATCACAAATCACTCGCACTATCAACATTTCATCCAATCACCAATGCTCAGATTCTTCATCCATTCACTATTTCTTAACCAATACCCCTTTTCTCCTTCATCCCCAATCCCACAATTTTAACATAAACACAAACACGCATAAACAAACAAATCATGTCTAGCTCAGTTGGTTTTCTCAAGGGCGGTAACATCCTGGGGGATTGTGGATGGTATCCCAATCTACCCGGGTTCGAATCCAAGGGGAGTCAATTTGAGGGCATGAGGAGTATCCAGTCCTTGGGTCGGTCCAGTCGTTGACTGGGCTGCCCCCAACCCAGTCTTAGACTGTGGTTGGGCTCTAGGTTCAGCGTAAGCTGGGCCGGGACAACGGCGGATTAGTGGGCTGCCCGTGGATACCCGATACCACCGGGGAGGTGTGCGTGCGTGTGTTCGTGGTAGTCGTTCGTTGGTTTGATGCCGCTATGCCTTCTAAAAAAAACACAGAAACAAAGAAAAAAAGGTTGATTTGATTTGATTCGAAACAAATATGAAACGATATTACCCACAACAAAATTACACCTACTTTAATGGCACCGGTTCCACTTCAACTGCTACTTGTAGTACTGGTGCTGGGTTTTCGGATGTCACCGGGAAATCCAAGATGTGGGATATGGCTTGATGTCGCACAAATGAAAATAATTCGATTTTCAAAGATCGAACACCTTGAGGTCGTTTTAGGGAACGATGATGGGTTGTCTTAGGTCGCTTCCGATTCCATTCATTATAACCCTTCCGATCTATCCTCATGGCTTGAGTCCATGATTTGCGAGCTTAACCCCGCCGTTCAACCCCTCGATGATTCATTTGTCAATGGTACTGTTACTCCCGTCGGAACCCAGTTGGGCGTCGATGATCTTAAAGCGATTCCGGGAAACGCAAGTTACCCTCCGACGAAGAAACAAAAACCCTCGTCTCCGTCATCTGGGGCTTCTTTGATGGCTTGCGCCGAAATAAAAAAGGGTTTTTATAAAACACATTAAAAAAAGGTTTTTTAAATGACATAAATGCCCCTCAACGGGGGGGGGGGGGGGGGGTTCATGTGAGGGGGTTAACGGCAGTTTTTTAGATGGAGTTAGGTGAGGGACCCAGTTCGCAACAAAAGTGAAACCACGATGACCATGGTTGTAATTAAATCCTTTAAGGGACCTATTCCAAAATTTTAAACAAGCACAAGGACCAAATCCATAATTTATCTAAAAATTATGACTAACTAATTTACTTAAACAAATTACTATATACTAATAATCACAAATATATAAAAATTGCTATAATTTAACACTAATTGTGGTAAATAGTTACAATTGGAGTGCTGAAATTTAGCACCGGTGCCATTTTTAGCATTTTGGTTGGGAATGGTTTGAATTGCAAAGGTAATCATAGATTAATAAACGATCATCCAAAATTTTGTACAAAAGTTAAGGTTGCTAATTAATTACCGTATATTATTTAAAATTAAAATAAAACATGATCATATTATGAATTATAATATTAATAATTGAATATAATCAATTTACTAATGTAGTTTGGTAAAATAATGAATAATCTGTCGTTTTTAGAGCATTTCCAACAAATTCTGTAAAATGGAAAAAATTAAGATATTGTTAAAGGAAAAACGAAACGAATAACAATAGAATAGAGAAAGAGGATCTATAATTCTCATTAATCAAAAGTACTTTAAATAGGGATGAGTTACAAGTAAATAACTATGAGAGATATCAGTTCTAATCTATCTCTAATATGTTTATCAGTATCTATATCTCTATCGTCACATCCTTTAGACGATGACACACTTATCCTACAACACTCCCTCTTGTGTCGAGTTAAAGGAGTGGTGGTGCATAGTTGTTGCCTCGTTAAAACCTTACGCCAAAATAAAACCCAGTGGGAAAAAATAAAAATATGACGAAGGAAAGAGTACAACGCACCAGTTTCCTTTGCAATACATAGACTTTTCCTTCAGTCTAGTTTTCTATTATATTCGTACTTTAATCATGAGAGTTAGAAAAACATGATGGTATATAAACAGTTGTCTCACTAAAACCTTACACCAAAGAACAAAACCCAATGAGAAAAATAAAACCTTGGTTGAAGGAAAGAGCACAACATACCAATATCACAAATATAGTAGACTCCCCCTTTTGTCTGCTACTCCCCTTGATTCGTGCATTAATCAAGGGAGTTTGAAAAACATTTGCATTTACTTTCTACATGTTTCCCAATATATGGTTTTAGGTAATGATTTGGTAAAATATGTCACATTCTTTTGACACCTTACTTGATTCACTTGAATCTAAAGGAGAGTCTTTTATTGCTGATTGTATAGAAACTTAAGCAGAATATGCTTTGTGTTATTACCCTTGATGTATCTTATGTTCATTTCTTCGATACATGATGCATTATTTTCATATATGCAAGTAGGATACTGGTTGTACCCAAAATTACTAGTTACTCTAATATATATAATGATAGTCCTTAATCATATACATTATTTAATTATCTTATGGAGAGTAATATTCTTGGAATAGTTCAAGGAGGTAGTTACAAGGATTTGCTTAGCTTACTTTCAAAAAATCTGGGTGTTCACTGTAGTAATTCCTTATCCAGTAGAACAACCTTTGTATAGATTAGGCAGATACCTAATATCAGCAAAGACATACCAAGACATTGTTTGGTGTTTTTCTATAAGAGCTAGTACTTTTGCTACTTACATTTTAAGTAGGTATTGAAGTTCCATTATCAATCTCATTTTTCTTTCTATAGGGAAAGTATAAGCTCATGTCAATGGTTCCAATGACGTTGCGTTGGCGCTGAGCTAAATCTAGCTAACAAGTTCACTGAGAAATATAATATATGGTCAAGTGTATTATGCTAAGTATGATAATGCGCATATTGTACTTAGATAGAGAATTCCAGCTCCCAGCATTTTTCGTCATCATCTTTAGACGAAATGGATCTTTCCTTATATCCGACACTTCGACCGATCATGGGAGTGCTAACCGGATGTGTTTTGTCCATATTAAATTGCCTGATTATTTTCTGTACATATGCAATCGGTGAATTAATATTTCACAAACTCGGTTTCCTAGCTCAAATATCTAGACAAAACCAAGTTTTCCCAAGATCTTTCCTCTCAAAATCATATTTCAAGTAGCTTGTAGTTTCTCTTATTTCATCAAGAGTGTCTATTATGTTCATAACATTGACATATAGAGCTACTTTGAAAATCTGGAACTTGTTCTCCATAATAAATACACAAGGGAACAGTTCATCGTTCTTATATATCCTTTCCCAATCAAGTATTCCATTAGGCGGGTATACCACATCCATTTAGATTGTTTTAATCTATAAAGTGGGCGTTTCAATTTTATTGCAAACACATTTCGTGGTTTAAAGTTACTTGATTTTGGTAATGTAATATCATCAAACACTTTTATATATCTCTAAATCTAGATCCCCGTAGAGATATGTGGTAACCACATTTATGAGCTGCATTTCCAGTCCTTTGGAAACTACTAGGCTACCAAATTATTCGGATGTCATAACATTCATCATGAGAGAGTAAGTCTCCTCGTGGTCAATCCAGGGCGTTGTGAGAAACCTTGCGCTAAAGGAGAGCCTTACATATTAGGACTTGATTATTCTCGTTATGCTTTTTGACAAAGACTCAGTTATGTCCTACGAGCTTTACACTTGGTAGGTTAGCACTACCTGACCAAATACTCGATCCTTTGTCAAAGAATATAATTCTTTCTGGATTATTTCTTTACATTTAGGCCAATATGCTCTTTGTTGATATTATTCAACTGAGTTTGGTTCGATGTCGTCGTGCTTGATCATCTTATGAGCCATCGTATATGCGAATAAATCATCATTGATTATATATGATATGTCCATCGACTCATATGTACTCTCATAGTTTATTTGAGATCAATATTAACTTCAGAGCGTCCTGCAGTGATGATTCATGGACATAATTATAATTAGAGACAACCTCATGAGAGTTTTGTGTATTGATGATAAATGGATGTGCCTTACTATTCTCTTCCTTTAGAATAGTGTAACACCCGTGATTTTCCGTAATCAGTGGTTGCTCGGATGTTTTCGTGACTTGTAAATGGCGGGATTATATTGGGATGATACTACCAAAAGACCATTAGCGTATCGGGAGTGTTGCGTATCGGAAGAAATCGAAATTCGAGATTAGGGATGTCTGGGCGAAAGTGACCGCGAGAGTGCCACAGGGCACAATCGCGCGTCACTCTCGCGGAGGGCTTTCATGCCCGCGGTACACTTTCAGCGAGAGTGCTCGGCGAGAGTGACATATGTCACTTTCGCGTGGCATATTCGCCGTCGTGTCCAGACCTCTCTTAAACTCATGTTTTCTCACTTTCTCATTCATTCCTTCAACCCTACTCTCTCCTTACTCTCTAAACCGAACCTCATTACCACCATTGTTGATTTTGAGCTTCTAATACTTAATAGCTCGGGAATCCAAGTGATACTTCATCATCCACAAAGCTTAGAAGCTAGGGTCAAAAAGCCCCACCTTCATCTTCAACCTTAAGCTCTATTTTTAGGGTTTTGTAGGTTTTCGTCAAAACCTAAGTGGTAAGTGTATCTTTCCCATTTCTAAACCTTGTTATAAGATATAAATGTTCTCTTGATGATTTCCTAGTGTTTGGTTTATCAAATTCCGAATCTGATGATTTTAGACAAAAAAGTTCAAAATTAGGGTTTGGTCAAGTTGGGGTTTTTGATGTAAATGTTTTGGGGAAAGATTCTAGATGGTTGAATATGGTTATTTACGGTTGAAAATTTGTGGATTTAGGTTTTGTGGAAGAAGTTGCTCATGGATTCGGATTTCTTCAAGAAAGCTCAAGTTGGGGTAAAATCTAGATTTAGCCTAAATCTAGCAAGGTGAGTTGAAATTGATTTGTGAAAACAGTGTACATGCCAAAATGTTTATTTTAAAATGTTTGTGTTTTACCTCAAATTGTTAACTGCTGATAAATTTTAGTTATTCGGAAATGTTTAGTTTTATTAGCATGTTGAGACACTCATTTTGGGATCTTTGGGTATTTTGGTAAATAAATCATGTTGAAATATTCATTTGATGATTTTACATATATAATTGGAGTTCAATTGACGTAAGTGTCATTTTGTGTATTTGATTTTATGAACCTTTTTAGAAAATGCATATTATTGTGTTATGAGACATTTTGAAAACAAAAGGGTATGAGTTCATTTGCGAAAATGGTTTGTCTCAACCAACGATGAGATTTTATTTATTTATACTTTTGGTCGTGTTCGCATATTAGATGGTCAAGCGGGTTCCAATATTTATATCGGTTTCTATTTGGGTATTTACGTAAAGTGTTGGGCCTTTGGCTCGGTTTTGACTAAATGAGTCGAGTGGACATTTGTCCGGATTTATAACCGTCGTGGGTTTCGAGTATGATGACACTTAATTCGTGTCATTGGTGAGTTACATGTTTTGGGAGCTTCGGTCTTTCAATTGGAGTCATGTAATGTTAGACAGTGTTGTAATGGATCCATAGGCACTTAAGTTTGGCTATTTTGGAAAGCCTAAGTTTTTGGTTACCGCTTGGGTTTGCTAGCGAGTAGGCAATAGGTGGCTCGAGCCGCTGAGTTGAAACTCGTCTAGATTGGATAGGCACCCACATCTGTAAGTCCTTGAAAGTGTAACTCGACGGAGTAAGGCCAGAGGCATAATCGGTCCGAGGTTGTGATGTCGGTGGTGGCATGGGAACTAGGATGTCGGGATGTGTGGTGAAATCCAATAACATTACGGGTGACCCCACTCATATGTTCTCGCCACCCAAGATGGAAACATTTAGATGACATGCGAGGAAGTTGTATGAGCGGCCTACTTGCGTGTGTCTCTATTCTCAGTGTATACGGATCTCCTCATCGTTGATCTGTGGTATTTTAAATGTTAAGGTCGTATTTTACCAACTTTGGTTTGTGTGGTCGACGATAAATGATGGCCTTAATATTGGGATTTTTTCCCACGTATATTAAGGTTTGAATAGAATGTGTCATTTCCACGTGTCGGTATTTAATTTCGTCCATTTTTTTGGTTGCGTGAGTTTTGGGTCTAATGTCCGTGTTCACGGTGATATTTATTTATGTGGGTTTTTATCTTTGGTTTATGAGTTATGGGTCATGTTCCACCCGTGTTGGGTATTTTGAGGTATAACATTTTACCCGAGTTTTTATGAAATTGGGAGTCCTCTCTTTATTCTCATTTTGAGCAAGTCTTGGTTTAAATTTAAGTTTACGAAAGAACGTTTTATATTGGGATCTTAGTCGGTAAAACAGTTTGGTTTGGTTAACGATTAACTCGGTGTCTCTATCGTTTAAAATGCACATTTATTGGTAAATGAGTCGTTTTCATAAGCGGATCATATCATTTCGAAAGGTTGTGATTTTAATGGCATTCTTCTTTCTTTAAACGATTAATTCATATATGTTGAAAACTCTTGAGCTTACTAGGCGTTAAGCCTAACCTTTTATTTGTCGGCATATGCATCATGTTCCTGTTGGGGTTTGGTTCTAGCAGCTACGAAGAGTTGAGCCTTAGCTTTGTGCAAGTGTAAGTAGTTGGTGAAGTCTTCCGCAGTTTGGAGATAGTGATTTTATTGGGTTTCAGTAGCACCCGTCCTATTCTAGACTATATGTATAGAATGAGTGTGTGTATTAAGGTAAAACCTTAATTTGTGATTGGAGATGTATCATGTATCAATGTATTTAAATTTTTTTAAATTAGTTGCTATTTCCAGATTTTAGGGTGTTACAAGTTGGTATCAGAGCTTAAGTTTGAGAGAATTAGGTATTGATTTTTGGATGCCTAGACTCAAACTAGCGTTCTTTTAGGTGATTGAAAATGAAAATGCACATTAGGTACCTTAAGATAAGATATTTTGAGGATTGATCGAGTCGCTAGAAACGGGAAACTTGTCGAGGGTCGCAAGGATGATTATGTACTGTAAGTTCATAATGGCACCTAGCCAGTGTTATGATGAACCTACATGCTACATATGTATGCTTGAACTACCTTGGTATGATGACCGTTGGGGTAGTGAGAAAGTTTCTAAGCGAGTGATCTAAGGAAAGGTTGATGTCTATAGCAATGTCACGTTGAAGTGTTAGTTAAGTGCGGTGAATGCATTAAGTTGATCATCTTGAGTCAGAATTATTGGTTATATTAGAGCTATAAGTTTGTCAGACCGATTCTGTTTCGAGGAGAAATTGTAAGTTAACCAAATTAGTGGGTTTGTGGCTCTAAGATGTTTGATGCATCCGGATGACAATAGTAAGTCGGGAAAATGGAGGAGTGTAGTCCTATGATGCTGAGTGCCGACCAAATTCATGCATTAAGTTATTTCTAAAATAAGTTTGCATAAATGGTTTCTCATGTTCTCAAAGCGTAATGTGAGTTACGTTATAAGGTCTTGGCAAAACATTTAACACTTATCAGATTTTCAACCGTGAGCTTAAGCAAGCATGAAATTATTTTGTTGCACGTGATTGTAAACTATTACCGAAAATCTCTTTATTCTTGTTTCGTGTCTAACGCTATTTTTGGATATTTTAGGATCCGTGTTTTTAATGTTATTTGAGGTATTGGGCAAGTAACTGTGGAATTTTTGACCTTGACATTGGATCTCCTCCACGTATGTTAAGGTTTTAAAGGAAGAGTTGTTCCCGCGTTTTGAGTCGGAAATTTCTGTAGAATTTTAGTCTGTTTGAGTCGTGTTCAATTTTATGAAGTATAGTTTTGCAACGTTTCGGGCGTGTGAGCGTACTTTGTGTTGCGTGGGCTTCAATTTTATTGTGTGTAAATTTACGAACTTTTTGGGCGGTGTGTCTCATGAAAGTTTTGTTGAAAATGATCACTTTATCTTACGTTGCGATTTAGAATTTGACATTTTGGATTTATTGTTGTATTACGTTTTTATTATTATGTTGGGTAATTTTGCCACCGCTTGATTTTAGCGTTGATGAGTGTTGGACCCCAGATCTAATCTCGTAACAATGATATAAACAATAAGAGTAATGACAGCGGAAGTAATACAGTTTAATATCAAAGGAGATTCAAATATCACAGTTCATAAAGCAGATAAAGATAAACAAGATATTCTTAGAATAAAATATTCAACTTATATTATCAGATATATAACTTCTTAAGCACACTTTGAACAATAAGGTGATGGTCCTATTTATAGGACCATAAAGTAAGCAGTGTACTTGCATGATGAAAAAGAGCATGCTGAACAGTGACCTACTCTAAAAAGTAAATCTTATCACTAAGTGACGTGTCATCTGTTCTTCTGTTCATTCGTAGAAAACTTCAGTGTGAACATCTTCAGAGAGAATGTCTTCAGAGCTCTGACGTTGTCTTCAGAGCCTCTGATGAAGCCATCTCTGATGTCCTCTGAAAGTTGCAATCTCTGATAAGTACTTCAGAGGCAAGTTTGTCCTCTGAAGTCTTCGTCCTCTGAAGTCTTCGTCCTCTGACGTCTTCTTCCTCTGACGTCTTCGTCCTCTGAAGTGTATCTTTTGGAAGTCCTCTGAAATAGGACTGGTATTTTCAACACTTTAACAAACAGATGATTTGGAGCTAACAATCTCCCCCTAAGTGTCGAAAATAAAAGATACAAAAATAACAGAGAATTGAATTTTAAACTAGAAAGCATAGAGGAGAAAATCATCCTCTTAAGTATTACTTCTTAAACATTTGGAAGTTTAATACAAAGAAAGTAGTATAAAAAAAAATAAAGAAACAGACTACAATTTGTCACTTGAACAGATTCCATGGAATTTCATGATCAGAGCTCTGAAGTTGATCATTGAGTCAATCTCTAAGTCAAGCTTTGCCAGTAAATCTTTTCTGTGCCTTTCTTCCTTTGCATGGATCAATTTCTTTATACCTCTCAAGGTTTCATCAGAGTACTTCGACACTTCTGAAGCTAGAAAGATCTTCTTTTCTTGATTTACTCTGAAGACGAAACCCAGAGGTTCTGCAACGATTGATCCAGTCTTCTGTTCTTTAAGTTTGTCGAATGACTCCACAGGTTCAGTTACCTCCAGCTTCTCTTCCCCTAGGTTCAGAGCTATTTGAAAGTCACGTTTTGCTCGGTGTTTGACATAAGCCTCCATTGCCCGTCGGACTTCAACCATGCCCATCCTGATTTCCCTTCTTCCATGATCATACCTGGCAGAGCAATAGGCATATAAATGTGGTAAATCATATGGATTTAGATTTACGAGATCATTGTCATTGAACTCGTAAATCTTCTGATCAGATCGAGTTACCACATAATTCCTATAGATAATCTTGTTGTAAGCAAAGGTCTTTTCTGAGATTTTGTTGATTTTGATGATTGGATCATCAGAGAGGACCTGTGCTCTTGGTTTGGTTTTATCTCTGATAAATCTTCGCTCATAGTCTGGCATGTCCTCTCTGATTCTTGGATTCAGAGGAATGACCAGTGTGTCTGCCATGTTGAACTCACAGTAAATGTATCTGAAGTGGTCTTTTATGGAAGCTTCGGGATTTGATTCGAGGAATGTGGGAGGTTTATTGAACACTTTTGCTGGAAGACCGATGCTTGCTTTCTGAACAGGATTCTCTGAAGGAGCCTGTTCATCAACAACCATGGTTTCTGGTTCCATTGTTTGTGGAGGATCTTTTTTTGAGGGTTCAGAGATGTAGCCATCTATCTCTGGTGATTCCCTCAGCTCTGACGTTGTTGAAGTATGATGTGGTTGAGCATTCTTGAAGACATATTCTTCGACATCAACTACTTCAACTTCTTCTTCAACTTCTTTTCCAGAATCTGATTTTTCTTCTTTTTCAGATTCTGATTCGTAAGCATCTCTCATCACATAAGTTGGTCTTTCTGGTGATGAGAATGCATCTTCTGATGTTGAGAAGTCTACGAGCTGTTCATCTTCTTCTTCGTCCAGAGCTCCAATAGTTTCTTGAGATGCAGCTGTGATTTGTTCAGCTGTGATTGGAACTATTGGAGCACCTGAAGTGGATGGCCCTAAGAAAATGATCGGTACTGGCGACTTTAGAGTGGCCTGAATATCTTCAGCAGAGGTAGAGGTTGAGTGTTTCTCTGTTCCTTTCTCCTTGTGTTGATTTGATTCAGAGGGAGTGGACTCCTTTTGTGTTTCAACAGGTTTAGGAGTAGGAGTCTTCTCCCCCTTATGAAGATCGGATGACCCCTGAGGTTGGTCATCTTCGTCATCAGAATCTTCATATCTAGCCTTCTTTCTCGCTTCTTCAGAGCATGCGACCTCTGGTTCTTTTCTCTTCAATACTCCCTCTGAAGATTTGATATTCTTCAGAAGGTCTTCAATCTTCTTGTTCTGCTGAGTGGTCTTGGAGACGAACTTGCTGGAGATGTTCATTACATTGCTGGTGATCTTCTTCGAGAAGTTGGTCAGGTCAGCCTTTGTAATGAATTCTGTTGTAGCAGGAGCAGCAGCAGAGGAGGTAGGGATCTTTGCAATTACCTCTGTCAAAGAACGCAAGACTTCCTCTTTGAATTGAGAGAAGTCTGCATGTGTTGGAGTGGTGGCAGAGGTAGGTGGAATTGCTTGGAGGATCTCTGTTTTCGAGTTCTGAATTTCTCTGGACAATACGGAGTCATTCTTTATGACCAAGCTTTCCAGAGAATCCAGTTTTTCGTTCTGATTGAGAACCGTTGTGCGCAGCTCAGAGACCTCTGAAGTGAGCTTTTCAACTTCAGAGTTAGAGGCAGAGGCCTCTGAGGTCTTCTCCATTTGAAGTTTTATCTCCTTCAGAGATTCTCTGATTTCATCACCAAAGATTTTGAACTCCTCTTTGGTAACGTAATCAGAGGGGGTAACCTTAGGATCAACACATGATTCTAAGTTTCCCTCGAGTTCAGAGGGGCCTTCTTTCGGAGGTGGTTTGATGTTTTCTCCGGAAGGACTTCCCATTAATCCTTGGGGACCCTTTTTCAAGGATTTCCCTATAATGGTTCCGATTGGTCTCTGATCATCAGAGTCAGAATTTGATGATGAGAACCGAATGTGTTTGGAAACCTTGTTGTCCAGGCTAAGGATTCCTTGTGCAAGAAGGTCGTGCCATTCTTTTTCTGACAGGCAATCCTTACGTTCTAAGGGACGGTCCAACTTAGTTTGAGCCACAAAGGCATCATGTGTGGGTGGAGGTGACATACTCTGGGGTGATTGAGTATTTTTATCTTGGTCTAAGTCCTTTTGGGAGGACTTAGCCGTATCAGAGGTTTCCCCTCTGGTGCATGCGTCATAGGCAGAAACAGATGCCTCTGAGCGGTTAGGATGGGAAGGGTTCGAGGTGTGCACCTCTGTTTCAATGTCCATTGATGCTGGACCACCTTGGACAGTAAATTTGTTTGCACTGGGATTTGGGCTTTGGATTCTCTCATTTGTGTCATCAAGGACATCTTTTTCTACCTCACCGCCCTCAGATTCTAAGTTTAGAAACTCACCCTCTGGAAATCTATCTTCCTCACCTTCCTCTGCTCTGACAGAGTTATTCTCTTCGTCAGAGGGAGGGTTCTCATGTTCTCTCTTCCTCACTCTCTCAGAGCCACCCTCTGGTTGCGCTCTGTTAATGTTTTGAGCAGTATTAGAGATATCACTCTCTGATTCAGGCTCAGGCTCAGAACCTAAGTGTGTTGGGGATCCCATCATCGGTTCTGATGATTGGGCAACACGACTAAGTAGGAGATGGGTAGGAGAGTCAGCAGGAATAATCTCAATCATGGTGTGTGGGAAACGTCGGTCATGTGGATAAGGAGGAACCTCTGTGGCTTTGAATGAGTTCATCATAAACAGAGGTGTCATTGGGCCCTCCTCAGTGATGGAGAATTTCTCCATTGCTCGTTGAATGACCACAGAGATGAATCGGGGAAACAGTACCGATATTGGTTGTTTTCCTTTGGCCAAGTCCTTGTTCTTCTTGTCCACTACTGTCAGCATCTCACAGAAGAGAATGTGAGCCATATTGATGCTTCTGTTGAAAAAGAGAGCATACATTATGGCTATTATCGCTGGATGAGTCTGATCCTGACTTCCAATCTTGCAGGTTATTGTTCGGTTGAGAACACTGAACATAAAGTTCCATTTGGGAGGCAGGTACTGACGTCTGAATTGACTGAGGCGTGTTATCTCTTTGTTGTAGCCTAAGTGTTGGAGGAACTGAAGAAGGACTTCTTGAGTTGGGGGTTTCTCAAAGGTTTCTATTTGAAGATCAGTTTTGGTGAGGAGGTTGAATCGGCGAGTTAGGGTTTGTGGGGTGATTCTTATGTTTAAGCTTTGTTCACCTAGGTCAATGTGCCCAACCAGTCCTTCCTTTTCGTCGTCGTATTCACTTGAATACCACCATTGTTGGACAAAGCGAAGGGGAATATCTGAGGCATGTTTGGTTAGAACATCATTGAGTTCGCAGTTGGTGAAAAAGTCGAGGATTGGGCGAAACTGTTCATCGTATTTTGATGGGGTTACGTCCAGAAAGTAGTTGTTTCCTTTGACTGGAACATCGAACTGTACCATATTCAAGCTTGGAACAAGTTTGCTTGAGTTATCTGAAGTTTGGGAATGAGCCGCCATTGTTGCAGGTTGAAAAAGATGAAAGCTTAGAAAGAGAGATTCGGCTTTTGGATTTTGAGAGCGTAAAGAATAATGAGAAGTGAACAAGGGTATTTTATAGTTACAAAAGGAAGGTAGAGGGAGAGGTTATTGAAGCGGCGAATGAGAGTCCCAATTTCAGAAAGGACGTTCCATCATCCCCGAATTGATGGGTGACACGTTTAGGCGTGTATGGGAGAACCGCTTTGTGTCAGAAAACCGCCAGTTGGGTTTTTGAAAAGAAACGAGTGGTTATCCAAAAAGATTTATTATTTAAAAGACTTTCCTGGAATATTTGTTTAATGAGACAAGATTAGAGGCTCTGATAAAAACATCAGAGACAAGATCAGAGGCTCTGATATAAACATCAGAGACAAGATCAGAGTCTCTGATATAAACATCAGAGACAAGATCAGAGGCTCTGATAAAAACATCAGAGACAAGATCAGAGGCTCTGATAAAAACATCAGAGAAGATCTTTTCTCCCCCTTGAAAGATGAAAGGGTCGTTGTCTCCCCCTTGACACATGCTTGGAGATTCAAAAGAGTGATTTTTACCATATTTGAAAAAGTCTAGAGGCTCTGATGAAAGGATCAGAGACTCTGATGTTTTCATTTAAGTATGATATTGATATTCTACTCGATTCAGAGACTCTGATATACTATCAGATACTCTGAGTTTCTCTTTTGTTAGGTAGACATATTCAACATTCCCAACTTGCTAAATAAAAAATTGAACCTTCGTTCATCTAAAGCTTTTGTGAAAATATCAGCAAGTTGAAGTTCAGTTGGTACAAAATACATCTCTATTTTACCTTTTTCAACATGATCTTTCAAAAAGTGGTACCTTACATCGATGTGCTTGGTTTTGGAGTGCTGTACTGGATTGGCAGAGATGGCTATGGCACTTTTTGAATCACAGAGAATTGGAATTCTGTCAAATTGTTGGCCATAATCTCTGAGCTGAGTTTTCATCCATAATACTTGTGAGCAACAACTAGCAGCAGCAACATATTCTGCCTCTGCAGTTGAAGTGGAAACACAATTTTGTTTCTTGGATGACCAACTTACCAGCTTATTGCCCAATAACTGACAACACCCAGAGGTACTTTTTCTGTCAAGCTTACATCCAGCATGATCTGCATCAGTGTAAGCTGTTAGATCAAAACTTGAAAGTTTTGGATACCAGAGGCCTAATGATTGTGTCCCTCTGAGGTATCTGAAAATTCTTTTGACAGTAGTTAAATGAGATACCTTTGGATTTGCTTGATATCTAGCACAAAGGCATGTTGCAAACATTATGTCAGGCCTACTTGCAGTTAAGTATAATAGTGAACCTATCATGCCTCTGTAGGTTTTTATATCCACAGATTCTCCTGATGGATCAGAGTCAAGTTTGACTCCGGTGGATAGAGGTGTTCTCATCGAAGTTGAATCAATGAGTTTGAATTTTTGCAAAATTTCAGAGACATACTTAGATTGACTTATGAATGTACCTTCTGAAGTTTGTTTTACTTGTAAGCCTAGAAAGAAAGTTAATTCTCCCATGAGGCTCATCTCAAATTCACTCTTCATCAACTCTGAGAACTTGTCACAATACTTTTGATTTGTAGAGCCAAATATAATTTCATCAACATAAATTTGTACTAAAATCATCTCATTCTTGTACCTTTTGATGAATAAGGTAGTATCAATTGTGCCTTTTTCAAATCCATTGTTGATCAGAAAAGTGGACAGTGTTTCATACCAAGCTCTTGGGGCTTGTTTGAGTCCATACAGAGCTTTATCCAAATAATAAACATGATTAGGATACTCTGTACTTTCAAATCCAGGTGGTTGTTGGACATAGACTTCTTCATTTAATTTACCATGAAGAAATGCAGATTTAACATCCATTTGATAAACTTTGAATCCTTTGTGTGCAGCATAGGCTAAGAAGATTCTGATTGCTTCTAGCCTAGCTACAGGTGCAAAGATTTCATCATAATCAATGCCTTCTTCCTGGCAATATCCTTTTGCAACCAACCTGGCTTTGTTTCTGATTATTATTCCATCCTCATCCTTTTTGTTTCTGAAAATCCATTTCGTTCCAAATTTTCCTTTGGGAAGGGGAACTAGGGTCCAGACTTTGTTTCTTACAAACTCTTGAAGTTCATCCTGCATTGCAAAAATCCAATGAGGATCTTCAAGAGCTTCTTTTACCTTCTTTGGTTCAGTAATGCTCAAAAAGTTTACATAGTTGCATTCATTGATGGTGGCAGATCTTGTTTTAACTCCTTCGGATGAGGATCAAATGATTTGATCAATTGGATGATCTTTTTTTTCCATCTTGTGATTGGAGCAATAATTTGTGCAGTTTGAGTTTCAGAGGCTCTGACGTTTGGTGACACCTCTGTTGTATTGTTCAGAGGCTTTGAAGGTGATACATCTGTTGTACGGTTCAGAGGCTCTGTTGGTGATGCCTCTGTTGTACTGTTCAGAGGCTCTGAGTTTTGTTCCAGAGATGCATATTCTTGTTCATCATTTGGTTATGGTCTTGATCATCTTCTGATTCACTTTGCTGATCTGCATTTGGTGAAACAGAAGGTGTTATTTCAGAGGGCCCTGAAAGAGTTGTACCCGTTTCTTGAGGTTCTTCTGAATTCTCTCTCTGTCTATCTCTGAAGATAACTTCAGAGATATCTTCATCATCAAAGAAATCTTCAAATATTTTGTTTAATTCAGATTCCCTTGATGATTCAGAGATTGGTGATGAACTTTCTTGATGTTCAGAGCTTTTATTATCGTCAAAAGTGATATTGATGCTTTCTTGGATAGTCCTTGTTCTAAGATTGAACACTCTGAAAGCTTTTGAGGCTAATGAATATCCAATGAATTTGCCCTCATCAGCTTTCTTGTCAAACTTTCCAAGATATTCTCTATCTTTCAGAATATAACACCTGCATCCAAAAACATGAAAATATTTAATATTAGGTTTCCTATTGTTAATGAGTTCATAAGATGTTTTCTGAAATATCTTCACAATTGTAGCTCTATTCTGAGTGAAGCAGGCTGTTGCTACTGCTTCTGCCCAAAAATTTGTTGAAAGATCAGATTCAACAAGCATTGTTCTGACAGCTTCAACAAGTGTTCTGTTTTTCCTTTCAACTACTCCATTTTGTTGAGGAGTTCTTGCTGCAGAGAAGTTAGGGGTAATGCCTTCTTCTGATAGATAAGAATTGATTTTGGCATTTCTGAACTCTGTTCCATTATCACTTCTTAGTTTCTGAACTTTGCTGCTGAATAGAACCTGTAATCTTTTCAACAACCTTATTAATATGTCAGGTACATCATATTTAGCTCTAATGAATTCTATCCATGTGTATCTGGAAAATTCATCAATTAGAACCAGAATGTATTTCTTACCTGCTAGACTCTGTACAGAGATAGGACCACAGAGGTCCACATGAAGCATGTGCAGAGGTCTAGGACAGTTGTTTTCACTTTTGGTTTTATGGGAAGATCTTTTCATTTTTCCCATCTCACAAGCAGAACAAAGATGATCTTTGTTAAACTTTAGAGATGGTAATCCCTTAACCAAATTAAGTTTAACTAACTTATCAAGTGAGGAAAAGTTTAGATGTGAAAACTTTTTATGCCAGAGCCAAATTTCCTCACTATTCAGAGATGCAAGACAAAGTTTCTCTGAATCAGTGTCTGTGATTTTGGTAAAGTTCATTCTGTAGAGGTTACCTTTTCTGTCTGCTCTTAGCATTTCTTGACCTGATTCTGAGTGAAGAAGTGAACAATATTTTCTTTGAAATTTCACATTAAAACCATGATCACAAAGTTGACTTATGCTTATCAGATTGTGTTTTAATCCATCCACATAAGCAACCTTTGATACAGAAACATTTCCTCTTGATAACTCACCATATCCTTTAATCTGTCCTTGCATGTTGTCTCCAAAAGTAACTGCTCCTCCGGATTTTGCTTTGAATGAGGATAGCAGTTCTTTATTTCCAGTCATATGCCTTGAACATCCAGAATCTAGGTACCAGATTGGCATTGACTGTTTCTGCAAGACAGATTATTGTTTCTTAGGTACCCACCTCATTATGGGTCTTTTTGTGTTAGACTTTGGTGGAATTGTATGACTTTTTGGCATCTCATCTTTTGATGTCTTGCCTTTACTTGTCTTCTTTTGATATTTTGTCTCTGAGTTATTTTTCAGAGATTTATTCAAAAGGCAGTGTGATCCTTTAAAATGATTTTTCAGTTTCATCAAGAGATAAATGCAGTTACAATTAATGGAACAAGAAGAAGTAGGAGCAAAGTTTTTCTTTTTATTAAAAGCATTTGTTACATTTTGACTTCTTTTGTAACTAGCACTAGGAATATTACATTTATCCCTAACTACTTCTTTTCTTTTTGCTTGATAGACAGTCTTCTTTTCAAGTTGCTTTTTCTTGTTCAAAAACATCTTCTTTTCTTTGCTGCTTACTGCACAGACAGGATCAATATGGTTAATTTTTGTCCATTTGCCTTTTTGTTCAGGAGAGAATTTTATTGTTTTATCGGTGTAAGAACCATAAGTGTTTGTTTTATTCTTTGCCTTTTCTTGCAACTCTTTTTCAAGTTCCAGAGATGTTTTTGCTTGTAAACACATATTTGCAAAATCAGGACTTATTGGTATTCTGGTTTTGGTTTTCAATACTGAAATTGGAACATTCAAAATACCAGAGCCAACAGTTTCTAACTTTTTGTGAATTACATTCCCTGATTTACAAAAAATCTGTTCATCAATCTCTAAATCAGATTCTGAATCAGAGTCAAGAAAGTCTCTCTTAGATTTAATAAAGATATCTACCTCTATTGGTTTTTTAATTTCTTTTGATCTAGAGACTTTGATGATCCGTTTCATGCTTTCTTTTCTTTTTAAGTCCTCCATGACATTTTCTTCCCAAATCTTTTGAACATCATCTTTAAACGTGGTTCTGATGTTTTCATCTGACTTTGGTGAATACAGAGGAGCATTCGGATTAAGTGAACTCTGAGATTCATTTTCAGAAGTACTTGTATCAGAGGTACTTGGTTCAAATGTCTCTGATTCACTTGAGATGAAAGCATCAAATCTGAAAACTTCTTTGGAATCATAGCTCTGAGGTTTTGTAAAGTGTACCTTTGAAGTTTCTTCTTTTATCTGTAACACAGATTCTTTAATGTCTTTTACTTCAGAGTACTTTGTATTTTTGAAATTTAAAGCTCTTGCTTTTGATCCCTCTGATGTTTTCATTCTTTTGAAATTATTCAGAGATGGATCTTCAGAGCTTTGGACCTTTCCTATACAGAAAGTGGAAGAAAGTGAAGTTTTCTCCAATCCATTAAATGAATTCAACTCATTGAATCCTAGCCCTTGAGAGTCCATCTGAGTTTTTATTTTGTCGAAAACACTTTGTGCATTGACATAGCTTTTGATTCGTATATTTTGTCTATCTAGAGATTGATGTAGGATTTCTCTTTCCTTTTGAAAAAATTTGGTTAAGGCAATAGAATTGAGCCTTTCATACTCAGATTTCTTTACTTCTTCTTCTTTTCCTTTTAAAACTTTTTCAATCTCTTTTATTTCTTCCGAAAATGATTTTTCTTTTTGCTTGTTGGTTTCTTCAAGTTTGGTTTTTTCAAGAAAAATTTCTTTCTTTTCTGATTCCAGAAGATTCTTTTCTCTTTTGTAAAAAATGAGCTCTTTTGTTAGTTGCTCTCTTTTCTCTTTTTCTTCAACAAACTTTTGCTTTAGATCCTGAAGTTCATTAATTAGTTTAAAAGCATCTATTTCAGGATCACTGTCAGAGGTGTAAAGAGAGTTTACCTTTTCAGAGTTGTCTTCGGATGCTTCATCATTTTGATTTCCATCTGAAAAAGCCATACCACAGAGATTGGTAGGCTCTTCCTCACCATCACTTGTCGAGTCAGATAGCCAGTCTTCCATTTCTGCTACAAGAACTCTTTCTTTTACATTGTATTTGTATTTGTTCTTGTAGTAATCTTGATCTTTGACAAGTTTTCCTCTGCAGTTTGCAGAAAAGTGGCCTGATTTTCCACATCTAAAGCATCTTCCATCATTTTGATTTGGTGGAAGAGTGGCAGTACTTGTCTCTGGCTTCTGTTCTTGAGATTTGAAGTATCTTTGTGGTTGTGGATACCTTGGTTGGAATGGTTGTTGTGGTCTTGTTTGTGGTGTTGCATTTTCATGGTTGAAGTTTGCACCCTTTTGATCACTATATGGAGTGAATCTGGGTTCTTGTTGAAATCTTCTCTCCGGATTTCTTCTTTCTTCATTCTCTCTCCTTCCTTCAAATACCTTCTTACCAAATTTCTTGTTAAACTGATGAGTGATTAATGCAAGAGATTTGGCAAAGGCACTTATATCTTCATCTGAGTCTGAATCAGTATGAGTTTCTTCTGTTATCAAAACCTTTTTGGATCTTCTTTTTGTTTCCAAACATTTTTGTGACTCTTCACAGTTGTTTTCTTTTGATGTTTGTTTTGAAACAAGTGCAAGGGGTCCACCCAAAGAGGTTTTTGATTTTTGCTTCATAACTTCTTTTTCATGTGCAACAAGAGTACCATAAATGTCAGTTAATGACCATGACTCAAGATCTTGATTATCTTGTATAGACATGGACAGTTGTGACCATTCTTCATTCAAGCTTTTCAAAAAAAGAACGTTGTTTTCCTCTTTTGTTCTTATCACTCCAAACTTTCTACATTTGTTTATTAGAATGTTGAATCTTGAGTAAGTTTGGTGTAACTTTTCTTCTGGTAGAGCATGAAAATCATGATATTCATTGATGCATAGATTTCTTCTATTTTTCTGAGTTTGTAGGCCACCTTCAAGTTGATTTAACAACTGATCCCATATCTCTTTTGCAGTTTTACAAGAATCAAGTTCTTGAAAGATATCATTGGGAATGGCCATTATGAGTAATCTAACAGCTTTTGAGTCATTATCCATCATATTATTTTCTTCATCAGTGAAGTTTGTGGTTTTCTTTTCATAATATGCAGGTATTTCGGCAGTATCTGCTGTTGCAGGAACTCTTGGTACCAACACCATTGGAATGTGAGGTCCAATGTTCACAGATCTAAAAAGATCCCTGTCCATACCTTCTAGAAAATTTACCATCCTTATTTTCCATTGGGGATATTCATCCCTTAAAAGTGTAGGAGGTTTTGTTAATGACCCAGCTGTATACATGACACTTATGCTTGAGTTTGCCATTTTAAAAAAATTTTGAAGAACTGATGCTTTTTGTAATGAACTGCGATTTACTATCAAATCTAGAGCATATGATGTTCTTGAATAAACTGGGTTTATATGAACATGCACAAATATTGAAAGTTTTAGAATCAATGAGATGTAAATCTATCCGAGTATGCAGATATGATCTTTCTTTGTTTTAGAAACAAAGGAGGCTCTGATACCAATTGTTGGACCCCAGATCTAATCTCGTAACAATGATATAAACAATAAGAGTAATGACAGCGGAAGTAATACAGTTTAATATCAAAGGAGATTCAAATATCACAGTTCATAAAGCAGATAAAGATAAACAAGATATTCTTAGAATAAAATATTCAACTTATATGATCAGATATATAACTTCTTAAGCACACTTTGAACAATAAGGTGATGGTCGTATTTATAGGACCATAAAGTAAGCAGTGTACTTGCATGATGAAAAAGAGCATGCTGAACAGTGACCTACTCTAGAAAGTAAATCTTATCACTAAGTGACGTGTCATCTGTTCTTCTGTTCATTCGTAGAAAACTTCAGTGTGAACATCTTCAGAGAGAATGTCTTCATAGCTCTAACGTTGTCTTCAGAGCCTCTGATGAAGCCATCTCTGATGTCCTCTGAAAGTTGCAATCTCTGATAAGTACTTCAGAGGCAGGTTTGTCCTCTGAAGTCTTCGTCCTCTGACGTCTTCTTCCTCTGACGTCTTCGTCCTCTGACGTCTTCGTCCTCTGAAGTGTATCTTTTGGAAGTCCTCTGAAATAGGACTGGTATTTTCAACACTTTAACAAACAGATGATTTGGAGCTAACAATGAGTTTTATGAAAATTCAGTTAGATTTTATGGTGTCTTATCTTACGACATTTTGTGTCGCGTAAATGAATTTTGGGAACATGTATATATGCATTTTGGTATGCGTTAATTGTTGGGTTTTGTTAATTGATGTCATCCCATATGATATTTTGGAGAAGTTTCATTATCATGCGTTTTGTTTTCGGGTTTTATGCAAGTGTTAATCATTGTACATTATTCGTATTTGGTTTAAATTACACCGTTGGTTGAGTAAGCATATAAGAGAATTATGTCATCTCAGTTATTGATTTTACTGTTAAGAGTTTTCCCCAATGCATGAAACGAATTTCCGGTTTGCATGTCGTTGTAGTTACCGCTTTGAGTAAGTACGATTTATCTGTGCGGCCCAAAATTTGAACTCAATTTAAAATTTTATTTACGTTCCTTTTTGTTGCTAAATTTGGGGAAATAAACAGACGTATATGGGTCTTGTTGGGAATTTTATCTTCCAACGTTTTGTGTTTTAAAGTAAAACTTTTAAAGTTGAAGTGGTGAAATTCCTCTTTTGGGAGTTGTACAAACTTTTATTCCGCATGTTATAGTGCGGAAAGTTGTTTTTCATATGCATAGTATAAATTGATGCATACTAGGACCATGGTAGTCCGTTTGAAAATTTTGTTACGCATCTTTTGTTACTATTTTATTAATGCGAGTATTTATCAAACAAATTCTGAAAGAGTTTTATATACGTGACATTGATGACCATTTTGCACGCCTACCAAGTAAGCGGTAGTAGATGTTACACGTATAATTCAATTATTGTAAGGATTTTCATTTGAGAAGTTTATAAAATTTCAAATTGGCATACTGGTTGAAAAAAAAACCTTGAACTCATTAGGACTATAGATTTAAAACCCCTATCGTGAAAGGAGTTCAATTAAGGGACTATAGAAGTCCTTGGGATTTGATGAATCTGATAGTCCGAATTATAGTCAGTTTTGGCTATGGGTTTTAGTTTATGAATCGAGGCACACCTGGATAACGGCACACCTGGATAACTGTGGTATTAGAATTGTGCACTCTCCCAATCATGTAAGTTATGGCTTTCCCTTTTCGGTAAATCTTTGGGCTGAACCCTGTGCGATTGCTTGAGTGCGGTTGGTTTTGAATTGTTGGGTTGATTCTGGCAGCAGGTTATGTGTTGGTGATGCACTACCTTTATGGGTATCTGGGAATATTGAAGACATTTTGGCTGGTTCGCAAAGAGGTATGTTCGGAGTTCTCATTTCCCTACTAGGTATCAACTTTAAACCTTTTGAGGATCGACACAGTGCAGACCGATTTGCCATTTTGAGGCTAGTAATCCTTGGATTGTTGGATGCATCCCCGTGGGATTATGAGAGGTGTTAGCCTGTCGGTGGTGAGACTTAAAAGAAGTTAGGTATGGATAGCTAATAATTGATCTGTATGATCTTCTTGATGTGGTAAATTTTGAGAATTCTTTGGGTCGACGTTGGGTCATTGGGATACATATTCAAAATCAGGTTGTTTTAGGATGATCTAGTCAGTGGGAAGTTGAGGTTATAAACCGCCCTTGAGGTAGTACGTGGCGCTTAAGGTTGGGAGGCAACCGTGGACGTAGGGTTGGAAATAATAAGGCTTGACGTACACTCTGGTATGAGCGTGACATATCAAAACAGATGTTGGGTGTGAGAATCTTCATGAAGAATTAGTATATCAGTCGCGACAAGAGGTCGCCGAGTGTTAGCAGAAGAACGAAATGGGTTGGAGACCGGGAACGCCCAATAAGTGCTAAAGGTGGTAATGGAATGTCTTGGGGAAGGAGTAGATTTCGACGACGAAATCATTCTAAGGTTGGGAGGATTGTAACACCCGTGATTTTCCGTAATCAGTGGTCGCTCGGATGTTTTCGCGACTTGTAAATGGCGGGATTATATTGGGATGATACTACCAATAGACCATTACCGTATCGGGAGTGTTGCGTATCGGAAGAAATCGAAATTCGAGATTAGGGATGTCTGGGCGAAAGTGACCGCGAGAGTGCCACAGGGCACAATCGCGCGTCACTCTCGCGGAGGGATTTCATGCCCGCGGTACACTCTCAGCGAGAGTGCCCGACGAGAGTGACATATGTCACTTTCGCGTGGCATACTCGCCGTCGGGTCCAGACCTCTCTTAAACTCATTTTTCTCACTTTCTCATTCATTCCTTCAACCCTACTCTCTCCTTTCTCTCTAAACCGAACCTCATGACCACCATTATTGATTTTGAGCTTCTAATACTCAATAGCTCGGGAATCCAAGTGATACTTCATCATCCACAAAGCTTGGAAGCTAGGGTCAAGAAGCCCCACCTTCATCTTCAACCTCAAGCTCTATTTTTAGGGGTTTCTAGGTTTTCGTCAAAACCTAAGTGGTAAGTGTATCTTCCCTATTTCTAAACCTTGTTATAAGATATAAATGTTCTCTTGATGATTTCCTAGTGTTTGGTTTATCAAATTTCGAATATGATGATTTTAGAGAAAATAGTTCAAAATTAGGGTTTGGTCAAGTTGGGGTTTTTGATGTAAATGTTTTGGGGAAAGATTCTAGATGGTTGAATATGGTTATTTATGGTTGAAAATTTGTGGATCTAGGTTTTGTGGAAGAAGTTGCTCATGGATTCGGATTTCTTCAAGAAAGCTCAAGTTGGGGTAAAATCTAGATTTAGCCTAAATCTAGCAAGGTGAGTTCAAGTTGATTTGTGAAAATGGTGTACATGCCAAAATGTTTATTTTAAAATGTTTGTGTTTTACCTCAAATTGTTAATTGCTGATAAGTTTTAGTTATTCTGAAATGTTAAGTTTTATAAGCATGTTGAGACACCCATTTTGGGATCTTTGGGTATTTTGGTAAATATATCATGTTGAAATGTCCATTTGATGATTTTACATATATAATTGGAGTTCAATTGACGTAAGTGTCATTTTGTGTATTTGATTTTATGAACCTTTTTAGAAAATGCATATTATTGTGTTATGAGGCATTTTGAAAACATAAGGGTATGAGTTCATTTGGGAAAATGGTCTGTCTCAACCAACGATGAGATTTTATTTATTTATACTTTTGGTCGTGTTCGCATATTAGATGGTCAAGCGGGTTCCAATATTTATATCGGTTTCTATTTGGGTATTTACGTAAAGTGTTGGGCCTTTGGCTCGGTTTTGACTAAATGAGTCGAGTGGACATTTGTCCGGATTTATAATCGTCGTGGGTTTCGAGTATGATGACACTTAATTCGTGTCATTGGTGAGTTACATGTTTTGGGAGCTTCAGTCTTTCAATTGGAGTCATGTAACGTTAGACAATGTTGTAATGGATCCATAGGCACTTAAGTTTGGTTGTTTTGGAAAGCCTAAGTTTTTGGTTACTGTGGTGACCGCTTGGGTTTGCTAGCGAGTAGGCAATAGGTGGCTCGAGCCGCTGAGTTGAAACTCGTCTAGATTGGATAGGCACCCACATCTGTAAGTCCTTGAAAGTGTAACTCGACGGAGTAAGGCCAGAGGCATAATCGGTCCGAGGTTGTGATGTCGGTGGTGGCATGGGAACTAGGATGTCGGGATGTGTGGTGAAATCCAATAACATTACGGGTGGCCCCACTCATATGTTCTCGCCACCCAAGATGGAAACGTTTAGATGACATGCGAGGAAGTTGTATGAGCAGCCTACTTGCGTGTGTCTCTATTCTCAGTGTATACGAATCTCCTCATCGTTGATCCATGGTATTTTAAATGTTAAGGTCGTATTTTACCAACTTTGGTTTGTGTGGTCGACGATAAATGATGACCTTAATATTGGGATTTTTCCCCCCACGTATATTAAGGTTTGAATAGAATGCGTCATTTCCATGTGTCGGTATTTAATTTCGCCCATTTTTTTGGTTGCGTGAGTTTTGGGTCTAATGTCCGTGTTCACGGTGATATTTATTTATGTGGGTTTTTATCTTTGGTTTATGAGTTATGGGTCATGTTCCACCCGTGTTGGGTATTTCGAGGTATAACATTTTACCCGAGTTTTTATGAAATTGGGAGTCCTCTCTTTATTCTCATTTTGAGCAAGTCTTGGTTTAAATTTAAGTTTACGAAAGAACGTTTTATATTGGGATCTTAGTCGGTAAAACAATTTGGTTTGGTTAACGATTAACTCGGTGTCTCTATCGTTTAAAATGCACATTTATTGGTAAATGAGTCGTTTTCATAAGCGGATCATATCATTTCGAAAGGTTGTGATTTTAATGGCATTCTTCTTTCTTTAAACGATTAATTCATATATGTTGAAAACTCTTGAGCTCACTAGGCGTTAAACCTAACCTTTTATTTGTCGGCATGTGCATCAGGTTCCTATTGGGGTTTGGTTCTAGCAGCTACGAAGAGTTGAGCTTTAACTTTGTGCAAGTGTAAGTAGTTGGTGAAGTCTTCCGCAGTTTGGAGATTGTGATTTTATTGGGTTTCAGTAGCACCCGTCCTATTCTAGACTATATGTATAGAATGAATGTGTGTATTAAGGTAAAACCTTAATTTGTGATTGGAGATGTATCATGTATATAGAAAATTTTAAATTAGTTGCTATTTCCAGATTTTAGGGTGTTACAAATAGTATCCATCGAACCAAGTAGCTTCCACCACTTCCATTTGGTAGCTACGACCTCAACCACATCTGCACTATGTGTGATTGCAACATACTTTCCAATGGCGTTGTGCCCCTGTTGGAGACTTTTTAACCTTGCGAGTATATTTGCAGCTTGTATATGTGATCTTGTCACTTTTGGAATAACATTAAACGTATCAGGTATCGAGCCTGATTCGTTTGACTTCAACATTACGTTGTGAAGTTTTGGGAATCAAAATGAGACAGAGTGGGAATATTCAATGACAGTTCCTGTCGTTCCCATGGAGAATTCTTTTTCCTATCTCCCCCTAACGACATGAAGACTGTCTCATGAAAGTGACAACCCGCAAATCTAGCGGTAAAGAGATCACAAGTCAAATATTCTAATTAGCGGATAATTGTTGGGGATTCATATCCAACATATACCAAATCGTCTTTAAGGACCTATTTCGATGCATTGTGGGGGCGCAATTGGCACATATAATCAAACATGCGTAAATGTAAAACATCAGGCTTATATCCAGTTACCAACTGGTACGCATGAGGCTGGTTAGCAAGCAGTGGGTCTAAAAACGAAAAAAAACTGCATATAATAATTGCATAACCCCAGGTAGATGTGGGTAAATTGGTGCGCATTACTAATACCCTAGATGTCATCATATTCTTTTGATAACAACTTCTATGAGACCATTTTATATATACACATGGGGTATAGGAAACTCTACATTGACCCTAATACATATGCAATTAACATCAAATCCTTATGATGTAAATTCTCCAGCATTCCAAGTCATGTAGACTTGATGAAATAATCAGGGTGGTGAGCCCTTAAATGTATAGCTGGTGCTAGGAGTGCATATTTCATGTGGACAATAATACGACATGCGTTCATCGTGTCGAAACCAGAACCATAAAGTACTTGAATGGCCCACATTCTGGATGTTTATGTCCATAAATATCACCTTTTATTCGTTGTAACAATGGAATATGTTTGTATTATGTCCTTAGCTTTAGGATAGTCTCATTCCTGTCTTGGCTAAGGATCAAGGTATACAAAACTTTTAGGTATTCGAAAAGGCATATTATGATGGTGGTGTTGCTTCTTATGTTGCAGAAGTCAACAGTTGCATTTGCCTCATTTTGCCTTTCACTCGAAAGAGAATGTGTTTATGTGTATTTGACAATACACGGATCACTATGTCATATCCATGGTGTCCTACATGGTCATGTCGAAAAATATATGTATCATTTCCCCAAAGTTCTTTATTGGTGACAAAAAATGTTTAGATGACCCAATAATCTACTAGTTTGACACATTATTTCCATGATATATGTTTCCTTTCATATTCATTGGAACTTATGTATATATGCTCATTTCCATTTGGTACGAATATCTTTACAAGGTTCCTATTAATCTTGTACCAGCAAGAAAGTGACAGTCCATCGTCTAAGTAATTTGGTTGGATGTATTATAAAATAAGTATTTGTCTACCATTTTAGATTGTGTGGAAAATGTCCTACAAAAAAATCAAGTTCTCCTCGATACACCTATACGGAACGGAGAATATTGAAAGTTCTGTATTTGTTTTGGTGTATTCTTTACATCTATAATGATTACATATTCGGTTTTACTTAAGCAAAAGAAATTAATTAAATACTATAAAATAAATTTCAAGGAAACCTATGCTTTATCATTCTTAGATTAATATGATATAGTTCATTTTCAACTTGTTCCCTTTCGACAGGAGCACTCTTTAGTGCATTTCTTATCTGACTGTCCATTATCACTTGGGGCAGTAGTTATATCTCTACTCCAGTTGTTGAAAAATCATTCCCGACTCTTACCAAGACCCTGACCCGTTCTAGGGTTTCGTCCACATAGTGCATAAATGTCACATGTGTGAAATTGTTTTTAACCCTCTGTTCTTTGGAGTTGTTTCCACCTTTAATGCTTTCATTATTGATCTCGAGAATTTTCTTTGTCTCGACATATGTGGTGTTGTTATTCGAAAGAACCTTGTTATGTCTCTCAACCACTTGAAGTAGGTTGATGAGTTTGTCTAAAGGTTACATTCCAACTTATATTAGTTCATTAATATTTTTGATATATGAAAGGTGGAAATAATGTTAAGAATCATGGCATCTTCTGTGAGTTCCTTGCCACAGAGATTGAGACGCGTTTTGGATATAACATTTCTTTGTTGAAATCAGTTACCTTTTTGTAATCGAGTAAGTGGGTTTCATTCCACTGTACGATTAGTTCTGGAAGTACATATTCAGGAGTACTCCCGATTATTCCTTTCGGGACATCCCACATTTCTTTGGGGGTTTCTAGTAAAGGTATTCCTATGAAACTTAGGATTTATATGTCGTCTCAAAACATGAGGGTATTTGTTTGTACCTTTTCAAGATGTTGGTTTTAGAGTCAATGGGGAGTTGAAGGACTTTAGGTATTTTCTTGTACATTTTCAAAAGGGGGTTTATATACTCATGTATGATACTCAGATTCTTTTGAGTTTACGACGCTGATTTTGGGATGAGTTGTTTCAACCATTTACATATATAAAGGATAATATATGATTTTCTTTTTGATAAGGAAATGGATTTTGGATATGAAATTTCATTATCATAACAATAATATTTTTGTATGCTCTAATTTAATTGATAATAATTCATCAATATTTCAAGTTGCAAAAAAGAAATCACTTAATCTATTGGATTTCCAGGTAGTATGGGAATCACATGGATTTTATAAATCCTTACAAACCTTAGGGCTGTTTACACCCGTTTGACAAAATCCAGTCGATATTTTGTGATTCATTTCATTTAATATAACATTATTAATTATAGAGATTTGGGATGAGACCAAAAAGACTATGAGTTTGGCATATGAAGCCAATTTTAATATTTTAATACCTTAATAGTATTTTCGAAGCTTTTGGTAAAGACCAAAATATATGAGATTAGAAATGTAACTTCAAAAAATTAATTATATAGTTGAAAATTATGAGTAGGAGCTCACAATTAAAATAGGCATTTGAATGATATTTTAACATTCATGCTATTTTGGAGCTTTTGATAAAATAATAAAAGTTATGGGGGTTGGAAGTGTAACTTCCAAAAAGTAATTATAAGATTATTTATACTATATTATAAAACACGGATAAAAAACTCTTAAATACAAATTATTAGGCATAACGTACCATCATTTTATGCAAGATTTTAAAAATCTCTTAATTTACAAGTATCAAAACACAAGATACATATTACTACTGCAGACTTCTAACACCCACCAATTTGGTATGTGCAGAGCCTTCCTTTTATGCAGACATTTCCATGTATCACTATTAATTAATATATTATATTACTATAAATTTGTTTTAATTATATTATTAAACATGTAATTGGCAATGTTTTAAAAACCGGTTTTTTGTTTGATCCGATGTGGTGACCGGGTCACGCTTCAACCGGGTGGTTGACCCGGTTTCAAGAAATTTTATATATTTTTTATTTTCCTGCATACACACACACACACACACACACACACACATATATATATATATATATATATATATATATAATAAAACCAATAATTTGATGTCCAAAAGTTAAAACATTAAAAATACACATAACAACAAGTTTTTTACATCAAGTTATACGAAATTGATTTTTTAATCGGGTCAACCCGGGTTTTTACCGGTTCAATAAGACCGGCTCAACCGGTTCTATCAAAAAGCCGGCGGTTCGATCCGGGCCGTAATTTCCCAAAAAACGGTCGTAATTGACCCGGTCTCTTCACCGGTTCCCGGTTCAACCCGGGTTTTAAAACATTGGTAATTGGTTATTTTTTCTAGATGGTATTAAAATATATAAGATAATCATTGAATTCTAACAAAATGCTTATTTTTTAATATAAAAAATATTATATTATTAAGCCTAAATTAAACAAATTTATAAAAAAAACATTATCACTTTCTCAAAACCATCCAAAATTGTATTGTAAATCGACAAAAAAACAAAAAATAAAATGAAACATTAAAATCGTGATGTGAATTATAATGATGATACACATTTAAATATTAACATAAATAAATAATTAATCAATTGATATTGTAAACTAATTGGATAAATATTAATAAATAATAATATTAGTTTAAACGATATATACTATCATATCCATAAAACTATCATACTCACATGAAATTAAAATATGTTGAATCAAAATTAATGTAACATAACAAACTAATAATAAATAAATAAATTTTGATGAAACAAACAATTTTTTTATAGGCAAATATCAATAACAATTCTAATTAACACAGAATAAAAAGATTTATAAGAATAAATCTTAAAATAATTAAATAATGTTAATAAATATATATAAGACAAATTATAATTAAAACTTTAATTAATTATAGTTTGTTAAAACTAAATACTTAAAGTTGGTCGTATTACAAAATTAAAATCGTAAACGTGACTTTTCAAAGTCTGGTTTTGTGGAATGCGTCTTTGAGAATATGAATTCTTACTGTTTGAAATAATTTTTTTTTGAAAATTAAAAAAAAAACTTAACGAACATGAATTAAGGTTTTAAACTATATATATATATATATATATAGTGGAAGGATATTTTGCAACCCTGAAAAAGGTTGCAACCCTTGCAACCCACATCTTAACCGTTGGATTCATGATCGACGGTTATTTTATTTTTATTTTTCTATTTTTTTTAATTAAAAATATTGGGCCCCATATCTATTGTAACCGCCGATCATGAATCCGACGGTTAAGATGTGGGTTGCAAGGGTTGCAACATTTTTAAGGGTTGCAAATGAATCAACCCCTATATATATATTAAATATTGAATTTTCTTATTTTTTTAGCATGAGCAAGTATGTAATATAGTGAATAAATTAATGATAATTTGAGAAAAATAAATGCCGTTTTAATTTTATATAAAAAAAATTAAGTTGGACAACCACATAATTAATAATAAAAGACATATGGTATTCAAGTCCTTCTTAAAGTGGAAAAACAAAGCACAACAAACATATAAAAATTTCAAAACAGAAAGTTAGCCGAAACCGATTTGTGGTTCATGACATGAATATTACGCCACATAAATATTATATGTGTGTAAGAATTCTTACTTGGATTGTAGCATCGACGGAGGGATAGATTTATGAAGTTGG
This sequence comes from Arctium lappa, assembly GCA_023525745.1. Classification (NCBI taxonomy): domain Eukaryota; kingdom Viridiplantae; phylum Streptophyta; class Magnoliopsida; order Asterales; family Asteraceae; genus Arctium; species Arctium lappa. The sequence continues at coordinate 50,287,042 of CM042057.1, forward strand.
AAACCCGAAATTTGATAGATATGACCGATTGAGTTTACGTGCTGATAACGTGTTAAAGGAAAAACGAAACGAATAACAATAGAATAGAGAGAGAGAATCTATAATTCTCATTAATCAAAAGCCCTTTAAATAGGGATGAGTTACAAGTAGATAGCTATGAGAGATATCAGTTATAATCTATCTCTAATATGTTTATCAGTATCTATATCTCTATCGTCACATCCTTTAGACGATAACACATTTATCTTACAATAGATATCAAAATTTTGACTTTTCATTTTAAAACAAAAAATTTAGACAAATGTTGTGTTTCAAAAATCTTTCTCCAAATTGGAAAAAATAGGAGAGAGATTATAAAATTCCCCAAATTTAGAGAATTTTCCCAAAATGATTACTAGAAATTAAATGTTTTGTAGAGAGATATAACTAATTGTAAAATTTTAATAATATAATCAATAATGTATACAATTTTCAAAATAAAGAAGCTATTGGTGTTGAATGTAATTTTTTTTAAAGATAGAGTAAATTACAAATTGTGTTCATGTTATTATATATAAATTATACATCCAGTCCTCTAAACAAAAATTTACAAGTTTACAACTATGGTCGTTATGGTTTCACTTTTATTATGAATTGGGTCATTTACCCTAACGCCGTTAATCTTAACTCCGTTAAGTTAAAAGTATTTTAGTCATTTTATTTCTTCTTTTGAATATATATATATATATATATATACACACACACACACATAGAGAGAGAGAGAGATCAAGTGCTTAAATTCGATTTTGAGCACTTTTTCATTTCATCATATCTCTTCCATCTCAACTCCGATTTGAACGATTCTTTTTGCTATGTTCACGATTTTGGAATCCTTTCAAGAGTAGATCAAGTGGGTTAAGGTTTATTGGATGATACATGAGTATTTTGTTATGGTAATCTCCTCATCTCTCTCAGTTTTAAGATAGGATTTTGATGTTTTTCATCCCCTCTCTATATCCTTTTATTTGGGTGTAACTTTGGAGATTTTTTTGGTGAAGGGAACTTAGTGGAAGTATTGGCTCCAAGATCTAGAAATCTTACTTGAAGATTTCAAGTCTTCATCCATGGAAGCTAAATGTGAAGTTGGAGTGAAACCTATATTTAGCCTAAATCTAGCAAGATGAATTCAAATTGCTTTGTAAAAGCTATGTACATGCCAAAATGTGTTTTTCATGTATTGAAATGTTTTCATTACTAATTATCAACTGTGTTGAATATTTGATGAAGTGTACACACTTCGTGTTTTTGGGTTAATATATCTTGAAAATGCATATATTGGGATATTTGAATATTTTGTTAAATAAATCATAAGTGTGGGTTCTTTTGGTGATTTATTTCATAAGTATAGATTATTTGATGATAATGCATTTTTAGTGTTTTTGGTTGGGAAAAACATATATGATTATACCATGAGATATTTTGGAAATATAATGGGGGTTTTAATTGGAAATGATTTGTCTCAACCAATTATGTGTTTTTAAGTTAATCATGCCTTTGGAGCATGTATTTTGTATAAACGTCGGTTAAATTGTTTTATTGTTTTGATGACCTTTATTTAGGGGGTGTTTGGGATTGCTTATTAAAACTCCTTATTGACTTATTAGGTTTTCCACACCGCTAATAAGCTATTTTGAGTGTTTGGGTAGGAAAAAATGAAAATGGCTTAAAGCTTTTTCACACAGCTAATAAGGAGTTTTTGATAAGTTAAACCATTATGACCTATCAACTTATTTGAAACAACTTATGACTTTTTTGGTTATTTTACATGTATAAGCAATCCCAAACACCCCTAAATAACAACTTATTAACTTATTACGTTTTGGTACCACCATAAGTTAATCCAAACACTTTTTATAAAACTCCTTTTTGTCAATACATAAGTTAATAAGCACTTAAAAAAAATGCATAAGTTGTTTTAAATAAGCAATCCTAAACACCCCCTTAATAGTTTATTGAGTTGTTGAACTTTTGGTTCATGTTTGACTTAAATGAGTTTTGGGGACTTTAGTCCGATTTGAATTGCTATATATCGAGTTTTTGGAGTTATATGTATTTATTTTGACATATTTACTTGTAAATTACATGTTTTGAGTACGTTGGTCACTCATTTGGAGTCTTATAATTTAGACTATAATGCATTGGATCCATAGGCATAAAAGTTAGTTTTACTGTGTATATGTGGGATGAGATCCCCAAGTTGTAATTTGGAAATAGGCATTGGTTATATGATGTAATTTCTAAATGAACAAGCTTGTATTGGATGGTGAGATCCCAAAGTAAAGACCGGGATAAGGTTGTACCTGGTGATTTCTTGAGTAAAAGACTTTTATAGAGTTAAGCTAATTATCGTATTGGACTATAGACCTGGATAGGGTTGATGTCTACAATGACTAAAGACCTAGATAAAGTTGATGTCTACCATGACTAAAGACCTGGATAGGGTTGATATCATTGATTGTCCATCCTTGAAACATGCTTATAACATAGATACATGGCATATTTTTGTGTTCTCGCCACGTTCAATGGAAACAGGTCTCTCCGTCATCGAAATGTGTGGATTTTGGATATAGAATTTATCCATGTTTTCGGTGATGTTTTGAGTATGGATCGTCATCCATGATTTGTGGTTTTGAGTATAAACCTTATCCACATTTTTAGATATATTGGATGATAGAGTTTATCCATGTTTTCAGTATTTTGAATATTAAAATCATTATTTATGTTTTGGGTGAGTTTTGGGTTTCGACTTTATATTTGAAGGAACGTTTGGTATTGGGATTTTCATCATGAAAATGGTGAGTTTTGGAAATGAGGTTGCTTTCATATGTAATGCATTTCATATTGGGGAATTGTGTCTTAAATTGTACTCTTTCAGTTTACCGTTTTATATGACTATGATGAAAACTCTTGAACTCACTAGGCGTTAAGCCTAACCCTTTTTATTTGTAGGAATGTGTATCAGGTCCAGGTTGTGGTAATGGTACTAGCGACATTGTGAAGACCTGAGTGCTAGTTAGATGCACAGAAGGTTATAGTTTTTTGGTGATTGGACAGCGGATTATGTAACCTGAAAATTACAAATGGAATCCCATGCAAGTATACATGTTAAACCACTATCGTTTAATCAAGTAATAAAGTGGTACTAAGTACCGAATATCGATCCAACAGAGACAATAAAACAAGTCGTGATTCCCAAGTCAATCTTAAAAGATGATTTTAAGAAGAGATTTGGAAGGAATGATATTTGAGTGTTGGTAACAGTAAATTTAAGTGTGTAAACAGATTAAAAGAAAGCAAGGGTGTAAGATCCGACTGGAGTTGTAAGCAACTAAATAATAAGAGTCATGTTGCAGCAGATGCTGCAACACTAGTTCTCAACTTCACCATCGGTTCGCACAACCCTTTTACAAGGTTCAGATTGGGATAGGTTTACCAGCAGCGCCTAATTAGGCGACCCAACTGATTCCACACAGATATTATTGTTCTCCCCGTATAGTTTACAATCAATCAAGATTGAAGTGGTTTGTTACAACCCCTATAATACTTCAGAGTTCTGAATGTTTGCATTGTCTTGCATACAAGCCAACTCATCCAAGTGAAACAATGTACGTCACTCCATCAAAAAACACTTGGATGAAAGTCAAAAACAAGGAGTGAATAGTGAAATTAATAGCTAGTATCAAAACATTAATCCATAGTTACATAGGCTTTTATCTCCCAACCATCACTTACACCCAAGCTAGGGACTTACCCCATCATCGCTTGACACATGGTGTGCGACATTATTGGATAGAAAATAAGCAAATGCATTAAAATAAGTGACTAGAATTGGAATGCGTAAATGTAAAGAACAGAAATGTAAAACATTAATGTAAATCCGAATTGTAAATGACAAGGAAATGTAAAGGTGCTGTGAATGGTGTTGTGACACTAAACAATATCGTACTTAATTAAAGACTTAATATTAAAATTATTTAAAGAAACAAGTTAAGACAGCTATGTGAGCTATCTAACCGGTGGAACATGTCTTAAACTACTGAATTGAGTCCTCTATTTATACTAGAGGAGCTCCTAACTTATCAACTAAGAAAGCATCAAAAGAGAATCAAAGTACAAGGGACAAGGGCCCCACAAACAAAAGTAGGAATTAAATGTCTAGTTATTGGTACAAGGTATCTTTTAAGGTTACAATCAAGCATCAAAAGAGCATATATGCTCTGCTCCATTATCTCTCTTCAACCGAATTGCTCTAAGTACTCTTCAAAGACCTTGTTACACCAACCAAAAAGATTATGAAGTATTGTCCATGACTGCAGTCCCATGCTGTGAATCCTGCTGCAACACTACTCATCAGTGAATTGATACATAAAACACATACATAAGGTAAATTTCCAATACTTAGCTCCCAACTCAAGAAATGGTAAAAATTAGAATAACAGACTCAAATATGGTAGTTAGGAATATAAAAATAGCTAGAAAATCCTAATAAAAAGTGATGGAAAACGTGATAAGTTATCCACTCATCACATCCCCACACTTACATTGTTGCTTGTCCCCAAGCAACGGAAAAGACAAACATAAAGACTCAATTTGAAAGGTAAAAATTAAAAAGAATGGTGATAGTGGTCAGTTGAACAAACAATAGACATAGCCTTTTATAAATCACCCTATATTCACTTTACAAACACAAACATCATAGGCCAAAACACAAGTTTCTATTGTTAGGCATGAATACTTTCTGAAAATAGGATCAATAGGACTTTATAGGTTTTGCAATATTTGGGCTTCTCTCATTTTCTCACACACTCCTTACTTTCTGTGTCTAGATGCTTCAGCATCTGTTGCAGCCTGTCCCTAATTTCCAGATTTGTTTTTGTGGCCTAGGAGGGTATAATTGAGCCATGATATGCCAATATCACAGTGAAAAGAACTTGATTGAGCCAAAGTTGCCAATATTACAGTTGATTGAGCCTTGTGATGTCAATACCACATTAATGATTGAGTCGTGTGATGCAATATCACATCTATTTACTATTATTGAACAAGACTAAAGGACTCAAACCGTTTCATCTTTTCTGTTTTCACACAAAACTCCCCTCCCCACACTTAGAAATAAACAATGTCCTCATTGTTTGGAGAACATGTATAGGCTCAAAAGGGTTAAAGGGGGCAAGGAGAGTGTATAAGGCTATGTGAAAATATGGCCTATATCCTCTCCTATTCTCAAAACAGATTGCCTGTTTGCTTCCCAGGTGGCTTGGTTTGGTTCTAATATAAGTGTTAAAAGTGAACATGTACAAGTGAATTATTTAGGCTATGTTATGTGCACTGACCCAATATGAAAATATCACAGAAAACAACAAATTCCCAGACTCAATAGACTGAATAAAGACAAAAATAACAAACTAAAAGACACTACATGGAGCTAAGGAATAGAAATTGACCTGTCCTACTCAGAATGAGTAGGCTCTTCTACAGCAGGGCCTCCGAGGAACTCATCCTGTAGCTTAGCCAGTGCTGCAGGGTACTCTGGCAGGTATGTGGATGCCTCCATTCTCTTTTTATGCCACTTTCTGTAGATGGCAGTTTCCTTCCTCAACTCTTTGATCAGCTTCTCTTGTCTTCTCATCCTTCTCTTCACTACAAACTCTCTCTCCTCGAACATCCTCTCAAGCTCCTCCTTCTGTGATGCAGTCTCTCATCCCAATACTCCTCTTGGTCATCTAGCTTCTCCATCAGCTTCTTCTGGTTTTCCTCCAGTATACTCATTATCATGGTGAATGCAGCTGCCTCCACTCTGACAGATGTTGCAGCACTGCCTGCAACCTGTACTGGTGTTAGCACATCACCCTCATATCCATGTTTCCTCACTTGGTTCCTCATGATTATGTCAATGGACATCTTTTCTATCATTTCTTTCTTCTCCACATACTCATCAGCTTCAAAGGTCCTCACTTTAGCCTTCTTCATCAAGGCATGGATTAGGGCAGGATGCCACAATCCACCCTTTGGCTTCTCAATGCAACTTTTTATGCTCTTGTTGATCACCTGTACAATATCAAACTTCTTTCCTATCAAGATGGAGTATAAGATCACACACCTTTCAAACCGTAAGCTTGTGTCATGGGAAGTGCGCATTAGTGTGTGTTTGATGAAGTGGAACCACACATTGGACTTTGGTGAAAGGTGCATTGTTTCCAAATTTCTAGCCTCTCCTTTGTTTCTCCAGTCTGCCCCTTCCTTGGCTATGGTTTCCAGTATTCTCTTGGCATCAGCTACAGTTGACCTTTTCATCAACTTGTTGTAAATAGAGGCTTGTGGTGGTACAAGACCAAACATGTTGTTTATGGCCTCCGCTGAGTAGCAAACATCCATTCCTATCACAGTGACTATTTCATCTGGTGTAACAACAACTTCTGCATAAAACTATCTCACCCGGTTTATGTTGTGCTTTGGTGGTACCTTGTACAAGAGCTCCCATCCCATGGCTTCAATAGCTTCCTGGACAAAGGGGTATTCATAAATGATTCTGGGAATGAATCCCTTGTCCTGAAGGCCATACCTTGTCTTAAACTTCCCATACTTGTTTTCAGCCTCTTTGCATGTAAACCTGGTCATTCTCTCTTCATAGTCTTCCTCCATATCATCCTTTGTCTCTACCAATTTTAGCTTTCCCTTCTTTTCCCTTGTGGATTTCTTTGTTGTTTTCTGCCATGCCCAATGCCCTTAGCCTTCTGTTTTGGCTTGGCTTTGGACTGAGTTTCCTTGGCTTTCTTCTTTGGATTGCTCTTCTTCTTAACAGTATTCTCTGCCACCTCTTTCTCACTTTCCTTTCCCCTCTGCTCAATAATCCATTCATCAACCTCTTCCTCTATGTTGTCCTCATCTTCCATCTCTTGATCCTTATCACCCTCAACATCTTTGACCTCATTTTCTGAGTTCTCTGAAGTTTCCAACATAACATTGAGAATGGGATCATTTCCCACTCTCCCTTGGACATTCGTGGGTTCTTCTGGGATAGTCACTGCTACTGCTTCATGCTGCGACATCTGTGGTACTGCAGTGAGGCTTTCACTCCTACTATCATGGACCAAGGTCGCATCCAACACAGAAACATGGGAAATGGATACTGGAATGGTTGTTTCTGGTGGTAGGTTGTTGGTGATCACAGGAGGTGTTTCATTTTCTTGGCTTGGGGGTTGGTTCATATCAAAGGCTTCATGGTGGGATGGTGATAGGACAGTGTTAAACGATTCATTGGGTTCTTGAGCATCTTGAAGAAGTGGGTTGTTGGCTTGGCTTGCTTCCACATAGGTGATGTTTAGGTTGACACCCTCCACATTAGTCTGATCACCTTCTATGGTAGTAGAAGTATTTTCTGCTACCACAGGGATCACAGACCCTGTTTTGGGGTCCTCAACCGGTTTGTTTGGAGAGTGGGATTTAGTAGAATCCCTGGAAGAAGTTTGGGTTTCTGGGTTTACCTCTAGGTCGACATTCTTATATACTCTCTGTTTCTTCGAACTACTCTTTGCAACCTTCTTTACTAATTTCCTTTTCTTTTCTTTTGGAGTCTGATCATCCATAGTCTCCTTCGATCGTTTGGATCTTCTCAGCCCTTTCACCAAATCACTGTCCTTCGGTGATGGAGCAGCCTTCTTCGAACTTTTCTTCATGGTTTCTCCGATTGTTACAGTATATGTGATGAATGAGGAGAGAAAAATGGAAATACAGGAGGGTTGATAAATGTAGTAGTGATAATAAAAAATTGGTTATCACTTTTGGGGTTTTTGGGAAGATGAAAAGGTGGTTTTTGGAAGGATTAAAAATGGTTTTGTAAAGAATAATAAAAGGATGGTTTTCTTGCTTTTGGTTAAAACCGGGGGTGGTTTTAATTGAGAGGGAAAAGAGAGTGGGTGTAGACTTAGTAGATAATTATCAAGATTATTACTCTACCTTTTGAAATGACCCATTGCAAAAGTAAAAGATGCCTTTTACTATTTGCCCTTTTACCTTTTCCTACATTGTACATCAAAAACAGTTAGAAGCCTTTCAAAAACTTTTTTCAAATAAAGTTATCTGAATATTTTTAATACTAGATTAAAAATATAACTTTATATTTCTTGCGGGTCCCACATGGATCCGATGTTATAGAAGATGTTGCAGCATCTTCTGAGAGTTTAGAATCTGCACATTTTCACAAACATTAAACATACCAAAATAAAAATAAAAAGGACAACTATATACATATCTACAATTGGACTATTCTTGGGAGCTCCCAAAATCATGGAATTAGAGTGGTTGAAGCTGCACTACAGAAGAGGATCCTGTAGGTACAGTTGTATTAAAAAAAGATTTAACTCTTTGTCCATTAACTTTGATTGAGGCTCCATTGTTTGGATCATTGAGTTCTATTACTCCATATGAAAAAAAATTATTGATTTCAAAAGATCCAGTCCACTTTGACCTTAATTTTCCAGGAAAAAGTTTAAGTCTTGAGTTAAACAACAAAACCTTTTCACCAACTTTGAAATCCTTGTGCATAATCCTCTTGTCATGCCATCTTTTGGTTTTATCTTTGTAGATCTTGGCATTCTCATAGGATTGATTTCTGAGTTCTTCCAAATCATTGATTTGCAATTTCCTCCTTTCACCTGCATCATTAATACTCATGTTAATTTCTTTAAGAGCCCAAAATGCTTTATGTTCAAGTTCTAATGGCAAATGACAAGCTTTTCCAAAGATAAGATTGTAAGGAGACATTCCAATTGGGGATTTATAGGCAGTCCTATAAGCCCAAATAGCATCGTCTAGTTTAAATGACCAATCCCTTCTTGAAGGTTTGACCACTTTCTCTAGAATACTCTTGATTTCCCTATTTGAGAGTTCAGCTAAGCCATTTGTTTGTGGATGATAGGTTGTAGCAACTCTATGACTTATGTTTTATTTTTCCAAAACTCCCTTCATCATGTTGTTTAGAAAATGGGTGCCTTCATCACTGATTATGGCTCTAGGGGTTCCAAATCTTGTGAATATGTTTTTGTGAAGGAATTTCACCACTGTATTTGCATCATTATTGTGGCAAGCTACTGCCTCTACCCATTTAGAGATATAATCCACAACCACCAAGATGTACTGACAGTTTCCAGACATGGGAAATGGTCCCATGAAATCTATTCCCCATACATCAAATATTTCAACTTCTAAAATGCCATTCAGGGGCATCTCATGTCTTTAGGAAATAGATCCAACACTTTGACATTCATTACACCTTTTAACAAATTTATCTACATCAATAAAAAGTGTAGGCCAAAAGAATCCAGATTGGAGGACTTTTGTTGCAGTTCTTTGGCCACCAAAGTGTCCACCATGGTGAGCAGCAGCATGACAGTGCTGCAGCACTATAGTTGTGTCCTCTTGAGGTATGTACCTCCTTAGGATTTGATCAACTCCTAGATTAAATAGGAATGGATAATCCCAAAGGTAGTTCTTTGAATCACTCAACGGTTTCTTTCTTTTGTGTTTGTTATATTCAGGTGGAATGATCCCAGCAGCTAGGTAATTTGCAATGTCAGCAAACCATGGTGCTGTAGCATGCTGTAGCACCAATAGATTTTCATCAAGAAATTTTTCATTAATCTCAATTAAAGGTTACTTTCCTTTTTCTAATCTGGACAAGTGATCAACAACTTGGTTTTCAGTACCTTTCCTATCTATTATTTCCAGATGAAACTCTTGTAACAACAACACCCACCGAATTAATCTTAGCTTTGCATCTTTTTTAGAAATTAAGTACTTGATGGCTGCATGGTCAGTATGAACTGTAACCTTGGTCCCTATTAGATAGGATCTAAATTTTTCAAAGGCAAATACAACAGCCAACAATTCCTTCTCAGGGGTTGTATAGTTAACTTGTGCTTCATTTGGAGTTTTACTAGAGTAATAGATAGGGTGAAAAATCTTTCCTTTCTTTTGTCCCAAAACTGCACCAATTGCCCAATCACTTGCATCACACATGAGTCCAAAAGGTTGTGTCCAATCAGGTGTGATCACAATAGGTGCTGAAATCAAAGCTTGTTTCAAAAAGTTGAAAGCTTCCCTACATTCATTGTTGAAATCAAAAGGCTGGTCATGCTGCAGCAGTATATAGAGTGGTTTTGAAATCTTTGAAAAGTCTTTTATAAATCTTCTATAAAAGCCAGCATGACCAAGGAAGCTTCTAACTCCTTTAACATTTGTAGGTTCTGGAAGTTTTTCAATGACTTCCAATTTGGCTTTGTCAACCTCTATTCCTCTATTTGAAATTAAATGACCCAAAATAATGCCTTCTTTGACCATGAAATGACATTTTTCCCAATTTAAAACCAAGTCAGTTTATTCACATCTTTTAAGGCTTTGTACAAGGTTTTTCAAACATGTTTCATATGAAGATCCATAGACAGAAAAGTAATCCATGAATATTTCCATAGTGGTTTCCAACGTATTAGAGAAAATGGACACCATGCATCTTTGGAATGTGGTAGGGGCATTGCATAATCCAAAGGGCATTCTCCTAAAGGCAAAAGTACCAAAAGGACAAGTGAAAGTGGTTTTCTCCTAGTCCTCAGGTGCTAAGGAAATCTGGTTGTAGCCAGAATATCCATCTAAGAAATAGTAATACTCCTTACCAGCTAGTCTATCCAAAATTTGGTCCTTATGGGTTGCTTTGTTAAGCTTCCTATAATCCATACAGATTCTCCATCCTGACACTACCCTAGTTGGGATCAACTCATTCTTTTCATTCTCAACAACTGTCACACCTCCTTTCTTAGGGACACATTGGACAAGGCTTACCCAAGAACTACCAGCTATAGGGTAAATAATTCCAGCATCTAACCACTTGAGTATTTCTTTCTTGACTACTTCTTTCATTACAGGGTTTAGTCTCCTTTGTGGTTCTACAGATCTGAAATTCTTGTCCTCTAAAATTATTTTGATGGACTAATGCCTTTTAAGTCAAAAATTATCCAACCTATGCACTTGGTGTGGGCTTGAAGCACTTTCACTAACTGCTCTTCCTGTTTGGGTTCTAAGGTTGCTGAAATGATCACAGGTAACTTGTTCTCATCACTTAGAAAAACATACTTAATGTGCAGAAAGTTGCTTTAGTTCAAGGTCTGGTGGTGCTTCAATTGATGGTAAGGGGTTCTCTCTTGTATTCTCTTTCAATGGCTCATATGCTGCCACATGTTGCAGCATAGGCTGTAGCATATCATCACAGTGATTGCTATCATCTAAATCATCATCATCATCATCATATTCCTCGTCTAAGTCATCAAAATTTAAGTCATCATCATCATGCTTATCATCCTCTAACTCATCATCTTGCACGTCATCATCTACCTTTTCACCTAGAATTTCTTCTAAGGTTTCCTCTTGACACCAAGATTCAACATAGCTTAGGATAGAACATATTCTACTTCATCAGGGTATTTCATAGAAGTAAAGACATTGAAGGTGACATTTTGGTCTTGCACTCTCATAGTCAACTCTTCTTTCTAGACATCTATGATGGTCCTACCAGTGGCTAACAATGGCCTTCCTAACAGAATAGGAGTGTCTTTGTCAGACTCAAAGTCTAGGATGATGAAATCAACAGGAAATATGAATTTGTCTACTTGTACCAAAACATCCTCTATCTTTCCCTTAGGATAAGCTATGGATTTGTCAACTAACTGCAAGGTCACAGTGGTAGGTCTAGCCTCTCCTATCCCTAGTGTGTTGAAAACATACAAAGGCATGAGATTGATGCTAGCACCTAGGTCACATAATGCTTTCCCAACCTCTTTTCCTCCTATAGAACAGGGTATTGTAAAACAACCTAGGTCTTTCTGTTGAGGGGGAAATTTGTTGGTCAAAAGGGCACTACAACCTTCAGTCAATGACACAATCTTATATTCATTCAGTTTCTTTTTCTTGCTCAAAATATCCTTAAGGAACATGGCATAAGTAGGAATGCTCTCAATTGCTTCAACCAAAGGGATGTTGATATGCAATTGCTTGAACACATCTAGAAACTTTTTGAATTATACCTCCTCCTTTTGATTCCTTAACCTCTGGGGGTATGGAATGTAAGGTGTTACTGGTGTGACAACAACCTTCTTGGGATCAGAAGTGGATAAAACAGTAGGTGTTATCTGTTCATTTACTAGTTTTTGGTTTTCAGTTATGTCAGTTGGTGCTGCAGCACTGGCTTTGGCATCTACTGCAGTTGACTTGTCTTTCTTGTTATCATCAAGGAATAACAAGGGTAGTTCAGATCTATCAGGTATCAACACAGATTCAGAAACTGTTGTGGGTCTAAGAGATGTAACAGTAGTAGGGGATACCACTATAACACTCTTTTCTTTGTCTGTGCTACTAATAGTCTTTGGTTCTTTTTGGATGGTCTCAACTAAATCTTTTCCACTCCTAAGGGATACAACCTTCACATATTTCTTGGTTGTGTTCTTAGGAGTCTCAGTATCACTAGGCAAGATTCCAAAAGGTGTGTTTCTCAATTCCAATGCAATTTGTCCAATCTGTGTTTCCAAAGTCCTTAAAGCAGTATTTTGGTGATTGATTACAGAATTGTTGTTATTTATAAATCCTTTCAACATTGTTTCCAAAGAGACAAATGAATCAACATTTTGACTTTGTTTACTTTGAAAAGGTGGTTGACTTCTTTGAATATGACCTTGAGAACTACTTGGTTGATTTTGAAAATTTGAAGTTCTCTGTTCTTTTGCAATAGGTGGATTCAAAAAAGGACTATTCCAAGAGAAATTGGGATGACTTCTCCAGTTTGAGTTATAGTTGTTTGAATACCGTCCATTCCTATTATGCACGTAGTTTACAGATTCAGAATTCTGGCTACACTGGTCATAGGTATGTCCTTCACCACAGACTACACATTGTATGGGCAGGGGTTCATGAACAGATGTTGCAGCAACAATATTCACACCAGGGGCAACAGTCATGTTTTTAATCATGTTGGCCATGGATGAGTTGTGCAATAAGTGCAGTATAAGGATCTATTTCATGAATTCCTGTAGTTTTTCTGGGTACTAGTGAACGTGGATCAGACCAATAACCATTGTTGCTATAAATCTTTTCCAAAATCTTATAACCATCATTATAGGTACTAGAGGTGAAGGCTCCTCCTGTAGTAGCATCAAGCATCTGTTTAGCAGTGGTATTTAAACCATTGTAGAATGTCTCTAGCTGTATGCAGTAGGGTATGCCATAGTGAGGGCATTTCCTTAACAAATCTTTAAACCTTTCCCAAGCATCCGGTATAGCTTCATCGTCCAATTGTCTAAACATGCTTATCTCATTTCTGGACTTTGCATTCCGTGTTGGTGGAAAATATATATATTTTTTAAAATCTTTTACCATGTCATTCTAAGTTTCAATTGAATTAGGTTGCATGATCTTGCTCTATCTCTGAGTGAAAAAGGAAATAAATTCAGTCGTAAGGCTTCATCAGTTACTCCACTGAGTTGGAAAGAATCAGCGATTTCCATTAAATTTTTGAGATGCAAATGAGGATCTTTAGATGGCATGCCACTGAACTGTCCACTGGATTGTAACATATTAAACATTATAGGTTTCAGTTCAAAATGGGCACACTCAATCTGTGGTCTAACTATGTCTGCATCTAATTGATCAAACATAGGTAGAGCATAGTCCATGATTCTTCCAGATTTAGAATTTGCAATATTAATGATGTCTTGGGCCTCGGTCGTGGCTCTGGCCCAAATGCTTCTGCCATTTCAGTTGTTTCAAAAATAGGTGACAAGTTTCTTTGAATTCTTCTCCTTCTCCTAAAAGTTCTTTCAATGTCAGAGTCGAAATCAAGGATCTCACCGTGAAACAAACGTGGCATGCAACCAAAATCAGTAACAAAGGTGATTAGAAAAATCAGATTTTAAAAATGACTTAAAGAAAAACTTGTTTTGGCTTGTCCTCAGCAACGTCGCCAAAAACTTGGGGCGGATAATGTAACCCGAAAATTACAAATGGAATCCCATGCAAATATACATGTTAAACCACTATCGTTTGATCAAGTAATAAAGTGGTACTAAGTACCGAATATCGATCCCACAGAGACAATAAAACAAGTCGTGATTCTCAAGTCAGTCTTAAAAGGTGATTTCAAGAAGAGATTTGGAAGGAATGATCTTTGAGTGTTGGTAACAGTAAATTAAAGTGTTTAAATAGATTAAAAGAAAGTAAGGGTGTAAGATCCGGTTGGAGTTGTAAGCAACTAAATAATAGCACTCATGCTGCAGCAGATGCTGCAACACTAGTTCTCAACTTCACCATCAGTTCGCACAACCCTTTTACAAGGTTCATACTAGGATAGGTTTACCAGCAACGCCTAATTAGGCGACCCAACTGGTTCCACACAGATATTATTGTTCTCCCTGTATAGTTTACAATCAATCAAGATTGAAGTAGTTTGTTACAACCCCTATAACACTTCAGAGTTCTGAAGTTTGCGTTGTCTTGCATACAAGCCAACTCATCCAAGTGAAACAGTGTATGTCACTCCATCAAGAAGCACTTGGATGAAATTCAGAAACAAGGAGTGAATAGTGAAATTGATATCTAGTAGCAAAACATTCACTTACACCCAAGCTAGGGACTTACCCCATCATCGTTTGACACATGGTGTGCGACATTATTGGAGAGAAAATAAGCAAATGCATTAAAATAAATGACTGGAATTGGAATGCGTAAATGTAAAGAACATAAATGTAAAGCATTAATGTAAATCCGAATTATAAATGACAAGGAAATGTAAAGGTGTTGTGAACGGTGCTGTGACACTGAACAGTATCGTACTTAATTAAAGACTTAATATTAAAATTACTTAATGAAACAAGTTAAGATAGCTATGTGAGCTATCTAACCAGTGGAACATGTCTTAAACTATTGAATTGATCCCTCTATTTATACTAGATGAGCTCCTAACTTATCAACTAAGAAAGCATCAAAAGGGCATCAAAGTACAAGGGACAAGGGCCCTACAAACAAAAGTAGGAATCAAATGTCAAGTTGTTGGTACAAGGTATCTTTTAAGGTTACAATCACACATCAAAAGAGCATATATGCTCTGCTCCATTATCTCTCTTCAACCGAATTGCTCTAAGTACTCTTCAAAGACCTTGTTACACCATCCAAAAAGATTATGAAGTCTTGTCCATGACTGCGGTCCCATGCTGTGAATCTTGCTGCAACACTACTCATCAGTGAATTGATACATAAAACACATACAAAAGGTAAATTTCCAATACTTAGCTCCCAACTAAATAAATGGTAAACATTAGAATAACAGACTCAAATATGGTTGTTGGGAAAATAAAAATATCTAGAAAATCCTAATAAAAAGTGATGGAAAACGTGATAAGTTATCCACTCATCAGTGATGTCTTTCACACATTGGAGATAACGATTGTTATTGGGTTTTAGTAACATGCGTCCTTGTTAGAGCACAGATTTATTGGATTCAAGATCATAAAGATTGAAGATTAAAAGTCAAGAAGCCAAAGGCTGAAAGTCAACTCTCAAGTGAAAGTCAAAGTCTTTTGTAATAAAGTCAAAGTCAATGTAATTGTATTTTGTTTCCTTCTATTAATTGTAGGTATAAATACCTTGTTTCCTTGTTGTTGAAATCAGTTGTTGTATCAGTAAGTGAGTTGAAAGTCATTCAAGCGTGTGAGAGCAGATTAGAGAAGAGGTTCATAGCATATCATTCTTATAGAGAGAAAGTGTAATATGTAGAGTGAGAGAGATTGTAATCTTTGGATTAATCAATGACATATGATGAATTTCTCATCTTGATTGTTTGTTAATGAATTAGAACTTGAATATAGGACTATCAAATTATATTCTGTGTTTTTAATTATTCGTAATAAATAACCTTAGAATAAAGTATTCTAAATGTCCCTAGTTAAATATTATTTTGGGTTTTAAGGTTGAAGTAATATGATAATGACTAGCATATGTAGGGATTCATATAGAGATATTGAATCTGCATATGGGTACAAAATGGAGATTTTGTGTATCGGACGTGACTCACTATGAGAACACTTTATTGGATGTCATGTGAGTGTCATAAGTGTTTCTCATGTGGTCAATGTACATGTAATTCTTTGACTTGAGAAATATGGAGTTTGTTATGTGTGATTAATGTATTTTGACATTTGTTCTAATCATTCCGTAACTGGGTGACAGAATTATTGTTGGATATGTTATAAATCGCATGGTAGTACTAGCATGTATAGAGATAGGATTTGTCCCTTCTTTATGACGGGAGTGATGTCTCTAGGCCCCTTGATAAATATATACTAAGGAAATGCATGCATGCTCAGATAAATGATATGAGATATCAATTTCTGTTTTTATTAGTATATTAGGGAATCAAGAAACTAGAGATTGGACATAACAAGAATGACACATTCAATGTATCGTGTTCAATCTGGACATCAAGGACAAAAGAATTAAATATGTATACTAAAATTGACTACATACCGGTAATTTGTTGTATCACCAATTCTCGTCATTTGGGTGATAATGATGTATTTCTAGAAACCGTTCATTGTTTATAACTATAAATACAATATTTATATTTATTACCAACATGTCGAGAACCCAGTGGGTCACACGCATTGAACATAATTGAATAAGGAGTTTTAATAATTAAAACGTTTAATTATTATATCTGATTTGTATTGATTTAATCTGATTAAATAAAATCAGATATTATTTATGTTAGACATAAATAAAGATAGCTAGGTATGGTCTTGAAAAGATGAGTTATGGTGCATGGATACTTCTACACTCAAGTAAGGTGTAGGGATGGTGGTGCTTTCATGCCATGTCCATATATAATGTATGACATTGTATGCAAGATTTTTGTTCTTACAATTCTCTCTAAAATCACCTACAACTATATGTTGCCTTGCCTTTCTAAGTTTTGAAACCGTGACTAGCAGCACGAGAAGGCAAAGAATTCGGATTGTTCACGTGGATACCGTGGAGGCATCAAGCTTGCTTTGTTGTTGTGATTCAAAGTCTCGTTAATTATGAGGTATAATTTCGAAACACCTGATTTATTCCGGTTTGTATGGTTCCTTGGAGGGTTACGGTTTATTTTCCGTTGTGCTTGAGATCCCATAACCCAACAACACCCCCCATGCATGGTTGCGACTCACTTCACCCAAAACCCACGGTTGAAAACTACCCATGCGACTCCCTCCCCCCAAATCCCTCCAATCTTGTGACTCTTGAAATTGGAATTTGTGAATCCCAGTTTACAAGTGTAATAATCAAATCAATGAAGAACAGTCAATATATTTCATCAACTATGGTCATATGATTGTATTTATCTGATAAAGCTCAAAAGGTTTACAGAGAGAATTGAGTGAAATACGTGAAAACCTAAACTAACCATTAAACCTAATTCTAGGTTAAACAAAGCCTTATATTCTTAGGGCTTAAACCTAACAGGCCCAAAGCCCATTAACACACTAAAGCCCAATTAACAAATAAAGGTTTTTACAACTCGATAAATAAATAACAATTAAACTCTATAAATCTTTATATAACTTTCCACACACTAGAACTTTCAATCCTAACAATTTCCCCCTAAAGTTGTATAAAACATTTATCATCTTGAAATCTTCATTTCTTGATCTTCTCTCCCTTGTGAATCTCTGAAAAACTTTAGTGTTGCTTGTCTTCATGTCATTCCAAGCTCCCCCTTGAATAAAGCTCTTGGTCTTCATAGTATCAACTTTGTAACCAGATTCAATATACCATAGTCTCGACTGAAAGCACAATTGAGCAGCTTTCAACTGTAGAAACTCAACACATCGGATCAACACACAAGAAAGATAATGTGCGAGTTACATGACATTTCACAGTGCTACTTCAATTTAAAAACAAAGAATCTGTCTCTAAACCGCAAGTTGAATTGACTCTCAGCTTAAGAACTTGTAGAACTAATATGCTCATAGGAGGAATCAACTTGTAGCAAACACCAAATGATAAGGGATAGAAGAACTGATACAATCTTGAAATCCATGGCTTTTCAACCTCGGATTTAAGAAAATAGGATTATGTTGCTCCCCCTCCGCTTTTGCTAACTCCCCCTCAACATGATAATCTGTCTTTGAAACTTGTGTCTTTGTTATTGCATTTTCCCTTCATGATGATTAGGAGAATCCTAAGCATCATGTATGTTCAAAGACTAACCGGATGAGTAGCAAAATGTCAGATAAAAACGGTTAAGTATCCAAAATGGGGTAATCAACTAACACAGAAACATATTAGTAACTGTTAGCACAACAATTTTAAAAATAATTGTGTGGTCTATTTTCAGAGTTGGCACCGGGGTATCTCTGATAGGACTTCCAGTTATCACCGAAGTAAAATTTCAAAAATTACATCTCAAACTGTTCCGACAATATCACATAGATATGCAATTGGAATTATAAAGATTCGTGCGTGTGTGAAAGAAATACAATTATGTATATATGACTCAACGATTGGTTCAACCTGGGACACAAGTTAAAAAATCAATAGACGAAGTGAGTGGAATATGAAGTTTGGAGACCGGAGTTGATGTCTTCCTTTTTCAATATCTAAGACCTCTGAGTGAGGAATAGATAGATTATGTGCTAATTCTCCATGCATTTATGAAACAAGTATCTTTTGTGAGATACTTGAGTGTCTAGGTGGGGTAACACGAGTTATCGACATTGGGTCCATGTTTGTTTCAATATCCATCTTCAAAGAACGAGAATAAATAGATTGTGTGGTAACCCGGATAACTGACTCGGTTTGGTAAGGACCAATATTTCTTTTAATTCCTGTCACATCCTCACCATATTCTTTTCACTCCGAACTCATCAATCAATCTAGACTCCTCACTGATATCTATGAATTGGATGTGTTTCTTGGGTAGGTCCTTCCTGTTCTGGATTGACCATAGAAACATTAAAAGCCCTAACACTCCTTTAACTCGCCAAAATAGAACATTGAAGTACGAGTCAAAACATTGAAGTACGAGTCCTGAACTGGTTTGTTCAAAAGTCGATTATGAAAGTTTAAAGAAATGGTACTCCCCCTCAAAAGATGGCATAACCCTTGATTGTAGTCATGTGATGTGAATAATCTGAATCAAATCACACATGACAAACCTGCAAAACAGATTAAGAAGATTTTGGTTTTGGTATCCATGCTTTGATGGATCCTTGATGGTTAGTTGCCTTGGCTTTGAAGCTATTAAACTGAGGATTGGGAATACTGTAAGTACCATACCAACTATTGACATACCTTGGATGAACAAAGTCACTTTTTCCACAATGAGAGCAAAAGATCTTATGCCGGCTCAGACTGATTAACTTTCCTGTAGAATAGACATAAGTAGGTGAATCAGTCTTGGAAATAAATGACCTTGTATCAAGTATAGGAGATTTGTAAGGCGTGTTTCCATCACTGTCTTCTGTAGTTGATTTCTTTCTCCAAACCATTTTGCCTTTCCGAAACACTTGATTATCTGTATTATCTACAAGAGAATTATAGAAAAGATTTGAAGGATGAATCTGATCTTTTGAAAATTTATTTGATTTGACACAACTCTTCGAAGAAATAGTTGTGGAAGTTGAACCTGAAGAATAATGAGACTGAACAACAGTATCGGGACTGGCTTATTCAGATAAATCAACTTTGAAATTGAGTTCTTCAAGTTTATTGACTTTTACGGATAAAACATTTCTTTCTTCGAGAATTGAATCAAATTGTTTTTGTAAATCGGATTTTACCTTCTGCTCTTTCAAAATCTCTGTCGTTAATCCAGACAATTTATGTGAAAGCTTACGAATTTCTGTTTCAAAAAACTTTCTCTCACTTTCAAAGTCTTTTTCAATACTGTTGCGTTTATCAGACATTTCTTTGAAAACAACAACAATTTTCTTTTCAAGCTCTTTATTTTTATTCTCAAAAGATTTTCTTTCTATCTCAAAATTATTTCGCTCAATTATCGAAATCTTTTAAAAATCAGAAATCTGTTTTGAAAGTTTAGTATTTTGAAACTCAAAAACTTTCTTTGACAGTTCGAAGATCTTTCTTTCAAAATTCTTCTTCTCGTTTAAAAAATCAGCTTTTTCTTTTTCAAAAACATCAAGTCTTTTCTTAATATCAAGATTTTCACTCTCTGTAGCTTTGCATTTCTCTTCAAGTTCCAGGGTCTTCTCTTCTCGGGCTTCAAAATCTGCAACTTTTCGTTCAAGTTCAGATATTATCTTTGAAACTTCAGCACTTGTCGGATCACTTCTCTCCATATCGGCTTCTCTTTCAAGATCTGAAATCTTTCTTTTAAGAGCAGATATTTCGTCACCATACAGAAATTTATATGTACCACTTCTTGCTGCTTTTTTAAGTGCCGAATTCCTCTCCCTGAGCCAGTCATTGCTTTTCTTTAAAGAGCAAATTTCTGTATAAGCTTTGCTTTCCGTTCTCAGATTGTCCAGGTCTAACTGAAGATAAGATTTTTCAAGTAGCAAGTCATCTAGACACTTAGCATTTTTCTATAACCTTGCTTCAAGAACTTTAATCTTTTCTTTAAGATTAGAGATTTCTCGTAGAGAATCAGAATAAGACATTCTGAAACACTTGCGGTGATCGTAAGACGATCGCTATTTGATTCAAGAAGGGTAATATGAAACGAAAAACACTCTACGACGAGAAAAAGACACTTTTAAGATGAGGATTTGATAAGACTTAGAAAGACAGATATCTAAAGAACTAATTTAAAGACAGACTCAAGAACAAAAATAGGTGATTAAAGATCTGAGTTGTGGAACTGGGTCTGGGAGAAATCGGGCGTGGGTCTGATTGACAGTAAGGTGTTAATAGGGTAGAAGCCTTCTAAAGTAAAGTCAAGTAAACACCCCCTAGCCTCTCCTTTCAGTCGAGTGGCTATCTCTCCTCTCCCGCCTTCTGAATTAAAGCGAGCTATTTGAAATTCCTTTCACTCTCCCTCTCCCGCTTATTCATTAGGGCGAGCGGCTTTGCACCTACGGGAGAGCTAGTTAGTAGGTAACCGGGTCTAAGGGGCCAGGTTTAATAAGGAGCTGGGAGGTAATTGGGTGAGAGTGTGGGTCGGATGAGGGTGTGAGGGTATGCGTGAGGAATAAGGGAGTCGGGTGAGGTTTGGGTGGGAGTCGGGTTTGGGTGGGGACGAGTTTGGGTGGGAACCGGGTGAGGCGGGGAAACGGGTGTGAGGGGAATTGGATGTGGGGAATCGTGTTTGGGTGGGAGCCAGGTTTGGGTGGGAACCGGGTGAGGCGGGGAAGCGGGTGTGGGGGAATCGGGTGAGGTTTTGGCTGTATGCAGGGGTGAGTGGTGAGTCGGGGGTCGGTCTAAGGGAGAGGCAGGTTTAGTGAGGGTACAAGATGCGAGTGTAGGATGAGGGAGATGCGAGTATGGAGGAGGCGGGTTTGAGATGCAGGGAGTTAGGGTTGTCTGATGCGGGTGAGTATGAGGGTGTGAGTGAGTGGTAAGGGACGAGTGCGGGTGACGATATAAGTGACGTGGGTTTAGGAAATACTAGGGTAAGGAACAGTAGCCGGGTGAGGTTTGGTTAGGTGGCACTCGGGTTTGGCCTCGGATGGGAAGACTCGGATGACGAGGTCACCCGTGTTGATACTTGAGTCGGGCATGAAAAGGAAGAGACCCAGGTTTGGCGAACCCCGGGCAGACTCGTGAAGGAGCCGAGGTACGATTTCAAGGCACACCCGAATGCAAGACACATCTGGGTAGGGTATAGTGAGAGGGTGGCCCGAGTTCTGTATCACCAGGACTTTTGCGCCACACACAGTCGAACACACAGATTAAGACTTAAATTTTAAACAAAAAATAGATCCAAATCACTTTCAAACCAGGAACTGATCTCAGTAACACTAGCTAAAAAACCAAGAACACATATCCAAATTTCATATTTATAAAAAACCTAAAATTCGACTTTAATACTACGAATTAGAACGAGAGACTTTGACAAAACCTTAATCTAACTAGACTAATGAGATTGGGATCAAACAAAATCAAGAATTTAGCAAAATTCAACTAACCCAGATACCCCAAAAAAAATCAATCGACATATCAGTCAGAGAGATAAAAATAATTTACCTTTTCGAATCAAATCTTCGTCTTTTTGCTTTGATACCAATTGTGAATCTAGTTTGCAAGTGTAATAATCAAATCAATGAAGAACAATCAATATATTTCATCAACTATGGTCATATGAATGTATTTATCTAATAAAGCTCAAAAGGTTTACAGAGAGAATTGAGTGAAATACGTGTAAACCAAAACTGACTATTAACCTAATTCTAGGTTAAACAAAGCCTTATATACTTAGGGCTTAAACCTAACAGACCCAAAGCCCATTAACACACTAAAGCCCAATTAACAATAAAGGCTTTTACAACTCGATAAATAAATAACAATTAAACTCTATAAATCTTTATATAACTTTCCATGTACTAGGACTTTCAGTCCTAACAGAATCGCCTCTCAGTCCAGAAAATGCACTTCGATTAAAGACAAGGCAAGGAAGTTCAATGAGAAGAAGATGAGGGCGACTGACAGAACCGATCTTTGAACCGAAACTCAAAAAGATGAAGCCATCACCTTACAAACAGCAAAACCATCGCAACCAGACACATTAGAGGTGAGACCCGCTACGCGTGCCTGCCTAGAAAAATGAATCTTCTATCCTAGAACTATCGAGGCCTTGGAAACCCTCGGGCAGTTTCGGTTCTTAGGGAGGTCGTTTGAGCCTCCCGGCCAGATGTGATCTTTTTATTTGAAACCCTTGTCTCGCAAGCTAAAGTAGATTGTCTTAAAAACCAATTAGGTTTTGAATCGTGTTTTGTTGTTAGCTGTAATGGGCACAGTGGCAGCCTTTGTGTGTTATGGAATAATAAAGTACAATGCTCTCTTTTGTCGTACTCGCAAAAAAAATTTGACTTGGAAATTAATGATTGCATCTCCGGACCTTGAAGAGTAACTGGTTTTTATGGGTATCCCGAAAGAGGTCGACAATGGGATTCTTAGAACCTCTTACGGTCCCTCGCAGTCCACTCTAGTCGCCCCTGGTGGTTATTGGAAATTTCAACGATCTCCTTTCCCAACGGGAAAAAAGGGGTCTGCTCGATCATCCACATTGGTGCATTCAAGGATTCAGAGATGCGCTCTCTGACTTCCGTCTTCTGGATCTCTCAATGCAAGGATTCCCGTTCACTTGGTGCAGACATAAAGGTAAACCTAATGAGGTCTTTGAACGTATCGATCGTGCAGTTGGCACACAATCTTGGATAAATATGTTTCCGGACTATTGGGTTGGGAATTTGATATGTCCAATATCTCATTACTCTCCGATAATTCTCCACACTCAAGTTTGGTACTCGGCCACCCCTAATTCTTTTTTTCGTTTTGAAAACAAATGGTTGCAGGAACCCTCGTTTATCCAAGTTTTCTTGGAGTATTGGTCAAACCTTGGAAATAACGATCTCCCATCAAAGCTCTCGGCTCTAGCGAAAAGATTGGGGAGATGGGGTCGAAATATTAATGCTACCTTCAAGAGAGTCATCAAAGAAGCTTATACCAACCTCGATCGTCTGCGGGCGTCTTCTGACCCAACCTCCAACGAGGCTTTCGAAGAAGAGAGGCAACGACTGATTTCCACTCTTCTCAAGGAAGAGGAACATTGGAGACAAAGAGCTAAATTTTTCTAGCTTAAAGAGAGTGATCAGAACACTAAGTTCTTCCATGCTTACACGAATGGAAGATGAAGAACCAACCAGATCATAAAGCTACAGGGCGAGAAAGGCCAATGGGTTGAGTACGCTAACGACCTACATAACCTCGTGACCCATTACTTTACCAGTCTTTTTTCTGCAAGCACAAGTAGCCCCGAGTTGATCACTAGCCTGATCAAAAATCGCCTGAAGGAAAGGGATGTTGCTCGTCTGGATCTACCTTTTACGAAAGATGAATTTCGCGAGTCCCTTTTTCAAATGCACGCGGACAAGTCTCCGGGCCCCGATGGTTTCAATCCTCGCGTCTATCAAAAATTCCGGTCGTATCTTGGTGACGATATCTTCAAAGCCGACACAACATGGCTTGAGGAAAGGGTCTTCCCAATGGAATCAACGACACAATAATCACGCTTATTTCAAAATGTGATTCTCCAACAAGCCTTAAAGACTACAGACCCATCGCTCTCTGTAATATTATTTTGAATATTATCACCAAGGTGATGGCCAATTGGTTCAAACCGATCCTCCACTACAAAAATAACTACTTTTGCCGGAGGAAAATATCGTCGGCAAAAGTTTCAAAAGTCGTCGGTAAAAGATCAAAACCTTTTGCCGTCGGACTTTTTTGTCGGTTAAAGTTTTCGTGAAAAGTTGGCCGCTAAAAGGCTTTTTGCCGACTAACAACATGGTCCGTCGGTAATGATACATTTGCCGGCAAAATATAGTCGTCGGTAAAAACTAAAGTCGTCGGCAAAAACTTTTATCAAGTAATCGTATAAAATCTTTTTACCGACGAGCAAATACTTTTACCGACGCAACTTTTTTTGTCGGGAAAATATTCCTTTGACTTTTTGGTCAAACATTTATCGGCGCAACAATCCGCCGGTGAAAGTTCTTTTTTATTTTCAGGCATAGCCTTTTACCGACGCACAAACTCGTCGGTAAAAGTTAGGTTTGACTCTTTTGGTCAACGTTTTACCAACGCAAAAACCCGACAGAAAAAGTTGTTTGCCTCATAATAGAACCATTTGTAGACGCGTTCGGAAACGCTTTTGTCAACAAAAGATAAACAAATATAAAAACATTTTAAAACATAAATTGGATAATTAATAAAAAAACATTACATGAATATCTTAAAAACATAAATCCAACCAAATGAAAATATTTTTATTGACATATATAAAAAAATAAAGTTAGACAAAATGTACTAAGTCAAGATTTTCGGCGCCATCATCTACCTCATGGACCAACTCAATTGGTTGACTAGTAAACGCACCAGCCGTGGAGGCCTTGAATTTGTTGATGTTCTTCAGAAAAAAAAACCACTATTGATGTTCTTCAAAAGTCCAGGTCCAGTATTACCCGAGTTGGATCTAATAGGGGGGAACAAAAACACGTATTCCACGACGTGATGCATAAGATCTTACACCATAGCCTCTGTTAGTTCCATCACTTGCGGGGACGCCAAGGAATTTGGTGATCTATCCAACCCTCTCTTTTGCCTAACATCCATTAAAAAAACAAGACTAAGTAAATACTCGAGAGGTTAATACGTTACCAAACCAATTCTCAATATTGAAGTAAATAAACACGTTAAGGAATAGATACTTCATCATTTAAAGATGATAACTAGAAGCTTATAAGAAGGTATTTCAACATTCAAGATTGTTACCAATTTTGTTGTAGCAGTAACAAAACTTTTGCCAGCAACACCAACATTAGCCTCACTCTTGCTGGATGGAGACAAGACTGTTTCATTTCTTGGGCTACTGATTTCCACGTGAGCTCACTTAGATCTCAAGCTACTTCCATGTGTTCTTTCTTCATCAACATTAGTACATGTAGGCGAACCACAAACCTTGACAAGGCTACAATCCTCTGAACCATTTCCTCTTGATTTGTTATTGTATATATTGCTATTTGCCCTTGAGATGCTTCCATACGAGGTTGTTGATTTTCCATGTAAATTTTTTTTGAAGTCTTGCCACTTATGCTTTTTTCAGGTTCAACATCCTAACATGAATTGTCGTCCTTAGTAATGGAACTAAAAGAACATCTTATGATATTGCAATCTAACAAGAATTCTCATCCTTTAATGCTTGATTACTTCAATGCTTGACAACCTTCTTCTTGCAAAACCAGTTCATGGACCAATTAAGAAAACACCATTCTATATAAAGAAATACCGTTCCAACTAGAAATAAGTGATAAAAACAGTAAACTAAAGACATTCATGGATGATGCAACTTGTCACACAAAATGGAAAATCACTAATAACCACCTCAAGGGTGATCCAACAAGGATAAACATATGAAAAGAATTAAAATAAAGTTTGGTTGGTTGGGTTTTAGGAAACATAATGCCTGTAATAATTATGTATCACATAATGGCATTCTAGAAAGAATTAAAATAAACTATAGTCTATAGCACAAACCTTTCCAAAACGCCCCATCCATGTTGTACTATGTACGAATGACGGAATGCCCAACAAAGTGTCTCCCTTCTGGAAAGAATTAAAACTCGAACTCGAACAACATAGCCAACATCCACCACCACTATTATATTCAACCAACCAAGCACATAGATTCAAATTCTTTTGACATATTCAACTCCACATCCTGACAACCTAAACACAAGATCAAATTTGATTAAATTTCATTCCAATTTCTTTAGATTCAAATTCCTTTAATTCCAAACTTTGTTGCGTGCAAACTCAGTTATCTCTTCTTGCATGGCGCTGACCCAGTTTGGATCTCTGAGGGCATCATCAGTCTTCTTTGGTTCTGTAAGAGAAAGAAAATTAACAAAGAGACAGATGTTACATGAACTTCTTCATGTCTGAATACCTGCTTCAGGATCACCAAGGATTTGATCTATGGGGTGATCTCTGGTCCATCGCTGAGCTGGAGCATGATCGCTTACTTCAGGAGTTGGATCATTAATAGGAATGATTACTGATGAAGAAACTTGAGGTTCTTCAGCTATTAGATGTTGAGTGTCAGATAGACCATTATTTACTGAGAGGTTTTCAGATAAGGAAAGATCTGATGGAGGAAGTGTGTTAAGAGGAACATCTGAAACCCAAGAGGTGGATTCGGTGTTAGGAGGTATGATGTTTGGATCTTCATCAGCATTAGAAGAATTTGTATGCTGATAAGAATTGAAGATAGGTTATGTTTCTCTATAATGAGAGAACATCCAAGCATTCAGTTCATCATTGTCAGCGATATGGTTAGAGTTCGCTGATCTGGATTCGTTAAAGGTGATATGAATTGTTTCTCTACTGTTTGTCTTCTCTTGTTGAAGACACTGTAGGCTTTGGAACTTGAGAAATATACCAAGAAAGATTCCATCATCAGCTTTTGGGTCAAACTTTCCAAGTGCATCTTTGTTGTTTAAGATGAAACACTGACAACCAAAGATGTGAAGAAAGCTGATAGAATGTTTTCTTCCATGAACTAGTTCATAGGCTGTTTTGCTGAAACATTTTACTATCAGAGACCTGTTTTGAGTAAAACAAGCAGTGTTGATAGCTTCTGCCCAAAACTGAGTTGGAAGATGAGAATCGCTGAGCATTGATCTTGCGGCTTCAATGATCGTTCAGTTTCTTCTTTCAGCGACACCATTTTGCTGAGGAGTTCTTACAGAGGAGAAATTGTGTGAAATTCCTTACTTTCAAAAAAGTTATTCAGGGAACTATTTTTAAATTCAGTTCCATGATCACTTCTTATCGAGCGAACAGTTAGATTATTCAGTACTTCCATCTTTCTAACAAAAGATATCAGTTCTTCTGGAGTGTCACTTTTGCAGGGAAGAAAGATTACCCAGGTGTAGCGAGAGTATTCATCAACAATGACAAGTGTATATTTCTTTCCAGCTATGGATTGGATATTGACAGGGCCAAATAAATCCATATGCAAGAGTTGAAGAGGACATGTCACTGAGGAAACTTGTTTAGATTTGAAACTAGCTTTAGTCTGTTTTCCCTTCTCACAGGCTGAACAAAGAGATTCCTTGGCATATGAGTGCTGAGGAAGACCGGAGACTAGTTCTTTTGATGAGAGAGAATTCAGTGTTTTGAAGTTGAGATGAGATAGCCTTTTGTGCCATAACCAGTTGACATTTGAGGAGACCTTAGAGAGGAAACAAATGTTTTCAGTGGTAGTAGATTCCATGTCTATTACATAGACATTTTCCATGTGATAACCACTAAGAGCGAGCTCCCCTTTTTCATTCATCACTGAACATGCTTTCTTGCAAAAGCGAACTTCGTAGTTTTTATCACATAGTTGACTGATGCTGAGAAGATTGTGCTTCAGTCTATCTACGTAGGCGACTCTTCAGAAGGTAGTTGTCCCATTGCTAAGAACACCAAACCCTTTGGTATAACCTTTTCCATTTCCACCAAATGTCACTGAGGGACCTTTCTCTTCCTTGTATTCAGTGAGCAGGTATTTTTGTCCAGTCATGTGTCGAGAGCATCCGTTATCTAAATAAATACCAGATACCCTTCGATCCCTGCAAACATAAGGAAGATTATTTTTTGATTGGTACCCACTTTTCAATGGGTCCAGCAGTGTTAGTGGAGATGGAAGGTTCAACAATCTTCACGACATTTGAAAATTCAGCTTCAGTGGTAACCTTCACTTTGGTTATTTGATTAACCTTAGTGGCATTTTTCACCTTAGTGGCATTTTTCACCTTAGTGGATTTCTAAGCTTTGGTGACCTTCTTAGCCTTGGAGGCAATCATCTTCACTTTAGCTGTCTTTTCAGCTTTTATGGCAGTAGGACATTTACTAGCAATATGGTCAGTAAGTCCACAGTGATAGCATTTTCTATAGAAGAAATTTGCCTTAAGACTATGAGAAGTTGAGTTAGAAAACTTGAGATGAGCAAGGGCAGCTCCAAGAATGCCCTTGGCATAAGATTTTGGAGGAACTTTCAGTTCTTCAGATTTCTTAGGCTTAATATCAATTTTCAGCTTTGGAGTTGATCTCTAAGAGTTATCAGTGATTTTGGTTCCAGAGCTGGAAGATTGATTTACTAAAGGTTTGGAAGAGACTTTCAGTTTAGCTTTCTTGATAGCCTTCTGAGGATGATGAGAAATGGATTTCCCTTTATCAGCAAGCTTAGAGCTCTTTGATAAGTCCTCAGGAATAAGATTGGAAGACAAAGAACAATGAATAGAAGTGTCAGGGATAGAAGAGACAAACATTCCAAATTTAAGCATGGAACAGTCTTTGCTAGATTCATCTTTTTCAGGATGATAACCAAGACCAGTTTTGTCATTAGCAGGGATTTGAGCCCTGATGATTTCAGTGATTTTGGTTGAAGATTTACACCATCCCTCAACAGTTGCCTTTTCTGCTTTTAAAGAAGCGATAGCTTGTTCGCGTTCAATGTTGATAATTCATTGACAATGACCTGATCTTTTAAACTTTCCTCTAGAATAGTTAGTTCTTTGATCCTTTCATGAAATTTCTCTAATTGTTCAGTTAAATCAATATTCTTATTTTCAGCTAGAGTTTTGCCATTTAGTGCATTGTATAAGTCTATTGTCAGCACATCTACTGTGCGACTTCTCTCAGCTTTAGAAAGAGAGGGATTAATATAGATTGATACCTGAGAGGAGATGTAACTCATGGAAGTTTATGTGGGTTCTTCCACTTCTTCTTTAATCTCAGCCATAAGACAGGGATTAGCAACTTCTTCTTCATCAAAACTGATTCTTCTGATTCAGCCCAGTCATGCTCTTCAGCGATAAGACCTTTACCTTTTCTCTTAAAGTTTTTCAGCTTTTGATATTTTTCTTTCAGCTTAAGGTATTTGTTATCGCTGGCTTTCCTGGAGGTAGAAGGTTTGAAAACTTTCTTTGAACTGTATTCACTTGCAAAATGTCCAACTTTTTCACAGCTAAAGCAAGTAGCAGTAGCCTTATCAACAGTGGTTGATTTTGGCTTGTCAGTTATAGAGAGAGGCTTATTTCTTCTGAAATTGCTCTTTCTTGCAAATCTTTTGAAGGAGTTTGTCAAGAGTGCTAAGGATTCATCAAACTCTGAAA
Source organism: Arctium lappa (assembly GCA_023525745.1). Taxonomy (NCBI): domain Eukaryota; kingdom Viridiplantae; phylum Streptophyta; class Magnoliopsida; order Asterales; family Asteraceae; genus Arctium; species Arctium lappa. The sequence continues at coordinate 50,316,996 of CM042057.1, forward strand.
GGTCAACGTCTGATAATTCCTCAGAGTCAGAATCTAACTCAGTGATAGTGAGAGTCAATCGCTGAGATGGAATGATCTTTGAAGAGACTAAAGCGACAGGAGTGCTTTTGGAGTCGTTAGAATCTTTTATAAGATTCTTCTTTAGAAGGTTTGATTTATCATAGTTGAGCAATATTCTATATAAGGTGCTAAGAGAGAGAGAGAATTTAAGTCTTTTGTCAGCTTAAGACACATTGAATAACTGTCCCAGCTTTCAGGAAGACATTCCAAGAATTTAGTTAAGACCTCAGAGTTAGAATAGGTCCTACCAACAGTCCTTAGATCAATGATAAGACAGTTAAATCTCTGGTGTAGATCAGATAGGGATTCATTCTTACCACAAATAAAACTTTCATATTATCTTACCAAGTTAATCTTTCTGGTTTCTTGGATTTCAGTGGTACCTTCATATTGAACACATATAGGGTCCGACATTTCTTTAGCATTTTTTAAATGCATGATGGAATGAAAGGCTTCATCAGGCAGAGCCATTGAGATAATGGTTTTTGCCTTTGCATCTAAACCAACTTCCTTTTTATCTTCATCACTCCATTGTCTTATTTCCTTAATAACATATCTTTCAGGGACAGCAGGAGTGGTGGCGATAGCAGGAACTGCAGCTATGATTGTGAAGGGTTCATAAGGGCCATTTGCTACATATTCAGGTATAGTGGGATCTACACCTTCTAGAAATAGCATCATTCGATTTTTCCAGAGAGCAGAGTTATCTCTGCTAAATCGAGGAGGTTTTGAGAGAGTACCATTATCATAGTAGTTAGTGTTTGTATTGAGTGCCATATTTGGAATAGCAGGGAAGAGAATAAAGCAAGATCTTGTTTATGAGATTAAACAATCAGCTCTGATACCCTTGTTGGTCTCGAAGGTGCTTAACAAGTTTGTAGAAGGGGGGGGGGTTGAATACAAACACAAAATTTAATGTTTAATAAATTGTTTATTGATAAATCAAAATACAATTTACAAGTTTGTTGCGAAATAAGATTAAGTAAAACCTAATCTAAACAAACTTAAGAAACACTAAGATGGTTGCACAAGAATTAGAGAATGGAGATTGAAAGAATATAGAAAACAAGGGTTTCTATATTTGTTAGAAAGATTGAAGGCTGAAGGCTTCTGGCAACCCTCAAATAGAGTCTTGATCTTTCTATTTATACACTATGCATTAAATGCATGGCATGGTACTTTACACATGTCCTTCAATGGTTGGTTGCATGCGTCTGACTTTTGGAGACATGCTTTTGGCCGTATGATGAACAACGTAGATATCATAGTTGTTGTATGAAATGTTGCAGAGGTATGTCTTTTCTGACACTCGTACTATGTGTGCATAGATAAGACAAAAGAGACTTTAGGTATAAGCAATGTGATCATCGATCGCTGAATATCTCTTCCTTCACAGGAATAGAAGGAAGTCCAGCTATCGCTGAAGCTTTTCCTCAGGCTTCTTCGCGTGTGAGTAGACTTTTCTTGTTTTCGCTGATATCAGGTCATGAGTAGACTTGTCCTATGTTCAGCAGCTTTGTCTTCGATTCAGCAGTGAACGTATTTTGTCGTGAAACTTGTCTTCAGGGATTACGTCTAACTGTTTACAAAAGAAATCATCAGCAATACTGAACATACTCAGTATTTGATCGCTGATGGTGAAACACTAATACATACAGATGTTAAACGTAATTTTCACTAAGTATAACAGAGGGTCATTGTCAAATCACTGAGAGAGTTGGATCAACACTAGGGATGGGAATGAGACCCGCCCCATTGGGGAACCCGGTGTACCCGCCCCGACGGGGACGGGGATTCCCCGCAAAACCGGGGATCGGGGATGGGGACGGGGATCCCCGAAAGTTAAAAACCGGGGATGGGGACGGGGGCGGGTAACGTGATCCCCGCCTCGCCCCGTCCCCGCATATTAAATATATTATATAATTATCACTAAATATTATGTATATTTATTAATAAATATATTGTATGTCTATTTCTAAATATATTATTTATAAAGATTTAGATATAACTTTCATATTTAGAATGGTATTTTGATATTTTTTGTTACATTTTTTTTTACTTGTTATACTTTTTTAGATAAAAAAATGGAGAGTCGAAAGCGTTTGATTAAATAATTACGTATGACGTTCTGCCTTTGTTCACATCAATATTTGGTAGTACGTAGAAACATATTTTGAAAATATGTGAGATTTAGACATCGACTATTATCGATCGAGTATATATAGTGCTCAATACATTTCATTTAAAATATATCAAATAAGGGGGAAAATCCCCGATTACCCGTTGGGGATCCCCGTTCCCCGGTGGGGACGGGGATGGGAATAGAAATTAGGATCGGGGACGGGGACGGGGATTGGGGTCCCCGCCCCATCCCCGCCCCATTACCATCCCTAATCAACACAAGGGGATCCACTTGCGCCATTCTTATTCCTCATAGCAGCCGAGGGTCTCCATGTGATGGTGGAAGAAGCCACGGCAAAAGGACTTTTCAAGGGGTTAAAGGTTGGAGAAGATGAAGTATTGATCTCTCATCTCCAATATGCGGATGACGCGGTGTTTTTTGGCGAATGGAGTCTATCTAATCTAAAGAACCTAATGAAGGTGTTAGAATGTTTTAATCTTGTGTCGGGTCTAAAAATAAATGTTAGGAAAAGCAAGCTAATTGGAGTGGGTGTGCCGAAAGAAGAAACTCAAACATGGGCGGAAGGTTTGGGATGTAGGAGAGATGCTCTTCCCTTTACGTACCTTGGTCCACCGGTTGGTGCGATGAAGAGAATTGATCATTGGAAAGCGGCAATTGAAAAGGTTAAAAGCAAACTAGCATCGTGGAAGACAAGAATGATTTCAATGGGAGGAAGATGGACATTGGTTCGTTCAGTTCTAGGTAGTGCTTCGTTATACTTTTTCTCGTTGTTTTGTGCCCCGTAAGGAGTGATAAAAATCCTTGAGAGTGTGAGGAGGAATTTTTTCCGGGGGGGGGGGGGGGGGGGTGTGGTGAGGATGGTACCAAAATTTCAGGGTTGGCTTGGGTTAAGTGGGATAGGATCTTGGGGAGCTTTAAGAGAGGCGATCTCAACATTGGTTCGTTAAGGGACGCTAATTGGGGTTTACTTGGGAAGTGGTGGTGGAAATTTCACAAGGAGAGAGATGTGTTATGGGTAGAGGTAATTAGAAGTTTATATGGGAAGGATGGAGGTTTAGTAGGGGAGTCTCATAGGAACTTAGGGGGGTTGGGCTCGATTTGGGGGAGTATTGTTAAAGTCGGGGGGAGTTGGAGAAGGAAGGTATTCCATTCCTGAGCTCTTTTGGGAAAGAAGTGGGGGAGGGGTCGGAGACACGTTTTTGGGAGGAAAGGTGGATTCCAAATGTTAGGCTAAAAGAGTCATTCCGTGCGGCTCTTCCAACTTGAGACATCTAAAGATATCTCGGTGTTAAAGAGAGGGGAATGGAGAGAGGAAGGGTGGGTGTGGAAGTGGGGTTGGAGACGTGAACCGAGGGGGAGGGAACTAGGGGAGCTAGACAACCTACGGGAATTATTACAAGGTGGGGCGCCAAAAAGAGAAGGGAAGGATAGAGTGCGGTGGAGCTTGGACAACAAGGGTGAATTTTCGGTAAAAAATCTAAGGCAAATCCTAAAGGATAGAAGGATTAGTAGTAGGACGGGTGGAGAAGAGACGATGTGGAATAGGGTGGTTCCAAAGAAAATAGCAAACTTGTAACACCCTGTCTAGTAGAATTGTGGACAATTTTAAAAAATTTCAAAACTTATGGAAGTCTTTGTTTTAAGCTTTGTAATAAACCACCAAAATGGAAGTCTTTGTTTTAAGCTAGAGTTTATAGAAATTTTACAAAACACGTTAGTTAATATAAGATCAAGTTGCATAACTTGATCATATAAAAGTGTTTAACAAGTTTGGTGTTACAATTATATACCAAGACCAAGATTCAACAAGTCAACATATACAAAAGATAGTGTCCTTCAAAACCCATGATCTTGCTAAGTCTCCCACAAGCTTTCATCAAACATTATCAACAACTATTGATCACATGTGGATAAACAACGGGTATAAAACATTTGTTAACCAAAATGGTTAAGTGAATGCAAGGTGTTCTAATCAAAGCATACTTAAAAGCATAGCCATCAATTCATACAAAATCGACTTATACAAACAACACATAGAACCATGATTAATAAGATGTAAAGTTAATTCACCCAATTCTCATATTTTCCGATAGCTAGTCGTTCCATTCAGAATTCTAATGAATTACCTTAACACCGCCACACACTTTAAGTTAGGAAATTCTAACTTGGAACGCCTCCATCTTATGGGAATTACACCTCCCACATGGCATTCGAATTTCCTATTACCCTAAGGTCACTTATAGAGTATGGTGCAATACTCATGGATCAAAGAGCCCTGAAGGTTACTGAAAGCAACCATCTGTCAACTATAGTCCGGACTAATACTATAATGCACATATAGCAAGTACATGGTTCTCAATATGTAAAACAACCATTTACATATCATATAATATCAAATAATGCAAATAATAACCCAATAATCACAACAGAATTCAAAGTATTCATACACAATCAACAAACATTTGATGACTATTATTTTCATATAAAATAGCATTTTGTTGAATATCCAAGTTTTCAAAATTCAATGCACTCACCTTAGGAGTTGGTGGAAGATCTCAACTCAATTACCACAACCACTAATTACAATGTTTACCGATCTTCAATCAATCCTAAGAAAGAATTTATAACAAACATTCTCTTATTAAAATTCGACATTTCATTATTCAAATCACTAGACTAACCACTAATGTCAAAACCGAACAACATATTTATAAATAAACCTATGTGTGATAAAAGGCCCTCATTACTAATTTAAACATGATATCAAAGCATTCTAAGGGACCCCATGAAAGATTATAACCCAAACAAACCAAAACTTCACTTTATAAACATAGAGCATATTATCAAATTGACCTCTCTGTCTTTCTTCACGTTTTTGACCCTTAAAACATTTTCTAGCACCTGAATCTGAAAGAGAATTAAAATAGACTCAACAAGATTTCCAACAATATATTATACGACCCATAACGATTTTTCTATGATTTTATGTGAATTTATGAATACTGCCCTGAATCTGCCCAAAAATTCCGAACAACAACATATTGTTTCGATTTTTACACCAAAACTTGGGATTTTTCTCATCCAAATCGACTTTTAAGAGTACCAAACTCAAAACTAAGTTTATACAACATGTTTTGGTCATTTCTAACATCCCAAACATAAACATTAGCCATTGATTAAGAATCAAACCCTAATTCAAGAAATTTTCACCCAAATGACCCGATTATTGACCCATTTCTATAAAACAAGACTAGGGCTCAACAATCCTATACATAAACACTGAAACTAAACCACAATAAAGATTAGATTTTATCTTTTAGTGTGTACCCAATCTGCCCCAAACGAAAAAGATCAAAACCAAGCTTGTCCAGTGTGTATATGATGTTAAACACTCCAATTTCATGAACAATTCTTACATGCATCCACTCTAGGCCATGAAATCTTCAAGATCCACCATTTTCTTTGTGTTTGGAAGCTGAAATCGTTGGGTATGGAGAATGGAGAGAAAATGTTTTTTTTTCGTTCTTTTTCTTGTCTATTTGTGTTTTAAATACATATTTGGCCAATTACCATTATAACCATAAGTCACATCTTATTTACCCTTTATATCCTAACTAGAATATGCTTCAAAAGACTTGTACCTTGTGCATGCATAATATAACACTTATTATAACACAACAACTTGAATTAACTTAATAATTCTTAAAATTAAACCTTTATAATTAAACATATTATATAAAAAGGCATAAAACCACAATTTGCACATATTTATACTAAAATCTAATTGAGAGTGTTATAAATCTCTCCCCCTTAAAAAGATTATGTCCTCGGAATCACATTTATCTAAACAAATGGGATTAACGCTCTTTCATATCACTTTCGGTCTCCCAAGTTTCATTTGAACCAAGATGATGCTTCCATTGTACCTTTACTAACCCAATTATTCGGTTACGTAGCTTCTTGGTTTTCCTTTCCAATATTGCTACGGGTTCTTCCACCATACGCTTTCTTGAGTCAACTTTCAAGTCTTCTAATGGAACCACTTGACTCTCTTCTACTTGACATTTTCTCAAATGACAAACATGAAATGTTTTATGTATGCCATCTAATTCTGGTGGCAAATCGAGAACAACAGCTTGATCATTAATCTTCTTGATGATCTTGAAAGGACCGATGAAACGAGGACTTAGCTTCCCGCGTTTACCGAATCGAATTATGCCTTTCCAAGGTGAGAGTTTTAACATGACAAAGTCTCCAACCTTGAAATTTGCAGGTCTATGCTTTTTGTCGGCATATTTCTTTTGGTGGTCACGAGCAATTTTCAACTTTTCCCTTGCTATATTTACTTTGTTGGCGGTAAATTGAAGAATTTTGGGTCCCGTGAATTGCTTTTCACCGGGTTCGAGCCAACAAGTAGGTATACGACAACGCCGCCTGTATAAAGCCTCATAAGGTGGCATTCCAATACTTGCATGATAAGAGTTATTGTACGTGAATTCCACCAATGGTAGGTACGAATCCCAAGATCCACCATACTCTAAGACATACGCCCTTAACATGTCTTCTAAAGTTTGGATTGTACGCTTGCTTTGGCCATCGGTTTGAGGGTGGTACTCCGTACTCAAGTTCACTCTTGTACCCAACTCTCTTTGTAGGCTCTTCCAAAAGTTAGACACAAAACGCGTATCACGATCAGAAACAATGGAAACCGGTACCCCATGTCTTGAAATTATTTCATCAATATAAAGTTTGGCCAATTTCTCCATGGGTGCAGTCTCATGGGTAGCTAGGAAATGAGCACTTTTAGTGAGCCGATCGACGATTACCCATATCATTTCATGGCCTCTTGAAGTTCTTGGAAGTTTGGTGACGAAATCCATTGTAATGTGATCCCACTTCCACTCCGGGATTTCTAAAGATTGCAAACTCCCATAAGGCGTTTGGTGTTCCGCCTTAACTTGAGCACAAATTAAGCATTTAGCTACAAAGTTGGCTATGTCAAGTTTCATGACGGGCCACCAGTAATGGGATTTCAAGTCGTGATACATTTTGGTACAACCGGGATGTACCGAGAACTTTGAATTATGAGCTTCTTCTATAAGAGTTTGTCGGAAATTACCGAGTTTAGGCACCCAGATACGACCCTGAAAATTTTTGAGGCCTCGGTTATCCTCAACAAGCAATTCTTTGTTCCTCTTCATAAGCTCGTCCTTGAGATTTTCCTCCAGCAAAACATCATATTGGGCCTTTTTAAGGCTTTCAATCCAATCTGGCACCACCTCAAGCCTAAACAACTTTGCACGTGAAGGTAAAGACCTTTCTTTACGACTTAAGGCATCGACCACTACATTAGCCTTGTCGGGATGATACTTTATTTCGCAATCATAGTCTTTGATCAATTCCATCCAACGCCTTTGCCTCATATTGAGGTCCTTTTGATCGTACACATATTGTAGGCTTTTGTGGTCTGTGAAAACCACACATTTGGTGCCATACAAGTAGTGCCTCCATAATTTAAGAGCAAAAACAATGGCGGCTAGTTCCAAATCATGAGTGGGATAGTTCTTTTCGTGAGATTTTAATTGGCGTGACACATAATCAATAACTTTACCACACTGCGTTAATACACATCCCAACCCAGATATTGAGGCATCACTATAGACCACGAAGTAGTCCACTCCATCAGGCAAAGATAAAACTGGAGCTTGACATAAAAAGGATTTCAACTTTTGGAAAGCTTCCTCTTGTTTGCCAGACCAAAGAAATTCAACTCCCTTACGGTTCAACTTGGTCAAAGGCTCGACTAATTTAGAAAAACCTTGAATGAACCGACAGTAATAACCCGCAAGTCCTAGGAAGCTTTTGATTTCGGTGGGGTTCTTCGGGGATTCCCACTTCATAATGGCATCAATCTTGGAAGGATCTACTTTCACTCCATCTTGACAAATTACATGACCGAGAAAATGTACCTCCCGAAGCCAAAATTCACATTTAGAGAATTTGGCGTAAAGCTTTTGACGCCGTAAGGTGCCTAAGACTTAACGGAGGTGTTGCTCATGATCGGTCTCGGTTTTAGAATAAATGAGAATGTCATCAATAAACACGATGACATATTTATCAAGAAAAGGTCGACATACACGGTTCATAAGGTCCATAAAAGCCGCTGGAGCATTGGTTAGACCAAAAGGCATCACTAAGAACTCGTAATGCCCATACCATGTTCTAAAAGCGGTCTTTGGAATATCTTCATCTTTCACTTTTAACTGATGATATCCCGAGCGAAGATCAATTTTAGAGAAGAAACAAGCACCTTGCAATTGATCAAAAAGATCATCAATCTGGGGTAAAGGATACTTGTTTTTTATGGTTCGTTTGTTAAGCTCACGATAGTCAATACACATACGGAGTGAGCCATCTTTCTTTTTCACAAATAGAACCGGAGCACCCCAAGGTAAGGAGCTCGGTCTAACTAACCCTTTATCAAGAAGTTCTTGGATTTGAGTAAGCATCTCACGAATTTCGGATGGTGCCAAACGATAAGGAGCTTTAGCAACGAGTAGCACCGGGTAATAAATCAATCTTAAATTCGACTTCACGATCAGGTGGCAAACCCGGTAATTCATCAGGAAATACATCCGGGTAATCACAAACCACCTTAATATCTTTCAAATCACCCGTCTCCTTTTTGGCAAGAATAGCATAAGCTAGATACACATTACATCCTTTGGAAATGCACTTGTGTGCTTTCATCATAGAAATCAATCCTAGATGTGACTTGGACCGTCCACCACGGGAAAAAACGTAGGAACTGTAACAAGTTGGAATTTTCACTAAGTTTGAGAAACAAATGATTTCGGCACGATTAGCACTTAGCCAATCCATGCCCACAACTATATTGAACTCGGCCAAAGTAAAAGGCAATAACCGAATAGGGAAGACAACATCCTCTATCTCTATGGAAGAATTTGAATACTCATCATGAACTAGAAGAATCTTATCTAATAAATAAATTGTAAAGAATCTTATGGATTAGGGGGAGAATGTTAGTGCATTGAAAGTTTGTAAAGTAAATGTATTATAAATTGTAATTGTATAGAGCTTAAAGTGTAAGGGCTTGTGCTTACATGTTGTAGAAAAGGTGGTAGGTAGGATTAGTGACACTATAAATAGATGGTTAAGGCCTTGTAATCATTTGAGAATTGCAATTTACAAAATGTAGCCGTTAATCAATTATCTCTCTCTCTAGATTAGTTTTACATTTCTAGAATAATAAATCCTAATCTTATCTCATCCTACCTAATCAATTACAAAAGCTTGAATGTCCAGATCTAGGGTCCTACAATTGGTATCAGAGCCTCACGAAGAAATTTTTCTCGTAACGATCGGATCTCGACATTTTCAAGTGTTTTTAAGCCCGATCTAATCGTAAGTTCATCGAATTCTTAAATCCACTTGAAGTATTGTTCTTAATCGTATTCTAGATCTATCTCAATTCGTAGAATCGCATTTCGATAATTTTTGAGATTTTTCGATATTTTCGGTATCGTTTTTCGCGTCAAATCTATCGATCCGAAAAATCGTTGCATGAATCGATTTGAATTATCAAGATCTATTCTTTATTGAATTTCGAGCGATCTACAAGTTTCGGATCAGAATTTCGTCGAAAATTGAGCAAGTTATGAGCATTTTATGTCGTTTCGCCGGAGAAAAAGTAGATCTCGCCGGAATTCGACCGGAAAACCGAGGTATGTGCGTTGATGTTGTCACATCTCTTCCAGATTTGTTCTAAATGTTTATATCGATTGTTTGATGCAAATTTGATCAACAAAATCGAGTTTTTTGATCGGAAATTCGAGCCTCGCCGGAAAAACGAATTCGCCGAAATTTTCACTTTTCACGCCGGAAAAAACGTGAAATAAACTACAAAAAAGTGCAGATATGTTCTATATGATAATATCTATCATTTGGAAAGTTTTTTTCGCAATTAGAGAAAGAAAAGTCGAAGTGTTGATGAGTCGCCGGAAAAACGAGTTCGCTGGATTCTGCATTATTCATCGCCGGAAAAATGAGATCACGCTGTGATGTTGTCAAATCTCGCTCTAGATCTGTTCTATAATGTTTATATATCGATTATGTGTTGTTTCATATAGCTAGAACAACAAAATCGAGAAAGAATAGAGCTTATTACAAAATCTCGCCGGAAAGTTGCTGTCACCGGAAAGTTAACTGTTTCGCCGGAATTTTTCTGTTGAATCGACACAGATCTGTTCATTTAGTTATTTTGATCATATTTCAAGCAAATGGCGAAGGTTTCAGCAAGCGATTGAGAGTTTTTGAGTTGTTGAAAAAAAAATGAATAGTAAGTGGGTTTTTTGTTGGAAGAGATGATGAATAGTGATTTAACGGACATCTGTTAGTCCAGTTAAGTTTTTATAACATTTTTGGTCCAAAAGTCATTATTTTGGCCAAAAATTGTTTCTCAATCCCTACCGAGTGGTGCATGATCATTTGTTCCCTCTTCGAGCGACAAGTTTACGACTCTCAAACGGAAATTCCTATTCGATTCGCGTTTTAACGACGAATTCGTGGTTAAAAACTAAGTTTTGCACTCGGTTGTCATGTCATAATCCACGCATATCATTCTTGTGGGCGTTAAGGAATGTGTTGGGTTTACAAAAGTCAAAGTTGTCTTGGGGCACTTAGTCGAGCTTATAGACTACCTCGAATTTGGTTTTAAAATCGAAACCGCAAGAGTGAGAGCAACAACAAAGGGGGAGCCGAGCCTTTGATTGTCAAAGTTGCGCCAAAGTTCGTCAAGTAAATCAAGGGGGAGAGGATTTAAAGCTTCAAGAAGGATGATTTACTTTCACAAACTTTAGGGGGAGAATTATACAAAGATCAATTTCAAGAGTCCTAGTTTAAATTTCTTGACAGAATTTCAAAATGCTTCCGCTGATACAAAGTTTAAAAGACTCTGAAGATAGATGATTCGAGAAAGTTTGTTTGTCTGAAGACTTTCAAGAGATCAAAGTGATGAAGATACAAGTTTGTTCAAAGTCGAAAGAATTTTCAGAGATAATTAAGAGATAAAGTTTTCAAAGCTGTTTACAAGGTTTCTCAAAGTTGTTTCAAAGTTTAAAGTCAAAGCTTCATTTTTTTGTTTCGTGATCAAGAAAGCTTCAAAGATTAAAAAGACTTTCCAAGATTCTTCAAAGGCCAAAAGAGTAAAGATTGTGAAAGCTTCTATGAGACAAAAGATGAAGAATCAAGAGCTGAAGATCTGCATCAAATTTTTATTAAATCTTGAATACAAAGGGGGAGATTGTTAAGTCTAAATATTGTATCCAAGATTTAATAGGAAAGTCAAATGTGTAAAAGTCATCATTGACCTTGTAATAGTTAGTCAAAGCATGTTTAGTTTACTTAGCCTTTAAGGCTTTGTTTTAGATAGGTAGTATATATAAGTTTTGTTAGTAATCTTGTAGTAACGAACTAGCTTATGTGTATTGTAATTCTAGAGGGTGTAATTCAAGATCTACTTTCTCTCTCTAGACTTTCTCTCTCTAGTTCTTGTGCTTAAATGTTCATATCTTGAGTAATTAGCTTGATTGAATTGGGATTTTAATGATTAACAATTGGTATCAGAGCTGAACCAAACTTTTCAGAAATGATTTGATCAGAGTTTGAATTGAAATTTGTTTGATTTGAATAGAAAAATCGATTTTTTCAAAAGTTTTTTCAAGAAATTGAGTTGGTTACTGTTCATCCGAATTTCATGTGAAAAATCGTTTTTGATGAAAGAAAATGGATTCATTGTGTTCGATTTGGTGTAGTGATTGATTGTTGTTTAGATTCCATATCGAAATTCGTTCAAAATCAATGTCAATTTTTGATTTTTTTAGTTTGTCTTGAAAACGAGTTTGACCTCTGTTCTTGATCGAATTCCTTTGTTTTGTTCTTTTAATCGAAAATTGAATGTATTTGTATGTTTAGAACTGTTTTTCGATGATGCTGACAAATTTTTGAGATCAATTTTGCAGGTTTCGATTGATTTAAGTTTGAATCTGTCAAAAACATGAAATGCGGGTCATTCATCTGAAATGCGGGTTATTCATAAGGAATGCGGGTCATTCATATAAGGAATGCGGGTCATTCAACAAACGCATTCTAAGGAATGCGGGTCACACTTCACACGCATATCTTCAAAATGCGGGTCACACTTCACACGCATTTCTTGAAATTCTGTGACCCGAATTCCTCTGTGATCCGAATTTTTCAGTGACCCGAATACCTTGTGTTGTGCGGGTCTTCAAGACTTAGTTAAAAAAAAAAGAGTCTGAAATTTTTTTTTGGTCATCTTTGAAAAAAAAAAATCTACACTGCGAAATATCAAGTATTGTTCAAATTTCAATTTTCACGAAATATTTTTTTTAAGATTTCAATTTGATCTGATTTTTGATTTTCTGATATACAGTTTGGGAACGATCATTCATTGCAAGCTGATGTACTCATTCAAGATGGGATATTTTGCTGAGCTTGAAGAGAAAATTAGAAAGCTGGAATTAGAGAAAATTAATCTGGGTTATGCTGTTGACTTTCACTCACAAAAGTCAAAAGAGCATTATGAAGAAAGCATCAGACTGAAAGAGGAAATTAGTGCTTTAAAGATTATTAATGAAGATCTTCTGAAAAGATCTTCTGGGCAGAATGAAGAGAAGATAAAGAGATTGGAATCTGAGAACGTTGAGCTGAGAAAGAATTTATCTGATTTGGAAAAACAGCTTGATGCAAATAAAGTTGATCTTGAAAATGAAAAGAAAATTTTTTCAAAGAAGTTCTCAGATTTCTCAAAGAAGAGTTATGAAGAGAAGAAGTCAGTGGAGCTTAAATGCCTTAAGCTTTCTCAACAAATCTCAGATTTTGAGAAAGTACTGATATTAGAAAGAGAGAAGTTTGAAAAAGAGAAGAAGGCCATAGAACAAAAGAATGTAGGGTTCTTTAAAGAATTATCCGGCCAGAGAATAGAGTCAGAAAAAGGATTTGAGGAAGAAAGATCCATTTTTGAATCTGAAATCAAGAAGCTAACTTCTAAGTTGTCTGAATTGTCTGCAGCTGCGCTGAAAGAGCAAAAGACGAAGTCTGAATTCAAGACAAAGATTGACCTGCTTGAGAAAGAAAGAGATATCTTTGAGTCAAAGATAAAAGAACTTGAAAAATCTGTTTCAAGTTCAAATCATAAATTCATATCTTCAAATAGGTCAGTCAAATCCTTTAATCAGATTCGTCGCACTAACCTTTTCTACGATGAATTTTTAGATGGTTCAGATACTTATCCAAGAAAAAGTTTCAAGAAAAAGAAACTGGTTTGGCAAAAGAAACCAGTCTAAGATGATAAGGAAAATGAGCTGAAAGAGAAGAAATCATGTGTACATGTACACAAAGCAAAGAAGAACAAAGCACCTAACGGTAAGAAATTTTATTGTTCTATTTGTTGTACACATGATCTTTTTCACAAAACAAATGATCATTTCTGGTATGGTTCTTACTCTGCTTTCCCCACACGCACTGCAACTAACATTTCTGGACCCAAATACCAGTGGGTACCAAAACCGAAACCTGAATCTGTGTTGCAGGCATCTCACTCCAAGGGGGAGTAAGAAAGACAATGGCTCTTGAGTAAATCAGCTCAAGACCCGGACTTCAATGTCAAAATGGTTTTTGAACACAACAGTTCAAAACCCGCATCTCAATGTCAAGATTATGGCTTCTAAGCACAACAACTTAGGACCCGTACCTCAAAGATCAAAAAGACCTTACTCCTGTATGCTTGCATCCGATGGATATTGATGGTCTTCATCCCGAGTGAATTGATCTGATCTCTATCCTAAACTTTTTCTTTGCTAGATTTTTCTGATATTGATGGTCTAACAATTCAAAGGGAGTGTTTGATCTCTATCCTGTTTTAAATGATATATTTCAGATGCTTAATTTAAGGGGGAGTAAAGGTGATGACTTCTGATTATTTCAGATCTGAACTCATTCTAGAAAACCGTTTTTACTACTTTCTGTCTTTTATTTTTTAAATAAATGTTTTGAATAAAGTGGCTTCTGATCACATGACAGATCAGGACTCGTTCATCAATGATCAAATACGGATATTGTGCTAATATCCAGGGGGAGCTTAAAAGATTAAATCTTTATATCATATTTTGAGGGGGAGCCGAAAAGGTAATAATCTTCTGATCCTATATCTCAGATTGTTTGAAAGAAGGACAACTTTCGAACATGAAAAACAATTTCTGAAATGTTCAAACCACTTCTTATTCTCAAAAGATTTCATGAATTCAGAAGTGCGACTTTTAAATGTTTTTAATTTTTTGTGCCTTATTGTTTAACTGACCGTGTGTTTCCAAAGATAAATACTTGTGTATTATCTTGTCTATATACTGTCAAGTATTCATACACACCGGTTCAGTATTTTATTTGAAAATGTTATTACCATGTCTCAAATTCGAACCAAATTTTCGATGGTAATACCCCCGTTGAAGATCAAAATTGTTGGGTATCATTCATCTTTTTCATATTTGTGCTTTCTTTGATAAATTGTTTATATTCGTTCATATAAACAAAATTACCAATTCTTTGATACCCTAACCATTTGATTTGATCTGATTGATTCATTGTCAGGTTCTCAAAAACAATTCTCTTGACTTCATGTTCATTCATTCAATATCCTTGTTTTGAGAAATCTTCAAAGATCAAATGCTCAAATTCCATTCATATTTTTAAATGAGCATACATACACTGACATATGATTTCTTGTGCTTTACATGTCAAGAAAATCATTGATAAGCATGTATTTTTTAGGAACATGGGATTCAGTGTGAGTGCTTAATAGATCTTCCATGGATTCACGATAACCAGTGTTTCCTACCCCGGAAGAAATCTTTTGAGTGATTGAGGGGAGAGGGGTCTAAAAGAATTGAGTGTGGGAATGAGCAGAGGTAAAATGGAAATGAGAGATTGGTTAGATGTGAGCTTATATGTTTAAAAGAAAGAGGGTGTGAGAACAGAGTTAAAAGAATATCAGAACTCTGCACCTACCACTTTCTGAGTCGGGCAGCCACATTTACTGATTGGTTCACATTCTTTCGTGACCATCATTGAAACAGGCAGTGAGCCCATGCCAACTCTTGCCATTACCCCACCAACCACTCATTTCTTTCTCGAAAAAGAAATGTTTCATTTTCTTGGGGACGCAACACATAATCTATCGGATCTTCACTTGGAAGATACTGATATTGAAAAAGAAGGAAAGTTGCCCCACCTTCGACCCTTTCTCATGCACATTGAGTCCATGTACAATCATTGTTGTCTCAGTGATTTACATACTTTGAGCCTTATGAAACACAATTATTGTGCTAATTCTTTCAAAACACAAGCACGAACACACAGAGAATATGTTTTTCTGTCAGAACATTCATAGAATTACCTTGTGTTTTTCGATGATTGAATGGAAGTCCTGGGGAGTCAACATCAAACCAACTCCTTATATTGTACATCCGTTGTACACAGTAACTTTGTGTTACTGACAGGCACTTCTAACTGTTTCATTTGTTGAATCAGGGTTACACGCTTATTATGTCTGAATTTGCAAAGATTCGGATATAAATAGTTCATGATTCGGCTCTTCAGATCAAAGCACAACATTTATCAAAGGGGAGATTGTTTCAAAGGGGTTATCAAAGTCTGACCTTGAAATTGAAGAAATTTTGATGATCTGATGCTCACATCATCAAAAAGGGGAAGAATTATACAAAGATCAATTTCAAGAGTATTTCAAAATGCTTCCGCTAATACAAAGTTTAAAAGACTCTGAAGATAGATGATTCGAGAAAGTTAGTATGTTTGAAGACTGTTAAGAGATCAAAGTGATGAAGATACAAATTTGTTCAAAGTCGAAAGATTTTTCAGAAATGAAGTTTCAAGTTTCAAAGAAGTTTCAAGAATTTCCTGTTTTGTTCAAGGCATGTTGACTTTCCAAAGCTTCGAAGATTAAAAAGACTTTCCAAGATTCTTCAAAAGCTGGAAAAGAGTAAAGTTTGTGAAAGCTTCAAGAGATGAAAGATGAAGAATCAAGAGCTGAAGATCTGAATCAATTTTTTATTAAATCTTGAATACAAAGGGGGAGATTGTTAAGTCTAAATATTGTATCCAAGATTTAATAGGAAAGTCAAATGTGTAAAAGTCATCATTGACCTTGTAATAGTTAGTCAAAGCATGTTTAGTTTACTTAGCCTTTAAGGCTTTGTTTTAGATAGGTAGTATATATAGGTTTTGTTAGTAATCTTGTAGTAACGAACTAGCTTATGTGTATTGTAATTCTAGAGGGTGTAATTCAAGATCTACTTTCTCTCTCTAGACTTTCTCTCTCTAGTTCTTGTGCTTAAATATTCATATCTTGAGTAATTAGCTTGATTGAATTGGGATTTTAATGATTAACACTTCCCATTAGCTATTTCAGTTTCAATAGGTTTATTCAACTTGGAAGGACTCATAGAAAACTTTGCACAGAATTGAGAAGACACATAAGATCGATTTGCACCCGTATCAAAGAGAACACGTGTAGGAATAGAGTTGACAAGAAATATACCCGTCACAACATCATCTGCTTCTTTAGCCTCCTCCACTGATATTTGGGATACAATACCTTTAGCCTTTGGTGGGGTCTTTTCCTTTATGGATGACCCGCTAGCATTATTCCCACCTTTCTTATTCGGGCAACTTGCGTTCTTGTGGCCAGGTTTCTTGCAAGTGAAACAAACAACTTCCTTGAAACGGCATTCCTCCACCGTATGTCCTTTAATACCACATCGATGACAAGATCGGGTTTTTGATGAGCATTCACCCGAATGAACCGATCTACAAGACCTACACCAATCACCACCTTTGCCTTGGTTCCCTTTCTTACCCTGATGTAATTTCTTTTTGTTGGAAGACCCACCTGAACTCTCTCCCTTGCGCTTTTCACCAATGAGATTTAACTCCACTTTCTTCAAATCCTCTATCTCTTGCACTCTTTTTTGCTATCTGAATAGCAGCACCAAGATTTGGAGCTTGTCCCACAACGAGTTGATACTCAGAAGGGAGTGTCTCAGTGAAACGATTAACTGCTGTTTCATCATCATTAGCCCACTTTGGTAAAAACCGAAGTCTCTCCACGAACTTATCTGCATGATCTTCAATTCTTGAATCACCCTTTTTCATTGTAAGGAATTCCCGTTCAATCCGTTTCAAGTCACCTTTGGAACAATACCCCTTCTTCAATTTGTCAACAAATTCCTCCCATGATAACTTGTCTATTGTTGCTTGCGGTGTGGTGACACAAACAGTGTCCCACCAATGACCAGCCTTTCCTCGGAGTAACATGGTGGCATAATTGACTTTCAGTTCATTATCGCATTGACAGGCACGAAAAGCTTGTTCCACCTCTCTTATCCGGTTTAAGGCATCCGTAGGGTTGTTGGATCTCTCAAAGTAAGATGGTTTGCAACTGAGGAAGGATTTAAAAGTACACTCCTTCCTAGGTGGATTTCCTCTTGCTTCATCTTCCCGCCTTCTCATTTCTTCTCGGGTCCTTAGAAGCTCGTTTTCTAACCGACGGACTCGGACATTCACATCCTCAACATTAGAGTTTTCTCCTTCCTCCGCCATTCTATCGGTTACAAACTTACAGTTAGTCCAAGTGATAAAGTTAAATATCCAAATTGTCATGATATAGTTAGCAACTAAAGTGAATTGCTATATCTAATAATTAAACAGATAAAACACACAATTAAGCAAATTATGTCACCCACCCGAAGGATCATGCCTGAAGGACACATATCAAGGTCACCTGGTTTAAGTCCAAGCACCCCAAAGTGTGCTTAGATCCCTTAAACCCAAACTCTGATACCAACTTGTAACACCTTGTCTAGTAGAATTGTAGACAATTTTCAAAATTTTCAAAACTTATGCTTTGTAATAAACCACCAAAATGAAAGTCTTTGTTTTAAGCTACTAATAATTAAACAGATAAAACACACAAATAAGAAAATTATGTCACCCACCCGAAGGATCATGCCTGAAGGACACATATCAAGGTCACCTGGTTTAAGTCCAAGCACCCCAAAGTGTGCTTAGATCCCTTAAACCCAAACTCTGATACCAACTTGTAACACCTTGTCTAGTAGAATTGTAGACAATTTTCAAAATTTTCAAAACTTATGCTTTGTAATAAACCACCAAAATGAAAGTCTTTGTTTTAAGCTACTAATAATTAAACAGATAAAACACACAAATAAGCAAATTATGTCACCCACCCGAAGGATCATGCCTGAAGGACACATATCAAGGTCACCTGGTTTAAGTCCAAACACCCCAAAGTGTGCTTAGATCCCTTAAACCCAAACTCTGATACCAACTTGTAACACCTTGTCTAGTAGAATTGTAGACAATTTTCAAAATTTTCAAAATTTTCAAAACTTATGCTTTGTAATAAACCACCAAAATGAAAGTCTTTGTTTTAAGCTAGAGGTTGTAGAAATTTTACAAAACACGTTAGTTAATATAAGATCAAGTTGCATAACTTGATCATATAAAAGTGTTTAACAAGTTTGGTGTTACAATTATATACGAAGACCAAGATTCAACAAGTCAACATATACAAAAGATAGTGTCCTTCAAAACCCATGATCTTGCTAAGTCTCCCACAAGCTTTCATCAAACATTATCAACAACTATTGATCACCTGTGGATAAACAACGGGTAGAAAACATTTGTTAACCAAAATGGTTAAGTGAATGCAAGGTGTTCTAATCAAAGCATACTTAAAAGCATAGCCATCAATTCATACAAAATCAACTTATACAAACAACACATAGAACCATGATTAATAAGATGTAAAGTTAATTCACCCAATTCTCATATTTCCCGATAGTTAGTCGGTCCATATAGAATTCTAATGAATTACCTTAACACCGCCACACACTTTAAGTTAGGAAATTCAAACTTGGAACGCCTACATCTTATGGGAATTGCACCTCCCACATGGCATCCGAATTTCCTATTACCCTAAGGTCACTTATAGAGTATGGTGCAATACTCATGAACCAAAGAGCCCTGAAGGTTACTGAAAGCAACCAACTGTCAACTATAGTCCGGACTAATACTATAATGCACATATAGCAAGTACATGGTTCTCAATATGTAAAACAACCATTTACATATCATATAATATCAACTAATGCAAATAATAACCCAATAATCACAATTGAATTCAAAGTATTCATATACAATCAACAAACATTTGATGACTATTATTTTCATATAAAATAGCATTTTGTTGAATATCTAAGTTTTCAAAATTCAATGCACTCACCTTAGGAGTTGGTGGAAGATCTCAACTCAATTACCACAACCACTAATTACAATGTTTACCGATCTTCAATCAATCCTAAGAAAGAATTTATAACAAACATTCTCTTATAAAAAATCGACATTTCATTATTCAAATCACTAGACTAATCACTAATGTCCAAACCGAACAACACATTTATAAATAAACCTATGTGTGATAAAAGGCCCTCATTACTAATTTAAACATGATATCAAAGCATTCTAAGGGACCCCATGAAAGATTATAACCCAAACGAACCAAAACTTCACTTTATAAACATAAAGCATATTCTCAAATTGACCTCTTTGTCTTTCTTCACATTTTTGACCCTTAAAACATTTTTTAGCACCTGATATCTAAAAGAGAATTAAAATAGACTCAACAAGATTTCCAACGATATATTACACGCCCCATAACATTTTTTCTATGATTTTATATGAATTTATGAATACTGCCCTGAATTTGCCCAAAAATTCCGAACAACATGTTGTTTCGATTTTTACACCAAAACTTGGGATTTTTCTCATCCAAATCGACTTTTAAGAGTACCAAACTCAAAACTAAGTTTATACAACATGTTTTTGGTCATTTCTAACATCCCAAACATAAACATTAGCCATTGATTAAGAATCAAACCCTAATTCAAGAAATTTTCACCCAAATGACCCGATTATTGACCAATTTCTATAAAGCAAGACTAGGGCTCAACAATCCTATACATAAACACTGAAACTAAACCACAATAAATATTAGATTTTACCTTTTAGTGTGTACCCAATCTGACCCAAACGAAAAAGATCAAAACCAAGCTTGTCTAGTGTGTATATGATGTCAAACACTCCAATTTCATGAACAATTCTTACATACATCCACTCTAGGCCATGAAATCTTCAAGATCCACCATTTTCTTTGTGTTTGGGAGCTGAAATCGTTGGGTATGTAGAATGGAGAGAAAATGTGTTTTTTTTTTCTTTTTCTTGTCTATTTGTGTTTTAAATACATATTTGGCCAATTACCATTATACCCATAAGTTTATTTACCCTTTATATCCTAACTAGAATATGCTTCAAAAGACTTGTACCTTGTGCATGCATAATATAACACTATAACACAACAACTTGAATTAACTTAATAATTCTTAAAATTAAACATTTATAATTAAACATATTATATAAAAAGACATAAAACCACAATTTGCACATATTTATACTAAAATCAAATTGAGAGTGTTATAAATTTTCATATGGAGGGTGAGATTAGGGCGGATTCGAACAAGAACACTCTTGGACAAGTTGGGCATTGAACTAGATTCTACCTTGTGCCCTCGTTGCGGGTTGGTGTAGAGACAGTCGATCATGCTTTAGTAAGCTGTTAAGAGGTGAAAAAATTGTGGAAAGAAGTGGGGAGATGGTGGAACTTGAATATGAACTCGATTGGTTCCGTGGACGAATTGTTTGATATATAGGAGCAATTGGGACAATTCGAAAGGAGCAAATAGGTGGGTAGTTGTGTGCTGGTGTTTGGTGTACCTCATTTGGGCTAACTGAAATAGAATGGTATTCGAAGCGAAAAAGGATAAGATATGGGAACGTTGTTTCGAATTTCAGCTAAAAATGTTTGAGTGGATCACTAAGAGGGACAACAACCTAGCATGTGATTGGGTGACTTGGTTATCCAATCCTAGATTGTGATTGGAAGGCTAGTGTGAAAGTGTGAAAAGAGAGGAATGGATAGCTGCAGGCCGAATCACTTCTGTGGGGTGCAGACCGAAAACGCTCTGCAGCCAATGTGGATATAGGACTGTATTTATGGATGCATACTTGCAGAGCTGCATAATTGCTCGAGGTGGGATGTTGTGGACCAGGTGTGGCCTAATGGTGCGGGACTGTTGTTACCGTATTGGTGAGATTGGCTCGGGACAACAACAGCAGTCCAGGGCTGTGTTTCGATCAGGTCAAGCCACATTGTCCATGTGCAGAGCTGGGTTGGTGCGGATGTCGTGATGCAGTGGCGCGGAATGAAGTCGAGAGTTAATGGCGATCATTACGTATGCTATCCAGTTATTTAGTCAGATGTGTGCTGCATTTTCGATGTTTCTCGGGAGCACAATCGGCGATTTGAGGCCCAGTTCGTGTAGGAGTTGCGTTAGGAGAGATGGAGGTCAGTTGGGCAGCTTACCTGCTGCCCTGGATCAGCTCCAAAGGTTGCAGAAAGCTCAAGATGGGTGTTGTTCGTAGGCTGGATTCAAGATGATCGGGGTTGTTCTCGGCTTCTTAACCGGCCTCTTCGGCTTTCTTTTACGATAGCGGCAGTTTGCTTCTCGCAAACTTGACTGTTGTCTTTCGTGTTGATATGTCACCTTGTCCTGTTTGTGTTTTGTTTTTCTTTCTGTCAACGATCCAGATTGTCTTTCGGGCCTTGTCCCATCTTCGTTGTACTTTGTTGGTTGTGGATTTTTAATCTTATTGCCGTTAAAAAAAACTCTGATGTGGTTGTTAGCTTGTAACAAAAACGTCCAAATAAGAATCATTTTTCTAGATACTAGACATATACCCACGCGATGCAGCGGAATGTAAGTAAATAACGAACAATTAATGTTACTTCCTTATAGACATGTCATCAACAATCAACCATGACCTAAGAATCACAATTTATGAAACCCTAAACCCTAAACCCATAAAGATATTCAATAATTAGTTTATATTACAATTATTGACAAAAAAATTATAATGATATAATTTACTAGTTGTGTGTCCGCGCAATGCGGCGGGATGCAAAATTTGTCTAGAAAAAAGGTACGTAAAATCCATCCAAATCAACAGGATGAACAACAATTCCATGATTTCAAGTTTACGATACTTGACTGTGATGAGCAATAGAAGTAATCGAGGGTTGGGGGAACGTAGAAGAGGGAATTGTATGAGAAACCACATATAAAAAATTCGGCATCGTTCATCTTGGAGTATGAATCATCGTCTTGGGGTTGTGAATCGTTATCTCGAGAATGTGAACTGTGAATCTGATGAGGCAGGTCTGAGTTTGTAGAGTTATGTGAAAGACTATATGCAAATCAATATTGTACTTTATGCAAGGAAAGTTCTATTTAAGACTTCAAGACTTTTGGCAAATTGATGCATATGAATGTTATACTCTGTTAGAAAAGTTGCATTTAAGACTTGACTTTTGGCAAATCTGGTCTATAAGATAGTATAGATATAGAAAATTGAAAACTTTGGAAATTTTAACCTATTACTGTATTACAAAGTCTCCAAAAGCCCATAACAGGTGTTTGTTCTTAGCTTTTAGAAAATCACACGTGCATTAATAGTTTATACATAATGAAACACTTAATTAACAAATAAACCGTCAAATTTTTTTGGAAAGACGGGATGGAACTCCTAGAAAAATTTATTGAAATAATAAAAAAGTTTACAAAAACATATGCAAATGAAATACTTAAGAAAAAACATCAAAAAAGGGCCTTATAAAATGGCCAATTACATTCTTTAAAACTTAACCAAAAAAATGCCCAAACCAAAACTCCGCAAGTACCATCCAATGTAAAGACTAAGAAGTTACCAGCCGGTTCTCGAGTCCCCTACCATCAATGAAAACGACAATGGCATAATTCCTTTCTAGAAGTAAATCTCGTCAAACTTTGATTACAAAATTACCATTAGCAAAAATCAAAATCATACCTTGATCATACCTTCTACAAACCTGGTAGTAGATCGCAAATCATCATAACAGCCGTAGCCGAACATACGAACCTTCTGCAATATCATCTATTGACATTTAATATAGTGAGTTCACCGTGTGATACAAACAGGACCTACAATGACTATTATGAACAAATAACATGGATTAAAATTAATAAAATCCAATTAGGAAAATTTGGCAAAATATTTCCAAAACGATGACTGTTAAGTTTGTATTTAAAAGTTTTTAAGAGATCAAGCTTGAAAAAGAGTACCATATGCTTTAAGAGATTGGAGTCTTCTAGAAACACAATTCCCACCATGCCCCACAAATCGTTCCACCACACCATAGCAAAATGTTTCTGCATGTTCACAAACATATTACACCCAAAAGAAAGTTAGTACTCCAAACAACCAAGTGATAGAGTTAGTTAAATACCATGGAAAGAAACATGTTGCATAGAAAGAATTAAATAGAAAGAATTAAATAATGATTGATTCTGTGTGAACACCGATTGCCAAAAGAATTATAGATTACATAATGTTTTCTATATCCCAAAATTTTACACTTTTGAGTTTTGACTTTGAAAATTCAAGCATATTACCGTTTGGGTTGAATAATTATGAAGTTTTTCCATCAAGTTTTTGCACAAACTAAGAATACAAACCATCAAGTTTTTCCACCGCCTTCTCGGCCTCATCATCAACTCAGGGTCTGTTTGGAATCGACTTAATGAGCTTAATAACCTATATGGTTTATTTGGTAAGCACATTCTACCTTCCTTTATCCAGTAAGCCATCAAAATTACTTCTCTTGCCCTTACTTTAATAGACCCCTTCCATCATTATTTTCCCTCATCCTCCTCTATCCTTTATTAATATGCCTCCTCCCTCATCCCCCTCCATCAAAGGACCTGCTTCTCCTCCATCGACCTGATTCTCGCTCTCTCCATCTCTTGATCGTTCTGCTCTGATCTGATGCTACCTTGACCTTTCTCTGCCAAACACACATAACAACATCGTTTGTGCTTTTCATTCTCCTTCACTCAAAATCCACCGACCAATATAGGTTTTGTGTTCAGCGATTCCCTAATCCATCGTTTATGATTTATGATTTTTAATTTTGCTAGTAGCTTCATCCAAGAATACCATTTTTAGGTCATGGGTTTGGTAATGAAAATTATTGGGGTTTACAGCTCCATTCTTCCAAGAATTTTGTTCAACAAATTAGTTCTTGAGATAGGTTTTGGGGTATATAATTTAGGTTGTTGTTGATGGTGGAAGGGATGGTGGAACAATGGTTCTTGAGATGTGCTTTTTTCTTCAAAACTTTTTTTACAAAGGGACCATGGAAATCGAACAGTGTTGGATTTTTTTTACATTACCAAATTGGTTTTGAATAAAGAAGAGAAGCTACTGGAAGAGGAGGATTGATGATTCAGTAAAACTTAACAAAAAGTAAATAGAAGGGTAAAATAGTAATTTTAATGATTCAGACAGTTTATTCCGCTAAAAAAAACTTTCTTATTTATTTATACAGACAACTTTATCCATACAACTAACTTTATTTATACAGGACTTAATGAAAAACAACCAAACAACCCCTCAATATGCACACACAGTACTACTTGAATTCCACCCAAAAATATTTAAAGCAGCCATTTTACATATTGAAACTTACGAAAACTAATATTAATTCCGGACATAAATGAAAAGTTTTAGTAATGCAACTCCCTCCAATTAATACCAAGAACAAAACCAAATTATGATACTAAACGGCCAACATGTTATCATTCAAATTCACATATGGATTTCAAGCAATCAAGCTTTTCAATAAAAGTTTTGCTTACAACATTAAAAAGGAAGTGCAATCTTTCCAGGATATATAGAAACTTTAATAAGATAATTAGTAGGTACATGAAATTTTACACGAGAAAATCACCAGATAATGACAATATTATATACAAATATGGATTTCCAGAAAAGATGAATTAAATTGGGAAAATCGTACCTATCATCACGGGGGGATGAAAACATCAACAACCTTTCATACTTATCAAAAAGAGGGAACAAATCATCAACAGTAGTACCTGAAAGAAAAAAATGGGGAAAATGAAAAAAATCGTCAAATAATTTGGGGATTTTACGAAGCAATTGTAGAAATGGTATTAACTTACGGAATGTGATGTTGAGAAAAAGGAGCAAATAGGTGTCTCTGATGTCCGAAGTGCGACAATTTTCTTGAGGTTACGGATGTCGATTTAGGGCTTTCTGGAGAATGGTTTGAAAAGGGACGATGTGAATTATGCAATATATGAAATAGATTCTATTTGAAAGCATAAACCTCTATTTTCAACTTCAAAATTTGAAATAAATCTTTTGAGATGAAGAAGGTTGAGCGAGAAAAGCATTGGGAGGATAAATATGAAACTAAATTTGGAAGAATCTTTCCTTTTTGCAGGTTGAAGCTTGAAAAAGAAAGAAGAAAAGTCTCATAAAAAAATCAACTTTGGAAACCATCTAATTTGGAGTTGCTTTGGTTAAAAGTCTTCATAATATAAAGCTCAACTCATTCGTTACAACTTTAAGGAATAAAGCAAGGCTTCTGAGCTCAAGAAAAACCTTTAAGAATAGAGGCAAACAGTATTGATGTTAGAATGCATATTACAAATCAAGACGCTTATCTAGAATTTAAGTATGCCAAAAATTGTGCGCACCTTGTAACCTTATAGAGAGCAAAATAACCATCTTGAAGAGCTTGAAAGACAAACCTCATAGGTTTTGTTTTGTATACTTTTTCATTCTCCGTAATATCAACTCAAGCTCAAAATAATTGTGGTCGTGTTTAACCTCAACTCAAGCTCAAAATAATTCAACAAATTTATCACAAATACTTGATTAGACATAAAACCTTTAGAAGCCATTATTCTATCAATGAAAATTATTAACTTAAGAATAAAATCAAGATATTACCAGTAATCTAATCACAGCATGAATCAGGAATGCTCTCCAAATTTTGGCACATAAAGGACTCAATGTCAATAAAGGAAGCAAAATTTTTAACAAATTACCTGAATTTGTAGAAGTCACAAGGTAATAGATCTATTTGTTGCTAGAAGTTGCAGCTCCTGCCTTTTTTACCTGTTGAAAAATTTGTCAAGGAATGCGTGAAACTCAAATAAAGAGATTGGAGAAAGCAAGAAAATAGTATAACAACATCATTTCAAACATGAAATCCAAAAAAAAAAAAAAACGAACTAATAAGAATTTTAATGGGTTTTTTTATAGCTAAATCGAAAGTTTTTTTGATGCAATATAACTCTTGAAGGATTTTAATGGGCTTTTATAGCTAAATCTCTTTGAGGCATTTCCTCAAACACCTATTCTACAGATTTAGAAAGGAAAGCAACTTACAGAAGCGAACATACATATTACATAGAGATACGAAGGTAGTCATTAAACAACCTGTAAATAAAAGATCAATACCTTCAAAATACCCTGGTTGAGACAATATTTTAAACCAGACCTAGAACTCCGTTGGAAAGAGAAAAATGGAGGTTCGAATGGAAGAATAACACAAAAGCGAAGATGGAGAGAAATGGAACAATCGAGAATGGAATGGGGAGTTTTGAGAGTGGATGCAATCACCAAAAACAATTTCTGAATCGTCACCTTGAGGGAGGGAATTGCAGGAGCGTGTCTTGGGATGGAGGAAGCGTGCCATTGAGATGAAGCGTGACCTTGGGGAATGAGATGAGCGTCTGTTTGATTTCTACTAAAAGAGTTCAAAAGATATTTAAGACTTTATGTATAAAAGTGTTGTACATTGTGCATAAACTATTGTAATTAAGACTTTTAAGACTTTTATGCTTAAAAGTGTTGTAGTCTATGTTTAAAGGGTTGTTTTTAAGACTTTAAGACTTTTGGAAAATATGGTTTATAATGTAGTATAGATAATAAGAATGAAACATATTTTACGATTATGTATTTTTAATGTGCTAAAGGTGGAAAAAAAATAAAACGTATGGATAGAAAACAAATTAGTTCGTAGATATTCATGATATTTAATAGTACGATTAAATTAAAAAATATTCAATATTGGGCCCGTTTTGAAGGTATTGACGAGATGATTATAATGATATAATTTGTAAAAAAAGAAACATATTTTTTCGTTACATTTTTGTTCATATACAATTATTTGTGTTAATATGATAATGGTGTAAAATGAAAAATGAAAAATGAAAAAATAAGGGATATAAAATGAATTAAATAAGTAATTGTAAGGGTGATAAATGTAACATTACAAAGGTGATAAGTGTTATTTCACACAAGTTTCTACAATAACCGTATTACTAGTTTTTTTATATAGTAGTAGAGATTAATGTTATTAGGGCAAAATTGGAATTTCACATTTGGCTCAGGGTCCCATATGGATCCCCTCGCTTTATGTTTATCTATACTTCAGTGCTTCGCGGGGCTGGGTCCGGACCGCTGATTCTGCCCATCAAAATAACGAGGGCATTTTATTAAACAATAACAACCGTTAGATCTTAATCCAACGATCACCGCAGCGCGTCCACTAATGTCATCCCAAATCTATGCGACACCTAACTTACTCTCCCTTTCCGTCTCTGCAACCATCTCTCGCCGGTGAAACGAGAAAACGAAACCCTAACAACGTCGACGACGATCATCTCTTAGCGTTTATCCTCCGTTCAGCAGAGGTATGTATATGTATATATATTGCATATATCTGTATATTCATGTATTTGTATGTAGCTGATATGTTCCTGCTTGCATATGTTTGAAGCTAAATGTATAATCTGATGAAATTTCTGTATGATATAACGATCAGTTTAATAAACAAAATGGTGGAATTGGGTCGAATGATATGTTATGGAAAATTGGAGGTGAAATTGGTGAAAATAAGTCATACTTTTGATTTTGGATATTCAAACATAGTACCTTTCATATATAGATAGGACATAGACTTTTTAGTTTTTCTAAACTCAATACTTTTATGAACTTTTTTTTTATCTAGTTGAATGTATATATCAATTTTTCCTGTTCAAAGTAAATTATTCTTGTCAACTTTGAAATCATAGAGTAGCTGTTGACTCATATGACAAAAGTCAATTTGGAGATTGGAAGTGAAATTGAACACGGCAAATGATTAAGTAAAAGTAAAAGTAAAAGTAAAAGGAGGACGAAACTAAGCTTAGGTATGTTTTTGTTCTATATATTTAACCTATGAATTATGAGATAGCTTCATTTTTTTGTCTGCTTGGTTTTAGACTTGTATATATTTCCCAGACATACATACGCATCATAGATACAATGCATCCCCATATCTTTGTGTTTATGAGTCTTTGTATCAAAGTATCTATGCATGACATGCCCGTATGCTTGCAACATAGTGATTATAACCATTTAAGTAATTTTTCATCCCTTTTTTCGTGTATGGCTTTTAATGAATCATGACAATTATTATTTTGCAAGGATACTGATGATAAAAAAGCTAAATTAGGTATATTCTTTTGGTCACTTACGACGTATTTTCCGATTGTGTTTGCAATGCAAAACTTCTTCATTGATGAATTATCAAAATTTTCTCCCTAAAATTAGATAAATTCACATCACCTTAAATATAATTCTGCCTCACAAGTCAATTTCCTGCGACTGAACTAGCATTTTATGAGAATTTTTTAATAACAAGTTGGAATTTCATCAAATATAATAGTGATAAGGTGCAATGCTCTAAAAAGCAATAAACAGAGCTAGGCAGTCAATTGAACTTCTAGCGCTTATGTAGCTCAAGTGTGGATTAAGAAAATGCTAGGTAGTTCATTCAGATATATAAAATACAATTATCTTAGATTATGTATAATATTTGAGACTCAAAGTTTTGACACTATACTATTGTGATTCTCGATCACTTATTCAATTACTAGTTTCATTGTTCGTTGATACAATTACTAAGAAATGATTCAAGATCCTCTCCAATTAGAAGCTGATTAACTCCTGCTAAGTTTTCTGAAATGATTCATTTAACGATTAATTGCTAATGGAAGAGGTAGGCGAGACTCAACTCCAAAACGGTCAATTAAGCAGCCTAACTATCAAAGTGCCGAGTAGATGCGTAATATTAGGTGGTGCTCTAAGCAGGGATTTATAGAACACGGATAATTTTTGTATGGGAGGTTAAGTAAAGACGAATTCTGCAGATCCCTCTATTTTAATCTGGTGGAATAAGTAGATGTCATGTCATGTGGTTTAGTGACCATAAGAAAAATTATGTTTTTATAGATTGCAGTGTAGGTGTTGGTTCTCTTTGAAGAAAAATGTTGGCTTTTAATAGGGCTGCGACTTTCTTGAACTTGAATATTGAAGAATATGATGATGAAACCGTAAATTAGGTACATTAATGTTTGTTTATAGATTAATACCTTTCAATTGTTTTATTGAAAGTTTGTGCATCAATAATGTAACAAGAAACATATCCGTTTAAGAGCAGAATCTTGTTTTATTGTCAATGTGATTATGTGATAACAAATTTCCTTTAAAGTTAGATAATTAGGATTTAGTTAAGACCCTAAAGTAAAATTTAGACTATTTGTTCCCTGAGGGGGTAACCAAGTTTTCTTATGGTCGCAATCATATTCCCCACTTGTAACATCCCAGGCTAACCGTATCAGATATTGTCTGCTTTGTCCACACACTTGGACTCATAGTTTTAAAACGCGTCTGGTAGAGGAGGTATCCAGTCCTTTATAAGGCAACTTTCATTCCCCTCCCAACCAATGCGGGATCTTACAATCCACCCCCCTTGGGTGCCCAGCGTCCTCGCTGGCATATTATTCCGTTCCTTGCTCTGATACCATCTGTAACATCCCAGGCTAACCGTACCAGATATTGTCCGCTTTGTCCACACACCTGGACTCACGGTTTTAATATGCGGCCGGTAAATTCACTATTTCTGATCATGATTCCTTCTCTCAGAAAGTAAATCAAATATTAAATTCATCATATTGTCTGCTATTCAAGCATATTAGATTACATAATTGCATTATGTTGTAGAAAAAATTAGTTGAGTTTGAAAATTCTCTAAAAGAACCCATGATGTAATAATCCAAAGGGCCAGCTTTTGTTCCATTTATACACGTTGAAATTTCATATTTTGCAGAAATTCTCTTTATGAATCTATTCATTATTATATGTGGTTTCTATTTTACCTATTAGATTTTCACGGAATTCTAATTTAGTCAATGGAATAAACATTAACTTAGCCACATTAGATCTTCTATATTACTTGGTGATCAATGATCAAAAGGTGAATGATTAGATGATGGGAAATTTTCATGCTTTGGTATTGGAATTAAAGAATGTGTAAAAAGTGGGTTCAATCATTTTGATGAGTATGCCAGTTTCATTTAGTCAGTGTTGTACAAAAGTACTTTCTGGTTTCTAGCTAAAGAGCATATACGGACTTTTTATTATCTACGAAAGATACAATTGGGAGAATGATTCACTTGCTTATAAGTCTGTTGGACTAATTTGGAAAACCATTTAGAATATGCAAGACTTTTTTTGGTAAGAAACATTCTTCTAATGATTACTCAGACAATTGATAGAAAAAATGTATGTACATTGTCTAGAGAGTAATAGAAAGCAAGCATGCCTCTATTTACGGTCATCAACCAAATGCTGAAGCAACTTTTCTACTTTCAGCAGCTTCATGCCTTCACTCAGGGAACATTATCACTTTCCTTCTTTCAGTTTTATATTTTGGTTGTCTTTATAAATTTAAGTCAAGTTTTATGCAAACATGATGTTCACCAAAAAAAAACCAACAAATGGTAAGAGGATAAAGTGCATATGTTTGTGCTGCTGTTTGAAGTCGTGTCATAATCCTCCTCTATAATATATTCGTGATGAGAAAGTACTCATGGTAAGACCTAATAACACAAATGGATCTATTTTTGTTGTATGAGATAGAAGATGGTTGGAATAAGCACGATGCACATTTGATAAATAATCAACCTATGCTGTATTCTGGGTAAAGGAGGTGGTTGGGATATTATCGGTTTTTCTTTGATTGCCGAGTTATAGTCCATCTTCATGAACCTGTGCCGTTATCTCTGTGGTGCTCCTCTCTCTCAGTTAGTAATATTACCTTTTCAGGTTGTAGTCAGTTGTATATGAAACTAAGAAACATAGAAGAGCCACCTATGAAACTTTCAGCTCTGAAAAGATGCAGATTCATAGTGGATTATTGAACAAACATTCGTATAAGTGTGCTTTGGCATGGATGCTGGCGTGACGAGTGTGGAAGTGGAGAGCATGGGGCAACATGGTGTTGCCTTTGATAGATATGCTGATTTTGATGGTGCAGCAGACCCAGCTGGAATTTCCACACCTCAAGATAAAGACAGGGAAACTGAGCCACACCTAGGTTTGGAATTTGCTTATGTAGATGCTGCCAAGACTTTCTACAATGAGTATGCTAAACGTGTTGGGTTCACAACACGTGTCAATCAAATTGCCCGACCCACATCTGATGTTGCAGTGCGTGAATTTTCGTGTGCTACATCAAGAGATGGCTGCAATGCTATGCTAAGGATAGAGTCAAAAGGTCAAAATAGCTGGGCTGTGACCAAATTTGTTAAAGAACATAATCACTCTGTCACGAATACAAGTAAGGGGCATTACCATCGACAACAACACCATTTTTCTGGTGCCACAAAAAATGCAGCTGGAGTGATGAGTGTGGAAGAGGAGAGCATGGGGCAACATGGTGTTGCCTTTGATCGATATGATGATTTTGATGGTGCAGCAGACCCAGCTGGAATTTCCGCAGCTCAAGATAAAGACAGGGAAACTGAGCCTCACCTAGGTTTGGAATTTGCTTATGTAGATGCTGCCAAGACTTTCTATAATGAGTATGCTAAACGTATTGGGTTCACAACACGTGCCAATCAAATTGCCCGACCCACGTCTGATGTTGCAGTGCGTGAATTTTCTTGTGCTACATCTGGAGATGGCTGCAATGCAATGCTTAGGATAGAGTCAAAAGGTCAAAATAGCTGGGTTGTGACAAAATTTGTTGAGGAACATAATCACTCTGTCATGAATACAAGTAAGGTGCATTACCATCGACAGCGACGGCATTTTTCTGGTGCGACAAAAAATGCAGCTGAAAGCTACCCAGTGGTAGGAGTTGTTCCTAGCGGTGTAATGTATCTGTCAATGGATGGCAATCGTGTTCCTGCAGAAACAAACCGTGGATCTAGGAGTGCTTCTATGGAATCGAATCGTGCAGTCCAGATTTCAGATTCTGTAGCTAATTCTGCTAGGCATGCTACTAGTAAAAGGTCATTGGGAAGAGATGCTCAGAATCTACTAGATTACTTCAGGAAAATGCAGGCCGAGAACCCAGGTTTTTACTATGCCATACAACTAGATGAGGATAACCGTATGGCTAATGTGTTTTGGGCCGATGCAAGGTCTAGAACTGCTTATAGTCATTTTGGTGATGCTGTTACACTAGATACAATGTACAGAGTGAAACAGTATAAAGTGCCATTTGCTCCTTTCACAGGGGTCAATCATCATGGTCAAACAATTTTGTTTGGTTGTGCATTGCTTCTAGATGATTCCGAGTGTACATTTACGTGGCTTTTCAAGACATTTCTTGCTGCCATGGGTGATCGGGCCCCTGTCTCTATAATTACAGATCCAGAGAAATCCATACAAGCTGCAGTTGCACAGGTTTTTCCAGGAACCCGTCACTGCATCAGCAAGTGGCATGTCCTGAGAGAAGGACAAGATAGATTGGCACATGTTTGTCACATGCATCCTAATTTTCAGGCCGAGCTGTATAACTGTATCAATCTGACAGAGACAATTGAGGAGTTCAAATCGGCATGGGATTTTATCCTTGATAGATATGATCTTAGAAGGAATGATTGGCTGCAATTATTGTATGCTGTGCGACAACAGTGGGTCCCAGCATATTTTCGTGATACATTTTTTGCTGCAATTTCTTTTAATCAGCGTTCTGAGAGCTCTTTTTTTGTTGGTTATGTAAATGAACACACTACTGTGCCATTGTTCTTTAGGCAGTATGAAAGAGCTTTGGAGAACTCATTTGAGAAGGAAATAGAAGCGGATTTTGATACGATATGCACCACCCCTGTATTGAGAACACCATCACCAATGGAGAAACAAGCAGCAAATTTATATACAAAAACGATATTTTCAAAATTTCAAGAAGAGTTAGTT
Organism: Arctium lappa; assembly: GCA_023525745.1. Classification (NCBI taxonomy): domain Eukaryota; kingdom Viridiplantae; phylum Streptophyta; class Magnoliopsida; order Asterales; family Asteraceae; genus Arctium; species Arctium lappa. The sequence goes on from CM042057.1 coordinate 50,350,615, forward strand.
GAAACTTTTGTGTATACTGCAAATAGGATTGATGGTGATGGTGCCCTAAGCACATTTAGGGTTGCAAAATTTGAAGATGACCAGAAAGCATATCTTGTCTCCTTGAATATTGAAGAGTTAAGAGCAAGTTGCAGTTGCCAGATGTTTGAGTATTCGGGCATTCTTTGTAGACATATTTTGACAGTTTTTACTGTAACAAACGTCCTTACATTACCGTCCCATTATATTCTGAAACGGTGGACGAGAAATGCAAAATGCAGCATTGCATTAAAAGAACGTGCTGATGTAAATGCACAGGAGTCATTAGCTATTCGTTACAACCATTTATTGCGGGAAGCTATCAAGTTTGCTGAGGAAGGGGCCATTGCTCCAGATACCTTTACTGTGGCAATGGCTGCTCTTCGGGAAGGAGGGGAGAAGGTGGCCACTGCAAAGACAAATGTCGCAAGTTTTACACCTCACAGTTCACAGGTCAGTGTGATTGGCTATGATAACCGAAAGACCACTTCTTCTGCACCAGATATGACACCTTTATTGTGGCCACGCCAAGATGAAGTAACAAGACGATTTAATCTTAATGATGCTGGTCTTCTGGCTCAACCTGTTACTGACTTAAATCTACCACGCATGGCCCCAGTCTCTCTGCGTCGTGATGATGGTCATCCTGACAATATGGTATGTTTACGTTTTGTTGTATGATATTTTTTTCTTGTTTTCTTGTTTCAGGTTCTTCTTTTCCGCATCATCACCTTTTGCTATTTCTTCTATTTCTATGGGGAAGCTTTTTTTTTCCGCACACTTCTCACAAGCCCGGGGTCTTCACGGAAACAATCGATCTACTCTTTTGAGGGTAGAGGCCAAGTCTGCGTACATCCCATCCCTAGACCCCACCTTTGGGTGGAATATTCTATGCTGGTTTGGTTTAGCATTCTTTATTTAGTATGACGAGTGATGTGATTATCATTGTATTCTTTCACTGTTACACAGGTGATTCTTCCTTGCCTTAAGTCCATGACATGGGTAATGGAAAATAGAACTTTGGCTCCAGCAAACAGAGTAGCTGTCATAAACCTGAAGGTATGTGTTTTGGGCTGCCATCTTAAATATGCATGTTCGTATTAGTTGCTTGCTTTTAAAGATATGATGGATCTTAATAAAGAAATTTTAATGAACATAATTTGCAATACATATGAAATGTTTATGCAGCCATATCAAATTTATGGAATTCAGGGGAAAACTTTTAAGCAACTCATCGCTTCATCAGTTAGCATTAGGATCTGTATGATATCAAACTTATGATAAGCCTTAGGCTAGCACTAATAGATAATCAAATCGCTCAAAGAAAAAATGTTCTCATTTTCTTCATTATCTCAAAAATCTCATTCATGTGTGCATCAAGATGGAGAGAGAAACTTTCGTAAGTAACTTTATTTCTACTTTTAGGCATTTAATTCATGGAAGTCTAATTATTTTATAGCGTTTGATTTTTATTTCCTATATCTTTGGTGATTTCCAATAAAATTGAAATAATAGGTCCCAATTAAATTCAAGTTCCAGAATTTGTTCAGTAAACCTCTCTAATTATTCCCCTTCTACTTTTATAGTCATTTAATTAATAAAATATTGAATCTCGAGACCATCTATTTATCATGAATATAATCTATTTTCCATTGACCACCTATTGACCATCATTTACACTTTCAATAAATTTTTGTTTGACCCTAGATATAGATAACAATATCCTAAACCTGCTTGAATTTGCTTTGATACCGATCATGAGCCACCTAATTTTTTGGTAAAAACTGCTATATTATATGGCATGAAAATTTGAGGAACTTTCTTCTGAGGAACTGTCATCTCATTACCTATTTTTTTTTAACTATAGAAAGGGGTATAAAGAACGCTATAATTTCAAATTTGCATATTCCCTCGTTCAGTTGACAGTTTCATTGAATACGCGTCCATTTTGCTTACATGACACTAGAGCATTAAAAGAATGTACTAATGAATAGTTATTGAACTTTAGAGGTGAATTTGAAAATTTTACATGAACTTGATACTTCATCCCATGAAAATTGCAATGTGTGACTTTACACCTGGTTTAATAAACAAATGTTAGACTGTTTATCAAATACTTGAAAACCCTTCAACAAAGAGAAATGAGGAATCTTGTGGACACAAACCATCGCCATCTATACATAATGATGATGATGGATAAATATAACATTTTAACTTGGAATACCGAATACTTGAGAAAAGCAAGTATTGCAATTTCTATGGAACATCATGTCATGGAAGTCTTACAAATACAATTTTGCATATAGCACAAGTTGATCACAATTTTCTATGTACTAAAACAATAAAAAATTTATATTGTTTAAAGTGTAGGGCAAGGTTCAAATGAGAACCATAAATATTTTGAGAATCGTGAGAACTAGTATATACATTGATACATATACACTATCAGAATATGTAGTGTGTCAATCTATGTTGTTAATATCGGCGATATATCGCTGATTTCTCGGATATCGGACCTTGGCAAGAAATCGGTAAAAATATCTATTCCACTAATATCGCCGATTTTTGCCAATATTTTGACCAAAATATCGGTCTTAAATACCGATTTTTAGAGGGTTTTTTGGGCTTTTTTAAATAACTATTGGGCTTTATATATTACTTGGGCTTCTTTTAATTAAGTCAACTAAGGGGCCGTTTATCAAACGCTTACCCGGGTAAGTGCTTACCAAGTCATATTACCTTATGGATGAAGATGGCAATGACCAAAAATCTTACCCGGTAAGAGCTAAGGCAAGGACCAAGAGTCTTACCCTGGTAAGTGATGGCGAAGACTCTTACCACGGTTAGCACTTACCGGGAAAATTGTTGCATACGATACCGTTTTGGTGGACTAAAATCTTACCCGGTAAGTAAGTGATAGTGTTAAATTTTACCGGTAAGCGCTTATCGGGAAAATTGTTGCATACGATACCGTTTTGGTGGACTACAATCTTACTCGCTAAGTAAGTGATAGTGTTAAATTTTATTGGTAAGCGCTTATCCGGGTAAGCGTTTGGTAAATGGCTCCTAAGTAGCTAAGCAGTTAACACGGTCTATTGCGGAAATTGCGGTCATGACCTAGAATTGCAATAGCGGTTATTGCGGTAAGATATCGGTGTAATAGCGGTAAAAAAATAGGTTAATAAATTAAATATGAATATATATATATATATATATATGTATATAACTTAAGTAGCAAACGACGAGTACGAGAAGTAGCAATCGGAGGGTTCTGAAGTCGAGTAGGAGAAGTAGCCGATTAGGAAAAGTCTGAGTAGGAGTCGATTAGGAAAAATCAAGTATGAGTAGAAGCCGATTGGGAAAAATCGAGTAGAAGTCGTGACTTACTTTGGAATAGTCGTGCGACGCTGGAGATGAGATTGAGAGGTCGAACTAAATAGGTTAGTCAAATTGAAGTCCACAAAGTCCAAACATCAAAAATAAAAACAGGCCCGGAAGGAAATTGAAAGCCTAGAAAGGAAAAAGCCCAAACTTATAGATGATAATTATTTCGGTATTTCAGACCGCTATTTTTCATTAAATTGCGGTGAAATTGCGCCGCAAATTGCGGTACCGCTATAATCTACCGATATTTGCCACCACAATTTTCCTCCAGACCGAAAACCGAAATTGCGGTGCAATTTCACCGTAATTGCGGCGCAATTTCACCGTAATTTCGGCGCAATTAACTGCATAGCTAAGTAGTCTTAGGTTTTGTAATTAGAGATTATATTATTGATTTTCTTATATTTACAATGAAAGGGTACACAGATATATATAGGCAAGAAACCTAGAAGAAAAGGAAACCCTAAATAAGAGAAACCCTAAGGGCACACGGGCTAATGGGCCTAACTAAACAAATACATAATTTTACATTCTAATACTCCCCCTCAAGCTGGAGCATAGATGTTAATCATGCCCAGCTTGTTACAAATAGAAGAGACTCGCGAACCAGGTAAAGCTTTGGTAAAGACATCTGCAAGTTGACTTCCTGTTCGAACAAAGGGAGTTGAGATGGTTCCATCTTCTAGCTTTTCACGAGTGAAATGACAGTCCACTTCGATATGTTTTGTTCTCTCATGAAACACGAGATTGTTTGCAATGTGGATAGCCGCCTCATTATCACAATATAGATTCATCGGCTTACATTGAGCAAACCCAAGTTCACCTAGCAGATTACACAACCATATCAACTCACAAGTGGTTTGGGCCATAGCCCTGTATTCAGATTCAACACTTGACCGGGAAACGACATCCTGTTTCTTGCTTTTCCACGAGACTAGATTCCCTCCAACCAACACACAATAGCCTGTCGTAGACCGCCTGTTCGTAGGATCCCCATTATATTCGGCATCTGTAAACCCTTCTATGACATGATGGCCGTGATTTTGATAAAGAATGCCAAGGCCAGGGGCATGCTTTAGGTACTTTAGTATATGCCTAACAACCTCCCAATGTGGAGTTCTTGGGGATGACATAAACTGACTTACAACACTTACTGGAAAAGCGATGTCAGGACGTGTAATCGTCAGGTAGTTTAGCTTTCCTACAATTCTTCTGTACTTTTCTGGATCCTCAAGTAGATCTCCATCGTCTGCTTTCAATTTCATGTTCGGAATCATTGGGGCCTCACACGGTTTTGTTTCAATCATCCCAGAGTCATTCAATACATCCAAACAATATTTCCGTTGAGACAAGCAGATCCCTTTCCGAGTACGAGATACTTCAATTCCCAAGAAGTATTTTAAAGGACCTAGGTCCTTTGTTTGAAACCGAGACGCAAGGAAATCTTTCAGCTTCTTGATCCCAATCTCATCACTCCCGGTAATCACAATGTCATCAACATACACCACTAATAGAATACATCCAGAAGAGGACGAAGTAAATAAAATAGATAGGTCATAAGAGCTCCTCCGTAAGCCAAACTCATTCACTACAACATTAAACCGTCCAAACCAAGCACGAGGGGATTGCTTTAAACCATACAATGATTTATGCAGCTTACAGACTCTGCCAAACTCCCCCTGAGCAACAAACCCAGGTGGTTGCTCCATATAAATTTCCTCATGTAAATCACCATGCAGGAAGGCATTTTTCACATCCAGTTAGTGTAGTACCCAGTCGTAAGTAGCGGCTAATGAAATAAACAGGCAGATGGAGGGTACCTTAGCCACAGGAGAAAATGTCTCGTAGTAGTCGACCCCATAAGTTTGAGCATATCCTTTGGCTACCAACCGAGCTTTCAAACAAGCCACGGATCCATCTAGATTAACTTTCACAGTGAATACCCATTTGCAACCAATTGCCTTTTTGCCTACAGGTAACTCTACCAAATCCCATGTATCATTATGATCGAGAGCATTTATCTCATCGATCATAGCATCCCGCCATCCAGAATGGGTCAAAGATTCACCAACCGTTTTAGGAACAGAAAAAGAATCAAGTGTAGAGATCAAAGAGCGAGAACGTGAAGAGAGAGTATCATAGGAAACAACAGAAGAAATAGGGTAAGTACATGAACGTTTACCTTTCCGAAGGGCAATGGGGACATCAAGATCAGGATCCTGTGTATCGGAAGGTGATGGATCACTCGAGGCAAGAGGATCATCATTAGGCAGATCTGCAGACGATGACGAAGATGGTATAGGGTCAGGATCTGACGTAGGTTGTTGCCGCCATTATACACATGAACTATTAGTGGTTTAGCTTGATCTTGAGGCTGTGTCGAGTCGGATAGGATAGGAGACTCGGGAACCGGTACGGTATATATCAACAAATCATCACTATCTCTTGGGTTGCAAAGAGTGGACACAAGAAAGAAGGGTATATTCTCATGGAATGTAACGTCTCGAGATACAATGTAACGATTAAGCGTGAGAGAAAAACACTTATACTCTTTTTGAAGTCGAGAGTAACCAAGAAAGACACATTTCAGAGACTTTGGATCTAACTTAGTTATGTGTGGTCGGGTATCATGGACAAAACAGGTACTAGTGTACTACCAAAGATCTTTGGGTCGACAGGAAACAATGACTTTGTAGGAAACAGAACCGAGAAAGGACTTCTTCCATTCAAAACAACAGAGGGCATTCGGTTGATGAGAAAACAAGCAGTAACAATAGCATCAGCCCAGAAGAGTTTTGGAACAGTCATCTGAAATAATAGAGCCCGAGCCACCTTTAACAAATGACGATTCTTTCATTTTACAACCCCATTTTGAGGTTGTGTGTCAACACAGGAAGACTCGTGAAGAATACCATTTTGAAGCATATATGACTGAAATGTTTGAGACAGATATTCTTTTGCATTATCACTACGAAGAGTTTGAATGGAGACTTTAAACTGTTTTTTAATCTCAGCATAGAGTGAACAAAAATGTGTAAACACCTCGAATCGATTTTTCATAAAGTAAAGCCATGTAGTGCGAATCAACAAAAGTAACGAAATACTTAAATCCAAGTTTTAATGTAACAGGACAAGGACCCCAAACATCATAATGGACCAACTCAAATGGGGACGACGCCCGCTTATTACAGACTTTAGGACTTAAATGAATACGTTGATGTTTGGCATACTGGCAAGACTCACACTGTAGAGAAGATAAAGAAGAAAACTCAGGACATGACTTCTTCAAATTCTGTAAAGAAGGATGACCTAATCGACAATGAACTTCAAGCGGAGACGATGAGTTGAAACAAGCCAAAGAGTAAAGTATTTGATGTTCAAATATGTATAAGCCGACAGTTTCCCGCCTTTTACCAATAATCCTCTTTCTCGACAGATCCTGAAAGACACAGAAATCAGGAAAGAATGAGACACAACAATTTAAAGCACGGGTAATTTTGCTGACTGATAACAAATTGAACGAGAAATCGGGTAGGCTCAGTACAGAAGATAACAAAACAGATGGGGTAAGATCAATGATTCCAGAACCAAGGACAGGTGGGGTAGACCCATCAGCAATTGTGACATGTGATAGAGACGTGTGTTTATTGAAATTAGAGAAGAAAGTGGGATTACCTGTCATGTGATCTGAAGCACCTGAATCAATGATCCATTTGGAGGCAGAAGATAATAGGCATGTATTATAGTTACCTGTCTCAGCAAATGCAACAGTCGGAGCAGTGGAATTCTCGGTCCCTAAAAGTCGAACATATTCTTCCGCGGGTATAGTAACCGTACTATCCGAGGCAGAGGCAACATGTGCTGATGAGTTCCTTGGATGCCTGTCCAAAAGCTTCTTAGGCTATGTTTGGCAAACTAGCTGATAAGCTAGCTGGTAGCTGATAAGCTAGCTTTTCAAAACGCTACTATGAGTAGCTTTTCAATAAGCTAGTTTATGGTCATCCAAACATGTACCAAAAAAAAGCTAGTTTTTTTTTGCCAAACAATGCCTTACACGTACGTTTGGTGTGACCGAACTCATGACAATAGTAACACTCAACATCATCAGAATCTGGAATAGTAGCCCGTGAGTCAGTTGGTCGGTCACTGTGGCCACCTCTAGAGCCTCCTCTGTGACCCCCACGAAATCCTCCTCGATGGAATCTCCCTCGACTAACCAACGCACTGTTGTGATCCAAAGTTTGAGAAGACTGAAGATTCTCATTCCGAAGAACACGGGCAAATGTTTCCTCAAGAGAAGGGATAGCAGATTCATTCAAGAACTGAGATCTGATAGAGTCGAATTTTAGTCGTAAGCCGGTCAAGAAACTGATAACAACCACTTGTTCTCTCTAAGTCTGCATGGCTTTGACATCAACACTTAATGGAAGAAGAGAGTTAAGCTCCTCATATACTTTCTCGAACTCCATGACATAAGTAGTGAGTGAGCGGTCCTGTTGTTCTCCACGATGAAAAGACTTGCACACACTATAGATTCGAGAGATGTTACTTTGTCCAGAATATAAAAAAATCAAGATAATCCATAAGTTCCTTCACGTATTCACAGTGACTGACCAGAGACGAAACAAAAGGCTCAATGGTATTGATAATTTGCAAGTACAAACGAGCATCACTTTGTAACCATGAGTCGGAATCGGAATCGGAATCATTACCTTTAGGAGGATCAGATATGAGATGAGAACCCATTCCCATACTTCGGAGATAGATACGAATGGTCTTGCTCCACTCAAAGAAGTTGGAGCCATTAAGCTTGTTGACAGTGAGTTTAACGTTTACTGGAAGTATCTCGGGTACCCGTGGACCACTGTTACTACAAGATGGTTTGTCTTCTCCAGTCATCTTCCAATGAATCACGAACCGGAAAGTCAAAGTTGGACAAAGAATGCACTCAGAGGGTGCCAGAAAACCGACGAACAAAAACGAAAACGAACAGCGCACTCACAGGGTGCCAGAAGACGAACAGAGATGAAAAAAAAGGGGGAAATCTTCGATCCAGACAAAATGTACCAAGCGAACTTCGATCCAGGAAAAAAATGTACCAAAATCTTCGGGAGTTCCTGTTCACGCCGGAGTTCCTGTTCACGCCGGAGTCTGTAAGGTTGCCTTGTGATGCCAGAAAGTGGGACGACCGCTATTAGGGTTTTAGGAGCGGCGGCTATTAGGGTTTTAGGAGCGGCGGCTCTGATACCATGTAATCAGAGATTATATTATTGATTTTCTTATATTTACAATGAAAGGGTACATAGATATATAGGCAAGAAACCTAGAAGAAAAGGAAATCCTAAAGAAGAGAAACCCTAAGGGCCCACAGACTAATGGGCCTAACTAAATAAATACATAATTTTACATTCTAACAGGTTTCAATTCCAACGTTCTTCTACGGTTCTATGGTCGAGCTTTCTTCCGGGCACAAATAAAATTGAGTTTTCTTGTTTAAGTTGATGTTTTGATGTTGAAATTATGCTTTTAATTAATGCATATGATATGTTTACGGATGCATACATTATACATATATATATTATATATATAATTCTAAAAAATATTATATGAACCGATATTTTTGGACCGATGTATCCGATATTTCAAAAATCGGACCCTGACCGATATACCACCGATATCCGATATTAACAACATAGGTGTCAATATATTCATTAATGTATATCTACTATGTATGCAAGTATATATGCATTCAACATATACTGGTTCACACGCTTCTCAAAATATTTATGGTTCTCATTTGATCTTTTCCCGAAGAGTGTATGTATTACTTGCAACTCATTTTGAAATAAGTTCATTTGAAAACATAGAGATTATTAAACCCCCACCCCCACTACACTGGTCCCTTGCCCAAGCCAATGCTATCACATGTCCTACCCTGTCCTTCACCTACCCTTCCCACCAACTCCCTGTTTCTTGCAACCCAGCTCCTGCCCCAGTCATACAAAATTGAATTAGGTAAGTAATTTTTAATGGAAATTAAACACAAATGCCTTAAAACGTATATTCCTGACTTGTTGCAATTTCTAATGAAAATCACTGTTTTTTCTATTAAATTTATCATTGGAATAGAAATTACTTGCCACCACGACCCTATCCTGAACCGCTTTATTGGTAATTAATTACAAAGGCTTTGTATCTTCTCCAGTATTTTCAAACGGAATGACATGTTATCCCCTCTTATAAATTAGGTTTTGCTATTTGCTATTCCAATAGAACTGCTCTGATTGTACCTTACATTTGAGATGGGAATTTGGTATTATTAATGAAAAGATTTCACTTTTCCAAATTGTGGCAAGTGTTGGAGGTGGGATGGAAATAGAGGATGAAGAGAGAGAAGATTAGATGCTATGTGGGATGAGCAAGGAGAGCCAGATGGGCGCAGGGAAGAAAGAGTGGTCAATGAACACTTTTTTCTATAAACGTGATAAACATGTATACATATATATGCCTATATGTAAAAAGATATATTTGCATATAAATACGCACAACACACATACACGTGTGTAGAGTCTAATTGTAAGAGGTAGAGAACAATAAAAGACAAGCAAGGAGAGCCAGATGGGCGCAGGGAAGAAAGAGGGGTCAATGAACACTTTTTTCTATAAACATGATAAACATGTATACATATATATGCCTATATGTAAAAAGATATATTTGCATATAAATACGCACAACACACATACACGTGTGTAGAGTCTAATTGGAAGAGGTAGAGAACAATAAAAGACAAGTAAGGAATAAGATACTGCTAAATACCATTTAATACGTTCCTTCTAGTTTCTTATTAGCTGCTAAAACAAAAAAGGTCTCATTTATGTTTTTCGAATTATGCTATTAAGAAGAGCCAATTAGACCATTAAAAAAACCTTTTGTTCAGTTTCAATGAAGTGTCTGCTTTTCATGCATCAGTTTGAAGGTGAACAACTGTATTCAACATGAGTGAGGGTCATTATTAGAGAGCTGAAGGAGTAACGCCTAACACTCAAGTTATTACTTTATCAAAAAAAAATTAAAAAAAGAACTCTCAAGTTATTAAGTTAACTCAGCAACCAATTTTAAAAACTAAAAAGAAACTAGTACTAATTTTTCCCATTGCCCTGGCCTAGCCTTGTGGTCCCCATCACTTTCTAACTTTATATTAGGAGGCAAATAGCTTTTTATTGTTTTGATGAAAAATCAATATTATCTAATTTCCACCACAACAATCTACCGAACTCCTTCCTTGGGGTAGGCTAAAAGTTATATGCATTCCATTGAACTCAAAGAGACGACCAAATTTACTGTTCTTCAAGATGAATTGCATCTTTGGTGTTTTCCTATGTTAAACTGAATATCTTATCTGATTATCTCTTAAATTTAAGTATTGCTATTTGTAGTTGCAAGATTATAGAAGGACACCAGCAAGTGAATCTGAGGTTAAGTTTCAGCTTTCGACACTTACTTTAGAGCCAATGTTGAGATCAATGGCTTGCATCAATGAACAGCTCTCTGCTCCTGCTAATAGGGTTGCTGTCATTAATTTGAAGGTATGACATAAATATGTTTTTTCATCAAAATTTGATTATAAGTGGCAGAAACTATTGTAATGGGGCGCTTGCCTTATTTCTAACTTGCTCAACTGCTTTGAATCATCAAATTAGAAATTCCCTGATCGTTAACATGGAAATCAGAACCCAAACATTGCTGAAATCTTGTAGGAGTGTGAAAATTTGGTTATAAATTATGTAGGAGCTCAAATTGTAGATTTCAATATTCGCCTTCAGGCTAATGTACTATTTTCTTGCTTGGCATATCTCTACATGTATGTCTAAAGTGAATCTCACCTAATCTAGTATCAAGGAAATAGATTGTCTTCACCATATAGTATTTGAGAAAAGAATATTAAAATGAGAATCTATAAACAAGATCACAGGAAGACCATCAACTTAATTTGATGGAAAGGGGAATTACACCTCGGTATACAGGATTTAAGTGAACCTTTCTCTTCCCTGACTTGAATTGTATTGTGTTCAAGGTACAAGAGAACACAACCACAAGCAAAATATGATTGCTGTTACTTGTTACTCTTTATTAGGTTCTTACCGAGTTCCTTTATAGCTCATGCAACCACTTTGAGATAAAAAGTAGTTAACGTTGTTGTAATAGCCTACTGGTAAAAAACATGCCTCAGAAGTTAGAAGGTAGGAAAATTTGAAGGTGAAAGGATTGTAGAAATGTATCATGTAGAGACTGATTATTCCTTTTATCGGCCCTATAGTCCCTTTCCCTCGGAGTAAAAAAGATGGTTCTAAGCAAAAAAATGTACATTTTAATCTTGGACAATAAAATATCATTCACTGGGATCAAGGCTAATAACGTTACTTACAAGTTCAATCTTCTGTTGGTATAAATTTTATAAGATGAGAACATAGGGGTATGGTATCAGTAACCTAGGAATCAAAATCCACAGGAACATTAGTGTATCTTGGAATTGTCGGATTTTATAATATAAATATGGATTTCAGCATGGCTAACTTGAGTTAACCAAATTATAGTTGCATGATCTATTTAGTGCAAGATATCTTTGCTTTATGTTTGTGATGGGTGGCAGGAACCATATGCTCTTTTATTGATTCAATCTTATTGTGAACATTTCTCTCTTGTGTGTTTCCAGCTTCAAGATACAGATACTACTTCTGGAGAATCTGAGGTGAAGTTTCAGGTATCTAGGGACACTTTAGGTGCCATGTTGAGATCAATGGCTTATATCCGTGAGCAGCTCTCTAATGCGGTAAAGCTTTCCACCATGTAGCGTTATGTTCACTTATATGGAAATTTTACCGGCAATGTATATACTTTACTGTTTATGTTGCCTTGTTGGTCTTAGATGTCAGATCTGTATATAAGAAGATATATACCTACTTCTTATATAAGAAGCCGATCTACACATATATAGAAGCGACTCGACAAAAGGCCCATTTATATATAATAATTGCATTGTAGCGGGTATAGTTTAGTGGTAAAAGTGTGATTCGTTCTATTAACCCTTAAGGGGTCTTTCGGTTTGATTCATATTCCGATCATTGATGTTTTTTGTGGTTATTATTCTCACCATATTGTTGTTGCTCTTGTTATTATTGACATCATTATTCCCTTTTGTTGGAAGGGCCAAAAAGACAAAATGATGTTTTATTTGTAAACTTTCTTAGAACATAGATATATTTCCTAGTAGGCTTGTTACTTTAACTCTTTAAGCTCAGTGCTAGTTACAACTAATTTATATGACAAATTAGTTCATTGGTGTTCATTCTAAGTAGTGGGGTTCTTTATTTTCTCCATTCTTTTGGCTAATGTCCCATATGACTACTGTACAGAAAAAAAAAAAAATCTTTTGGTAATACAACTATACAAGCAAACTGGTCTTCTCTTGACCAAAGCAACAGAACCTTAGCTGCAACCTCTGTAGTTATTGTAGTTTCTATCTCCCTACACAATGTTCCAACTTTTCTGCTGCTTTCCTGTGCGTTGACGTATTTCTCTTCTCTTGATAATGTAAAGCAAACTTGTCCTTCCATAGTATTAGAGCCAAACAAATGGATCTTAGTACGAGAATATATTGAGCAAAGCATGAATCGTGTCTGCAGGCTCAAAGTTCTTAGCCTCTATTTCCTCATACCTGTTTGCATCCATTCTCTTAGGGTGTGTTCGGTGCGCGGGAGAGGATGGGAAACTTCATGTCCCATGTTTGGTGCGATATTAGACTGGGACAAGACCCCAGGGACTGAGTGGGACAGAAGTGCACTTTTTTTGTCCCACCAAAATAGGTGGAACAAAAATAAGGAAGGTGGGACAATATTGGTAAATTACTAAACTCCCATGTCAAATTAAAACCCTAAAACCTTCATCCATCCAGTCATGTCCAGTCAATGTACCAAACTCACCCTTAGTAGACGACAATTGGACAGCTTGAGGGTTTTTTCTTACTTAACCTTGTCTTGCCAGCTTCTTAGGTTATACATGGCTCCAACTTGACTTTAACAACCTTCTCAAGTCTCCTAATGCTATGTACTGCTGCCATTGTGCCTCCCTCATCTGTGCCAACCTACTAGTTTGTCTGCTAGTTCATCTTACATTACAGTGCCTCTTGTCAAAATATTGTTGGCCTCTGTGATGACAATTCTTTTGCTGTTTATTGGTTAAAAATTTGGCTGCTGCTGCTGCTGCTGCTGATTTAAGTCAGCTTCATCCTATCTGCCTCTGTCGGCTGATTCATGGAAATCTCTATGAATTGGTTTCATAAGTTGCCTGTTGATCAGAAATCATATCATCATATTGCAATATTAAGTCGAGTTTGATTTCCTTTTCCTATATTTCAATTTGCTTGCTTTAATGGCAGTTGTAGATAAGCTACACAAATCTTGTAAAATGAAATTGTTGCTGGCATTTGTTTTTGTTGGGTAACAAAGTAAAGGGAGGTTTGTTTTAGGGATCCTGTTAGAAGGATAGGATAGGATAGGATGTGTAGCATGCATGTATAGGTTTGAGGCCAGTCCAACATATTATAAGCTATTATTAATCTGATGAAAAATACAAGTAGCAAATCTGCAGCATTTAAAAAAGAAAAAGTAATGGTACGAAAACAGTATAATATTAAAGTCTGTGTTTATATTAAAAAAGATGAATGTATTTTGCAGGCTGAATCCGCATCGGAGATTCCTTCAAAGAGACCAAGAAAATAGACAAGTAAAGGTTTGTTGGTTTGGGATATATATATGTACAACAAGTAAAGATAGCCAAGAAGAATGACGATGAGTTGATGTTAGGAGGTTGTTGATATAGATAAGTTAGATAGATAGATAGATAGATAGAAAGCAATTAAAGGTTTATAAATGAATTTCCATTGCATTTTGCTTGCTGCTCTCATTTATCATTATTATTATTTGTATATATACTTTCACACGCACTCATTTATCATTATTTTTTTTTCTTTTAACTTTGTATAAATTATAAAACTTACTAATTTTTTCAAATTCTAAGATTATTTGCTATATATATATATATACAAAAGAGGGAGTAAACTTGAAGAAGAAAGACAAGTATTTTTAACTCATATTAAGGTTCAAGCTACAAACAATAAACCTATGTTGTGTTGGCTTCTTAAACCTTCTATTTTGATGCAAACACTAATCTTAGAAACACCAATTTTTATACTAAAACACAATATACTATTTTTTTTTGTTATAAATATATAGAAAGGTTCAAATAAGAAGGCCCAAAAATTTGAGAAGGTGAGAAAAGATTTCAACCATTAGATAAGATTTTTCAAGGATCAAGATTATAAGAAAAAAAGTATGTAAATATAGGAAAAATTGTGACTAGTTTAAAGAATCTAAGAATGTGGCATTTTGAAAGTTATGTATAATTAAATCACTAATCCATGCATTTGCAAAAAAAAAAAAAAAATACCCACTTTCCTTCTCAAATAATCATTAAATTATCCATTTTCTTTTAAATTAAATTATCTAGAATATAATCAATACTTTATTTAAATAAATTATACCAAAAAACGAGAAATTTATTATCTTTAATTTAATATCCATGATAATAGTATTGATATATATATATATATATATATACTATAATATAAGATTCACATATGAATTTTAAACTTATTCAGAATATCGCTTATAAGTTGTAAATTGACTCACATACAAATTATAATTAAGATTCAAATGTGAATTTATTCTGATTCACGTATTCACATATGAATCTTAAACTGATTCAGAATATCGATTATAAAATCTAAATTGATTCCCATGTTCACATATGGGAATCTTAAACCAATTCATAATTTCAGTTATAAAATTTAAATTGATTCACGTACAAGTTATGATTAAAATTCACATGTGAATCCTAACAATTCACATGCAAACCTATGTTAGGATTTATATGTTCACATATGAACCAATGAAAAATATCATTTTTCATGTTTACATATGAGATTTAGACAAATGAGATTTAATTCGATTTTTAGATTGTAAAATCACCAATGATTTTTTGAATAAAAAATCGATTACTTTTAATATCTAAAAAATGTTATAGAAAAAATAGGAAATATATTAGGATATATGATATATTCTTTTTCATAATTATTTTAATTAGTGATTTTTTTTTGAAAATAGAAATGTTAATCTAGTGATTGAGATTGTTTCTCTCATTCTTATATTTTTGGAGCTTCTCATTTCAACTTATTGCTACATAGGGTTGGGTTCCGGTGGGAAGTTGAGTTAACGGTGAGAAACGTGAGAAGTGGTTATCAACTGTTGGATGAGAAGTGGACGCACATTAGCATGAGATGCATCAGATCAACTCCCGTCTAAGCCGCAATTCATGGGAGGGCTTGAGATTAAAAGAGATCAACGGTTCAGATCCACTTCTCATGCTTCTCACCGTTAACTCAACTTCTCACACGATCATTCACCTTGCTATATAAATATATATATATATATATATATATATATATATATATATATATATATATGTAGGTGTGAAAGATCTTCTGAGAAGTTGAGGTTAACGTGAGAAGCTTGAGAAGTAGATCTCAACCGTTGATCACTTTTAATCAAATGTTTTCCCATGAATTGCGGCTTAGAAGAGAATTGATCTGGTGCATCTTATCTTGGTGCATCTCATCCTAAATATATATATATATATATATATATATATATATATATATATATATATATATATATATATATATATGGTCAGGTTCAAGGGAAAACCTCAAAAAAACGAAAAACTGAGGAACACCCTGATAGCCATTCATCTGGACGGTATACACTTGTGCATACAAGTAATTTGTAACATGCACACGTGCATATGCACAAGTGCACATAATTGCACAAGTGCATAAAACCATAAAATACCTTAATTTACTTGTATGTACAAGTGCATACCGTCCAGATGAATGACTATCAGGGTGTTCCTCAGTTTTCCATTTTTTTGAGGTTTTCCCTTAAACCTCCCTCTATATCTATCTATCTATCTATATATATATATATATATATATATATATATATATATATATATGGGGTTTCTTTTGAGATCCCTGCAAGTTGTGAACTGTGAAGTCCATTGTAAGCCACATAAACTCATTACTTAGTTGTCAGTTAAAGATCCCTGCAAGTTGTGTGACCTGTGAAGTCCATTGTAAGCCACATAAACTCATTACTTAGGGGTTGTTTACTAACTCTTAGGTGACGTTTGTTTTTTAAGTGGTGCTGAAGTCTGAAGTCTGATTTCTCTTCTGATTTTTAAGTGGTGGTGCTGAAGTCTGAAATCTGAATAAAAAAGACTGTTTGTTTTTTAAATGATGGTGCTGAAGTCTGAAATCTGATTTCACTTCCGTTTTTTCAAGTGAGCATTCGATCTCTCAAACTTCCAATCTTCAATATCAAACATCCAATTTTTAACATCAAACTTCCAATTTTTTAACAAGATGAGTCTCTTGTGCATAACAGCAACAGTAAGAAACACACAGTGGCGGATCCAGGATTTTTACGTGGTGGGGGCACCTTCGAGGTATATTAAAGGCCCGTAAAGTCGAACGATATATTTTTAGCTTAATTCTACATTTTCGATGGATTTTAAAGTTTTTTGGTTGATTTCGAAGAGTTTTTAAGTATTTTGTCGATTTTGAGGAACTTTTTCGAGGTTTTTTAGTCGATTTCGAGAGGCTTTTTTAGTTTTTTTTGTTGATTTCCATGTAATTTTTTTGGTTCGTGGGGGCACCAACAAAAAATTACTGGGGGGACAAATGATAGAAAGTAAAAATACAATTATTTTTAACCTATAAAAATGAAAAAAATAATTTTTAATGGGGGCCCTTCCCCCCACCCTTAACCCTATACATCCGCCACTGGAAACACATAAATTAAACCACATATATCGAACAAAAAAGCAAGATCTGGAAAAACCATCCACATAAATCGAACAACAACAGCAAGAAAAGGAAAAAAAAAACGAACAGCAGCAAAAATCGATGGAGTAATTTATGTGATTCCACTTATGTTTTTTGTTTTTAGAATTCAATTAATTTGCAGCAATTATGTTGCAGGCGTAGAAGGACATTAATTAATTACTCAATTAATTAATTGAGTAATTTATGTTGCAGGCGTAGAAGCAATATTGGAGAAGTAATTGAGTAATTATGTTTCAGATGGAGGCGTGGGGTTGGAGAAGTTCTCAGAGAGGCAAGAGAAGTGGAGGAGCATGAATAAGAGGAAATAAGTGGTTAGTTTATCACTTTTTTGTCCAGATGAGTTTAAGTGATAAGTGGGTCTGAAAAAACAAAAAAAACAAACGGTCTGAATTTAAAAATGTCTGACCGAATAAGTGATAAGGGTTATTAAGAGCTGAAATAGGAAAAACAAACAAGGCCTTACTCGGTAAGTGCTATCCGGGTAAGAGTGTTGTGCTGACCCGGGTAAGTGTTGTTCGGGGTAAGGGACTGGTAAGTGCTGTCCGGGTAAGTGCGTTTACCAACAACAAAATGACCATTTTAACCTTTTTTATAGTTATATACTAAATAAAATGTAATTATTTCTATTATCAATCATCTAATGGAAGAAAAAAAAATTTCATACTTCAACAACTGCTTATCAACATTATAATCTTTTTTTATATAATTAACTGCCAAATTAGACACCAAAATGCAATTTTCATAGTTCAAAATAAACGACGAAAAATATTAATAGTCATTCATATTTAAATACTAACGGAATATGAATCATTTTAATACCAAAAAGAAATTGTTTGTTTTTCATCCAATACAAAATAAAAATTAATTTGAACCATTTGAAAACAGTTGAGTCGCAATCTAATCCCACAGATTAGCCATATATCCGTTGTCTTGAGAAGCCCCCCATTGTACTTCAACAATTTCTTCTTCACTACCTCCTCTATGATCATCTTCAGCAGTAAACATGACACTCTCATCGTATTCCATAAACAATTGATCTTGGATATTACATCTTCTTATAAAATTATGGATTGCAAAACAAGCAACCACAACCTCTATTGTTTTGGAAAAGGATAACAAGCCATTTTCTTCAAAATCGGGAATCTTGCTTTCAAGACTCCATACGCACATTCAATAACGTTTCTAAGTTGTGCATGTGCATGATTAAACTTTTCTTCTTTAGTTACCGCACGTCTGCGTCGAAAATCAGCTAACCAATACCTCGTATTACGATAAGGAGTCAAAAAACCACGGGTATTGGGGTATGCGGCATCACAAAGATAATATTTATCTGCATTTACAAATACAATTAAAAAATATAGAAAAATAATAATCTCACTATTAGAAAAGGATGATACATACTTGGTGGAGGAAACGAAAATCTCGAATTTGGGTCGAATGCAACTTCCCTCAATACTCTAGCATCATGTGTAATGTCTTCCCATCCGGCCCAAACATATGTGAATATCATATTAAAATCACACAATGCTAGAACATTTTGAAAGCAATCACCTCTTCCTCTTCCTCTTCCTTTATATCTTGCTTGTTGATTTAATGGCACAACTGCATGTATCAAAGTTCCATCTAGTGCACCTATAACCCCTGTAAGAAAATCACAAATTATATATAATACTATCATACGAACTTTTAATGTTTTACAAAGTATCAAAACAAATAACACATCGGAAATATTTCTTTGAGGTTTCTAACTCTCTCTGACATGCTCAAAGTTCCATCGAAGGATGTCAGCCTTATGACTTATCTTGCGAATTCCATCATTCCATTTAATACATCATGAAAACATGTGTGTATAGTCTGTGTGGAATGTTGAAATCTCCGTTTAACCATTCTAAAACGTTCATTATGACCAATAATAGTTAAAAACATTGCCATCTTCTCTTCAACACTTATACGACGACTTGATTGCAACCAATTGTTTTGTTTAAAATGGTTACACAAGAGTATATAAGCATCGCGAGATAGACGCATCAGTTCATGACATTGCGTACTAGACCCACGTAATAATTCTTGTGTATATGCATGTCCAGTCAAATTTGAATTGTTATCTCTTATTCTTTCTATTCTTGCTTCAGCTCTTCTTCTCAAATACCAATATGCAATCACGACAATCATCATTAACTGATTACAATCCATGACCTTGCAAATATAAAATACAAAAGATAACATCATATTATATTTCATATATGACATAGATCTTTAATATACAATTAGAACAACAAAAGCATCAAAACAACAATCAACATTAAAAAGTGACATATATTAAATCATAACACCAAACTGAATATATATTAAACATCAAAGTCACAAAATTCCATATACGTCCATAAATAACACAATGTTCCATATACGTCCATAAATAACATCAAAAAGTCATAAAATTCCATAACCATCCACACAAAAACCAAAAGTCATAAAGTTCGATAACCATCCACACAAAAATCTAAAGTCATAAAGTTCGATAACCATCCACACGAAAACCAAAAGCCAGTCTAACTTAAGTTGAGTTGGTGTGCCGTAAAGTTAATCCATGACTCACACCTCTCATCCTTTAAACGCAACTAGATTTTCCTATAGTCCACGCCTTGGCTAAAGAGGTAAAGTGTGATGTCATACAACGATTTATCTTCCCAACCAAGCCTATCCAATTTCATCATACAAGCATCCATATCACCGTCCTCCGATGGTTTGTCAAAAATGGATTTCACATGTGTCACCACATGAGCCAACTCCTCTTCCCTTACCAACGGTTGATTAGATTTTCGTTTTCTGGATTGAGAACGAGAGGAACATTCTTGTGTTGAGCTAGATGGTCCTTGAGTTGAAACAGGTGGTCCTTGATTTGAAACAGGTGGTCCTTGATTTGAAACAGGTGGTGCATGATCTGAAACAAGTGGTGCATGATCTGAAACAGGTGGTTCGTGTGTGGTATCCAAGCTTTGATCATCAACTACTAAAGGCGGGTTAGAAACATTAGCAACACGTTAAGTGTTCTGATTACTCCCAACACCTGTGGCCACCACTCCATCGAAAACTTGCATACAAAGATGAGGATAAAGTAGTGGTGCATTCCTCAACTTGTCAGCATATTTAGTCAACTGTTTAAAAAAAACATATAACTAAAAGAAAAATATAAGAAAATTAAAATTAGAAAAACAGAGAAGAAATTGACCTTCGCCTCTGCCTTCCATTCCTCTTCAGTTAGATTGAATGTGTTGGTCACTGGGTTATAGACATTACCCGTTCTATTTTTTAGCCTAGAATACATCGCATACTTCCCCCTCAGATAATCATAGTGATTCTTCATTTGCCTTTGATTCACAATGAAGTTATGAGTGTTTTTTAATGTTTATGCTATATTATTCCATGAATGCATCTTAAGGCTACCGCCTTGGATTCCATTTATGGACATCTCATGTGCACAACACTCTAAGAATGTTTTTACCACATTATCTTTCCAACTAACCCTCGATTTTTTAGGTTCTGACGACTCATCATACGATTCCATACCTATGTCAAAAAGTACCCACATCAAGAAATGATCAAGAAACACTATAAATCATAAAAACTCATAACAAATCATAGAAACATGGTTGACTACTTTATACCTCTATCATGCTATGTTAAAAAAACATGCTTGTGGTCTACAAACATCCAAACATGGGTACAAATATAAAACAAGAATCTGGTTATGGTGGAACCTTGTCGAAAAACACAAAGAAATAGAACTCCAACATATTATCTTCACAGTAACAAATAAAACATGATACAAAACTTGAATAACCAAAGTGGTATTCAACATATTTCACATTTAGAACATAATTTCACATTTAGAACAAGTAGACAAAAAAAGTCATAGATTTTTAGAATATAATTTTACATTTAGCACAATTCCATAAAGAAAAAAAATAAGATTTCTAGAGCAAAAATCCACTTTTAGAACAACCCCATGAAGAAAACCAAGAATTGTAGAACATAACTTCACATTTACAAAACAAGTAGACAAGGTAAAGTCAAAGATTTTCATAACATAATTTCACATTTAGAACAAACCCATCAAGAAAATCAAGAATTTAAGAACATAATTTCACTTTTACAACATCCAAATATGATGATGGGATTCAATCAAAACCAAGAAATTGCAGGTGGTTAAGAACAAGAAGTGAAGAATTAGAAGATAACTGGTAGCTAATTATCGTGTACTGCACAGTGGGGGCACAATATTACCCAGTGAGAGCACAAGTATATACCTTCACTGGAATCGCTACAGGTAATATAATGGTACAAGTACCGAGTATCGTATCCACAGGGACTGACTTACTGAGAAACAGAGATTTTCATGAACTTCTTGCACAAGTTTCGAGGTGTGAGAAAAATATTTGTTTGACGGTTGATTAATGCTAAGAGTACGGAATAAAATTTATAATTAAAGAAATGGGTACGGGTGTAAGCTTTTCTTGAGATGGGCGTAGTAACAAATGGTTAGGTCTTTTGTAGTACGGAAAGTCTATAAAAATCCCGATCTCTCGAAAGTGAATTTTTAAAGACCGGTCCTACAAAATACCCATAAAGTGTCCATCGTTACCAACTCTTAATCTTACCGATTTAATTACGTTGATAAAAAAAATCAAGTTCTACCGGTGCGGAGATTTACACCCAAATCTCTTTGTGATATAAATCTCCTCCGACGTGTGAACCGTAATAAATCATGCAGAACCCGTAGCTCTACGTGATTATCAAAGACTCTCTCAAATCTTTGTGCATCCCTTAAGCCGTATTTCGAATCCGCCCCTCTCGAGGTCTAGATCTAATATTAACACTTCAAAGTGATCGGCTTATCAGCGTTGAGTTAAGTGTTGCCTACTAGTCTCAAGTTGGCTCACACACTTACCCAAAAGATGGTTAGTTCATAATAAAATGCATAATAATAAAAGACATAATAATAAAATGCATAATAATAAAAAGCATATAAATAAAGAGCATAAAAGTAAAGAGCATAAGAAATATAAAAGACTTGGAAATAATAAAAGACGTAAAGAAAGAAAGGAAATACTTGTTACTCTACTTGCATAAAATTAAAGTTAAGCTACAGACATGCCCACGGTGGGAAACCGAGGGCAGAAACGAAATTACAAGAAATTAAATGCTTAAAATTAAAAGCAACTTTCCTAGCTCCAAAACTCTTCCAAAGAGAGAGTTAATAGAGCCGGAGAAGGTTGAGGTGTGTTTAAATGGTGAACTTAACAACCTATTTATACTAAAAAGCTAGGCTTTTACCCAATGGGTAATACCCACAAGTTAAAGGGTTATTACCCACTAGACAAAAGAGTACAATGATTGAGGAATCTTCCAGATAGCATCCACCATCTTATTTCCAGATATTTTTCAGCCTTGAATACTGCAATACCCCCAGAATACGAATACGAATACGTTGTATAAATACCGTATGCATCATCTGGTGCCCTCGGTGGGCAGACAGTGCCCACAGTCCCACAAAAACGAGATTTTCTTAACAAAACATCATCCATTGGTGTTTTCATCATATTTGCAAACTTTAATGACCAAAGGAAAGAGATGGAAGCAAAAGTGGCTAGAAAGGTGAATAAAATGAAGGAAAAGAGTAACAAATAACACTAAAAAATGAGGGTTATCACACCCCCAAACTTGAGATGTCACTTGTCCTCAAGTAACGGAAGAAAAGGAAACACGAAGAATGTTACAAGGAGACGAAGAAAACTTACAAAGGTATTGATGCATACGCCATGATATTGAAGAGGCACAAACTTTCATTTTGGAAATCACCGTACTCGTAATTAATCGGTAGGGCTTGAGTTGGGCTTGTGTATATGAATATGATTTATCTCTCACTCCTCTCTTCCCCCCAAACTTGTGGTAAACTACTAAAAATGGGCTTTGGGTTTTTTTTTCTCTTTTTTTTTTCAAAATTGGGCCCCCTTTAGTGACTTGGGCCATGAAACACCAAATGTAACTATCTAATTTATTGGGCTCCACATGTCTTCTTAACTTGAAGACTTATTATATATATATATATATATATATATATATATATATATATATATATGTAATTTTTTTTCATTTTTGATTTTTTTTCTATGATCAAAATTTTGTAATTGATCATAACATTCACAAAATCTCCTAATGTTCACCCCCCCCAAACTTAGAACACATCAATGTCCTCATTGGTGAAGGTAAAAAAAAAGGAATTTATTGGCAAAAGGTTCGGTTACGAAGGGAAGTGTTTCGGCCAAAATTCAATAATGGCCTACGTCCTTTTAATTTCCAAACCCAATGATTTCCAATGAAAGTTGTACCTGAAATTAAAGACGCATAATACCGAAAGTGACAGAAAACATTAAGAATTATATTGAAAATCCATCAATGAGTAGGTACAAAAAGGAAATGGTTAGGACGAGTTCTGGATTTTCAACACAATACCTACGGTCAGAATAAACAACAGAAGGAGATTAAGTTTGCAAAAGATAAATCCCACATCAAAAGATTAGTCTGTCAACGGAGGCTGAAACATGAGACGTAGGGCGTGGAGCTGCATGGCGAACTTATGGGGTATAGACACCCATGGGAAACGTCGTGGCACTTGTCAAAACTATGGATGAATGTTTCTGGTGAAGAGGAGTGTGTTTGGTCGTCGTTTGCGTTGGCTATTGATGAACCGACGGTGATTTGCACGACGAGAGTTGATGATCCAGTACTCAAGGAGGTGGACGGTTGTGTCCGTGGTGGCATGGCGGAGCTAGCATCGGTGATGGTGGATGGTATGGTGGTGGCCAACAGAAGGCGACGTGATCGGTGAGAAGGAGTTGGGTGAGGGTTGGGAACCAACTTCTTGGAGCGTGCCATGGAGAAAATGAGAGGGTTCATTTTGAAAGTGATAAATCACCCTCCTCTTGTTTAAAATCCCACCAAAATTCTTCGTGGGCGCATTTTTACAAAAATCACGACCAACTCCTGCAAATACACAATAACAAAAACACAAAACTACTAAAATTAGACAAGACTATTTACAAGGTTGTTTCCAACCCAACACTCAAACTTTTAGGATGACAAGACGGGGGGTGAGGGCACATCCTTCGACAAAAACCGTTTTTTCTTGTGTTTATGATGGCTCAACCTCACTTCTTTCATACCTTGATTCACTTTCATTGGTGGTTGCACTTTAACTGGACTCTCCAAATTTCTCTCATCCTCACTTCCTTCTTCAAAATGCTCAACACACTCTTCAATATCTAGACCAAGGTCTTCACTTAGTAGATTAATGGTTGAACAATCTTCCAAATCACCATATAGCTTAAGGGACTTAAAAACATTAAAGGTCACTTTTTGGTCATTTACACTCATGGTCAACTCACCTTTCTGCACATCTATCAAGGTTCTACCGGTTGCCAAAAATGGTCTTCCCAAAATGATGGGGACATTCTTATCTGCCTCATAGTCCAACACTAGAAAATCAGCCGGAAAAATGAATTTATCGACTTTCACCAAAATATCCTCAATTTTACCCTTCGGATAGGCCAAAGACCTATCAGCAAGTTGTAAGGTGACTGTGGTTGGTCTGACTTCTCCAATCCCTAATTTCTTAAAAACCGACAAAGGCATGAGGTTTATGCTTGCTCCCAAATCACATAGAGCATGTCCTACTTCTTGTCCCCCAATAGTACACGGGATGGTAAAACTTCCCGGGTCTTTTAGCTTTGGAGGGATTTTGCAAGTAAGAAGTGCACTACATTCTTTGGTCAAGGCGACAGTTTCAAATTCTCCCAGCCTTCGTTTCTTGTTGAGAATATCTTTTAAAAATTTAACATAATTTGGCATTTGCTCGAGAGCCTCTACCAAAGGAATGTTAATGTGAAGTTGTTTGAAAACGTCCAAAAACTTTTTGAATTGTTCATCAACATTTTTGGTTTTTAATCTCTCAGGGAAAGGTAAGTCTCTCAAATCCGGAACAGATTTGCTTTTGTCGGGAGTGCATGAGATGAGTGGTTCTGGAGTGGGTGCAGTCTGTACTGGACAACTTGGGATAATTGGGTCCGATGTCTGGGCCACGGATTCTGGTTTTGGTGATTCACTAGAGGACGGGAACGAGTCTGGAAAGTTCGAGGCATCAAACAAATGTGAGTCCTTTTGCATTACAGGTACGGGAGAGGTTTTCTCGACTTTTTTAGACTCACCTATGTTTTCAATCTCTCTAATACTTATGGCCTTGACGTGTTCCTTGTGAATGCCTTTGGGATTTTCCGTGTCACTAGGCAAAGTCCCTTGTGGTCTATTTTTGAGCTCGACAACAAACTGTCCAAGTTGGGTTTCAAAACCCCTCAAAGTTGCATTGGTTTGGTTTATAAAACCTTTAAGCAATGATTCGATTGAACCATTACCGTCTGATGCATTTTGTTGCCTAGGTGCATGTGATTGTGAAGACTGACCACGTTAGTAATTATGAGGTTGTGAAGATTGTCCATGTTGATAATTCTGAGGTGGGCCTGATGAAATCCCGGAGGATTTGGTGGTCAGTTTTGGACTTGACTTGCCCCAGGGGGTTGAAGTCCTTGATTTCCAGTCCAAGAGAAGTTCGGATGATTTCTCCAATTCGGGTTGTATGTTTGGGAAAACGGACTATTTCTTGACTGATTCCCGACATAGTTTACCGAAACAGGGTTACCGGGACAACACTCAAAAGGATGATTTTCACTGCAAAAAGTGCACGTTTCAATTAAAGCTTGATTTATTGTCTGCACATGACCTTTTTCTCCATTAATGTTCAAATTGTTTTTAACCAAATTAGTCAAAGCTACAATTTGTGCATTTAAAGCGGTGATGGCATCAACCTCATGAACTCCTGATGCAGTTTTAGGAATTACAGCACGAGGGTTCAACCAATCAGTGTTATTATTGGCGACTTTTTCCAAAATCTCATACCACTCATTGTAGGTTTTTGCAGTAAAAGCTCCACCAGCCGTGGCATCGAGGATGATTTTAGCAGCATTAGAAATACCATTATAAAATGTTTCTAATTGGATGCAGTGAGGGATTCCGTGATGAGGGCATTTTCGAATTAAATCTTTGAATCTCTCCCATGCATCCGATACTGCTTCATCTTTCTCTTGTCTAAACATTAAAATTTCATTTCTGAATTTCACGTTTCTGGTGGGAGGAAAGTATTTTTTCAAAAACTTTTCAGCTAAACTCGTCCAAGTGTCAATTGAATGAGGTAGCTGAGAATTTAGCTAGGCTTTGGCTCTGTCTCTCAATGTATAAGAGAAGAGTGTCAACCGTAAGGCTTCTGCTGAAACTCGGGGAATGAGAAAATGATCCGTCATTTCTAAAAATGATTTTAAATGAGAGTGCGGATCTTCCGAAGGTAATCCTCCAAATTGACCCATTGCTTGGATCATTTGAAACATTACCGGTTTCGGTTCAAAATTTTGCGCAGTAATGTGGGGCCTAAGAATACCCGACTTGAGTTGAGCAAATTCGGGTGTTGCATAGTCCCGTATTCCCTTTCTTTGTCATCGGCAATTTTAATCGTTGTTTCCACAAGCGGAGGTGGAGGATTTTCTGCCCCTCCCTCCATGGTTTGATTTAAAATTGGATTTTGTCGATTTCCTCTACCTCTTCTTCTTCTTCTTTTAAAAGTCTTTTCAATTTCGAGATCAAGAGGTACGAGTTCTCCGTGTTGCAGCCGTGACATACAACACGAAAATTTGTTTTTTTTAAATGAAACAAGCGACACAGGCTCAAAAGAAAATCAAGATCTCAGGATAAAAATCGTGCCAGTCCCCGGCAACGGCGCCAAAAACTTGGTAGCTAATTATCGTGTATTGCACAGCGGGGGCACAGTATTACCCAGTGAGAGCACAAGTATATACCTTCACTGGAATCGCTACAAGTAATATAATGGTACAAGTACCGAGTATCGTATCCACAGGGACTGACTTACTGAGAAACAGAGATTTTCATGAACTTCTTGCACAAGTTTCGAGGCGTGAGAAAAATATTTGTTTGACGGTTGATTAATGCTAAGAGTACGGAATAAAATTTATAATTAAAGAAATGGGTACGGGTGTAAGCTTTTCTTGAGATGGGAGTAGTAACAAATGGTTAGGTCTTTTGTAGTACGGAAAGTCTATAAAAATCCCGATCTCTCGAAAGTGAATTTTTAAAGACCGGTCCTACAAAATACCCATAAAGTGTCCATCGTTACCAACTCTTAATCTTACCGATTTAATTACGTTGATAAAAAAAATCAAGTTCTACCGGTGCGGAGATTTACACCCAAATCTCTTTGTGATATAAATCTCCTCCGACGTGTGAACCGTAATAAATCATGCAGAACCCGTATCTCTACGTGATTATCAAAGACTCTCTCAAATCTTTGTGTATCCCTTAAGCCGTATTTCGAATCCGCCCCTCTCGAGGTCTAGATCTAATATTAACACTTCAAAGTGATCGGCTTATCAGCGTTGAGTTTAAGTCTCGACTTAAGTGACCAAGCTTAAGAGCTAGTAACGATGGCCACACCCAAGTGTTGCCTACTACCCCCCCCCCCCCCAGAAATTTTTTTTACTGAAATTACTATTAACCCCTTGAAGCTGTGATAAACCAAATACATAATCAAAAAACAAATTTTTTTATAATCTGAAAATCGAAGAACATGAAACTGAAATCAATTAACTTTTTTGAAGTTAAGCAATCACCACCGTTAGAAGTGTGATCCGCAAGCTCTAGAAACAAAAGAACTGAATTTCAGCTTTAAACTTAAGCTGCTAGAATAGAAATATTCATTCCATAGATGCTTCTTATAAACTAGAAATTGAAAATGAAAAGATAAGGGAGAATCTAAAGCTTTTGTTTATCCCTTTTCACAAATTTGTTCGGTAAATCCTTTTTGGAATAAATACGCAATAATGGTATCATTCTTGATTATTAAGAATTCAACCCAAATCAACACTGCATTCATCTAGCAGCCAATTAGTCCACCGAAATGAACCAAGCAAAGTTTAAACCTTCAGCTATAGGATTTGATCCTAAAACTTATGACCCACATGATCCCATATATGATCGACTAGAAGAACCCTTTGGTTTGCCTACATTTTTAAAACAAAACTTTCCAATTTCAAGTATCCATTGTAAAGTCTCAACAAACATTAAAGATTCAAAGGTTTCTCTTGAAAATTTAGATATTTAAAGTTAAAAATCGAAATCCCTTTGACCTAATTTGACAACCGTGGGTGGGTGACAAATTTACAACACTCAATGAAAACAAGAAGGGAGAAGGGAAATAAAAAAAGAAATCGATGGAGAATGATACCTGTAGTGGAGGAGCGACGACCGGAGAAGGGAGAAGGGAGAAGGAAGAAAGAAGAAGCAGCGCGACGAGGGAGAAGGTTCGTCCGGAGGAGAGGCGGCCGGAGGAGCGGCAGAGTAGGCCGGAGGAGCGACAGACGAAATCCACACAAAAACCCTAGTAGTCGCACATTTGAGAAGGATAGGCTTGGAAAAGTCGATCTATCCAAGAAAATGACCGGGTAAGCACGATTTTAGATCTGGCTCGGTAAGAGCTCGGTCAGCACCCGGGTCAGATCTCGGTCAGTTTTGATATTTGGTAAACGGTCTGACTGTTGACTGAGTCAAATGCGCTGACCGAGTCAGCTTGGTCAGCAGTTAGTAAACAACCCTGTTAGATCTGATTTTATAGTAATCATTGTATTTATTTTCTTTATCTGTTAGTGCTAATAGTTCTTTTCTGTCTTGTTATTGCCTTGGGGTATTTAAGTCCCCTTGGCTTATTTTAGTTGAAAGAACTTCTCACTTTTGAATACAAGTTTACTGTTACATTGAGCGCACTTTTCTCTCTCTAGATTCTCTCTCTTCAGATCTTGTGATCTTGGCTTATCAATTGGTATCAGAGCCTTCAAGATCTTGAGAGAATTGAGATTAGTGTAATTTTGTTCCTGATTTGTGTGGATAATTCGAAAATTTGATCGATTTTTGTTGTTTTTTCAAGAAAAATCTCGTTTTCTGGATTTTCACCAATATCAGTCAATTAAGTGATCGAATTGCTATGAATTTGATGTTATTTGATGTATTTTGGATAGTCGATCTAGGTTGTTTCTTGTTGATTTGCATAAAAACATGATTTGGTGCTTCGATTTTGAATTTGAATATGTTCTGAAAATGTCGAGTTCTGTTGTCTGTTCTATTTGAGTTTTTGAGATTTGGAGTGTTTTGATCGAATTTGTTAATAGAATTGAATTAAAAACTTGTTTTCGATCGATTATGTGCAATGTGTATGGGTTTAATTTCATTAATATGAGTGAAATTGCAGATTTTTTCATCAAGTGTAAGTATGCGTGTGATTCAAGTAATATGCGGGTCATTCATCCTATTGTGCGTGTGATTCATATATTGTGCGGGTTGATATTATAGGTTGCATATTAGTCATAGATTTTGAAGTATGCGTGTGTTTAATGAAGAATGCGGGTTATTCATATTCATATTATTAGAATGCGCTTCCATCATATATTCATGGTGAAACTAACTTTTGGGTGTTAGTGTTTGTCTCAGGTTATCGGGTCCTTCTTGGAAACACACTCTTTTGCGTATCTCATCAACACACGTATCTCATCAACACACATAGTATATTGTGCGTGTCATCAAGTGCATATCTTCTGTCAACACACACATCTCTTCAAGTGCGTGTTACTCTGAACACGCATTGCTTCAAGTGCGTGTCACTCTAAACACGCAAAGCTTCAAGTGCGTGTCACTCTGAACCCGCAAAGTTTCAAGTGCGTGCCTCGTTGAACACGCATAGTTCTTTTTTAGTGCAGTCCTCCTATCACCCGGATAGTCCTTGTTTGCGTATCATCAAGGACCCGAATAGTTCCGTTTGAGATTCAAGTCAGAAACGCATACCTTGGGTGTTCGGGTCTTCGAGACTTACTTATTTTTTCTGAATTCCAGATTTCTTCAAAATGTCTCTACAAGCTCAACTTTACAAGAATGACCTCATGATGTCATTGGGGTCTGATACTCGTCCTCCTGTGCTGATAAATGAGAACGAATTTGAGCAATGGCAGGACCGGTTTATTAATTTCATCGAAAGGCAACCAAATGGAGAAAATATGATGAAAGCTTTGACTGAAGGTCCCATGGTTAGGCCAATGAAAGTGATACCAGCTGTTGGAAACACTCCAACAACTACTGTAGAAAAAGCCCTGAGAGAATATGAGGCTAATGAACTTCTAAGATACCAAGCTGACAATCAAGCTAAGTCGAATTTGATTCTTGCTCTACCAAATTCCATCTATAATAGAATCGATTGTTTCAAACATAATCCTATGATGATGTGGACACAACTGGAGAAAATCATGCTTGGTACTGCTATGTCTACCCAACTTCGTCAGACAAGATACATGAACAACTATGAAGAATTCAAGGCTAAGGATGGGGAAAGTATGAAAAGTATCTTCGACAGGTTTTGGACTGTTATTAATGATCTGTATAAGATCAAGGTAACAAAGAATGATCTGGAGACAAATCTGAAGTTCCTCAATGCACTCAAACCTGAATGGGAAAAATCTTGTCATCGGATGAGAAATGATCCCAGAATTTCCAAAATGCCCATTCAGGAACTGTTCGAAATTCTGACGTCTGATGAAGCCATGGTTCTGAAGAAGAAAGCTAAGCTGGATAAGCAGAAGCCAAAGACTATGGATCCAATCGCTCTTTTAGCTAGTCAAATGGCTGAGCAAGCCTTGACTGAGTCTGCTTATGACGGGTCAACAGATGACGATGGCGAAGCATTGGAAAAAGCCATGATTCTTCTAAGTCAACACTATCAAAAGAAATATCAGAAACGATCAGGTTCAAACAATCTTCGTTTCTCATCTGGATCAAAGAAGGTAGAACCCGATACTACATCAAAGCCTTTCTTTCCCAAATATGAGCCTGCTACAACAGTTGAACCAAAGAAAGAAGATAAGAAGGCTGTGACTTGCTACAACTGTGGCAAACCCGGGCATATTTCAAAGGAGTGCAGAAAGAAGATTGTGAAAAATGTTGATTTCTATAAGAAGAAATTAGCTTTGGCTGAGAAGAAAGCTAGTGGAACAATTCTGTTGGCTGAGGAGGAATACTGGTTAGACCACTCAGACAATGAAGCTGATAATGAAGAGACTGCTGCTATGTATTTTATTGGAGACGACAACAGTGATGATGAGGATGAGGAGACTTCAAACGATGAATCTGAGGTACCATCTGAGTTTGATTTTAATTTCATTTCATCGCAAATGAATGTCATTACAAATGCTTTACATGACTTTCGTTCAAAGCTTCTATCCGAAAAACGCGAAAATCAAGAAAAGTCTGTTCAAATTGAAAAATTGAAGATTTCTCTGAGAGATGAAAAAGCTATTTTAAAATTTACAAAAGAGAAATTTCAAGAAAGAATAGAAGATTTAAAAATTGAAAAACAGACTTCTCATGATTCTTTGTCTGATTTGTCAATTTTAAATCAAGAGTTTTCGGATAAAATATTTGAATTAGAAGAAAAGTTATATAAACAAAATCAAACTGAACAAACAATACATATGCATAAACCAAGGAGCTATGAGTCGTTAAAAGAAAACTGGGGTCTTGGAGTTAAAAATCCTCAGTTTTTAAAGAAAGCTAAATTTGAGATTCCCAATTTTTATGATTACGACTGTCTTGGTCTTTCTCAATATGGTTCTCAATACAAACCTCTTTGGACAAGTGCTAAAGAAACTACAATTGAGGAAGATAAAAAACGGATAAACAACAAGAGAATGGAAGTTCCTTTTGTTTACACTCAAGAAAATGCAAAATATTTTCCTGAAAAAATAAAGAAGAGAAGACAAAATTTAAACTTTGTTTCTTCTACTAATTCTTCTAGATCTAATGACTTCTTTGATTTAAATTCATCTAATCCAAATAAGGACAATATATCTCCAGTACCTTATGATACTAAGAGATATATACCTCCATTAGTATTAGAATGCCAAATCTTTGATCTAGAAGAACAATTGGAAGAACAAGAGATTTTGAGAAAAATTGAAAACGATGTCATTTTTTCTTTTATGACATCGAGTTTTAAAGAAAATAATTCTGGTCTTCTCAAATCTTCCATCAACTTGTGTTCATCTGATGTTTCTTGCTCTGAGGTTTATCAAAATAAAATAACTGATCAGTTTGGTTTTATTGATAAAACTTCCTTTTCTAAATCAAATATTTTATCTGAAATTGTTGATGACACTTTTACGTCAAATGATTATTTCTATAAAACAAAGCGTAAAACAAGAAGGTCAAAAAAGAAAAAGAAGAAAGAGTTTGATATTTCTGAAAATTCTAACTTTTTTGATTCATCTATTTCAGATAGGCCTTTGAAGAAGTCTGTGAAGTCTGTTTGGCTAAAGAAACAAAGATCTGAAGAATTTGTTTCTGTAGAGGATAAATGTGTAAATCTTCTTTGTAAACAAGACTCATTTGCCTTCTGTAATAAAACTACAAAATATTCTGTAAAGCAAATGTTTCAAATTTCGAAGAATATCTCATATTGTCTCTCTAGTTCTGATTCTGATGATTGTGTTTCTTCTTTAAAATGTAATGATGTTCATGCTTTATTTGATCAGTCTCAGATATTTTGGAAAAATAATTCTTTGAAAAAGAAAAAGGAAAGGACTAACAAGAAGGGACCCATATTCATATGGGTACCTAAATCTCAGTAATTTTTGATTGTGCAGCTAAATCAATTATGGTATCTGGATTCGGGGTGTTCCAAACACATGACTGGCAACAAATCTCTACTTTCAAAATTTAAAGAAAAATGTTGCGGTCGTGTCAAATTTGGAAACTGCGAGATGGCTCCCATTCTTGGTTATGGTGATCTTGTTCAAGGTAATATTACTGTCAAAAGAGTAAGCTATGTTGAAGGATTAAGTCACAATCTATTCAGCATCGGAAAGTTCTGCGATAAAGATCTTGAAGTCAGTTTCAAATCTAAAAGAGTTGCTGTAAAGAATAATAGCGGCATGGACTTACTTGTTGGAAAGAGACGATCAAATCTTTATACCATTAATCTTTCCGAAGTAAAGGTTCCATCAGATATTTGTCTTCTATCAAAAGCCTCTATTCATGAAAGCTGGGTGTGGCACCGAAGACTAGCTCATCTCAATTTCAAATATATGGATCACTTGGTCAAGAATGATTCTGTGAGAGGTCTTCCAATCCTCCGTTTCCAGAAAGACCATCTTTGTCAGGACTGCGAGAAAGGAAAGATGAAAAAAGCATCTCATAAGCCTAAGCCTGAACATTGCACTGCGGATATCCTAGATCTAATTCATGTTGATTTATGCGGACCAATGAAGACAAAGAGTATTGGTAAGAAGAAATATGTTTTGGTTGTTGTTGATGATTACTCCAGTTACACATGGGTGAAATTTCTCAAATCTAAAGACGAGACACCCGAAATTCTCATCAACCTAATCAAAACCATTCAAACAAATAAGCAAAAGCATGTCAAAGTTGTAAGATCAGATAATGGCACAGAATTCAAGAATTCAACTCTTCAAGCATTCTATGATGATCAAGGAATACAACAACAGTTTTCTGCTGCAAGAACACCGCAACAGAATGGGGTTGTTGAAAGACGAAACAGAACGCTTGTGGAAGCTGCTAGATCTATGCTTGCTTATTCAGGTCTTCCTTTGTCCCACTGGGCCGAAGCCATATCAACTGCCTGTCATACTCAAAACAGATCTATTATACACCGCCGGTTCAACAAGACTCCATATGAATTGATGAACGGTATCAAACCCAACATCAAATATTTCAAGTCTTTCGGGTGTAAATGCTATGTTTTGAATGACAGAGATAATCTGAACAAATTTAGTCCAAAGGCAGATGAAGGCATATTTCTGGGCTATTCTTCTAACTCTGCTGCTTACAGAGTCTTTCTCCTCTTTGCAAGAAAAGTCATAGAGTCTGTGAATGTCAAATTTGATGAAGCTACCGATTTGGCTTTTGGACAACACAGTTCAGAACCCGTTTTTACTGGAAACCCAGCTTCTGAACAAATTAGTTCAGAACCTACACTTCAATCGACAAATCAGGATTCTTCTACTTCTCTTTCTAATCTTTCTGATCTTGATTTTCTGTTTGAAAATTTTTATGATGATGTTCCTAAACCAAACACTGATAATGTGTCAAATGTCTTGAATTAGGAATATGTAAGTGCATCTGATCCTACTTCCGCTGCATCAACCTCTGAACCTGATGCTCCTTCAGTATCTCCTGAAATTCAAGACATATCTTCTGAACATCATTCGGATCAATTCATACATGAACCAGAAATTGCTGAAACTGTTCATGAGGACTCTGTAGAAGATGAAGCTGTTCCAGAAGAAAATGTTCAACAAGAAGTACAAGCTATGTCTGATCAACAAGAGCCTAAATCTGATGTCATGGAAATACCTCCTCCTCCAGTTGAAACCATATCTGTGTCATCTTCTGACATTATTTCTTCTGAAGATCCTCCTCAACAATTAGAAGTGGTTCAAGAAGTTATCGATCCTCTCCCTCATACAACAAAATGGACAATATTTCATCCAATCCATCAAATTATTGGGAATCCTCAAGCAACTGTTTCTACTCGCTCCAGAACAGCTTCTTCCAACGAATGTTTATACACTTGCTTCCTAAGCAAGATTGAACCTACCAAAGTTTCTGAAGCGTTGGAGGACCCAGATTGGATCATTGCTATGCAAGAGGAGATCAATCAATTTGATGCACTCAAAGTGTGGAGACTTGTACCAAGGTCGAAAGGTAAGAGTATAATTGGTACCAAGTGGATATTCAAGAATAAGAAAGACAAAGATGGTATCGTCGTTCGGAACAAAGCAAGGTTAGTAGCCAAAGGATATAGACAAGAAGAAGGTATTGACTATGATGAAACATTTGCACCCGTTGCCAGATTGGAAGCTATCAGAATGTTTCTTGCATTTGCTGCTTATCGCAACTTCACAGTATATCAAATGGACGTAAAGACAACATTTCTCAATGGCAAGCTGAAAGAAGAAGTATATGTATCTCAGCCAGAGGGATTTGTTGACAAAGATCGTCCAGATTATGTATATTTTCTCGATAAAGCATTGTACGCCTTGAAACAAGCTCCACGGGCTTGGTATGACGAGTTGTCATCTTTCTTGGTCAAATCCGGCTTCACCAAAGGCTCGATAGATATAACTCTTTTCATTTATAGAACTAATCTTAATATCTGCTTAGTACAAATATACGTAGATGATATTATTTTTGGTGCGACTAATAAATCTTTGTGTAATTGGTTTTCTGATTTAATGACCTCTAGATTTCAGATGAGCATGATGGGAGAAATCAACTTCTTCCTCGGCTTACAAGTGAAGCAGCTTCCAGATGGAATCTTCATCAATCAGTTAAAATACATATTTGACATTTTGAAGAAATTCAAAATGGACAAGTCTACCTCAATCGGCACGCCTATGGCTCACGGTGCCAAACTCGGACTGGATCCAGATGGAAAAGTTGTGGATCAAAAGACATACAGAGGGATGATCGGATCACTGATGTATCTTACTGCCAGTCGCCCGGACATAATGTTTTCAACGTGCCTGTGTGCCCGTTTTCAAGCTAAACCAAAAGAATCTCATCTTTTAGCAGTCAAACGCATTTTTAGATATATTAAAGGAACTCCTTATTTAGGATTATGGTATCCTAAAAGTTCTTACTATAATTTGATTGCTTATTCTGATGCAGATTATGGTGGTAATCAATTAGACAGGAAAAGTACTTCTGGTCATCTCCAGTTTTTGGGTGACAGACTGATAAGCTGGGCGTCGAAAAAGCAAAACTGCGTTTCAATATCAACAGCCGAAGCTGAATACGTCGCTGCAGCTAGTTGTTGTGCTCAAGTGCTCTGGATGAAAACGCAACTTCGCGATTACGGGATGCTATACAAGACTGTGCCAATATATTGTGACAGCAAGTCTGCAATTGCGATTTCGGTCAATCCTGTCCAGCACACCAAGACCAAGCACATAGACATGAGATATCATTTTATAAAGCATCACGTCGAAAAAGGTACTATTGAATTATATTTTGTACCAACTGAATATCAACTTGCTGATATATTTACAAAAGCTTTAGATGAAAAACGATTTAATTTTTTGCTTTCAAAACTTGGCATGTTGAATTTAAAAGTTTAAATCTTTACAAATTTTATTCTATAAAGTTTAATATTTCAGATTTTCTTTCTGTTGAATAAAATGTGTGTCTAGGATCTTTTACAAGTTGCCTTGTTTATATTAAAGTTTCATATGTTCAACTTTCAAATCTTACAAACATTGAAAAGTCAGCAACATGTTTGATGCTTTAGATACTGCTTTAAAGATATGTGAGTCGACATACTTATGGTTTACTTTGCTTAAACAACCTAAGTGATCAAAATTGTAGATTGTAGTGAAAATATGGGCTAAGCTATTTGATATATATCTGAGTTATTGAGATGATTTTATTTTTAAGCATTTAAAATACATAAATCCTTGAGTTTAAAAGTTTGTACCTGTGACCTTTCTGGTTTGGGAAAGTAAGTTCCAAGGGATGTTCGACATCTGGTCCTCTAAGGTCAATTGATCTGGGAGTGATCGAACATAAATCCTTCAATAGAACCAGATCGAAAGTCATGTTTTACTGGTATGAATGGGTTTAGGATATGTCGATGTAGCCTTTCTGATCCGGGAGAGTAAGTTCCAAGGGGTGCTTGAAACCTAGTCCCCTAAGGCCATCTGGTCTGGGAGCGGCTAACCCAAATCCTGCAATAGGGTCAGATAGAAAGTTACGTTTACGGCATGTTCTTTACTTAATAAACTCTTAGATTAAAAGATGCCAAAGTGCACAACGCTTAAAAGATGCCAAAGAGCACAGTCATGTGAAGATGCCAATGAGCACATAGCTAAAAGATGCCAATAAGCACACATATCTTGATTCTTGGTGATATATTTTGAGCTGCGATAAACCTGTAAATTTGTGAAAATCTTAATTCTTGATGACTTAGTGTCTGTACATGCAAAGTTCTCCATTTTATGTTTAGAATTGCATTTTTCTTGAAGATAATCAAAGATCGCATGCAAGCACACTGAATAGATACCTGCAAGTCTTTGACATTGAACATGTCTTAACTTGATATGCAATGAAACATGTTTCTGTATCCAACAACTCTCGTGTGATTTCAACTGATTGATAAATCTGGAATATTTTACTGAGTAGACTTTAATTTGTTTAGTGTTTAAAATTTTATATATTCAGTTGTTACAAAATTTATATTCCATAAGATCATCTTTCATATTGATGTCTTTATGTTTGCTATATGTGTTTTTGTCATATGGTCTGTGCATTTTTCGAGGGGGAGTGCATATATGGTTTTTATTTCTGAGAATATTCTGGTTTTGAGGGGGAGTGAATGTTGCTGATTAATTACTTCTTATGCTGATCAGAAATTCATCAGGTAAGTATCTCTGAAATTACTATGCAAATGCTAAACTAATTTGATAAATTTTGTGCATTTGTGTAGGGGGAGTAATGGGGGCTTATCAGGTAATTTTCTCATAGTTATTTTTTTTAAGTATATAGAAGTAAGAGTGTGTATTTTTCTTTTCTTTATTCCATTTGAACTTGTTTGACTATTCATCTTCCCTCCACTCTCTCTGCGTGTTCTTCTTCTTGAATTCTCATCTGATTCATTTCAGATTGTCGCTTTGGAATTTCAGGTATGTTTTTGCTTTTCGTTTTATGTTTGTAGCTTGATTAGTGTTTTATTATTTTGTTTTGTTTTAATTTTTTGTCTCTTACTGTGTATTTTTTACTGATTTGCGATTTTTCACTGTTCATCGATATTGAAAAACCCATATTCGTGTTGTTGTTGATCGATTTGCATATTGGGGTTTGTTTAGATAGTATAATCGACAATCAGGTATGTCTTATTTTGGTTTAATTTCGTTGTTTTATGCTTAGATTTAGTGTTTTGTGGTTTTCGGGTTCGAACATCCGTGTTCTAGGGTTTTGTTCAAGTTTTTGAGACCCGTATAGGTCACTATGCGTGTCCTGTTAGAACCGCATAGTGTTCTTTGCGTGTCTTTCTAGAACCGTAAAGTATACTGTGCGTTTCTAACAAGAACCGAATAGTGAGCTTTACTTGTCCCTAGTGATCCGCATAGTGAACTATGCGTTTCACTCGTGACCCGTGTTGGGTCATCTAAGATTTAAAGATAACCTCCCCTTAGTCTTTATTGATGATTGAACCCTGTATTTTGTTTTATGGTTCTTTGTAATAGCTTAGTTAGTTTAACAGATCGGTGAATCGAAGATAAACCGAATTCAACATGAAGGAAGTCTACAATGCGGATTGAGATGGACTTCAAGAGTAAACTAAGCATAATCTGCCGATTCCAATTCGGCAGATCACATCCCTGCCGATTCTAATTCGGCAAGTTTCCCCTTTGCCGAATCCTCTTATGTTCGGCAGAACTTTCTTCTGCCGAACCTTCACCTGTTCGGCATTCATTCCTTCTGTGCCGAGTTCCTCTTTCGGCACATACCTAAGTTATCGAATTCCTTCTTTGGTAACTTTCCTCGTACAGATTGCTTCTTTATCTAGTACGACCATTTATGTTAAAACCTCATGATTTGACATACTTCCTCTTTCCCAATGATCTTCTGACAATGGAAATGGAAGCTT
This sequence comes from Arctium lappa, assembly GCA_023525745.1. Lineage (NCBI taxonomy): Eukaryota > Viridiplantae > Streptophyta > Magnoliopsida > Asterales > Asteraceae > Arctium > Arctium lappa. The sequence goes on from CM042057.1 coordinate 50,389,914, forward strand.
CTATCTTCCTTTAGAAGATTTACATTTAGTCTTAAATTGATTAGATGTTTATTTTCTAATAGATCTCAAAAAGATTTTCCCAAGAATATTTTATTTAGATATTGTACTTTCATAGTACAAAAGTTACCTTTTGTATTGTGACAAGTCACATCAAATATCTTATAATTTATTGTCAACCTCTCAACCTCCAAAGCCTTTACTCCTACTTGTCCTTTGCACTCATTACATTGGATAGTATATAAAGGATGGAAGTAGCACCTTGCTACTTACGCTTTCATCTCCAGCTTTGGCTTTCAAAAGATTTCAAGCAGGTTGATAGTTGTCTTTTACTTTCTTAAGATTTAAGTCTTTGTGTTCTTAATATCTTCTATGTGTTAGATTGTTTAGAGTAGTTCTTAACTATTCTTATTCCGCAACAATCTTTATTTTCTCTTTGTGTAATTCTTGATATTCCTTATCAATAAAAGAATTAAAATTAAGTAATTTTGTGTTATTGTATTCAACCCCCCCTTCTACAATACTTGTTTACTTCTTTGGGACTAACAAGTGGTATCAGAGCGGTTGGTTTAATCTAATAAACCAGATCCGTAATGACTTCTCCTTCTACAAAACCTGAGTCTTCTTCTCAAAATTCCTTTTACTCTGAAAATGGATCTACTGTTAAACCTCCTAAGTTCAACTCGAACAACTTTTCCTTATGGAAAAGTAGGATGATGCTCTTCTTTGAAGGAGCTGACAGTCGGTATCTTACCATCCTTAGTGACGGTCCTCTTATCCCAAAAGTATGGGATAGATTTGTCAAAACTCCTAAGGATAAAGAAAAGAAAAAGGACAATCTCTTTCAAGTTTCCGATGACTCATCTGAGGAGGAAAGAACTTCTGCAACTGGTCGATATGTCTTAAAAACGACCAAAGAATACAATGATGAGGATAGGCGCATTGTTGGACTTGACTCCAAAGTGCGAACCATCATTGCTCAATCCCTTCCTGATGAAGTTTACCAATCTCTTGTCAATCTTAAAACGGCAAAAGATATGTTGTCAACTCTATGTGTTTTGTACGAAGGTACAAGTGAAGTAAAGAAATCTAAAAAGATCTCTCTCGTATGTAGATACGAATTTTTCTCTCATGAAAAAGGAGAATCTCTTCCCTCTTATTACAACCGTTTCAACAGTCTGTTAAATGAGTTAAAACTTGTTGAAAAACTTTATGACAATGAGGAAATCATTTGCAAATTCATGGATGGTCTTCCAGATTTCTGGAATACCCTTTCCACTTGCATTAAGACTTACAGGGACTTGGAAAGTCTTCCTCTCACTTCTCTCTATGGTATGTTTCTTAATTACGAACAAACCCAACTTCAAAGGAAAACCATCTATAAAGAAATAAGAGCCCCCTCTATGGCTCTTATCAGTGATGGCTCCAAGAATTCTGCGTGTATTCCTCATATAACCTACCCTTCTGATGATTCAGATAGAGAGAGTCATGAAAATCTGAATCACTCCTCGGAAGCTTATCTAAGTGAAGCTGATGATGAAGGAGAAAATCCCTCTGTCAATCTATTGACAGAGGAAATGGGTATGCTTGCAAATTTCTCTAAATTTTGAAAGAATTCTTCTAATAAATTTCAAAGAAACAGAAATTTTTCTTCTTCTAGAAACTCCTTGAACAAATCAAAGGAGGATTGCTATGCATGTGGTAAGAAAGGCCATTTTGCATCTAAATGCAGAAGCAATCCTTCTAGGATTTCCAAATCTAATTCTTCTAACTCTTCTAAAAGAAGACATCTTCGATCTAATTCTACAGGTAGATCGCATCCCAGAAAACCTTCTCCATCTTCTTCCTTCAAAGAGCTTTCCGACAAAGCCGACAAATACAAAGCCAAGTACAAAAGAGAGAAAGAAAGAAATTTCAACTCTCAACGAAAAGGCAAAGGCTTGATGGCAGAAACTCTAGACTGGGTAGACGAACCCACTTCCGATAGTGAGAAAGAAGTGTCGAGTAAATGTCTTATGGCCAAACTCGATGAAGAACCCAAAGACTCCTGCTCTAGGATGAACTTCACTGCTGAGTGCTCTTCTTCATCTTCTCAGGTACATCCCTTTCTCTCTCTCACTAATGAAGAAAAGATTGAGGCTTTTGACTCTTTAACTGTACTCTTTCACAATGAAAAGGATGCAAAGAAAAGAGCAAATGCTCAAGTCAAGTCTCTCTCCTCTCAACTTCATGAGTCTCTATCCCAGCTGAAACAGTTTGACAAACTAAAAGCTGAGTTAGATGACTTAAAGACTATAAACTATGTGCTTGCCAAGGAAAAGAACAAGCTTCTAAAGAAGCTTTAGAAGGAACAAGAAACCCTAAATAAATGGAACACTTCTTCCAAAAATCTTGAGAAAATTTTTCAAGATCAAGTTGTTGGTGAAACTTTTGGTCTAGGGTACTGGAAAGAAAATACTGTGTGCCTCCCTTCTGAAAACATATCCTCTCCTACTCATGATATTCCTCTATCCTCTAAACTACCTTCTTATTCTACTGACTGGAATGATTCTATGTCAGAAGACTCTAATTCTGTATATTCAATGGATCTTCGCGATTGAAGAAAATTTGGCCACTTTGTGTCTGCTAAATCTTCCAAACCTATTCTAACAGAAGATCAAGACTCAAATGAGTTGGTCAAACCAGTAAATGACCTTCTTATGTCATTAAATCTAAACAACGATTCTTCTTCTTCTTCCCATTCTTCGAAAAAGGCCCATTTCCTCTCTAAAGGAAAATCCGTTGTCGTTAATACTCCTAACAAAAGAAAGATTACACCTTCTTCAAAAGGTAAATCTCCCATGAACACAACGGACTTCATCCCAAGAGCCCTAAAAATAAAGAAGTCCAAAGGAATTTCAAACATTTCTTCTTCTTCCATTTACAAAGGAATCCTTGGACCGGCTCCCCATAACCCTCACGTTCCGTACAGTCATCCCATTCCCTCTCACCTTTCCAAACCTCCTAAATCTAAACCCCAAGGAAAGGTAAAAGCTGCTTCTCTTGATCCAACGAAGAAATTTATTTACCGAAAGTGTTACAACTGCGGTGATACATTTCACTTGGCCAAAGACTGTCCAAAGGACCGTATAGAAAGATATCGTCAGACCAATCCTTCTTCTTCCTCTTCTAACCCTAAAGGACCCACCTTTAAACGGGTTCCAAAAGACTAATTTGTTCTTATCTGCAGGTCTATGAGCATCATCAAACATGGTATCTTGATAGCGGATGCTCGCGACATATGACTGGGAACAAATCTCTTCTTCTAAACTTTGTGAAAGAAAAGGGACCAACTGTAACTTTTGGTGATAACTCTCGCGGTTCCACTAAAGGTTATGGAACTCTTTCTAACGGTTCCATTACTTTTAACAAAGTTGCCTATGTGGAGGGACTGATGCATAATCTTTTAAGCATTAGTCAGCTATGTGATTTAGGTTTCCATGTAATTTTCAGAGAAATTGATTGTCTCATCACTGATAAACAATTTCACACAGTCCTATCTGGTTTTAGAAAGGATAATGTGTACGTCATCAATATGAATGACAAATCATCTGAAAAGGAAAGCATCTGCTTCATTTCTGAAGACTCTGAAAAGAAAAACTGGCTCTGGCATAAACGTCTTTCTCATCTCAACTTCAAGACGTTACATGCTCTCTCCAACAAAGAGCTTGTTGTTGGCTTGCCGAAAATTTCTTTCTCAAAAGAGAAGCTTTGTGCAGCTTGTGAAAAAGGCAAACTGACAAAATCTTCTTTCAAATCAAAACAGTGTTTTTCTATTTCTACTCCTCTACAGATGCTGCATATGGATCTTTGTGGGCCTGTCAGCACACCTAGCCTAAGTGGAAAAAGGTACATTCTTGTAATTATTGATGAATACACACGTTACACTTGGGTATTCTTTCTCAGGTACAAAAGTGATACACCTGAAGAAATCATCAACTTTATCAAGAAATCTGAAGTTCTCAACGGTCAATTAGTCAGATCTATCAGAAGTGACAATGGAACCGAATTCAAAAATGCTACTTTAGATGCCTTTCTTTGTGACAAAGGTATTTCTCAAAACTTTGCAGCAGTAAGATCTCCACAACAAAATGGTGTTGTGGAAAGAAAGAATCGTACGCTATGTGAAGCTGCAAGATCCATGCTAAGTGAATCAAATCTTCCAACCTATTTTTGGGCTGAAGCTGTCAATACAGCATGTTTCACTCAAAATCGATCCATCATTGTGAAAAGGCACAACAAGACTTCCTATGAAGTCTTCTATGACCGAAAACCAAACAATGGTTTTCTTCATGTTTTCGGTTGCCTTTGCTTTATCTTGAATGATCGAGAGCAGCTTGGGAAATTTGATCCCAAAGCTGATGAAGGTATCTTTGTGGGCTATTCTCTCTACTCTAAAGCCTACAGAGTATATAATCTAAGAAGAAAATGTATTGATGAGTCAATACATGTGAAGTTTGATGATCACAAAACATCCTCTCTATCTTGTGATGACACTGAACTTCATGAATGGATTATTTCCTGTGTTGGAGAAGAGTCTCCAAATATTCTCTCTTCAGGACCTCCATATGTCCCATTTTCAGTATCATCTACTTCTCTCCATCATGATTCGACAGAATCTTTACCAACTGCCGAACTCACAACTACTACCGAATCTATAGCTCCTACCGAAACTACCTTACATACTTCTCCTCTCCATCTTATTCATCCTATACCTACCGATCCTTCATACGTTCCAAACACAGTTCCTGCATCTCTTCCCCCAGCTTTAAAATGGACCAAAGATCATCCGATAAATCAAATTATAGGAGATCAACTAGCAGGTGTCCAAACTAGAAGAGGTATTGGAAATATTTGTCTCTATGTGAATTTTCTATCCGTTATCGAACCCAAGAAAATTAAATAAGCTCTAGCATATTCTTGTTGGGTCACTGCCATGCAAGAAGAGTTGTCTCAATTTGAGAGAAACAAAGTCTGGAGACTTGTGCCAAGACCTTTCGGTAAAACCATTATAGGTACTAAGTGGGTTTTCCGAAACAAAATGGACGAAGTCGGTACTGTAATCCGGAATAAAGCCAGGCTTGTTGCTCAAGGATATAGGCAGGAGGAAGGTATTGATTATGATGAAACCTTTGCTCCTGTTGCCAGACTTGAGGCAATAAGAATCTTTCTTGCTCATGCTGCTCACAAAAACTTCCGGGTCTTTCAAATGGATGTTAAGAGTGCATTTCTAAATGGAGAACTTGCTGAAGAAGTCTATGTGAAACAACCACCTGGCTTTGAAGATTCAGCTCATCCGTACCATGTGTTCAGACTTGACAAAGCTCTCTATGGTCTGAAACAAGCTCCTCGTGCTTGGTATGACACCTTGTCTGATTTTCTTCTATCCAACCGATATACCAGAGGTAAAATTGATAATACTCTTTTTCTCAAGAAAACAAATGGTAATATCATTCTTGTTCAAATCTATGTGGATGATATCATTTTTGGTGCCACTGATGAAATTCTTTGTCAAGAGTTTGCCTCTCTCATGAAAAGTAAATATGAGATGAGTATGATGGGTGAACTTACCTTCTTTCTTGGTCTTCAAATTAAACAAACCTCTGAAGGTATTTTCATTTGTCAGAATAAATATATTCGTGATCTTTTGAAAAAGTTTGATTTTGAAAATTGTTCTCCTATGAAAACTCCAATGGCACCACCTCTAAAAATTCATGCCGATTTTACCGGCAAGTCGGTAGATATCACGAATTATAGAGGAATGATAGGGTCTCTTCTTTATCTTACTGCTAGTAGACCTGACATCATGTATGCTACGTGTCTGTGTGCACGTTATCAAGCTAATCCCAAGGAATCTCACTTGGCGGCTGTGAAACGTATTTTTCGGTACCTTAAAGGTACCATGAATCTGGGTCTTTGGTATCCCAAGGACTCAGGTTTTGATCTAATTGGCTATTCAGATTCTGACTTTGCAGGGTCTAAGGTTGACAGAAAAAGTACAACTGGCAGCTGTCAATTACTAGGTGGAAACTTGGTCAGTTAGTCAAGTAAGAAGCAAAATTCGGTATCCACCTCCACTGCCGAAGCCGAATATGTTGCAGCTGGAAGTTGTTGTGCCCAAATCTTGTGGATGAAGAACCAACTACAAGATTATGCCAAAGTTTATTCTCATGTACCGATTCTATGTGACAATTCTAGTGCCATAGCCATTGCCAACAATCAAGTGCTGCATTCTAGATCTAAACACATTGATATTCGGTATCACTTTATAAGAGATCATATCTCTAAAGGTGATATTGAACTTCATTTCATTCCTACAGATCTTCAACTTGCAGACCTCTTTACAAAACCACTGGATGAGGCACGTTTTAACTTCCTTGTGGGATCCTTAGGTATGTTAAATTTATCGTAAAAAAAAAATTGCCCAATAATTGACGGTACCTCCTTACCGAAAATTACTTTTCGGCAACTTGTACATTATCTCTACATACCGAAGTATCTATTACCTTCGGTAACTCTATCTTACCGACGTTTCCTTTCACATTTCGGTAATTCTATCTACCGAAGTATCTCTCATACTTCAGTACTCATCTACTTCTTGCCGAAATTTCTCTAAAACTTCGGTACCTTTGAGCTTACCGAAAGATCGTATCTTCTCTATTCGGTATCTCTATATACCGAAATATCTCTCTTATTTCGGCATCTCTCTATTTTCGGTATTGTGTATGATGTGTCATCCTTATCCACTTCTCTCATACCGAATATCTTCGGCACCTTCTCTTTACTCTATGGGCTTATGCCACGTGGCACTCTAGGGTTCGTGCGTCAGTTGATGGGACGTCCACGACCTGACACTTAGCCGTTTTTCGGCCCTTACACTTCTCCATAACGCACGTTTGTGTCGTACCATCATTACCATTATTTTTTTTGGCTTTTGAATTCACACCTTTCCCTCTTCTTTTTCAAACCTATAAATACTTCTTCTCTTTTCCTTTTTATTCTTTACCTTCTTTCTCATCTTCTTCAACAAGAAAAACTCAACCTGCAACTCTTTTTCTTCGTCAATGGCATCCTCCAAATCGACAAAGGCTTCCCAGGATACTTCTCTCTCTCTCGAGAATCTCTCATCTTTCATTCTTGCAACCAGGTTGCTCGTCTCTCGGCGGATGCTGACCACCCAGAGTTTAACCAAGTTTCCATTTTTCTACAACGATCTCCCATCTGTCATGCTCTAACTGCCTCCACCAAGATGAGCAAAATGCTCCTTGGTAACTTTTGGTTAACCTGTAAGTATGATTCAACTACTCACCAGGTGTCTGCTTCTGTTCTGTCCTCTAAAGAGCATCCCGATCTCTCTTTTGGGGTGGATGATATACGCTCGGTTCTTCAAATTCCAGAATTCAATGTGTATGCTCCTTTTCCTACTCATCACGAGCATGATGAGGTCGTTGCTGCTCTCCAATATGTACACGAAGGAAAGACTAAGGGTTCCGACACTCTTCTAAGAAAGAATATGGGTGCTCTCTGGAACTACTTCTTCTCTCATCTTCTTTACTGTCTTTCCCACAAGACGTCGGGGTGGGATCAGTCTCCCGTAGCTATTACCCGACTGGCTCATGCTCTCATTTTTATGAGGCGAATAGACTTTGCTCAGGTATTCTTCGATTCTTTGATCACCGCAATCTCTCCTCCCAGGAATCACAATGTGGCTCTTCCTCGCTTCATATCTCTCATCATCAACCACAAGTTTTCTGCACAACTAAGTGCCGATGCTGCTCTCCCCGAGCCAAGGATCAAGTTTGACTTGCCCATTTCCCAAATCAGCAAGCAAACGATTTTTAAGTCTATCAAGCCTACCGACTCTCCACTCACCTCAGGTATGCTTTATTTTATCTCGTCTCCCAATCCAATTTGGGGAACGCTTGCTGAAGGTGAATCCGCAAGGTCTTCATCTTCTCCTAAGCCATCCAAATCGGTGGTCCCCTCTCCCCCAAAACCTTCCCGAGCTAAGACGGTGGCTATTAAAAAGAAAAAGGCCACCGGAAACGTCGCACTTGCTCTCATGACTATGCCACCGACGAATCCTTCGGTGGCTACCCCAGTCATAACCCCTTCTATTTCTGTTAAGAGACGGAGCTCCAAATCCCCTCCTAAGTCTCGTTCTAAGAAACTTAGGCAACCTTCGGCCGAACCTCACTCTCCATCTACCGATTCTCAACAATCGGTAGATGTTGAAATTTCCCCTCTAGGGCCACGGGGATCTGTTGAACCCTCTCCCACCTCCTCCAAACCTTCTCAACAAGATTTGGATGTACAAAAGGAGTCCCCACATATTCCTTCTCCTCCTTTTCATGTGGAGGTTGAAGATGAGTTGGTCTTCTCTCCGGACCAACATTCTGCTTCCTCACCGCACAACCTATCACCCGGGGTCATTCCCGATGATATTGCACAAACTGGGGTTTCATCCCAGGATATGTACCGACGGCTCTTCTCTCCCACTTCCTCGCCAATGAAGTCCCCTTCCCCACAACCATCGCCGCAGAAATCACCACCAAAGAGATCACCCTCACCACAGAAATTCCCCTCCCCAAAACCCTCCTTTACCGAAAAGGGTGGGGCTTCTGCATCCGTACCGCTCACCATGCCTGCCGAGTTTGTTGCCGAAATTGTTGACTCCAATCGGCAAGTACGGATGCTAGGTGCTCAGTTTGAGCAACTCCGCAAGTCCTTGCGTGAACCAGCGCTCCTTCATTCTTTGGATATCAACAACATTTCTCTTGCCGAACTTCTGCAGCTCGTCAAAGAGCAAAATTCTGAAGTTATCGGTCTCAATCGTGATATCTTTTGGTGTTTGGATGTTGTGCATAATCAAATTGCTGGTCTTAGTGCCCCTCTCTCTGCTGCTATGGAATCTATTCTCAAGGAAGTGGTCAGGCTCACTGATCACAATACTTCCTTGACTTTGTCAGTGGCTGCTCTAAAGGCAGCCTCTGATGCACGGGATCAGGATCTCATAAATCTTCGGAAGCAGGCCCTGGAACAAGAATCTGTCAACTCTCAAATTCTCACTGCTCTTCAGAATATAAATCGGCGTCTTGATTCTATGCCTGCCGATGTTGCTCAATACTGTGCTCAATCTCTGGACATCGACATCACCGAGTCCGCCTTCACTCCTGATGATCGCACAGTATTGGAGCGTCTTGATCGCCGTCTTGGCCGTGTGTCAGCTAAAGTTGGTGTTTCTTCCCCGGCTCGTTCTGAGGGGGAGAAATCAACTGAGGGGGAGCAACTCCCTCGTGTTCATATAGTCAGTACGAGTCAGGGAAAACACTTTGCCTCTGCCGAAGTTTCTGCTGCTACCGAATCCACTGCCACTGCTGCTGCCGCCGAACCTTCTGCTACCGAAGAGAAGGGCACCGATCACCCCTTGGTGGTCGAAGAATATAAAGGGGAGAAAAAGCCCAAAAAGGATAAGGGCAAAGCTGTTATGACACCAGATGAAGTAGCTGCTGAAGAAAAGCGTCATAAAGATGTTCTTTTAAAGAAAGCTGCGGATGGTGCTGGTCTTCATCTTCCCCCTCCAAAGGTTACCTCTCCTGATCTAGGCTTATCTGAAGAAGAACTGAAAGCTGCAAAGCTTGCCCAGATTGCTCGTGACAGAGATGTCGAGCTAGCATTGGAGATTGCTGCCGAAGAAGATCCTACCAATACAATCAAAACTCAGATGAGCGCTCTAGAGGACTCGGCGAAGAGAAATGAGGAAATAAAGACTATGTGTATCGATTGGTACCGCAAAACCCTCAACAAACGCCGGTGCTCTGCTAAAATCACAGATGTCAAAATAATCAAACCGTCTGCAAGCTGCAAGGTTATTCGGCTAAAGATTATCAGGGATGATGCTTCATTGTCTATGGACCGACTAAACTCTCTTGTTCGGTTCGGAGTATCAGAATGGGTAGAAATTGGTATCTGCTTGTTAAAAAGCCAAAGCTCTGCAAAAGCTGAGGTTGATAAATACATTGCAGATCTTCAAACCAAGTTCAGAACCTACCGAAAAAGATACAACATTGTCCATACTCCTGCCGAAGAAGAGATTATCAACAGTCTAATGTCTGGTCGTCCTCCTCCCAAATCTAAGTCAAAATCCAAAAAGGAAGACGTGTTGCCCAAATGGCTAGAGAAGGAAAGGTCCCGGATACTTCAAATCTTGATCTCTCTTTACCTATTCCGGTTCCTCATCCGTCAACAACTGTGATTTCTGAGCCGACTCATGGTATCTTCTTCAACAACGCGCTTGGGCAGATCTCCTTCTTCAGATCAAGCCAAATCCCTATTGCCGACACAACCTTTCTCCACGGGATTATTCAAATAATTCCAATGTCGGCTAAGGATTTCTATGTGGCTACCACCGACGAACTAAAGAAGAGGGATGCTGAACCGCATTTTTCTTTTGAATAAACTCGGTGTAGTTTTATGTTTATTTTGTTTTCCTCTGTATTGTAATCTTCTTAAAAAGATTAATACATTGAGCTTTTATATTTTATCGTAAATCTTGTACAAATATTTATTTCATTCTTCTATACTTGTAAATGTCGGATACTCTAGAAAATCCAAATATAAACAAAAAGAATGGTCTATGTGAAAAAGAACCCAAAAGAATATGAATAAGGGTCAAAATGCATTATTCATTAACTTCTATGTTGTATGAGATGTTATCATCAAATAGGGGGAGATTGTTGGGTCATCTAAGATTTAAAGATAACCTCTCCTTAGTCTTTATTGATGATTGAACCCTGTATTTTGTTTTATGGTTCTTTGTAATAGCTTAGTTAGTTTAACAGATCGGTGAATCGAAGATAAACCGAATTCAACATGAAGGAAGTCTACAATGCGGATTGAGATGGACTTCAAGAGTAAACTAAGCATAATCTGCCGATTCCAATTCGGCAGATCACATCCCTGCCGATTCTAATTCGGCAAGTTTCCCCTTTGCCGAATCCTCTTATGTTCGGCAGAACTTTCTTCTGCCGAACCTTCACCTGTTCGGCATTCATTCCTTCTGTGCCGAGTTCCTCTTTCGGCACATACCTAAGTTATCGAATTCCTTCTTTGGTAACTTTCCTCGTACAGATTGCTTCTTTATCTAGTACGACCATTTATGTTAAAACCTCATGATTTGACATACTTCCTCTTTCCCAATGATCTTCTGACAATGGAAATGGAAGCTTCTATCTTCCTTTAGAAGATTTACATTTAGTCTTAAATTGATTAGATGTTTATTTTCTAATAGATCTCAAAAAGATTTTCCCAAGAATATTTTATTTAGATATTGTACTTTCATAGTACAAAAGTTACCTTTTGTATTGTGACAAGTCACATCAAATATCTTATAATTTATTGTCAACCTCTCAACCTCCAAAGCCTTTACTCCTACTTGTCCTTTGCACTCATTACATTGGATAGTATATAAAGGATGGAAGTAGCACCTTGCTACTTACGCTTTCATCTCCAGCTTTGGCTTTCAAAAGATTTCAAGCAGGTTGATAGTTGTCTTTTACTTTCTTAAGATTTAAGTCTTTGTGTTCTTAATATCTTCTATGTGTTAGATTGTTTAGAGTAGTTCTTAACTATTCTTATTCCGCAACAATCTTTATTTTCTCTTTGTGTAATTCTTGATATTCCTTATCAATAAAAGAATTAAAATTAAGTAATTTTGTGTTATTGTATTCAACCCCCCCTTCTACAATACTTGTTTACTTCTTTGGGACTAACAACCCGCATAGTGAACTATGCGTTTCACTCTTAACCCGAATTTCTTCTAGTTTGTTGTGTTTTTTTTGTGTAGTTTACGTTTCACTAAGAACACGTAAAGTCTATCTTGCGTCTCCTTAGTGACACGTAAACTCATTGTGTGTTTCAAAGTATGCTTTGCGTTCCATTAAGGACACACATTCATTTATATGCGTTTCCTTCAGGGCACACATTCATTCATATGTGTTCCCTTTAGGACACGCATTCCTCCTATGCGTTCCCTTCAGGACACGCATTCCTCCTATGCGTTCCCTCCAGGACCCGCATTTCTTTCTTCGTGTTTCCTTAAGGACCCGCAAACCATACTTGGAAATTTTTTCGTGTTTTCTGTTAAAAGTTTAACTTTGTTTTGTTTATGTTTCAGGTTATCATGACTTCTCAAACAAATACTGATCCAATGATTCAAGACGAGAATGTCGTTCTTGAGGATCCGGCTGATCAGGCATCTCATGATACACCTATGTCGTTTGTTCCGTCTATTGGGGTTGATCTTTCTATATCCAGACGAACTCCAAATGATGTGTTCCCTAACATCATGTGCATGCCTTATAAGCGTAACAACTACTTTGTTGATTTTGATCGCATCAAGATTCATCCTGTCATACACACTATTCTTCGTGGGCATCCACTATCTCAAGCTCTTTGTTCAGTTGCTAATGTTCCAGAAGTCTACGTTCAGCAAGTCTGGCACACCATCACTAAGAATGAACTGGCACGTCCTCATCGATTTGATCTCAAAATTGATCCATTTGATTCATATCTTTCTTACAAGCGTTTACGGTTGATTCTTGAACTTCCTGAGCCTAATTCAAGACCTGGAAGGACAACATATGATCAGTTTCCATCTGAAGAGGAAGTTTTTGAGGGCATCAAAAGATTAGGCTATGTTGGTCCACTGAACAAAGTTGTAGACTTTGACAAGTCTAACCTTCCTCCTGTCTGGTATTCTTTATTTTCTGTCATCAACAGGTGCTTAACTTCTAAACATATCGGCACGGATAGTTCTAGTCTTCACTATCTTCGACTGTTCCATGCAGTAGTCTATGACCTGCATGTCGACTATACGATTATTTTCTAGACCGAGCTTTCTGAAATAGTGCAAGACAAGTTAACCAACAAGCGACGAAAGTTCATTCCTTTTATCAGGTTTCTCAAGCTGATTATTAGAAGCATGTTTCGAAGCAATCCGGCCATTCCACGTAGATTATCTTGGCCGCAAGTTCAGGATTGCGAGATGCTTTATCTTCAGAAACAGAAGAAGTCGTTCACTTTTTCTATGACCATTCCTTATGGTCTTATTGCCAATTATGTTGACATGACAAATGAAAGTGTCATCGATTATTGTTTAGAACATGAATTTGTAGAGGCTGAACAGGAAGAACCTTCTCATGGCACTCCAGCTGGTACTACTCATGAAGAGCAAGTTGAAGCAACTACTCAGGAAATAGATACTGTCGTTGCAACTAAACTAGAGACAAATGTTGATCTTTTTGCAGAACCACAAGACGTTGATACTCATCATATGGAATCTGTCATTGCTGCTATCGAAGCTGAAGTCACTACTGTTAATGCTGATATTGGAGAAGATGCTAATCCTGATGAAACTGGAGTTGCTGATGATGATGAGACAAATGCTGATTTTTCTGATGATGGTGAATCTTCATCAAGTGATTCAGATGATGGTGATGATGATGCTGATCAACTCAACATGAAAGTGTATGAAAGGAAATTAAGAACACCGGAAGTGGTTGTTGTCTCAGAAGATGTTTCAGAAGATGAATCGGTTTCTATTGATCCCTCTGCTGCTCGTTTAAATGTTGATGAACTGGATATCTCATTTGCTCACACCTCTACTCCAACACAGAGTCAAGCTCCTGCTTCTTTTACTGTTGATGTTACTGCTACCACTGTCTCTGCTGTTGAGCTTTCTATGGTTCCTGCACGTGTCTCTTCGGAGAAATTTACAACTCTAAATGAGGTAATTCGTCAGTTCTCAGAAAGGGTGGATGCTCAAAAAGAAGAAGATATTAACAAGCTGAAGTCGTTTTTCAAAGGGAAAATGCCAGAGATAGATACTTTGGTTCTTCCTCCTGAGATTCCATTCCGCCGTCCTTCAGGGGTGATTATTCGGGAACCTTCTTCTATGGTGTCTTCATCTACATCACCGATTGTATCTCTTCCTTTTCCGTCAATCTTCACTCAGTCTACGGGTATTTCCATGTCTGCTCCGACTGATACTTCTTCCAGGGCTTCTATTCATGATTCTCCGATTTCTGAGCTATCTGATCTTCTTTATGCGCGTCTTCTATCTATGTCTTCGCCACAACATCAAGATCAAGATTTGATCTCTCTGCTGAGGAATTTCCAGCCAACGCCGCCTCCAGTTTCTTCCTTTTCTGATTCTGATCGCATTAATGCTTTATCTCATGATTTTCAAGAATTCAGATCAGAAGTTAGATCCAGTTTATCTGATCTTCGTTCTTTTATGTCACAAGCTTTATCCGATCTATCGAACAAGATTGATCATCTAGAGCAATCATGCAGGACTGAGGCTGGCCCGTCTCTTAAACGCCGACATGACCAAGATGATCCCGATCATCAAGGCCATGAGGGGGAGATGGAAAAGAGACAAAGAACTGAAGGGTCTTCTAAAGCACGAGAAGTTGTTCAAGATGAAGTGGCTGGAGATAGAGAAAAGACTGCTGATACAGTTCAAGATTGCAGTATCCAAGATTTAGTGAATGTCATGATTGACAATGCTGATGTAACTGCTTTGCATAATGAATTTAGTTTGTCTGAAGCAAATATGGATAGTATGTAAATTGTAGTTTATGTGGATCCAGATGTCTCAGGTAGAGCTCATGAAGTTGAAGAATCAGAAGCAGCAAATGACATGAGATCTTTCTTCGCAAACTTCATAGAAATAACTTCAGATGATGATGAAGAAGTTAGATTTGAGAAAGTTGCTCAAGTTAAAGAAGAAGATTGCAACAATATCATCATCTTATCTGATACAGAGGATGATACTGTTTTCATGGATGCATCAGATACAAAAGAGGCTGAATTGCTATATGCTGATCTTCCGAGTCAAGGTGAGATTCCAGAAGTTGATCAACCTTCATCTACTCCAGTAACTAGTTTTGCTCCAACAACCAATATTCCGTCAAGTGCTTTTGAAGTTGGTCAGTCGTCTAAAGCTCAAGCAGATATTCCTTCTTCCGAACCGGTAATTCCTCCATCTCTTCTAGAAGAAGGAGAAGCTTTAACTAGGCAGCAAAGGCAGAAAAATCTACAGCAGAGATATATGGCCTCTAGACTCAAAACAGCTTTTCTTGAAGATATCCAAAGCAACATCTTTGTTTCTAGAAGAAGGTCAATCAATATATATGCCATACTTGGAGTAGAGAAAGAATCAGAAGCTTATCAGCATGAGTACTTAGCGTTTATCAAGTGCCAGTGCAAAAGGAATAACACCTTTGCTTCTCGTCATCTAATTGTTCGAGTTCTCAGTGTCACAATTAATAAATTTATGAACATCTGGTATCCAGACCTTGAAGTGGAAAGAAGAGACTGCAAGCGGTACAACTTTTCAGAGGCTGATTTCGTTGATCTTTCAATTGATGATGTTGAATTCTTATATGATCACTTCAGGAATCTTTATCACCGGACTCAAGATGTTTCTCAAACTCTTTTTGTTATTAAACGATTCATTCGACGACAGATCCGATTTTATCGAGTTTTTGACTTCCAGATGGCCATCAAAAGTTTTCAGCCTGTGGTTAATCTTGAAAGGCCTAACCGGAGTTTGCAGAATCTAGAGTCTTATCCGTTATTCACCATTATCGAAGATCCATACGGAGTAGTATATAAGAACAACTCAAGTGAAAAATGCTTTCTACGAATTGATGAGATTGGATATTACTTTGATGGAACTCTAAAGGTGATCAAACTTCAGTTGGAGCATCGTCTTCAAGAGGCTAGAAGAAAGTTTTTGGAAACAAGAAGAGAGTCATATCTTTTTGAAAATGATGAAATTCGTCTGATCCGTAGAACTTTGGTTGCTATTCAAGAAAGACTGAATCCTCGTTCAACTCTGCGACGATTGGAAGTATTAGTGTGGCTGAACAGACTTCGTCAACGAGAAGAACGTCAATGATTCTTCAAAGTCGCCTAGATGGCCAATGCTGTTTTTTTGAAGATTGTTTTTTGAAGACCTCGGCGCCAATGATTACTAAGGGGGAGATTGTTAGATCTGATTTTATAGTAATCATTGTATTTATTTTCTTTATCTGTTAGTGCTAATTGTTCTTTTCTGTCTTGTTATTGCCTTGGGGTATTTAAGTCCCCTTGGTTTGTTTTAGTTGAAAGAACTTCTCACTTTTGAATACAAGTTTACTGTTACATTGAGCGCACTTTTCTCTCTCTAGATTCTCTCTCTTCAGATCTTGTGATCTTGGCTTATCAAACCCCTTAGTTGTCAGTTTAATTAATTGAATTTTAAAATATGTTTTAAACCAACCTCCACCTTTTAAGGAATGATTAAAAGTTAGTGGTTAGAAAGTCATTGGGGGTATTTTTTTAATCTCTCTCCTCTCTCATTCTTCTCCCCGTCTCTCCTCATGACCTTAAAAAAAATATTATTTGTGAATGTGTCTGCTCTGGTTTAGATCATGCAACTTGAACACCATGTTAACACTCATATTCACTAGTTTAGGTTGTGACCATATTCATGATACATTGTTGTTGAAAGGTTCACAGTGCACTCGTAGATGGATGTGAGCACATGAACAAGGTGTTCACATTGTGAACACCCGTACACACCTTGTGAATACAATGGACGGATTTAGTGTATTGAATATGGTGGCACGTGCCACCGTATTATTTCTCCGACGAAGGGTAAAAAAATTTAGGTACGTGAAAAGTGCAACCATATCGTTTTACAAGGTGCTACCGTATTATTTTGGAAATTTTAAGAAAATGCAACCGTACCTCATAATCAACCAAGAAACCCAAAGAAACTATCGAAATCAACCAAAAAAAACCGAAAAAATCTTTCGAAATCGATAAAAAAAACTTAAAAATTCCTTGAAATCAAGCAAACAACTTTAAAATCCCAAGAAATTGTGAAATTAGGCTAAAAACACATCGGACAATATTGAACGTCGGTAAAAAAATGAAGACACGTCGATAAAAACCGTGCTTTTTTAATTATTTTTTGTCTGTGTTATATGGTACCACCCTATGAAAAAATTTCTGGATCCGTCCCTAGTGAATACTTATGAACACCTTGTGAACAATACCACTCTAACCATTGTGAACACCGGGTCTGCACACATGTGTATCAGAATCAGAGCAAGTTCAAATTATTGTTGTACACGGAAGAGTGAAAAAATAGTTCAATCAAACCCATAGATCTGGAATACTAAAATCTTAGAAATTACAATTTGATTGAACATGTCTTACTAATTTGAATAACCAGTAAAAAAAACCTGAAAAAATATATCGATATGGTTATAAAATTAAAAATCATATAATTATCGTTTTTGGTACAATTTGTTTAATCTAAACTTTTATTATAATTTAAATCTTTCATCTAATAAAAAATTCCTAATACAAATATAAATAGTTGCAGCAACTCCTCTAACTATGAGCTAAGGGTTAATTGATTATGACATATGGAAAGCTATTGTTCCTACTTTTAGATTAAAAACTCTTTATGTCTGGAAATTATGAACTTTCTTACCAGGGTTAATGATATCAGCCAAAGAAATTATGAGCATTATGTTCATGTATAACTTTCTTACCAGGGTTAATGATATCAGCCAAAGTGTACGGCCTTGACTATCAACTATTGATTAATAATCTAACATGAATGATTTACTATTGACTCATTTTTTTTGGTTTTTGGGTCATAATCATTATTATGTAGGAATAGGAGAGGTGATCAAGTAAGTATTGGAACTGCTATGTAATCCTTTCTCTATGTAATAAATTAGAAAAGGAGCAAGGGACAATCCAAGATTTAAACAAAATAGTTATGATCATTTATGTTTTCAAACGGAAAGAATCCAACAATCCTTGATTGCTATTGTTACACCTGTTTGTTTTAAAAACTGAAATTTGATGGAATACATACAGCCCTTCGATTAAAAATATACCAAATACTTTCATCCCAAAAACAACTAACATGTCAAGAGTAAATCACTTTTCAATAATTTCTCTCTTTTATTAATCCCATGAATAAACAGGTAAATTTAAATGGATTGAAGGGGAGAAACAGACCAATTTTTGGCTTCCAAGAAACAATACATACATACATACATACATACATACATACATACATACATACATACATACCAAAAGATGCAACAAAGGGTTCAAACACAAAAATAATAAAAATGTTTCAGTCATGCAATTGCAAATCCATAGTAAAACAATAACACCCAACCCACCTCCCAAAAATAATTGAAAATACTGAAACCAAATGCATCCAATTTTACATCCATTTTCTTTTTCATCTCCTTCACAAAGGAATGAAAAATACAAACTTTCTTCTTCTTCTTCTTAAAAAAGTAGACGTCGGCCGGACGACGTGCTGAGATAGAGCCAGCCATTCACAAAATCGGCCTACAGGCTCCTGTAGTCTATGACCGTTACCTCATCCTCTGGAGCGTCAAGATCTTGGTAGCTGCACATATCAAATCCCACAACACTTCAATCCTAATCATAAATAATTTTTTATATGCATCTTCGACACTAACTAACTAATTGGTTTACAAACCTTACCTAGCTTTCCCATCTCTACCAAACAAACGTATAAATAAAAATTTTCATAGTGAAACAAGAACTTGCCTTCGTAAACGACGAGGATCTTGTCTAAATGATGGAGGTAGCGCAATTATTGGAGCAGCACCACCACCCATCTGGGGCCCATTTCTGCCTCCACCTTCAAAAGAAGAAGGCCCCCCCTGGTCTCGCAGCATACGCATTGCAACTTCAGGAGGAGCAGGAACAAAAGGACCCAATGGACTGCAAATCGTCATCAACATCAAGCCATCACCATCATCATCATCATCATCATATATATATGTATATATATAACATCACATTACAACTCAGGCATGGCCAACAAAATCTAATCTAAGCTCTTACCCAGCACCAGGTACGGGCATCAATACTGGAGGAGGAGGTATGTCCGAAGGGAATGGGTGTCCACCAAAAGAATCGTACATCTGTTGTTCATCATCATTGTTTGACTCTGGATTCTCAAATCTATCACCTCCATTATTGCTTCTGCTATCATGTTCTCTCCGGTTACCTCGCTCTTCTTTCATTCGATTATCAACACCACCCCTATGCCTCTGCCCTTTCTCCTTCTGCAAAGGGTCATTGGTAGGCCGTCAAGAGATCAATCGTCACCAAAGATGAGAAGTGTGCGTAAGTATTTACCGTATATAAATATTATATACTTCAAATATATATATATATATATATATGTAGCGGTTAAATCATGTGAAAACCAAAAAAAAGATTGAGAACCGTGAGAACCGTGAGAACCCGTAATTTGGTTTTAATTAAAAGTTGATTCACCACATGAAAAAGACATAATCGTCATTTTGGTAACAAGATTCACCATATGAAACATACAGATGAAACACACAGATTCACCATATGAAACACATAAATTCATCAGAGGGAACACATACTAACCTCATTTCACAACATGAAATCAAACACAAATTTCATTTATAATCTATTTTCACCTAATGAAATCAAATACAACTTCTGTATCTAATCACCGATTCATATTCGATAATAAGAAAATCCAATCAAAATCAAACCTAAGACTCAAATCTGAAACCAAATTAAAACCCAACCTTACAGATCAATAATGGAACAAATTAACCGTGCGGGCGGGCGGGCGTACAAAAACATGGAAGTTGAAGCAGCCAGTTATGGCGTATGTTATTATGGCATGTTATCAAATTAAAGATGTAGTAAGAACAATTGCAAATACTATGCTAGAGATATAAAGAATAACTTTCAGGTTTTATAGGCCAAATGACAAAGGATAAAAATAGCAAACATTGTGTTAAACTTTATACCTTGGATAGCAAGTTCAATATAAATGTCAACAAGATAACCAAAGAAAACTCAATCAAGTTAACTAAATCGTTTCATCCTCCTATCACTTCTACTTCCACAATAGCGCAATCTCACAACCTTCAACATGTCTAACGGTCGTCAAGATGATGGACCCACATTTACAACCGTGAGAACACTAGTCCATTTATTTAAGATACAATATAATAATATATTGTATCACCATGGCTATGTATGTATGTATAACATAACAAGCATTATGCAATCTAATCGTCCTATTGCCTATTGGTATAAAAAGTTACAAAAACATGGAAGCTGAAGCAGCCAGTTATGGCGTATGTTAGTTATGGCGTATGTTATTATGGCATGTTATCAAATTAAAGATGTAGTAAGAACAATTGCAAATACTATGCTAGAGATATACAGAATAACTTTCAGGTTTTACAGGCCAAATGACAAAGGATAAAGATAGCAAACATTGTGTTAAACTTTAACCCTTGGATAGCAAGTTCAACATAGAAAACTCAATCAAGTTAACTAAATCCTTTCATCCTCCTATCACTTCTACTTCCACAATAGAGCAATCTCACAACCTTCAACATGTCTAACGGTCGTCAAGATGATGGACCCACATTTACAACCGTGAGAACACTAGTCCATTTATTTAAGAAGATACAGTATAATAATATACTGAATCACCATGGCTATGAATGAGACTAGTTCCAACAGTGCTCGTTTAAAATTACTGTTTGGAAATCTAAAGTCTGGCAAAAAGACGAGACCATGCAACAAACTCCTAAAGTTTGAAACACCTTCCAATCAAGTAGTTATTTCAGCTACTAACAGAGGGCGTCAATCTCATCTTAACATCAAGACCAAGCTTATACTCTTATATAAATGTCATATTTAAGAGTTTATTTCCTTGGCCATCCACTGAAGCAGCTCTACCTCCAATTACCTCCCTATGCTCAAGTTTGACCTTTTAACATTTAAATAATCAATAAACACTCTAAAGATTAAGCTGACTAGCAATTGTTAGGAAACATGTCGCTTGTAAATATCAGGCTCGTCAAGTTACCTGTCCCTCCCCAAAACCGTAAAAAAGAAAAAGAAAAACCTAATTAGTAACGCCATTTCAGTGGCACTCCTATAAAATTTAAAACGTTCTAGTGGGAGCACCTAATATCCTATTTCTTCTGAACTCTGGATTCGAATTATGTGAACCGTGATGCAGCCGAGTATGTTTTAGCTTATGAACTAGATTCCACAAGGGTATACAACCTCAGTGAGGCAAGTCATCAGTCAGATGTTCAGATTAACATTTGAAATAAAAGAAAACATGAATGCAATGTCGGTATTGTTGCAATCATAACACAACTTCCAAATCGATAGTGCCATAGTGGTGCCACTTTCAGCATAAGGATAAATACCTTCTGAATGGAACATAAATCATGTGAATGGGAACACCAATAGGAACTTGCATAATGCAATCAACTAGTCTTGGAGAGGAACTTCAGAACACAAACTAATAATCATGGTCAAACAACCAATTTGACAGAAATGGGAGTTTACCGGTAACGAAGGCTGCATAATAGGTATCCCACCAGGTGCATCTTCATCACTGTGGGTTTCAAATATTTTTATCAACACCATTTTCGAGAAGGCATATTAAAAAAGGAAGGTTGTCAAGAGATGCACTTACTTCATATAGTTTTGGAAATACAGATCTTCACGAACTTTAGAAGTTAGCTCCATCACAAGTTCAGGGTGTTTCAGCTTCAAATGTTTGTGAACAAACTCCGCAGCATGAAAGAGTTTTGTGCAACCCTTCGCCCCACAGCCATACTTCCAACCATACTTCTCATCCCGAATTTTGCGAACATAGGGATCCAAAGACTCGGCTGCAGCAGCATCTATCTTTTCCTTTGCAGTCATTATCTCCAAGGGATCTTGACCCTTCAATCTTTCCTGCCAACGTGAATCTAATTTCTTTTCCCACTCTGTTCCATTGTTTTTCGCATCAGAATTTTTGGATTCTGCCCTCACATGCCGTAGACCCTTAGCTTCACTTCTCTCAGCCAGTCCATAGTAATCCACGCCATGAATCCGCCAGAGATAAGTAATGAGCGTATCGAGTAACTCAACACCCTCAAGACCTTTGACTGAGGCTAAACCACGTATAATCACAACTGGGCCACTGGAGCCACCATGAGA
This sequence comes from Arctium lappa, assembly GCA_023525745.1. NCBI lineage: Eukaryota > Viridiplantae > Streptophyta > Magnoliopsida > Asterales > Asteraceae > Arctium > Arctium lappa. The sequence goes on from CM042057.1 coordinate 50,412,078, forward strand.
CTTTTCTCTGTGTGTTCTATCATTATCAGCCCTAGATAATATATTATCTTCTATTCCTTTCTCCAAGTCAAGTTTCTTAACAAGTGCTTGTGCTTGTTCAACATCAGCTTGAATCCGCCTGGGTTCAGAACTGACTGGGTGAGCCTTTGGAGCTGCTGAGAATGGATCAGTATCTTTTGCTGAAACACGGCCATGACGTCTTCTTTTGCCACCCATATCTAATTCATCTTCAGAATTGGGATTACTTGTCTGCCCCGACTTGTTTGAGGATAAAGCAGTAACTCCAGGTCCTCTGTAAAAGAGATGTTAGTGGTCTAATATTTAAATAACATAATGAAGGAGCTATCATGGCAGTATCTCTTACAAATCTAACGACCCACTCTGCAAATCAAGCAAAAATTCCTTAGCCAGCTTTCGAGCAAATTCATTTCTCCTGGAAGAGAAATGTAAAATAATATAATTGTAATCATGCAAGCAATTAAGAAGGCAAAAGCAAGAAGGCAAAAAGGTAATAACAATAAAGAACCACTAACTGATTAATGAGGGTAAGATCCTTTTTAAATGTGACAATGAGCTTCTGCTACAGAATACAAAAAGGCGCACCTTTCAATAACAGCAAGCAAATTTGTGGGGTGATATTTATCTTTCAACCTACACGTAAAAGCAAGCATCAGACCAGACAAAACATAATTATCGAAGTTGAAAGAGAGAAAAGAAGCAAAAAATACCAATCTTCGGCTTTATGAGCATCAAAATAGGCACGTTTCTGAGTTGTTATATATTCTGACTTGTATTCTTGATACCTGGAGAGCAAGAAGACTACAATAATCAACAATTTAAAGCATAAAAAAGGCAATTCAATACCAAACTCTAGTACAAGTACACTTAATATACCTTCGTTCAGCTTCTGATGGCAGAATATCATCTTCGAGCTCCTGAATAAACTGCTTATAAGACATCAGTCCTTCTCTGAAATGTAAAAACTGATTGGTCACAATCACATCAAAATAGTAATAATGTTTTGATTCTAAGTTCACTCAATAGGATATCTTGGTCAAAAAACCATAATGAGTCAAGAAAACATCACGCAGGCCAATATGCTATCAAGGAAACAAAGGTATCAGTACATATATGTGACTGGATAGCTACAACTCTTAGCAACCATGTCACGTTATATAATCAACTCCTCCATCTAAACTAGAGTCCGATTTTGACTAGAATGTCGATCATTTTAAGGCACTAAATAATACTTTGTAGTACTTATTTAGTTATTTTATGCTTTAATGTGGTTATTAATCACTGGGAACTTGATATACAGAATATAATCCCTGATTTCTTGGGATTATATTTTCCTTTTGTAACAGATTTGGGTATCGGTACAGTTTGGTAAGTTTCCTTGTATGTCATCAAATCCCTTTAATTATGGGATTCTAGTTAGGCCTTATTTTATTGCCAAGCCACATATGTTCATGAAAACAGCCAAAGAAGTGTGGGATTCTGCTCGGGCCATGTATTCAGACTTGGAGAAGTCTTCCCGGTTCTTTGAAATTAAAACACATCTATGGCAAGCCAAACAAGATAACCATGATGTTACCTCTTACTACGAGATGGTAGCATTATGGCAAGAGTTAAATCAATGCCATGGTGTGGGAAAGCTCTGTGGATTGTGCTCGACAGAAGAAGGAGAATGACCGTGTGTTCATGTTCTTGGCTGGTGTTCACCCAAGTCTCGATGAAGTAAAAGGAAGAATTCTTGGCCGAAAGCCTGTTCCATCCATCCGAGAAGTTTCTTCAGAAGTAAGACTTGAAGAAAGCCGAAGAAAAGTAATGAAGAATGGGATCCAATCTATCGATGTTGGGGACACAGCAGCCCTAGTTGTCCATGGCGTGGAACAAGGGAACAAAAAAAGAAACCCTACTATGACCATTGCAAGAGGTTTTGGCATACTCGAGACAAGTGTTGGAAGCTTCATGGCAAGCCTATCAGCTGAAAGAGCAAGTCTAACAGAGCCCTACACACCACAACTGAAACGACTCAAGACGCTCAAATCCAACCAGGACAGTCTCAATTCATAAAAGATCAAATGGAGCCAAGGTTTTAAAAAACGGAAACGAGCCTCAAGGCGTTTTTCTATTAGATACGTGAGGCGTAAGCCTCGAGGCGGTCGAGGTGCAAGCCCCAAAAAACTTATATATATATATATATATATATATATATATATGCACACAAATTATATATATGCAAAAAATTATTATATTATTGACTCAATACAATATACACAAAATACATAAAAACTAAATATAGATACAAATAATAATATATATTCTAAAAAATATTATGTGGACTAAATACAACATATACAAACACATAAATACTATAAAATATATATATATATATATATACACACATTGAAAGTGGGACGGTGGGAGAATTGAGATACATCTTTATATATATATATATATATATATATATATATATATTGCTCACAAAGAAATTATATCAATTGATAGAAAGTGGGACGGTGGTGGAGACTTTGGGAATTGGGATTACATATAATATTATATATATGTGATACTGTTCATAAAAGATATATGGGACGGTGGAGACTTGGATTATATATAGTATCATATATGGGACGGTGGGTGGGGGGTGGTTTTGCAGGAGAATAAAACGCCGATGCTTGTGTGGATTGGTAGAGAGTAGAACGGTCAACAAAAGCGACCGCCTCACTACCGTTTCACTGTTTTGGCTATCGCCTCTGACAACAGGGCGTACGACCCAACCACACTTGGAGAGGCGCCGCCTCAAATTTGGTTTTTGGCCGCCTCGTCTTGAGGCGCGCCTTGAGGCTAGCGCCTCAAACGTTTTTTAAAACAATGAATGGAGCAACTCCTAAAACTGCTTAAAACCAAACCTCTTCCTGTTGATCAAGAGGCCTACGTGCAATTTGGTAAAAATACCCATTCATCTTCTCATGTATGTTTACAAAATACATCAGACTGGATCATTGATTCAGGAGCATCTGATCACATGACTTCTTGTTCAAATCTTTTCAATTCTTATAAGCCTTGTGCAGGAAATAGAAAGGTGTGAATTGTTGATGGCACTTTTTCTGCAATAGCAGGAGTTGGTGATATAAAAATATTATCAGACTTCATTCTTTCTAGTGTCCTACATGTTCCAAAACTCTCTTCTAATCTCATCTCTATTCGTAAACTCACTGTTGACCTCAATTGTTGTGCCTTGACAATTGCATTTTTCAGGATCGGGACTCGGGGAGGATGATTGGACGTGTTGATGAGTGTGATGGACTCTACATACTAGATGAGGGAATACACTCATATAAGGCTACCAAAGAGACATCTTGCTTCAACACCACATCTGATTTGAGTAACAACGAGATTTATTTATGGCACTTTAGACTAGGATACCCAAGTTTTTCGTATTTAAAACATTTGTTTCCTATGTTATTTGGTTAAAAAACCCTCAATCTTTCAATGTGAGATTTGTGTGTTAGCAAAACTATACAAAAGTACGTATCATCCACAACCATATAAACCATCTACGCCTTTTGCTTTGATACATAGCGATTTATGAGGTCCTTCTAAGGTCACTACGTGTCATGGGAATAGATGGTTTATTACTTAAACAAATGAACAAGGGTATGTTGGGTCTATTTGCTAAAAGAAAAATCTGAAGTTGAACATGTTTTCAAAAAATTCTATAACATGATTCTAACTCAGTTTGGTACTAAAAGTCAAATACTAGAAATGACAATGGTAGAGAATATTTCACTAAAACTCTTGGGAACTTTTTAGATGCTCAAGGCATAGTTCAACAAAGCTCATGTGTAGATACTCCACCACAAAACATAGCCAAAAGAAAGAACAAGCATCTTCTTGAAATCACCCGAGATTTACTGTTTTCAACTGAAATACCAAAATATTTATGGGGAGATGCTCTTCTGCATGCTACATATTTAATGAACTGAATGCCTTCTAAAGCTTCAAAGTTTCAAACACCTAATATTTGTTTTACGAAGTTCTTTTCCAAAGTCACGGTTGTTTCATTCCATACCTTTAAAAGTTCTGGTTGTACAGTGTTTATTAAAAACACCAATATCAATCTTGGCAAATTAGACCACAAACCCTCAAATGTGTTTTTGTAGGAATCGCACCAAATAAAAAGGGGTTTAAATGTTTTCATCCAAACACGGGAAAAATGTTTTTTTTTGGTAACTCGGGAAAAATGTTTGTTACCATGGATGTTAAGTTTTTGAAAATATTCCTTTCTTTAATCCTCGTCTTCAGGGGGAGAATAAAAAAGAAGACTTGATTTTTTCAGATCTAGTGTTTCCATCTACATTTGAGCCATGTGCATTCGACTCAAATCTCAAAGATCGTCCGATCTTTGAACATGAGGAAAATGTAGATGTTCCAATTGTTGAACATGTGGAAAACATAGATCATATTCCAATAAAACCAACACTAGACCAAGAAAATGAACATAATATTCCTCCTGAAGAAACTGAAGTGCCATTTGAATCTCAACAAGTTACTCAAGAGGATTGTAGTGAACAAGAAAAAAAAAACAGTTCGAAAAAGTGTATGAGTGAAGATTCCCTCCAAACAAAGAATCCGACACAATCTCAGCCTCTGATTCCGAACCGAGGAAGGAACCATCTCTTGGTAAGTTATGTCATCTGAGTGTTCAAATAGCCTTGAGAAAACAAAAATGTGCATGTGTTAAATATCCTATTTCCAACTACACGTATTGCTCGAAACTCTCGCCTAAATACTCTGCTTTCACTTCAATTGTGTCCCAAGTTCAAATTCCTAACACCATACAGGAAGCTCTTAAAGGTCCAGAACGGAAAAAAGGTTGCTCTAGGGGAATTGAGTGCTCTTGAGAAGAATCAGACGTGGCGTGTTGAAAATCTTCCGAAAGGTGCTCCCAAAGTTGGTTGTAAGTGGGTATTTACTCCAAAAGTTAATGTTGATGGAGCCCTTGAAAGATATAAAGCAAGGCTAGTGCCTAGTAGCCAAAGGTTTCACATTAACCTATGGCCTTGATTATACAGAAACCTTTGCTCCAATTGCAAAGTTGAATACAATAAAGATTCTACTTTTAGTGGCAGCGAATCTTGATCGGCCAATCAGGCAATTTGATGTGAAAAATGCCTTCTTGAATGGCAAACTAGAAGAGGAAGTTTATATGTTGCCACCACTTGGATTTGAGAGTAATTTTGGCACAAAAGTGTGTAAATTAGAGAAAGCTTTGTATGGGCTCAAGCAATCCCTAAGGGCATGGTTTGCACGTTTCACTCAAGTAGTCAAAAGTCACGAATACATACAGGTTGAGTTGATCATACACTATTTACTCGATTTTCTTCAAAAGGTAAAATCACAACTTTAATAGTTTATGTAGATGATGTACTCCTCACAGATAATGATCACGAGGATATGGAAAGAATGAAGGACCGGTTTGCTAAAGAACTTGAAGTAAAGGATCTTGGTGAAATGAAATAGTTTCTAGGTATGAAGGTTGCAAGGTCAAGTAAAGGTATTGTGTTGTCACAAAGGAGATACGTTTAAGATCTTTTACGAGATACCGAAATGAGTGCATGTCGACCGATAGATACCCCGTTGACCCCAACAAAAGGTTGAATGGTATTACTACTGGAAAGTTGGTTGATATTCATCAATACCAACGACTGGTTGGAAGGTTGATTTATTTATAACATACACGGCCCGACATTGCTTTTGCAATTAGCATGGTGAGTTAATTTACGCATTGTCCTTACAAAGAACATCAAGAAGTTGTCTACAGAAGTCCAGGCAAAGGGCTACTCTTTAGAAAAGAAGACAACCGAATCATTAGAGCCTTTACCGATGCAAGTTGGGCAGACACAAACCCAAACATGAGCAGAAGATCTACATCAGGATATTGTACTTATGTATGGGGAAATCTTGTCACGTGGAGAAGCAAGAAACAAAATGTTGTATCCAGAAGCAGTGCAGAAGCTGAATTCAGATCAATGGCAGATGGAATATGTGAAATAATCTAGATCAAAAGGGTCTTCGCTGATTTACGGTTAAGAGTTGAGCTACCTATGAAGTTGTTTTGAGATAATAAAGCAGCCATTAGCATCTCACAAAATCCAGTCCTACAAGATACGGCAAAACACATTGAAGTGGATCAACACTTCATAAGGGAAAAGTTGGACAATGGGTCTATTTGCGTTGCATTCATTCCATCCAAAGAGCAAATAGCAAATATCTTAACCAAAGGGCTATTCAGACCGACATTTGATCATTTTATAGACAAGTTGGGAATATATGACATATATGCACCAACTTGAGGGGGAGTGTGGAATTGATACACAGAATATAATCCCTGATTTCTTGGGATTATATTTTCCTTTCGTAACAGATTTAGGTATATGTACAGTTTGGTAAGTTTTCTTGTACAGTTTGGTAAGTTTCCTTGTATGTTATCAAATCCCTTAAATTATGGGATTCTAGTTAGGCCTCTAAGTTGTATTTATACTCCTTTGTTTTCCAATGAGAAAATAACAAAATTTCTCTGAAAATTTCAATCACCAAATAGTAATTGATTCACATCAACTTGATTTTGAACCATTAATGTTGTCAACTTTGGATCTTTTGAAAATAAGGTTGAGTAGGGAACACGTGTCACAGACCAACAGGAGAAATTCATTGCAACCTAGGAGGCATTCCATAGACAGTGTTTAAAGGCACTAATAGAATCTACATTTCGTTGGTAAAAGGTCAAGCAGTTGGTCATTCATTTTATGAGTTTTAACCTGATACCGACACCTAATGATGTGGTGAATCTTCTTGATGGCAACTGGTTTTGTTGTACTAATTACACCTTCTGTGGCATATACATAGAGGTTAATTCATATTGCCTTGAGAGAACATTGAGGTTGTCCTTTGTCAATTCTTTCACAAATCACAATTGCATAATGTCGCATGCTAAGATCATAATACAAATATGCTAATGCATTAAACAAGGGAAATATGACATTTTTCCTATTAGAAAATCGATTGATGTTACATTATTGAAGCAGATCTTCAGCTTGCTTGGAGAAATGAGTTGTGTCACCTCCTCTCCCCTCTATGTTGTATCTATCATCTCATTTCTATCTCCCTGTCAGCTTAAGACGTTTGTTTAAACTTTGATTACTACATTGGTCGTAGTATCTAGAATTGTAACTTATGAACTTTCATGTTCCCCATATAGAAAAGGAAAGACCAACATTATCTATGAAGCATCCCAGTTCATGCAACAACCCCCCCCCCCCTACAGACATACACACAATTGATGGCTAGAAATTCAGGGAGCCTTTTCACAACTTCCATTCAGTACTGTAGAAATAATAGCATCACTTGATGTAGTTTGAGAAGTAAATGGTGCTACAACCCTCCACACCCCTAAAGCACCCAATATGAGAGTTCAAAGAGGGTGGTGCTACTTAGGTACCGTGTTAGAAGGCATCAATACAAGGTCTCTATGTTACAACTACTACAAGTAGACTAAAAAATTGTACAACTATGTGTCCCATTTTAGTATTTAAACATCTTCAAACAAACCAAAACTATATTAGACTATGTCAACATTGAGTAAATTGCTTTTGTTTTGTCATCTATTTGTTACCATTTCACTCAACCTCTCCCCCAGAGACACTGCCACACTGCCTCTCTTGTTCACATTTTATTCTCAGCTTCTAGCACATAAGAATCTTTATAGACAAAAAGATCATATATTTGCAACTAAAGATAGTCATAGTACAATTGAAGCCATTCATATAGACGGGCGGGAGGTTGAGTCAATACGGAACACTTCACTTTATGGTTTGACAATGAAAAATGCAAAAATAAGTACCAAAAAGTGGCCTTGTAATGTTGATGTCTGATGTGACATAGACCTTCATATCTTTCTTTTACATCCATGGTGTAGTGTCTTGCAAAACACAACTAAATCAAGAGACACCCTTGAATACTATTGATTATAATAGATAATAAAGCAACAAAGCTCCAAATTAGACAACCAAGGGATCACATCCATAATAGCTTTACAAATGCTCACCTGTGCATATTTGCATGATCATTGTAGCTTCCACGAGCCGGCTCCCAGTCTGCAAAAGAAGATGGATGTTGATAAAACTTAACAAAAACACGATAAAACTGAAGTTTACATGTTGCATGCCATACAACATTAACTTGTAGGCAGCAGACATTTATTTAACTAACAACTCCATAAAAAGTAAAGATAATATGAATAATCATTAATATCATGATTTAATGTTAACATGTGTATAATGTAAGAAGTAAGCGAAGTATCCATCACAGTGAAAAGTAATGGAAGGAGCAGACAGAGCATGTAGGCAACAATAAGTGCATTGATACTATATGATTTAAATGTCTCGCTGTATCTATCGGTGTTCTAAAAAAAAGATTAATGAAAAGCTAAAACATAACACCAGATAAAACCCATAACCTTATCTAACATCTCATTCGAGATGACATGCACCATACCTAAAACAAGTTCATGAATAACTCGATGCAGTAAACTCCATGTATGATTTTCCCTAAAAATACTATGCTATCATTCTTGTTAACAATACAATAAAATCTCTAGATAAATTCAATTTACCCTAAACCCTCAATTATTAAAAGCTATTCCCAATTATGTTGATTCATACCCACTGAATGGTCAACTATAACCAATAAAATAAAATTTTCAAGTACATTATTCCCTAAACATACTATGTTGTTGACAATGAAATAAAATTCCTAGATAAACCAAAATGCCTTAAACCCTCAATTATAAAGCGCCTATTCCTAATTATGTTCATTCCTACAAATTACTCTTCATTCCAAGGTTGAGATTCCCATTCATTGTGTCTACATAACCAAACCCACCCCCACCCCCTTTGTCAAGGAGGAGGGATAGCATAACAAGAACGAGGGTACTTGTCGATTTACGCATGATATAACATGTAACCAAATAATAGGGCATGTATATAGATGTAGATCGACGATATTAGGAGATAAAAAATTGCAAAACCTTGACATCCTTATAATCATGCAGAATTGATCACAAATGACAAGGAATAATTGGTCCGCCATAAATAAGCTTTTGTTGCATGTTGGCTATTGCCATAATCTCCATAATACATTTTCACATGAAAAATTCCAGACAGATGAAATTGGTGTTAAAAACTTGTACTAAAAGCACGACCCATACTTCAAAGATACAGTTGAAAGCAGGACAAACCACAAAAGGTGAAAAAAAAATGCTCAATTTTCTGATGAGACTATACAGTGCTTGAAGTAGTTCCTACCAACTAAAAACAAAGCAATAAGTTTTTTGTTGCAGATTAGCACAAAAAAAAAGAAGAAAAAAAAACTAGCATGAAACAATTCATTTGACAATTAAACCATCACTAAACGGTTTTACAAGCAATTTCAAATTCTATGTATTATTTCAAGCATTGTGCTTGGGAATCACACTATAACTTTCTCCCGGATACCATTCATCTTAAGTAGCCACATTATGCCTACACCATCTAAAAAGAGCAACAACCTGGAGTCCCTGCTAGGTGACAATGAGATATGGAGCATTCGTTCTCAAGCCCAAACTTCCGAATTCATCACAGATGGTAACAGCTTAGTGTAAAAGATATCTGAAAAGGAGCTAACACACATCTAAAGTCCAAAATACACTTTCGCCTGTTTCTTACCATAAAAACCTACAAAAGAACAATCACTAATACTCCAGCATTGGGTTTTAAAGGAATAATGCTCATCTAAAAAAAATACAAGATGAACATTAAAACCACAATGTTAATTCTTTTTGCAACTGAGTTGCATTGCATGCTAGAGAAGCAAGTCTGATCAACCAGATTGTGCCTACAGAAAGAAAACATAACTTTTTGACGTATTAACTAATGGCAAAATATTAGAACAAACCAACAGCTTTTAGAACAAACAATATATTAACTAATGGCAAAATGTCAACTTAGTCATATTGCATGATCCTGAAAAGGATAGGAACTGAGAGAAGAAACTGGTGCTTACCAGATGGACCACCTTGGTACCCACCAGACGGGCGCCCAGCATACCTACCACGAGGCCTGTCATCGGGATAGCCAGGCCGGCCACCCATATCACGTTCATAGCCACCAGGGTAATCATATCCAAACCTGTAACAATAATAAACGACATTATAAAAACCACACAAAGACCTTGAACAAAACAAGAACACAGTAAGTAGACAATGAACTTCAAAAAAACACATTTGCATACTAGAAATGAGATCCGCTCTGTCCTAACAGTAAGAGAAAAGGGAAGGAGGTGTAGAAATTGCATGATAGACTCGTAGAGAACCATGTCCATATATGTTAGGATAAAAGATTGTCAAACACAATTACAGAAAAATTGAAAAGCAACAAGTAGAACTCACCCAATCACCCATTCCACTCAAGTTCTAGGTTCACTCTTGCTGATGTGAAACATTAGGGGATCAAACCCCAATTGATGTATCTCCTAATTGTGGGCACCACTAATATGACGATTGCTCTTAAATGAAAGTACAAATGGACTAAGCATCTAGCCATCTACGATACGAGCTAGTTGACGGGGAAACCAAACATATACTTCATTGCATTGCAACAACCTTCTCCACCATGGATGATTGAAATAAACCTTACCAATCCTTTTTTGCATCATGCACGATCTATAGAAAATACGGTCTTTATTTGCTGCAAATGGTTTTTCTCATAAACTTGATAAATAAGAACATCCTGCAAGAAGCTAAACTAGTGCCTAATCATACAAGCATATCAGACCTCTGCATATCACTCAATGAAGTTGGTTAAATTAATTAAGGTAGTTGATCACTAATGAGTGCAGATAGAATCAAACTTGGGATCCGGCATTTAGTGTGTGAAGCCACGTACCCCTATGAGGGATTCTACAGAAATTTGCTACAATCTTTATTGCACAAAAGCTGTTGACATGAACAAAAGTAAGCATTCAGTGAGTACTGCTTTCAACAGATAAACAGTACAGCCCTAACACAGATTTCTTTTTGTCCAATCCCTTCACGGCTTCACCAAGTAAGATATGTTACCCTTGCAATCACAAAGAGTGCCTCTATTGAGAGATCGCACATAATACCAATTTAAAAAAGATGCAGATGTCACCATTTCCATCACACAAGAAAACATAATTTACTTTGTGAACATCAGAAAATACCTAGGTGGATATTAGTGTTAGCCCTAAAAAGTAGAAAATCGTGTACAAATGTGTGTTCTGACTGGCAAGAGCCGTGAAGTTATAACACATTGAACAGAAAAAATTGGAAATAAAAAGTGACATTTATCCTAACAGCACATAGCAGCATTGTTAACCAGGACTTCTAAAAGTTAAGTAGGCCATAGGCCAAATCTCACAGCTATATGACAAACAGATCCTCTCATTTAACAATGATAGATTCTCCTCCTCTTTCTCCAATGTCTTAGCTTTCATTTTCTATAGAATAAATTATATAGTCCGTATAAGAACTCTTATGGACAGATACTGGGCACTCTACGCAAGAGGAACAATAAGACATAATATATGTACGTCAACATAAGAACCAACCTTCAACTGTACATGTATAGGACAACGGCAACACCTACACCCTAAAGCCCCAACGATCAAAGGCCAAAAAAGAAAAAAGAAAAAAAACACACTTCATGGAGAAAGAGAGCAGTACAAAAGCCAAATGAAAAATTCAAGTAGTAAGAAGGAAGTGCAGAAGAAAAAAACTCAGCATACTGCATTAAAGAAATATAAAAGATGCAGTAAAATCCTAGGATTAACACTCGATCTGGTTCAAGGGCAAGAGCTTAGGCAAACGTGACAAGAGTAATAAACACACTTCTATGTCTACAAAAGCAGAGTCAATAAATAAAAATATAACCAGTGTTCACTGTTTATTAAAAAAAAATTACGACTAGGCCCCCTTACAAAAAATTCCTCACAAATCAACATTGACAAAATATGGACACACTTGGCTTATATTTCTCCTCTGTCTAGCTTCTCATGTTGGTCCCCTTTCTAATGGCTTACAGCTAAAAATTACGAAGGTAAGGAAATTGCTTCAGAGTGTATACATGCACATGTATACAATTATTACCAGCATAACCAACTTGATATTACAAAATTATCTTAGGACAACATGTTAACTGTTGCAAAAGAGGTAAGCTATTTAATCATATGGTGTACTTCCCAAAAGTTGGTTGTCACATAGCAAAATTTGCATATCGTTTCCACATGATGCACTTCTGAGAAAAAAAAAATTGGATGTCACATGCTGCAAAATCTGCATATTCTTTTACTTCTTTACCTACTGCTCAACATGCTATTGATCAGGCTGAATTCTTCATTTTTCTCTTCACAATGTAAACAGGCTGGTCATCAAATCTTGATCTAAGGGAGAGTGGGCTGAGTGAACAAGGTTTACTAAAGCATGATCCAGTATACACCACGAGATAATAATCAAATAGAAATGGCAGACCTAACAAGTCGAGTTTCACATAGCATTTAATGAAATCAACTATAACCGCAGTATGATTAATAAGATGCCATAAGTCACCGAAAGAAACTGTACCTTATAACTAATTTTCACCACCAGCAAGCTCAAATACATAGCTCTATGATCTTATATACTTGATACTTGCTACAGCCCACATAAAATCTGTTTGACCCCTAAATCTTATCAACAAAATAAGTTTACTATTGATCAAATGCTCACCATAACCTTACTTCAAAAAATGTAATTGTGTCACCGACTCACTATAGTTGAAAAGTGTGTGTAGGATGTGCTCCAATCCATGGACAGAAAATCAAATCAGCTACACTACCTAAGAAGTGTCATAGACAATTATAAAATGTCTTAAAAGCCCAAGCCAGACTGCACGAGAATTGTGCAAGTCAAAAAGTAATTATGACAGCATGAAATGAAGTTGCTTTGGCACCTTTGGGTTCATGTGTTTTATCATTAGAATAATATAACATGCTCCAATCAACATAATAAATATTATTTCTGTATTTCTTAATTCTAGTTGATAGAAGAAAGTCCCATTCTTAAAAACAGTATAAGAGTTGTGCAAGTAACATGGTTGAAATCATCTTGATTTGATATTTCAATCAATTGCTAATTTACGCTTTTCTGTAGCAACCATGGTAACTTGTCCACTCAAAATCCAGAACTTACACTATAAATTCTGTATGCTGGGTCACCAAACAGGTGGAATTACATGATTGAAGAAAAAGAAGGATTTGTCCTTTTGAAATATTCGATTCAACCTACCAAGATTGGAAGCAGTACTATAAATAGCACAAAAATACTTATTGTTTCAGATTTGGCATCACAGAACATCAGTGACATTTATACACGTAACACGTGATCATAAATAATGTATCTGTGAGACTGACGGCAGAGGGAAAATATATGTACATGATTAGTAATACTGAATACCATACAGGATGTAATGTAAAGATGCTTCACAATCTGTGTCTCTTAAGTGGTCTCTAGAAGAAACACAGTTTATCATCACTTGAGTGAGGTGGCATGGTAAGAATCCGCATTTAACATCTCCTAAATGTAAAAAATCTTAGAGCTACTAAGATTTAAATATCTAGTAGTTTAAGGATTTTGTAATTGGTCTGGAGTAAATATCTAGTAGTTTAAGGATTTTGTAATTGGTCTGGAGTGTAGGATACCAAGCATGCAATCATAACTTAGAATTGGAGCCAAACTCATTCCAATCAACAACTCAACATTGGGCCGTCCGCTTTGTCTCGAGTGAAGACCTGTCTCCCCTTTTCTAGAATCATCAGTGCCTCCGTTTTCAGCTTCTAGTCTCACCTTCAATTAACACTCCTCCCTTCCAAATTATAAAAGCACTTTCCTATGTACTAAAATGATAGAACCAGGAAAGTGCTTCTGTAATTTAGAACGGATGGAGTAATGCTCTCACTCACAATCAATTATTTATAATGCATGGAGAAATACTCTCACTCAGAATCAAATATTTAGAACAGATGGAGCAGTACTCTCACTCACAATAAAGTATTTGGAACGGATGGAACAATACTCTCACTCACAATCAATTATTTAGTATGGGTGGAGCAATACTCTCACTCTCTCACAGTCTCACTCACAATTAATACATCGAAAACCTGGCTGCATCAAACTGCTGCATCTCTTCAGAAATGGTTGCAAACTCTATAGATTATTCATGTGGAGAAAAGAGTAAGAGATACATAACAATGCCACAATATCCCCAAAATAAGCTCAGCCTGGAAAAGCACTACTAACACAAACACAATCAAATATTACAAAATTTCTTTTACCGAAACATAATAAAAGCAATTGAGCAGCCGCAATTAACATAGAGCCTAATCACCCAATTGAAAAGATATCATAAGTCCAGACTAATCGACTAAAAATCAGCATCATATATGGTGATAATCTCTATACTATAATAACAGGTTTCATAGAAATGGGGTAAACAAAAAAAGAAACAAAGAAAACCATTTACAAACCTTCTATCACCAGGTCCATAACCTCCGCGAGGACTTCCACGGCGACCTTCGTAACCACCGTCATCCCTACGAGACCGCTTGAACGGAGGAAATGGAGGTGACCTCCGGGGAGGAGGGGAGTGACCCCCACCGCGGCGGTCACGATATGGAGGTGGAGGAGGAGAGCTAGGGCTAGCAGCACGGCGCTTATAATCCCTATGAGGCGGCACAGGGGGAGATCGATTACGATGTTCATAGTAATCGGAACGACGATTAGGTGGACGATCAACATCCCGTTCCCTGTCATCATTTCTCCTCTCTCTGGAATCGCGGTCATGGCGACGTGAAGGAGGCGGTGGTGGTGGTGGTGGTGGAGAAGATGCATCGGGATTTTCGTTTCCCGTGGACTTGTTATTGTCTTCACCATCAGCGTTGCCGTCGCCGTCATCGTCTTTGCGCTCTCGGCTACTACGACGCTCGACCACATCGACCGGCATGTTCATCACTTCTGCCATAGACGAAGATGTGAAAAATCCAAACCCTAAAACGTGAGGTGTATTGGTAAATATATACACCGTATCAAACTGTTATCATTCAAATTTATGACCCCGCTGATTAAAACCAGCTTACACCGTACCAGCTTATTAAGTGCTTTAGGTTAGTGGGACAGGACGGGACAAAAATTTATTGTTCCATGTTTGGCGTGACATGAGACAGGACAAAAGTTCACTGTCTCATGTTTGGCGCGACATGAGACGGGGACAAATACTGGACAAGGTAGGATAACATGGAACAAAAAGGGGTATTTTCTTGTTCCACCAAAATAGGTGGAACAACATGGGACAGAAATGAGACAGAAACTAAAAATCACTGATTTACCGCCATTTGATATATAATCCTAAAATGGTATTAGTCTTAAGGGTCACCACTACCCACCGTCGCTACTACCACCATCGGCGGCCACTAGTAGCCACCGCTAACCACCGTCGGCCACCTCTGCATATTTCTCCACCATAACAACCTCCTCCACCACCTCCACAACCATCGGTCATCGCCACCACCACTACTGTTTGGGTAGGAATTCCAACAGTCCATCGTCGTACGACCAAAGAGATAATCGACGTCCTTCCTTTGAGCAACCACAACAAAACTACCTAAACTCGTCCGATAAATTCTGTCGTACGACCTGATTTCAGTTACTAACCTACAACATACGTTATATTATGTTTAATGCAGGATTCAAAAGACATTTATGACTAAAGATTATAACGGAAGCCATCATCAATAACAACGGACGTAACGGACGTTATCATCAATATCAAGCGTTCATTCCATTTTAATGATCAAGATACGCATTCAAGACGTATCAACGGAAAAATGGAGTATAAATATGAAGATGGATCATCACATTCGGGACATCTGATTCTCAGACCTTAGAAACTTACGAATTACGTTCTCAAGTTCACTCAGTTTCTCTCGAAGTCCACAAGGCCTATTGCTGTTTGTCATACGACGCACGACCAAGTTTACTTTATTGTATTATTTTACATTGTATTACTCTTGTAACACTTGTTCTCAAGGACGACGTCCCTGATTGATGTCCATAGTGCACGACGACTCACACTAGTCCGCGGTTTTTACCCATTTTAGGGGTTTTCCGCGTCACCAATTCTCTCGTTTCCTTTACTTTATTTTTTATTGTCGTACGATTACTGGAGTTACTTTCTTTGGGTGGATTAGGCTTCATCTTTACCTTAAATTTTCCTTGGGAAATTTTTGGCATAAACAGTTTGGCGCCCACCGTGGGGCCCATCCAAAGAAATTTTTCGATAATCTTACGACGTACTAACGTTTTCCTTCTAGTATTTCCCTTTTTCATTCGTTTAGGACAATGGCATTCCAAGGAACCCAAGATCATGTTGTGGCCCAGATGAACATGGAGCTGACTGTTGCCCGTGCTCGTATTGACGCCCTAACAGCTCAGGCTCGACAAGCAGCTGAAACCATCGAGCATCTAAGAAACCAGAACGGAAACAATATGACAGGGACGACGAATGCTTATGCAGGTGCTTGGAACATGCCACCTCCATTGCCCAATTATCCTCGTCCACCACCAGTTAATCCTGCGACCTTCATAATCCCAACCATGCCTATGGCCTCTATGCCATTCAATGGACATGCCTCTGATTCATCGCAGCAGACTAGCTTCAATGGATCAGGTTATGTTCCATTGGGTGTCCCAAATGGTGTCCCGATAGATCCCGTTGCACAACGATTGAAGCTTCTGGAAGAGCAGAATGAGCGTGTCTTGTCAATGTTAGCCAAATTGTCGGGGGCAGCAGTTCCAGTTGATGTCGAGCCACGTACAGGATTTCAGGCGTCGCCGTTCGTTGATGAGATCGCGTTGGTGGACGTCCCAAATAAGTATAGCATCCCGACCTTCACCCCAAAATATTCAGGCGTCACTGATCTGACAGAACACGTCGCCCAATACAAACAACTTATGTGGACTGTCTCGATACCGTATCAGTTTCAAGAAGTCTGCATGTGCAAAAGCTTTGGGGCGACCTTGACTGGAGCAACGTTACAATGGTTAATCAATCTCAAACCCAAAACCATCGGATCTTTTGCAAAATTGGTGAACCAATTTTCTCAACAATTCGCCAGCAGTCGAAAAATGGAAAAACAGACGAGCGACCTTTACTATGTCGTACAGAAAAATGGAGAGTCCATCCGGGACTATTTTAACCGATTCAACGCAGAAATGATCGGTATCCGAAATTGCGATGTAAAAAAAACTATTGAAGCATACAAACGGGGTCTGGACGATAGTTCAGGGTTATATCTCGACCTTACGAAATATCCTCCAGAAACCTTTGAAGACGTACGAGCAAGGACACTCGCTCATATGAGGGTCGAGGATGACTTCGCTTTCAGAAATAAACACTCGAGTGACAAGAAAAGCCTAGGTGTTAAAAAGCCAGACTTCAAACCAAAGCCGACCGATCGATCAGAGCCTACCAGACATATTTCAAACGTCAGATTCGAAAAGAAAGGGCCGACGACTTCTAAATATGTCCAGTATCTTAAGGTGTCATCTTATGGCTTCCCTGGACCAGCCAAGGACGTCGTCACGTCCCTAAAATAGCTCCAACAAAACATTCGATGGCCAAAGAAAAGCGACAAAGACAATGATAAGAAAGACAAAACAAAATGGTGCGATTTCCATAATGACTTCGGTCATGTAACGGATGATTGCATCGCCCTGAAGAAATAACTGTCCTGGCTTAACTCGAAAGGTTATTTACAAGAGTTAACAGGAAAGAAGGATGTGCGTCCCACATCCCAAAACATGCCAAGGTGATTAATTGTATTGCCGGAGGTTCTGATGTTTGTAGGACCACATATTCAGCTGCTAAAAGACATGCTAGTCGCGGTCCCGACGACCAACCAATTCCAAAGGAGGCAAGACCCAAGGAGGACGCAGAGTTAGAAGCTATGCCCTTAACGTTCGACCAATCAGATCTCAACGACGTACACTAGAAACATCATGACGGATTAATTATCCAATTGAGCATTGGAAATTGCCTGACGAAGAGGATACTCGTCGACGGAGGTAGTTCCGCTAACATTATCTTTTTTGATGCAATGAAAGCTATGGGGATCGACAAATCCGAAATTACCCGACGCTCGACTACACTCGTTGGATTTAATGGAGGAGCGAAAAATACCATGGGGGAAATCACACTACCAGTATATGATAAAGGAATCAACAGGCAGACGAATTTTAACGTCGTCGACTGTTCATCGGCTTATAACGTTATCCTTGGGCGACCATGGATCCACGATATGAAAGTCGTACCTTCGACGTACCATCAAACCTTGAAATTCCCACACAATGGGGAGTACAGGAGGTCAAAGGCGAAAGAAAGGTTGCAAGGGAGTGTTACAAAGTCTCTTTGAAGCCCCCAAAGCAGACAGTATAACAATTACGCTTGGAAGTTGTCATTCTAAACCAGGATAAGCATGATCAGATGGTCTACATAGGTTCGACACTCGATCCATCATTTAAAAAGAGACTAATTTCTTTTTTGCAGGATCACTATGATTGCTTCGCATGGACGCACGAAGACATGGTGGGTATCGATCCAAGTATTATTTCCCATAAACTCAACGTCGATCCATCATTCAAGCCCGTTCAACAGAAAAGGCGAAAATTTGCTCCTGAAAGAAATAAAGTTATCAACGATGAAGTTGATAATCTGCTTAAAACAGGAAAGATACGAGAAGTCAAATATCCAGATTGGCTCGCCAACGTCGTTGTCGTCCAAAAGAAAAATGGCAAATGGAGAGTGTGCATTGATTTCACAGACCTTAATAAGGCCTGTCCAAAAGATCCATTTCCGTTGCCACACATCGATTCTATGGTCGATGCTACAGCTGGACACGAATTGCTCACCTTCATGGATGCATATTCTGGATATAACCAGATATTGATGCATTCCGACGATCAGGAAAAAACAGCCTTCATGACAGATAAATGTATTTATTGTTATAAAGTAATACCTTTTGGTCTTAAAAATGCAGGTTCGACATATCAACGACTAGTGAATATGATGTTCAAAGAACATTTGGGCGACACTATGGAGGTATACATCGACGATATGCTCGTCAAATCGAAACATACGGACGATCATATAGGACATTTAAAGCAGTTGTTCGACATTTTGCGTGAATACAAAATGAAGTTAAATCCGACAAAGTGTTCTTTTGGAGTTCGAGCTGGCAAATTCCTCGGTTACATGGTCACACGACGAGGAATCGAAGCTAACCCAGATCAAATCAAGGCAATTATCGAAATATAGTCGCCCAGAAATTTTAAAGAAGTCCAACGTCTAACAGGTCGTGTAGCAGCATTAAACAGATTCATCTCTCGATCGTCCGACCGATGTCACCTATTCTACAATGTCCTGCGAAAAAACAAAGGATTCGAGTGGACTGATAAGCACGAGGAGGCGTTGCAACAACTCAAGAAATACATGACATCACCTCCCTTCCTCTCCAAACCTGAGAAAGGTGAAGTTCTTCAACTCTATCTAGCCGTCAGTGCTAATTCGGTAAGTGCAGTCCTTATACGAGAAACCGACGGACGACAATTGCCAATCTACTATGTAAGTAAAACTCTATTAGATGCTGAAACCAGGTACTCGTCTATAGAAAAACTTTTGCTTTCGTTAGTTATGGCCGCTAAGAAGTTACGACATTATTTTGAATCGCATCCTATAACTGTTGTAACTAACTTTCCATTGAAGTCTGTGTTAAAAAAACCTGAACTAACAGAACGATTAGCTAAATGGAGCATCTACCTCAGTAATTATGATCTGGATTTCAAGCCCAAAACAGCGATCAAATCACAGGTCTTGGCAGATTTTGTTACAGATTTCAGTCCAGAACAAGAAGAAGCGACGACGTCCAACGAGTTAATTGTGGCGACTTTGCACGACACCACTTGGACGCTCGATGTCGATGGTTCGTCGAACATACGAGGAATAGGCCTGGGTGTCGTCCTACAGTCCCCACAAGGGGGCAAATTAGTGTACTCCATACGGTGCGACTTCAAGGCAACAAATAATGAGGCAGAATATGAAGCACTGATTACAGGAATTAAAATTGCTCATGACTTGGGGGCAACACATTTGCATGTTCGAAGAGACTCGTCCCTAGTTGTTAACCAAGTCAATGGAGAGTTCGCAGCAAAAGATTCGAGGATGATTGCCTATTATAAAATAGTAAAAGAAGAAGCAAAGAAGTTCAGTCGCTTCATAATCGAGTAGATACCAAGAGATCAGAACACTCAAGCTGACGCACTAGCTAATTTGGGGTCAGCACTTAATCAAACGACATTCGACAATATCCCAATAGTCCACCTTGCAACACCATCTATCAAAGACGACGATAATACTTTGGTCGCACGAATTAAGGAAGAAAATTCTTGGTCGGACGACATTAAAAATTATCTAGAGAACGATCAACTGCCTGATGACAGAATGGAAGCAAGAAGGGTTAGATTTAAAGCATCAAGGTACATCATAATTAGAGGACAATTATATCGAAGATCTTCGACTGGTTTGAATCTACGATATATTACCAACAAGACGCAAGTCCAGAAAATCCTACAAGATATGCACGATGGTGAATGCGGAAATCACTCAAGAAGTCGCAGTCTAGCCAACAGGATATCACGACAAGGTTACTATTGGCCGACATTAAGGCAAGATGCAATCAGGTATGTACAGTCGTGCGACGCATGTCAGCGACACGCAGGTATGTCTCATAAACCGTCTGAACCTTTGCACTCGACGTTGATCCCATGGCCCTTTATGAAATGGGGAATGGACATCGTTGGGAAACTACCACCTGCCCCCGGGCAAAAGGTATTCCTTCTAGTTTTAACAAATTATTTCTCTAAGTGGATAGAAGTAGCGGCTTTTTCCCAAGTTCGGGATAAAGAAGTCGTTTCTTTCATCCAAACTAACATCATTTGCAGGTTTGGAATTCCATCCGAAATAACATGCGACAATGGGACATAATTCATCAGTGATCGGACGCGAAGATTTTGTGAAGAAAGAAACATCAAGTTGGTAACATCGACACCTCGATATCCACAGTCGAATGGTCTAGCCGAGTCAAGTAATAAAACTATTATCAATTCAATCAAGAAAAGACTCAAAGCTGCCAAAGGAAAATGGGTGGAAGAATTACCTTCCGTTCTATGGGCTAATCGTACGACACCACGTACGTCCACAGGACAAACTTCCTTTTCCTTAGTCTATGGATGCGAAGCTGTGTTACTTATTGAGGTACGACTACCGACTTCAAGACATGCGTGTGTTGAGCATAACTTGGTCGACCTAAGCTATGACCTCGACGCCTTAGAGGAACTTAGAGAAGCTGCACACATTCGCATGGCGTCACAGAAACAAACGGTCGAGCGACGTTTCAATAAAAATGTCCAAATCAAAGTTTTCCAAGAAGGCGACTACGTCCTACGTCGAGTGTTTCAAAATACTCAAGAGCTCAATGCAGGTAAACTTTCCACTAAGTGGGAAGGCCCTTACCAAATCTCTGGCATCGTGGGTAAGGGAGCCTATAAAATCCAAACCCTCGACGGTCGAGATATCCCACGAAGTTGGAATGCAGTTCATTTAAAGAGGTATTTCTTTTAAATTCATAATTTATTTCCTTTGGTTGTTTCTTAAGAAAGATTACTGACTTAAGCATCGGAGGGTCGTTGGTCAAACCAACGACCACCCCAGTAACGTTGTTTTTTGCAGGGACGCATGACTTAATTAAAAACCTTTATGTCGGGTAATGCTCATACGATCGTACGTGTACGGTCGATCGTAATTGACGATAAAGGTTAATCTTTGTTTAGATCTGAGAACCATTATTACAATCGCATTTGGTCAATCGTAGATATTGGTTGATTTCATTATAACACATTATTGAATGATGGTGTGGTTAAACATGTGATATACCGTGACTACATATCTTTTTAACTTATTCGACGTACGATAAAATATAAATTTGAAAAAGAAAAGCAAGTGACAAGCATTGACGGACAAAAGAAATTTTTTCATTAGATGTCCAAAAGAAAAACTACAAGTATAAGGAACGACCACAGACGGTCAACCCTTAATAAATTCAAAGGGAAATGAGCTAAGAAGGAGGAACGTCAGGTTGGTCCTACACGACATCAGCTACTGCCTCTGCCTCTTTTCTGTCATCACTCCCTTCCAGGTCATCATCTTCATCGAGGTCCCTTTCGGTCCCCACAGTGTCGAGGTAAGTTTTGATCTCCTCAGCGGCCGACGCCATGGGGTTCTTCCCATTCAGATGGCGCCTCATCAAGGCGGCTCGGGCCGTGACACGGGAGAAGGCCTCAACTTGCCTATTCTCCTCCTCAAGGTCCTTTATGTCACCTTCCAGCTCCTCGATCTTTTTCTTGAGAGATGCGACCTCGTCAGCAGAAGCAACAACAGTAGTGACGACTTTAATCCTCTCGACCTCCAATTTGGTCGACGACGCCTCAAGCTCAAGGAGTCGATCCCTGAGCTTAACCTTCTCACGATCCGAAATCTCTAGTAGACTTCGGGCATCGGTGAGTTTAGTCTTGAGGCTCTCGACCTTCGCCTTTTCAGCCTCGACCGCCTCCAGGGCGACCTTCTCCCTTGCAAGAGCCTCGTCGGCCCTTTTCTTGACATCAGGGAAGGACGCCCTAAAACCTTCCGTCTGAGCAAAGAAGCTTAGACAGGCTTGGAAAGCCTACAAGACAAAAGGGAAAAGAGTTAATATTAAGAAAAATGAATAACAAACAAAAAAGAAAATAAGTAAGACTTACCATGAAAGAAAGACCAGCGGCGTGCGCCTCAATGTCCTCGACCCGAGACTCCTTGTATCGATCATAGAAGGTTGGGAGGAGGAATTTTCCCAGGTGTGGAAAAATGACGTCCCTCTCGAGGACGTCATTGGCCATAAAGTCAGATGGGAGAGTGACTTTGAATGTCGTATCTCCCACTTTCTCTTTATTCTTCTCCTCACTCTTAGAGGAGGAAGAAGGTGCAGAAAAGGGCTTATCAACGCCCGACACCCCCGACATTGGGGCATCCTTCGTCACCTGAGTCGATCCTCCGATCTCGATCCCAGCAACGTTTCCTTTCGATGGTGTCGTTCCTGCAAGGGACGACATAGCAGCGTCACCCGTCTTCTTGGGCGAGAGTCGAGGTTTGCCTCGGACCCGCCTTGTGTCTACCCCCGTAGAAGGGGCAAATCTCTTCTTTGTTTTTTCCCTCCCTTGGCGGGCAAGCTCCAGTTGTTCGGCTCGTCTAAGGGCGGACGAATTTGTAGGTGCATCTCCTGGATAAAATAAAATAAGTTAGAAAAAACATGCAATACGAAAATAAAAACATTGTTGAGTGACATACCAGTCATCTCTTCTTCTCTTTCTTCTTCTCCTTCTTTCTTCTCTTCTTCTCGATAAGAACCCTCGACGAACGTCGCTTCTTTCTCAAAGACGACCTCCTCTTCTTCGTTGTTCGACCGAGCAGAGAACGAACGATCAGCGATACTTCTCTCCAAGATCCTCTGAATCTTGTCGTGAGAGTCGCGATTCGGCTTCACTTTAGAGAAGTCGATTACTGTCAAACAGAGAAAGAAACCATCAGAATATATATTATAAAAAATAAATAAACACATGACAAAGCAGTAAACCTACCCGATTCATTCCATACAGACAACAACCATTGATTGTCCTCGTCGTTCACGGACGCCACTTGAAGGAAAACATAATGGTGTTTCCAACCACGGTCGTTCACCGCAATATTGTGCACCAGTACATTGTCTCCCTTCGTTCGAGGGAATAGACTATATCTGTTATAACTATCCGCCCGAATGCTGTAAGCAGTCAGGAGGTCGCTCAAGTTGAACGGAACATCCCAGTTGGCCGTGAGACGCTCGATAACCTGGACAATTCGCCAGAACTGAGGCATTAATTGTCCAGGCGTCAAATCGAACGCATCCAAAAACGACCTGACCAAAGGACTAAATGGCCAAGTAAATCCTATCTTGAAGGGATACTCGTATAAAACGCAGTACCCCTTCGGAACCTCATCCGGCCTTAAGTCTTCCGGCGTCATCAGATTAATTTCATCTGGAATCCTGGCCAATTTTTGAAAGTAATCTAAGTTTTCATCTTCCCTATACACACTCACGGGTTCGGTCGACATCTGAAAATCTGGGATATTCAGGGTCGCACGCCAATAACTAAGGATATCCCAAGCTTTCCTAGGTTTTCTAGCTATGGACTTCCTACGCATATAATCGACACAGAGGGAAAAACGGGAAGTCGTACCTTAAATAGAACTCTAAACCTCGAATTTAGAACGGAAAAGATTCTGATCGCTCGGAAAGTATCTTGCCGGAGGTGAACAATCTCTAAAAAGGGTAAGCATAAAAAAGGGAAAGGTTGAGGGCAATCCCTATTTATACTGAAAATCGGAAAAGCAAATCACAAAAAAATCAAATCAAAATCGCCAGTCGACGAATCGACACGTGTCGTCCGTGTCAGGCAACCTTTCGAGTGTATCCAATGAATACATGACACCTGTCCAATATTAGCTGTCAAAACCGTTTATTTGGCAGAAAATGACGTCATTATTTAGTTGGAAACAAACCAGTTTAGTTCCATACGAACTACCCGCGTTCTTCTATGACACATGTCCTGGTCTTAAATTTAAATTTCAAAAAGTTGCCGCTTGAATTTTAAATTTGGGGGCAAACTGTTTGGGTAGGAATTCCAACAGTCCATCGTCGTACGACCAAATAGATAATCGACGTCTTTCCTTTGAGCAACCACGACTAAACTACCTAAACCCGTCCGATAAATTCTGTCGTACGACCTGATTTCAGTTACTAACCTACAACATACGTTATATTATGTTTAATGCAGGATTCAAAAGACATTTATGACTAAAGATTATAACGGAAGCCATCATCAATAACAACGGACGTAACGAACGCAATCATCAATATCAAGCGTTCATTCCATTAATGATCAAGATACGCATTCAAGACGTATCAACGGAAAAATGGAGTATAAATATGAAGATGGATAATCACATTCGGGACATCTAATTCTCAGACCTTAGAAACTCACAAATTACGTTCTCAAGCTCACTCAGTTTCTCTCGAAGTCCACAAGGCCTATTGCTGTTTGTCATACGACGCACGACCGAAGTCTAATTATACACGACACACGACCAAGTTTACTTTATTGTATTATTTTACATTGTATTACTCTTGTAACACTTGTTCTCAAGGACGACGTCCCTGATTGACGTCCATAGTGCACGACGACTCACACTCGTCCGCGGTTTTTACCCATTTTAGGGGTTTTCAGCGTCACCAATTCTCTCGTCTCCTTTACTTTATTTTTTATTGTCGTACGATTACTGGAGTTACTTTCTTTGGGTGGATTAGGCTTCACCTTTACCTTAAATTTTCCTTGGGAAATTTTTGGCATAAACAACTACCATCGTCGACCACCTCCACTAACACTGATCACTACCACCTATTGTCGCCACCACCATCGACGACCACTGGTAGCTACCACCAACCATCGTCGACCACTTACACCTCTTCCTTTACTACTACAACAACTTCCTCCACCACCTCCACAACCACCACCCATCGCCACCTCCACCAATCACCACCACCCATTGCCGCCGCCGTCACCGACGCTCACCGCCAACCACTGTGGCTGGCTGCCACCACTGTCTCTCTCCGTCAACCATCGTTGGTAACCTTCGTCTCTTCCTCCACTACAATAACCTCAATTGCCACTGTGCACCGCCACCACCACTACCTCTATTACTATCTTTCACCTTCTTCACAACTATCGTTTTTCACCGGCCACCCATCGTCTTTTATCGTTACTCGTTGCTGCAACTATGCATCCGTCAATTCATTAAGATTTTCCAAATTGAATCAACTATTATATTTTTTTATATGAATCCGATTTTTTCGAACTACCATCAATTATTTCAGATTCTTCATTCAAATTACCTACTATTGTTTTTGTATGTATTTATATGTATGAAAATTGTGTAAAAAAACTAATAATGTTTTTTAATTAAATTATTTAAGAATATTCTTTATTTGTGTTATTTATAACTATTATATGACATATAAAATTATCAAACAACTTTTAGGGAAACTTGTCCAGTCCTGTCCTATCCAGTCCTAGTCGTACCAAACACAAGACAACCATTTGTCTTGTCCAGTCCTGTCCTAGCCTCTTGTCCTGTCCAGTCCTGTCCAGTCCCGTCCAATCTTGTCTGCGTACCAAACTCTACCTTATGGATGGAAACTATCTCATTAATAGAACCATGACAAGAGAGAATGGAAACTATATTCTCATTAATCATAAACTTTTTAAATAGGGATGAGTTACAAGTAGATAACTATGAGATATTTTAGTTCTAATCTAACTTTAGTATATTTGTCTCTAATCTACTCTATTTCTATCGTCATATTCTTTAGACGATGACATACTTATTCTACAACACCCCCCCTTGTGTCGAGTCAAATGAGTGGTGGTGTACAAATATTGCCTCGTTAAAACCTTACGCCAAAATAAAATTCAGTGGGAGAAAAATAGGACGAAGGAAAGAGTACAATGCACCAATTTGTTTACAATACATAGATTTTTCCTTTAATCTATTTTTCTTTTAGATTCATATATTAATCATGAGAGTTAAAAAAATATGATAGTATATAAACTGTTGCCTCACTAAAACCTTACACCAAGGAACAAAACCCAATGGGAAAAATAAAACCTTGGTTGAAGGAAATAGCACAACATATCAATATCACATGTATAGTAGACTCCCTCTTTTGTCTACTACTCCCCCTGATTCATGTATTAATGAATCTTAGTGAAACGTGAGAGGCTCCAATGGAGTTTGGAAAACATTTGCCTTTACTTTCTACATGTTTCCCAAAATATAGTTTTAGATAATGATTTGGTAAAATGTGTCACGTTCTCCTACATCTTACTTAATTCACTTGAATCTAAATGAGAGTTTTGTTATTACTGATTGTATAAAGCAGAATATGCTTTGTGTTATCACACTTTGATGTGTCTTTCTTTCATTTATTTGATATATGATGCATTATTTTCATCTATACAAGTAAGATATTGGTTGAACTCAAAATTACTAGCTCCTCTAATACATGTAATGATAGTCCTTAATCATATACATTCTCTAACTATCTCATGGAGAGTAATATTATTGGAATAGTTCAAGGAGGTAGTTACAAGGGTTTGCTTAGCTTACTTCCAAGGAATCTGAGTGTTCCCTGTGGTAATTCCTTATCCAGTTTGGGAACATTATTTGTATGGGTCAGACAGATGCCTAATATCAACAAAGAAATACAATACATTGTTTGGTGTTTTTCTATAAGAACTAGTACTTTTGTTGCTTACATTCTAAGTAGGTATTGAAGTTCCATTATCAATCTCATTTTTCTTTCTATAGGGAAATTATAAGCCCATGTCAATGGTTCCAAAAGATTAATTTGATATCATTCCAATGACTTTGCGTTGTCACTTAGCTAAATCTAGCTAACAAGTTCACTGAGAAATACACTATATGGTCAAGTGTATTGTGCTAAGTACAATAATGCGCATGTTGTACTTGGATAGGGAATTCCAGCTCCCAAAACTTTTTCATCATCATCCTTTAGATGAAATGGATCTTTCCTTTATATCTAACACTTCGACCGATCATGGGAGTGCTAACCGGATGCGCTTTGTCCATATTAAATTGCCTGATTATTTTCTGGACATATGCGATTGGTGAATTAATATTTCACAAACTCTATGTTTACACTCAAATAGCTAGATAAAACCAGGTTTTCCCAAGATTTTCCATCTCAAATTTAGATTCCATGTAGCTTGTGATTTCTCTTATTTCATCAAGAGTGTCTATTATGTTCATAACATCGACATATAAAGCTGCTTTGAAAATCTGGAACTTGTTTTCCTAAAATAAATATGCAAGGGCACAATTCATCGTTCTTATATATTTTTTCCCAATCAAGTATTCACTTAGGCGGGTATACCACATCTGCATAAATTGCTTTAATCTATAAAGTGAGCGTTTCAATTTTATTGCAAACGCATTTCGTGGTTTAAAGTTGCTTGATTTTGGTAATGTAATATCATCAAACACTTTTATATATCTCTGAATCTAGATCCCCGTAGATATATGTGGTAACCACATTTATGAGTTGCATTCCAGTCCTTCGAAAACTACTAGGCTAATTAATTAGCAGAATGTTATAACGTCCATCACGAAAGAGTAAGTCTTCTCATGGTCAATCCAGGGCGTTGTGAGAAACCTTGCGCCAAAGGAGAGCCTCATACATTATAGCTTAATTATTCTCATTACGCTTTATGAAAAATGATTTGTCTATGTCTTACAGTCTTTACACTTGGTGGGTTAGCACTACCAAACCAAATACCTGTTCATTTGTCAAATAATATAATTCTCTTGGACTGCTTCTTTTCATGTAGGCCAATTTGCTCTTTGTTGACATTCTTCAACTGAGCATGGTTCGATGTCAATGTGCTCTATCATCTCATGAGCAATAGTATATACGAATATATCATCAGTGAGTATGAGTGATCTGTCTATGGACTCATATTCACTCTCATAATTCATTTGAGATTTCTTTGATCTCTGGAATCAATATTAACTTCGGAGCGTCCTCCAGTGATGATTCATAGACATAGTTATAATCAGATACAATCTCATGAGAGGTTTATGTATTGATGATAAATAGTTGTGTCTTACTATTCTCTTCCTTTAGATGAGTATCTATCGAACCAAATAGCTTCCCTCGTTTCCTTTTGAGTGTTATGACCTCAACCACACCTCCACCATGTGTGATTGCAACGCACTTTCCAGGGACGTTGTGCCCTTGTTTGGGGACTTTTGACCTTGCGAGTATATTTGTAGCTCGTATTTGTGATATTGTCACTTTGGAATAATATTAAACGTTTCAGGTATCGAGTCTGATTCGTTTGACTTCAACATTACGTTGTGAAGTTTTGGGGATCAAAATGAGACAATGGGAATATTCAATGACACTTCATGTTGTTCCCATGGAAAATCCTTTTTTCCTATCTTCCCCTAACGACGGGAAGACTGTCTTATGAAATGACAACCCATAAATCTAGCGGTAAAGGGATCACTAGTCAAGAATTCTAATTAGTGGATAATTGTTGGGGATTCATATCCAACATATACCAAATTGTCTTTAAGGACCCATTTCGATGCGCTGTGGGGGCGTAATTGGCACATATATTATACAACCAAACATGCATAAATGTAAAATATCAGGCTTATTGTAACACCCCGATTTCGAAAAGGTATCGTTTCAAGCTAGTACAAAAATCGTTAATTTTAAGGGAAAAATAAGATATATGATTTTGGACTTGAATCCTATATTTTATAGTCTTGATGGATAAATGATTCAATTACGAGTCTAACAGTCCTTTCCGGAGCGAAAACGGAGCTATAACGAAGAAGTTATGGCCAAAACAGTAAACGAGAAGAAAGCTGGGAGAACCAGCGACAATGACCAGCGACAATGCCCTGGGCATTGTCGCATGGCAATGTCGCCCAAAGAGGGCAGGCTACTGTTAAGTTGCGAATTTCAACCATTTTCCTCATTTCTTCTCACCCAAACTTCTTCCACTCTCTCCCAAACAATTCTCCTTCTTCCCCCTTCAAACCCTAGCCTATTTTGGCTCAAATCCTTGTGTTTTATTGAAGATGAAACACCATCAAGTGGTAATATGGAAAGCTAGGGTCAAGGTTTCATCATCTCCATCCTCAACCTCAAGCTCATTGTTGGGTTTTCTAGGTTTTCATCAAAACCTAAGTGGTAAGTGTATCCCTTCCATTTCTAAACCTTAAAATAAGTTATAAATGCTCCATTGATGATTATCCTAGTGTGTGACTTATCAATTTCGGGTTTGATAGTTTTGGAGAAATCTAGGTCGAAATTTGGGTTTGGACCAAAATGGAGATTTTGATGTGTAATGTTTGAGGAATGTTTCTATATGGTTGAATGTGGTTATTTACGGTTGGAAATGTATGGATATAGGTGTTTGGAGACTTTTGGCTTGGAGGATTCAAGTTTCTTCAAAGGAGCTCTAAGTGGGTAAAATCTAGATTTAGCCTAAATCTAGCAAGGTGAGTTCAAGTTGATTTGTGAAAACGGTGTACATGCCAAAATGTTTGTTTTAAAGGGTTTTGTGCCTTACACGAATTTGTTAACTGTTGATAAGTTTTGTTAACTGCTGATAAGTTGGTTATTTTAAAGGTGTTTGACTTTATAAACTCATTTAGCACACATCTTTGGGATTTTGGGCATTATGATAAATAAATCATGTATTTTGGTATTTTAATGATTTATTTTATGGAAGTAGATTTTGAGTATAAATGCGTTTCAATTTGTGTTTGGGAGAAATGCATGGTTTTATGTTATGGGACGTTTTGAAAGAATAAATGTTGCAAACTCACTTGGAAAATGAATTGTCCCAATCTAAACTACGTTGGAATTAATCACATGTTTTGGAGCATGGGTTTATATAAGTACAGGTTGTTTATATTTGATTTCATTTTATGATTTTCAACGTTGGGTCTTTGGGTTTGTCGAGCTTATGGCTCGGTTTGGATTTTGTTGGGTTTTGAGGACACTAGTCCATTTTAATAGCTCATTGTAGAGCGTTTGGTTATGATTTGCATTTATTGCATCTTATTTGAGAGTTACATACTTTAAACGCATTAGTTCATTCGTTTTGAGTCATGTAATGGTTTAGTTAGTGCAATGGATCCATAGGCACGGTGTTCCTCTGTCCCCGTTTGGGAAGTTGGTTCACCATTTGGCACGGAATAGGCATCGGGCTCCATGGTAAGTAGGGTGTGGGCCTATACGGTCGGGCAGCGTCCTATGGACAGTAAGGTGTAATTCCACTGTGCCCGAGTTGCCCGGTTTTGGGGACTCTCAAGAATAGACCTGGAGTGGTTGACTTGATGTTTTCGACTTGATGTTTTCGGGCAATAGATTTGGAGTAGTTGAGCTCGGTGGGTGTTTTATGTGTAACCCACATGTTTTGATTTACTACATAGCTATGTGACGTATTTTGTGTTCCGTCACATACAATGTAATCGGGTCTTCCCCATCACCAATAGGTGTGGTTTTGGGTATGGAGTTTTATAATCCATGTTTTCGGAGACGTTTGAGTATGGGTATTTATCTATGTTTTAAGGTTTCGGTTATTGAAACTCATTCGAGTTTTTGGGATGTCTTGGAAGTTTGAGTTATCTATGTTTTCAACGTTTGATCATTATAATATCATTTATGTTTTACGTGCGCTTTGGGTTTTGACTTTATTTAAAGAGGCGTGTGTTTTATGATTTTAATCACGAAAGGGGTGAATGATGAAAATAGATCGTTTTAAGATTTAATGTATTTCATTTCTAGTTGTTTCCAAATTAGTTGTATCGCATTTAGGGAAATCATGATTTCAAATAACATTCCTAAAGTTATCGCTTTATTTATCTCTAACGAAAACTCTTGAGCTCACTAGGCGTTAAGCCTAACCTTTTATTTGTCGACATGTGCATCAGGTTCCAGTTGGGGTTTGGTTCCAACAGTGCTAGCTATAGACTTACACGAGAGTAAGTAGATTGATGAAGTCTTCCGCAGTTGGAGATAGTGACTATTATTGGGTTTTAGTAGCACCCGTCCTTATTATATACTGTATGTAGAGAATAAATGTGTTTATTGAGGTTAAATCCTATATTGTGTTTGTAGATAAATTATTTATCGATGTATTTTAGAAAATTTTAAATTAGTTACTATTTCCGAGTTTGAGGGCGTTACACTTATATCCAGTTACCAACTGGTACGCATGAGGCTAGTTAGCTAGTAGTGGGTCTAAAAACGAAAAAAACTGCATATAATAATTGCATAACCCCAGGTAGATATGGTTAAATTGGTGTGCATTACCAATACCCTAGATACCATCATATTCTTTTGATAACAACTTCTATGAGACCATTTTATATATACACATGGGGTATAGGAAACTCTACATTAATCCCAATACATATGCAATAATCATGAAATCCTTATGATGTAAATTCTCTAGCACTCCAAGTCATGTAGACTAGATGAGATAATGAAGTTGGCGAGCCCTTAAACGTATACTAGGAGTGTAGTATTTCATGTGGACAATAATATGACATACCTTCATCATGTCGAAACCAGAACCATAAAGTACTTTAATGTCCCGCATTCTGGATATTTATGTCCA
The DNA here is from genome assembly GCA_023525745.1 of Arctium lappa. NCBI lineage: Eukaryota > Viridiplantae > Streptophyta > Magnoliopsida > Asterales > Asteraceae > Arctium > Arctium lappa. The sequence goes on from CM042057.1 coordinate 50,444,635, forward strand.
TAAGTATCACCTTGTACTCGTTGTAATAATAAAATATTTTTGTATTATGTCCTTATCTTTAGGATGGTCTCATTCTTGTCTTGGCTAAGGATCAGGGTATACAAAACTTTTAGGTATTCGAGAGGGCATATTATGATGGTGGTGTTGCTTCTTATGCTGTAGAAGTCAAAAGTTGCAAATTGCCTCATTTTGCCTTTCACTCGAAAGAGAATGTGTCTATGTGTATTTGGCAATACACATATCACTATGTCATAACCATGGTGTCCCACATGGTCATGTCGAAACATATATGTGTCATTGCCCCAATTTATTGGTGAAAAAAATTGTTTCGATGACCCAATAATCTACTAGTTTGACACATTAGTTTCCATGATATATGTTTCCTTTCATATTCATTAGAACTTGTGTATATATGCTCATTTCCATTTGATACAAATATCTTTACAAGGTTCCTAACTTCCTATTAATCTTATACCAACAAGAAAATGACAGTCCATCGTCTAAGTAGTTTGGTTGGATTAATTATAAAATAAGTATTAGTCTATCTTTTTTAGATTGTGTGAGAGGGCAAAAAAATCAATTCTCCTTGATACATTCCTATACGGAACATAGAATATTGAAAGTTTTCTATTTGTTATGATGTATTTCTTTACATCTATAATGGTTACATATTCGATTTTACTTTAGCAAAGAAATTAATTTTGATACTTAAAATAAATTTCAAAGAAACATATGCTTAATCAATATTAAATTAATATGATATAGTTCATTTCAACTTGTTCCCTTTTTTATAGGAGCACTCTTTAGTGCATTTCTTATTTAATTGCCCATTATCACCTGGGCTAGTAGTTGTATCTCTACTCCAGGTGTTGAAAAATCATTCATGGCTCTTACAAAGACCCTGACCCTTTCTAGAGCCTCGTCCACATGGTGCACAATGTCACATGTGTGAAATTGTTTTTAACTCACAATACTTTTGAGTTGTTTCCACCTCTAACGCTTTCATTATTGATATCGGGTATTTACTTTGTCCCGACATATGTGTTGTTGTTATTCGAGAGAACCTTGTTATGTCTCTCAACCACTTGCAGTAAGTTGATGAGTTTGTCTAAAAGTTACATTCCAAGTTATATTGTTTCATTAATATTTTTTAATGAAAGGTGGAAATAATGTTATAAATCATGACATCTTCTGTGAGTTCTTTGCCACGAAGATTGAGATGCATTTTGAGACACAACATTTCTTTGTTGAAATTAGTTACCTTCTTGTAATCGAGTAAGTGGGTTTCATTCAATTGTATGATTAGTTTAGGAAATACATGGTAATGAATATTCCAATTTTCTTTTTGGGACGTCCCGCGGGTCTTGGGTACTTTTAGTTAATAATATCTCCTCTAAAGGTTGAGACTGGTGTCGTGTAAAAAAAATCAAGGTATTTGCTTGAACCTTTTCAGATGATTGGTTTTAGGGTCAATAAGGAGTTAATGATATTTAGGTATTTTCTTGTACCTTTCCAACTACATTTGATACTCATATTTGTAGTCAAGTTCCTTTGAGTTTAGGACATCAAATCATGGATGAGTTGTTTGAACCGTTTAAGTATATAAGGATAATATATGATTTTCTGCTTGATAAGACAACGAATTATGGTTATAATTATTATTTTATGTATGAAATTTCATTCTCATAACAATATTAGATTTTTGTATGCTTACATTTTGTTCATAATACTTCATCAATATTTCCATTTTCGAGAATAAATCACTCAATATATTGGATTTCCAGGTAGTAGGGGAATCACATGGATTTTTTAAATCCCTACAAACCATAGGGCTATTTACAGCCGTTTGACAAAATCCTTTCAATATTTTGCGATTTAATTTGAAGATAACATTGTTAATTATAGATTTTTTGGCATGAGGCCAAAATGAATGAGTTTGGCATATGAAGCCAATTTCAATGTTTTAATTAGGGGTGAGCATCGGAACTAGGTACCCGCCTTTGGAACCGGAACCGCTCTGGAACTGCCGGTTCCGAAACCGGAACCGATGTGATTGGTTACAGTTCCGGTTCCTAAAATACGGAACCGATTAAGACTAGTTCCGGTTCTGGTTCTCATTTTTTTGGAACCGTTACCCGCGGGGACTGGATACCCAGTCTCACTGGGTACCCAGAACCGGAACCGACGGGTACTCGTTGTTTTTTCTTTTAAATAATTTTATATATTTAAAAAAACTATTACCAATTTACCATTTAGGGTTACTTTCACAATTAACAATTTAACACTACACTTTACACGGGCACTTTCTAGTTATGAAAGTCACTATGTTGTTGTCAAGACTCGAAAGTGTCTAATTTGTTAATTTGTTTATGTAATAGTTAGTTTTTATTGGATTAGTTTTCACCATTTGTTTTATTTATTACTTTAAATTGATACTTTGTTGATTGCATTAGACTTAAAAAGTTAAAATTACTTTTTTATTGTATTAAATGTTAAATTAAAAAAAAATCGAAACCGGGTACCCGGAACCGGTTCCCAACGGTTCCGGGACCGGTTCCAAAATATAGAGAACATATGTAAGCGGTTTCGGTTCCTTCGTTCCAGGAACCTTCGGTTCCGGTTCCATGAAATTTAGGCGGGTACCCGATTATGCTCACCCCTAGTTTTAATACATTAATAGTATTTTAGGAGATTTTATCATTAGACAAATAAATATTGTTTTTGACAAGAGTCAAATTCAAACTTTTAACATCTTAATAGTATTTTTAGAGCTTTTGGTAAATGACCAAAATATATTGGGGGTTGAAAGTGTAATTTCCAAAAAGTAGTTATAAAGTTAAAATTATGAATAGAAACTCACAATTAAGATAAACATTTGTATAAGATAAACATTTATATAAGATAAACATTAAAATATTATATGCATGGAAAAATAAATCAAAGAGTACATCCATAATTAAATTAATAAATGGTAATTGACCCGGATAATTAAATAAAAACGGCAAAACGAGTTAAATAAATTTACTTTACATTTAAATAATAATTGATTAGCACTTTTGGAACAATAAATATATAAAATTGATAAGATAAACCAACTTGCATAATATTAATAAACATTTGAGTATATAATTGAAGTACTCATATAATTTGAGTGAAACAACAAACCCGTGTTTAAATAAACAACATTAGCAAATCCAATATGATTAAATAAACTAGTCTAATTTAATATTAAATCAAATAATTATGCTTGTTTTAATAAAATTAATGTACACATGAAATTGTTGTTGGCACATGCAACACATAGATACATATTTATTTATAGATAGCATAGAGGTTATAATCAAAATTTCAATCCACATAATTGTCTTTATCTATATCGCATTCATCATCCAATAATGTAGTTGTAAAAAGAATAGCTATTATCATTTAAAAAAAGCCTAAAAGGGAGGGGAAATATTGACCTAAATCATGATCAAATTAATTGAAGGATCCATGTTATTAAACCAAAATCCAAACGGAACAATATGAGTTACGGTTGTTTAGTTTTCACAATTTAATTTTACTCGTGAAATAAAATATATCAATCATCTAAATTAAAGTTAATATATTTATGCTTGAAAAATAAATGAATAAAGTAAACCTTAAAACAATTACATCAACAATAATAGTCGAAATCAATAAAATTATATTGGTCATTTCATAAGCTTCTATTTTGAATACTAACAAAAAAAAACTTTTATGAAGATATGATGTTGTTTTTCTTCAAAATAAAGTAAAAATGAATTTTATGGATAAATATCATGGACAAAGGTGTAGACATACGAAAACCAGTGGGGTCAAAATTCGATTATACAAAACAAATATATCTCAAAATGCTGGATATATAGTTGTATTATGCAAACTTTTAGATTTACCCTCAAAATAATATATATCAATATTTAAACAAAAAAATTTAAAGAAGCCACTTACCTATAAATTGATGAATCAATTTTAAGAGTACCGACTTCATCCAAGTTGGTCTTCTCGTTCTTCCCATTCATAAACCATCTTTTATAAGGTGTCGTATTTGATAATCTTTCTAAAACATACGTGCTGATAACGTGTTAAAGGAAAAATGAAATAGAACAACGGCAAGAGAGAATGGAATCTATATTCTCATTAATCATAAACCCTTTAAATAGGGATGAGTTACAAGTAGATAGCTATGATTTTTTTCAGTTCTAATCTAAATCTAGTATATTTATCTCTATATATACTCTATCTCTATCGTCATATCCTTTAGACGATGACACACTTATCCTACAACATTGTGCTATTTTTTCATAAAAATAGTAATTAATTTTTAATTATATATTATATTGACTCAGACGAGTCAACTGTTTTTTGATTCGATCTAGACCGTTTAAATTCATCTCAAATTTAGTCTCAGCCGTTTAAATTCATTTTAACCCCACAATATAACTACCCAACCCAACTCTTTTGGCCCATTCCCTCACGTCCCGCTTTCTATTCTATCCCACGAACTCTCTCTGCCTTCAATTGGACGAACTCTCTCTGATTTCTATCCCACGTTCATGGAGTTCTAGCCCCACTCCTCCCCTTCAATCGGACGATCATCTACCCTCCCCTAACACGCCCCTTAATCATCTCCCCACCCCGTAGTCTTCTCCCCACGTCCCCCTGATTTCTCTCTCCCTCACTAGGAAACGAGTCGGCTCCTATTTATGCATCTCCTCCATAATCTCACAACCCTAAAACTCCTATCATCTCCTCTTCTTAGTTGGTTTTCTCAAGACGCACAATACATCACGCTATAAATGCTGAGAAAAGGATAACCCCTAATCAATGAAAGGAGAACTCTCAGAATCTACTTTCAAATTTTGGGATGAAATCGGCAATTCATCCATTAACCAGGTATGTGATGAATTACATAAGCTTGATGTCAGATTACAAACAAACCCTAGGCGAATGTTGTTTACCTCTATGTGTATATTGATTCAATTGTTTCGATTGTTCATGATATAGTGAGGATGTTTATATAAGACAGAGTAAAGGAGCTTCGTTCAAGTTCTTTACTTTGAGTTCTTCAACTCCAGGAAGTCTAGAGGTTTTGGTGTGGTTAGGTTTGAAACCCTAGAACTTCCTTTCTCGAACAGGGAATCAAAATCTATACCATATTGATTAATATTTGCATGACATGTGGCGTTTTAGCCATTACTTGGTATTATCGGTTTTGCTATCCATTCTTATCCTAGCCCCTGTAATCTCTACACATCTAAAATTGTGAAATTCAATGAGTACCGAGATGAAATCAAGTGATAACATCGAAGTTTGTTGGTTACTTTCCATAATCAGATGCAATTTACTACATTTATTCTTCAAGTTATTTACCTGAAAACATTTTGAGCATCAGAAGTCCATCTGCTAGCGGCAATTGTTAGTGTTTGGAAAGTCAACCGGTGCAAGGTAATTGTTGTTTGCAATGTTTCCATTTCTTAGTTATTTTCACTTCCAGATACAATGATGAACTAATCTTGTGTTCTTTCCTTAGTTCTTATGAGTTCGGTTCAATATATCTTAGAATATTTGTTTCTTTAGTTTATAGATTATCACCTGTTTGATTACTTTGCTTCATCACTTAAGTATTGAAATGATATGAAACCTATACTGATTAATTCTTGAAAATAAAAGTCTTAATCAAGATTTAATATTTTGTGTTTATACATACTGATGCAACATCCATGTTGTCTGAAGCTATTGGATACATCACATTCCTCCATGAACAAGTTAATGTGAGTTCACCCATCAAACTTCCAATATATAATTCTATTAATTACAATATATATATACAGAAAAATGTATGTATGTATATATATATATAACTTATGAATCTTGATTATTTTCTTAGGTTGTAAGTAACTCCATATATGAAAAATGGAGCTGCCATCATGCAACATGTACCTATACACACACACCCACACACCCACCCACACACACACACACATATATATATATATATATATATATATATATCAAGAGGGAGGATCAAACAAGAACAATAACTATTTAAAAGAACACGAGAACGAACAAAATCATTAGTGATTTTACATTAACGCAGAAAAAAGCCACGCGGACCACAAACCGTGACCAAAGTCCTTTTTTCGTGTGTTAATGTACAATCACTAATTATTTTGTTAGTTCTCGTGTTCTTTTAAATATGTATTGTTCTCATTTGAACCCGACTCTATAAATCAATGTATATATCTATACTATCTTATAAAACATTTATGCAAGTTTTTAAGCACTAGGTACAACTTATCAAAACACAAAATTTCAAAATCTCTTAATCACAAGATTTTATGCATGAAGTACAAGCTGTAGATACTTAAGCTTTATATTCCCAAGGTATGGCTTCCCGGCTACTTTTTGGAAACCAAAAGACTCATGGTTCCTGCTCCTGATTAAAATCTTCCCCAACAACAGTTTTAACCATTTGTACATGCTGTAACCATACCTTTTGAGTTATAAGTGTGGGTGTTTGTCTGTTTTTGGTTTTCTTTGCATAGTTTTATGACTTTTTGTTGTTTGAGATCTTATGAATATAATCTTAACTTGTGGCTCATCATCATTTATTGATCTGTAAACCAGGTTCAAAAAAGTGAGCACCAATGGTTCTCAATTGATCAAGCATGTGACACAAATTCTAGCAACATTGGAGGGGGTTCACGTTTGATGTTCTTCAAGTTTAATAAGGTATTTAACTTCCATGAACTTTCAAATGTATTTGTGTTGGTGCAATGTCTAATATTCATTCTCAATTATTTTATGCCTTTTTGGCATGGAATTAGTAGCCATGCTTGATGATTTTGGTTTAAAACAACCATTTTACACCTGTTAAGAGAACAAATGATGAATTCTCTATGTGTTAAAATTTAGGATCACCATTTGTATTCAAAATTTGACTTTTATCTTCGATTACTATGTACATATTTAGCTTGATGTTGGCTTCATCTAACTTGTAGTGTTGTAGTGCAATTGATTAACTGCTTAACAAGTTTATCAAGAAAATCAATAGGTCTCCTTCGGTTGTGATTCATAACTATATAAGGGATCGTCTATTTAACAAGAAGATCCCAGCTGAGTTATTCGTTATTGTGTCACTTTTATTCCTCATTTTCTCTAAATATCTAGTTGAATTTTAGTTTTTTTTTGTTTTATGTATGGGTGATGTAGCAACATGTTTAGGAAATTTGGAACAAACATGTTTTAATTTTAGTTCTTTTGGTTTACAAAATGTAGATCAAAAGGCCGATTAAACACCTTAAGTTGAAAATGAATTTTGGGCATAACAGTTAACTACAACCTCATTATATTACATATATACAAATCAAGATAAATACAACTAACTTGGTTTGAAAGCTTTAGAAAGTTGTCTGTGGATTTCTATTTATAATCCAATAATAGTGGGAAGAATAAGAAAACCCATGATTATACTAATGGCCTAAGTGGGACATTGGATGATAGACCTAATAGGTTGAGTTTGTTTGGTTCTAATGAGTTTTTGGTGGGTTTTGGTTGAATGCAGGAAAGGAGACTATTATAGGTATCTTGCAGATTTCAAGTTTGGTGATGATAAGGAGGCAGTCGATCAGTCATTGAAGACTTATCAAGTAAGTAGATATTGTAATGTAGCTTCTCCTTTTCCATAAGGTAGCAATTGATTTCAGTTTACTTATTTATCATTTATAAAAAAAATTATCCGCTATAAAACCCTTGCACCACATTAAAAATGGAACCTTAATGTTTTACTATTTTACCTTTTATGTTACGAAGGTGATTAATGTTCTCTGCCATTATGTACAATTCTTCTGCAATCCATGTCATAAGACCTCCTTATTGACATTACATTTATGTTTGTTTTAGTTACTCCCTTCTGTGTATTTTTATCATTATATATATATATATATATATGTTGTATCTCAGGATCAAGCATATCTTGTGACCCATGTATATAGTTGATTGAACTCTTCATTTGTTGCCTAGCATACAAAACAAAATTTTAGCCTTCACAAAGCTTTTCCTAAGCTTGGTTGTTCATTTTACCTTATCCACCACCGCAGAAGTTGATCTATCTCCTACTCACCCCATTTGGTTAGTTTGGCTTTGAACTTCTCGGTGTTTTATTATGAGATTATGAACTCTCCTTAAAGGTATTGTTAAACTCTTTCTTTTAATAATATATTTCACATTAAAATATGTGCTAAACTGTATATCTCATTTTTTTACTTTGATTTGTATCAGAGTCTGCCACCTGGAAAAACAAGGTTTTGATGAAGCTATCTCTAAGTCCCCGAGTGAGGAAGCCTGTAAAGATAACACTTTAATTATGCAGCTCCATAGGGACAACCTCATGAGATAATGGACTCTGAATGGAACTTTATTAATGCACAATATGCAAACATATTCGACTATGGCATGAAACTTGAGTTTCTTGTGAAATGAATCATATGTTCTGGTTTAGAAGAAAAGTATATGTTTTCTTTTAAAAAAAAAGTATATGTTTAGCCTTCTATCTTTTAATACCCATCTATCAAATGAGTTAGATACTTTTTTTTCATTAATTTCTTACTAAATCCAATAAATCAATAGCTTATTCACATGTGATAGAGCGTAACAAACTTTCAATTTAATTTGTAAAAAGAAATATACAAAGTCCAAAAAATGGTTTTAATATGAGAAATAAACCAAATTACAGTTGGTTGTCAAACAAATTAGTACATTTAACAATTTTTTGGTATACCAGTAATCAAATATCATTGTTATCACTAAAAGCATACAAAAAAATAAACAAAAATTGTGATTGAGGTTGAAACTTTTGAGTTGATCAACATCTCCAAATAAGTATTTTGTATTTTGTCATGTACTATATTTTACGCATACAACTTAAACATGTAAACCGGGTCGATTAGGATAACTAGAGGTCACATTGATGGCTAGAGTCTTGTGTGATACTAAGTTTGTGAGATTAGACAATAAAAAATGGCCCCTTCTTTGTATTCAAGCATGAGCTATGCATAAAGCAATAAAACTAAAAGTGTTCACCTTCAAAAATTCTTGAAGTAATAATTAATATGTACTTTAGTAATGCTTGATTCAGATGTAATGAAATCTGTATAAAAAAATTAAATCAATTTAAAGCAACTTACTGAGAATCCAATGCACATATAAAGATACTTAAGCTGCCAAATTACTAACTGTTTCAAATACTATTATGCCTTGTATTTATAGATACTACTCACGAAGAGGGAACAATTTGTCACAGTTTCATATATTCATGTGCTTCTTAGGTTCTTCAATGTAACATTTTACACACGTTACATATAATAATAAACAGGTGTTATCTTTTGGTTTTGGAATTATATACTACTAACATACACTTAATAGTCTACTAAAGGTGTTATTTGTTTTCAAACGCAAAATTCAGCAGGCAAGACAACCTCTACACCGGGAAGTGCAAAAAATGAGCCTTTAACTGAAATTAGGGGACCAAGCAAATGGGATAAACTGAGTCTACTTGGAAGCTTTTGAAGCTGCAAAAGTTGTTTACAATAGAATTCTAGAAATAGAATCCATAACTCGAAAAATAATTGGTTACATATAATTGCTAGACCATGCCGATCGCAAAATGATTTGATTAGCTTTTAGCCCCAATAGTCTGATCCAAAATCTGATACAAAAGGCCAAAATCGAGCTCAATTTAGTCATAAAACCGGTTCCTTCGCCTCCGATATCGCCATCGCTTCAATTTGTACGTTTTTGCATCCATATCGACCCTTTTTGTCCTCACAAATGTCGTCCCCGATTACTGTATCTGAATATGGTTTCCGATGATTGTAGGTACCAAAATCAAGATTTCTTTATAGGATTAGAGTTTAATTCGAACCTTTTAGTTGAGAAATCACAAGTTTTTCTGAAGATTGTTATACCCTATAAACCAGTAAAAAAATGCTAATTTTGGTAATTCTGATAATTGCAGGACAGAGTAGGGGAAAGCGAAGAGGAAGCAAGATAAAACCATCGAATAGAAGTTGTGTAGAGTAGTTAACATGTGTTTCCTTAGATACAATGATGGAAGTTTCATGAAAATTACTTGGCCAACGATTTGATGCAATAAATTGCATATGCTTCAATTTGGTAACGTTGAACAAGCAAAATGTAATTAATCAGTACTGTATATGCATAAGTAAACCATGGTTTGTATTTCTACAGTAGAAATGATATACATATGATTTTTATTCCTTAATTAGATCAGGATTATAGCAATAACATACACTTAATAGTCTACTAAAGGTGTTAGTTGTTTTCAAACGCAAAATTCAGCAGGCAAGACAACCTCTACACCGGGAAGTGCAAAAAATGAGCCTTTAACTGAAAGTAGGGGACCAAGCAAATGGGATAAATTGAGTCTACATGGAAGCTTTTGAAGCTGCAAAAGTTGTTTACAATAGAATTCTAGAAATAGAATCCATAACTCGAAAAATAATTGGTTACATATAATTGCTAGACCATGCCGATCGCAAAATGATTTGATTAGCCTTTAGCCCCAATAGTCTGATCCAAAACCTGATACAAAAGGCCAAAATCGAGCTCAATTTAGTCACAAAACCGGTTCCTTCGCCTCCGATATCGCCATCGCTTCAATTTGTACGTTTTTTTGCATCCATATCGACCCTTTTTGTCCTCACAAATGTCGTCCCCGATTACTGTATCTGAATATGGTTTCCGATTATTGTAGGTACCAAAATCAAGATTTCTTTATAGGATTAGAGTTTAATTCGAACCTTTTAGTCGAGAAATCACAAGTTTTTCTGAAGATTGTTATACCCTATATGGGAATTTTGGATTGTAAGTTCTTTAATGCACAATCGATATCGTATTTTAACTCGAACGAACTCGATGATCAAGTTGCGTTTTCACCCTGTTCTCTTGAAAAACTCGAGTTTGAGATCACGAAAATCTTGAAATCAAGAAGGGGTAATCCGATTTTGATCGCTTATTTGCCTATGATCTATTATGAAAGATACGAAAGCACCCTTCAAGCTGAAGGGTACCTAACTGAAAGTCAAAGGCACGGAAAGTCGGTTATGGTTTGACTAAGCTTCTTGCTCGATTGAAAAAAAAAACATTCGGCAATGATGAAAAGAGTGACCAATCAAATAACTGAATCTAGATTAAAGTCATGTTCTACACCCGACCAACGGACGGGTATAACACTATTTCTTTTGCTTAAGAGCTTTCATCTCTTAATATTTTTGACTAGTTACTTTCATGTTATTTATTTTCAAATCTTCTATACATTCATATCTTTACTCTTAGTAATTATGGGCTAAACATTCTAGCATGGTTGTGAGTGAAAGTTGGGCGAATAAGTTCTGTGTTCATGGACAGTTGTTTTTGCCATAGTAATCTACTTCGCTATCTACTTTTGGGCTTAATAGTTCATCTAGTAATATTTGACAAATTTACACATATTATTTTACTCGGATGAGCTAGACTTAAAATTAAGACAAAACAAATATTTGGATCAATAGGTTTTTGAAGCCCTACAAGACCCAAGTTGGATCAATGATATACAAGAAGAGTTTGTCCAATTTGAAAGAAATGAAGTGTGGTCTCTTGTTCCTTTGCCTAAGAACAAATCTGTTAAAAGGACCAAATAGGTGTTCAGAAACAAAAAGGATAAAGATGAAATTATGGTCAGAAACAAGGCTAGGCTAGTTGCTAAAGGATACTGTCACGAAGAAGGGATAGATTTTAATGAGACATTAGCCACTGTTGCAAGGCTTAAGGCTATAAAAATATTCTTAGCCTTTGCAATACATGAAGAATTTAAGGTATATAAATTGGATGTCAAGTCTGTCTTTTTCAATCGCAAACTTTAAGAAGAGGTCTATGTCAGCAACCCCTTAGCTTTGAGAGCTCTAAGTTTCTAAACCATGTCTATTTTCTGGATAAGGCTCTATACAACATCAAAAAAGCACCTAGAGCATGGTATGAGTCTGTCCACATTTCTCATTGAAAATGATGTTAAAAAAGGTACCATTAACACTACTTTGTTCTTGAAGGGGTACAAGAATGACCTACTTCTGTAGACGATATTTGTTAGTCTCAACCATTGAATAATACAAATAGACAATCGACCATAAAACACTTATCCATTCTTATCATTTGCCTTAAAAAGAGTATATCTGATATTAGATCATTCATTGGATACAGTTCAAACAAGCCATCACTCGAAGACTTAGAAAAGAATGAAATATAAACAAATTCCTTCGGATTTGGCTCATCGGATCCATAACTTAAAATATCTCAATAAATAAACTTTTGATCTATGTAAGCATACTTTTGGAATCCGATAGAAAGAAATCCATTTATCTCATCTATTAGATTCACAAAGCACTTATGAAATATTTTAAGTCTTTGATATCCAATAATTACATTACTTCATAAATGTCTATAACTGGAAACTGTTGCATAACTTATACTTCAGAATAGACAAAGATAGAATTTTAACTTGTAAAAGTTTTATAACTATCTGTATTGATTCAAAGTGTAAAAAGCCTTCAACAAAATCGAATACTAGTTGAAGAGAGGTCAAGATAGTCACCAAAGTGGATTGGTCTATCATTTATCCGAAAGAAGATCAATACAAGATATAGTCAACTAGTAGTGTAATACCCGTGATTTCCCAAAGAACGATCGCCAAATGGCCAAGGAAGCAGTCACTGGCTGGCCGAGGGAAACAGTGGGGGAACGACTCAACACGAGGTGCAGGAAGGCACAACATGCGACACACACGGCTTGTCCCGCGGCCTCATCCACGCCTAGGGTCGCGTAAGTCCCTGTAGTGTGCAGCCTAGGAGCACGTGCGACTTGGACCGCGACTTGAGGTAGCGACCAAGGTCGTGGGAAGGGGTCTGGAGGTTTTAAAGGTCCGATTTTTAAGGGTTTATACCATTTTCTCCCCCTCTCCATTTCTCTCCTTCTTAGTGTGACTTTTGGGAGCTCTAGTATCAGATATGGAACATCTATGATGGATTAATCCTAAAATTGCATAAAGATTTGGTATTTAGAAGCTTGGATTTGAAGAGTTGGAGGGCTTCCATGAAAGGTTTTGGGTAAAGGATCTCAATATCTTGAAGTGGCAAGTTTCCTTGAATATTCCAAGCTTTAGTATGAGGATCTTGTAGATCTAAAGGTTTTACTTGTTGTTGGTTCATTTAGGCTGAGTTTCGTACATGGGAGAGGACAGGACGGGACAAAACTCATTGTCTCATGTTTGGCTTGACATGGGACAGGACAAGAACTCACTGTCCCACATTTGGTGTGACATGGGACAGGGACAAGGTGGGACTGCGTGGGACAAAAAAAGGATTTTCTTGTTCCACTAAAATAGATGGAACAAGATGGGACAAAAGTGAGATAGAAACTAAAATATTACTAATTAACCCTCGTTTGATATATAACCTTAATATAGTATTTGTTTTAGTGATCACCACTACTAGTTGCGGCTGTCGTCACCACCGATAACCACCTTCGGCTACCTCCATCTCCTCCTCTACTATAACAACCTCCTTCATTACCTCCATAACCGTCATCGGCCATCGACCACCATCGTCCATTGCCACCTCCACAACCAACGTCAGCCACCGACCACCACTGTCCATCGTTACTACCTCCGTTGACCACCTCCACCTTCTCTTTTACTACAACAACCTCCTCCACCACCTCCATAACCACCGACAGCCGCCAACCACCACCGTTCGTTGCCACCACCATTACCACCATAGGCCACCTCACCTCCATCATAACCACCACCATCGGCTACCCCTACCACTACCCACATCCATCATAACCACCACCCTCTGTTACCACTACCACCCTCGACCACCACTACCACCGTCAGTTGCCACTATTGATGACCACTGCCACCGTTGGCCACCATCATCGGCTACCACTACCACTATATACCATCTTCACGTCCTCCACAACCACCTTCGACCGATGACCACCACCATCCATCTCCATCACCACTAGTATCGTCGACCACCACCACCACCACCTCCACATCCACCATAACCAACACCACCTTCGCTAATAGATAAGGATCTTCCAAATTGAATAAAACATAATTTCTCTTTTGTACAAATCGGGTTCTTTCAAACTACCATCAATTTTATCAAAATTTTCATTCAAATTTGGTACTATTTGTATATGTATGTATTTATGTATATATGAAAATTGTGTAAAAATGTTTATAAATTAAACTATTTAATTATTTACTTTATTTGAGTTGATTATAACTATTTTATGATATATATATATATATAATCATCAAATAATTTTTGTGGGAAACTTGTCTAGTTCTGTCCTGTCCAGTCCTAGTTGTACCAAACACCATACAGAGACTTGTCCTGTTTAGTCCTACTATCTTGTCCTGTCCAGTCCTCTTCTGTCTAGTCTTGTCCAATCATGTTTGCATACCAAACGTTACCTTATAGAGTTGAGGAAATGTGTTATTTGGAAACCCTAGCTCATTGATCAAGATGACTTGGAAATGGTGGAATCTACATCATTATAGTCTAATGGTTGGTTCTAGAAACCTAAGTTTAACTCAACCTAGCAAGGTGAGTTCAAGTTGCTTTGTAAAAACTATGTACATGCCAAAACTGTCTATTTTAGAGTTTTAAAGTGTTTTATTTGATGTTTACCAAATGTGTTGTTTATTTGATGAGCTTTGCACCTTTGGTACTTTCAATTTTATAAATCTTGCGAAATGCCTGTATTTGGGATTTTTGGTGAATAAATAACATTAGTACGTTCTTTGATAATTTATTGTATAAAATGGAAGTCCTTTGATGAAAGTGCACTTTTGGTGCATTTGGTTTTATAAGCCGTTTGGAAAATGACAATGATGGGTTTTGAGTTAATCAAACTTTTGGAGTGTGTGTTAGCATAATGTTGATCTATTACATTTTATTTCATATGACGACTTTCATGTATTGGTCAATTGCATTATTGCACTTTTGTCTTGTTTTTGACCCTGTTGGGTCTTGGGGACAATTATCCAGTTTTAATAGCTCGATGTGGGGCTTTGGTTATGATTTGCATTTATTGTATCTGATTTGAGAGTTACATGTTTTAAGTGCATTAATCATTCATTTGGATTCATGTAATGTTTAAGACTGTAATGTAATGGATCCATAGGCATATGAGTCAATTGGGTGGGATGAGTAATCCTGTAACGTAACTTGAGATAGGCATTGAGTCTCTATTGGAAAGTAAGGTGTGGTCTCTTTGAGTTGGGCATCAACCTTTGAGCAGTAAAATGTAATTTCTTGTGGAACTTGTCTTGGGATACTAATTTCCCCATTGTAACTTGAAATCGGCATTAGTCTCTTTTAGAAAGTAAGGTTTGTGCTCCTAGAGTCAGGAATCAACTAATGAGCACTGAAATGTAATTTCATAGTGAACAAGTCTAGACTCGGATTTGGACAACCCAAGGTACAGACCTAGTGTGATTGAACTTGTGACTGCATAAGTAATAGACATAAAGTTGTTGATCTTGTTAACTCATTAACTACAGACCCGAAAAAGTTGATGTAAATGAATGTGTAATCCGCAAGTGGCTCTTATATAACTTTGAGATGTGACCTACTTTTGTGTTCCGTCACATTCAATGGAATCAGGTTTCTCCCATCACTGAAAGGTGAGTTTTGGATATGATATTTTAACCATGTTTTCGTGTTATTTCAGATATGGAACGTATCCATGATTTGACGCTCGAATTGTTATTTAATGTTTATAGTTGGTTGCTTTGGGATACTTGAGTCTTATTTATCTCTTCATTATTTGAATATCAAGCTTTACGTTTGGTTGAGTGAGTATTGATTTTTGGGTTGTATATAAATGAGTGTTTTGATTTAGTGTTTTCATCACGAAAATAGTGGGTTATGGAAAGACGTTGCTTTTACGATAAATACAGTTCATATGGGAATGTTTTGAATAAGAAGTCTTTCGATTTTATCATTTTATAATTATGATAAAAACTGCTTGAGCACGCTAGGTGTTAAGCCTAATGTGCATCAGGTACTTCTTGGGTGGAAAGGTACTAGTGACAATGTGAAGAATTGAGTGTTAGTTAGACACATGTGCATCAAATAAACTCTCTTCTTTGTCAACAAAAATAGGTCCAATCCGATGTATACTTCAAACCATCAGATTAGACACTCAATAAGGTTTAAATGCTATTAAGGAAACAAAACCTATGATTCATTGGATTTACAATAATCAGATTGAATGTATTCGAATAAAAGCCTCAATCCGATGAATGCTCTTAAGCAACTATCAGATTGATACTCTTAACGGATTCCCATACTCTTGACTTATTCCATGCATTTAATGTCCTACACATCTATCTTTCACAAATGTCAATAACTGGTAACTATTGTATTGCTTATACTTCAGAATAGACAAATATGATTTTTTACTTGTGAAAATCTTATTACTATCTGTATTGTTCCAAGAGTAAAGAATCCTTCATCAAAGTCGAAGATTAGTTGAAGAGTGGTCAAATTGTCACCAAAGCGGATTGGTTTGTCATCTAGCTAAAAAAAGATCAATACAAGATACAGTCAATATGTAGTCTGACAAATACTACTATTGGCAAACCAAATTTGAAGTGCAAACTTGGCCAACAAGTTTGGTTCACCAACTCTTCCTGACTCTTGTTAATGCCAAAACTCGTCCAAAAGGGTGATTTAAGGTTGATGTGGAGCTTTACCAACTAAAAAAAGAAATCAAGTGACAAAACGTGCGACATGAATAAAAGTAAGGAGACAAAAAATTTGGTGACGCGGAAAAACCTCAACGAGGAAAAAACCGCGGACGACAGAGAGGAGTCGTCAATATACTATCGTATGTTATGTATAAGATACTTTAGTCGTGTATAAAACACTATGGTCGTGTATTCTTTCAGAGAAAATTAAGAGAGCTCATCATTGTTAACTTGTAATCTCCAAATTCTCGTGTCCTAAATGAGGTATGGATTCTTGTATTTATAGTTTTGATCATCATAAATGTGTCATTTAATTCTTGAGTAACGGTCGAAGATTTTAATGACCTTAGCCGTTGGTCTTTAATAGCATTGAACCTGCATTGAATGAACAAAAGAAAAACACTTGATCATCTGTTAGTATAATCGTGATCGTGAAGAGTCTTACAACCGTCGTATGACAGATATACGACTAGAGGTCGCGACTAACACTCAACCTACGTCTAAAAGTGGCGACGAGTATTGTAAATATGTATGATCGATAGGACCTTATCTTAATACAAGATTAATCGTGCGAAAAATGTATCATAAATGTTCCTTGTCGTGGTCGTTGATTTTGACCCAAAAAGTTTGCCCCCAAAATTTAAAATAAGGCGGCAAATTTGAATTTTGAATTTTAAATTTTTGTCAAAGTTTTTAGCAGTTGCCATGTGTCAATTGGGGAGACGTTTCAGTCACTTCAGAACTGAATCGGTTCGTTTCCAACTAGACTAATGATGATGGTAACTACACGCATGATGTCAAGGTGACGTCAATCGCGTGTGTGACAGTTGGCGGGACAGGTGTCGAAGATCTAACGATGCACATGAAAAGGTGTGGGACACGTGTCGACCATCGATCGACTCATCCTGACAGTTTTGAGCGTATAAATAGGGATATCCAGGGGATCATTTCCCTTTACGCCTTCAGAACATTTTTAGAGAGAGATTTCTTCGATCGTCCTTGCGAATCCTTTCCAAAACCTGCAAAATCTTAGTTCGAGTTAGCTTATTCGAGGTTTTTAGAGTGACTATTTATGGTATGATCTGTCTTCTCTTTTATGCGACTCAAGAATCTTGCTAGGAAGCCCAAAAAGGATTGGGATATTCTAGGTCTTTAAGAGTTGAAAATTACTTTGAAAGGTCTTGAGATTCCGAAAGAGCCTGCTAGTTCGATTAGAGATCAAGACGATCTAGACGCTTTTAGGAAGTTAGCGCACATTCCCACTAGCGTTAGGTTAAACACCCCTGGTCAAGTTCGACCAAATATGTGCCCGGAGGGATATTTCGTGATTTACGAATATCCTTTCAAAATCGGCTTTATATGGTCGTATTAGCCTTTGTCGAGCCTTTTCATGCTCACCTTTGGCCTAGTGCTGGGGAAACTTATGCCCTAATTCTGGAGGGTCGTTCAAGTTATTGAATGACTTACGGAGGGTTGGGGGTCTCCCTTCAATGTGAACGACCTCCTTACTGCTTACCAGGTAAAGGTGGATGGGTTCCACCAATACAACCTCTTTTTGAAGTATAGAGGCGACCGTACCCTGGTGTTGAATATTGCGGTAAATGACCGAAAGTGGAAGACCAGGTACGCGTTTGTGGGTATCGCGTTGCTGGATCCAGACAGCGACTGGATTAAGGCTGACTGGAACACCTCGAGTAAGGGTTTTAACCGTTTTTATCGTATGTTTTACATTTGTTTTGTTTGTATCTAACAATCTTCTTGTTTCTATGTCACTAGCCATCAAGTTCGACGAAGTGAAGTCGAACAGTGACTCTGTCCTCAAGATCACTCGTTTCTTGGAGTGTAGTGCCAACGAGCGTTCGTTCTTCTCACACCACCTGGTAGACGACGACGACGAAGAGGTGACCATAATCGAACCCTCAGAGGTCGAGGTCGAGGAAGGTCGAGAAGAGAGAGAGGAGGAGTAAGGAGAAGAAGAAGAAGAGAGAGAAGAAGAGATGGCTGGTAAGGAAGGTCATTTTATTTTTACTCACGATCTCCCATATGTTCATGAATTTCCTGATTTTTTCTCTGTTTTTCTAGGAAACTCACCCACAAAGCCATCGACGGCGGCCGCTAGAAGGGCGACCCAACTTGAACTGGTCTGAAAGGGTCAAGAAAAGATAAAGGGGGCCTCGAAAGCTGGGTTGGGGCTACCCAAAAAGACGAGGATGATGGTTCCGAGGGAACCGTTGTCGAAGGGTGGCGACACGTTGAAGGTCGCCACTCCGGAGAAGACGAAGATGTCTCGCAGCGATCCTGATTAGCGTGGAGCCTCCAGTGGTGATTGTTCAGGAAGCGTCGGGTGCTGCTCAAATGCCACCAGAGAAGGAACAGGCGACTCCAGCCTCTGCCTCGATCCCTTCATCGACCGATAAGGGGAAGGGACCTGCCGAAATTACGACGGTCAACTTTACGTTGCCGTCAGACTTCATGGCCGACGACATCCTTGATAGGGCGAATATTTATGTTCTAATTTTTAGCGGTCGACCGTTGGTGGTCGAGCCTTCCTTTGTAACCGTTTACTTTTGGTTTTAATATAAACGGTCCTTTGTTTTATGACTTATTTTTATCGAATGTTTTTCGCATATAAAAAGAACAGGTAAACATACGACATCACATGATAAAAACACAAGTCAATCAATAGAATTCTTGCGATGGAAAATACTTAGAATTTTAAATCTTTGTACTTGAGAATCGTGCGACCAAGCAAACGATGTTTAACATCATTCAAGCTATTCAACCCAAAGATACTTGCGACTAAGGCGTTTATTCAAAGCATGATAAAATTTTCTAAGTATAGATCATAGGATATGGGCTTTACAGGACCAAGTCGTGTAATAGACTTAGGGTTTTGATTATGTCGTGCGATCATGCAGGAAAACAATGTCAGAGGTTGGTCATTGGCTAGCTAACGACCCTCCGATGCTTAAGTCAGTACTGGCCGTGGTAAATAATCATAAGGAAAGAAAAAAGGATTTAGAAAAATACCTCTTAAGATGCATGGCGTTCCAACTACGAGGGATATCTTGGTCGTCAAGGGTTTGGAGCCTGTAGGCACCTTTTCCCACGACTTTAGATATGCGATAGGGACATTCCCATTTAATGGAAAGCTTACCTGCGTTTTGGTCTTGAGTGTTTTGAAACACTCATCTTAAGACATGATCGCCTTCTTGGAAGATTTTAGTCCTCAAGTTTTTATTGAAGTGACGTTCGACCGATTGTTTCTGAGACGCCATTCTAATCAATGCTGATTCTCTCAATTCTTAGAGGGAGTTGAGATCATAACTTAGGTCAACCAGATTATGGTCGACCGAGTCATGCCTCGATGTTGGTAGCTGGACCTCGACTGGTAGAACCGCTTCGCAACCATAAATCAAGGAAAAGGGGGTTTGCCCTGTGGACGTACGTGGAGTCGTACGATTTGCCCATAGTACTGATGGAAGTTCTTTGACCCATTTTCCTTTTGTATCCTTCAATCTTTTCTTGATCGAGTTGATAATGGTCTTGTTCCTTGATTCTGCGAGTCCGTTCGACTAGGGATATCGTGGTGTTGAGGTCGTTAGTTTTATGTTGCGGTCTTCACAGAACTGTCGAGTCCTGTCGCTTATTAATTGAGATCCATTGTCTCAAACAATTTTGGATGGTATTCCAAAGCTGCATACGATGTTAGTCTGGATAAACGATATAACCTCTTTATCCCGGACTTGGAAAAAAGTGGCTGCTTCTATCCATTTAGAAAAGTAATATATAAGTATGAGTAAAAATACCTTTTGCCCAGGGGTAGGTGGTAACTTACCGATGATATCCATTTCCCACCTCATGAAGGGCCATGGAACTAAAGTCGAATGTAAGGGTTCAGAAGGTTTATGCGACGCACCTGAGTGTCGTTGACATGCGTGGCAACTTTGTACATACCTGATGGCGTCTTGTCGTAATGTCGGCCAATAATAACCTTGTCGTGATATTCGATTAGCTAGGCTACGACCGCCTGAATGATTACCACATTCGCCGTCATGCATTTCTTGCAAGATCCTTTGGACTTGAGTTTTGCTAGTGATGCATCGTAGATTGAGTCTTGTGGACGACCGTCAATAGAGTTTGCCTTGGATCATGACATATCTAGAAGCCTTGAATATG
Source organism: Arctium lappa (assembly GCA_023525745.1). Classification (NCBI taxonomy): domain Eukaryota; kingdom Viridiplantae; phylum Streptophyta; class Magnoliopsida; order Asterales; family Asteraceae; genus Arctium; species Arctium lappa. Next base: position 50,465,651 of record CM042057.1, read on the forward strand.
ATCTTTCATGCTTCCATCTTGTCTTCAGGGAGTTGGTCGTGCACCAAGTAGTTCGTAATGTCGATTGACCAATCGTCTCCTTCATTATCGATCTAGACGACGTTGTCTTGGTCGATGGATGGTGTCAAGAGATGGATCATGGGTATAGTATCGAACAGGGGTTTGCTGAGTGTCGACCCAAGGTTGGCTAAGGCATTGCCTTAGTGTTTTGATCTCTTGGGATTTGCTCGATTGAAAATGGTTTGAAATTTTCTAATTTTGCTTTGACCATTTTGAGGTATGCTGTCATCTTTGAGTCTATTGCTACAAATTCTCCATTCATCCGATTCACGACGAGGAGGGAGTCGATTTTGACGTGCAACCCAATTGCCCCCAAGTCATGTGCCATGTTCATTCCCACGATCAAGGCATCACACTTTGCTTCATTGTTGGTTGCTTTAAAATCGCATCGTATGGAGTACACCATCTTGCCCCCTTGTGGAGACTTTAAGACGACGCCCAATCTTGTTCCTCTAGCGTTGGACGATCCATCGACATGTAGAGTCCAGGGTTTGTCATCGAGAGTCGCCACAAAATAAGTCTCATTATGTGTTTCTTTTTCTAGTTCAGGGCTGAAGTGGGCGACGAAGTCTGACAGAACTTGTGATTTGATCGCGGTCCTTGGCTTGAAGTCGATGTCGTAGCTGCTGAGATATATGCTCCATTTCGCTAGTCGACCTGTTAACTATGGTTTTCTCAAGACAAACTTAAGAGGAAAGTTAGTCACGACAGTTATAGGATGTGACTCAAAATAGTGTCGTAGCTTTTTAGCAGCTGTGACTAGCGATAATAATAACTTTTTCATAGAAGAATGCCTGATTTCAACATCTAATAGAGATTTGCTTACGTAATAAATAGGCAGTTGATGTTTGTCGTCCTCTCGTACTAGGGCTGCACAAACTTCATTGGGACTTACGGTCAGGTAAAGTTGCAAGACCTCGTTGTCCTTAGGTTTTGATAGTAATGGGGGCGACGTCATGTATTCTTTTAATTTTTTCAATGCTTGTTCATGGTCGTCCGTCCACTGGAAACCTTTGTTTTTTCGCAAAACATTGTAGAATAAGTGACATTTGTCCGATGATCGCGAGATAAACCTGTTCAGGGCTGGTACACGACCAGTCAGACGTTGGACTTCCTTGAAATTCTTTGGTGACTTGATCTCGACTATGGCTTTGATTTGATCAAGATTAGCTTTGATTCCTCGTCTGGTCACCATATATCCCAAAAATTTCCCAACGCTGACACTGAAGGAACACTTCGTTGGGTTTAGCTTCATATGGTATTTTCTGAGGATGTCGAACGATTGTTTTAGATGTTCGACGTGGTCTAGTTCTTGTTTCGACTTAACAAGCATGTCGTCAATATACACCTCCATGGTGTCGCCAAGTCGTTCCTTGAACATTTTGTTGACCAGCGCTGGTATGTTGAACTTGCATTTTTTTAGACCAAAAGGCATAACTTTATAACAATAAATACCTCTGTCTGTCATAAAGGCAGTTTTCTCCTGGTCGTCGACATGCATGAGTATTTGATTGTATCCTGAGTACGCGTTTATGAATGTTAAGAGATCGTGTCCAGCGGTTGCATCGACTAGAGCATCAATGTGTGGTAAGGGAAACGGCTAGCCAATCGGGGTACTTAACTTCTCGAATCTTCCCGGTCTTGAGGAGGTTGTCGACCTCGTCATTGATTACTTTGTTTCGTTCTGGAGCAAACTTTCGACGTTTCTGTTTGATTGGTTTAAATGATGGGTCGACATTCAATTTGTGTGAAATAAGGTTGGCGTCTATGTCGACCATATCTTAGTGCGTCCAAGCGAAACAGTCGGCATGTTTCTGCAAAAAAGAGATTAGTTCTTTCTTAATGGAGGGATCGAGGGACGAACCTATGAAGACGACTTGATGGGGCTTGTTCTGGTCCAGGATGACTTCCTCTAAACGATAGTCGTCGATGGTCTTAGGAGCATCCTGGTCCTGTAATTGCTAGATGGATTGCTTTCGTGGCTTTATTGTTGTCTTATAGCAATCGCGAGTAGTTTTTGGTTTGCTTTTGATTTCCTGGATTCCCCATGGCGTGGGAAATTTCATCGTATGATGGAACATTGAGGGGACTACCTTCATGTCGTGGATCCATGGTCGACCAAGAATAACATTATAAGCTGAAGAACAATTGACGACGTTGAACTTGGTTTATTTGTTGACTCCCTTGGTGTAAACTGGCATAATAATCTCTCCAAGGGTATTCGTCGCGTCTCCATTGAAACCTACCAAGGTTGTCGAGCGTTGGGTGATTTCCGACTTATCGATTCCCATGGCTTTAATGGTGTCAAGAAATATTATATTTGTTGAGCTGCCCCCATCGACCAATACCCTCCGAGTCAAGCAATTTCCGATCGTGAGTTGGATAATCAACCCATAGTGATGTTTTTTGATACAAAAACGTCGACCCGCAAGTTAAGAAACTTGGAACCTTCGTATGAGATAGTTTAGAAGCGAATATCCCAGGTATAGGAATCTTCAACTAACCTAGAGCAAATCCTTGACCCGTTAGTTATAGAATTAAGAACGAAAGGAATCCGAAACGCCACAAGGTCGTGCTCACAATCTTGATAAGTTCTTGAACTATGAACGCTCTCGCAAGGAATCACAACTCACAAAATGAGTTAAACTCAAAAGAAAGTGTTTATATTACTTGGATGATGATTTTCAAATGATTACAAAGGCTCCTATTTATAGGGTTCAAAAGATACCCAAAAGACTCTCTATAAAGTCTAAGACTTAAATTTCAACCAAGAATTAAAGGCATACCTTTAATTCATGAACCTAGACTTGATATATATCATAATTCTTAAACTTTTGCATATCTAACTTTAACATAAACCAAAAAAATGGATTGGGCTTACTAACATGATTATTGGACTCAAATTTAACATAAAACAAAAGAAAATAGTTCAATTTGGGCTGCCAAAATAATGTTCATGGGTTTATTCTTTGAAATGGCCCAAAAGCTTGCAATCTTCAAATAAAATGCTTCTTTAAGCTCCATCATTGATCCAAAGCTCCAAAAAGAATAATACCATGCATTACATGCAAATCTTCAATGGACTTTACTTGAATCTCCGCAACTAAGCTCATCAAAGCTTCTTTGATCAATTTCGATCTTGATCTTATAACTGGGCCATCTTAAATCGCCAAGGGATCTTTTATGTGGTTGGATGGTCATCCATCATTTTTGATGTAATTCGCCCAGATCGTCCTGGTTGAATGTTATCTTCATAACTTCCAATTCCAGCTCCTCTTTTGGTCTTGAAGACTGAGGGATCGACTGATCATTCGATCCTCAACTGGCATGCCTCTTTGCTACAGAGTAGGTCAAACCACAGACGTTAGAACCCCCCCGTAACGCAGTTCATGATTTTTCATGAACAGGAGACGGTGGTCAAACGTCATTGGTTGGCGTTGTCTGTTTATCGATTATTTCTTTGAGATTGCCTTTTGGAACATGCCAAGCGAGCTCCTTTTTGAGGGCTATGCAATCATCTATCATGTGACCATGATCTCCTTGGAAGTCACACCATTTAGTCTTGTGTTTCTTGTCGTCGCTTTTGTCATTCTTCTTCGGCCATCGGATGGTCATCTGTACATTCCTCAAAGCTTCGACCAAATCCTTAGAAGTCCCTTTGAATCCATAAGAAGAGATCTTAGGGTACTGAGGGAGCTTGGTCGCGGTCGAGGTCTTCTTTTTATCAAACCGGACGTTCGAGATATGTCGTGAGGGTTCTGGTTTGAGCGTTGCTTTAGTTTTGAACTCTGGCTTTTTGATGCTTAATGACTTTTTGTCGTTGGAATGCTTACGTCGAAAGGCAGCATCATCCTCGACTCTCATGTAAGCTATAATTCTTGCTCGAACGTCTTCAAAATTCTCCGGGGGGTACTTCGTCAAGTCAGTGTAGAGACCAGAGCCCTCGTCCAGACCACATTTATAAGCTTCAATCGTGGTCTTGATGTCACAGTTGCATACACTGATCATTTCTGCGTTGAATCGATTGAAGTAGCTTCAAATGGATTCTCCAGCTTTCTGCACGACGTAATATAGGTCGCTAGTTTGTTTCTCCATCTTGCGACTACTGACAAATTGTTGAGAGAATTGGTTCACCAATTCAGTGAAAGAATTGATGGACTTAGGCTTGAGGTTGATTAACCATTGGAGGGCAGCACCTGTGAGGGTCGCCCCAAATCTTTTGCACATACACACCTTCTGATACTGATGTGGGATCGACACGATCCACATCAATTGTTTGTACTGAGCGACGTGCTCCGTCGGGTCCGAAATACCAGAGTATTTAGGCATGAATGTCGGGATGCTGTACTTCTTGGGGACATAGACCATGACTATCTTGTCGATGAAAGGCGACGCTTGAAATCCAGTACGAGGTTCGACGTTGACAGGTACTGCTTCCCTAGGAAGCTTAGGAAGTAGCGACAATACGCGTTCATTTTGTTCCTCCAACATTTTCAGTTGTTGGGCGACCGGATCATCTTGATTAACTCCTTGGTTCTCCCTAGGAACGAACCCGAATGTTTGAAAGTCGTTTCGTTGTGAGGAATCCGAAGTATCTCCATTATAGTGGAAGGTTGGCATTGGCATCGCAGGAATTGACGTCGCAGGCGACATCGTGGGGATGGGCACTATCGTTTTGAAAAAAGGTGGTGGTGGTGGTGGCATCGTCGACCTAGGTTGACCAGGGAATGGAGGTCTTGGATAATTGGGAAGATGAGGTCCCTACCAAGGCATGTTGAATGGTCCAAAACCATTTTGCGACCCTGCCGAATTGTTCAGATTTGGATTTCTCAGGGATGCGATTGCCTTAGGTGCCCTTACGTTATGATTGGCCAATTCATTAATGCGAGTGCGTACAACTGTCAATTCCATATTCATCTGAGCGATGATGTGTTAAAGAGTTCCCTGAGGGTTGGCCATTATCCTGCAAGCAAAAAAACTCGAGGAAATTATTAGTACGACACACGTTTGTCGAGGATTTTCTTTAGATGGGGCCCTACGGTGGGCGCCAAAATGTTAATGCCAAAAATCGTCAAAAAGGATGATTTAAGGTTGATGTGGAGCTTTACCAACTAAAGAAAGAAATCAAGCGACAAAATGTGAGACATGAATAAAAGCAAGGAGACAAAGAATTTGGTGATGCGGAAAAACCTCAACGAGGAAAAAACCAAGCAGGGGCGATATCCTTGCGTGTTACAATGTGTTATACAAGATGAGCAAAATAGATACTAAAGACAATAACAATCGTATGTCGGGTATAAGATACTTCAGTCGTGTATAAAACACTATGGTCATGTATTCTTTCAGAGAAAATTAAGAGAGGTATTCGTTGTTAACTTGTAATCTCCAGATTCTCGTGTCCTGAATGAGGTATGGATCCTTGTATTTATAGTTTTGAACGTCATAAATGTGTCATTGAATTCTTAAGTAACGGTCGAAGATTTTAATGACCTTAATGTCTTCAGTCGGTTATAGCCATTGGTCTTTAATAGCATTGAACTTGCAGTGAAGGAACAAAAGAGAAACACTTGATCATCTGTTAGTATAATCGTGATCGTGAAGAGTCTTATGACCGTCGTACGATAGATATACGACTAGAAGTCGCGACTAACACTCGACCTACGTCTAAAAATGGCGACGAGTATTGTAAATATGTACGTTCAAAAAGATCTTATCTTAATACAATATTAATCGTGTGAAAAATGTATCATAAATGTTCCTTGTCGTGGATTTTGACCCAAACAGTTTGCCCCCAAAATTTAAAATAAGGCGGCAAATTTGAATTTTGAATTTTAAATTTTTGTCAAAGTTTTTAGCTGTTGCCATGTGTTAATTGGGGAGACGTTTCAGTCACTTCAGAACTGAAACGGTTCATTTCCAACTAGACTAATGATGATGGTAACTGACACGCGTGATGTCATGGCGACGTCGATCGCGTGCGTGATTGTTGGCGGGACAGGTGTCGAAGATCTAACGATGCACACGAAAAGGTGTGGGACACGTGTCGACCATTGATCTACTCGTCGTGACAGTTTGAGCGTATAAATAAGGATATCCGGGGGATCATTTCCTTTTTAGAGAGAGATTTATTCGATCGTCCTTGCGAATCCTTTCCAAAACCTCATATAACTTGTCCCCTCATATAATTTAGGATAAAGGTGTTGCCTCCTAGCTTCCGTAACATATCTGTAATTTTATGCTTGAAATAAACTAAAATTAAAAAGAGCAAGTTTACTGTGTTTGTATTCAACCCCTCTTCTACAAACACTTTTTGTGTGAGTCATTGTGGTCATGGACCAACATTCTTGCATCTCAGTTGTTCCAAATGGTAATCCGCTTTTGCAATCGATGTAGCTCCCGGGAAAGAGGTTGATTCGAAGCTCTACTTAGCGATCTAGTGGTATGCCCGGTAGGTCATCAGGAAAGACGTCGGGAAAATTGCAGACTACTCTAACATCTTCGAGCCTTCTCTTTTCTAGTTTGGTTTCGACTATGTAGGCCAAGTAGGACATGCACCCTTTGATTAGGCATTTTCGGGTCTTGATTCCCGAGATGATAGCAATGTCACCTTTGCTCTTCTCCCCGTACACCACTATCGTTTCGCCGTCCTCCAAGACTATTCAAATTAAATTCTTTGAACAAGCAATTTCTGCCCAATTTGCCACTAGCCAATCCATCTCTATCACGATATCAAACCCCCCAACACGGCATTGGCAATATATCGATTGGAAGTTTTAATCCTTCTATCTCTAAGATACAATTTTTGAAAACCTCACAAACTACAATTTGGTCCTCATTGGCCACTTCCACTACTAAGGCATTATTCAAGGTTTTAATAGGTATGGAGAGTTGTTTGAAAAAAGAGTTTGTCACAAACGATCGATTTGCATCATAATCAAACAAAATGCATGTGGGTATCAAGTTAAGTAGGAACGCACCCGACATTACATCCTCCATAACTCTTGCCTCATCCGACGTCGTCTGAAAATCTCTTCCTTGAATCTTGGGTGGGTTCTCCTTCTGTGCTTGATCTCCACTCACCATGCTCCTTTCCCTGATCTTCAATTTCGGAGAATCCCTTTTCATGTTCCCTAGCTCTCAACATTTGAAATAAATCATTCCTTTGATGGGGCATTCTCGGCTCAAGTGAACCTTCTTCCCATATTTCAAACATTCAATGGTATTAGGGTTGCAAGAACCGGTGTACTTGCTTCGACAATGGTGACACCATTTATTTTCATTTCAAGATCAAATCTTTTGCCGCTCTTGAAGTTCTTAAGACTCTTGTAAGCACTTGGTGGTTGCTCCATCTCATCTTTTCGCCGATCACTACTCCTTCTTCCTTCTTTTTAGCCAAATCATCTTCGACCAATTGAGACTCTTAAATAGCCTCTTGAAATGTGGTCACTTTGGTGTTCCTCATGAAGGTTTTCATCTCTGTTGGTAGACCCTTAAGGTAGATCTTGACTTTGGACTTCTCATCCGGGGATAAATACCCCACAAACTCAAGCTTCTCGGTAAACATACTCACATAATCTGCTTTGGATCTGTTTCCCTTCTTCAGTGTTCAAAACTCGTCTTCCATTTTTTCGATCACACTCTCATATGGTACTTATCCATGATATTTTCTTTGAATACCTTCCAGGTTAACATATTCATAATACCTGTCCCAAGGGTAGACCGAGTGACATTCCACCAACTCAAGGCTTTGCCTCTCAACATCTGTGAGACAAAGTTTACCTTCTGTTACTCGTCACACTCACTCGACTTGAAAGATTGTTTAATTTCATGTATCCAGTTCATACATACCACTAGGTCGGTGGTTTCAGAGAATTCGGGTGGCTTACTACATAGAATTTGGGCGACTTACTCAATTTTTCGATCATGGCTTACTATTGTGATGCATAGTATATGAAAATGAGCTCCGTCTCGTTGCAATGATGATGCAAGATAAGAGGCCGTATAAACACCGCTATGATACAAGTGATGTATGGTAAGTGGGTATAACGTAGTTTGGGAATTACTAAGGTATGATTTTATTGTACTTAATGGAAATTGTTGTTGTACATATGTTTCTACATTGGAACTAATCGTTCTAGTGAGAAAATGTAACACCCCAAAAGTTGTGACAAACAAAAACTTCCATAAAAGGAAATTGGTATATAATGCCATAGCTTGAGCCTCCCAAAAAGGGGTAATAACAAACACCCGTTTAGTTACAAATTTGTAATAGAACGGAAAACAAACGACAACCATCTAATCTAATTCTTAAACGGGAATAAGATTATAAAAGGGGTGTCGTCTCTACTCCAAGAATGGTCTTCCAATGTCGGTGTCTCAAAAAACATACTTTCCCCCAATCTCACACTAGACACGGCTAAACCTTCTTAGGCCTGACGCCACTAGAACTTGAGATACATGTCAACACCAAACAAGTGTTAGACCAAAAAGTCTAGTGAGTTTAAACAAATAGTAACATGCAATAATAGTACAACAATGACAAGAATATCAATTTGTGCATCAATAATTGGAGTCAATGGGGGAGACCATAGCACCAATCAAGTTCCACCCAAAGAGTCGATATACCTTAGTGTCAACTACCATGAGTGACACCAAAAAGGCCCGACACATCCGAGGGGTACAACTAAGGCATTCCCCTAATGGCGGGGGTTTAGGTGCATACTCACACCGTGACACCCAAGACTATATCCTCCTAGTGTTTATTTCACTTGGTTCATCCAATATTCCAAATTTTCCCATGAGGCCTTTAATCCATGTAAATATGTGCATAATACCATCATAGGCAATTTGTGGTTTAATTACCACCCACATTACAATGGGATTCCATATAATATTCCAACATGTTCCCTTTAGCCATAAATATAACCATATAAAAAGGCTTTCCAAGCCATAAAGCTATAAATCATATTTATAAGGGTTCAATACCAAGATATAAACACATAATGACTAATTTATCACACAGTGAAGCAAATCTCCAAGTTAGGTCAAAACCCTAAAATTTGGGTATTTTCGTAAAAGTGTCAAACAACAATATTTAATACCAACAAATGTCTATGATCATCAAGTAGTCAAAATCATATTTCCCATCCAAAATATCCAAGAGTTCATCAAAATGGGGAAGGTGAATACTTTATCTTCAAAGCTAGATTTTTACCAAATAAAACAAGGAAATGATGGAAGAACACATATTGACAAGTACCTAGTTTTTTCAAAGTGTTTAGAAAACTCACAATCTAGGTTTTGATCAAAAACCTACGAAAGTTAGCAAAACCCTAGAAAGTTTGAGATGAAGGCTTGAGACTTGGATTTGACTTGAGATCCTTCCATTAAATGCTCCAAAGCTACTCTTGATTGCAAAATTAAAGCCCCCATCAACCCATGGATCAAATTTAATGAGGGAAGAGGTTTGGGTTGGCTAAAATCACACATAGCCTCTCCAAAATCGGGTATAAATGTTTTAGAATGAGAAATGAGGTCAAAAAGGGGTCAAGACTTGGTTTTAAAGTGTCAGTTCCTGTGTGTGATTGTGTCCGACGACTTTTCCATATGGCATTGTCGTCGGCACTCTCCCAGTGCCTACCCAACTCTTGGTACAATCCCGACCATTGTGACTGGTGATAATGCCCAAATGGCACAATCACTGTCACTGTCGCCCGAGATGTACCGAGGCTCAAACCTCACCCGCGAGTTTGATATTATGTCACTGTCGCCAACACAATCCCGACCTCGATTTGTCACTTTCTACCAACCATAAACCGAGACTAAATAAGGCATATGAACTCTAAACCAAGTCTAGGGGTAAAATGATTTAACTTTACATTAACAATACGAGCTATACGACAAATTATAATTTTCCATTTACTTGGATTTTCGGGTGTTCCAGAAAAAAGAAAGAGAATTGAAGTCGGTGAAGACTTCCAAGACAACAAGAGAGGTTCTAAGAAGTTATTAGACCTCATGGTGGAAAGTGGAATCTAAAAAGTTATTAAATTCCTACAAGCGAGATGATGAACTTTTCTTGTCGGTGTTAAATCATATGTGCTCATCAAAGACACCTTCTCAAAGGTCACACATCTTCATATGACGTTGAGGTCACTTTTGATGTTTACCGAATATTTGGATGCATGTTTTTTCTCAAAATAAAATTTCTTATGCATGCTTATGTGATTACTTTTTTACTTCTTAAATGCTTAATTGCTATATGATTCACGCTATCCTATGTAACACGATGATCTTTTGCGAGAAAGTTGAGAAGTTGTTTAGTCCTTGCTCCGTAATCTTACTTGATATTGATGATATTTAAACCCTAAAGAAGATGCCTTTTCTCTCATGAAGGAAGAGATTATTTTCATACATGCATGATTCTTTGTTTTGGTATCATGATCTAGCTTTGATGTCAACATGCCTATTTGTTTGTGTTGTGTAACATTCAAACTGTGTGTTAAAAAAATAGTCTATGCTCATGAAATAGTTGTTTTGAAATGATTCCTAATTATGAGTTGATGAGTCTAAAAGTAATATATTAAGCAATCAATTTTGTACGAGGAGTGTTTCAAAAATACCTTGTGCTATTTCTTAATCCCCCAAAACAATGTTTGTTATATCCTGTAACACCCCGGATTTTCCGTTGTGTAATCTTGTTATTCTTATGTTAAGCTTTTGTCGTTAGCTCCGTGTTTGGTTGGTTTTCGTTTTGGATTCTGTGAAGTTTGGAGACAAGCAGTGAGCTACGCAAGTTACACCGCGACCAGAGGTCGCGGCATAACCCGCGTAACCCTCTGTTTGATAGGAGATTTTGGAACTACGCGAGTTGCACCGCGACTGCAGGTCGCGGCACAACCCGCGAAACCCACTGGATGATTTAGGGTTTTTGGACACGGGCGAGTTATGCCGCGAGTTGAAGTCGCGGCATAACCCGCATAGTTGCCTGGCCGACATATATTGAGTTTTCTCAAAATATCTCATTCAGTTGATATTTCCAAAAATCTCAATCTCTAATCTCTCTTCTCTCTCTCTCTCTCTCTCTTAAATCGTTCTCTCTCTAGAGTTGATAGCAAATATCAAGTATTTGATCCGAGGTTTCGGGGTAGAAAGCTTCGGTTTGTCAAGAGGGTCGATATCTGGTTCTTCGGGTTTTAGTATAAACCATTGGGTGAGTTCCTACTACCATTTTGCAAACTTTATACATGTCAAAACTCTTATTTGCGAAATCTGAAGTATTTCTACGGTATGATTTTATGTTCCCTACATTTTGATATAAATGAAGTTTTTGGTGATTTTCGGGGTTCCCGATCAGTTTTGACTAAAATGACGGGTTCCGCCTTATCAAAAGTAAAGTGATGTTTTACTTGCCCATGTTGTTGGCTTATTGAAAGAATGTATATAAACTGATTTTATGATTATCTTTCTTACCAGCAGTTGTTCTGGAAAATGGCATTTTGAAATATAAATGTGTTGATAGCTATTTATCTAGCTTTGTTGGTCACATGAAATATTGTGACAAGTCCTGACTGTACTAGTGGATCCCTAGGTATCGAGTCGACTTATGGATGGGAAGGATATGCCCCTTCCGTTGTTATGGCTGGGAAGGATATGCCCCTTCCGTTGTAGTTAGCTACATTTGATCCTCGGGGGCAACTTAGGTACGGTTATGTGAGACCCGATCCTAGCCATGGTTCAGATGTAGTCTAATGAACGAGTATGACATGGTTCCTTGGGGGCCCTCCCTCACATCGTAGTACAGACTGAAGAGTTCGTGGCCATGGTTCCATGTATTTAGCTCATAACTCGGATTTGGTGGTCTACTTTGTGTTGCACCACAATCCTTGGTAAAATGGTCCTTTTGTCATCGTTTAATGAGTTTTGGACTGAAAAGGCCCGGTTGTGGCAAAATGTTTTCTTTATGAATTAAACCTTTATGAAAAGACTTTCTTATGACAATGATGTTTATATCTTTCGAGTTTTATAAACTGTATGTTCTTACCAGGCTTTAAGTCTGACACTTTTTCTCAAATGATGTGTATAACAGGTTTCCCTTAGCGGTGGGATGTCAGGGTTTTGAGAGACGGGTTTGGTCTCGAGGCATTTTGAGATGACTAGTATTGTTTCAGGGCAATTGTTAAAGTCCCATTCTTTTGGTACATTTGGACCGTCAACTGATGTAATCTTGATATAGGTGTCTAGATTAGTTTGTTGACAAACTCGTTATCGATGCAGGTTCTTGTAAAGTCTTAAGGACTGATCCCCTTCGAGGGAGTTTATTATCAATACGAATGTCATGTTGCCAAGTTTTGCAGGTTTTAGTTCACTCTGATTTTAGGGCGTTACGGTTGGTATCAGAGCCCTAGTTTAAGAGAACTAGGCATGAATGTAAGATGTCTAGACTTAGAATGAGTATGCTAAGAATTAATCTGCGAGATTTGGGTAGAGCTTCTAAGATGAGTTAGTTTTAGAGTCAGCGGAAAGTACGTTTATCAAGTGTTGTAGTGGTGGTGACAAGAACCATTATGTGTTATATGTTCATAATTTCACTTAGCTAATGTTATTATGAGGATATTGTACGTAAGAGTGCTTGATTTGCTGTTAATATGACAATTGGTAATGTGGTAGTACGTTTTCCTTTCGTGTTTTCCTATCACTCTCTTATCTCTTCCTCTGCTCTGTGTAGCAGTTCAGAATGGTAGGTACGCGCGAAAGACCGCGTACTCGTGTTGATGGTCTGGAAGCGACAGCCTCTACAGCGGGTCAGCCGAAAGGAGTTGAGGTTATCGTTCGACCACCTGTTCAGCAAATACTAGGTGGGCGGCCAGAGGTCATTCCGCGAGTAGACTTGGCTTCGTCCCACCCAGTCATTAGGGATGCTAATCCCCAGTCTGAGTTGTTGGCCAGCGTAATGTTGGCAATGAGGGAAGAGATGGCAAAGCAACAGGAGTTTCTGCTGAAAGCGATGGAGGACCGCGACGTAAATCATCGGAGAAGCGAGACGGTGGTAGAGAACGTCGTAGCAGGTTCGGGAGATGATGGTATAAGGGTCACGGTGGTAGAGCGCGGGACTTCTGGTGCTCCGGGGAACAGGAAGAGTTGTTCCTATAAGTCCTTTCTGGGTTGTGGACCGCCAGAATTCTTCGGTTCAGATGACCCGGCAGTGTGTGTAAAGTGGATCCGAGCGGTTGAGCAAGCTTTTGGCTCTTTCGAATGTGGTAATGATCAGAGGGTGCGGTTCGGTACCCAACTGCTGAGGGACACTGCACTCATCTGGTGGAATATCATCCAATCCACTCTATCTCCTGAAGTGTTGGCTCAGTTGTCTTGGGCCGAGTTCAAGAAGAAGTTGCTAGAGGAATTCTGCAACGAGAGAACGATGGACCGAATTGAGAAAGAATTCCGGTCTCTGGTGAAAGGAGACCTGACGGTGAGAGAGTACACCCGTCAGTTTATGGAGAAGCTGGGTCTGGTGGGGCACGCTGCCCCAACAGAGAAAGACAAGATGAAAGCTTATCTCAACGGCTTGCCAGCGGACATGCAATCGATGGTCCACAGTTTCAAAGCTTCTAACCTCCGAGAGATGGTTGAAGAAGCTCAGTTCATGGAGGAAATGTTCGCGAAGAGCAAGTCTGAGAAAGCAGTAGTAGTGCCTGATAAGAGGAAGTGGGAGAACAGTTCAGTACCTCCCAAGCGGGCCCGACCTTTTGTCGGAAACCGCAACTTCAGCAGTTATCAGGAAGCAAAGTGGTGCCCGAAGTGTCGAACCAAGCACCACGGTAGCTGTAACTCCACTTCTAGATTCTGCTTCAAGTGCGGTAAGAATGACCACACCGCTCGTGACTGTTCTGTCGTGGGGATGGTTTGCTACGAGTGTAAGGCACCGGGGCATGTGAAAAGAGATTGCCCGAAGCTCAAGTCGGGTAGTGCGGCGACGAAGAAGGAGAACCCTCCGAGGGTTCAGGGTCGAGCTTTTCAGATGACGGCCGAAGAGGCCAGGGCATCCGCTGACGTGGTATCGGGTACTTTCCTTATAAACTCTGTACCTGCTCATATTTTGTACGATACGGGTGCTAGTTTCTCTTTCGTATCTGAATTGTTCCGTCAGAAAATTTCTATGCCCACTACTAGTCTTGAGGATGCATTAGTGGTAGAAATAGCCGATGGTAGTCAAGTTCTGATCCACGAGGTTCTGAAGCAGTGTACTCTTAGTATCGAAGGGAGAGAATTCTCAATCGATCTATTGCCGATGTTAATCGGGGGTTTTGATGTTGTGGTCGGCATGGATTGGTTGTCAAACAATCATGCCAAGATCGTATGTTCCAAGAAGTTGATTCGACTTCCCAACCCCTCTGGTGAAGTCGTTGTCATCTATGGAGAAAAGAAAAAAGGGTGAAGTGGCAATAATCACAATGGCAAAGGCACGCAGGTGCTTAGTAAAAGGATGTTCGTCTTTCCTAGCTTATGTGATCAATGCCAAGTTAAAGAAATCAAAGATGGAAGATGTGAAGATTGTGCGTGAGTTTCCATACGTCTTTCCGGACGACTTGCCCGGGTTACCACCTGATCGGCAGGTAGAGTTTCGGATTGATCTTGTGCCTAGAGCAGCACCTATCGCTAAAGCACCTTATCGTTTAGCGCCATCGGAGATGCAAGAGATGGTAGCACAACTCCAAGAGCTATTGGAGAAAGGCTTTATAAGACCGAGTTCGTCACCTTGGGGAGCTCCGGTCTTATTTGTCAAGAAGAAGGATGGCACAATGAGAATGTGCATTGATTATCGTGAGTTGAACAAGGCTACAGTGAAGAACAGGTATCCGCTTCGAGAATAGACGACTTGTTCGATCAACTTCAAGGAGCGGGTTGTTTTTCCAAAATCGACTTACGTTCAGGTTATCACCAAGTGAAGGTAAGAGAAGAAGATGTTCCGAAGACAGCTTTCAGAACGCGTTACGGCCATTACGAATTTCTTGTAATGCCTTTTGTTCTAACGAATGCACCAGATGTGTTTATGGATTTAATGAATAGAGTATGCCGACCGTTCCTCGACAAGTCGGTCATTATATTCATTGATGACATACTAGTGTACTCCAAGAGTGAGTCAGAACACGAACAACATCTACGTGAGGTTCTGGAAGTGTTGAGAAGGGAAAGATTGTACGCCAAGTTTTCCAAGTGCGACTTTTGGCTCGAAGAAGTGCAGTTTCTGGGTCACGTTGTCACTCGAGATGGAGTGAAAGTGGATCCCTCCAAGATTGAAGCTATGATGAATTGGGAGCCTCCTAAGAGTTCGTCCGAGATCCGAAGTTTCTTGGGTCTGGCAGGATACTACAGGAGATTTATCCAATACTTTTCAAAGATCGCTTCTTCCTTGACAGTTCTGACTCGGAAGAATGTGAAATTTGAATGGACTGAAGCCCAAGAGAAGGCGTTCCGGATCCTTCAAAAGAAGTTGTGTGAAGCTCCGATCTTGACGTTACCTGAAGGGTCGGAAGATTTCGTTGTATACAGCGACACTTCAAAGATGGGACTGGGTTGTGTGTTGATGCAACGAGGCAAGGTGATCGCTTATGCCTCGAGGCAGCTTAAGATACACGAGCAGAATTATCCAACCCATGATCTGGAGTTAGCAGCGGTGGTGTTCGCCTTGAAGCTTTGGCGACATTATCTCTACGGCACTAAATGCACTCTTTACACGGATCACAAGAGCCTGAAGTATGTCTTTGATCAAAAAGAGTTGAACATGAGGCAAAGGTGATGGCTCGAGTTGCTTAAAGATTATGACTGTGAATTGCTTTACCATCCCGGTAAGGCGAACGTGGTGGCCGATGCGCTAAGTCGGAAGGACTATAGCGGGAGTATTCGGGCTACCCATTCGAGGATCGAACTAGTGTCTAGTCTTATTGAGAAGATCAAGACATCACAGATGAAAGCACTGTTAGAAGAGAATCTAAAAGATGAAGTCATGATGAAGCAGCGTTTACTCTTAACGGAAGATAGCCGTGGAGTAAAATTGTTCAGCGGTCGTGTGTAGGTACCCAAGATTAGGGGTAACCGCGATTTGTTGCTAGAGGATGCTCACAAGTCCAAGTATTCCATTCATCCGGGAAGTACAAAGATGTACAGGGACTTGAAGCTTCACTATTGGTGGTCGGTAATGAAACTGGATGTAGCACATTACGTTGAGAATTATGTGACGTGTTCGCAAGTTAAGGCCGAACATCAGCGACCATACGGGAGTCTACAGTCTCTTGAGATTCCCGAATGGAAGTGGGAGCATATCACCTTGGACTTCGTGACGAAGTTGCCTAAAACTCTTCGAGGTCACGATACCATTTGGGTGATAGTTGACAGATTGACAAAGAGCGCTCACTTCTTGGCTATGCGCGAGACTCTACCGATGGATAAGTTAGCAAAGCTTTATATCGATGAGGTGGTCTCGAGGCACGGCATACCATTGTCGATCGTGTCGGATCGCGACAGTCGGTTCACTTCGAACTTTTGGGATGGGTTTCAGAAGGAGCTTGGTACTCGAGTGAAGTTGAGGACGACTTACCATCCGCAAACCGACGGGCAGAGCGAGCGGACGATCCAAACATTGGAAGACATGTTAAGGTCTTGTGTCATCGATTTTGGGGGTAGCTGGGACTCTCACCTGCCTTTGGTGGAGTTTGCTTACAACAATAGCTACCACTCGAGTATCGGAATGACACCTTTTGAGGCATTGTATGGGCGAAAGTGTCGGACTCCTGTGTGCTGGCTTGAAGTGGGAGAAAAGCAATTCGCCGGACTTGAGATTGTGCAAGAGACTGCCGATAAGGTCAAGTACATTCGTGAAAGAATGAAAGCGACTCAGTATTGTCAGAAAAGCTATGCAGATAAGAAGAAGCGACCGATGGAATTCCAAGTGGGCGACCGCGTTATGCTTAAGGTGTCGCCGTGGAAAGGCATTATACGGTTCGGAAAACGTGGGAAGTTGAGTCCCCGTTTCCTCGGACCTTTCAAAGTGCTTAAACGGGTAGGTTTACAAGCCTACCAGTTGGAACTGCCACCGGAGTTGAGCAGAATACACAACACGTTTCATGTTTGCTACCTCCGGAAATGTTTGGCGGTGGAAGACAGCGTCATTCCCCTTTCAGAGTTAAGGGTAGACGAAGGTAACCGTTGTGTGGAAGAACCCGACGCCATCTTAGAGAGAAAGTCTAAGAAGTTGCGTCATAACGAAGTCACCTTGGTCAAGGTGCAGTGGAAGCATCACCGGGGAGCAAATGTGACGTGGGAAGCCGAGGAGGATATGAAGCGAGGATATCCTCATCTTTTCGAATAGTTTGGATTTCGAGGACGAAATCATTCCCAAGTTGGGGAGGATTGTAACACCCCGGATTTTCCATTGTGTAATCTTGTTATTCTTATGTTAAGCTTTTGTCGTTAGCTCCATGTTTGGTTGGTTGTCGTTTTGGATTCTGTGAAGTTTGGAGACAAGCAGTGAGCTACGCGAGTTACACCGCGACTAGAGGTCGCGACACAACCCGCGTAACCCTCTGTTTGATAGGAGATTTTGGAACTACACGAGTTGCACCGCGACTGCAGGTCGCGGCACAACCCGCGAAACCCACTGGATGATTTAGGGTTTTTGGACACGGGCGAGTTATGCCGCGAGTTGAAGTCGCGGCATAACCCGCGTAGTTGCCTGGCCGACATATATTGAGTTTTCTCAAAATATCTCATTCAGTTGATATTTCCAAAAATCTCAATCTCTAATCTATCTTCTCTCTCTCTCTCTCTCTCTCTTAAATCGTTCTCTCTCTAGAGTTGATAGCAAATATCAAGTATTTGATCCGAGGTTTCGGGGTAGAAAGCTTCGGTTTGTCAAGAGGGTCGATATCTGGTTCTTCGGGTTTTAGTATAAACCATTGGGTGAGTTCCTACTACCATTTTACAAACTTTATACATGTCAAAACTCTTATTTGCGAAATCTGAAGTATTTCTACGGTATGATTTTATGTTCCCTACATTTTGATATAAATGAAGTTTTTGGTGATTTTCGGGGTTCTCGATCAGTTTTGACAAAAATGACGGGTTCCGCCTTATCAAAAGTAAAGTGATGTTTTACTTGCCCATGTTGTTGGCTTATTGAAAGAATGTATATAAACTGATTTTATAATTATCTTTCTTACCAGCAGTTGTTCTGGAAAATGGCATTTTGAAATATAAATATGTTGATAGCTATTTATCTAGCTTTGTTGGTCACATGAAATATTGTGACAAGTCCTGACTGTACTAGTGGATCCCTAGGTATCGAGTCGACTTATGGCTGGGAAGGATATGCCCCTTCCGTTGTTATGGCTGGGAAGGATATGCGCCTTCCATTGTAGTTAGCTACATTTGATCCTCGGGGGCAACTTAGGTACGGTTATGTGAGACCCGATCCTAGCCATGGTTCAGATGTAGTCTAATGAACGAGTATGACATGGTTCCTTGGGGGCCCTCCCTCACATCGTAGTACGGACTGAAGAGTTCGTGGCCATGGTTCCATGTATTTAGTTCATAACTCGGATTTGGTGGTCTACTTTGTGTTGCACCACAATCCTTGGTAAAATGGTCCTTTTGTCATCGTTTAATGAGTTTTGGACCGAAAAGGCCCGGTTGTGGCGAAATGTTTTCTTTATGAATTAAACCTTTATGAAAAGACTTCCTTATGACAATGATATTTATATCTTTCGAGTTTTTTAAACTGTATGTTCTCACCAGGCTTTAAGTCTGACACTTTTTCTCAAATGATGTGTATAACAGGTTTCCCTTAGCGGTGGGATGTCGGGGTTTTGAGAGACGGGTTTGGTCTCGAGGCATTTTGAGATGACTAGTATTGTTTCAGGGCAATTGTTAAAGTCCCATTCTTTTGGTACATTTGGACCGTCAACTGATGTAATCTTGATATAGGTGTCTAGATTAGTTTGTTGACAAACTCGTTATCGATGCAGGTTCTTGTAAAGTCTTAAAGAGTGATCCCCTTCGAGGGAGTTTATTATCAATACGAATGTCATGTTGCCAAGTTTTGCAGGTTTTAGTTCACTCTGATTTTAGGGCGTTACATATCCATTATGGCTTGGTGCATCTTAAGTATCTATTTAAAAAAGCTTAGTATACAAACTAATACGAGCTTGTATTTTAGAATTCATATTCTTTCGTTCACACATCATTAAAAACTCATCATCTCATCAAAAAGGATTGTTGAATACAATGTTTTGTTTTCAAAAATCAAAGTTTACATATCTTTTGGCTTATGTGATTTGATCTTATAAGCTTGTCTAAATGTTCTTTGTATGGTCATTTTGTGATTAATTGGTATCATTTTGTTTAAAATACTACCTATGTGAGTTTGTATGTTTTTTGGGTTAAATACTTAATCAAACTTTCTAAATTGTTTTTGTCAATTGCTGTGAGTAATTGATAACTTACAAGTTTGATTTATAAAACTCTCCACGCCTTGTTTTACTTACCATTTGTGGCAGAATTGGTATATATTGAAAGAGATTTTTTTGAGAACACATTGTTGGTGATTTTACGTGTTAAGATGACTCGTAGCTAGTCAATACCTTCGAATGATTGTGTAATTTGGTATCCGTTGTAATCCATTAAGCAATTGTTTTGACAATTGATCTTTCGAAAATCAAGTGACAAGTGTTCTCATTCTAAAATGTTTTTAAGATGCTTTGGTTTCTAAAACTTTTATAGATGATGTCCAAGTGTGAGTTGTGACTCATCTAGGTATGTAAGTGTGAGTTGGATATCACCTAGTTAAATTGTGCAATGTATTTGAGTATCCATGTGTTTGAAAATGTGTTTTACCAATCAAAAAATCAATTTGGTAATTATGCTTTAAAGTTTTGTACATTGATTATGTGATTTGATCTATCAATTCAATGTGATGTATTGTTATATGCATTATAATCTTGTCAATGCATGTCTATATACCAAAAGGCATTTAATTTCTCATGCTCGATCAAAAATGGTATGTATTTGTTATATGTTTGATCTTTTGTATGCCTTATATGTTTGTATATTTGTTTGGGAAGAGAAAATTGTGCTTATATGCATATGAGGTGAGCAATGAGAGCTTAAGGTATGTATTTGCCTATATTTGCTTGTGCATGCTAATTACGCTTATGAATTAGTATTTTTTTACGCCAAGTTGTTTATCCATATGTGCTTATGCATGATAATATGTGTTTACATATTTGTTAAAACCCTTGATTGATGCTCCGTTTGAGGGGGAGCATCTCGATAGGGGGAGCATTATAAATTTCCCTCGCCTTTTTGACTCGACAAAAAGGGGGAGAGAAATTGAGAATGCCCTCAAGTTATTCGTATTGTTTGTCATAATCAAGAAGGGGTTTTGGTGCTAGTGAACCACGTCTATATGTATTTATATATTTGTTTTGATGATTACAAAAAAATGAAATGTTTAATGAATTAACAGTTCTACTTGATGCGTATATTTAAGATATATTGATAATCAAGTAAAGAATTGTGTTGGGTCAAGTAATCCATGACAGTCCTCGTCTCGGGTAAAGTGCCACAAAATTCGCGAGATCCGTGCCAAAAGATGAAAGTCGAAGATTGCATTTGGATTAGTGTTGTTCATATTTTATAAAGTGTTTAAATATTGTGTTAGGTTTGAAAAGTTTTCTCCCTACACTAATCTTTTGAGATTTATCGTATTTGTGTGAGGTTTGAGTTATATCTTCCTACACCTATCACTTTTGAGTGATTCTCCCTTTTGTGAAAGGTTTGAGTGTTCTCCCTTTTGCAAAAAGGTTGAGTGTTGCGTTTTTTCACTGTAAGATTATTGTGTACGGTTTTGTTCTACCATTTAAAGAACAACAATAGTGAAGTGACTCAAGAAGTGTCTTGGCGTGGATGTAGCCAAGTTGGGTGAACCAAGGTAATTCTTGTGTAGCAAATTTCTTCCCTAATCTCTTTATTTTCTTGCAATATTAATTGTGTGTATGAGATTTGTGAGTTTTGGTTTATAATCTTGTGTTTGGGTCCGTTTTTAAGATTTATGGACTTACTGGTGTCGAGCTATTGTATACACTTGAGCGTACATGAATATTCTATGAATATTACACATATATTGTAACACTTACATTTCTAAAACAAGGTGCCACATCATTCTCATTACATAGCCAAAACAATTTCGTACTTTAACGACTAATTAACCAAGTCACAGCGGAAGACTTTGAAAGTTTTAAATGCAATTTAAAACATCCCAAAGCTAACACGTCCAAAACCAAGTTATACTACAAAATAAGTATAACCATAAAGTCTAAACATTCTTCCAACCTATATCTTAAATGGTAGAAATGAAACATTCTAATAGGGGCAAACCTACTAAGGACCGAGCGGGGTCCCGTGCACCCACTCATAAAGGAGAAAAATGTAGGCGTTTTAAAGATGCACCCGCTCGATTTTGAATGTGCCCTCAAATATTTTAGAACTAAAATTGTAGCAAGAAAATGCACTTGGTGTGATGGCTTCTGTGCTGGAGATAATGCTTTCTTACACGGGAGGTCTGGGGTTTGAAACCCACTGTCTATATATATATTATCTTTTTTCTTAACCCTCCACGGAAATGAAGAACCAATTATTTAAATAAAAAAAAGTAGAAAACATGAAATCTTTCTGGGGAACAATAAATTAAATAAAAAATTAGAGAAAATATATATTAAAATTAACACGAGCACAGGTTCCCATTTTTTTTAACTAAAACAAACAGAAGCTCAAGCTTTGCGTTCATATTAAATTTTTAGATTAGTCTTCACCGAAAAATCAACAAATTCTTTCAAAATCAACTAAAAAACTCATTTGAAATCAACCAAAAAACTCTATCGAAATCAACTAAAAAAAACCGAAAAAGTCACTATAAATCAACCAAAAAAACTCTAAAAACCCCCTAGGGGGAGAGTTCGGCTAGAAATACACCGAACGAATTTGCCGACATTTGATCCAATTTAATGGTGCACCCGCTCGGCCAAAATCCTGGGTCCTCCACTGCCTTCTAAGCAAGACTCTTGCCCTTGTCTAACCTAGAACCCTGTTCCTGAGGTACATACTATTAGTTAGCTTTGTAAAGTTCAGTAAGTTCATGGTTTACATGCAACAAGCATATAGGTCATAACGCACATGAATAAAACGACCTAAGTGATAACATGCATAACTGCTTAAACGAGCCTTTTTAAACAATTATGAGATCTCTTATATTGTCCCATCGGATAAAGGTTTTATTGTCACCAACGTTCTCCGCGTTTACGACTCACCCTTGTCCGTTCACCCCTCCCTAAGGAAGAGTCATCCCTTATGACATGTCAAACCAATCCCAACCCGATATACCAATCTTGTACTAAAACCTTTTTTTAGCATGCTAAATAATGTTTTGAAAAAAAAGACAATAAACAATTAGCATGCAAAGATAAAGCAATCTCTTGAAGATATGAGATCTTCAATGAGTCTCTATCTGATGTTCACCAAAGATTTAACTGTTTAATCATTGATCTGAGGACTGTTGGTAGGACCTATTCTAATTCTGAGGTCCTAACTAAATTCTTGGAAAGTCTTCCTGAAAGCTGTTAGAGTTAAATTGTATTCAAGATTAAAATAAGGGTCTTTGTTGTAATTGTTGTGAAGTGTGAGCGTTTGTCTTGTAACTGTTGTAGTATGTTGACCAAGTGCTAAGGTCTTGTTGACCATATATAAAGGAGGTCAAAGAGTTGTATAAACACATTACACACACACACGCGTATTTCTGGTAAGAACACCATAGAAACACACACACACATAGAGCTAATTGTAAAATGCACTAAATATATGGATTGATTTAGATTGTGTGAATCAATAAAGAAAGTGTTTCTAAATCATTTTTGTGTAGTAATTGATAGCTAGAATCTAGAACAACAATTGGTATCAGAGCAGACAGAAATCATAAATCAAGATCAAAATTTAAGATTTTTTGGACGATATTCAAGAACTCGCAGACTGCACTGTTCTAGGATCGATTTGTGTCATTTTGTGGCGTTTTGGTTCAAAATTTGTTTGTATTGTACTCGAGTTTTGACATAGATAACGTTTTGTGTTGATTAGATTGTCCAATTCACAACTGTTTTGTTTGAATTCAGATTTTTGTTGAAATTTGGTTCGTATTGTAAACACACTGTGTCCTAGATCAAAAGTGTAATTTTGTTGTTTTTCTTCGAAATTATTTGTTTGTGAAGTGTTCAGATTGAGTACGAGATCAAATTGACAAAGTTTCATGGCCTAATTCAAAGATTTGGATCGATTTTAGGTTGAATTTGTGATTTTCGAAGTTGAGATCTGAAGAATTCGCATGGAAAATGAAGAACTCGCATGGTTAATGAAATAATTTGCATCACATTATGATTGAAAAAACTAAGGAAAGAATTCGCATGAGCATGTATACGAAAAGTTCAGAATTCGCATAGACTTATATACTAAAAATTCAGAATTCGCATAGGCCTATATATGAAAAGATGGAATTCGCATAGTTCATTGTACGAAAAGTTGGAAGTAAAGTTTCTAAGTGTAGAATTCGCATCTTCCTGTTGTGCGAAAAGTTCATGCGAAAAGCTTAAGGTTCAGATTTTAACTAAGGCAAGAATTCACATATAGTAGTGTGCGAATTGCTCAGAATTCGCATACAACGGCGTGCGAGTTTCATAGAATTCGCATCTCAAAGCGCGCAAATTCCTCTTGGTGTGCGAATTTCTCTGGTTGTGCGAATTTCCCTTTGTGTACGCATTCTAGTGTGTGTGCGAAAAGTTCTTCAGCCTGAAAATCTACACTTAGTCAAATTTTTACAAGATGCAATATAAGATCTAATTGTCAAAAAAATTTCTATAGGGGCGCTGCCCCTCGACCCCGTAAGGGCGTTGCCCCTTGACCCCACCCGCTAACCGGGTAGTGGGAACACCGTGCTAAGTCTGCGAAGGGGGACATATTTCTGAGTGTGATCAAAGTTTCTTATTTTTGTTAACTATCATTTCAAGCTTATATTTTACAGATATCAAGATGCCTTACACTAACGAAAAAGGAAATAATGTTCTAACAAAAAGAGATTGTGCTATCGCTTATATGCCAGAGATTCCAGCCCTTGAAGGTGAAAATAAGAATCTAAAAATTCAGAATTCATCTCTTCTTGATCAGATTAATAAATTGAAAGAAAACTCTAAAGTTTCAGAGAAAAGTTTTATTTGCTCATATTGCATTTCTAATTCTAAAATTAATTTTGTAGGGATAATTGAGTCAAAAGAAAAGGAGATTTCAAATCTTCAAATCAAGCTAAAGAAGTTTAAAGGTCTTAATGCAAATTCTACATGGTCAAAGAAGGATTTGATGCAAAAAGAGCTTGATGATCTTAGAAGAAGAGAAAATATTGCTGGAGTGACATGTGATGGACTGTAAAAGATAAACTCACAAATCTTTTCTGAATGAAATCAGTTAAGAGATATAAAGTGTTTAGTCTTGAGGTTGAGATAAATATGTTGAAAGAGAAAGCAACCCAAGAGAAAGAAAACTCAAGAAATCAAGAGGAAATGAAGAAGGTTGAGAGGAAAAGAAATGGTTTAGACAAAGAAAATGCTGAGTTGAAGAAGAAAATTTATGAATTGGAAGCTCAAATTGTCAAAGACAAGAAAGAAATTGAGAAGGAAAAGACTAAATTTCAGAATGCAAGAAAAGCTTTCGCACAAAAGTTTTCTGATTTTTCAAGAAAATCATTTGAATAAAAAAGGCAGTTGAACTCAAATGTATAGAACTTTCTTAACAAGTGTTAGATTTTGAGAAAGTCATCATTATGGAAAGAGATAAGTTTGAGAATGAGAAGAAGAAAGTTGAACAGAAGAATGTTAGTATGTTTAAAGAAATATCTGATCAAAGAAAGACTGTAGAGAAAGATTTTGAAGAGGAAAGGAAAGTGTTTGAGGCTGAGATAAAGAAGTTGACAAGAAAATTATCTAAACTATCAACTACTATATTGAAAGAACAAAAGACGAAGTCTGAATTACAGAAGAAGCTTGATACATTGTCTGAAGAAAGAAATAGTTTGTCCAACAAGATTACAGAACTTGAAGGAATCATTTTCAAGGATGAATTGAGAGCACAAAAAAGTCCAGATACAATTGCTCAATCACCCATGAATGATTCAGCTGCATCAAAATGTTCATTCAAATCAGCTGCAAGTTCAGTTTTTGCAAATGTTTCTAACAATCCTATATTTGTTGATTCAGATGATATTGTGTCAAAGCAAGAAGATCAGATTCTTCATACTAATATTTTCTATGTCAAATCTCTTGATGGTTCAGGTAACATCAGAAAGAACAAGTCTCAGCAGAAATGCTTTGGAGAAGGAAAGATGAGAAAGACAATTCAAAGTCATTTGTTCCTACACCTCAAGTGAACAAAAAGAACAATGCTCCGAAAGATAATTTTTTTGGTAAGTCTGATTCTTCATATTCTGTAAATTATTTAATCAGACTTGCACAAAAGAAACTTTGTTGTTCTTGCTGTGGAACTGATGATTTTGTTAATAAATATTATGCTCAAAATTGGTATGGAACTTACAGAATCACTTCTCAGCAAAATGAACTTAAAAGGTTTTAATCTAATGAGAAGTGGATTCCAAAATCTAACCACTCTGGACCTAAATACCAATGGGTACCAAAACCTGTCAAATCTGTTTTACAGGTACCATAGGTTTAGGGGGAGTAAGAGCATTGGTTTCTGATTACACCAGATTAGGACCTGGTCTTCAATGTTTACGAACAATGGCTTTTGAACAAAGCAGTTCAAGACCCGGTCTTCAATGATAAAGATGGGGAGTTACTATTCTCACAGAAGAATATGTACACATGGCTTCTGAATATCTCAGTTCAGAACCCACTTTTAACTGTTTTTCTTCTTCAGGATGCTGATTAGATAACATCTTTCAAAGGAGTTTTTACTATTAATTTGAGGGTGAGTTTCTAAGATTTTCACTGTTATATTTTTAAGGGGGAGAAGAGAAAAGAAAATTACACTTTCACTGCCATATTTTTCTAATGAGTTGACTTTTTATAGATACCGAGGGGGAGTATCTGAGGTTTTTGTCCAGGATGCTTAAAAGATAATATTCATTTTAGGGGGTGTTGGATCCCATATTTAATCTTATAACAATGATATAAACAATAATAATAATAATAAGAACAACGAAAGCAATATAGTTTAAATATCAAAGTAGATTCAATATCACAGTTTAATAAAAAGATGTATAAATCGTACTAGATCTTCTTTAGAATACTTTCCAATATATTAAAAGATGAATAAAATACAAGATTTATGAAAAACACACTTTTGTCAATGGAGTGATGGTCCTATTTATAGGACCATAAAGTGAACAGTGTACTATCCTGACATAAGAAGCATGCTTGAACAGTGTCTTACCTAAAAGGTAAGCTCAAGACATTATTGAACAGTGGCCTACTCTAAAAAGTAAATCTTATCACTAATGACATGTCATCTGTTCTTCTGTCAACACTTGTAAAACTCTTTAGCTTGTTCTTTAGAGAGAGTGTCTTCAGAGCTCTGACATAGACCTCTGATGAAGCTATCTCTGATAAGATATCTCTGATAAGCTATCTCTGATCTATTCTTGGCTGAAGAGTCTATCGCTGAACTGACTTCAGAGCTAGACTTGACTTTCTTGGCAGCAGTCTCTGACTTTCTTCAGAGGAAGACTTGGGATATTTTCAATACTTTTACAATTCATAATTGGGGCTAACAATCTCCACCTAAGTATTGAAAATAAAAAAGTTCAAAATAATAGAGATAAAAATGTAATCTAGAAAGCATAGAGGAGAAAGTCATCCTCTTAAATGTTACTTCACAAAATATTAGGAATTACAAACAGAGAATGTAACAGATAGCAACAATAAGTTACAAATAAGAACTAATACTCTTTTCCAGAGCAAATCCTAAGAAATTTCATTATCAATGCTCTGAAATTAATCATTGAAGTGATCTCTAAGTCTAGCTACTTCAGGAGATTGACTCTGTGTCGTTCTTCTTTGATGTGGATTATCTTCAGCACACCCTTCAGAGTATCATCTTAGTATTTTGCTGTCTCTGAAGCCAAATAGATTTTCTTGATATTGTTGGCTCTGTAGACAAACCCCAGAGGCTCTGCAATTATTGATGCAATCTTGCATATCTCAAGATTCTCGATGGTCTCCACAGGTTCAGTTACTCCCAATCTCTCTTCTCCCAAATTCAGAGCAATCTGAAGATTCAATTTTGCTCTGAGCCTTATGTGAGCATCCATAGCTTTGTGAACATCATAAGATCCATTTTTGAATGGTCTTCCATGATTATATCATCCTATATAGTGTGCATGAAGTCTAGGTAAATCATATGGGTTCAGGTTTACAAGATCATTATCAGTGAACTCATAAACCTTTGTGTCTTCTCTAATCATTGTGAAATGCCTGTAGTAGATATTATTGTAGGCAAATGTCTTTTCCGAGATCCCTTCAATCTTTACAATGGGAGATTCTGAATAGACTTCTGTTCTGAGCTTGGTTTTGGACTTGATAAACCTCTTTTCATTGTCCTCCATGTTGTCTTTGATTCTGGGATTGAGAGGATAGGTTTGGGTTTCCCTGAGATTGAACTCACAATAGAGATATCTAAAATGATCCTCTATTGAAGTTAATGGTTTGGATGTAAGAAATGCTGGAGGTTGGGTAAAGATGGCTTTCACTGGTAAACCAATGCTTGCCTTTTGAACAAGATCCTCTGGAGGAGCCTGTTCATCGACAAACATGGTCCTTTCTTCAGCAGACAATTGATTTGTCTCTGGTTCCTTCGCTTGTGCCTCTGAAGATGATTGTGGGTTATCGTGGGTGGTTTCTGAGATGAATATGTCAAGCTCTGCAGTTTTTTTTAGCTCAACTTCGGTTGAAGTATGACGTGGTTGGGCATTTTTGTAGACATAAGCATCCACATCAATAACTTCTTCTTCTGGAATGTTCTCGGCTGCTGCTGCTTCTTCTTCCTCTGAGTCTGAGTCGAATGCATCTCTCATAACTATATTTTGTCTTTCTGGAGAAGAGAATGCATCTTCAGAGCTGGAGAAGTCAATTAATTGCTCATCTCCTTCTTCATCCAGAGGACCTATAGTTTATAGAGTAGCATTTACGACTTGTATTATAGGTGCTTATGAAGTTGTTGGTGCAAGGAGTACAATAGGGATTGGAGACTTAGAGATTGTTGGATTGTCTTCAGCAGAGGTGGAGTGCCTCTCTGGTTCACTCTCTTGTACTCCTTTATCCTTGTTGATGGAAGGAGATAGAGCGAAGCCACTTGCTTTTGCAGCTTCAGATGATTGTCCTTGTGTTTTCCCTTGCATCCCCCCTTTTGATGATCAGAGGCTCCATTAGGATCAGAGTCCTCTGAATCATCAAACCTTGGCTTCTTGGCTTCCCCACTGCAAGTGTTGTAAAAAATGGATCTCTTCCTTTTGTACTTCGGGGAGTCTGGTTCAGTGAAGCCTTTGCCCTTGGTCTCGATTGCAACTTCTTGATTGAGTCAATGGCCTCTAAAGTTGCTTGAATAATTTCAACGACCTGATCTTCAATATTAAACCTATGGACACCAAGTGTTGTAAACCTTTTTTTGTGCGATCATTGAGATTTTGGAGGAGCAGGTCAGTATGTGGCTCATGATGCCTTCTTTAAATGTGGCAAGATCAACCTTGGTTACAAGGTCTTCAGTAGTTCTGGGTAGTGGTGGTGGTAGATCTGAAGTCGTTGCCAAAGTTGGAAGGGATGTTTGAATTGTAGACTTGATCAGTTCAGAGATAGAGGCCATTTGCTCTGAAGATAATGATGCTGATTGGTTGGCCATTACCTCTGTCCTGAGATCCTTAACCTCCTTCTGAACATCTGCAAGAGTCACTATTGTAGAGGATTGGCTTCTGAGTTCGGCAAGTTGAGCTTTTAGGGCCGCAATCTCCAGAGAGGATACAGAGCTCTGCTCAAAAAGTTGTCTTTCCAACCCCTGAATCCTGTTATTGGAGTGCAGAAGTTAGGTCTTTAGAGTAGAGAAATCTGCTTTAAGTTTGGCATTCTCAGAGTTGAGTGCAGAGGCCTTTGGACCATCAATTCCTTGAAGTTTATACTGTTTCAAGGAGCCTCTAAGTTCCTCACAAAGTCTTTCGAACTCTGACTTGGTGAGATTGTCAGAGATGAGTACATTGGCAACAACACATGTTTCCAATTGGTCCTCGAGTCCAGAGGAGCCTTCTTTCAGAGATGGTTGGATATTGTCTCTGGAAGGACTTCCACTCGGTCCTCGATGTTCCAGAGAATCATCTCTGAGCGTTCTGTTCAGTTCCAAGTCCTCCTCCTCAGATTCAGAGGACTGGAAGTGAATGTGGGAGTTGACCTTGCGATCCAGGAAAGTCAATCCTTGTGCTTTGAGGTTCAACCAATGTCCCTGAGTTGGACAATTGCTACAGGAAAACTTAAAGGGTGAGGGATGAGCCACAGAGGCATCATCGTGTGTGGGGATATGTGTCATACTCTGAGGCAACTGAGTACTTATATCATTGACTAAGTCCTTTTGAGAGGACTCTTTCAGAAGTTGGGTTTCCTCAGGCTTGTGTACTTTAGAGGTAGAAAGAGGCACTCTGAAGTGGTTTGTGGGGTTGGGATCAAGGTGTGCGCCTCTGAATCAATAACCATTGCCTCTAGATCAGGCTGGTTATATGGTGTGGATGCACTGGGAGTTAGTGTGGGAGTCCTAAAATAAATGTCCCTTCTGGCATCTTTTTCAGAGGTGGGGTTAGAAATCTCAGGTTTCTCCAAGTCCATAGGGGACTCTCTCATCTCACTCTGAGAATCTTCAGAGCTAGCCTCTGAAGATTCATCCTCACCTTCTTCAAAGCTAGTAGAGCTAGTATCTTCACTAGTCTCTGAAGGGACTTCCACTTCTCCCTCATTGATAGCCCCTTCTGGTGCTCTGTCAGCTCTCTAAACTACGACTTCTCTGATAGGAGTACCCTTTGGTTCACTCCTCAGAGTGCTATGAACTTCAGGGTCCTCTGATCCCTCTGAAGTAGAGATACTCTGACTGTCCATCTCAGGCATAGGACCTAAGTGTGTTGGGGTTCCCAGGACTGACTCTAGTCCTTGGGCAACACGAAGATGAGAAGCTAGGGCTTCAGAATTGAGATTTACCTGGTTCAGCATGTGTTGAGGGATCCTTCTTTTCCTTGGGTATCCTTCAGCCAGAACTGTTGGTTTAAAGCTGGTCATGATAGAGAAGGGTGCCTTGCTCTGATCAGGATATGTCAGAATTTGAAGATGATTAATTGCAGCCTTGATTATCAGAGTAAGAAACCTTGAGAAGATGATTGATGGAACTCTAAATGAAGGAGTGAGTTGCTCTGGATCCTTTGTGATGCACTTGTTCTTCTTCTCTATAGCCGTGAAGATTTGTTCATAGAGGATGCCAGCCATATCGATGTTTCGATTGAAGAAGAGAGCATACATTATTGAGAGGATCTCTAGAGTTGTCTGATCCATGATCCCCAACTTGCAGGTGAGCGCTCGGTTTAGAACAGAGACATAAAGTTCCAAATAGAAGGAAGGTGTTGTCTTCTGAAATTGCTTAGGCGTGTGATTTCAGTGTTGCAACCAAGCATTTGAAAAAACAAAAGAAGGGTTTCAGAGGAGGGGCGTTTCTCAAATTGAGCTATTTGAAGTTCTTCAGTTGCTAGGAGTTGAATGACTTCACGAAGAACAACAGGGTTGATGATAACTTGACACGTCACAGTTTGAGAGATCTCAAAATCGCCAACGATTCCGCCATGGTCTTCACTGTAGTGACTGGAAGAAAACCATTCTTGGACGAATGTGAGAGGGCATTCAGTGGTGGTTGCGATTAAGGCCAGAGTTAGTTCGCAGTTTGCGAAGAACTCACAAATAATGCGATATTGTTCCTCAAACTTGGGTGAATCAAGTTGTACCATATGGTTGTTGTCCTTGATTGGAAATCGATACACTCGTGAAGGTTCACTGTAACACCCCGAATTTCGTTTGGTTTTGTGAAGTTGTATTGAGGAAAAAGGAAGTTTTTGGGGCTGTCTACAGGACGCACGAGTCGTGCGCCCTCATTCAGAGAAAACGCACGGGTCGTGCGTAGGATCCAGGGCTGAGGCACAGTGCTAGCGCACGGGTCGTGCGCATTTCCTTCTTTGAGGGCGCACGGGTCGTGCGTCCTGTCAGAATACTTTTTGAGGATGCCTTAAATATCTTTTTGAGAGATATTTTCATAAATATCTCTCAATCTCAGATTTCTCTCTCTCTCTCTCTTCCTTTTCTCTCTTTTTCTCTTTCGATCTTCAAAGGCTAGTTTAGTTGCTAATTTTCGGTGTTTCTAGCAAGGGGTCGGTGTTTTAAGCTTCACCTCTACGTCGTGATCGTTATCTGGTTTTCCGGGTTTTATTCTGAAAACCTACCGGTGAGTTCCTACTACCATTTTACAAACTTTATACATGTCAAAACTCTTATTTGCGAAATCCGAAGTATTTCTACGGTATGATTTCATGTTCTCTACATTTTGATATAAATGAAGTTTTTGGTGATTTTTGGGGTTCCCGATCAGTTTTGACTAAAATGACTGGTTCCGCCTTATTAAAAGTAAAATGATGTTTTACTTGCACATTATGTGGATATGTGAAAAGAATGTTTATGAACTCATTTTAATGATTTTCATTCTTACCAGAAGTTGAACTGGAAATGACATTTTGTTTATAAAATGTGTTAATACCATATGTTTATTTATGGTTGGTCCACATATGTTGTTGTGACGAGTCTGTACCATTACTAGCGGATCCCTAGGTTTTGAGTCAACTATTTTATTGGGATGTCATATTCCCCAATTTTGTAGCTAGGGATCATATGTTCCTCGGGGGCAACTTGGTACGGTTATGTGAGGCCGGATACTAGCCATGGTTCATAGTGATCCTAGCGAAGGAGTATACATTGGTTTTGCGCTTGGGGCTTGATCTCACGTTGAAGCAAGGACTTTTGTGTTCGTATCCGTGGATTCCAATTGTTTAGCTCATAACACGTTTGTGGTCTACTTTGTGTTACACCATAATCCTTGGTAAAATGGTCCTTTTGTCATCATATAATGAGTTTTGGACCGAAAAGGCCCGGTTGTGGCAAAATGTTATCTTTTATAAACTAAACCTTTATGAAAAGATTTCTTTATGATACTGATGTTTATATCTCTGATTTTGAATAAACTGTATGTTCTCACTAGGCTTCAAGCCTAACACTTTTTCTCAAATGATGTGTATAACAGGTTTCCCTTAGTGGTGGGTTGCACAGGGTCTTTGAGAGTCGAGCGTGGACTCGAGGCATATTTTGAGATGTCTAGTATTTTGGTGTTGGGCATTGTTTAAGTCCCATCTTTTAGTGAATTTTGGATTGTCAAGTGTTGTAGTCTAGACGGTTATGTTTAGATTAGTATTGTTGTTAAATTCTATATCCGTATGAGTTTTGTATAGTCTTAAGGACTGATCCCCTTTTTATGGGAAAAGTATATCATTACGGATGTCTCGTTGCCATATTTCCAGGTTTTAATTTACTCTGAAATCTTAGAGTGTTACAAGTTGGTATCAGAGCTCTAGTTTAAGCGAACTAGGCATGAATGTAAGATGTCTAGACTTAGACTGAGTTTGATAGGCATTGATTGTGAGATTGGGTAGAACTTCTGAGATGGGTTAGTCTTAGAATCGACGGAGGTTATGTTAATCAAGCGTTTTGATGATGGTAACAAGAACCCTTATGTGTTATATGTTCATAATCTCACTTAGCTAATGTGATTATGAGGATATTTTACGTGAGTGTAATTGGTTTGCTAATGTTATGACAATTGGTAGACGTAACGGTACATTTCTTTCGTGTGTGTTTAAGTTAAACTCTTCCTTACCCTTTCTCGTGCTTGTGTTTATCTGCTCTACCTTAGTACGTTGACCGTTAGAGTAGTGCAAAAGTTTCTAAGCGAGTAAGCTAAGGAATGATTGTTGTTTATAGCAATGTCTCTTTGGAATTATAGTAAGTGCGTGGAACGCATTAAGTTAATCATCTTGAGCCAGATTCGTTGGTGGAAATAGGATTATATCTTGTTAGATCGATTCTATTTCAAGGAGTTTTGTAAGTTAATTAATGGGATGGTTGCCCTATGATGTCTGAGGCATCCGGTTGATTATAGTACGTCAGGATGTTGGGAAGCGTAGTATTAAGATGTGAGTGCCGACCGAATTCATGCATTAAATTTATTTCTAAAATAAGGTTGCATAAATTGCTTTTCATGATCGCCAACCATAAAGTGATTTACCTTGTAACGCTTTGGCCAAAAACATTTAGCACTCAACATATTTTAAACTATGAGCATAAGCGTGCTTAAAATGATTTTGTTACACCTGATTTCAAAATGTTATCAAAACTCTTTTTATTCACGTCTTGTGTTTAAATGCTATTTTTGGATGTCGTAATATTTGTGTTTTAACGCTTTTTGAGTTAATGGTCAAGTAGCTGTGGAATTTTGACCTTGACATTGGATCTCTTCCACGTATGTCAATGGTTTTAAAGGAAAAGTTATTCCCATGCTTTTGAGTAGGAGCTTCTTGGGAATTTTTAGTTGTGTGAGTTTTGTTGAATTCTTGAAGTTTTGTTTTACGGATTCTTTTGTCGCATGTGTATATTTTGTGATGCGTGAGTTTAATTTCATTGCGTGCAAGTTATGAGTTCCTTGGGCGTCGTGTCTCATCAAAAATCTTGTCAAAATGGTCACCTTACCCTGTGTTGCAAAATGGAAATTTGGACACCACTTGATTTTTTTTAGCGTTAATGAGTTTTATAAAATCCAGTTGGATTATGGTGTCTCATCTTACGACTTTTGCGTCGCGTAAATAATTTTGAGAGGCATGTGCGTGTGCACCATTGTATGCGTTAATTTCAGGGTTTTGTTAACAAATGTCAATCGTCGTGTACTATGTGCATTGAATGTAAGTATAACGTTGGTGTGAATTATTGCATAAACGATTTATGTTATTTTTAAAACAGGACTTTCGTTCTGATCGTATTTCCATCATTAACTCTTACTGTTAAAAATTCCGCAAAACATTTGGCGAGTTAGCGGCATTTTGTCGTTGTAATTTCTATTTTGGTCAATTGTGTTTATCTTTACAACGTGAAGCTTTAAACTCGATTCGAAATCTTATTTGCATCCCCGTTATTTTACCGCCTTTGGGGAATGACTTGTTGCATATGGGGTGAGTTGAAAATTCTTTTGTTGCAACGTCACTTGATTATAGAGAAGGAATTTTAAAGATAAAATTGTGATTTTCCCTTTTTGGAGTTGTACAAACAATTGTTGCACATGTTGAAGTGCAAGAACCTATTTTCACGTTTATAGCGTAAATTATTGCGTATGTTTTACTCGGTATTTCTCAAGGTGCGAGTATTTTGTTAAGTTTTCGTATTCGGTAACTTGGATTGTTTTAACAGCATAAATTGCTCATGTCGAGCTTGAATATTTCAACAAGTAAATAGCGTGGTTTACATGTTCTGGGTGATTTTGTACACGTAAAATCTACATTATGAATTATGCATCTTAGAATATTTGCATTCATGAAACCTTTGGAAAATCTTTGGTCCCAACACGTGTTGAGTTTTGAGAAAGCATGTATTTGTGATGTGGGTTTTCATAAGCATTGTTTAAAGAAATTTCATTTTTGGGGAAAACCGTTAAATGTCGGTTAAATGTGTTTTCAGGTTTACGATACTTTCGTTGGAAATTTACGTGAAGTGTCGGGCCTTTGGCTCGGGTTTTGACTGAATGAGTCGTGTGGACATTTGTCCGGATTAATAACCGCAATGAAGGATTTTAGTATGATGGAGTTTAATTGTGTTTTTGGTGAGTTAAAAATTGATTTGTGAAAATGGTGTGCATGCCAAAATGTTTATTTTAAAGGTGTTTGTGTTTTACATTAAATTGTTAACTGCTAATAAGTTTTGGTTATTTTTGAAATGTTTAGTTTTATGAACATGTTGAGACACCCATTTTGGGATCTTTGGTTATTTTGGTAAATAAATCATGTTGAAGTGTTTCTTTGATGATTTTACATATATAATTGGAGTTCAATTGACGTAAGTGTCATTTGGTGTATTTGATCTTATAAACCTTTTTCAGAAAATGAATATTATGGTGTTATGAGGCCTTTCGAAAACATAAGGGTATGAGTTCATTTGGAAAACGGTTTGTTTCAACCAACGATGAGATTTGAGTTAATCATACTTTTGGTCGTGTTTGCATAATAATTGGTCAAACGTGTTTCAATGTTTATTTTGGCTTTCATTTGGGTATTTACGTAAACCGTTAGGTCGTTGGCTCAGTTTTGACTAAATGGAGTCTTGAGGACATTTGTACGGTTTAAAAACAGTTGTGGAATTTTGGAGTATGATGGCGATTATTCTATGCCATTAGGAGTCACATGTTTTGGGAGCTTTGGTTTTTCATTTGGAGTCGTGTTGCGTTGTAGACTATAAAGCTGTAGATCCTTAAACAGTCTGTCTGTTTTGTAAAGCCTGAGGTTTTGGGTTACACTTAGTGACCGCTCGGGTTTGCTAGCGAGTAGACAATAGGTGGCACGAGCCACTGAGTTGGAACTCGTCTAGATTGGGTAGACACCCGTGTCCGTAAGCCCTTGAGATGGAACTCAACGGAGTATGGCTAGAGGCGACAAACGGTTTGAAGTTGTGATGTCTGGTATGGCATGGGAACTAAGATCGGGATGCGTGGTGAAATCCAATAACATCACGGGTGGCCCCATTTATTTGTCCTCGCCACCCAAGATGGAAACGTTTAGAGGTCATGCGAGGAAGTTGTATGGGCGGCCTACTTGCGTGTCCTTCTATTCTCTTTGTGTACGGGTCTCTCCGTCATAGACCCGGGGTATTTTAAACACTAATGTTATATTTTTACCGGCTTTGGTTATATAGAGTCGACGGTAAATGATGGCTTTAATATTGGGTTCTCCCCACGTATATTAAGGTTTGAATGAAATGTGTTATTCCTGCATATTGATATTTAGTTTTCTTTCGTTTTTGGTCGTGTGAGTATTGGGCCTAGTGTCCACGTTTTCGGACGTACGATATGGATAGTGTTACTAATATTTCATACTTCGAGTTATACAAGTTATGTCAATTTATAAAACGTATTTGCAATGAAGTATCCGTCTTTGAAAGTGCATGACTTTGAAAAGGAGTTGTTTCCATATTTTAAAGTTCATTATTTGAAAGGTTCTGATTTAAAGAAAAGTTCATCAATTTAAATGCTTTTACTTATGTAAAACTCTTGAGCTCTCTAGACGTTAAGCTTAAACCCTTTTATTTTATCTACATGTGCATCATTTCCTGTTGGGGGTACGGTTCTAGCAGTGCTTAGAGGAGTCGGGCCTTAGCCTTGAGCTAGAGTAAGTTGTTGGTAAAGTCTTCCACAGGTTGGAGATAGTGTCTGCGCATGGGTTTCTGTAGCGCCCGTCCTTCATAGTCCGAATGTATAAGATTGGTTGTACGTATTGAGGTTAATCATATTATTGTGGTTATAGACGGAGTGATGTTGATGTATTTAGGAAATTTAAATAATTTTGCTATTTCCAGATTTGGAGTCGGATCGGAGTTGAGTGATAACAGAATTTGTGTTAACCGATTGCCGGAAAGACGCATTAGTGCGCCTTGTAAGAATATCTTTATCAATATTAGGAATGGATCAGTGAAATCTGAGAGTTTTGGGAAGATTAGCGTCGATCATTAGCTTTGAGTTCGGAACCGTGCAGTTCGAAAGAAATTGATAGATGGAAAGTTGAGGTCGCTAATTTCCTGGAGGTAATAATTGTCACCTAAGGTTGGGAGTCAACCGTAACCTTGGGAGTAAAGGTTACCTTGATGTGTTGAGTGTTCACTTGGTTTGGAGTAATTGTGCCCAAGAAGGGTAGCTATTGTGGATGTCGGTATTAGGATCTCGTTATGATTATGGAACTTAGGTTGAGACGATATTCTCTGCGATCTGTATTCCATTGAGAAGAAATGATTTCGAGGACGAAATCATTCTAAGGTTGGGAGTATTGTAACACCCCGAATTTCGTTTGGTTTTGCGAAGTTGTATTGAGGAAAAAGGAAGTTTTTGGGGCTGTCTACAGGACGCACGGGTCGTGCGCCCTCCTTCAGAGAAAACGCACGGGTCGTGCGTAGGATCCAGGGTCGAGGCACAGTGCTAGCGCACGAGTCGTGCGCATTTCCTTCTTTGAGGACACATGGGTCGTGCGCCCTGTCAGAATGCTTTTTGAGGTTGCCTTAAATATCTTTTTGAGAGATATTTTCATAAATATCTCTCAATGTCAGATTTCTCTCTCTCTCTCTCTCTTCATTTTCTCTCTTTTTCTCTTTCGATCTTCAAAGGCTAGTTTAGTTGCTAATTTTTGGTGTTTCAAGCAAGGGGTCGGTGTTTTAAGCTTCACCTCCACGTCGTGATCGTTATCTGGTTTTCCGGGTTTTATTCTGAAAACCTACCGGTGAGTTCCTACTACCATATTACAAACTTTATACATGTCAAAAATCTTATTTGCGAAATCCGAAGTATTTCTACGGTATGATTTCATGTTCTCTACATTTTGATATAAATGAAGTTTTTGGTGATTTTCGGGGTTCCCGATCAGTTTTGACTAAAATGACTGGTTCCGCCTTATTAAAAGTAAAATGATGTTTTACTTGCACATTATGTGGATATGTGAAAAGAATATTTATGAACTCATTTTAATGATTTTCATTCTTACCAGAAGTTGAACTGGAAATGACATTTTGTTTATAAAATGTGTTAATACCATATGTTTATTTATGGTTGATCACATATGTTGTTGTGACGAGTCTGTACCATTACTAGCGGATCCCTAGGTTTTGAGTCGACTGTTTTATTGGGATGTCATATTACCCAATTTTGTAGCTAGGGATCATATGTTCCTCGGGGGCAACTTGGTACGGTTATGTGAGGCCGGATACTAGCCATGGTTCATAGTGATCCTAGCGAAGGAGTATACATTGGTTTTGCGCTTGGGGCTTGATCTCACGTTGAAGCACGGACTTTTGTGTTCGTATCTGCGGATTCCAATTGTTTAGCTCATAACACGGATTTGTGGTCTACTTTGTGTTACACCACAATCCTTGGTAAAATGGTCCTTTTGTCATCATATAATGAGTTTTGGACCGAAAAGGCCCGGTTGTGGCGAAATGTTATCTTTTATAAACTAAACCTTTATGAAAAGATTTCTTTATGATACTGATGTTTATATCTCTGATTTTGAATAAACTGTATGTTCTCACTAGGCTTCAAGCCTAACACTTTTTCTCAAATGATGTGTATAACAGGTTTCCCTTAGCAGTGGGTTGCACAGGGTCTTTGAGAGTCGAGCGTGGACTCGAGGCATATTTTGAGATGTCTAGTATTTTGGTGTTGGGCATTGTTTAAGTCCTATCTTTTAGTGAATTTTGGATTTTCAAGTGTTGTAGTCTAGACGGTTATGTTTAGATTAGTATT
The DNA here is from genome assembly GCA_023525745.1 of Arctium lappa. Classification (NCBI taxonomy): domain Eukaryota; kingdom Viridiplantae; phylum Streptophyta; class Magnoliopsida; order Asterales; family Asteraceae; genus Arctium; species Arctium lappa. The sequence goes on from CM042057.1 coordinate 50,504,468, forward strand.
GTTGTTAAATTCTATATCCGTATGAGTTTTGCATAGTCTTAAGGACTGATCCCCTTTTTATGGGAAGAGTATATCATTACGGATGTCTCGTTGCCATATTTCCAGGTTTTAATTTACTCTGAAATCTTAGAGTGTTACAAGCACCGGTTTTGGGGAATAGTTTGCACCAATCCATTGAAGAAGCCATTTGGGAGTTGATATGAAGAAGATGAAGTTCAAGTTCTTTGAGAGAGAAAAAGATTGCCCGAGAGTAATTTGTTTGCGTAAAAATGGATATTCGGATGTAAAAATGTTTTTATATCAAAAATTAGAAAATTACACTCGAGTGCATAAGGTGAAACGACAGAGATTAAACCTTTTGGTTGAGGCCGTTTGACCTTTCACTCAACCCTGTGGTGACACGTGTCCTTGGTAACTGTTGCATATAAGTGCTTAGTTGCCAAAAAATATTGGAGTGTGTGATAGTTGATGATATTTGAACTTTAATATCCATGCTTGCTGACTAGACAAACTATTCACCTTATTTTCTGAATAATCTTTTAATTATAAAGTAATCTAAGATATCACAAGTGCAGCAGAAGTCAGAGATTCTGAGTTTATGTGACAAGTGATATAAGAGATTGCAAAACAATTAGAAAGGTTCAGAGTCTCTGAATTTTGAAGTCATTTCCTCATAGCAGTGTCTTACTCCCCCTTAACCAATGATGGTCTTCATTTTTCTCCCCTTAGACAACAGAATGTTTGAATTTTATTCTCCCCCTTGAATTATACTTTGGTACCTTGAAAACATGCTTTCATAAATATCAGAGGCTCTGAAGGAGATATCAGAGACCCCAATACTTGAGATATGCTAAAGTAATTTGTCAGAGCTCTAAAGTTGGACTCAAAGGTCTTTGAACTTTAACTAATTAGAAATATTTAACATGCCCACCTTGGTGATTAAAAAATTGAACCTGCGTTCATCCAATGTTTTTGTAAAAATGTCAGCAAGCTAGAGATCAGTGGGTACAAAGTACATCTCTATTGTCCCTTTCTCAACATGGTCTTTTAGAAAATGATACCTGACATCAATGTGTTTTGTCTTAGAATGTTGTACTGGATTTGCAGAGATGGCTATGGCACTTCTGGAATCACACAAAATGGGTATTCTGTCATATTGTAACCCATAGTCTCTGAGTTGAGTTTTCATCCAAATGACTTGGGAGTAACAACTAGCAGCATCAACATATTCTGCCTATGCAGTAGAAGTTGAAACACAGTTCTGCTTCTTGGATGACCAACTCACTAACTTATTACCCAATAATTGACAGCATCCAGAGGTACTTTTCCTATCTAGCTTGCATCCTCCATGATCTGCATCAGTATATGCTGTTAAATCAAAACTAGAGAGTTTTGGATACCAGAGACCCAATGAGGGTGTGCCTCTGAGGTATCTAAACACTCTCTTGACTGCAAATAAATGAGATTCTTTTGGATTTGCTTGATATCTAGCATAGAGACAGGTTGCGAACATTATATCAGGCCTACTAGCAGTTAAGTATAGATGTGATCCTATCATGCCTCTGTAGGTCTTAACATCTACATATTTTCCTGAAGGATCAGAGTCAAGTTTGACTCTTATGGCTATAGGTGTTTTCATAGAAGTTGAATCATTGAGCTTGTGCTTTTTCAAAATATTAGAAACATACTTAGATTGACTTATAAAAGTACCCTCTTATATTTGTTTTACTTGTAAGCCTAAAAAGAATGTTAATTATCCCATGAGACTCATCTCAAATTCACTCTTCATCAACTCTGAAAACTTGTCACATTACTTCTGATTTGTAGAGCCAAATATAATGTCATTAACATATATCTCTACTAAAAGCATATCATTTTTGTAACTTTTGATAAACAGGGTTGTATCAATTGTACCTTTTTCAAAACCATTATTAATCAGAAATGTGGACAGAGTTGCATACCATGCTCTTGGAGCTTGTTTAAGTCCATACGGAGCTTTATCAAGATGATAAACATGGTTAGGAAGCTCTGCACTTTCAAATCCAGGTGGTTGCTGGACATATACTTCTTTATTCAATTTTCCATTTAGAAAGGCAGATTTAACATCCATTTGATATACTTTGAACCCTTTATGTGCAACATAGGCTAAGAAGATTCTAATTGCTTCTAGCTTAGCCACAGGTGCAAAGGTTTCATCATAATCAATGCCCTATTTTATGGCAATATCCCTTAGCAACCATTCTAGTTTTGTTTCTGATTATATGCCATCCTCATCCTTTTTATTTCTGAAAACCAATTTAGTCCCAATTGCAAATTTTCCTTTAGGAAGGGGAACTAGGGTCCAGACTTTATTTCTTTCAAACTCTTGAAGCTCATCCTGCATGACATTGATCCAATTAGGATATTCAAGAGCTTCATTTACCTTCTTTGGTTCAATGATGCTCAAAAAGTTTACAAAGTAGCATTCATTGATTGTGGCAGATCTGGTTTTGACTCCATTTGTAGGTGATCCAATGATCTGATCATGGGGATGATCCTTTATCCATCTTGTCATTGGAGCATGAATGTGAGGTGGAGTTTGAGCTTCAGAGATGACAGGTGGTGACATCTCTGTTGTGCTATTCAGAGGCTCTGAAGTGGGTTCTAGAGATGGTGAAGCAGGCTCTGAAGTCTCTTCAACAGATGTCTCTTGTGCATCTTCAACTTCTGAAGAATTTTGTTCTTCAACTTGTATTGATTCAATACTTGGACCTGTATTTAAAGAAGAAGAAGGAGATATCTCAGAGGGACCAGAAAGAGTTGTACCTGTATTTTGAGGTTCCTCTGAAGTTGCTCTGTGAATGTCTCTGAAGATAAATTATGAGTTGTCATCATCATCAAAGAAGTCTTCAAATATTTTGTTCAGTTTTGATTCTCTCATCTTTGAAGATTCAGAGACATTCTTGGTTTTGACATCTTGTTTGTCAGAATTTATGTTTTCATCAAAAGAGACATTGATGCTCTCTTGGATGGTTCTTGTTTTTAAATTGAACACTCTGAAGGCTTTTGAGGATAATGAATAGCCAATGAATTTGCCTTCATATGCTTTCTTGTCAAACTTTCCAAGAGACTCTCTATCATTCAGAATGTAACATCTGCATCCAAAAACATGAAAATATTTAACATTAGGTTTCCTATTGTTAATGAGTTCATAAGATGTTTTCTTGAATCTTTTGACAATGGTGGCTCTGTTTTGAGTGAAACAGGCTGTAGCAACTGCTTCTACCCAAAAGTTTGTTGGAAGATCAGATCCTGCAAGCATTGTTCTTGCAGCTTCAACAAGTGTTCTATTTTTCCTCTCAACAACACCATTTTATTGAGGTGTTCTTGCTGCAGAGAAGTTGGGGGTTATGCCTTCTTCAGAGAGATAAGAGTTGATTTTGGCATTTCTAAACTCTGCCCCATTATCACTTCTCAGCTTCTGAATTTTTCTATTGAACAAAACCTGAAATCTTTTTAACAACCTTATTAAAATATCAGGTACATCAGACTTGGCTTTAATGAATTCTATCCAATTATATCTAGAGTATTCATCAATCAAAACAAGAATATACTTTTTACCTGATAGACTCTGCACAGAGATAGGACCATAGAGGTTTAGGACAATTATTATCACTTTTGGTTTTATGAGAAGATCTTTTCATTTTTCCCATTTCACAAGCAGAACAAAGATGATATTTGTTGAACTTCAGAGATGGTAATCCCTTAACCAGATTAAGTTTGACTAACTTATCTATTGATGAAAAGTTCAAACGAGAGAACTTTTTATGCAAGAGCCAGACATCTTCACTGTTCAGAGATACTAAACAGAGTTTCTCTGAACCAGTGTTTATAGGCTTGGTAAAATTCATTCTAAATAAGTTACCCTTTTTGTCTGCTCTCAACATTTCTTGATCTGTTTTTGAGTGAAGAAGTGAACAATGTTTTTCTTGAAACTTCACATCAAAACCATGGTCACACAATTGACTTATGCTGATTAAGTTGTGCTTTAGTCCATCAACATAAGCAACTTTTGAAAGAGATACATTATCTCTTGTTAATTCACCATAACCTTTTATCTGACCTTTCATATTATTCCCAAAAGTTACTGCTCCTCCAGATTTTGCTTTGAAAGAGGATAACAACTTTTTATGTCCAGTCATATGCCTTGAGCAACCAGAATCTAAATACCAGATGGGCATATACTGTTTTTGCAAGACAGATTAGAGTTTCTTAGGTACCCATCTCATTATGGATCCTTTCTTGTAGACTTTTGAGAATTTTGATGAACATTTGGCATTTCATCTTTTGATGCTTTGCCATAATGATTTTTCTTTTGCTTCTGAGGCTTTGTCTCTGAAGTTTTATTCAGAGACTGATTCAGAAAACAATGAGAGCCTCTGAAATGATTTTTCAGTTTGATCATGAGTTGAATGCAATTACAATTAATAGAGCAAGATGAAGAAGGAGGAAAGTTTTTCATTTCATTTAAAACATTTGGTACATGTTTCTTTTGAATTTCTTTGAATCAGTACTAGGAATATTACAAGTATTCCTAACTATTTTTTTTTCAACTTGCTTTTTCTTGGCCCAAAACATCTTCTTCTCTTTCTTGCTCACTGCACAAACATGATCAGAATGGTTAATTTCTTGTCATTTGCCTTTTTGTTCAGGAGTGAATTTAATAGATTTATAGGTGTAGAATTGAGAAGTGGTAGTTTTATTCTTAGCCTTTTCCTTTAACTCTTTTTTTTAAACTCTAGAGAGGTTTTTGGTTGGAGATACATGTCTATAAAATCAGGACATATTGGAATTCTGGGTTTTTCTTTTGGAATAGGAACAGGGATGTTCAAAATTCCAGAACCAATAGTCTGAGTTGTTTTATGAATTACCTTCTCTGGTGTATAGAATTTTTTTTCATCTACCTCTGTGTCAGATTCAGAATCAGAATCAAGAAAGTCTTTCTTAACCTTGCCAGAGATGACAATCTCTGAACTTTTCATAAGATTTTTAGGTCTGGAGACTTTAATTATCCTTTTCTTGCATTATTCTTTGATAAAATTAGATATGATATTTTCTTTCTAAGTTCTTCTAATGTCATATTCAAAGGTAGTTCTGATGCATTCATCTATTTCAGGAGAATACAGAGGTGCCTCTAGATTCAATAGGCTCTGAGGTTTTATTTCAGAGGTACTAGTTTCAGAGACCTCTGGTTCTTTAGTGATGAATGAGTCAAATCTAAATATTTCTTTGGGATCATTGCTCTGAGAATTTGTAAACTTAACCACTGAAGTTTCTTTTTCTATCTTCAAGATAGGTTTTGAAACCGCTGAATTTGTAAACTTAACCGCTCTTTGGGATCATTGCTCTGATTTTTGATCCCTCTGAGGTAGTTATCCTTTTGAAAATGTTAGAATTTTTCAAAGATGAAAAGTCAAGCTTCTGGACCTTTCCAATACAGAAAGTGGAAGGAAGTGAAGTTTTCTTCAATCTAGTGAATGGATCCAATTCATTGAATCCCCGTCCTTGAGTATCCATCTGAGAATTGATTTTAATGTGCACATCTTGTGCATCTAGATAACTCTTAATCTGAAGTTCATTTCTTTCCAGAGATTGATGTAAGATTTCTCTTTCTTTTTGAAAGAATTTAGTTAAGGCAATAGAATTGAGCCTTTCATACTCAGATTTTCTCACTTCTTCTTCTTTTGCCTTTAAAACCTTTTCAAGTTCTTTGAATTTCTCAGAAAATGATTTTTCCTTTTGTCTCTGAGAGTTTTCGAGTTCAGATTTTTCAACAAAAATTTCTTTCTTTTCTGACTCAAGAAGATCCTTTTCTCTTTTATAAAAGCTTAGATCTTTTGTCATTTGCTTTCTCTTTTCTTTTTCTTTAAAGAGCTTTTGCTTTAAATTCTGAATCTCATCTGTTAATTTAATAACATCCATTTCTAGTTCTTTTTCAGAGGTGGATGAAAAGTCTACCTTTGCAGAGCAGTCCTCTGATGATCCATCAGTCTGATCACCATCTGCAATAGCCATACTACAGAGGTTGGTAGGCTCTTCTTCTCCCATCACTGGTGGAGTCTGACAACCAGTCTTCCATTTCTACGACAAGTACTCTTTCTCTGACATTGTATTTGTACTTATTTTTGTAGTAGTCTTGATCTTTGACAAGTCTACCTCTGCAGTTTGCAGAAAAATGGTCTGGTTTTCCACATCTGAAACATCTTCCATCATTTTGGTTTGGTGGAAGAGCAACAACTGTTTCTGTCTTCTGAACTTGTGGTTGGGGCTGGAAGTACCTCTAAGGTTGAGGATACTTTGGTTGAAATGGTTGATGAGTTCTAGGTTGTTGAGCAACTTCATGATTGATGAAATGAACTCCCATTTGATCACTATGCAGAGTGGATCTGGTCTCTTGTTGATAATCATCTTTCTGAAATCTTCTTTCTGTATTTTCTCTCCTTTCTTCATCATCTCTCATTCCTTCAAAAACTTTCTTGCTAAACTTCTTGTTGAATTGATGAGTAATTAAGGCAAGAGATTTGGCAAATGCATTAATGTCTTCATCTGAGTCTGAGTCTGAATGGTCATTTTCTTCAGCTATCATGGCCTTTTTAGATTTTCTTTTTGATTTTTCTCTAGAGTTCTTTTATTCTTCATTATGATTTTCTTTTGACTCACCTTTTTGTTTTGAAATGAGGGCAAGTGGTCCACCTAAACATGTTTTTGAATTTTGTTTAACAACTTCTTTTTCCTGAGCAACAAGAGTGCCATAAATATCAGTCAATGGCCAAGATTCAAGGTTTTGATTGGCCTGTATTGACATGGACAGTTGTGACCATTCTTCATTTAAGCTTTTAAGGAAAAGAACATTGTTTTCTTCTTTTGTCCTCATAACTCCAAACTTTTTGCATTTATTGATGAGAATGTTGAATCTTGAGTATGTTTGGTGCAAGGTTTCTTCAGGTAGTGCATGAAAGTCATGGTACTCATTAATGCAAAGATTTCTTTTGTTTTACTAAGTTTGTAGGCCACCTTCAAGTTGGTTCAACAACTAATCCCATATCTCTTTTACAGTTACACAAGAATCAAGTTCTTCAAAGATATAATTGGGAATGGCCATAATTAGTAATCTAACAACTTTGGAGTCATTTTCCATCATTTTAGTTTCTTCATCAGTGAAGTTTAAAGTTTTCTTTTCATAGTATGCAGGTATTTCAGCAGTATCTGCTGTTGTTGGAACTCTTGGTACCAACACCATTGGTTGGTGAGGTCCATCATTCACTGATCTTAAAAGATCCCTGTCCATACCTTCCAAAAAATTTACCATCCTTGTTTTTCATTGGGGATATTCATCCCTTAGAAGTGTAGGAGGTTTGGTTAATGATCTAACTGTATAAATGGCACTTATACTAGAATTTGCCATTTTGAAGAAAAGATGAAGATTTGAAAAACTGATTCTTTTCTAAGAAGATCTTTTAACAACAAGTGAAACTGTGATTTACTTTCAAACTTGGAGCAAATGGAGTTCTTTTAAATAAACCAAGGTTTATATGAACATGCACAAATATTGAAGGCTTGAATCAGTAAGACATAAATCTATCCGAGTATGCAGATATGATCTTTCTTTGTTTAGAAAACAAAGGAGGCTCTGATACCAATTGTTGGATCCCAGATTTAATCTTATAACAATGATATAAAGAATAATAATAAGAAGAACAGCGGAAGCAATATAGTTAAAATATCAAAGCATATTCAATATCACAGTTTAATAAAAAGATGTATAAATCGTACTAGATATTCTTTAGAATACATTCCAATATATTAAAAGACGAATCAGATACAAGATTTATGAAAAGTACATTTTTGTCAATGGAGTGATGGTCCTATTTTATAGGACCATAAAGTGAACAATGTACTATCCTGACATAAGAAGCATGTTTGAATAGTGTCTTACCTAAAAGTTAAGCTCAAGACATGTTTGAACAGTGACCTATTCTAAAAAGTAAATCTTATAACTAATGACGTGTCATCTGTTCTTCTGTCAACACTTGTAAAACTCTTTAGCTTGTTCTTCAGAGAGAGTGTGTTCAGAGCTCTGACATAGACCTCTGATGAAGCTATCTCTGATAAGCTATCTCTGATCTCTTCTTGGCTGAAGAGTCTATCTCTGAACTGACTTTAGAGCTAGACTTAGCTTTCTTGGCAGCAGTCTCTGACTTTCTTCAGAGGAAGACTTGGGACATTTTCAATACTTTTACAATTAAGAATTGGGGCTAACAGGGAGAGTTGAGTTTTCTATACAACAGGTATATTATTCTAACTCTCAATATCTATCATATTTTGAAAGATGAATGACTTTCAAATATGAAAAATGTTTTCTTAAATGTTCAAACCACTTCGTGTTCTCAAATGTTTTATGAATTTCGAAGTGTGCTTTTAAATGTTTTTCATATCGATACTTTCATGTTAAACTGACCGTGTGTTTCTTAAAGATAAATACTTGTGTAGTATCTTGTCTATATACTGTCAAGTATTCTTACACACATCGGTTCAGTAAATTTTTATTTGACTTTGTTATTACCGTGTCTCAAAAAGATAAATTTTTCGATGGTAATACTCCCGTTTGAAATTCAATGTTGGTTGAAATCAGACGTCATTTCTACATTAAATGTGCTTTTATTGCTAAATTGTTTATATCTTGTTCATATAAACAACTTTCGTTCTTTAATATCTCTTATTATTTTTCTTCATGATGATTGATCTGATTGAATCATTGTCAGATTCTCAAAACAATGAAGTTGAATGATAATAAATGTTTAAAATTTTGAGAAATCTTAAATGTTCAAAATGCTCAAATTTCATTCTTATCTTTAATGAGCATACATTTTTTGATGATGATATCTTGTGCTTAAATGTCAAGATAATTGTTGAGAAACATATTATTTTTAGGACAAAATACATGGGTTCTTTGTGTGAGCTAATACAAAATTTCTATGGATTCACGTAACCTGTTATATTGAGTGATTGAGGGGAAAGGGGTCAAAAGAATTGAGTGTGGGAGTGTGCTGAGATAAAATGTAAAAGAGAGTTTGGTTAGAAGCGAGCTCAAATGTTTAAAAAAAAGAGGGTGAGAGATCGGAGTAAAAGAATAATAAACTCTGCATCAAACTTTTTCTGAGCCGGACAACCACATTATCTGTTGTTTCACAATTCTCCATGAACTTCATTGAAAAGGCAACTAGCCCAAGCCAACCCTTGCATATAACACCACCTGCTACTCATTCTTTTCTTAATAAAAGAATGTTTCAATTTTAAATGGGAAGCATCACATCATCTATCTGATCTTCATTCAGATGATTCGGATATTGAAAAAGAAGGAAAATTGCCCCACCTTCGACCCTTTCTCATGCACATTGAGTCTATATAATATTTGTTGCTGTCTCAACGGTTTACATACTTGAGGTTGTTTAAGCTTTAAATGCTTCAATCATTCTACACTTGCACGAGCACACGAGAAATAAGTTTTCTTGTCATAACATTCATAGAAAATTCCTTTGTGGTTTTACAATGATTGAATGGAAGCCATGGGGGAGTGTACATCAAAAAGCTCCTTTCCAATGTGTATCCATTACACACAGTGGCTCCGTGCTACTGACAGGCAGATTAACTGTTTCATATGTTGATTCAGGGTTACCACTCCTAAATTGTCTGAATTTGAAAAGATTCGGATGAATACATTTCATGAATTGACGGCAGAATATCAGATCAGAAGTTTCTATTCTCGTTGGGGGAGATTGTTCATATGTTTCCAAAGAAGGAGAATATCCTATTCTCATGAAGACTGTGCTTACTTTGTTATTTGGGGGAGATAATTTCAAAGACAGAGCTGACATTGAAATTTTTTGATGATTCTAATTCTCATAATTCATCAAAAAGGGGGAGATAATTCAAGATTTCAAAGTCAGATGATTGATTAGTTAGAAGGGGGAGATTATAAGGGGGAGAAAGTAAAGTTTGAATTGTTGATTATTCAAAAGGAAAAGAAATTTGTAAAAGTAATGATTCAAAGAAGAAGTCAGTGTTAAGAGAAAGTTGAAAAGTTGAAGATGTTTGTATTTCAAAGCTTGCCGAGTTAAAGAGATTTTCTAAAGAGCTTATTGCATGTTGAAATCAAAGGGGGAGACTGAAGAAAGTGCTAAAGTTGTTAAGATATCCAAAGGGGGAGATTTACTTAAAGCGCTATCAAAGATCAATCAAAGTGACAAGGATTTGAAGATTTTAAAGTTTTGAAAGATTATTTGCTGAAGATTTTTCAAGAAAGAGAAGACCTGAAGACGAGTGTCAATTTTTTTTAATCTTGAATCCAAAGGTGGAGATTGTTAGAGTTAAATTGTATTCAAGATTAAAATAAGGGTCTTTGTTTTGTAAAGTGTGAGTGTTTGTCTTATAATTGTTGTAGTATTTTGACCAAGTGCTAAGGTCATCTCTTCGGAAGGTAGTTTTCCCATTACTGAGTACACCAAACCCTCTGGTATAACCTTTTCCATTTCCACCAAAAGTTACTGAGGGACCTTTCTTTTCCTTGTATTCAGTAAGCATGTCTTTTTGTCCAGTCATGTGCCGAGAGCATCCACTTTCTAAATACCAGATACCCTTCGATCCCTGCAAACCTAAGGAAGATTAAGTTTTGATTGGTACCCATATTTTAATGGGTCCAGTAGGGTTAGTGGAGATGGAAGGTTCATCAATCTTCACGGTATCTGAAGATTCAGTGTCAGTGGTAACCTTCACCTTGGTTAATTTTTTAAACCTTAGTGGCATTTTTCACCTTGGCAGATTTCTCAGCTTTGGTGACCTGCTCAGCCTTGGAGGCATTCATCTTCACTTTATCTAGCTTATCAGATTTTGTGGCAGTAGGACATTTACTGGCAATATGGTCAGTAAGTCCACAATGATAGCACTTTCTATAGACAAAAGTAGCTTTAAGACCAGGAGCAGTTGAGTTAGAAAACTTAAGATGAGCAGGGCCTGCTCCAAGAATGCCCTTAGCATTAGATCATGGAGGAACTTTCAGTTCTTCTGATTTCTTATGCTTGATATCAATTTTCAGCTTTGGAGTGGATCTTTGAGTAATGTCAGTGAGTTTTGATCCAGAGCTGAAGGATTGATTTACTGAAGGTTTAGAATGGACTTTCGGTTTTGCTATCTTAGTAGCCTTTTGAGGATGATGAGAAATGGATTTCCCTTTATCAGCGAGCTTGGAGCTCTTTGATAAGTCCTCAGGGATAGGATTGGAAGATGAAGAACACTGAGGAGAAGAAGAGTCAGGGATAGAAGAGACAAACATTCCAAACTTAAGCATGAAACAATCTCTGCTAAGTTCATCCTTTTGATGATGATAACCGAGACCGGTTTTATCATGAGCAGGGATTTGAGCACTTATGATTTTCAGTGATCTTGGTTGAAGATTTACACCATCCCACAACAGTTGTCTTTTCCGCTTTTAAAGCAGCGATGGCTTGTTTGCGTTCAATGCTGATAATTTCATTGACCATGACTTGATCTTTTAAACTTTCCTCTAAAAGAGTTAGTTCTTTGATCCTTTCATGACATTTCTCTAACTGTTCATTTAAATCAATATTTTTGCTTTCAGCTAAAGTTTTGCCATTTAGTGCATTGTACAAGTCTATTGTCAGCACATTTACAGCGCAACTTCTCTCAACTTCAGAAAGAGAGGGATTAGTAGAGATTGATACCTGAGAGGAGATGTAACTCATGGAAGTTCCTGTTGGTTCTTCTACTTTTTCTTTAATCTCAGCCATAAGACGGAGATTAGCAACTTCTTCTTCATCAGAACTTGATTCTTCTGATTCAGCCCACTCATGCTCTTCAGCGATAAGACCTTTACCTATTCGCTTAAAACCTTTCAGTTTTTGATATTTTTCTTTCAGGTTAAGGTATTTGTTATTGTTGGTTTTCCTGGAAGTGAAAGGTTTAAAGACTTTCTTTGACCTGCATTCGCTAGCAAAATGCCCAACTTTCTCACAGTTATAGCAAGTAGCAGTAGCCTTATCAACAGGGGTTGATTTTGGCTTGTCAAATATGAAGAGAGGCTTATTTATTCTGGAATTACTCTTTCTTGCAAATCTTTTGAAGGACTTTGTCAAGAGTGCTAAGGATTCATCAAACTCTGAAAGATCAGCGTCTGATAATTCCTCAGAGTCAGAATCTAACTCAGTGATAGTGAGAGTTGATCGCTGAGATGGAATGATCTCTGAAGAGACTAAAGCAACAGAAGTGCTCTTGAAATCTTTAGAATCTTTCACAAGATTCTTCTTCAGGAGATTTGATTGCTCATAGTTGAGCAATATTCCATATAGAATGCTAAGAGAAAGATGATTTAAGTCTTTTGTCAGCTTAAGACACATTGATTACAAACAACTCTCACAGTAAGCTCTTTGAATATGTACAAAATTTCTCTCTCTAAAGTCACAAGTATGTGTGTGCCTAAAGATTACAATGACACAAGCTATTTATACCTAGTCAACATATTGTTGTTCCAGATTCTAGCTATCAATTACTACACAAATGATTTAGAAACACTTTCTTTATTGATTAACACAATCTAAATCAATCCATATACCTATTTAGTGCATTTTACAATTAGCTCTGTGTGTGTGTGTTTCTATGGTGTTCTTACAAGAAATACGCGTGTGTGTATAATGTGTTTATACAACTCTTTGACCTGCTTTATATATGGTCGCTTATGTAGATGGACCGAAGAAAAGATCTTCTTAGCATTAGTCAACTATGTGACAAAGACTATGAGGTTCACTTTTGTAAGAAAACATGCTCTGTGGTGAATGAAAAAGGAAAGCTCGCTCTCAGTGGTTATCGTATGGAAAATGTCTATGTAATAGACATGGACTATACTTCCACTGAAAACATTTGTTTTCTTTCTAAAGCCTCTTCAGATGTCAACTGGTTAGGGCACAAAAGGCTATCTCATCTCAACTTCAAAACACTGAATTCTCTCTCCTCAAAAGAACTAGTCTCCGGTCTTCCTCAACACTCATATTCCAAGGAATATCTTTGTTCAACATGTGAGAAAGGAAAGCAGACTAAAGCTAGTTTCAAATTAAAACAAGTTTCCTCAGTGACAAGTCCTCTTCAGCTCTTGCATATGGATTTATTTGGTCCTGTCAATATTCAATCCATAGCTGGAAAGAAATACACTCTTGTTATAGTAGATGAATATTCTTGCTACACCTGGGTAATCTTTCTTCGCTTTAAAAGCAATACTCCAGAAGAACTTATATCTTTTGATAGAAAGATGGAAGTGCTGAATAATCTAACTGTTCGCTCAATAAGAAGTGATCATGGAACTGAATTCAAAAATAGTTCTCTGAACAACTTCTTTGAGAGTAAAGGAACTTCGTGTTGTTCCATATTCTAGATATCAATTACTACCCAAATGATTAAGAAACACTTTGTTTATTGATTCACACAATCTAAATCAATCCATATACCTATTTAGTGCGTTTTACAATTAGCTCTGTGTATGTTTCTATGGTGCTCTTAACTGAAATACGCGTGTGTGTGTAATGTGTTTATACAACTCTTTGACCTGCTTTATATATGGTCAACATGACCTTAGCACTTGGTCAACATACTATAACAATTACAAGACAAACACTCACACTTTACAACAATTACAAACAAGATCCTCATTTTAATCTTGAATACAATTTAACTCTAACAATCTCTCCCTTTGGATTCAAGATTAAAAAAAAAAATTGACACTAATCTTCAGGTCTTCTCTTTCTTGAAAAATCTTCAGCAAATGATCTTTCACGACTTTAACATCTTCAAATCTTTGTCACTTTGCTTGATCTTTGACAATGCTTTTAAACAATCTTCCCTTTTGATTTCTAATTGCTTTTGACAATCTTCACAAAACATTGAAGTCTTCAAAACTTTAACACTTTGTAATCTTCTCCTTTGGTTAAAAATATAGTTTCAAATAAGCTCAACAACTTGATAATCTTCAGACTTCACTTTGACAACAATCTAACTTTCTTTTCTCCCTTTATCACATATCACATGACTTTGTTTTTGCTTCGAAACTGATCTGACTTTGAAATCTTGAAATTTCTCCCCCTTTTTGATGAATTATGAGAATCAGAATCATCAAAACTTTTCAAGATCAGCTCTGTCTTTGAAATATCTCTCCCATTAGGATCAAATAAGCACAATCTTCATGAGTAACAAAAACTATCTCCCCCACGTAGGAAAATAGACAATCTCCCCCAAAGAATTTTATGAACATTCTTCGTCTGATCTGATATTCTGCCGTCAATTCAAAAGATGTATTCATCCGAATCTTTTCAAATCCAGACAAATTAGGAGTGATAACCCTGAATCAACATATGAAATAGTTAAAATGCCTGTAAGTAACACAAAGTTACTTAGTACAACAGATGTACTGTATAAGGAGCTTGAGTGATGTTCACTCCCCAGGATTTCCATTCAATCATCGAATAACACAAGGTTAATCGATGAACGTTCTGACAATTTTTTTTTCTGTGTGTTCGTGCTTGTGTATGAAAGAATTAAGCATAATGATTGCTTTTAATAAGGCTCAAAACTATGTAAACCATTGAGACTGCAACAATTATACATAGCCTCAATGTGTATGAGAAAAGGTTGAAGGTGGGGCAACGTTCCTTCTTTTTTCAATATCAGCATCTTCCAAATGAAGATCCAACAGATGATGTGCTGCTTCCCCTTTAAAAATATGAAACATTCTTTTGTTAAGAAAAGAATGAGTAGCTGGTGGGGTTATTTGCAAGAGTTAGCATGGGCTAGTTGCCTTTATCAATGAAGGTTACGAAGAAGTGTGAACCAATAGATTATGCGGCTGCCCGACTCAGAATTTTTTTGGTGTAGAGTTTATTATTCTTTTACTCTTATCTCTCACCCTCCTTCTTTTAAACATTTGAGCTCACTTCTAACCAATCTCTCTTTTACATTTTACTTCAACATACTTCCACTCTCAAATCTTTTGACACCTCTCCCTTCAATCACTCAAGAATTACTTCCGGGGTAGGAAACACTGGTTAACGTGAATCCATGGAAGTCTTTTAAGCACTCACATTGAATCCCATGTATGTATCCTAAAAGAATGTGTTGCTCAACGATTATCTTGACAATTAAGCACAAAATATCATCATCAGAATGTGTATGCTCATGAATTATAAGAATGAAATGTGAGCAATTTGAACATTTAAGATCTCTCAAAAATTTGAACATTTATTATCATTCAATTTCATTGTTTTGAGAATCTGACAATGATTCAATCAGATCAATCATCATGAAGAAAAATAATAAGGGATATCAAAGAACGAAAGTTGTTTATACGAACAAGATATAAACAATTTAGCAATGAAAGCACATTTAATGTAGATATGACGTCTGATTTCAAACAACATTGAATTTCAAACAGGAGTATTACCATCGAAATATTTAACTTTATGAGACATGGTAATAACAAAGTCAAGAAAAAATGTACTGAACTGATGTGTGTAAGAATACTTGACAGTATATAGACAAGATAATACACAAGTATTTATCTTTAAGAAACACACGGTCAGTTTAAAATGAAAGCACTTGATATGAAAAATATTTAAAATCTCACTTCGAAATTCATAAAACATTTGAGAACACGAAGTGGTTTGAACATTTTAAGAAAACATGTTTTTCACATCTGAAAGTCGTTTATCTGTCAAACATGATAGAGTTTAAGATTTAGAATGATATACCTTAAATATAGAAATCTTAACTCCCCCTAAAATGAATATTATCTATTAAGCATCCTTGGCAAAACTTCAGATACTCCCCCTCAGTACCTGTAAAAAGTCAAATTATTAGACAAATATGACAATGAAAGTATAATATTCTATGTTCTTCACCCCTTAAAAATAGAATAGTAAAAATCTTATAAGCTCCCCCTCAAATCAACAGTAAAAACTTCTTACAAATATGTTAGCTAATTAGCATCCTTTAGAAGAAAAACAGTTGAAAGCGGGTTCTGAAGTGAGATATTCAGAAGCCATCGTCACGAAGAATAGCCTACAAAACAATAAAGATTTTAGTAATCATTGTAACAAATAATCGATTCCGCCTTAGTCAGTATGTGATGAATATCAACAACTGTTCAGAATATCCCAAAAACACAGATAAGTAAGCAAAAGTAAGATACACTCTCCCTCAGATCATGGATAAGTATTCAAGCATACATATTCAACATACCTGATTTACTGATTAAGAAGTTAAAACGCTTTTCATCGAACGATTTAGTGAAAAGATCAGCTAATTGGTAGTCTGTTTGAACAAAGTGCATTTCAACATCCCCTTTCTCCACATGATCTTTAATGAAATGGTAGCGCACGTCAATATGCTTTGTTTTAGAGTGCTGAACAGGATTAACAGTTATTGCAATTACGCTCTTGGAATCACAATAGATAGGGACTAGCTTGTAACAATATCCACAATCCTTTAATTGTGTTTTCATCCAGAGAACTTGTGAACAACAGCTTGCAGCAGCGATGTATTCTGCCTTAGCAGGGGATGTAGACACGCAGTTCTGCTTTTTGGAAGTCCAACTTACAAGTTTATCTCTTAAAAATTGACACGATCCAGAGGTGCTCTTCCGATCAAGTTTACAGCTTGTATGATCAACATCAATATATACAGTTAAATCAAAACCAGAATCTCTAAAATACCAAAGGCCTAACTCGGAGTGCCTTTCAAGTATCTAAGTATTCTTTTCACGACGAGAAGGTGAGATTCCTTCGGGTTAGCTTGATATCTCGCACAGAAGTAGGTAGCAAATATGATATCAGGTCTACTTGCTGTGAGATACAGTAATCATCCGATCATGCTACGATATGTTTTCTGATCGACAAATTTAATGGTTAAATCTGCGTCCAGAAGCGTGCCGGTATCCATGGGCGTTTTCATTACAGAACTCTCAGTCATGTTAAACTTTTTCAAAATGTCACGAATGTATTTTGACTGGTTTATAAAGATACCGTTTGGGGACTGTTTCACTTGAAGACCAAGGAAAAAATTCAGTTCACCCATCATTGACATTTCAAACCTAGTCTCCATAGTTTTTGAAAAGTTTTTACAGAATTTAGGATTGGTAGACCCGAATAAATCTGAATCAATATTAAGTCCTCACCTTGCTTTTTAAGGAACAGAGTAGTATCATTTGTACCTTTTTTAAAGCCCGAGGCAAATAAGAATTGTGTGAGAGTGTCATACCAAGCTCGTGGTGCATGTTTTAATCCTTACAGTGCTTTTTCTAGAACGTAGACATGATACGGGTGATGCGGATTCAACGAAACCTTTAGGTTGAGTCACATACACTTCCTCATGCAGAATACCGTTAAGAAATGCCGACTTTACGTCCATTTGATAAACAGTAAAGTTCTTATAGGTTGCATAAAATAAGAAAATTCTGATGGCTTCGATCCGTGCAATAGGAGCAAACGTTTCATCGTAGTCTATCTCCTCCTGTTGACAGTAACCCTTTGCAACAAGGAGAGCTTTGTTTCGTACGACAACTCCAACCTCGTCTCTCTTGTTCCTAAAGACCCACTTTGTGCCTATCACTGATTTGACTTTCGGTCGTGGGATTAACCGCCATACCTTATTCCTTTCGAATTGTAGTAGCTCTCCTTGCATCGCTAATATCCAGTCAGGATCGCGAAGAGCTTTAGAAACCTTTAGGAATCAATATTAGTGTCCAGAATATGTATCTACAGATGCAGAATCAATATTAGTGTTATCAGAAACAGTAGATGTGGATGTACCTGAATAGGTTGTTGTTGTGACTGCTTCAGAAGGTCCAGAAATATCTTCAGTAACTGTTGGAACCTCTGAAGTTGATGCGGACACGGCTGATTTGTCAAAATCTGCACATATGTCCATAAAAGCATCAAGAAAAAACATATCTAACTCAGATGTAACAGTAGAAGAGTTAGATGACTTAGTCTGTTTTGGTTCAAGTTATATTCCGTCATGAACAGAAGCCTTTACCTTAAGATTGAGTTCTGAACTGTGTTGTTCAGAAGTCAACGTAGAAATTTCATCAAAAGTCACATATATGTTTTCCATGATAGTGTTGGTACGTCGATTATAAACACGATAGGCTTTAGATGTTAAAGAATAACTGATAAGGTAGCATTCGTCAGCCTTTTTCTCAAACTTTCCAAGATTATAACGGTCATTAAGTATATAACACCTGCAACAAAAAACTCGCAAAAATTTAATGTTCGGTTTACGATTATTAATCAGTTCATAAGCTGTCTTATTAAAACGTTTAATCACAATCGTCCGGTTCTGAGTAAAACAGGCGGTTGCAACGACTTCAGCCCAGAGGTACATTGGTAAACCAGAATATGCCAACATTGTTCTTGCGGCTTCGACCAAAGTTCTATTCTGTCTTTCAACCACGCCATTTTGTTGCGGTGTGTAGGCAACAGAAAAATTGTGAGAAATCCCAACAGAATTGAGATAACTTTGAAGAGTATCATTTTTAAACTCTATGCCGTTGTCACTACATAATGTCTTTATTGGTAATTGAAGGCGAACTTGGATTTCCTTAATGAAGACAATGATCAGATCTGGTGCATTAGATTTGTTTCGTAGAAATTCCAACCAAGTATACCTTGAATACTCGTCTATCATCACAAGAATGTACTTTTTGCCATTCGTAGACTGAGTACGCATAGGGCCACAAAGGTCGATGTGAATTAATTCCAGGGGCGTTGAGCAAGAAGATTCAGTCTTTGATTTATGTGAACTTCGTTTCATCTTCCCCATTTCGCATGCGAGTCAAAGCGAATCCTTCTCAAATCTCATCTCCGGTAGACCTTTCACAATTCCTTGTCTCGTTAACTTATCAATAGCCTTGAAGTTTTGATGAGACAGGCGCCGATGCCAAATCCAACTTTGTTCTTTCGATGCTTTAGCAAGTAGACACACATAACGTGTAGTGAAAAGAGTTGGAAAATTGACCACATAAAGATTACCGTATCTTTCAACTCTAAAAATCTCAGAACCGTCCGGAGTCTCAATGTGACAATGAGTTGTAGTAAACCGTACTTGATTCAAACTATCACAAAATTGACTCGTGCTGAACAAGTTATGATCAAGTTCTTCAACATACAAAACTTTGTTAATGGTTATAGTGCCATTTGTGAGCATGCCGTGTCCTCTGATATAGCCTTTCAAATCAGCATTCGCAAAATTAACTGTTCCCGCAGGTTCTTCCACATAATTATGCAATAATTGCTTGTATCCTGTCATATGTCTTGAGCATCTAGAGTCTATGAACCACAAATGACAGGCCTGCAAAAGGAAGAAATCACTTCCTTTTAGGTACCCATATCCAGATGGGTCCTGTTTTGTTAGCATCATGCAATTTCTTCAAATCATCTAATTTGCCCTTAACTCTCCACTCATATCTTGGTTTGGGCAACCATTTCCATACCATTTTTACATTAAGATCATGAAACTGCTTTTTCTTTGGAAAATTAGCAGACTTAGCTTGAAATACATGAATGTGTTGTGTTGAGGACTTAGAGACAAATTTAGGTTTATGAGCTCTTTTGACAGTCTTTGGTTTGGGAGGAATGGAGTACAATGAGAAAGAGTTGTCACCACAATGATTACAGATAATGTTCTTGCGAGCAAATGTCAACATCTTTGATTTATCAAAAGTGGTACATTTATTTGAACAAACTTGACATTTATTTGCATTTGAACTATTACATGTCAACTTTTCATCACTACTAAACAACATCATTTTTAGACAAAACATGACAATCTTTCTTTTCACTATCTTTCTTCCTCCATTCTCCTTTACCAACTTTACCATTCAGATCTGAAACACGAAAAGAAACTTTGTTAGTCTTCTTCTTAGAGAATGAATTATTTTTTAAAGTACCAGAAGTTTCTCCCTTTTCAAAAATGCTAGGCAAATATTCAGGACATTCAGAATAAACAACTATAGGCTTGACTGAAGTCACAAACTCTGGATTGGATCTAACATTCCAATTTTCTTTATCAAACACCTTTTGTTCAATTAAGTTTGTTAAGTCTAAATATTGTATCCAAGATTTAATAGGAAAGTCAACAATGTAAAAGTCAACATTGTATTAGTCAAAGCTAGTTTACTTTCCTTAGCCATTAAGTCTTGTATTAGTAGTGAGTATATATAGGTTTGTGTTTGTAATAATGTGGTAAGGAACTAGAGCTTATGCATACATTGTAATAGTCTAGAGTGTTTGTTATTCAAGATCTACTTTCTCTCTCTAGATTCTCTCTCTAGTTCTTATGCATAATGATGATATATTGAGTAATTAGCTTGATAGATTGGGTTTTTATGATTAACAATTGGTATCAGAGCCATACCAAACTTTTCAGAAATGATTTGATCAGAGTTTGAATTGAAATTTGTGTGATTTGCGTTGAAAATTCGTTATTTTCGGAAAAATTTTCAAGAAACTGAGTTTTCATTGTTTCATATGATTTTTGTGTGAAAAATAGATTTTAATGAAAGAAATTGGATTTATTGTGATCGATTTATGTTGGTGATTGATTGTTGTTTAGATTCCATATCAAAATTCATTGAAAATCAATTCCAATTTTTAAATTTTGAAGTTTTCTTAAAAACGTGTTCTGTCACTGTTCTTGATCAAAAAATATTCAATTTGATGTTTTTAATCGAAAATTGATTGTATTTGTGCATTTAGAACTGTTTTTCGATGATGCTGATAAAGTTTTTGAGATCAATTTGCAGGTTTTGATCGATTTGAGTACGAAACTATCAAGAACACGGTTTGCGCTTCTATCATACGACTTTGCGCTTCGATCATACTGTTTACGTTTCCATCATACGGGTTCTTGCAACGCAAAGTTCGACAAGTGTTACTTTGCCCTTCAAGACCAACCCGCAAAGTCACACTTTGCGCTTCATACTTCACCCGCGAAGTATTAGTTTGCGATTCACTCAGGACTCGCAAAACCTCATCTTGCACTTCTAGTTCAAAACGCAAAGCTTCCTTTGCGTTTCAAGGCTGACCCGCAAAGCTCATCTTGCGTTTCAAGCCTGACCCGCAAACCACAACTTTGCGTTTCGGTCAACACACGCAAACCTCTTTTCGTTAAAAAAAAAAAAAAAGCAGGTAGCAAACATGATATCAGGTCTACTTGCTGTGAGATACAGTAATCATCCGATCATGCTACGATATGTTTTCTGATCGATAAATTTAATGGTTAAATCTGCGTCCAGAAGCGTGCCGGTATCCATGGGCGTTTTCATTACAGAACTCTCAGTCATGTTAAACTTTTTCAAAATGTCACGAATGTATTTTGACTGGTTTATAAAGATACCGTTTGGGGACTGTTTCACTTGAAGACCAAGGAAAAAATTCAGTTCACCCATCATTGACATTTCAAACCTAGTCTCCATAGTTTTTGAAAAGTTTTTATAGAATTTAGGATTGGTAGACCCGAATAAATCTGAATCAATATTAAGTCCTCACCTTGCTTTTTAAGGAATAGAGTAGTATCATTTGTACTTTTTTTAAAGCCCGAGGCAAGTAAGAATTGTGTGAGAGTGTCATACCAAGCTCGTGGTGCATGTTTAAATCCTTACAGTGCTTTTTCTAGAACGTAGACATGATATGGGTGATGCGGATTCAACGAAACCTTTAGGTTGAGTCACATAGACTTCCTCATGCAGAATACCGTTAAGAAATGCCGACTTTACGTCCATTTGATAAACAGTAAAGTTCTTATAGGTTGCATAAAATAAGAAAATTCCGATGGCTTCGATCCGTGCAACAGGAGCAAACGTTTCATCGTAGTCTATCTCCTCCTGTTGACTGTAACCCTTTGCAACAAGGAGAGCTTTGTTTCGTACGACAACTCCAGCCTCGTCTCTCTTGTTCCTAAAGACCCACTTTGTGCCTATCACTGATTTGACTTTCGGTCGTGGGATTAGCCGCCATACCTTATTTCTTTCGAATTGTAGTAGCTCTCCTTGCATCGCTAATATCCAGTCAGGATCGCGAAGAGCTTTAGAAACCTTTTTCGACTATAAAGAACTAAGGAAACTTGAGTAAAGAAAAAAATTTGCTGATGATGCACTCGTTTGTACTTCACTCCGTATGCCACCAATTATATTGTGAAGGGGGTGATATCTTGTCCATCGATTTGTGCTCGGGAGTGGTTGAACAAATACACGTGTATTTTGCTCGTTGTATTCATCTACTATTGCAGGAACAACCTCAGAAGTATTCGGAACTTCTTGTACTGGTGTATCTGATGAAGGTAATTCTGGAGCAACATAGAAAGTGCTCGGGACTTCTTGTCCAGAATATGTATCTACAGATGCAGAATCAGTATTAGTGTTATCAGAAACAGTAGATGTGGATGTACCTGAATAGGTTGTTGTTGTGACTGCTTCAGAAGGTCCAGAAATATCTTCAGTAACTGTTGGAACCTCTGAAGTTGATGCGGACACGGCTGATTTGTCAAAATTTGCACATATGTCCATAAAAGCATCAAGAAAAAACATATCTAACTCAGATGTAAGAGTAGAAGAGTTAGATGACATAGTCTGTTTTGGTTCAAGTTATATTCCGTCATGAACAGAAGCCTTTCACTTAAGATTGAGTTCTAAACTGTGTTGTTCAGAAGTCAGCGTAGAAATTTCATCAAAAGACACATATATGTTTTCCATGATAGTGTTGGTACGTCGATTATAAACACGATAGGCTTTAGATGTTAAAGAATATCTGATAAAGTAGCATTCGTCAGCCTTTTTGTCAAACTTTCCAAGATTATAACGGTCATTAAGTATATAACACCTGCAACAAAAAACTCGCAAAAATTTAATGTTCGGTTTACGATTATTAATCAGTTCATAAGCTGTCTTATTAAAACGTTTAATCACAATCGTCCGGTTCTGAGTAAAACAGGCGGTTGCAACGACTTCAGCCCAGAGGTACATTGGTAAACCAGAATATGCCAACATTGTTCTTGCGGCTTCGATCAAAGTTCTATTCTGTCTTTCAACCACGCCATTTTGTTGCGGTGTGTAGGCAACAGAAAAATTGTGAGAAATCCCAACAGAATTGAGATAACTTTGAAGAGTATCATTTTTAAACTCTATGCCGTTGTCACTACACAATGTCTTTATTGGCAATTGAAGGCGAACTTGGATTTCCTTAATGAAGACAATGATCAGATCTGGTGCATTAGATTTGTTTCGTAGAAATTCCAACCAAGTATACCTTGAATACTCGTCTATCATCACAAGAATGTACTTTTTGCCATTCGTAGACTGAGTACGCATAGGGCCACAAAGGTCGATTCCATATCAAAATTCATTCAAAATCAATTCCAATTTTTGAATTTTGAAGTTTTCTTAAAAACGTGTTCTGTCACTGTTCTTGATCAAAAAATATTCAATTTGATGTTTTTAATCGAAAATTGATTGTATTTGTGCATTTAGAACTGTTTTTCGATGATGCTGATAAAGTTTTTGAGATCAATTTGCAGGTTTTGATCGATTTGAGTACGAAACTGCCAAGAACACGGTTTGCGCTTCTATCATACGACTTTGCGCTTCGATCATACTGTTTGCGTTTCAATCATACGGGTTCTTGCAACGCAAAGTTCGACAAGTGTTACTTTGCCCTTCAAGACCAACCCGCAAAGTCACACTGTGCGCTTCATACTTCACCCGCGAAGTATTAGTTTGCGATTCACTCAGGACCCGCAAACCTCATCTTGCGCTTCTAGTTCAAAACGCAAAGCTTCCTTTGCGTTTCAAGGCTGACCCGCAAGGCTCATCTTGCGTTTCAAGCCTGACCCGCAAACCACAGCTTTGCGTTTCGGTCAACACACGCAAACCTCTTTTCGTTAAAAAAAAAAAAAAAAAAAAGCAGGTAGCAAACATGATATCAGGTCTACTTGCTGTGAGATACAGTAATCATCCGATCATGCTACGATATGTTTTCTGATCGACAAATTTAATGGTTAAATCTGCGTCCAGAAGCGTGCCGGTATCCATGGGCGTTTTCATTACAGAACTCTTAGTCATGTTAAACTTTTTCAAAATGTTACGAATGTATTTTGACTGGTTTATAAAGATACCGTTTGGGGAGTGTTTCACTTGAAGACCAAGGAAAAAATTCAGTTCACCCATCATTGACATTTCAAACCTAGTCTCCATAGTTTTTGAAAAGTTTTTACATAATTTAGGATTGGTAGACCCGAATAAATCTGAATCAAGATTAAGTCCTCACCTTGCTTTTTAAGGAACAGAGTAGTATCATTTGTACCTTTTTTAAAGCCCGAGGCAAGTAAGAATTGTGTGAGAGTGTCATACCAAGCTCGTGGTGCATGTTTTAATCCTTACAGTGCTTTTTCTAGAACGTAGACATGATATGGGTGATGCGGATTCAACGAAACCTTTAGGTTGAGTCACATAGACTTCCTCATGCATAATACCGTTAAGAAATGCCGACTTTACGTCCATTTGATAAACAGTAAAGTTCTTATAGGTTGCATAAAATAAGAAAATTCTGATGGCTTCGATCCGTGCAACAGGAGCAAACGTTTCATCGTAGTCTATCTCCTCCTGTTGACAGTAACCCTTTGCAACAAGGAGAGCTTTGTTTCGTACGACAACTCCAGCCTCGTCTCTCTTGTTCCTAAAGACCCACTTTGTGCCTATCACTGATTTGACTTTCGGTCGTGGGATTAGCCGCCATACCTTATTCCTTTCGAATTGTAGTAGCTCTCCTTGCATCGCTAATATCCAGTCAGGATCGCGAAGAGATTTAGAAACCTTTTTTGACTATAAGGAACTAAGGAAACTTGAGTAAAGTCAAAAATTTGTTGATGCTGCACTCGTTTGTACTTCACTCCGTATGCCACCAATTATATTGTGAAGGGGGTGATATCTTGTCCATCGATTTGTGCTCGGGAGTGGTTGAACAAATACACGTGTATTTTGCTCGTTGTATTCATCTACTATTGCAGGAACAACCTCAGAAGTATTCGGAACTTCTTGTACTGGGGTATCTGATGAAGGTAATTCTGGAGCAACATAGAAAGTGCTCGGGACTTCTTGTCCAGAATATGTATCTACAGATGCAGAATCAGTATTAGTGTTATCAGAAACAGTAGATGTGGATGTACCTGAATAGGTTGTTGTTGTGACTGCTTCAGAAGGTCCAGAAATATCTTCAGTAACTGTTGGAACCTCTGAAGTTGATGCGGACACGGCTGATTTGTCAAAATCTGCACATATGTCCATAAAAGCATCAAGAAAAAACATATCTAACTCAGATGTAACAGTAGAAGAGTTAGATGACTTAGTCTGTTTTGGTTCAAGTTATATTTCGTCATGAACAGAAGCCTTTCCCTTAAGATTGAGTTCCGAACTGTGTTGTTCAGAAGTCAGCGTAGAAATTTCATCAAAGGACACATATATGTTTTCCATGATAGTGTTGGTACGTCGATTATAAACACGATAGGCTTTAGATGTTAAAGAATAACTGATAAGGTAGCATTCGTCAGCCTTTTTGTCAAACTTTCCAAGATTATAACGGTCATTAAGTATATAACACCTGCAACAAAAAACTCGCAAAAATTTAATGTTTAGTTTACGATTATTAATCAGCTCATAAGCTGTCTTATTAAAACGTTTAATCACAATCGTCCGGTTCTGAGTAAAACAGGCGGTTGCAACGACTTCAGTCTAGAGGTACATAGGTAAACCAGAATATGCCAACATTGTTCTTGCGGCTTCGACCAAAGTTCTATTCTGTCTTTCAACCACGCCATTTTGTTGCGGTGTGTAGGCAACAGAAAAATTGTGAGAAATCCCAACAGAATTGAGATAACTTTGAAGAGTATCATTTTTAAACTCTATGCCGTTGTCACTACACAATGTCTTTATTGGCAATTGAAGGCGAACTTGGATTTCCTTAATGAAGACAATGATCAGATCTGGTGCATTAGATTTGTTTCGTAGAAATTCCAACCAAGTATACCTTGAATACTCATCTATCATCACAAGAATGTACTTTTTGCCATTCGTAGACTGAGTACGCATAGGGCCACAAAGGTCGATTCCATATCAAAATTCATTCAAAATCAATTCCAATTTTTGAATTTTGAAGTTTTCTTAAAAACGTGTTCTGTCACTGTTCTTGATCAAAAAATATTCAATTTGATGTTTTTAATCGAAAATTGATTGTATTTGTGCATTTAGAACTGTTTTTCGATGATGCTGATAAAGTTTTTGAGATCAATTTGCAGGTTTTGATTGATTTGAGTACGAAACTGTCAAGAACACGGTTTGCGCTTCTATCATACGACTTTACGCTTCGATCATACTGTTTGCGTTTCAATCATACGAGTTCTTGCAACGCAAAGTTCGACAAGTGTCACTTTGCCCTTCAAGACCAACCCGCAAAGTCACACTTTGCGCTTCATACTTCACCCGCGAAGTATTAGTTTGCGATTCACTCAGGACCCGCAAACCTCATCTTGCACTTCTAATTCAAAACGCAAAGCTTCCTTTGCGTTTCAAGGCTGACCCGCAAAGCTCGTCTTGCGTTTCAAGCCTGAACCGCAAACCACAGCTTTGCGTTTCGGTCAACACACGCAAACCTCTTTTCGTTAAAAAAAAAAACAGGTAGCAAACATGATATCAGGTCTAGTTGCTGTGAGATACAGTAATCATCCGATCATGCTACGATATGTTTTCTGATCGACAAATTTAATGGTTAAATCTGCGTCCAGAAGCGTGCCGGTATCCATGGGCGTTTTCATTACAGAACTCTAAGTCATGTTAAACTTTTTCAAAATGTCACGAATGTATTTTGACTGGTTTATAAAGATACCGTTTCGGGACTGTTTCACTTGAAGACCAAGGAAAAAATTCAGTTCACCCATCATTGACATTTCAAACCTAGTCTCCATAGTTTTTGAAAAGTTTTTACAGAATTTAGGATTGGTAGACCCGAATAAATCTGAATCAAGATTAAGTCCTCACCTTGCTTTTTAAGGAACAGAGTAGTATCATTTGTACCTTTTTTAAAGCCCGAGGCAAGTAAGAATTGTGTGAGAGTGTCATACCAAGCTCGTGGTGCATGTTTTAATCCTTACAGTGCTTTTTCTAGAACGTAGACATGATATGGGTGATGCGGATTCAATGAAACCTTTAGGTTGAGTCACATAGACTTCCTCATGCAGAATACCGTTAAGAAATGCCGACTTTACGTCCATTTGATAAACAGTAAAGTTCTTATAGGTTGCATAAAATAAGAAAATTCTGATGGCTTCGATCCGTGCAACAGGAGCAAACGTTTCATCGTAGTCTATCTCCTCCTGTTGACAGTAACCCTTTGCAACAAGGAGAGCTTTGTTTCGTACGACAACTCCAGCCTCGTCTCTCTTGTTCCTAAAGACTCACTTTGTGCCTATCACTGATTTGACTTTCGGTCGTGGGATTAGCCGCCATAGCTTATTCCTTTCGAATTGTAGTAGCTCTCCTTACATCGCTAATATCCAGTCAGGATCGCGAAGAGCTTTAGAAACCTTTTTCGACTATAAGGAACTAAGGAAACTTGAGTAAAGAAAAAAAATTGCTGATGCTGCACTCGTTTGTACTGCACTCCGTATGCCACCAATTATATTGTGAAGGGGGTGATATCTTGTCCATCAATTTGTGCTCGGGAGTGGTTGAACAAATACACGTGTATTTTGCTCGTTGTATTCATCTACTATTGCAGGAACAACCTCAGAAGTATTCGGAACTTCTTGTACTGGTGTATCTGATGAAGGTAATTCTGGAGCAACATAGAAAGTGCTCAGGAGTTCTTGTCCAGAATATGTATCTACAGATGCAGAATCAGTATTAGTGTTATCAGAAACAGTAGATGTGGATGTACCTGAATAGGTTGTTGTTGTGACTGCTTCAGAAGGTCCAGAAATATCTTCAGTAACTGTTGGAACCTCTGAAGTTGATGCGGACACGGCTGATTTGTCAAAATCTGCACATATGTCCATAAAAGCATCAAGAAAAAACATATCTAACTCAGATGTAACAGTAGAAGAGTTAGATGACTTAGTCTGTTTTGGTTCAAGTTATATTCCGTCATGAACAGAAGCCTTTCCCTTAAGATTGAGTTCTGAACTGTGTTGTTCAGAAGTCAGCGTAGAAATTTCATCAAAAGACACATATATGTTTTCCATGATAGTGTTGGTACGTCGATTATAAACACGATAGGCTTTAGATGTTAAAGAATAACTGATAAAGTAGCATTCGTCAGCCTTTTTGTCAAACTTTCCAAGATTATAACGGTCATTAAGTATATAACACCTGCAACAAAAAACTCGCAAAAATTTAATGTTCGGTTTACGATTATTAATCAGTTCATAAGCTGTCTTATTAAAACGTTTAATCACAATCGTCCGGTTCTGAGTAAAACAAACGGTTGCAACGACTTCAGCCCATAGGTACATTGGTAAACCAAAATATGCCAACATTGTTCTTGCGGCTTCGACCAAAGTTCTATTCTGTCTTTCAACCACGCCATTTTGTTGCGGTGTGTAGGCAACAGAAAAATTGTGAGAAATCCCAACAGAATTGAGATAACTTTGAAGAGTTTCATTTTTAAACTCTATGCCGTTGTCACTACACAATGTCTTTATTGGCAGTTGAAGGCGAACTTGGATTTCCTTAATGAAGACAATGATCAGATCTGGTGCATTAGATTTGTTTCGTAGAAATTCCAACCAAGTATACCTTGAATACTCGTCTATCATCACAAGAATGTACTTTTTGCCATTCGTAGACTGAGTACGCATAGGGCCACAAAGGTCGATTCCATATCAAAATTCATTCAAAATCAATTCCAATTTTTGAATTTTGAAGTTTTCTTAAAAACGTGTTCTGTCACTGTTCTTGATCAAAAAATATTCAATTTGATGTTTTTAATCGAAAATTGATTGTATTTGTGCATTTAGAACTGTTTTTCGATGATGCTGATAAAGTTTTTGAGATCAATTTGCAGGTTTTGATCGATTTGAGTACGAAACTGCCAAGAACACGGTTTGCGCTTCTATCATACGACTTTGCGCTTCGATCATACTGTTTGCGTTTCAATCATACGGGTTCTTGCAACGCAAAGTTCGACAAGTGTTACTTTGCCCTTGAAGACCAACCCGCAAAGTCACACTGTGCGCTTCATACTTCACCCGCGAAGTATTAGTTTGCG
This sequence comes from Arctium lappa, assembly GCA_023525745.1. NCBI lineage: Eukaryota > Viridiplantae > Streptophyta > Magnoliopsida > Asterales > Asteraceae > Arctium > Arctium lappa. The sequence continues at coordinate 50,533,867 of CM042057.1, forward strand.
ATTCACTCAAGACCCGCAAACCTCATCTTGCGCTTCTAGTTCAAAACGCAAAGCTTCCTTTGCGTTTCAAGGCTGACCCGCAAAGCTCATCTTGCGTTTCAAGCCTGACCCGCAAACAACAGCTTTGCGTTTCGGTCAACACACGCTAACCTCTTTTCGTTAAAAAAAAAAAACAGGTAGCAAACATGATATCAGGTCTACTTGCTGTGAGATACAGTAATCATCCGATCATGCTACGATATGTTTTCTGATCGACAAATTTAATGGTTAAATCTGCGTCCAGAAGCGTGCCGGTATCCATGGGCGTTTTCATTACAGAACTCTCAGTCATGTTAAACTTTTTCAAAATGTTACGAATGTATTTTGACAGGTTTATAAAGATACCGTTTCGGGACTGTTTCACTTGAAGACCAAGGAAAAAATTCAGTTCACCCATCATTGACATTTCAAACCTAGTCTCCATAGTTTTTGAAAAGTTTTTACATAATTTAGGATTGGTAGACCCGAATAAATCTGAATCAAGATTAAGTCCTCACCTTGCTTTTTAAGGAACAGAGTAGTATCATTTGTACCTTTTTTAAAGCCCGAGGCAAGTAAGAATTGTGTGAGAGTGTCATACCAAGCTCGTGGTGCATGTTTTAATCCTTACAGTGCTTTTTCTAGAACGTAGACATGATATGGGTGATGCGGATTCAACGAAACCTTTAGGTTGAGTCACATAGACTTCCTCATGCATAATACCGTTAAGAAATGCCGACTTTACGTCCATTTGATAAACAGTAAAGTTCTTATAGGTTGCATAAAATAAGAAAATTCTGATGGCTTCGATCCGTGTAACAGGAGCAAACGTTTCATCGTAGTCTATCTCCTCCTGTTGACAGTAACCCTTTGCAACAAGGAGAGCTTTGTTTCGTACGACAACTCCAGCCTCGTCTCTCTTGTTCCTAAAGACCCACTTTGTGCCTATCACTGATTTGACTTTCGGTCGTGGGATTAGCCGCCATACCTTATTCCTTTCGAATTGTAGTAGCTCTCCTTGCATCGTTAATATCCAGTCAGGATCGCGAAGAGATTTAGAAACCTTTTTTGACTATAAGGAACTAAGGAAACTTGAGTAAAGTCAAAAATTTGTTGATGCTGCACTCGTTTGTACTTCACTCCGTATGCCACCAATTATATTGTGAAGGGGGTGATATCTTGTCCATCGATTTGTGCTCTGGCGTGGTTGAACAAATACACGTGTATTTTGCTCGTTGTATTCATCTACTATTGTAGGAACAACCTCAGAAGTATTCGGAACTTCTTGTACTGGTGTATCTGATGAAGGTAATTCTGGAGCAACATAGAAAGTGCTCGGGACTTCTTGTCCAGAATATGTATCTACAGATGCAGAATCAGTATTAGTGTTAGCAGAAACAGTAGATGTGGATGTACCTGAATAGGTTGTTGTTGTGACTGCTTCAGAAGGTCCAGAAATATCTTCAGTAACTGTTGGAACCTCTGAAGTTGATGCGGACACGGCTGATTTGTCAAAATCTGCACATATGTCCATAAAAGCATCAAGAAAAAACATATCTAACTCAGATGTAACAGTAGAAGAGTTAGATGACTTAGTCTGTTTTGGTTCAAGTTATATTCCGTCATGAACAGAAGCCTTTCCCTTAAGATTGAGTTCTGAACTGTGTTGTTCAGAAGTCAGCGTAGAAATTTCATCAAAAGACACATATATGTTTTCCATGATAGTGTTGGTACGTCGATTATAAACACGATAGGCTTTAGATGTTAAAGAATAACTGATAAAGTAGCATTCGTCAGCCTTTTTGTCAAACTTTCCAAGATTATAACGGTCATTAAGTATATAACACCTGCAACAAAAAACTCGCAAAAATTTAATGTTCGGTTTACGATTATTAATCAGTTCATAAGCTGTCTTATTAAAACGTTTAATCACAATCGTCCGGTTCTGAGTAAAACAAACGGTTGCAACGACTTCAGCCCATAGGTACATTGGTAAACCAAAATATGCCAACATTGTTCTTGCGGCTTCGACCAAAGTTCTATTCTGTCTTTCAACCACGCCATTTTGTTGCGGTGTGTAGGCAACAGAAAAATTGTGAGAAATCCCAACAGAATTGAGATAACTTTGAAGAGTATCATTTTTAAACTCTATGCCGTTGTCACTACACAATGTCTTTATTGGCAGTTGAAGGCGAACTTGGATTTCCTTAATGAAAACAATGATCAGATCTGGTGCATTAGATTTGTTTCGTAGAAATTCCAACCAAGTATACCTTGAATACTCGTCTATCATCACAAGAATGTACTTTTTGCCATTCGTAGACTGAGTACGCATAGGGCCACAAAGGTCGATTCCATATCAAAATTCATTCAAAATCAATTCCAATTTTTGAATTTTGAAGTTTTCTTAAAAACGTGTTCTGTCACTGTTCTTGATCAAAAAATATTCAATTTGATGTTTTTAATCGAAAATTGATTGTATTTGTGCATTTAGAACTGTTTTTCGATGATGCTGATAAAGTTTTTGAGATCAATTTGCAGGTTTTGATCGATTTGAGTACGAAACTGCCAAGAACACGGTTTGCGCTTCTATCATACGACTTTGCGCTTCGATCATACTGTTTGCGTTTCAATCATACGGGTTCTTGCAACGCAAAGTTCGACAAGTGTTACTTTGCCCTTGAAGACCAACCCGCAAAGTCACACTGTGCGCTTCATACTTCACCCGCGAAGTATTAGTTTGCGATTCACTCAAGACCCGCAAACCTCATCTTGCGCTTCTAGTTCAAAACGCAAAGCTTCCTTTGCGTTTCAAGGCTGACCCGCAAAGCTCATCTTGCGTTTCAAGCCTGACCCGCAAACAACAGCTTTGCGTTTCGGTCAACACACGCAAACCTCTTTTCGTTAAAAAAAAAACAGGTAGCAAACATGATATCAGGTCTACTTGCTGTGAGATACAGTAATCATCCGATCATGCTACGATATGTTTTCTGATCGACAAATTTAATGGTTAAATCTGCGTCCAGAAGCGTGCCGGTATCCATGGGCGTTTTCATTACAGAACTCTCAGTCATGTTAAACTTTTTCAAAATGTTACGAATGTATTTTGACAGGTTTATAAAGATACCGTTTCGGGACTGTTTCACTTGAAGACCAAGGAAAAAATTCAGTTCACCCATCATTGACATTTCAAACCTAGTCTCCATAGTTTTTGAAAAGTTTTTACATAATTTAGGATTGGTAGACCCGAATAAATCTGAATCAAGATTAAGTCCTCACCTTGCTTTTTAAGGAACAGAGTAGTATCATTTGTACCTTTTTTAAAGCCCGAGGCAAGTAAGAATTGTGTGAGAGTGTCATACCAAGCTCGTGCTGCATGTTTTAATCCTTACAGTGCTTTTTCTAGAACGTAGACATGATATGGGTGATGCGGATTCAACGAAACCTTTAGGTTGAGTCACATAGACTTCCTCATGCATAATACCGTTAAGAAATGCCGACTTTACGTCCATTTGATAAACAATAAAGTTCTTATAGGTTGCATAAAATAAGAAAATTCTGATGGCTTCGATCCGTGTAACAGGAGCAAACGTTTCATCGTAGTCTATCTCCTCCTGTTGACAGTAACCCTTTGCAACAAGGAGAGCTTTGTTTCGTACGACAACTCCAGCCTCGTCTCTCTTGTTCCTAAAGACCCACTTTGTGCCTATCACTGATTTGACTTTCGGTCGTGGGATTAGCCGCCATACCTTATTCCTTTCGAATTGTAGTAGCTCTCCTTGCATCGTTAATATCCAGTCAGGATCGCGAAGAGATTTAGAAACCTTTTTTGACTATAAGGAACTAAGGAAACTTGAGTAAAGTCAAAAATTTGTTGATGCTGCACTCGTTTGTACTTCACTCCGTATGCCACCAATTATATTGTGAAGGGGGTGATATCTTGTCCATCGATTTGTGCTCTGGCGTGGTTGAACAAATACACGTGTATTTTGCTCGTTGTATTCATCTACTATGGTAGGAACAACCTCAGAAGTATTCGGAACTTCTTGTACTGGTGTATCTGATGAAGGTAATTCTGGAGCAACATAGAAAGTGCTCGGGACTTCTTGTCCAGAATATGTATCTACAGATGCAGAATCAGTATTAGTGTTAGCAGAAACAGTAGATGTGGATGTACCTGAATAGGTTGTTGTTGTGACTGCTTCAGAAGGTCCAGAAATATCTTCAGTAACTGTTGGAACCTCTGAAGTTGATGCGGACACGGCTGATTTGTCAAAATCTGCACATATGTCCATAAAAGCATCAAGAAAAAACATATCTAACTCAGATGTAACAGTAGAAGAGTTAGATGACTTAGTCTGTTTTGGTTCAAGTTATATTCCGTCATGAACAGAAGCCTTTCCCTTAAGATTGAGTTCTGAACTGTGTTGTTCAGAAGTCAGCGTAGAAATTTCATCAAAAGACACATATATGTTTTCCATGATAGTGTTGGTACGTCGATTATAAACACGATAGGCTTTAGATGTTAAAGAATAACTGATAAAGTAGCATTCGTCAGCCTTTTTGTCAAACTTTCCAAGATTATAACGGTCATTAAGTATATAACACCTGCAACAAAAAACTCGCAAAAATTTAATGTTCGGTTTACGATTATTAATCAGTTCATAAGCTGTCTTATTAAAACGTTTAATCACAATCGTCCGGTTCTGAGTAAAACAAACGGTTGCAACGACTTCAGCCCATAGGTACATTGGTAAACCAAAATATGCCAACATTGTTCTTGCGGCTTCGACCAAAGTTCTATTCTGTCTTTCAACCACGCCATTTTGTTGCGGTGTGTAGGCAACAGAAAAATTGTGAGAAATCCCAACAGAATTGAGATAACTTTGAAGAGTATCATTTTTAAACTCTATGCCGTTGTCACTACACAATGTCTTTATTGGCAATTGAAGGCGAACTTGGATTTCCTTAATGAAGACAATGATCAGATCTGGTGCATTAGATTTGTTTCGTAGAAATTCCAACCAAGTATACCTTGAATACTCGTCTATCATCACAAGAATGTACTTTTTGCCATTCGTAGACTGAGTACGCATAGGGCCACAAAGGTCGATTCCATATCAAAATTCATTCAAAATCAATTCCAATTTTTGAATTTTGAAGTTTTCTTAAAAACGTGTTCTGTCACTGTTCTTGATCAAAAAATATTCAATTTGATGTTTTTAATCGAAAATTGATTGTATTTGTGCATTTAGAACTGTTTTTCGATGATGCTGATAAAGTTTTTGAGATCAATTTGCAGGTTTTGATCGATTTGAGTACGAAACTGCCAAGAACACGGTTTGCGCTTCTATCATACGACTTTGCGCTTCGATCATACTGTTTGCGTTTCAATCATACGGGTTCTTGCAACGCAAAGTTCGACAAGTGTTACTTTGCCCTTGAAGACCAACCCGCAAAGTCACACTATGCGCTTCATACTTCACCCGCGAAGTATTAGTTTGCGATTCACTCAAGACCCGCAAACCTCATCTTGCGCTTCTAGTTCAAAACGCAAAGCTTCCTTTGCGTTTCAAGGCTGACCCGCAAAGCTCATCTTGCGTTTCAAGCCTGACCCGCAAACAACAGCTTTGCGTTTCGGTCAACACACGCAAACCTCTTTTCGTTAAAAAAAAAAACAGGTAGCAAACATGATATCAGGTCTACTTGCTGTGAGATACAGTAATCATCCGATCATGCTACGATATGTTTTCTGATCGACAAATTTAATGGTTAAATCTGCGTCCAGAAGCGTGCCGGTATCCATGGGCGTTTTCATTACAGAACTCTCAGTCATGTTAAACTTTTTCAAAATGTTACGAATGTATTTTGACAGGTTTATAAAGATACCGTTTCGGGACTGTTTCACTTGAAGACCAAGGAAAAAATTCAGTTCACCCATCATTGACATTTCAAACCTAGTCTCCATAGTTTTTGAAAAGTTTTTACATAATTTAGGATTGGTAGACCCGAATAAATCTGAATCAAGATTAAGTCCTCACCTTGCTTTTTAAGGAACATAGTAGTATCATTTGTACCTTTTTTAAAGCCCGAGGCAAGTAAGAATTGTGTGAGAGTGTCATACCAAGCTCGTGGTGCATGTTTTAATCCTTACAGTGCTTTTTCTAGAACGTAGACATGATATGGGTGATGCGGATTCAACGAAACCTTTAGGTTGAGTCACATAGACTTCCTCATGCATAATACCGTTAAGAAATGCCGACTTTACGTCCATTTGATAAACAGTAAAGTTCTTATAGGTTGCATAAAATAAGAAAATTCTGATGGCTTCGATCCGTGTAACAGGAGCAAACGTTTCATCGTAGTCTATCTCCTCCTGTTGACAGTAACCCTTTGCAACAAGGAGAGCTTTGTTTCGTACGACAACTCCAGCCTCGTCTCTCTTGTTCCTAAAGACCCACTTTGTGCCTATCACTGATTTGACTTTCGGTCGTAGGATTAGCCGCCATACCTTATTCCTTTCGAATTGTAGTAGCTCTCCTTGCATCGCTAATATCCAGTCAGGATCGCGAAGAGCTTTAGAAACCTTTTTCGACTATAAAGAACTAAGGAAACTTGAGTAAAGAAAAAAATTTGCTGATGATGCACTCGTTTGTACTTCACTCCGTATGCCACCAATTATATTGTGAAGGGGGTGATATCTTGTCCATCGATTTGTGCTCTGGCGTGGTTGAACAAATACACGTGTATTTTGCTCGTTGTATTCATCTACTATCGTAGGAACAACCTCAGAAGTATTCGGAACTTCTTGTACTGGTGTATCTGATGAAGGTAATTCTGGAGCAACATAGAAAGTGCTCGGGACTTCTTGTCCAGAATATGTATCTACAGATGCAGAATCAGTATTAGTGTTAGCAGAAACAGTAGATGTGGATGTACCTGAATAGGTTGTTGTTGTGACTGCTTCAGAAGGTCCAGAAATATCTTCAGTAACTGTTGGAACCTCTGAAGTTGATGCGGACACGGCTGATTTGTCAAAATCTGCACATATGTCCATAAAAGCATCAAGAAAAAACATATCTAACTCAGATGTAACAGTAGAAGAGTTAGATGACTTAGTCTGTTTTGGTTCAAGTTATATTTCGTCATGAACAGAAGCCTTTCCCTTAAGATTGAGTTCCGAACTGTGTTGTTCAGAAGTCAGCGTAGAAATTTCATCAAATGACACATATATGTTTTCCATGATAGTGTTGGTACGTCGATTATAAACACGATAGGCTTTAGATGTTAAAGAATAACTGATAAGGTAGCATTCGTCAGCCTTTTTGTCAAACTTTCCAAGATTATAACGGTCATTAAGTATATAACACCTGCAACAAAAAACTCGCAAAAATTTAATGTTCAGTTTACGATTATTAATCAGCTCATAACCTGTCTTATTAAAACGTTTAATCACAATCGTCCGGTTCTGAGTAAAACAGGCGGTTGCAACGACTTCAGCCCATAGGTACATTGGTAAACCAGAATATGCCAACATTGTTCTTGCGGCTTCGACCAAAGTTCTATTCTGTCTTTCAACCACGCCATTTTGTTGTGGTGTGTAGGCAACAGAAAAATTTTGAGAAATCCCAACAGAATTTAGATAACTTTGAAGAGTATCATTTTTAAACTCTATGCCGTTGTCACTACACAATGTCTTTATTGGCAATTGAAGGCGAACTTGGATTTCCTTAATGAAGACAATGATCAGATCTGGTGCATTAGATTTTTTTCGTAGAAATTCCAACCAAGTATACCTTGAATACTCGTCTATCATCACAAGAATGTACTTTTTGCCATTCATAGACTGAGTACGCATAGGGCCACAAAGGTCGATTCCATATCAAAATTCATTCAAAATCAATTCCAATTTTTGAATTTTGAAGTTTTCTTAAAAACGTGTTCTGTCACTGTTCTTGATCAAAAAAATATTCAATTTGATGTTTTTAATCGAAAATTGATTGTATTTGTGCATTTAGAACTGTTTTTCGATGATGCTGATAAAGTTTTTGAGATCAATTTGCAGGTTTTGATCGATTTGAGTACGAAACTGTCAAGAACACGGTTTGCGCTTCTATCATACGACTTTGCGCTTCGATCATACTGTTTGCGTTTCAATCATACGGTTCTTGCAACGCAAAGTTCGACAAGTGTTACTTTGCCCTTCAAGACCAACCCGCAAAGTCACACTTTGCGCTTCATACTTCACCCGCGAAGTATTAGTTTGCGATTCACTCAGGACCCGCAAACCTCATCTTGCGCTTCTAGTTCAAAACGAAAAGCTTCCTTTGCGTTTCAAGGCTGACCCGCAAAGCTCATCTTGCGTTTCAAGCCTGACCCGCAAACCACAACTTTGCGTTTCGGTCAACACACGCAAACCTCTTTTCGTTAAAAAAAAAAAAAGCAGGTAGCAAACATGATATCAGGTCTACTTGCTGTGAGATATAGTAATCATCCGATCATGCTACGATATGTTTTTTGATCGACAAATTTAATGGTTAAATCTGCGTCCAGAAGCGTGCCGGTATCCATGGGCGTTTTCATTACAGAACTCTCAGTCATGTTAAACTTTTTCAAAATGTCACGAATGTATTTTGACTGGTTTATAAAGATACCGTTTGGGGACTGTTTCACTTGAAGACCAAGGAAAAAATTCAGTTCACCCATCATTGACATTTCAAACCTAGTCTCCATAGTTTTTGAAAAGTTTTTACAGAATTTAGGATTGGTAGACCCGAATAAATCTGAATCAAGATTAAGTCCTCACCTTGCTTTTTAAGGAACAGAGTAGTATCATTTGTACCTTTTTTAAAGCCCGAGGCAAGTGAGAATTGTGTGAGAGTGTCATACCAAGCTCGTGGTGCATGTTTTAATCCTTACAGTGCTTTTTCTAGAACGTAGACATGATATGGGTGATGCGGATTCAACGAAACCTTTAGGTTGAGTCACATAGACTTCCTCATGCAGAATACCGTTAAGAAATGCCGACTTTACGTCCATTTGATAAACAATAAAGTTCTTATAGGTTGCATCAAATAAGAAAATTCTGATGGCTTCGATCCGTGCAACAGGAGCAAACGTTTCATCGTAGTCTATCTCCTCCTGTTGACAGTAACCCTTTGCAACAAGGAGAGCTTTGTTTCGTACGACAACTCCAACCTCGTCTCTCTTGTTCCTAAAGACCCACTTTGTGCCTATCACTGATTTGACTTTCGGTCGTGGGATTAGCCGCCATACCTTATTCCTTTCGAATTGTAGTAGCTCTCCTTGCATCGCTAATATCCAGTCAGGATCGCGAAGAGCTTTAGAAACCTTTTTCGACTATAAGGAACTAAGGAAACTTGAGTAAAGACAAAAATTTGCTGATGCTGCACTCGTTTGTACTGCACTCCGTATGCCACCAATTATATTGTGAAGGGGGTGATATCTTGTCCATCGATTTGTGCTCGGGAGTGGTTGAACAAATACACGTGTATTTTGCTCGTTGTATTCATCTACTATTGCAGGAACAACCTCAGAAGTATTCGGAACTTCTTGTACAGGTGTATCTGATGAAGGTAATTCTGGAGCAACATAGAAAGTGCTCGGGACTTCTGGTGCAGAATATGTATCTACAGATGCAGAATCAGTATTAGTGTTATCAGAAACAGTAAATGTGGATGTACCTGAATAGGTTGTTGTTGTGATTTCTTCAGAAGATCCAGAAATATCTTCAGTAACTGTTGGAACCTCTGAAGTTGATGCGGACACGGCTGATTTGTCAAAATCTGCACATATGTCCATAAAAGCATCAAGAAAAAACATATCTAACTCAGATGTAAAAGTAGAAGAGTTAGATGACTTAGTCTGTTTTGGTTCAAGTTATATTCCGTCATGAACAGAAGCCTTTCCCTTAAGATTGAGTTCTGAACTGTGTTGTTCAGAAGTCAGCGTAGAAATTTCATCAAAAGACACATATATGTTTTCCATGATAGTGTTGGTACGTCGATTATAAACACGATAGGCTTTAGATGTTAAAGAATAACTGATAAAGTAGCATTTGTCAGCCTTTTTGTCAAACTTTCCAAGATTATAACGGTCATTAAGTATATAACACCTGCAACAAAAAACTCGCAAAAATTTAATGTTCGGTTTACGATTATTAATCAGTTCATAAGCTGTCTTATTAAAACGTTTAATCACAATCGTCCGGTTCTGAGTAAAACAGGCGGTTGCAACGACTTCAGCCCATAGGTACATTGGTAAACCAGAATATGCCAACATTGTTCTTGCGGCTTCGACCAAAGTTCTATTCTGTCTTTCAACCACGCCATTTTGTTGCGGTGTGTAGGCAACAGAAAAATTGTGAGAAATCCCAACAGAATTGAGATAACTTTGAAGAGTATCATTTTTAAACTCTGTTAGTGTATTAATTGTATACAAGATTTAATTAGGAAAGCCTTGTAAAAAGCCTTGTATTTGAGAAGTCAAAGGAAGTCAATGATAGTCAAATACTGAGAAGTCAACATAAGTATTAGAGGGTTTTAAGTACTTGAGAGTTTGAGTGGATAGTCTATTCAAGTTGCTTGAGAGTTTAGTTGGATTACTTGAGTTTCTAGTTCATATAAATAGGTTTAATACTTGTAATTTTGTAAGAGCTTAATGTCATAATTCAGATTTACTTTCTCACTCTAGTCTCTCTCTACAATAAACATTGTTACATCTTGATTGAGAGTGTTTGAATTGCTTGATTTGATCTGGGAATACAATTTCAATTGGTATCAGAGCATACCAAACAAATTCAGAAGAGAATTGCACAGAGAATTAGATTGATTTTCTGAAATTTTTGGATCATAAAGTCAAAATTTCAAGAACACAGTTTGATCACTGTTAAATCAAATTTTCTTGAAAATTTTCAAGAACACAAAATTGTTGATTGAAATGTATTTGAATTTGTTTTCTAATCACAATGATACATTTTTCAATTGGTTGCAGGATTTAATGAATGATGTGGATCAATTTCTGAAATCTCAAGAACATGCAGTTGACTTTTTGATTGCTCACTGATTGAATCGAATTCACAATTGATAATCAGTTTTTGATTGAAAAACTAGTTTCATTGGGTTCGACTATTGCTGTAGAAACATTGTTGTTCACATAATTTCTCAGATTAACCACAAGATTAGATTTAATTTTTGAATTTTTGGATCTTGTTGGCAAAAAATATCGAGCACTGTATCTTGATTAATGCACTGTATTTTGAGAATTTTAGCTAGTTTGGTTTGATTGAAAAATGTTCTATTCTGTATGTCGATTATTGTAATACAGATTTTGAAAATCAATTTTCTAATTTGATTTGATTTGGAACAGATTGAAACCAGATGGGAAGAACACGCAGAGTTCTTGAAGAACACGCACGTCAAACAATTGAATCTTGCGAGTTCAGATTTACGAGTCATCCGAATTTCATCAAAACACGCAGATAAGCATATGTGCGTTCTGCAAACACGCAAGGCTCTACTAGCGAGTTCTAGTGTTCAATTTTGAAGAGGCTTGCGAGTTTCTTCGACTTGCGCGTTTCAGTCTAGAATTCAACTTGCGCGTTTCAGGCTAATTCCACTTGCGCGTTTGAAGACTCAATTTGATTTGCGCGTTCAGGCACTTGCGCGTTTGAAGTCCAATTTCAGTTTGCGTGTTTAATTTCTTCGACTTGCGCGTTTTTCTGAAATCAATTTCGACTTGCGCGTTTCTTTAATCTAAACGATTTGCAAGTTGGAATCACAAATTGGTTTGATAAATTGCAAGTTCTGATTGATTTCAATTTCAAATTGATTTCAATTTGGTGTTTCAAGTTCTAATTAATTGAATCAAATTGATGTTTCAGGTTGAACAGGACACCGGTCGAGTTCTTCATGAGTTGGTTTGCGCGTTTCAACCAAATTGGTTTGCGAGTTTGAATTCAAGAAAATCAAAGTTCCAATTTCATTTGGTTTGTGAAGTGTGAGAATTTAAACTGATTTGAGTTGTAATTTTTCTGATTTGCAGGTTTCAATGGTTGTAATATGCGATTGTCAGTTTCATTAATCTGACAGTTCACTAATTCTAATTGATTGACATGTTTCATTAATTGATTTTGGTTTTTCACCACTCAAGTCAATCGATTTGCACATTCCAGGATCATTTGATTTACAGTTCATGTGCTCTGCGAGTTTTAAAACTCATGCCACTTGCGAGTTTGCAATCCATGTTTTCTCCAAGTTTCAATTTGTTTAATCTATGATTATTCAATTGAAGTAATCTGTGTGTTTGATTTTCACATTTCAATTCATAATCTGAGAATTCAATATGCAGTCTGTGATTTTAAGGACATTTGGTTTGCGAGTTTTAGATTCTGTGATCTGAGTTCTTCAATTCCAAGCATCCAAGTTTCATTTTTCAAAATTAATCTGTGTTTTTCAATTCGTGCAGGTTTCAATTGAAGTTTGGTGAAAGATTACACAGTCTGCGCATTTGAGTTCAAAAATCCATGTGATATGCATGTTATATAGTTCATAATCTGCAAGTTTCAAGATTACAAACAGATTGCTGCGTGTTTCATTCCAAGCAATCTGCAAGTTTCATTTCATTTAATCTGCATGTTTGTGTTCAAAGCAGCCTGTGTGTTCTGAAAAATTCTCAATTCACAATCTGCATATGTTTAAATTGAAGTTCCAACAGTTTTACAGGTTTCCAAATTTCATTTCACAGTGTTCAGCCTGAATTCATATGATCTGGTTCAAAGATAATTGATCTGCAGGTTTCCAGTTTAATAAATGTAATCAGTTCAAAGCATCTGTGAACAGCCTGAATCAAACAGTTTGCATATTCCAAGATCTTATGATTTGATGAGTTTTAGTTCTAATATAATCTGTGAATGTTACAATCTGCAAGTTATCAAGTTTCATATAGTCTGCAGGTTTCAAGTTTTTCAAACAGTTTGTGTGCACTGTTTGATTCTGATTTTCATAACATAGCCTGCAAGTAATCTGTGTTTGGTGACAGATTACACAGTCTGTGATCTGTGATCTGTTTTGTAGGTTTTACATAATTTGCAGGTTTAGTTCATATAATCTGTGCACAACTTGCATCAATCTGTACTAATCGTTTAATTTGCACAACCTATGAGTTTTAACATACATTTGTATCACTCACATTTCTCAGTCTGCAAGTGTGATTGGTCGAAGTATCTGTGAACAGCCTGCATCAACTAGTTTGCAAATTCGATTTCTTTGTGTTTTTCATGAGTCTGCAGTTTTGTTTTAACAGCTTGCAGTTTACATTCAATCAGTTCAGAGTTTGTAATCTGCACAGTTTGTGGTTTGAATTTTCAAGTAAATGCAGTGTTGTAATCTACACAGTTTGTTTTTTCACAGCTAGTGATCTGTTTCAAAATCAACACAATCTGTGAGTTTCATTTGACCACACAGCTTGAATTCTAATCTGTGAGTTTGAGTTCTAATCTGTGAAGTATAATTGTGAGTGTTTGGTTTCTGTTTGAACATAGCTTGTAATTGATTGAAACACAGTTTGCACAAAGATTGGTCTGTATGTTTAAAGGATCTGTGTGTTTTTTCATTTCAATGGTCTGCTGCAATTCATACAGTTTGTAATCTGTGTTTGTGTGTTTCAACTCTATGTAGTTTGTGAGTTTTAGTTCATATAGTTTGTGAGTTTTAGTTCAAACTGTCTGCTGATCATTTGGTTTGCAAGTTTTACAGAAATACACAGACAAGCATTTGTGCATTTGTGATTAATCCGTCTGTGAGTACTAGTCTTGGGAAGTTTTCAAGTGCAAGTTTCAAAGTGGTTTTGAGAGATCAAGAGACAGGAATTTTTTTCAGAGATAGACAATTTTCTGAGATTCTTTTAAGTTTGACTTTTGGTCAACTGTTCTGAACTGTTTGGGAATGATCTTTCCTAATCAAGCTAATCATTCAAGATGTTTTCTACAGGTAAACATTCTACAGAGAGAAAGCGAATGATCAACAACAAAGATTTGGAGCCTATCGTTTTAATTCCATGTATAATTGAGACAGGGACTACCTCAGTGACATCAGGAAATGAATCTAAAACTACATCACTAGTTTCTGATTCATCTGAAATCATAATTACATGTCCAATTATAGTGGATGGCAATGAAGCTGTGCCTGAGATACCAAGAAAAGAAGCTGAACAAGATAGACTGAAAGATCAGAATTCAGAGCTTCTTAAGCAAATTCAGGAGTTGAAATTTAAATTGTCAAATTTTGATAAAATTCCTGTTTGTACAAAATGTACTGATCATGGTAAATCCAATTGTGCAGGTATCATCAGTGCAAAAGAGAACGAGATAGGAGAAAAAGAGAAAGACATAAGAGAGAAAGAGAAAGAGATTAAAGAAAGAGAGAAAATCATTGTTCTAAAAGAAAAAACAATTATCACATGTGAAAAAGAATTAAAATTGAAAGAGAAAAAGATTGAAAAACTTCAAAGCCAACTGAAGACGTCTGAACAGAAATCATCAGAATTACAAGATGAATCAGTCAAGCTTCAAAACAAGTTTAAGGCTTTTGAAGACAAAATATCTGCCTTGGAGATACAGAATGCTGAACTGTCAAAAAGCATCCAAGCAGATAAGGAAAATTCAAATTTGGAGAAATCTTATACTCAAAAGATGTCTGAACTTTCCAAGAAAGCTAACCAAGAGAAGAAGGATTTAGAGCTTAGATGCCTTAAACTTTCAAAGCAAGTGTCTGACTTTGAAAAGATTTTGATAACTGAACGGGATATATTTGCTAAAGAGAAACAAGTTCTTGAAAATAAAATTACTGAACTTCCCAACCAGATTTCCACTTTACAAGACCTACTTGAGAAAGAAAGAAAATGCTTTAAAGAAAACAAGAGGTCTTATGAGCTTGAAAGGAAAAACGCAGAAAAGAGAAATACTGGGATTTTCAAGGATATTTCAGAGAAAACCAAGAACTTGGAAAAGGATTTTGAGCAAGAACGTTCACATTTTGAATCTGAAATATCTAAGCTCACATCCAAAATCACTGTTCTATCATCAGATGTGCAAAAAGAACAGAAGGCCAGATCTGATTTGAAACAAAAGTTTGACATACTTTCAGATGAAAGAAACATTTTGACTAAAAAGATAAATGACTTGGAAGCTGCAAACATTGAATTGTCAGAAAAGATTACAGCTGATGTGATTGATCAATCACCTGTTGATAATTCAACAAAATCAGTCTGTTCTTTCAAAACAGCTTCAAGTTCTATTCATGATCAAAATGTTTTCAAAAAGAACAGTGTCAAACCTAAAATTCTCAAATTAAGTCAGATTCGACCATCAAATCTATTTTATGACAAATCTGTTGATGGACCAACGAGCTTCTATGTTAAATCTCTTGGAAAGCAATCGAAGAAAAATCAGATGGTCTGGCGAGTGAAGACTCCTGATAAAGAGAAGAAGAATGACAAATCATTCAAATCCACAACCAATGCCACAAAGAACAGTGCACATAAAGGTAAATCTTTTGGTAATCCTGATATATATTTCTCTACTAATCATTTGATCAGGATTGCACAGAAGAAAATCTGTTGTTCTTACTGTGGAGAGAATGACTTCGTTCAGAAACAATCTGCTCATAACTGGTACGGTTCTTATAGAATAACTTCTCAGAATTCTGGATTTAAAAGATATACATCTAAAGAGAAGTGGATTCCTAAATCTAACATACCAGGACCCAAATACCAGTGGGTACCAAAACCTGTTAAATCTGTTTTGCAGGTACCACCGGTCTAGGGGGAGCAGGAACGATGGTTTTTGAACACAACAGTTCAAAACCCGTACTTTAAAGTACAAG
Organism: Arctium lappa; assembly: GCA_023525745.1. NCBI lineage: Eukaryota > Viridiplantae > Streptophyta > Magnoliopsida > Asterales > Asteraceae > Arctium > Arctium lappa. The sequence goes on from CM042057.1 coordinate 50,549,787, forward strand.
TGTTTGACTTCTGATCATGTACAGATCAGGACTCGTACTTCAAAGTACAAAATTTTGACTTCTGAGTAAATCAACTTAGAACTCGAACTTCAATGTCAAAGACAATGGCTTCTAAACACTTCAGTTTAAAACCCGTACTTTAATGTCAAGAATGTGGCTTCTGATCACATGACAGATCAAGACCCGTTCTTCAATGTTCAGATAAGGATATTATGCAAAATATCCAGGAAGAACTTATCTGACATAAATCATTCTATAATGATTTGAGGGGGAGCTTAAAGGTAAATATCTTCTGATCTAGATCTCTGATTGTTTGAAAGAAGAACAACTTTCAAGCATGAAAAACAATTTCTTAAATGCTCAAACCACTTCTCTATTCTCAAAAGATTTCATGAATTAAGAAGTGTGATTTTAAATGTTTTTCATTATTGAGCTTTAATGTTTAACTGGCCGTGTGTTTCCAAAGATCAATACTTGTGTATTATCTTGTCTATATACTGTAAAGTATTCACACATATCGGTTCAGTACTTCATTTGAATTTGTTATTACCATGTCTCATAAAGAAACTATTTTTCGATGGTAATACTCCCGTTTGATTTCAAATGTTGTTGATCATCAATCATCATTTCTAATTTGTGCTTTCATTGTTAAATTGTTTATATTCGTTCATATAAACAAACCATCAATTTCTTTGATACCCTAACCATTTTATTTGATCTGATTGATACATTGTCAGATTCTCAAAACAATTCTCTTGATTTCATTTCATTCATTCAATATCCTTGTTTTGAGAGATCTTTAAAGTTCAATTGCTCAAATTTCATTCATATTTTTAAAATGAGCATACATTCTGACACTGTTATCATTTTTTTGCTTATCTGTTCAAGCTAAACTGTTGAACAAGCATTCTTTTTAGGACTTACATGGGATTCATGTGTGAGCTTAAACAGAACTTCCATGGATTCACGTAAACCAGTGTTTCCTACCCCGGAAGTTATCCTAGAGTGATTGAGGGGTGAGGGGTCATAAATCAAAGAGTGGGGGAGATAACTCATCCGGTTGAGTTTTTCTCATTGCGTGGAGCGGAAAAATGTAAATGAGAGTTTGGTTAGAAGTGAGCTTTAATGTTAAAAAGAAAGAGGGTGTGAGAACAGAGTTAAAAGAATATCAGAACTCTGCACCAACCACTTTCTGAGTCGGGCAGCCACATCTTCTGATTGGTTCACATTCTTTGGTGATCATCATTGAAAAAGGCAGTGAGCCCATGCCAACTCTTGCAATTACCCCACCAGCCACTCGTTTCTTTCTTAACAAAGAAATGTTTCATTTTCTTTGGGGACGCAACATATATGCTATCTAATCTTCACTCGGAAGATTTAGATATTGAAAAAGAAGGAAAGTTGCCCCACCTTCGCACCTCTTTCATGCACATTGAGTCCGTGTAATACTTGTTGCTGTCTCAACAGTTTACACAATTTGAGCCTTATGAAACACAATCATTGTGCTAAATTCTTTCATACACAAGCACGAGCACACAGAAAATTTGTTTTTCTGTCAGAACATTCATAGATAAACCTTGTGTTTTTCAATGATTGAATGGAAGTCCTGGGGAGTCATCATCAAACCAGCTCCTTAAATTGTACATTCGTTGTACACAGTAACTTTGTGTTACTGACAGGCACTTCTAACTGTTTCATTTGTTGAATCAGGGTTACAACGTTCATTATATCTGGATTTGAAAAGATTCAGGTATATACAGTTCATGATTCTGCTATTCAGATCAAAGGGCAGAAAATGTCAAATGTATCTCAAAGGGGGAGAATATATGTAAAAGGGGGAGATTCAAAGAAAGTAATGAAGTTGAGGATGTTTTGATGATTATGGTGCTCACAATCATCAAAAAGGGGGAGAATTACAATTTCAATTTCAAATCAATTTCAAAGTCATGAAGAATGTTCAAAGTGAAAAGACTTGTGGAGAAATCTATAAAGTTCAAGAAAGTTCAAGTTAGATGAAAGTTTGTTTGGATCAAGAAGATTCAAAAAGATTCTGAAGAAAGACATTTCAAAGACAAATGGTGAAGATAATCCTGAAGAGATAATTCTGAAAATTCAAGACAATTCAGATGCTTATTATGTTTCAAAGAAAGATTCTGAAGATGATTCGAGAAAGTTTGTTTTTCTGAAGACTGATCAGAGTTTACAGTGATGAAGATACAATTTTCAAAGATCCCTCGAAGTTTCAAAAGTTTTAAAGAGTTTCAAAGATTTGTTCAAGACTTGTTGACTCTACAAAGATGCAATGTGTAAAAGACTTTTCAAGATTCTCCATAGACTGAAAGACTGAAGATTGTTAAATCTTCAAAGTTCAAGACTGTCAAAGATAAAAGTTGAAGAATCAAGTGCTGAAGACAATTGTCAAATTTTTTTAAAATCTTGAATACAAAGGGGGAGAATGTTAGTGCATTAATTGTATACAAGATTAAATTAGGAAAGCCTTGTAAAAAGCCTTGTATTTGAGAAGTCAAAGGAAGTCAATGATAGTCAAATAGTGAGAAGTCAACATAAGTATTAGAGGGTTTTAAGTACTTTAGAGTTTGAGTGGATAGTCTATTCAAGTTGCTTGAGAGTTTAGTTGGATTACTTGAGAGTTTCTAGTTCATATAAATAGGTTTAATACTTGTAATTTTGTAAGAGATTAATGTCATAATTCAGGTTTACTTTCTCACTCTAGTCTCTCTCTACAATAAACACTGTTACATCTTGATTGAGAGTGTTTGAATTGCTTGATTTGATCTGGGAATACAATTTCAAACTCTATGCCGTTGTCACTACACAATGTCTTTATTGGCAATTGAAGGCGAACTTGGATTTCCTTAATGAAGACAATGATCAGATCTGGTGCATTAGATTTGTTTCGTAGAAATTCCAACCAAGTATACCCTGAATACTCGTCTATCATCACAAGAATGTACTTTTTGCCATTCGTAGACTGAGTACGCATAGGGCCACAAAGGTCGATTCCATATCAAAATTCATTCAAAATCAATTCCAATTTTTGAATTTTGAAGTTTTCTTAAAAACGTGTTCTGTCACTGTTCTTGATCAAAAAATATTCAATTTGATGTTTTTAATCGAAAATTGATTGTATTTGTGCATTTAGAACTGTTTTTCGATGTTGCTGATAAAGTTTTTGAGATCAATTTCCAGGTTTTGATCGATTTGAGTACGAAACTGTCAAGAACACGGTTTGCGCTTCTATCATACGACTTTGCGCTTCGATCATACTGTTTGCGTTTCAATCATACGGGTTCTTGCAACGCAAAGTTCGACAAGTGTTACTTTGCCCTTCAAGACCAACCCGCAAAGTCACACTGTGCGCTTCATACTTCACCCGCGAAGTATTAGTTTGCGATTCACTCAGGACCCGCAAACCTCATCTTGCGCTTCTAGTTCAAAACGCAAAGCTTCCTTTCCATTTCAAGGCTGACCCGCAAAGCTCATCTTGCGTTTCAAGCCTGACCCGCAAACCACAGCTTTGCGTTTCGGTCAACACACGCAAACCTCTTTTCGTTAAAAAAAAAAAAAAAAAAAGCAGGTAGCAAACATGATATCAGGTCTACTTGCTGTGAGATACAGTAATCATCCGATCATGCTACGATATGTTTTCTGATCGACAAATTTAATGGTTAAATCTGCGTCCAGAAGCGTGCCGGTATCCATGGGCGTTTTCATTACAGAACTCTCAGTCATGTTAAACTTTTTCAAAATGTCACGAATGTAGTTTGACTGGTTTATAAAGATACCGTTTGGGGAGTGTTTCACTTGAAGACCAAGGAAAAAATTCAGTTCACCCATCATTGACATTTCAAACCTAGTCTCCATAGTTTTTGAAAAGTTTTTACAAAATTTAGGATTGGTAGAACCGAATAAATCTGAATCAAGATTAAGTCCTCACCTTGCTTTTTAAGGAACAGAGTAGTATCATTTGTACCTTTTTTAAAGCCCGAGGCAAGTAAGAATTGTGTGAGAGTGTCATACCAAGCTCGTGGTGCATGTTTTAATCCTTATAGTGCTTTTTCTAGAACGTAGACATGATATGGGTGATGCGGATTCAACGAAACCTTTAGGTTGAGTCACATAGACTTCCTCATGCAGAATACCGTTAAGAAATGCCGACTTTACGTCCATTTGATAAACAGTAAAGTTCTCATAGGTTGCATAAAATAAGAAAATTCTGATGGCTTCGATCCGTGCAACAGGAGCAAACGTTTCATCGTAGTCTATCTCCTCCTGTTGACAGTAACCCTTTGGAACAAGGAGAGCTTTGTTTCGTACGACAACTCCAGCCTCGTCTCTCTTGTTCCTAAAGACCCACTTTGTGCCTATCACTGATTTGACTTTCGGTCGTGGGATTAGCCGCCATACCTTATTCCTTTCGAATTGTAGTAGCTCTCCTTGCATCGCTAACAGGATCGCGAAGAGCTTTAGAAACCTTTTTCGACTATAAGGAACTAAGGAAACTTGAGTAAAGACAAAAATTTGCTGATGCTGCACTCGTTTGTACTGCACTCCGTATGCCACCAATTATATTGTGAAGGGGGTGATATCTTGTCCATCGATTTGTGCTCGGGAGTGGTTGAACAAATACACGTGTATTTTGCTCGTTGTATTCATCTACTATTGCAGGAACAACCTCAGAAGTATTCGGAACTTCTTGTATTGGTGTATCTGATGAAGGTAATTCTGGAGCAACATAGAAAGTGCTCGGGACTTCTTGTCCAGAATATGTATCTACAGATGCAGAATCAATATTAGTGTTATCAGAAACAGTAGATGTGGATGTACCTGAATAGGTTGTTGTTGTGACTGCTTCAGAAGGTCCAGAAATATCTTCAGTAACTGTTGGAACCTCTGAAGTTGATGCGGACACGGCTGATTTGTCAAAATCTGCACATATGTCCATAAAAGCATCAAGAAAAAACATATCTAACTCAGATGTAACAGTAGAAGAGTTAGATGACTTAGTCTGTTTTGGTTCAAGTTATATTCCGTCATGAACAGAAGCCTTTCCCTTAAGATTGAGTTCTGAACTGTGTTGTTCAGAAGTCAGCGTAGAAATTTCATCAAAAGACACATATATGTTTTCCATGATAGTGTTGGTACGTCGATTATAAACACGATATGCTTTAGATGTTAAAGAATAACTGATAAAGTAGCATTCGTCAGCCTTTTTGTCAAACTTTCCAAGATTATAACGGTCATTAAGTATATAACACCTGCAACAAAAAACTCGCAAAAATTTAATGTTCGGTTTACGATTATTAATCAGTTCATAAGCTGTCTTATTAAAACGTTTAATCACAATCGTCCGGTTCTGAGTAAAACAGGCGGTTGCAACGACTTCAGCCCAGAGGTACATTGGTAAACCAGAATATGCCAACATTGTTCTTGCGGCTTCGACCAAAGTTCTATTCTGTCTTTCAACCACGCCATTTTGTTGCGGTGTGTAGGCAACAGAAAAATTGTGAGAAATCCCAACAGAATTGAGATAACTTTGAAGAGTATCATTTTTAAACTCTATGCCGTTGTCACTACACAATGTCTTTATTGGCAATTGAAGGCGAACTTGGATTTCCTTAATGAAGACAATGATCAGATCTGGTGCATTAGATTTGTTTCGTAGAAATTCCAACCAAGTATACCTTGAATACTCGTCTATCATCACAAGAATGTACTTTTTGCCATTCGTAGACTGAGTACGCATAGGGCCACAAAGGTCGATTCCATATCAAAATTCATTCAAAATCAATTCCAATTTTTGAATTTTGAAGTTTTCTTAAAAACGTGTTTTGTCACTGTTCTTGATCAAAAAATATTCAATTTGATGTTTTTAATCGAAAATTGATTGTATTTGTGTATTTAGAACTGTTTTTCGATGATGCTGATAAAGTTTTTGAGATCAATTTGCAGGTTTTGATCGATTTGAGTACGAAACTGTCAAGAACACGGTTTGCGCTTCTATCATACGACTTTGCGCTTCGATCATACTGTTTGCGTTTCAATCATACGGGTTCTTGCAACGCAAAGTTCGACAAGTGTTACTTTGCCCTTCAAGACCAACCCGCAAAGTCACACTTTGCGCTTCATACTTCACCCGCGAAGTATTAGTTTGCGATTCACTCAGGACCCGCAAACCTCATCTTGCGCTTCTAGTTCAAAACACAAAGCTTCCTTTGCGTTTAAAGGCTGACCCGTAAAGCTCATCTTGCGTTTCAAGCCTGACCCGCAAACCACAGCTTTGCGTTTCGGTCAACACACGCAAACCTCTTTTCGTTAAAAAAAAAAAAAAAAAAAAAACAGGTAGCAAACATGATATCAGGTCTACTTGCTGTGAGATACAGTAATCATCCGATCATGCTACGATATGTTTTCTGATCGACAAATTTAATGGTTAAATCTGTGTCCAGAAGCGTGCCGGTATCCATGGGCGTTTTCATTACAGAACTCTCAGTCATGTTAAACTTTTTCAAAATGTCACGAATGTATTTTGACTGGTTTATAAAGATACCGTTTGGGGACTTTTTTTTGGTCTTCTTTGGAAATATTTTTTTTCTACTCTGCGAAATATCAAGTATTTGTTTTTCTGATACATAAGTTTGGAACGATCATTCACTATAAGCTGATTACTCTTTTATCATGAAATATTTTGTAGAACTTGAAGAAAAGATTAGAAAGGTGGATTTAGAGAAGATTAATCTGGCTCATGCAGTTGACTTTCATTCACAAAAGTCAAGAGAGTATTTTACTGAAGTCATATCATTGAAAGAAGAAATCAGTGCCTTAAAGAATATCAATGAAGATCTTCTGAAAAGATCTTCTGGGTTAAATGAAGAGAAGATAAAGGAATTGGAATCTGAGAACGTTGAGCTTAAAAAGAATTTATTTGATTTGGAAAAACAGTTTGTTGCAAACAAAGCTGAGTTTGAAAGTAAAAAGAAAATATTTTCCAAAAAGTTCTCAGACTTTTCCAAGAAATGTTATGAAGAGAAGCAGTCGTTGGAGCTTAAATGCATAAAACTTTCTCAACAAATCTCCGATTTTGAGAAAGTACTTATTCTAGAAAGAGAGAAGTTTGAAAAAGAAAAAAAGGCCATAGAACAAAAGAATGTAGGGTTTTTTAAAGAATTATCTGGCCAGCGAACTGATTCAGAAAAAGAGTTTGAAGAAGAACGTTTAATCTTTGAGAATGAAACTAAGAAACTGACTTCAAAATTGTCTGAACTGTCTGCTACAGGGCTGAAAGAGCAAAAGACGAAGTCTGAATTCAAGACAAAGATTGATCTGCTTGAGAAAGAAAGAGACATCTTTGCGTCAAAGATCAAAGAGCTTGAAAAATCTGTTTCAAGTTCAAATCATAAATATGTCTCTTCAAAAAGGTCAATCAATTCATTCAATCAGATTCGTCGCACTAACCTGTTCTTTGATGAATATTTAGATGGTTCAGATTATTATCCAAGGAGAAAAAGTTTCAAGAACGAGAAACTGGTCTGGATGAAGAAATCAGTCAAAGATGACAAGACTGATGAGCTGACAGAGAAGAATTCATGTGTACATGTACACAAAGCAAAGAAGAACAAAGCACCCAATGGTAACAAATATTATTGTTCTATTTGTTGTACACATGATCATTTTCATAAAACAAATGACCATTTCTGGTATGGTTCTTACTCTGTGTCCCCCACACGCACTGCAACTAACATTTCTGGACCCAAATACCAGTGGGTACCAAAACCGAAACCTGAATCTGTGTTGCAGGCACCTCAATCCAAGGGGGAGTAAGAAAGACAATGGCTTTTGAACACTACAGTTCAAAACCCGGACTTCAAAGCTGGAAGATTATGGCTTCTAAGCACATCAGCTTAGGACCCGGTCTTCAACGGAGTTTGACTTCTAAACACAACAGTTTAGGACTCGGACCTCATTGATCAAAAAGACCTTACTTCTGTATGCTTGCATCCGATGGATATTGATGGTCTTCATCCCAAGTGAATTTATCTGATCTCTATCCTAAACTTTTTCTTTGCTAGATTTTTCTGATATTGATGGTCTAACAATTCAAAGGGAATGTTTGATCTCTATCCTGTTTTAACTGACATATTTCAGATGCTTAATTTAAGGGGGAGTAAAGGTGATGACTTCTGATTATTTCAGATCAGAACTCATTCTAGAAAACCGTTTTACTGCTTTCTGTCTTTTATTTTTTTGAATAAATAATATTAATAAAGTGGCTTCTGATCTCATGACAGATCAGGACCCGTTCATCAATGATCAAAGATGGATATTGTGCTAATATCCAGGGGGAGCTCAAAAGATCAAATCTTTATATCATGATTTGAGGGGGAGCTGGAAAAGGTAAAAATCTTCTGATCCTAGATCTCTGTTTGTTTGAAAGAAGGACAACTTTCGAACATGAAAAACCTTTTCTTAAATGTTTAAACCACTTTCTATTCTCAAACGATTTCATGAATTTAGAAGTGTGATTTTTAAATGTTTTCAAATTTTGAGCTTATTGTTTAACTGACCGTGTGTTTCCAAATATCAATACTTGTGTATTATCTTGTCCATTTACTGTTAAGTATTCACACACACCGGTTCAAATTTTCTTTGAAATTGTTATTACCATGTCTCAAATTCGAACCAATTTTTCGATGGTAATACCCCCGTTTGAAGTTCAAAGTTGATGAGCATCATTCATCTTGTTCATATTTGTGCTTTTATTGATAAATTGTTTATATTTGTTCATATAAACAAAATATCCAATTCTTTGATACCCTAACCATTTGATTTGATCTGATTGATTCATTGTCAGATTCTCAAAAACAATTCTCTTAACTTCATTTCATTCATTCAATATCCTTGTTTTGAGAAATCTTCAAAGATCAAATGCTCAAATTTCATTCATATTTTTCAATGAGCATACATACACTGATATATGATTTCTTGTGCTTTACATCTCAAGAAAAATCATTGACCAGCATGTACTTTTAGGAACATGGGATTCAGTATGAGTGCTTAATAGATCTTCCATGGATTCACGATAACCAGTGTTTCCTACCCCGGAAGAAATCCTTTGAGTGAGTGAGGGGAGAGGGGTCTAAAAGAATTGAGTGTGGGAGTGCGTAGAGGTAAAATGGAAATGAGAGATTGGTTAGATGTGAGCTTATATGTTTAAAAGAAAGAGGATGTGAGAACAGAGTTAAAAGAATATCAGAACTCTGCACCAAACATCTTTCTGAGCCGGGCAGCCACATTAATGATTGGTTCATATTTCTTTGGTGACCATCATTGAAATAGGCAAATAGCCCATGCCATATCTTGCATACAACCCCACTAGCTACTCATTCTTTTCTTAAAAAGAGAATGTTTCACATTTTTTGGGGAAGCAGCACATAATCTATCAGATCTTCTTTTGGAAGATACTGATATTGAAAAAGAAGGAAAGTGGCCCCACCTTCGACCCTTTCTCATGCACATTGAGTCCATGTATAATCATTGCTGTCACAGTGATTTACATACTTTGAGCCTTATGAAACACAATCATTGTGCTAATTCTTTCAAAACACAAGCACGAGCACACAGAGAATATGTTTTTCTGTCAGAACATTCATAGAATTACCTTGTGTTTTTCAATGATTGAATGGAAATCCTGGGGAGTCAACATCAAACCAGCTCCTTACATTGTACATCTGTTGTACATAGTAACTTCGTGTTACTGACAGGCATTTCTAACTGTTTCATTTGTTGAATCAGGGTTACACGCTTATTATGTCTGAATTTGAAAAGATTCGGATATATATTGTTCATGATTCGGCTCTTCAGATCAAAAGTACAGCAATATCAAGGGGAGATTGTTTGTTGTTAACAAAGGGGGAAATCAAAGCTTGTGCTGAAATTGATGATATTTTGATGATTATGGTGCTCACATCATCAAAAAGGGGGAGAATTATACAAAGATCAATTTCAAAGTTCAAAGTTCGAAGTTCAAGTCAGACTTTCAATTTGCTTCCGCTGATTTAAAGTTCAAGTCTGATAAAGAAACTCAAAGACAAAAGATTCTGAAGAATGTTCAAACAAAATTTGATGATTTAAGAAAGTTTGATTCTTCCAAAGACGATTCAGTGATCAAAGTGATGAAGATATAATTTTGTTTGAAGTCAAAAGATTTTTTCAGAATTGAAGTTTCAAGTTTCAAAGAAGTTTCAAGAATTTCTGTTTCATGTTCAAGGCGTGTTGACTTTCAAAGCTTCAAAGAGAAAAAGACTTTTCATGATTCTTTAAAAGCTGCAAAAGAGAAAAGATTGTGAAAGCATCAAGAGATAAAAGATGAAAAATCAAGAGCTGAAGATCTGCATCAAATTTTTATTAAATCTTGAATACAAAGGGGGAGATTGTTAAGTCTAAATATTGTATCCAAGATTTAATAGGAAAGTCAACAATGTAAAAGTCAACATTTTATTAGTCAAAGCTAGTTTACTTTCCTTAGCCATTAAGTCTTGTATTAGTAGTGAGTATATATAGGGTTGTGTTTGTAATAATATGGTAAGGAACTAGAGCTTATGCATACATTGTAATAGTCTAGAGTGTTTGTTATTCAAGATCTACTTTCTCTCTCTAGATTCTCTTTCTAGTTCTTGTGCATAATGATGATATATTGAGTAATTAGCTTGATAGATTGGGTTTTTATGATTAACAAAGTTCTTTTTAAACAAATCATTTTCAAACCATTTATTTCTTTACAAAGCTCTTTGTTATCTTCTAAAGATTTATCCAATTTGAATCGAAGATCACAATTTTCATCTTCTAACTCTTTAAGAGACTTTGGTAAATCTGTGATTTGTTTAAGTAATTCAGGTGTTTGATCAATCACAAAGTTAGACTCAAGTTTTTCTAAAATCGGGACAGGATCCAAGGAATTCATCATTTCTTCAAAAATCTCCTTAGACATTTGATCAACAAACTCTTTTTGAATGCTGGAATTCATGACATTTGAATTCTCTTCTACCTTAACTTCATTTGAGGAGTCAAAGATAAGAGATTCAGATAAAGGGATCTGATCACAAATATCAGTAGCAGACTCATAATCGTCATACGGACATTTGGTTTCAGATGTGATCTTATCATCGTTTGCTTATTCAGTAGATGACGGTGTGGAAAACAATGATTCAAACTCAACAAATTCTAATTTCTCTTCCGTAAGAACTCCTCAGCAAAACGGTGTCGCTGAAAGAAGAAACCGAACGATCATTGAAGCTGCAAGATCAATGCTCAGCAATTCCCATCTTCCAACTCAGTTTTGGGCAGAAGCTGTCAACACTGCTTGTTTTACTCAAAACAGGTCTCTGATAGTAAAACTGTTAGTGCACATATATGTTGATTACAAGATCATGAAAGTCAAAGTCTCTCATGCAAAGTCAAAGTCAAAGCTCAAAATCAAATAAAGTCAAATAGTTTAAATGTTTTAGTTTTTGTCTTGTAATTGTTTGTAGGTATAAATAGTTTCTTTTTGTGTAGAACTTAGCGGTGTATCTAGAGAGAATCCATTCTAGAGAGAGAATATTTGAAACAGAGAGCATTTCATACGAATTTGTAATCTGTGAGAATTGATCAATACATATGGAACTTTGAATTGAATTCGTGTGGTTATCTTGATTGATTTGCACATATTGTGGGATAAACAATTGGTATCAGAGCAAGCAAGAATTCAGAAAACTGATCTTAATCTGAGTTTTGGCCGATTTTTCAAGAACTCACAGAATCCACAGTTTCAAAATCGATTTCTTTATTTTTTGTTGTTTTTGGAGTTGTAATCACTGTATTGTAATCGGTTTGTTGTCTAGAACATGTTTGATTTGAATTGTTTTGTCCAATTCACAACAAATTATGTGAATTTTGGATTATTGTTGAGTTTTTGTTCAAGTTGAAAAACGCACTGTATCTAGTTTGATTTGTAATCATTTGTTGTTTTTCTTTGAATCTGATTGATTGTAACCTGTTCAGAATGTGTACAAAGATGATTTGGTGAAGTTTCAGAATCTATTTCGAAGTTTTGGATCGAATTCAGGCTGAAAAAGTGAGTTTTCGGTCGAAGTGGTGCAGAACACGCTAGATCCAATTTTCGCGCAAAACTGAAGAACACGCAGTCTGAAGGATTTATGTTCTCTGCGAGTTCTTGTCAAGAAAGCGCAAAGTGAATTCTTTGATCTCAAATATTTTCAAAGGACAGAACGTGCAAAGTTCTGTTTGCGAGAAGTCAGAACGCGCACAAACTTCTCTGCGAGTTCTTGGATCTTAGTCTTAGTGTTCTACGAGTTCATATTCTGTGAGAAGTGATTTTTGCGCAAACTAAAATCTTGAAAAATATTCTAAGTATAGAACGCGCAACGTGATTGCGCGAAGTGATCTTTTCAAAACACGCAAAGCTCTTTCTACGCGAACCAAGAACGCGAATAGTTCTCTCTACGCGAACCTAGAACGCGTAAGCTTCTTTCTGCGCAAACAGGGAAATCGCAGACCTCTGTTTGTGCGAAGTGTATTTCTTTGCTCTGCGAGTTCTAACACTTAGAATTTTTTCTGAGTTTTTCAAGTATTGACCAAGTTTGACTTTTAAAGTCAAGTTTATTTCTGAATTTTTGTTAACGATCATTTTGTGCAAGTCTTATCAAGATGGGATATTCTGATGATGAAGAAGAAATTATTAGACTCAAAACAAAGAATAAAAATCTCACTTCATCAGTTGATTATTATTCAAAGAGATCAAAGAGATATCATGATGAAAAATGGTTGCTAAGGGAAGAAGTCAATGCTTTAAAGAAGATAAATGAAGATCTTCTGAAGCAAATTTCTAGTTTGGAAGCAGAAAAAGTACAGAGTTTGGAAGCTGAGAATACTGAGTTGAAAAGAAAGATCTCAGACTTGGATGCTCAAATTGTCAAAATCCAGCAAGCAGAATCTATCATGAAGAATGAGGAGATAGCAAAGGATTTTGAAAGTACTAGTGCAAAGCTGAGTAAGAAGATTTCAGAGTTGGAACAAAAGATTGCTAAAGACAGAGATGAATTTGAGAAAGAAAAGAAAGGATTTGCTCAGAAATCCTCTGAATTTTCAAGAAAGGCTTTGAAGAGAAGAAAGCTGTTGAGCTTAAATGTGCAAAACTTTTTCAAAAAGTGACTGATTTTGAGAAAGTGATCATCATTGAAAGGGACAAATTTGCAAAAGAGAAGAAGGTAATTGAACAGAAAAATGTTGGAATCTTCAAAGAAATATCTGATCAGAGAAAGAATGTCGAGAAGGATTTTGAAGAACAAAGAGAGATTTTTGAGTCAGAGATTAAGAAGCTTACAGAGTCATTATCTGAACTATCAACAAAGGCCATGAAAGATCAGAACACGAAGTCTGAATTTCAGAAAGAGATTGGCCTGCTCACCAAGGAAAGAAACAGTTTATCTTCCAAGATAACAGAACTTGAAGAATTTGTCTCTAGGATGGTTTTGACTGAGCAGAAGACTACAGATTCAATTCTTCAAACACCTAGAGATAATTCAGCTGATTCAGAATGCTCATTCAAGACAACATCAAGTTCATATCATACAACTGTTTCTACAAAGAGGTTAGTTAATTTAAATGATCAGATTCGTACTACTAACCTTTTCTATGATCGAAATGTGGATGGTTCAGGTACATATAGAAGAAGAAGAAAAGGAAATGAGAAGTTAGTATGGAGAGTAAAAGCAACTTCTGATGAGAAGAATGGTAAGAAATCATTTGTGCATATATCAAATGCCAAGAAGAACAATGTTCAAAAGATTTTGTTTATTCGAGAAATCAATTACTAAGGTTAGCTCAAAAGAAGAGTTATTGTTCTTACTGTCGTGCAAATGATTTTGTTCATTAAGCTTCAGATCATTACTGGTATGGTTCTTATTATATTACTCCTAACAGAACCACAACTAACAAACATGGACCCAAATACTAGTTCGTACCAAAGCCAAAAGATTCATCTGTGTTGCAGGCATCACAAGTCAAGGGGGAGTAAAAGAACCTAGACTTTTGAATACATCAGTTCAGAACTCATACTTCAACGAATAATGGATTTTAGACAATACAGTTCAAAACCTGCATCTCAATGTTAAGGAGTTAGACTTCTGAGTAAATTAGCTAAGGAATCGTACTTCAATGTCAAAGAGTTTGACTTATAAACACAACAGTTTAGGAGTCATACTTCAACGATCAAAAGAAAGTGTACTCCAATGCATCAAAAAAGATTATCAACCTTCAAGGGGGAGTATACATATTATCTCTACTGATAATATTGCGAATGCATATTTTCAGGGGGAGTAATTGACTTCTGATTACTTCTGATCAGAACTCGTTCTTAACAAGTTTTATTGCTTTCATATCTTTATTTTTCAATAATGTTTGTGAATAAAACTTTATTGCTTTGATGACTTTTTGTCTAATTGTAGTTTTTGAGGGGGAGCTTACATGATTGTTAGTGCACATATTTGTTGGATACAAGATCATGAACACTGAAGATCAAAGTCAAGCCAGGTCAAAACTCAAAGTCAACTCTCAAGTAAGAAAGTCAAAGTCAAAGTCAGTTGTAATAAAAAGTCAAAGCAAGTGTTGTAAGAGTTTAGTGTTGTGTGTGTTTATGTAGTGTGCACGTTATAGTGGTGTGAGTGTTTCTGGGTTGGGTATAAATAGGGTTTTGAGTTGTGGTGTGCGTATAGATTGTGACATAGTGTTATACGCATATCAGTGTTAGAGAGAGAAAGTGTTTGTAATTTGTGATTGTGAAATACAAATGGAGATTGATTGAAATTGTTGATTACATCTTGTTATACACTGTTTCTGGGATAACAATTGGTATCAGAGCAAACGGAAATTCAGAAACATGGATTGAATTTGAAGATTTGGCCAATTTTTCAAGAACTCGAAAAACATACTGTGGAGAATCGAATCTTGGGATACAATGTTGTTTTGGATTTGAATTTGATTGATTTGGAATCGATTTGGTGTATAGAATAAGTCTTGTATGCATTGTTTAGTTCAATTCTCAACAGTTTGTATGAATTTTGGAATTTTTTGAAATTTTTGTTCGAGTTCATACTTATACCGAGTTGTGATCAAATTGTAATCTTTAGTGATTTAATTTGAAATCTCTTGTTTGTAAATTGTTCTAGACATGAAATCGATGTGATCTACAGAGTTTCAAGCTAATTGGTGAAGAATTTGATCGAAATCGGTGAAAGACTCAAATTTTTGTTCGAAAACCCAAAAACACGCAAGATTCAAAGAACTCGCAGATGAAGAACTCACACGACAAAGAATTTGCTAAAGCTGAAGAACTCGCACATACTTGAAATTCGCATAAAGTGTAAATCAAGATGAGTTTTTCTGATGATGAAGAAAAGATTGCCAAGCTCAGAGTAGAGAACAAAAATCTCGCATCATTAATTGAATACTACTCAAAGAGATCAAAGAGGTATCACGATGAAAAGCGGATACTAAGGGAAGAAGTCAGTGCGCTAAAGAAAATAAATGAAGATCTTTTGAAACAGACTTCTGGCCTGAATGAAGAAAAGGAACTGATTTTGGAAGCTAAGAATACAGAGCTGAAAAGAAAGATCTCAGTCTTAGAAGATCAAATGGTTCAAATCTAGCAAGCAGATTCTGTTGATAGGTATGAGGAGAAAATTAAGAATGTTGAGTATGCTAATGAAGAGCTGAATAAGAAGATTTCTGATTTGGAGAAAAAGATGGTCAAAGACAGAGATGATTTTGAGAGTGAAAAGAAAGGGTTTGCGAAGAAGTTTTCTGAGTTTTCAAGAAAAAGTTTTGAAGAGAAGAAACCGATTGAGCTTAAATGTTCCAATCTTTCTCAACAACTATCTGACTTTGAGAAAGTAATCATAATGGAAAGAGATAAATTTGCAAAGGAGAAAAATACCATTGAACAAAAGAATGTTGGAATCTTCAAGGAAATATCTGGTCAAAGAACGAATGCTGAGAAGGACTTTGAAGATGAAAGGAATATATTTGAGTCAGAGATAAGGAATCTTACAGAGAAGTTATCTGAACTATCAGCTTGTGTAATGAAAGAGCAAAAAACAAAGTCTGAGTTTCAAGAAATGATTGACTTGCTTATCAAAGAAAAGAATAGTTTATCTTCAAAGATAAAAGAGCTTGAAGAAATTGTTTCTAAGGTGGTGGTGACTGAGTAGAAGACTCCAGAGTCAATTATCCACACACCTAGAAATGATTCAGCTGATTCTAAAAAGACAGTAGCAAGCTCACATAAGAAAACTGTTTCTACAAGAAGGTCAGTTAATTCATATGATCATATTCGTACTACTAACATTTTTTTTTGATAGAAATGTAGATGGTTCAGGTACACAAAGAAGAAGAAGAAGAAGAAGAAGAAGGAAATATAGAGAAGAAAAGCTGGTCTGGAAGGAGAAACCAGTTGATGATGAGAAGAAGGATGAAAAGAAAGGTAAGAAATCATGTGTACATGCACCAAATGCCAAAAAAACAATGTGCGGAAAGGTAAACCTAATCTTGTCTACTCGAGAGACCAATTAATCAGGTTGTCTCATTAGAAGAATTATTGTTCTTATTGTCGTACATATGATTTTGTTCATAAAGTTAGTGATCATTACTGGTATGGCTCTTACTCAATTACTCCTAATAGAACTGCAACTCACAAACATGGACCTAAATACTAGTGGGTACCAATGCCATAGGATGATTCTGTGTTGCAGACACCTCAAGTCAAGGGGGAGTAAGAGAACCAAGGATTCTAAATACTACATTTCAGGACCCGTTCTTCAATGATAAGGAGTTTGACTTCTAAACACAACAGTTTAGGACTCGTACTTCAACGAACAAAAGATATTATACTCCGTGCATATACGAGATTGTACTCCGATACATGAATGAGAAGATCAACCTTCAAGAGGGAGTACATATTTTTCCTGATGCATAATTTTAGGGGAGTATATGACTTCTGATTACATCTTATCAGAACTTGTACATTCAAAGTTTTACTGCTTTATGTCATTTACTTTTCAATAAATGTTGTGAATAAAGCTTTGCACTTTGACGACTTTGTGATTTTTTGTAGAATTGAGAGATAGCTTAAATGATCATATCTAATATGATTTAGAGTTGACTTGATGAGATTTAAGACTGAGCGAAAAGGTTTATTTCTAATCTTAATCTCATACATGTCTGAAAGAAGGACACCTTTCAAATATGAAAACATGTTCTTAAATGTTCAAACCACTTCTGATTCTTAAAAACGATTTCATGAATATTGAAGTGTGATTTTAAATGTTTTCATTTCATATGATTTAATGATATATACAAACCGCGTGTTTCCAAAGATAAATACTTGTGTATTATCTTTTCCATATACTGTCAAGTATTCACACACACCGGTTTAACTTTTGTTGAATCTGTTACCACCATGTCTCAAATTCAACACACTTTTCGATGGTGATACACCCCGATTGAACTTCAAAGAACTTTGAGCATTGATTTCATTTCAAAACGTTCTTTCAAAACTTGTCTATATTTTGATTCATATAGACAATATCCAATTTTTGCTGACCTAAGCCTTCATCGATAAATCATTTTGATCTTGATCTTTTTCATACAATGTCAGATTTTCAAACAAGTTTCTTGTTTTCATTTCATTTATTCAATTATCTTGCTTGAAAAGTCTTCAATGTTTAAAAATGCTCAAATCTTCATGATTTTCTTTATGAGCATACATACATCTAACTTGTATATATGTGTTTTAACTGCAAAGTTAAACCAGTTGAGCAACATGTTCTTATAGGATAATATGGGTTCATTGTGTGAGAACTTAACTAAAACTTCTATGGATTTCACGTTAACAATGTTTCCTACGCAAGAAGTTAATCATTGAGTGATCGAGTGTGAGGAGTCTAAATACCTGAGTGTGGGTTGTGTGATGAGGTAAAATGAAAAGGAGAGTTTGGTTAGAAGTGAGCTCAATGATTAAAAAGAAAGATGGTGAGAGAACAGAGTAAAAGAATGTCAAACTCTGCACCAACTTTTTCTGAGTCGGGCAGCTACATTGTTGGTGTTTCACAATTCTTCGTGAACATCATTGAAACAGGCAACAAGCCCATGCCAACTCCTGATAACAACCCCACCAGCTACTCATTTTCTTCTCAACAAGAAAATGTTTCATATTTCAAGGGGAAGCAACACATAATCTATCTAGTTTTCATTTGGAAAATCTGGATATTGAAAAAGAAGGAAGTATGCCCCACCTTCGCACTTCGATCATGCATAATTGAGTCTGTGTATTACTGTTGTTGTCTCAATGGTTTACACAACTTTGAGCCTATAAAAGCAATCATCTGTGCTTAATTCTTTCAAGCACAAGTACGTACGCACAGAGAATTTGTTTTTCTGTCAAAACGTTCATAGAATAAACTTGTTTTATTCGATGATTGAATGGAAGACCTGGGGGAGTGAACATCACAAAAGCTTATTTCCAATGTGTATTCATTACACACAGTGATTTCGTGTTACTGACAGACATTTTAACTGATTCATTTGTTGATTCAGGTGTTACACTCATAATTTATCTGAATTTGCAAAGATTCGGATGAATGTCTTTTGGATTGATGAATAATCAGTGGCTCAGTGGTAAAAAATCTGTGGTCATAAAAGATGTAAGACATTTCTTGTAAAGTTTTGATGATTTTAGTGCTCCAATCATCAAAAAGGGGGAGAGGTAATCAAGAAATGTTATAGATGGGAGAAGATCAAGAAATATTTGAAAAGTGTTCAAGAATTGTTGATCTTGATATAGTAAAGTTGGAACTGAAAGAAGAAATTTATGTCAAGACAGTTGATTTTGAGGAAGTTTGTTGAAAGCTGAAAGAGCAAATTCAAAGATTTCAGAATTTGAGCAGAGTTTACTGAAATTTTCTTTAAAGACAATTTGCTAAAGCAATCAGAGCTGAATCTGAAGATAATTTCTTTTCGATGTCTGAAAGAGGTTTTACAACCTTGGGAAGATTGTTACTATTTTTGAAGACAGACTTTGGGGAGATTGCTAAGTAAAAGGGGAGATTTAATCTGATAATATTCTAACGAAAGGGGGAGATTGTACAAATTGAGCTTAAGGGGGAGATTGTATTGAAAAATATTTTTAGAGATGATCTTGAATCCAAAGGGGGAGATTGTTAGTGCACATATTTGTTGGATACAAGATCATGAAGACTGAAGATCAAAGTCAAGCCAAGTCAAAGCTCAAAGTCAACTCTCAAGTAAGAAAGTCAAAGTTATTTGTAATAAAAAGTCAAAGCAAGTGTTGTAAGAGTTTAGTGTTGTGTGTGTTTGTGTAGTGTGCACATTATAGTGGTGTGCGTGCTTCTGTGTTGGGTATAAATAGGGTTTTGAGTTGTGGTGTGCGTGTAGATTGTGACATAGTGTTATACGCATATTAGTGTTAGAGAGAGAAAGTGTTTGTAATTTGTGATTGTGAAATACAAATGGAGATTGATTGAAATTGTTGATTACATCTTGTTATACACTATTTCTGGAATAAGAATGATCATATAAATCATGACTTTGGAGCTGAGTTTATGAGATTCAAGCTGGGCGTAAGTCATATTCTAATCTTAATCTCATTGTGTTTGAAAGAAGGACAACTTTCAAACATGAAAACATTTTTCTTAAACATTCAAATCACTTCTTATTCTCAAAACGATTTCATGAATTTAGAAGTGTGATTTTAAATGTTTTCATATATTATGTACTTCATTGTTAAACAGACCGAGTGTTTCCAAAGTTAATACTTGTGTATTATCTTTTCAATATAATGTCAAGTATTCATACACACCGGTTTAGTACTTTTTGTTGACTAAGTTCTTACCATGTCTCAAATTTGAAACTAATTTTCGATGGTAAGACACCTCGATTAAACTTCATTGATATTTGAACGTTGATTCATTCAAAACGTTTCTTTCAAGAATGTCTATATTTGATTCGTATAGACAATATCCAATTTTTCATGACCTAAGCCATTAACGATAAATCATTCATAATTGATCTTTTCATACATAGTCATATTCTCAAACAAGCAGTTTATATTCATTTCATTCATTCAATTTCTTTGTTTTGAGAGAATCTTTCATGATTAAAATGCTCAAATCTTCATTATTATTTTACTGAGCATACAAATATCTTACATGTATTTCATACTGTGCTTTAACTGAAAAGTTAAACCAATTGAGCAACACTTTGCTTTTAGAACAATATACATGGGATCAGTGTGAGAACTTCAATGAACTTCTATGGATTCAGATAACCAGTGTTTCCTACCCAAGAAGTTATTCTTGAGTGATCGAGAGGCGAGGTGTCAATATATGAGTGTGGGTAGGTGTGCTGAGATAAAATGAAAAGAGAGTTTGGTTAGAAGTGAGATCAATGTTAAAAAGAAAGAGGGTGAGAGATCAGAGTAAAAGAATATCAAACTCTGCACCAAAATTTTCTAAGATGGGCATCCACATTACTGTTGTTTCACGATTCTTTTGTGAACTTCATTAAAACAGGCAACTAGCCCATGCCAACTTTTGCTTTAAACCCCACCAACTACTAATTTCTTTCTCAACAAAGAGATGTTTCAATTTTTCATGGGGACGCATCACATAATCTATCTTGTCTTCATTCGGAAGATGTGGATATTGAAAAAGAAAGAAGTCTGGCCCACCTTCGCACTTCGATAATTCACAATTGAGTCCGTGTATTACTGTTGTTGTCTCAATGGTTTACACATTTTGAGCCTGATAAAGCAATCTTATACTTAAATTCTTACATACACAAGTACGAACACACAGAAAATTTGTTTTTCTGTCGGAACGTTCATAGAATGATCTTGTGTTATTCGATGATTGAATGGACGACCTTGGGAGTGAACATTAATAAAACTCCCTATACAGTACATTCGTTGTACTAAGTGACTTTGTGTTACTTACAGGCATCTTAACTAATTCATTTGTTAATTCAGGTTTACACTCTTATTTGTCTGAATTTGAAAAGATTCAGATAAATACATTATGAATTGACGGATGATCAAAGGCTCATATAAAAGGATCATGGTCAGAAAATGATGACATTTCTTGAAGATGTTTTGATGATTTCTAGGCTACATCATCAAAAAGGGGGAGAAAGTCAAGAAATGGAAAACAGTTACAGGAGAAGTTATTTCAAGAAATGGTGACTAAAGTTCAGATGGTGAAAGTTTGAAAGATTTATTGTTTGAATTATGGGGAGAATAATCAGAACAATATCAAAAGTTCAAAGAATTCGGAAAGTTTACTGAAATTTGCTGAAATTTTCTTTGACGAAATATTTGCTGAAGAATAGTGAGCTAATTCAGAAGATAATTTCTTTTCTGAAGTCTGGAAGAGGTTTTATTACCTTGGGGAAGATTGCTAAAGTTGTTGTTTTTCTAATAAAGAAGGGGGGAGATTGTTAAAATTCTTGAAGAGCATAATTTCAAACTAAAGAGAAGATTGTTCGTGAATGCTTAAATTTAATTTGAATCTAAAGGGGAGCTTCAATGCATATCTTGTTGAAGATGATCTTGAATCCAAAGAGGGAGATTGTTAGTGCACAAATATGTTGGATACAAGATCATGAAAGTCAAAGTCTCTCAAGCAAAGTCAAAGTCAAAGTTTGTTAGGACTGAAAGCCCTAGTGCGTTGAAAGTTGTATAACGCATTTATAGGGTATGAGTTGTAATTGTTTAAAAGTGTTTCTAAATGGGCTTTGAGGCCCATTAGGCCTTATGCGTGAGGTATTTAATGCCGTGTTAACCTAGGTTTTAGGTTAATTGTCATAAGCTAGGTTTACTAATCCTTATCAGAAATTCTCTCTGTAAACCTAAACCCTTTAATGATATATCTAATCATATGACCAGAAGTTGTGGCTCAATCATTGCATATTATTGATTATTTACTTGTGATTGCATTGAATCTGGGATCTACAATTGGTATCAGAGCAAAGAGACACGAATTTTGATCCAAAAAGGTTTGTCTAAAACCCTTTAATCTCTTATTGTTCATGTTTGGTCGTATGCATACTGTGATTGAGTTCTTTGAATTAGTTTATGTGATTTGTTCGATTGTCATAGATCTGGGTTTATATCTGTGATTTTTCTGGGTTTAATAAGTGTTGTTCTGGGTTTAATAAAATTTTGAATGCACCTAAAGAATTCAAATATTTAGAGACGGGTCTTGGTTACGATAACCCACATAATCTGAAAAAGGCCTTGACCAAAGTTCCCACGTTATATGCTTTCGAATTTTTGGGATTGGACAAGACCTACCCAGAGTACAAAATCAGATGGACCAAACCACTTATTGATGAGGATCTAGAACTGGAAACATTGAGAAGGAAAAATACTCTCACGATGCAACTTCCTTTTGTTTATGACTCATTGAATGCATCATACAACACCGAAAACCCCTGTTTTCTGTCAAATGACTATTTTCAAAACTATTCTCAGGCTGGACTTGATTCAAAAATCGTTCAAACTGAGGAGGAACCAATGGACCACAAAATCTATGTTCCACCTAAGATTTTAGAAAAGAAAATTGTTCAGCTAGAAGAGTCATTTGCACAGGAAAGACTTATTTTTCAAAAGGAAAAACAAGAGTTATTATCCAAACTTGAGTGCCTCAATTCCGATCAAAGGGAAACTGGATCGAGGGAGGAAAAGGAATATTTTCAGACATAGATAAATAAGCTTAATTCACAACTGTCTGCCTTGGCATCGGATCTGCTGAAAGAGCAACTTCACAAAGGTGAGCTCCAAGCTAAGCCTGAAATTCTCCAAGTTGAGAAAATCAATCTGTCAGAAAATTCCGATTCACCCTTAGACACCTCTTCCTGTAAAGCTTTTTTGGGTGATTCTTCACCAAATTCTTCTGATAAAGGAAAAGAGCCTCAGTTGAAGTGTTTCAAAAAGGATCGTCGTTCTAATTTTCAAAATGCTTCCGTAAATGATCCTTTGAAAAACACAAATCCATCCAGTTTCCCGACTCCCACAAGTAATAATGTCACATCTGATGAGGAAAAGGAATTCTCAACGTTCTTGAATTCAGAGGTATGTTCAGACAGAAAGTTAGACCAGTTTGATTTCGATCCAAAACTCCCAAGTCATGTTGTTTTTTGGATTCAACTGGTGAGCCACCGGTCAAATTTTATAAAAGCGAATGTTCAACATCTACCTCTCAAAAGGTTTCTATGAACAAATCTTCAAAGCAAAAATCTAAAAGACGTTCACAGAAACAAAGAAAGACCGACACCTCTAACAAAAGACATACTTACTACTCCAGTTCTTTTGATTGCAAGCTTAATGATTCTTCAGATAATCATTTCTCCAAAAACGTAAAGATGGTTTGGAGAAAGAAACCAACTACAGAAGACAGTGAAGGAAACAAGTCTCATGATTCTCCTGTAGTTGATACAAAGTCATCTATTTCTATGACTGATTCACCTACTTATGTTTATTCTACAGGAAAGTTGATCAGTCTAAACCGAGCAAAGATCTTGTATTCACTGTGGAAATAGTGACTTTGTGGATTTAAGGTATGTTAATAATTGGTATGGTACTTATAACATCCCTAATCCTCAATTTAACAGCTTAAAAGCTAGGGCAACTAACCATCAAGGATCCATCACAACATGGATACCAAAACCAAAATCTTCCTAATCTGTTTTACAGGAATGTCATGTGTGATTTACTTCAGATTATTCATATCACATGACTACAATCAAGGGTTAGGCCATCTTTTGAGTGGGAGTACCATGTTGTTTATTTTTCATATTGACTTCTGAACACTTCAGTTCAGGACTCGTACTTCAATGTTTTGACTTGTACTTAAATGTTCTATTTTGGCGAGTTAAAGGAGTGTTAGGGCTTTTAATGTTTCTATGGTCAATCCAGAACCGGAAGGACCTACCCAAGAAACAAATCTCATTCATAGATATCAGTGAGGGGTCTAGATTGATAGATGAGTTCAGAGTGATTGAAAAAAAATAGTGCGGATGTGACAAAACTTAAAAAGAATTATTGGTCCTTACCAAACCGAGTCAGTTATCCGGGTTACCACATAATCTATTCATTCTCATTCGTTGGAGATGGATATTGAAACATACATGGACCCAGTGTCGATAACTCGTGTCACCCCACCCAGCCACTCAAGTATCTCTCAAAAGATACTTGTTTCATATATTCATGGAGATTTAGCACATAATATATCTATTCCTCACTCGGAAGTCTTAGATATTGAAAAAGGAAGACATCATCTCCGGTCTCCGAACATCATATTTATCTCACTGTGTCTATTGATTTCTAACCTGTGTCCCAGGTTAAATCAATCTTTGAGCCTAATCGATATGATTTATACTTCTTTCACATACGCACGAATCTTTGTGATTCACCTTGCATATCTTTGTGATATTGCCGGAACAGTTTGAGAAGTAATTTTTTAATATTTTACTTCGGTGATAACTGGAAGTCCTATCAGAGATACCCCATTGCAAACTCTAAAAATAGGCCACACAATTATTTCAATTGTTGTGATAACAGTTACTATTGTATTTCTGTGTTAGCTGTTACCCTTGGTTACTGTATCTATTTATCTGATCTTTTACTACTCATCCGATTAGTCATTGAAGTTACATGATGCTCAGGATTCTTCTAATCATCATGAGGGGGAGAATGACACAAAATTCAAAGACAACTTATTGTATTGAGGGGGAGTTAGCAAAATCTGAGGGGGAGTAACAGAATTTCTTAAATCTAAGGTTGAAAAGCCATTGGATTTCAAAGATTGCATTTCTTCTATCCCGTATCATATGGTGTTTGCTACAAGTTTGTTCTTCCTACAAGTTGATTGGAACAAGCTCCTAAGTTGAAAGTCAATTCAACTCGCGGTTCAAAGACAGATTCTTTGGTTTTAGACTGAAGTTGCACTGTGGAATGTCACGTAACTCGCACATTATCTTTCTTGTGTGCTGATCCGATGTGTTGAGTTTCTACAGTTGAAAGCTGCTTGATAGTGCATTCAGTCGAGGATATTGTACATTGAATCTGGTTACAAAGTTGAAACTATGAAGATCAAGAGCTTTATTCAAGGGGTAGTTTGGAAAGATATGAAGAAAAGAATCACCAAAGTTCTTCAAAGAATCAAGAGGGAAAGAAGATCAAGCCTTAAAATTTCAAGATGATAAATTCCTTATTCAACTTTAGGGGGAGATTGTTAGGATAAAAGTCCTAGTGCGTTGAAAGTTGTATAACACATTTATAGGGTATGAATTGTAATTGTTTAAAAGTATTTGTAAATGGGCTTTGAGGACCATTAGGCCTTATGCGTGAGGTATTTAATGTTGTGTTAACCTAGGTTTTAGGTTAACGGTCATAAGCTAGGTTTACTAATCCTTATCAAAAATTCTTTCTGTAAACCTAAACCCTTTACTGATATATCTAATCATATGACCAGAAGTTGTGGTTCAATCATTGGATATTATTGATTATTTACTTGTGATTGCATTGAATCTGGGATCTACAAAGCTCAAAGTCAAATAAAGTCAAATAGTTTAAATGTTTTAGTTTTTGTCTTGTAATTGTTTGTAGGTATAAATAGTTTCTTTTTGTGTAGAACTTAGCGGTGTATCTAGAGAGAATCCATTCTAGAGAGTGAATATTTGAAACAGAGAGCATTTCATACGAATTTGTAATCTGTGAGAATTGATCAATACATATGGAACTTTGAATTGAATTCGTGTGGTTATCTTGATTGATTTGCACATATTGTGGGACAAACAAAAACGTTTCAGCAAAACAGCCTATGAACTCTTTCATGGAAGAAAACCTTCTATCAGTTTTCTTCACATCTTTGGTTGTCAGTGTTTCATCTTAAACAACAAAGATGCAGTTGGAAAGTTCGACCCAAAAGCTGATGACGGAATTTTTTTTGGCTATTCCTCAATCTCTAAAGCCTACAAAGTCTTCAACAAGAGAAGACAAACAGTAGAAGAAACAATCCACGTGACCTTTGACGAATCCAGTTCAGCGAACTCTAAACCTATCGCTGAAAATGAAGAACTAAATGCTTGGATGTTCTCTCACTACAAGGAAATAGAACCTCTCTTCAACTCACATCAGCATACAAATCCTTCTAATACCGATGATGATCCAAATATCATACCTCCTAACGCTGAATCCACCTCTTGGATTTCAGCAGTTCCCCAAAGCACACTTCCTCCATCAGATCTCCCCTCTTCTGAAAACCTCTCAGTGAATAATGTTTTTTCTGAACCACAACATTTTATAGTTGAAGAACCTCAAGCTTCTTCATCAGTGAACATTCCTATTGATGATCCAACTCTTGAGGTAAGCGATTATGCTCTAGCTCAATGATAGACCAGAGATCACCCCATAGACTAAATTCTTGGTGATCCTGATGCATGTATTCAGACGCGACGAAGTTCAGGTAATATCTGTCTCTTTGTAAATTTTATTTCTCTCATCGAGCCAAAGAAGACTGATGATGCCCTCAGAGATCCAAACTGGGTCAGTGCTATGCAAGAAGAGCTGGCTGAGTTTGCTAGAAACAAAGTTTGGAATCTCGTTCCCCGACCATATGATAAATCTGTTATAGGCACCAAATGGGTGTTTAGAAACAAATTAGATGAAAATGGGACTATAACCCGCAACAAAGCTAGGCTAGTTGCTCATGGATACAGACAAGAGAAAGGCATAGACTATGATGAAACCTTTGCCATTGTGGCAAGACTCGAAGCAATTCGATTATTCTTATCATATGCAGTTCACAAAGACTTCAAAATCTATCAAATGGATGTCAAGTCAGCATTCCTAAACGGAAAGCTAAATGAAGAAGTTTATGTTGAACCACCCCCAGGGTTCTCTGGCCCTAAGCATCCACATTATGTATATAAGTTGGATAAGGATCTCTATTGGTTAAAACAAGCTCCTCGTGCTTGGTATGACACTCTCTTTTCTTTTCTTATCTCTAAAAAATTTGAGTGTGGAAAAATTGACAACACGTTATTTTTCAGAAAGATAAAAGGTCATATTATTCTTGTACAAATATATGTTGATGACATTATATTTGGTTCTACTAACTCATCTATGTGTACTCGTTTCGCTGAAAGAATGAAGACAAAATATAAAATGAGTATGATGGGTGAACTAACTTACTTCCTTGGACTTCAGATCAAGAAAACAAATAAAGGTACATTTATTCATCAGAGTAAGTATGTTATGGATATGTTGAAAAAGTTTGATCTCACTCAAACCTCAGCGATGAAAACTCCTATGGAACCTCCCTGACATTAAACAAGGATCCAGCTGAAAACCTCTTAATGTCTCTGCCTACAGAGGAATGATAGGCTCCCTGCTGTATCTAACAGCGAGTCGACCTGATATCATGTATTCTACATGTCTTTGTGCACGCTATCAATCAGAACCCAAGGAATCCCATCTGATCGCTGTCAAGCGAATTTTCAGATATCTTAAGGGAACTCCTAACCTCAGTCTTTGGTACCCCAAATATTCAGGGTTCGATCTAACTGGCTATTCAGATAGTGATTTTGCAGGTTGTCAACTCGTAGGTGGAAAACTGGTAAGTTGGACAAGCAAAAAGCAAAACTCAGTATCCACTTCCACAGGTGAAGCTGAGTACATAGCCGCTGGAAGTTGTTGTCCTCAAGTCTTATGGATGAGAAATCAACTATTAGACTATGAGATTCAACTATCCAAAATCCCAATCTATTGCGACAGCACTAGTGCCATCGCTATAGCAAACAATCCAGTGTTACACTCAAAGACAAAGCACATAGAGATCATATATCATTTTATCAGAGATCATGTGATGAATGGTGATATAGAACTCCACTTTATTCCTACTGACTATCAGCTCGCTGATGTTTTCACCAAACCTCTTGATGAGACAAGATTCAACTTTCTCATCAGTGATCTTGGAATGCTGAGTCTTGAAGATTAACTCTTCATCTTTCATGCATTATGTCTGTTATAAAAAGTTCTACCTCATCTCACAATCTCTGACTAAATATCTCTGACACTCAGGTATGTTATCTCATCCTTTCTCACTGAATCTTTTCAGTAAGATATTCTCAAAAATCAAAACTTTAATCACTGATTTTCTTTAAGTGGTTAAAAGCTTTTTGAAAAACAAACCTTATCACTGATATTTCTCATCAGTGATCCTTTGCAAAGAAAACATATCCCTGACTTTTTGTCAGCGATACTTTCCAAAAAAAACTGAAATGTTTTTCTCTCTCTTGTGACGTCATTCGAACCGATAATCCATGGCACACCTTTTTCTGACACGTTCGTCCGTTGCACTTCTTGTCCAATCAACTTCGTGGGATGTGTCCGTGTCATTATGACCACCTTTTCCCGCTCTAAATTCTTTCTCTCTCCTCATATAAAAGGAATGACATTCATATTTTTTTTACCTTTTACCTTTTCTAAAAACTTAAAAGGCAAGAAAATACTCTCGGCGTTCAAGCAAATAACTTACGAACACTTGAATCTTCAAATCTTCAAGCAATCCAGGTTCTTATTATTATATCTTCTTCTTCCAAAAACTTGCGTTTAATCCTATATTTTTTTTTCTTATCTTGGATTAAAAATGTTTTTCTTAAAATCATTTTTGAATGATTTTTTTTTCAAAAACCTTATGGTTTTTAAGACTGTTCTTATTCCCTTCTTTTAAAAGAAACTGGTTTTCCTCTAACAACAAACTTCTTTTATAAGTTTCTTTCTTTAATAAGAAACTAGTAATTTTGTTTGCACTGTTTTTGGACTCTAAAACCTTTTATTCTATTCTTCTTTTACCTATTCCAGAAATGGCCTCCCAAGCTACTCTCATTCCCTCAAAGACTGTGAAATTTGCATTTGCTGATTCCGAAGTCGTAAAAAACAACCACTTGGGACATTTGGACCTTCCCAAAAACAAATGTCCTCATCTTCTGCAAGCTGCTAACTTCCTCAAAGAATCATGTTTGGGCTATACGCTGAAAGTTGGCCGCACTCCTTCAAGGGCTATTTTTCAGGAATTCTGGTTCACCGCTGACAAAGGTGAAGTACTGAACAATCAAGGCAAGGAGATCCCTACTATCACCTTCCAGACCCACCATGGACCTGGGAATATCACTACTCTTGCTATTCGCATAGCTCTCCGATTCCCCTCCAAGACAAAAGCAGGCTTCGACGCCTTACCCACTGACGCTGAACTCATTTAGTTCCTCGACCACATGGGATATCAGTGGGACTTCAAACCCTGCACCACCATTCCTGATAAAAAGTTGACAAAGATTCAAAAGGCGAAGTGTTAGCTCCAAATCAAAAGGCGATTTGCTTGACATCAGGAGGTTCACTATTATACTTAACTGCAAGTAGGCCTGACATAATGTTTGCAACATGCCTTTGTGCTAGATATCAAGCAAATCCAAAGGTATCTCATTTAACTGCTGTCAAAAGAATTTTCAGATACCTCAGAGGGACACAAACATTAGGCCTCTGGTATCCAAAACTTTCAAGTTTTGATCTAACAACTTACACTGATGCAGATCATGCTGGATGTAAGCTTGAAAGAAAAAGTACCTCTGGTGTTGTCAGTTATTGGGCAATAAGCTGGTAAGTTGGTCAATCAAGAAACAAAACTGTGTTTCCACTTCAACTGCAGAGGCAGAATATGTTGCTGCTGCTAGTTGTTGCTCACAAGTATTATGGATGAAAACTCAGCTCAGAGATTATGACCAACAATTTGACAGAATTCCAATTCTCTGTGATTCAAAAAGTGCCATAGCCATCTCTGCCAATCCAGTACAGCACTCCAAAACCAAGCACATCGATGTAAGGTACCACTTTCTGAAAGATCATGTTGAAAAAGGAACAATAGAGATGTATTTTGTACCAACTGAACTTCAACTTGCTGATATTTTCACAAAAGCTTTAGATGAACGAAGGTTCAATTTTTTAATTAGCATGTTGGGAATGTTGAATATGTCTACCTAACAAGAGAGTATCTAATAGTATATCAGAGTCTCTGATCCTTTCATCAGAGCCTCTAGACTTTTTCAAATATGGTAAAAATCACTCTTTTGAATCTCCAAGCATGTGTCAAGGGGGAGACAACGACCCTTTCATCTTTTAAGGGGGAGAAAAGATCTTGTCTCTGATGTTTTTATCAGAGCCTCTGATCTTGTCTCTGATGTTTTTATCAGAGCCTTTCACCGTCTCTGATGGATTTATCAGAGCCTCTGATCTTGTCTATGATGTTTTTATCAGAGCCTTTCACCTTGTCTCTGATGGATTTATCAGAGCCTCTGATCTTGTCTCTGATGTTTTTATCAGAGCCTCTGATCTTGTCTCTAATGGATTTATCAGAGCCTCTGATCTTGTCTCTGATACTTTTATCAGAACCTTTAATCTTGTCTCATTAAACAAATATTCAAGGAAATTTTTTTAAATAATAAATCTTTTTGGATAACCACTCGTTTCTTTTCAAAAAACCCAACTGGCGGTTTTCTGACACAAAGCGGTTCTCCCCTACATGCCTAAATGTGTCACCCATCAATTCGGGGATGATGGAACGTCCTTCCTGAAATTAGGACTCTCAGTCGCCGCTTGAATAACCTCTCCCTCTACCTTCCTTTTGTAGCTATAAAATACCCTTATTCCCTTCCCATTATTCTTTACGCTCTCAAAACCCAAAAGCCGAATCTCTCTTTCTAAGCTTTCATCTTTCTCAACCTGCAACAATGGCGGCTCATTCCCAAACTTCAGATAACTCAAGCAAACTTGTTCCAAGCTTGAATTTGGTACAGTTCGATGTTCCAGTCAAAGGAAACAACTACTTTCTGGACGTAACCCCATCAAAATACGATGAACAGTTTCGCCCAATCCTCGACTTTTTCACCAACTGCGAACTCAATGATGTTCTAACCAAACATGCCTCAGATATTCCCCTTCGCTTTGTCCAACAATGGTGGTATTCAAGTGAATACGACGATGAAAAGGAAGGACTCGTTGGGCACATTGACCTAGGTGAACAAAGCTTAAACATAAGAATAACCCCACAAACCCTAACTCTTCGATTCAACCTCCTCACCACAACTGATCTTCAAATAGAAACCTTTGAGAAACCCCCAACTCAAGAACTTCTTCTTCAGTTCCTCCAACACTTAGGCTACAACAAAGAAATAACACGCCTAAGTCAATTCAGACGTCAGTACCTGCCTCCCAAATGGAACTTTATGTTCAGTGTTCTCAACCGAACAATAACCTGCAAGATTGGAAGTCAGGATCAGACTCATCCAGCGATAATAGCCATAATGTATGCTCTCTTTTTCAACAGAAGCATCAATATGGCTCACATTCTCTTTTGTGAGATGCTGACAGCGGTGGACAAGAAGAACAAGGACTTGGCCAAAGGAAAACAACCAATATCGGTACTGTTTCCCCGATTCATCTCAGTGGTCATTCAACGAGCAATGGAGAAATTCTCCATCACTGAGGAGGGACCAATGACACCTCTGTTTGTGATGAACTCATTCAAAGCCACAGAGGTTCCTCCTTATCCACATGACCGACGTTTCCCACACACCATGATTGAAATTATTCCTGCTGACTCTCTTACCCATCTCCTACTTAGTCATGTTGCCCAATCATCAGAACCGATGATGGGATCCCCAACACACTTAGGTTCTGAGCCTGAGCCTGAATCAGAGAGTGATATCTCTGATACTGCTCAAAACAATAACAGAGCGCAACCAGAGGGTGGCTCTGAGAGAGTGAGGAAGAGAAAACATGAGAACCCTCCCTCTGACGAAGAGAATAACTCTGTCAGAGCAGAGGAAGGTGAGGAAGAGAGATTTCCAGAGGGTGAGTTTCTAAACTTAGAATCTGAGGGCGGTGAGGTAGAAAAAGATGTCATTGATGACACAAATGAGAGAATCCAAAGCCCAAATCCCAGTGCAAACAAATTTACTGTCCAAGATGGTCCAGCATCAATGGACATTGAAACAGGGGTGCACACCTCGAACCCTTCCCATCCTAACCGCTCAGAGGCATCTGTTTCTGCCTCTGACGCATGCACCAGAGGGGAAAACTCTGATACGGCTAAGTCCTCCCAAAAGGACTTAGACCAAGATAAAAATACTCAATCACCCCAGAGTATGTCACCTCCACCCACACATGATGCCTTTATGGCTCAAACTAAGTTGAACCGTCCCTTAGAACGTAAGGATTGCCTGTCAGAAAAAGAATGGCACGACCTTCTTGCACAAGGAATCCTTAGCCTGGACAGCAAGGTTTCCAAACACATTCGGTTCTCATCATCAGATTCTGACTCTGATGATCAGAGACCAATCGGAACCATTATAGGGAAATCCTTGAAAAAGGGTCCCCAAGGATTAATGGGAAGTCCTTCCGGAGACAACATCAAACCACCTCCGAAAGAAGGCCCCTCTAAACTCGAGGGACACTTAGAATCATGTGTTGATCCTAAGGTCACCCCTCTGATTACGTTACCAAAGAGGAGTTCAAAATCTTTGGGGATGAAATCAGAGAATCTCTGAAGGAGATTAAACTTCAAATGGAGAAGACCTCAGAGGCCTCTGCCTCAAACTCTGAAGTTGCAAAGCTCACTTCAGAGGTCTCTGAGCTGCGCACGACTGTTAACTCTCAGAACGCTAAACTGGATGCTCTGGAAAGCCTGGTCATCAAAAATGACTCGGTTCTATCCAGAGAAATTCAGAACTCCACAACAAAGCTCCTCAAGGTGCTTCCTACTCCCTCTGCCCCCACTCCAACACTTGCAGACTTTTCTCAATTCAAAGAGGAAGTCTTGCGTTCTTTGGCAGAGGTACTTGCAAAGATCCCTACCTCCTCTACTGCTGCTTCTACTACAACAGAATTTGTTACAAAGGCTGACCTAACCAACTTCTCCAAGAAGATCACCAGCAATGTAATGACTATCTCCAGCAAGTTCGTCTCTAAGACCACTCAGCAGCACAAAAAGATTGAAGACCTTCTGCAGAATGTCAAATCTTCAGAGGGAATATTGAAGAGAAAGGAACCAGAGGTCGCATGCTCTGAGGAAGCTCGGAAGAAGGCCAGGTATGAAGATTCTGATGACTTGGATGACCAACCTCCGGGGTCATCTGATCTTCATAAGGGGGAGAAGACGACTACACCAAAAACTGTTGAAACACAAAAGGAGTCCACTCCCTCTGAATCAAACCAAAGAAAGGAAAAAGGAACAGAGAGACGTTCAAGCTCAACCTCTGCTGAAGATAACCAGGCCACTCTAAAGTCGCTAGTACCTGTCATCTTTCTAGCACCATCCACTTTGAGTGTTCCAATAATAGCTGCAACTCCAGAAACTATTGGAGCTCTAGAAGAAGATGAAGACGAGCAGCTAGTAGACTTCTCTACATCAGAAGATGCATTCTCATCACCAGAAAGACCAACTTATGTGATGAGAGATGCTTACGAATCAGAATCTGAAAAGGAAGAAAAATCAGATTCTGAAAAAGAAGTTGAAGAAGAAGTTGAAGTAGTTGATGTCGAAGAATATGTCTTCAAATATGCTCAACCACATCATACTTCAACAACGTCAGAGCTGAGGGAATCACCAGAGATAGATGGCTACATCTCTGAACCCTCAAAAGAAGATCCTCCACAAACAATGGAACCAGAAACCATGGTTGTTGATGAACAGGCTCCTTCAGAGAATCCTGTTCAGAAAGCAAGCATCGGTCTTCCAGCAAAAGTGTTTAATAAACCTCCCACATTCCTCGAATCAAATCCCGAAGCTTCCATAGAAGACCACTTCAGATACATTTATTGTGAGTTCAACATGGCAGACACACTGGTCATTCCTCTGAATCCAAGAATCAGAGAGGACATGCCAGACTATGAGCGAAGATTTATAAGAGATAAAACCAAACCAAGAGCACAGGTCCTCTCTGATGATCCAATCATCAAAATCAACAAAATCTCAGAAAAGACCTTTGCTTACAACAAGATTATCTATAGGAATTATGTGGTAACTCGATCTGATCAGAAGATTTACGAGTTCAATGACAATGATCTCGTAAATCTAAATCCATATGATTTACCACATTTATATGCCTATTGCTCTGTCAGGTATGATCATGGAAGAAAGGAAATCAGGATGGGCATGGTTGAAGTCCGACGGGCAATGGAGGCCTATGTCAAACACTGAGCAAAACGTGACTTTCAAATTGCTCTGAACCTAGGGGAAGAGAAGCTGGAGGTAACTGAACCTATGGAGTCATTCGACAAACTTAAAGAACTGAAGACTGGATCAATCGTTGCAGAACCTCTGGGTTTCGTCTTCAGAGTGAATCAAGAAAAGAAGATCTTTCTAGCTTCGGAAGTGTCGAAGTACTCTGATGAAACCTTGAGAGGTATAAAGAAATTGATCCATGCAAAGGAAGAAAGGCACAGAGCAGATTTACTGGCAAAACTTGACTTAGAGATTGACTCGATGATCAACTTCAGAGCTCTGATCATGAAATTCCATGGAATCTGTTCAAGTGACAAATTGTAGCCTGTTTCTTTATTTTTTTTTATATTACTTTCTTTGTATTAAACTTCCAAATGTTTAAGAAGTAATACTTAAGAGGATAATTTTCTCCTCTATGCTTTCTAGTTTAAAATTCAATTCTCTGTTATTTTTGTATCTTTTATTTTCGACACTTAGGGGGAGATTGTTAGCTCCAAATCATCTGTTTGTTAAAGTGTTGAAAATACCAGTCCTATTTCAGAGGACTTTCAAGAAGATACACTTCAGAGGACGAAGACGTCAGAGGACGAAGACTTCAGAGGACAAACCTGCCTCTGAAGTACTTATCAGAGATTGCAACTTTTAGAGAAGACATCAGAGATGGCTTCATCAGAGGCTCTGAAGACAACGTCAGAGCTCTGAAGACATTCTCTCTGAAGATGTTCACATTGAAGTTTTCTACGAATGAACAGAAGAATAGATGACACATCACTTAGTGATAAGATTTACTTTCTAGAGTAGGTCACTGTTCAGCATGCTCTTTTTCGTCATACAAGTACACTGCTTACTTTATGGTCCTATAAATAGGACCATCACCTTATTGTTCAAAGTGTGCTTAAGAAGTTATATATCTGATAATATAAGTTGAATACTTTATTCTAAGAATATCTTGTTTATCTTTATCTGCTTTATGAACTGTGATATTTGAATCTCCTTTGATATTAAACTGTATTACTTCCGCTGTCATTACTCTTGTTGTTTATATCATTGTTACGAGATTATATCTGGGATCCAACACGAAGATGCCCTCTAAGTTGAATTATATCTTCATACACATAATTCAGAGCATGAGTTGCAAAGTTGGGTCACTAGATCAGGCAAGCAAGGTTCAGGGTCCAAATGGGTTACTCAGTGATCGTTGGTCGTCACTTTGACTATGCTGGAGCTATCTTTGAAGATCTTCTCTCCAAGATCGAGAAAGTTGAAAGGGACATCAAGATTCCCTATGTTAGATTCATCTCTGCCATCCTTCATTACTTCTTGGGAGAGAAGTACCCTAAGAAGAGTGATTATAGATTCTCCAAGGTTGGCCCTCGCATCCTTGAAGTCAAGATCACTGCAAATTAGGCAAGTCTTCAAACTCTACGCTTTCGTCTCTCCCAACATTCTTCTCCTTCAGTGGCTACGCAGATGGTTCCTTCATCAGCTATCCCCGCCACTACAACCCCTCTCAAACGAAAGTCATCAGCTATTTCTGGTACCTCTATAAAGGCTAGAAAGACTGTGGAGCAACCGCCTCTAGCAAATATACCTTAGGTAGTCTCTCAACAGACCACTTTGGATTCATTCGTGGATCGATCCTCCACATCTACTCCTGCCACAACCGTATCAGTGACCTTCACCACTGACACACCACCGGTGACCTCCCAGATTCCCTTAGTGACTCAACCCCTATATGAGGTAATTACTATCATTACCAGTGCTTTTTCTTATATCCCTCCTATTTCTCCTATTTCTTTGGTCTTTAACCTCCCTCCGTTATAGCAGTCTATTCTTCAAGCTGCACATGTAGGACCTGGTGGCCTCCCTTTCGGAGATTTGCCTCAAACATCACTGACATTTCCTTCTTTTGAGGGAGACCTGGCATTCTACAATATTTTTGACACATCAGGTAACTCTAAAACCATATACACTTCTCCCACCTCTCTAAATAAGCCTGAGCAATGCCTTGCTCAAACGCTAACTTGTTTTCAGGTCCTACTTTGGGAACTGTTGACGCATTGCTGACAAAGCTTGTCGAGAAAGTGGAAGCTTTAGCTACTTCCATCAACACTACCACTACTGCCGTCAATAGTGCTGGTGAAGAATCGAAAGGTCTCTCTACCACCATCTCCACCAAAGCTGACGCATCTCACCTCAGCACTCTCCAAACTGAGGTCCACTCGCTGAAAGAAGAAGTGACCACCAACTAAACTCAGCTACAATTTCTCAATGGTCATGTCCTCCAACTCAACACCGAAGTAAAGACCCTCCCTGGAGAAGTAAGAACTCTCAGTGAGAAGGCTGACAGTACAAATTTCTCAAATCCCGCTCCTACTCCTTCCTTCAATGACGATGACATAATGTCGCTGAACTTAGCTGTAGAGTTTATTCAACATGCTATGTCTGCCATTCCTGAGATAGAAGGTCGTCTAGATGCATTGGCGGCTGATGCTCACGTATCGACTGCTGCTGAAGATGAAGCTACTGCCACATCCCTCCCCCATGATGATGACAAAGAGGAGGAGAAGGATCTAAATGAAGAAAATGCAGCAACCGCACAAGAGATAGTGGAAGAACCTCCCTCTAATGTTGAGGGGGAGAAGACAGCTGAAAAATTAGCTGCTGCTGGAGAAAAAGCTCCTCCTTCCTCGTCTTCAGTGCTTGTGGAAGAAGAAGAGGAATAGGGGGAGGAAAAAGACGATGAAGATCTTCATATTGAGGATCAAGAGGTTGACGATGTCATCGCTGATGATGATGAAGACGAAGATCCATCTCAATGGTTCTCAGCAATAAACGTCTCATCAGCTCCAGCGATGAAGGGCGTTGTAATAAATGAAGCAGGGGGAGACAAACTGACAAAGTGAAAAAGATCCAGATACCTCATCCCAAGGCAAGCAAAAGGGAATCGTTGCTGAGAGAAATCTGAAACTTTTGTCACCTTCTGAGCGGGAGCTACCTTCTCAGGTATGTCTCTCTATTGTACCTCTATCCTTCTTTTCCTACCAATCACCCCTGTCTTTCTAGCCTTTATCTCTCTCTTCTAAAAAAACATACACTAACTCCTTTTTTTATTGCTCAGACAGTTCTCTCCCCTGCTTAAGGGAATGTCTCAGCAAATAATCTCAGCTCCAATAGCTGAAGAAAGAATAATACCAATCTCTGTCAACGAGATTGATGATGAAGAAGAAGATGATGAATTCCTAAGTCATCTAAGAAGGCCCTCTCGACCTCTTCAAAGGTCAGAGGATGAAGTTCAGAGATGAGCATAGATGATCTCCAACCTGGAGAGTCTACGGCCGAAGATCCCTTCTCAAACCTCAAATGAAGAGCTTAACATTCTTTCATCAGTAGAAATTGAAGAATCTGTCAGAACTGAAAAGTTAATCGTTGAATGCCAAAAAGATGCTGATCTAGCTCTTAAGGTACATTCATCCTTATTCAAAGATGACAAGCTGAAAGAGAACTCGGTGAAAGTACAAGCTGCTCTTTTGACAGAGATAGAGGAGGAGCACACTAAAAGAAAAGTGATCAACGATGCTAGTCTATCTTGGTACAAAAATAAGCTTCACCATCGATCTAATCCAATGAAGATCACTGCCGTGATAATCTCAGGAAGGAAAAAGAAGGACCGAGCCTCAGTCACCATGGAGATATTCAGAGAGGATGGAAGTTCAAAAGCTATGTTCTTATCAAGACTGGAACACATTGCCTACTATGAATGGTTGGAGTTCAGAGAAGCACTGAAGAAATCGAGATCAACGTACAGAGGCCATGTTGAAAAAATTCTTCCGATACTATTATTTCAGATAGGACTGTGAGCCAGTCAAAGAAGCAGATCTGGAGATCTAGGCGAACATCAACTGATTCTATGATTGATGGAGATCGATGTGTAGACAAATTTTATAATAGTAATTCATTTGTTGTTTGTAATAAAGTTTCAAAATACTCTATAAAGCAAATGTTTCAAATTTCCAAAAATGTCTCATATTCGTCTTCTGATTCTAGTTCAGATGATCATGCTTTTTCTTCTGATGATTGTGCATATTTTTCTGATAATATTCCTCGTGCTTCTTATGTCAATTCTGTCAATTATTGTTTCCCCGTAAGAACTGCAACTAACAAACAAGGGCCCAAATTCAAGTGGGTACCCAAATCTTTATCTGATTCAAAGTTGCAGGCATCACATGTTAAGGGGGAGTAAGGGAATTTTGGCTTCTGAGTAATTCAGCTCAGGACCCGCACTTCATCGACTTCGACTTCTAAACACATACAGTTTAGAACTCGTTCTTCATAGTTAAGCTTCTGACTAATGAGATACTGTGAGTACATCAATTTTATTTCCGCTGCATATATCTCTGATTATGATGTGTTCCAGTTTTTCTCAATGTTTCAAGAATCTGAGTTTGTTTATCTATCTCATGAATTTGTATTACCCAAAACTTTCTTTTAATATGAGACACAAATTATTTTTATAATGTGAAAGATGAAATAGTTGAATTCTATTTTGTTTCAACTAAATATTAATTAAAAGTTTAAATCTTTACAAATTTTATTCTATAAAGTAAAGTTTTACATTTTTTCTTTCCTTTGAATAAAATATGTGTCTAGGATAAATTTTCAAGTTCTTTTGTTTATATTAAAGTTTTTATATGATCAAATTTCAAGTCTTACAAAAGTTGAAAAGTCAGCAACATGTTTGAAACTTTTATTTCTGCTTTAAAGATATGTGAGTCGGAATTTTTATAGTTTACTTTGCTCGGACTACCTAAACGATCAAAATTTTAGATTGGAATGAAAATATGGGCTAAGCATTTAGACGTTGATCTGAGAGATTGAGATGAATATTAAATTCTTAAAATACAGAAATCTCTAAGTTTAAAAGTTTGTACCTGTGACCTTTCTGGTTTGGGAAAGTAAGTTTCTCGGGATGCTTGTCATCTGGTCCCCTAAGGTCAATTGGTTTGGGAGTGATCGAACAGAAATCCTTCAATAGAACCAGATCGAAAGTCATGTTCTACTGGTATGAATGGGTTTAGGATATGTCGATGTAGCCTTTCTGATCTGGGAGAGTAAGTTCCAAGGGGTGCTTGACACCTAGTCCCCTAAGGCCAACTGGTCTGGGAGTGGCTGACCCAAATCCTGCAATAGGGTCAGATAGAAAGTTACGTTTACGACATGTTCTTTACTTAATAAACTTTTTGATCAAAAGATGCCAAAGTGCACGCGCTTAAAAGATGCCAAAGAGCACACTCATGTTAAGATGCCAATGAGCACACTGCTAAAAGATGCC
This sequence comes from Arctium lappa, assembly GCA_023525745.1. Lineage (NCBI taxonomy): Eukaryota > Viridiplantae > Streptophyta > Magnoliopsida > Asterales > Asteraceae > Arctium > Arctium lappa. Next base: position 50,589,546 of record CM042057.1, read on the forward strand.
AATGAGCACACATCTCAGGATACTTGGTGATATGTTTGAGTTGCGATAAATCTGTAAATTTATGAATATCTTAATTCTTGATGGCTTAGTGTTAGTACATGCAAAGTTCTCTATAATTTTTTTTTTAGAATTACATTTTCTTGAAGCTAATCGAAGATTCGCATGTGAGCACACTGAATAGATTGCTGGAAGTTTTGAAACTGAACATGTTTTAACTTGATATGCAATTAAACTCATTCTTTTATCTTACAACATATGTTTGATTTCAAATGATTGATAAATTTGTGATATTTTACTCTGTAAAATTTAATTTGTTTAGTATTTAAAATTTTATATGTTTAGTTGTTTCAAAATTTACATTCAGTATATTTTTCTTTCTACATTAATTTCTGATCATTGTGTTCTCATAAATAAATTTTAATGGGTTTATGCATTATTCAAGGGGGAGTGAACAAAGAGATGTATTTCAAAGATTATATCTGTTTTTGAGGGGGAGTCTCTGATTTTCTTTACATGGCACGCATGGCACACATCAAGCATGACACGCAAACCTTGCTTTGCGTATCAAGCATGGCACGCAAACCTTGCTTTGCGTCTCCCATGTGGAACGCAAACCTTAGTTTGCGCTTCCTGCATGGAACGCAAACCACCCCTGTTTTCTCTGTTTCTTTGATTTTGCAGATCTTTCGTTGTCTCGTCTCCAACATTCGCATGACCAAGTTGATCAAGATCATCAAGGTCATAAGGGGGAGAAGTCAAGGAGAAGTTAAAGAGACAAAGAGCTCAAAAGATTATTTGCTGATCAAGATTCGCTCAAAGATTCTATTCTCTCAGATACAACAAAATTTTTTGTTGTTCCTGCTCCGAACATCACAGTTCATTCAAGATCATTCAAAAGATGTGTATCGTCTTGAGCTTAAGCAGCAAAGAAAATTTTCAATCTGCAAGATGCTGAGAAGAAATTTTTTCTTAAAAGTCAGAAAGCTTCTGAAAGTCGCTTTGTTGGTCCGTGCTATTATAGAAGACAATTTTTGAAGACCAAAGCGCCAATGATTACTAAGGGGGAGATTGTTAGGTCTGATTTTATAGTAATCATTGTATTTATAGGACTTGGTCAATACTGTGTTTAGTGCTTATCAGTATTGTATCTGACCAAGGGTATTTAAGTCCCTTTGGTCTTGTTGGTTGTAAGAATCTAACACGGACTATATTGAGAATTCACATCTTGCGCTCCTATTGTCTCTCTCTCTCTAATTTCTCTCTCTAGAAGTTCTAGTGATCTTGGACTAACAAGGCTCTCATCAACAGGGTCACTGCCAAAACAAATGTTTCTTCAGCTCCTCCATCTCAGCCAAGACCAGTTAAACGAAAGCATGTCTCCTCTGAAAATGATGCAGTTATCAGAAATGAAACCTCCATCAAATTCTCCAGGGATGCACTATTTAGACCTCGTCCTGATCTCTCAGCTCTTGATCTATCACTACCTCCTAGTGGACCGTATATACCAGGGTAAGTGATAAAGAAGCCTTATGGAATCTTCTTCAGAGATGATGAGGAAAAGCTTAGTCTTCAAAGAGTCTATGAGATTCTTCTCTGCCCTCTAATCCATCTACAAGATCTTCTATGCTTGTGGTGTTGGTAATCTTCATTGGTGGATCCAATCAAAACTCTTATTCTACAAGAAGCCGCTGATCGAAGAAAGAAAGGAGAAAAGATACCATATTTTATGATTTATCCAAAGACTTCCTGAAAACACAGCTGATAGATTCCCTTTTGTCTCTTGTAATCTATTAGTTGGTCTTACAGTAGTATAGGACTTCTCTTGTACTTACAATTTTCATGTTCTACCTTGTAACTTCTTTTTACAATTTAATGAAAATTTCAGTGAAGTACTTAAATCCATCAATACCGTAAAAGATCCCTCAAAATAGTATTTGGGACATGTATGTTACGAGTCCTGGCTATCCTTATATTTTGACTTAAAAGTAATTTTCTTCATAGTTACTTTGTCATCATCAAATAGGGAGAGATTGTTGATCCAAACTCTCTTAGTGATTTGATAATGACCCGCTATAATACTTAGTGAAAATTACGTTTAACATCTGTATGTATAAGTGTTTCACCATCAGTGATTAAATACTGAGTGTGTTCAGTATCGTTGATAATTTCTCTTGTAACAGTTAGACGTAATCTCTGAAGACAAGTTTTGCGACAAAGATGTTCATCACTGAGTCCAAGACAAAGCTGCTGAACAATGGACAAGTCTACTCATGATCTGATGCGGATATCAATGAAACCAAGACAAGTCTACCTATATGCGAAGAAACCTGAAGAAAAGCTTCAACGATCACTGAACTTCTTTCTATCTCTGTGAAGGAAGAGATATTCAGTGATTGAAGATCACATAGCTTATGCTCCAAGTTTCTTTTGTCTTACCCTTGCACACATAGTACAAATGTCAGAAGAGACATACCTCTGCGACAGATCGTACAACAACTCTAAAATCTATATTATTCACCATACGGCCAAAAGCATGTCTCCAAAAGTCAGAAGCATGCAACCAACCATCGAAGGACACGTGTAAAGTACCCTGCCATGCATTTATTGCATAGGGTATATATAGAAAGATAAAGACTCTATCTGAGAGTTACCTTCTATCTTTCTTATCATATAGAAAACCTTCCTTTCTATATTCACTCAATCTCTATTCTCTAATTCTTGTGCAACAATCTGTGTGATTTTTAAGTTTGTTTAGATTAGGTTTTACTTAATCTTATTTCGCAACAAACTATAAATTGTGATTTGATTTATCAATAAACATTTTATTAAACCATTAAATTTTGTGTTTGTATTTAACCCCCCCCCCCCTTCTACAAACTTGTTAAGCACCTTCGGGACCAACAATTATGTACCTCTTACCTCTTAACTCTTAAACTACTTTGGACACTAAGGGGTTGTTCGGTTCATTTTCTGTTAAGACCTGTATGGATAAAGTTATCTTTATTGATAAGGTTGTCTGTATCTTAAGAGATAAGTTATTGTTCAATTATGGTGCTGAATAAACAGTCTGAATGTCAAAAGTGACCATTTTACCACTGATCTTATTTTTGAAAAATACTGCTGAAACCAAACCATAAAAACAAAACCAAAAACAATATTTACATCTCTCTAATAGATTTATATTTAATTTGTAAGAAATTAAAAATGAATAAAGAAAAGTTTGAATGATAACCTGCAAATACTCACATAAAAATATAAATGAAATAAAATTACATGTATGTATGATATAAGCATTAGGTTAATTCCTAAAACATAACCAAAATTCCGATAGCTTAAACCCAAACTTTCCTTGCGGCGACGTCAATGGCGAAGAAAGAATCAAGTTCCGGTGGATGAACATATATGTTCTTCGGTTGCTCCCGCTTCTTCCCTCTTCCTGGTGCCGACTTCTTTTTGGGCAGAAACATACTCTCCAGCTTCTTCCGTGTACATTTTTCTTCCATCTGCAAATGAGAGTCGATGATTTTGGTGGTGGCCGTCACCGCCATTTGTGAAGCTCTAGGAACAATAGAACATGAGTTATAGAGAAGAAACTAGAAGAAATGAATGGCAATGGCTTCACTAATATGGAGTTCAATCTCACCACCATTATTATTATTATTATTAATTAATATTGATTATTTACATCCACTCAGTTGCTGGTCACTTTGTTGAAGTGGATGAAGATACCTTCTCTGGTTGTAGAATGAGGATGAAGATAATAGAGGGTGAAGGGTAAAAGGGGAATACAAAGGGGAATAAATGCCTGAATACAAAGGACTTTGTTTTGTTGGCTGACCGATTCACCATTAGCTGAGCGAATAAGTCACAACCGAACAATTATATATGGCTGAGCGAATAAGCCATATGGGCTATACAACTCGTTAAGCCACAACCGAACAACCCCTAAGTCCTTCCTTTTGTTACCCACGGTTTCTTTGACAAGGGAACCAACTAGTAGTTTATCTATCTACTTAGTGAATATTGTCAACCTTTCTATTTTTAATCTAAAAGCTTGGTACTTGTTTTTAAGCATTCATTTTACATTTCAAGCTCTTTATAATTCTCGTCATTTATGTTTCATGCACTTACATTTCAGTTTTATGATTATGTCTGAAAGTCCAAGATCTACCAAATCTTAGAGAGAGAAAGTAGAGAGAGAGAGAGAGTGCACCAAATGTAAACTGTATATTCAAATGAGTTCCAAAAGTTACAAAACAAAGGCACCTATGGGACTTAAATACCAAGGGCCTAAACCAATATAGATAAGCAAGCTAAACACAGTTAAGACCACTGATAATAAATACAATGATTACTATAAAATCAGTCTTAACAATCTCCCCCTTAGTAATCATTGGCGTTCTTCTCTTTGACGAAGTCGATTTAAACCAAGCAAAACTTCTAAGCGTCTTAGAGTTGAACGCAAAATCAACCTCTCATCAATGATAGTCAATACTTTCTTGCGAAGTTGAATCTCTTCATTCTCGATCTGATACAGTTCACTTCTTGATTCCAAAAAGCTTCTTACAGCGGCTTTTAAACGATTCTCCAACTGTAGCTTGATCACCTTCAACGTTCCATCAGAGTAATAATTAATCTCTTCAAATCTTAGGAAGCATTTCTGACTAGAAGCATTCCTGTAAACAACTCCATATGTTCAGAGAGAGCTGTTAATGCCTGAGTCATTAGAGAGATGCCTTCCTTGAGTTCAGAAAAATTAGACCGAGCTTCAGATCGAAAAGAAATAAATTCTGCATACAACGATGAAACCCTGTCTGACGCAGAAGTAGAAGCTGAAGGCAGAGTCGGTTGAAAATTCCGTAATAGAGAGATCAAGTCTTTGTCTTGTTGTTCTAGCGGTGACATAGAAAGAAGACGAGCATAGAGCATATCTGATAACTCTGAAATCGGAAGATCTTGAACTGGAATGCTGGAAGATACCGGAGGACGAGTAGATGCAGAGACACCAACTGATTGAGTATATGGTGGAGAAAGTGGAATGGATACTATCGCAGGAGCCGTAGTAGAAACAGTAGTAGACGGTTCACGAATAACCACCCAAGATGGGCGTCTAAACGGAATCTCCGACAGAATCATAGTAGTATCAATCTCTGGCATCTTGCCTTTGAAAAGAGCCCACATCTTCTGAATTTCTTCATTCTTTTGTTCTTCAAACCATTCGCTCATTTGACTGATGACTTCATTCAAAGTCATAAACTTTTATGTTGGATCTCGAGCTTGAATGGAAGAAGGCTCAACAACTAAAGTAGGTGTAGCTGAAGAAGGAATATACGAGAGAGAAGTGGTAGTACCTTGACTCTGTATCTGAGCTGAGGCATTAGCAAAAGCTAAATCTAATTCATCAACCTCAATGTTAGCAACTGCTGGATTGATAGGTACAGATTCTTCATCAGACAACACAACCACTGGTTCATTCAAGTCTGGTGCTCTAATCTCCCTGTGTAAGACATGAATAGCTGGTTGATCATCATCTGCATCATTACCATCATCATCATCATCACTATCAGTATCATCATCACCATCATTATCAACATCAACATCTCTATCTCCATCTCCATCTCCTTCATTAACATCATCAGCAGTAGCATCATCATCATCGTCATCATCAATATTATCAGCAGTAGCATCATCATCATCATGGACAGTATTAGCAGGTTCATTGTCAATAGCAGCAAGAACATCACCTATTTGTTGATCAGCAACATCTGCTTGAACTGCATGTTCAGCATGGAAAGATTCAGCTTGTTCATCACGAGAAGGTTCAGCTTGGTCAGCTGCCAAAGAAAGATCATGCTCCAGACATTATTGAATTATGCTATCATCAGATGGATCAGCATAATACACAATAAGCTTATGAGGAATCGGCATTGAGTATTCAAAAGTCCGCTTCTGTTTCTGAATGTATGTCATCTCAGTATCCGGAACTTGAGGCCAAGACAGACGACGAGGAATAGCAGAGTTACTTCGTAGCATACTTCGAACCATTAGCTTCATGAACCGAGCAAAAGGAATAAACTTTCGCTTCTTATGAGTCAATTTGTCTTGCACTCTCTCAGAAAGTTCGGTCCAAAAGATGTACGTGTAGTCGACATGCAGGTCATAGACAACTGCATGGAACAGTCTGAGATAGTGAAGACTAGCATTATCCATGCCGGAATGTTTCGACGCGAGGCATCTGTTGAGGACAGAGAATAAAGCATACCAAACCGGAGGCAGATTGGATTTATCAAACTGACTCACTCGATCCAAATCACCAACATAGCCCAGATTCCGAATACCCTCTAGTACATCCAATTCAGAAGGATAGTTGTCATAGGAAGTGCGGCCCGATCGTGAATTAGGTTCAGGGAGTTCTAAAATCAGCCGAAGACGTTTGTATGATAGAAAAGAATCAAACTGGTCGATATGTAAGTCGAATCGATGAGGACGAACGGGCTCATTCTTTCAGATTGAATGTCAGGCTTGTTGGAGATAAACTTCAGGAACATCGGCACAAGAAGTGAGAGCTGGAGCAAGCGGATGTCCTCTGAGAATTGCTCGAATCACAGGATGAATTTTTATCTTGTCAAAATCCACGAAGTAATTGTTAGCCTTGTAAGGCAACATATTCATCAGAGTCGGAAACACATCATTCGGTGTGTGCCTCTGCGCTGAAAGATTTGCACCCGTGGAAGGTTCAGACGACATGGGCGTTTCGTTCGAAGCACGATCAAATGGATCATCATGAAGGACATTCTCGTCTTGGATCCATCAGTGATATTGTGAGAAGCCATTAGAGAACCTAAGAAACAGAAAAGAAAAAAAATTAGACAAGGAAAGAAAAAATTGAAAAACACAAAAAAAAAATGAAATTTTTTCCTAAGTCAAGTTTGTGCGACTAGAGAGAGACGCAAACTAAGGTTTGCGCTATGAACTGGTGACACAAAGGAAGGTTTGCGCGACCAACTGTTGCGCAAAATGAAGTTTGTGTATCGAGTACATGGCGCAAAACAGAGTTTGCGTGATGCACTTGTGAAGTAAACTTGCCTTAGAAAAATATTCATTCACAAGAAAAAACACACAATATTTGCGTGACACGAAGGTAACGCAAAGATAACTTTGCGTGACCAAAGGGTAATGTAAACATAGCTTTGCGAGACCAACAGGTAGCGTAAACTTTGCTTTGCGTGACCAACAGGTAACGCAAACTTAGGTTTGCGTGACCTATGGGTAGCGCAAAGTGAACTTACGCTAACAATAAAATACGGAAAAACCCTAGAAAACTCGAAAAAGCGCGAGTTCATCTCAAAGTTTCAAAATTTTCAAAATAAAACGATTTGAAAGAAAATATTAGTTCGAAACATATACATATTCTGATTTAAGTATAGTTCGAGCAAGATTGTACTAATTAAAACCATTATTGAACGAAAATTTTGAAAAAGGGAGATGAACAGTCGCACACAATCAATCCCAAAAACAAATCGAAATACAACAAAAAAAATATGAAAACACATACCTGGGATTCGAAAATAGTAACTAAATCAAACCCAATACTTGATTTTAACAGATAAACACTCGATTTGATGAAGATGATGATGAATAGTGAATATCAAAATCGCACAGTGATATGACAAAAATGAAATCGAATGAGCCAAAAAAAAATATAAGCTTGAATCAACCACAAAATGTAAGTATGAAGTCATACCTGATTCGATTAACAAGTCCGAAATTAAAGAAGTGAAAATCGGCACACAGAGAGAGGGAAAATGAAGAGGCAGATTTCAAACAAAGAATGAGAGAAAAGAGATAATGAATAAGACTTTCACTATTTATACTAAAAAAAACTAAAAAAATATGAAATTTTACCTGCAAAGCTCTCTTACTCCCCCTATACAAATGCACTAAATTTAACAGATCAAATTAGCATTTGTATAGAACAAAATCAGAAATACTTACCAGATGAATTTCTGATCAGAACATGAAGTACTTTATCAGCTATGTACCTGACCACTTTATTTACTCCCCCTCAAAATCAGAATATATCAAATTTTCATTCAGATTGTCTCTCCCCCTCGAAATATGCACAAACTAATTTAGAAAAATATGGATATTCAAACATAAAGACATGAGTATAAAAAGAAAATTATACTGAATATAAATTTTGAAACAACTGAACATATAAAATTTTAAACACTAAACAAATAAAACTCTACTCAGTAAAATATTACAGATTTATCAATCAGTTGAAATCAAGTGTGTGTTGTTGGATACAGAAACAAGTTTCATTGCATATCAAGTTAAGACATGTTCAGTTTCAAAAAACTTCCAGTAATCTATTCAGTGTGCTCGCATGCGAACTTTGATTAGCTTCAAGAAAATGCAATTCTAAAAATATAATAGAGAACTTTGCATGTACTCACACTAAGCCATCAAAAATTAAGACTTTCACAAATTTACAGGTTTATCGCAACTCAAACATATCACCAAGTATCATGAGATGTGTGCTCATTGGCATCTTTTAGCAGTGTGCACATTGCATCTTCACATGAGTGTGCTCTTTGGCATCTTTTGAATCAAAAAGTTTGGTAAGTAAACAACATGTCGTAAACGTAACTTTCTATCTGACCCTATTGCAGGATTTGGGTCAACTACTCCCAGACCAGTTGGCCTTAGGGGACTAGGTGTCAAGCACCCCTTGGAACTTACTCTCCCAGATCAGAAAGGCTACATCGAAACATCCTAAACCCATTCATACCAGTAGAACATGACTTTCGATCTGGTTCTATAGAAGGATTTGGGTTCGATCACTCCCAGACCAATTGGCATTAGGGGACCAGATGACAAGCATCCCACGGAAATTATTTTCCCAAACCAGAAAGGTCACAAGTACAAACTTTTAAACTTAGAGATTTCTGTATTTTAGAAATATAAATTTTCATCTCAATCACTCAGTTTTACATTTAAGTTCTTAGCCCATATTTTCATTACGATCCATAATTCAGACTTTTTAGGATTTCCAAGCATTGTAAACTATAAATAATCCGAATCACATATCTTTAAAGCAAAATGCAAAAGCTACAAACATGTTGCTGACTTTTCGACTTGTAAAAGATTTGAAAGCTGAAAATATAAAATTTCAATATAAACAAATAAATTGAAAATTTATCCTTGACACACATTTTATTCAAAAGAAAGAAAACCTGTAAATCTTTTACTTTATAGAATAAAATTTGTAAAGATTTAAACTTTTAAATTCAACATGCCGAGTTTTAAAAGCAGAAAATTAAAACGTTTTTCATCAAAAGCTTTTGTAAAAATATCAGCAAATTGATATTCAGTTGGTACAAAATATAATTCAATAGTACCTTCTTCCACACGATGCTTTATGAAATGGTACCACATATCTATGTGTTTGGTCTTTGTGTGCTGGACCGGATTGACTGATATCGCAATCGCAGATTTACTGTCACAATAGATAGGAACAGTTTTGTAAAACATCCCATAGTCACGAAGTTGTGTCTTCATCCATAGCACTTGAGCACAACAACTAGATGCGGCGACGTATTCTGCTTCTGTAGTTGAGATAGAAACACAGTTCTGCTTCTTCGACGCCTAGCTTATCAGTCTATCACCAAGAAATTGAAGATGACCTGAAGTACTTTTCCGGTCCAATTGATTTCCACCAAAATCTGCATCAGAATAAGCAATCAGTTTATAATCAGAACTCTTAGGATACCACAAACCTAAATACGGAGTTCCTTTGATGTAACGGAAAATTCGCTTGACTGCTAAGAGATGTGATTCCTTTGGCTTGGCTTGAAATCTGGCACATAAGCAAGTAGAGAACATGATATCCGGTCGACTTGCAGTTAGGTACATTAGTGATCCGATCATTCCTCGATAAGTCTTGACGTCCACAGCTTTTCCATCTGGATTGAGTCCAATTTTAGCACCATGAGCCATAGGCGTGCCAATTGAAGAAGATTTTTCCATCTTGAATTTCTTCAGGATGTCAAAAACGTACTTCGACTGGTTAATAAAGATTCCATCTGGAAGCTGTTTCACTTGTAAGCCACGGAAGAAATTAATTTCTCCCATCATGCTCATTTGAAACCTGGAGGTCATAAGATTAGAAAACCAAGTACATAAAGATTTATTAGTTGCACCAAATATAATATCATCTACGTATATTTGAACTAAGCAGATATCCAAGTTAGAACAATAAATGAAAATAGTTGTATCTATGGATCCTTTGGTAAGCCCGGATTTGATCAAAAAGGTCGACAACTCATCATACCACGCCCTCGGTGCTTGTTTCAGGCCGTTCATTGCTTTATCGAGAAAGTAGACATGATCAGGACGGTCTTTGTCAACAAACCCCTCTGGTTGAAAAACATAAACTTCTTCTTTCAGTTTCCCGTTGAGAAAGGTTGTTTTTACATCCATCTGATACACAGTAAAATTGCGATAAGCAGCAAAAGCAAGAAACATTCGAATAGCTTCTAATATTGCAACCGGCGCGAAAGTTTCATCGTAGTCGATTCCTTCTTCTTGTATATAACCCTTGGCAACCAGTCTAGCTTTGTTACGAACAACTATACCATCTTTGTCTTTCTTGTTCTTGAATATCCACTTTGTGCCAATTATGCTCTTTCCTTTTGGTCGTGGTACAAGTCTCCAAACTTTTAATGCATCAAATTGATTGAGCTCCTCTTGCATTTCTATTATCCAATCCGGATCCTCCAATGCTTCAGAGACTTTGGTTGGTTCAATCTTGCTTAGAAAGCATGTGAATAGACATTCATTGGGAGTTGCCGTCTTGGAACGTGTAGAAACACTTGCTTGAGGATCACCAATAATCTGATGAATAGGATGAGATCTTATCCATTTGGTGGTGTGAGGGAGAGGATCTATAACTTCTTGAACAACTTCTAGTTGTTGAGAGAGAGCTTCGGTTATGTCTATGTCAGATAAAGAGACATCAACAGTTTCAACTGGAGGAGGAGGTATTTCAACAACTTCTGAATCAGATTCTGGAATTGTTGGTTGAATATCAGCAGTTTGTTCTTCTTCCTAAACTGATTCTTCTTGAACAGGTTGTTCTTGAACATGTTCTTCTTGAACAGATTCTTCTTGAATAGACTCAGTATGCATGTGCTCAGATTCTGGATGAGATTCAGAGAATATGTTTTGAGAAACAGAAGTGACTGGAACAACATCATTTTCAGAGATAGATGCAGCGGAATTTGGAGTAGATGCGCTCACAGTTTCCTGATTCAAATCATTTGAAGCATTTTCAATATTAGATTTAGGAACATCATCATAAAAATGCTCAAAAAGAAAATCAAGATCAGTAAGATTAAGCAAGGAAGAAGAAGAATCCTGATTTGACGGCTGTAGTGCATGTTCTGAACTGTTTTGTCCAGAAGCTAAATTCCTTGTAAGAGCGGGTTCTGAGCCTGATTGACCAGAAACCAAATATGCAGCTTCGTCAAATTTAACATTGACACTCTCTATCACTTTTCTTGCAGAAGTAAGAAAAACTCGATAAGCCGCAAAAGTAGAAGAATAACCCAAAAAGATACCCTCATCTGCCTTTGGATTGAACTTGTTGAGATTGTCGCGGTCATTCAGAACATAGCACTTACACCCAAATGATTTGAAATATTTGACATTCGGTTTGATACCGCTCATAAGCTCATATGGTGTTTTGTTGAATCGGCGATGTAGAATAGATTTGTTCTGAGTATGACACGCAGTAGAAACTGCTTCGGCCCAATGAGACAAAGGAAGACCAGAAAAAACAAGCATTGATCTGGCATCCTCGACAAGCGTTCTATTTCTTCGTTCAACAACCCCATTCTGTTGCGGTGTTCAAGCAGCAGAAAACTGTTGTTGAATTCCTTGATCTTCGTAGAATGCTTGAAGAGTATTGTTCTTGAATTCTGTACCATTGTCTGATCTAACAACTTTGACCGCTTTTTGCTTGTTGGTCTGAATTGTTTTGATAAGGTTGATGAGTATGTCTGGAGTTTCATCTTTAGACTTGAGAAACTTAACCCATGTATATCGTGAGTAATCATCAACAACCACCAAGACATATCTTTTCTTTCCGATACTTTTTGTCTTCATTGGTCCGCATAAATCAACATATAACAAATCAAGTATGTCCGAAGTGTAGGCTTCAGGCTTTGGCTTGTGCGATGCTTTCTTCATCTTTCCTTTCTCACAATCTTGATAGAGGTGGTCTTTCTGAAATCGGAGTACTGGGAGACCTCGAACTGAATCATTCTTGACAAGGTGATCCATGTATTTAAAGTTGAGATGAGCTAGTCGTTGGTGCCATATCCAACTTTCATGAACAGAGGCTTTAGAAAGCAAGCAGATATCTGATGGAATTTTAACCTTGGAAAGATCAATAGTATATAAATTGGATCTTCTCTTTCCAACTAATAAATCCCTGCCACTGTCATTCTTTACAGCAACTCTTTTGGATTTGAAGCTGACTTCAAGATCTTTATCGCAAAATTGCCCGATGCTGAATAGATTGTGGCTCAGACCTTCAACATAGCTAACTCGCTTGATAGTAATATTTCCTTGAACAAGATCACCATAACCTAGAATGGGAGTTGTCTCACAGTTTCCAAACTTAACACGACCGCAACATTTTTCTTTAAAATTTGAAAACAGTGCTTTGTTGCCCGTCATGTGTTTAGAACACCACGAATCCAGATACCATAATTGACTAAGGTGCACATACAGAAATTACACAGATTTAGGTACCCATATGATTATGGGTCCCTTCTTGTTAGTCCTTTGTCGTTTATTTTTCATAACTCTCTTTTTAGAAAAAAAATTGAACACAATCATTCATGGAGGAAGAATCATAATCATCTGAATCGGAAGTAGAAGAAAAATATGAGACATTCTTTGCAATTTGAATCATTTGCTTTATTGAATATTTTGTGTTTTTATTACAAAATGCAAATGTATCCGTTTTACAAAGATGATCTACACATTTATCCTCTAAAGCTGCAGATTCATTTGACTTCTATTTGATCCTCCATATCTGCCTTGATGACTTCTTCAAAGTCCGATCTGAAACAGTAGAATTAGAAGAATTAGAATTTTCAGACATGACATTATCTTGTTTCTTGGACTTCTTTGACCTTCTTCTTTTACGCTTTGGTTTAAAATACTGATCATTTAGCATAAAAGAATCATCAACAATTGAATTGGAAGAAGAAATTTTATCTAAGAAATCAAACTGAGCATTCAACATTTTTGAACTTGCCTCGGAGTGAGAACTTTCAGAAAAACACAAGTCTGGAAGAGGTTTGCGTAACCCACCGGTGGCGCATACTGAGTTTTGCGCTACCAACCTCTGGCGCAAATCATCAGTTTGCTCTACCTGTGGTTGGCTCAAACTTTCACTTGTTTGTACTTTTTGAGTATTTTTCTTAGAATCGGTAGAAAATCCAGAATTTATTTTATCTTCAAAACTTGATTTCATGATAAAAAGAAATAAACTGTTTTCAAAATCAGTTTGAAGATTTTGTTCTTCCATTTTATTTTCAAGATCAATGATTTTACTTTCTAATACTAATGGGGGAATATATCTCTTAGAATCATATGAAACCGGAGATATATTTTCCTTATTAGTATTATTAGCATATATATCAAAATAATCATTTGATACTGAAGATTTAATGGAAGAATTGATATTTAAAACATTTTGAGACTTTCTGGATTTCTTTGATTGTTCAGGAAAATACTTGGTATTTTCACTAGTATAAACAAATGGCATTTCCATTTTCTTGTTATTCATTCTTTTCTGATTTTCGATTTCTAATTCTTGCTTCTCATTCATCCACTCAATTTTAAATTGAGGAGCATATTTTGCAAGACTTAGATAATCAAAATTATATAAAGTGGGGGGTTTTTGTTATAACATTGTTTAGACAATGTGGATTTTCAAAACCAAGTCCCCATCTTTCTTTTATTGACTCATCACTCCTTGGTTTATTCATATATATGGTCTGCTCAGTTTGTTCTCTCTTATATAATTTTCCTTCTAAAACAATTATTTTATCAGAAAAAGTTTTATTCAAATTGGTCATTTCTGTCAAAGATTCAAGATTAGTCTTGTTCAAATTTTCTAATTCATCCAATTTCTTTTGAAACTTTTCTTTTGTATCTGTCAAAATAAATTTTTCATCTCTCAATGAAATTTGCAATTTTTCAATCTTGACATATTTTTCTTGATTTATGTGCTTTTCATATAAGAACTTCGAACGTAATTCATGTAAAGCAGTTATTATGACGTTCATTGGAGAAAAAATAAAGTTGTAATCAAACTCAGTAGGTACCTCAGATTCATCAGTGGAAGTGTCCTCATCTTCATCATCACTCTTGTCATCCCCAATGAAACACATGGCTGATGTTTCCTCGTTTTCAGCTTCATTGTCGGAATGATCAAGCCAGTATTACTCCTCAGCAAGCAGAATAGTTCAATTCTCTCTCTTCTCTGCCAGTTCCAACTTTTTCCTGTAAAATGCAGAGTCCTGGACAACCTTCACTCTACACTCCTTTGTTGTGTGTCCGGGTTTTCCACAGTTGAAACAGTTCATTGCTTTCTTTTCCTCCTTTTTCGGCTCAACCACTTTACCCGATTCATACTTTGGAACATATGGTTTTGAGGGAGCACCGGGTTCAACTTTCTTTGAGTCAGAAGTGAAGCGAAGATTACTTGATCTTGATCTATGCTGGAACTTTTTCTGATAATGTTGAGAGAGAAGTATCATAGCTTTTTCTAGAGCCTCTCCATCATCTACAGTTGAACCATCATAGGCATTTTCAGATAAATCTTGTTCTGCCAATTGACTAGCCAGGAGAGTAATCGGATCAACAGTCTTTGGCTTATTTTTCTTGTCAATCTTAGCTTTCCTTTCCAGCACCAAATTCTCATCAGCCATTAAGTTCTCATACAGTTCCTGAATTGGCATTGTGGAGATCCGTACATCATTCCTCGTCCTATGACAAGATTTGCTCCATTCTTGTTGAAGATCATTTAAGAATTTCATATTGGCTTCCAGTTCAGTCTTTGTCACCTTTATCTTGTACAAATCATTGATTACTGCCCAAAATCTGTCAAACACACTTTTCAGACTCTCTCCATCTTTTGCCTTAAACTCCTCAAAGTTGTTCATGTAACGAGTCTGACGGAGTTGAGTGGCAACTGCTGATCCAAGCATTATCTTTTCTAATTGAGTCCACATTAGCATCGGATTCTTCTTGAAACAATCAATTCGATTGTATATTGAATTGGGTAGAGCAAGAATGAGATTAGATTTTTCTTGATTATCAACTTGATATCTCAAAAGCTCTTCAGCATCATACTCTCTTATAGCCTTCTCAACTCTTGTAGCCTGAGTAGTTGTAGTAGCTGGTATTTCTTTCATAAGCCTTTCCATAGGACCTTCAGTTAGAGAATTCATCATATTATCCCCATTTGGTTGTCGCTCTATAAAATTGATGAATCTATCTTGCCACTTCTTAAATTCGTTTTCATTTATCCGAACTGGAGGGCGAGTGTCTGATCCCAAAGACATCATTATGTCGTTCTTGTATAACTGAGATTGTAGAGATATCTTGACAGAATCACAAAGTCAGAAAGTTCAAAGTCTGAAATTTGGTAAACTGGCGCAAACTGAAGGTTTGCATGAGCAGTATGTAGCGCAAATGAGATTTGCGTGAGCTGTGGATGACGCAAATCAAACTTTGCGTGAGATGTTGGAGGCGCAAATCTAACTTTGCACGAGCTGTATATGGCGCAAACTAGAAGTTACGCGAGGTAAAGATGATGCAAATGTAACTTTGCACACTGAACTGAACTTTTCGTGAATTGAGAATGACGCAAAGTTTACTTTGCGTGATATGAGGGTGACGAGAACTTGTACAAAACGAAAACTTGCTTTCTTGAAGAAACTGACGCAGAACAGAGGATGAACTGGCGCAAAGTTCCAGATGAAGCCTGATGAACTGGCACAAACCTGAGAAGAACTGACGCAAAGTTCAAATATGGCGCAAACTCTGAAAAACGCTAAAAACTTCCAAATTTTGATTTACAAAAACGAAATTGATAAAACTTTCTCAACCAGAAGTAATCGATAACAGTTTTATAACAACTTTCAACCAAAAATATCGATCAAAAACTACAAAATCAAGAAATCGTGAAATCAACAGTTCGACAAACGACTTTTCAGCAAACTCGAAATTTCTCAAAATTAACCTTCAAATTGTGAATTTCTTGCAAAATGATGTGAATTAGAAGTGTTTTACTATCAAAAACGAATTCAACAAACCAATTTACAACAAAAATCGATTAAAAATCAGTCTGAATTTGATGAAAAATCAAAAAACGAGATTTTCTTGAAAAAATCAAGAAAATCAATCAAACTTTCTGATTAAAACCCAAATTCAGAATCAAAAACAAGTTTCTCTCAATCCTCTCTGTTATTCCCTAATTTCAAGTTCTAAATCAGTAACAAACAAACAAGATGAATCTCGTAATCACATGTCATTGAATCATTCACAAGATTACAATCTCACAACTTTTTCTCTCTACTTTCTCATTCTAGAAAGATATACAAAATAAGCTCTTCTCTAATCTGCTCACTTTCTTACAATGACTTACTTTCAAATGAAACAAGGAAACAAGGTATTTATACCTACAACAATTACAAGTAAAGTAAAATACAAACAACATTGACTTTGACTTTATTAACAAAAGACTTTGACTTTGATGAGAGTTGACTTTCCAGCTTTGACATCTTGATCTTTTGGTCTTCAAACTTTATGATCTTGAATCCAACATATTTGTGCTCTAACAATCTCCCCCTTTGGATCAAGATCATTACTAAAAGATTTAGCAATGCGATCTTCTCTTTGATTAAGCTCGTTTGAATAAACTCCCCCTTTTAACAATCTGTATCTTCTCTTGAAATCTTCCTTTTTGATACAAACATAAATTTCTTAACCAACTTTCATACTCCCCCTATTAGTTATGAAATCTTTACAATCTTCCCTTCTCTGATAAGCACAGTATCTTTAAAAACTTTCAGCAATCTTCCCAATGTCTGATCATCAAAAATAGTAACAATCTTTCCCAAGGTTGTACACAAACCTTTTTCAGACTTGAAAAGAAAAACATCTTAAGATTTTCAGATTTAGCACACTTTGCTCCAACAAATTATCTTCAACAAACTGAAATCTTTCATCTTTCAACAATCTTGAATAATTCTCCCATATCTTGAATTTCGGACATTTCTTCAAACTTTTCAACCAACATTTCTTCAAACTTTTCAACCAACATTTCTTGATTTGAACTCTTCTCCCCCTTTTTGATGAATTGAGCATCAACATCATCAAAACTTTCATCAAGAAATGTCTTTGACCATTCTGATCTTTCCAACTGAGCCTCTGATTCTGTCAATCCTCCAAGATAATCATCTAGATCTTTTCAAATCCAGACAAATTAAGAACATGTAACTCCTGAATCAACAGATGAATCAGTTAAAATGTCTGTCAGTAACACAAAGTCACTGTGTGTAACGAATACACAATATAAAGGAGCTTTTTAATGTTCACTCCCCCAGGGCTTCCATCCAATCATCGAAATACCACAAAGGCAATTTCTATGAATGTTATGACAAAGAAACGAATTCTTTGTGTGCTCGTGCAAATGTAGAAAGAATTAAGCACAATGATTGCTTTTTAATAAGGCTCAACATAGTGTAAACCACTGAGACAACAGTAGATAAACACAGACTCTAAGTGCATGATTGAAGTGCGAAGGTGGGGCAGACTTCCTTCTGTTTCAATATCCAGATTTTCCAAATGAAAACTAGATAGATAATATGTTGCGTCCCCTTGAAAATGTGAAACATTTTCTTGTTGAGAAGAAAATGAGTGGTTGGTGGGGTTTAAACAAGAGTTGGCATGGGCTATTTGCCTGTTTCAATAACATTCACCAAAGAATTGTGAAATGCTAGTAATGTGGTTGCCCGGCTCAGAAAGTAGTTGGTACAGAGTTTGATATTCTTTTACTCTGATCTCACACCCTCTTTCTTTTTGTCAATAAGCTCACATCTAACCAAACTCTCTTTTCCATTTTACCTCATCACACCCACACTCATTTCTTTTAGACTCCTCACACTCAATCACTAAAGGATTAACTTCTTGGGTAGGAAACACTGGTTAATGTGAATCCATAGAAGTTTAGTTAATTCCTAGCACAAAGAACCCATGTAATCCTATAAAACATGCGTTGCTCAAATGATTTAACTATAGCAGTTAAAGCTCATATACAAATATCAGATGAATGTATGCTCATAAAATATAATCATGAATATTTGAGCATTTTTAAACATTGAAGTATTTTCAAACAAGGAAATTGAATGAATGAACATGAATGCAAGAAACTTGTTTGAAAATCTGACATTGTATAAAATGATCAGAAATGAATGATATATCAATTAAAGCTGAAGGTCAAGAATAATGGATATTGTCTATACGAAACAAAAAATATAGACATTCTTGAAATGACCGTTTCAAAATGAAATATCGCTCAAAATTCTTAGAAATACAAGCGGAGTGTCTTACCATCGAATAAAAACTATTTCAATTTAGAGACGTGGTAAGAACAATCTTGAACAAAAATTCAAACCGGTGTGTGTGAATACTTGAAAGTATATAGAAAAGATAATACGCAAGTAATTATCTTTGGAAACACACGGTTTGTTTATCAATTAAGCACAAAATAAAAATGAAAACATTTAAAATCACACTTCCAAATTATAAAATCTGTTTAAAAATCGGGAAGTGGTTTGAACATTTAAGAACATGTTTTCTATACCTGAAAGTTGTCCTTCTTTCAGATACATTTGTGATTAAGATAAGAAATTTACCTTTTCGCTCAATCTTAATTCTCAGAAAGTCAAGCTATCGTCATTAATATATGATCGTGTCAGCTTCTCTCATCCTGTATAAGTCTCAAAGTCTAGTCAAAATCAAATTTATTCACAAAAAAAAATTAAAAGACATAAAGCAGTAAAACGATTAAAGTACGAGTTCTGATCTGAAATAATCAGAAATCATAATCTTTTACTCCCCCTGAAATTATGCATCTAAAATATGTCAGTGAAAAAGCACATGATAGAGATCTACAACTCCTTTGGGAATGTAGTTCGTCATATCTATCCAATGCATAAATTTCAGAAAATTATGTACTCCCCCTTGAAGGTTGATTTCCTCATTTGAGTCTAAGAGTACAATTCTCATATCAGCCCGAGAGTATCTTCTCTTTTTCATCATTGAAGTACGAGTCCTAAACTCTTATGTTTAGAAGTCAAACTTCGTTGAAGTACGGGTTCTAAGCTGACATACTTAGAAGCCTCCGTTCTTGACATTGGGGTACGGGTCTTGAACTGTGTTATTCAAGAGCCATCTTCTTGACATTGAGGTGCGGGTTCTAAGCTGTTGTACTTAGAGATTCAGAATTGCTCTGATACCAATTGTAAGTCCAAGATCTACCGAATCTTAGAGAGAGAAAGTAGAGAGAGAGAGTGTGCCAAATGTAAACTGTATATTCAAATGAGTTCCAAAAGTTACAAAACAAAGGCACCTATGGGACTTAAATACCCAGGGCCTAAACCAATACAAATAAGCAAGCTAAACACAGTTAAGACCACTGATAATAAATACAATGATTACTATAAAATCAGTCTTAAAAATGTCTTGTATTAATTTTTGAGCGATGATGGGCCTATACCCCTAGCTTGGGTGTAAGTAAAGGTTTGGGAGATGAAGGCACTATGTGGTAGTGGAAGATTGCCTTCACTATTGACTATCAACTTTACAATTTAACCCTTGTTTCTAAGTTTCATCCTAGTAATTCTTGACAAGGTGACGTACGTTGTTTCACTTGGATGAGTTAGACTTGAATGCAAGCCAACATAAAATTTAGAACACTGAAGTGTTATAGATGGTTAAAAAGAACCGCGTCAATCCTAATAGGATGCAAACTATATGAAAAGAATGGTAAGATTTTTACGACATTAGTTGGGTTACCCGAATGTGTGGTACTGACGGTAAATAGTCTCATCTAAACCTTGAAAAGGGATTGGTCAATTCAGTAGTAAGGTTGGGAACCAATGTTGCAGCATCCCATAGGATCATGCTGTAGCAATCTACCTAAACACATTATTGCTAAACTCTAGCCTAAACTTACACCCATGATTTTCTTTTATTGTTTTAAATCATTTTCAAAGTTCTTCACTCACTCAAGATCATTCCTTCCAATTCTCTCTCTAAAATCAGTTTTTAAGTTGACTTGGATTAACTGCTTGCCTTAATTGTCTCTATAGGATCAATCTCTTTATTACTTGTTTCAAAACGATGTTGGTTTAGCATGTATACTTGTGTGTTATTCCATTGTTGATTTTAAGGATACATATTCCATGAACCAGTGTTACAAGTAGTCTGACAAATACTACGACAAGCATGCCGGATTTTGAAGTGCAAACTTGTCCAACACATTTGGTTACCAACTCTCCCAAACTCTCATCCTAGTATGGGAACATGCAAAAGCATGACAACCAAAGTAAATTCTAAAGCACTATTTTATTAGTGTCATACTTCCTTTACTCTTATATCTGGATACCAAATGATGGAATGGGTTAACAAGTGTCCTCATCAACTATAAAGGTTGAAATGAAAAGTACAAGCATGCATGGATCAATAAATCAGATGAAGACACATGTTAAAGTTGAAGAAGAACATTTAACACAATAAAGGCTATAAAAGGTCTTCATTGTCTGTTAGAGCATATTTGTTGGATACAAGATCATGAAGTTTGGAAAGCTGAAAGTCAACCAAGTCAAAGCTCAAAGTCAACTCTCAAGCAAAAAAGTCAAAGTCAAAGTCAATTGTATTGTATTTTATTTTTGTAATTGTGTTTAGAGCGTGTGTCTCTTATAGACATATGACTAGTTAGTTTTTAGAAGTTAGAACAGTTGCAAGTTGGGAGTTGTAATACGCTGAGTTGTAGGGAGATAAAGTTTGAGAGAGAGAAACTCTGTGTATACGAATTCATTGTGGATTTGGAAAACAGGTTGAGTAATTGTTTGTTAAAATTGTCATCTTGCAGTTGTTAATTGTAATTGTGATTAGAACTTGATAAAATTGGGAATTAACAATTGGTATCAGAGCAAATCCGAGTTGAAATCAATTGAGAAAAATGGTTTTCGCACTGTTTGTAGAGTCTTGATTGAGTTTGGATTCTTTGTGTGCAATTCGAGTTATAATTGATTAGATTGGATTCACATTATGTTTTAGGTAAATCTTGTATAGGTTTAGTAGAGTCTTGCACTGTAATTGATCATCAATTTTGACATTTTGCGTTTTCAGAGTTCACGAGTTCTAAAAGCACTGTTCAATATCAATTTGTATCTTTAAGTGTTCTTTATCGAAATTTCTTGGTTGTAATTGTTTCTAGATGTGCTAGTGGTCATTTTGTTGAAATTTTGGATCAAAATTCGAAGAATTGATGGGTTTTGAGCCAATCAGAGTGATATTTTCGACTAGATCTCAAGAATTCGCATTAGAGTTCTTGAAGAACTCGCACGAAGATCTCGCTAACCCATTAGATTTCGCATAATATTTGATTCTGAAAATTTTCAAGTGTAGAATTCGCAAATGGGTGTTGTGCGAATTGCATAGATTTCACATGTGTGTGTTTTGAGGATTATTCAGCATTCGTACGACCTTACATGCGAATTGTCAGAATTCGCATATGTCATTTGTGAGAAAAGCTTTTGTGAAAATTCTTCCAAGTGTAGAATTCGTATAAGGTAGGATACGAATTCTTAAGAATTCACATCTAATTATATACGAATTCCTCAGAATTTGCATAAGTGTGCGATACGAATTCTTGCTTTTTCAATTAATTTTCTAACTCTAGAATTCGTATTAGTAAGTTGTGTGAAAAGTTTTTATGCGAAAAGTGTGTATGCGAAAAGTTTGATTTTCAAAATTTTCCAAGTCTAGAACTCGCATAGAGTTGTATGTGAATTCTTAGAACTCGCATAACACTTCATGCGAATTCTGGTTGAATGTGAATTGTGATTTCTTTTAGTGTGCGAATTCTAAAGTTTGAGTGAGTAGTAGGCGAATTTTGTGTTGTTTTATGTTATATGTGAATTCTGTGTGTGAATTCCTTGTACTTCACTATATTGTGCGAATTCCATACTTGGAGAATTTTGGAAATTTATTTTCTGAATTTATTTTTAAGATTTTTCTGTATTGCTTGATTTCACTTGGACTAATGATCATATGTCAAGTGCTTATTAAATAATTGAAAACATGATGACTTCCAAGGACGCACTTTCCATTGGTACTGATGTGAAACCCTCGGTTTTGTTCAAAGAGGAATATGAACAATGGAAAGATCAGTTCCTCGACTTCGTTGACCGACATGCAAATGGAGAGAACATTCTCTTATCTATCATGGAGGGTCCAATGGTTCCCCTACTATGGAAATACCTGATGAAGAGTCATCGGACAGTGAAGATGGAAATGTTGATAGAGCCTAAAAGACAAAGACTGTTCCGAAGGACATTTCTCAGTATACGGAAGAGCAGAAAAGCAGATACTAGGCCGATAAGAAAGCCAGATATCTACTCTTATAGAGCATTCCTAATGAGATCTACATCAAGATCGACAACTACAAAGACAATGCTAAGAAGATGTGGGATCAACTTCGGAAGATGATGATGGGTTCGAAGGTCCGAAACCAAATAAAGGTAGCAAACTACATTAACAGCTACGAAGAGTTTAAGGCAAAAGAAAATGAGAGTCTTGAGGATACATACGAGATTTTTGTTCTTCTTCTGAATGAGCTTTCAAAGAACAAAGTTAAAAAGAAGCAAATCGAAAACAATGTCAAATTATTCAGTATTCTCCAACCAGAGTGGAAGAAACACACAAGGAGAATGAAATAGATAAAAGAACTCGGTGATTTTCCACTCCATGAAGTGTATGAAACATTAAGGCAGAATGAAGAAGAGGTTGAAGAGAAAAGAAGTGAGAAGAAGAAGACTGAGAAAATTGTTCATCCGATTGCTTTAGTAGATGGTCAGAAAGAGAAGGAGAAGAAAGAAAAGAAGAAGAAGAAGAAGAAAGTGGTACTTCCAAGTTCTGAAGAGTCTGATTCTAATTCTGACAGTGACGACGGAGAGAATCTCAAGCAAGCCATGTTGCTATTGACCCGAGCATTTCAAAAGAAGTTTTACAAGAAGTCGGGTTCAAATTCTCAGAGATACTCATCAGGCTCAAAGAATCATGATCATAGAGAAAGAGTTGAAGGAAGGAGATTTGAGGAAAAGAGGTTTGGAGAAAGAAAGCCTGAAGAGAAGAAGAGATTTGTGAATGATTATGGTACTGAAAAGAAGAATGATGATCTGATTAAGTGCTACAACTGCAGAAAGATTGGTCATTATGCCAAGGATGTCGGAAGCCTACAGTCAGAAATTCCGACTACTACAAACAGAAGATGCTCTTAGCCAAACTGAAGGAAGCAAGAAAGGCACTAATGGCTGAGGACGAGTTTTGGCTAAACCATTCCGATGAGGAGGAAAAAGAAGAAACAACACACATCTGCTTAATGGGCAAAGAGGTGAAGTTTGACAAATCAGATGAAGAAACATCCGATGAGGTACTAAACTATTCTGAAAATGATTTTATAACCAAAATGGAAGCCATGATGTTCGAGCTTCAAGATCTTCAATCTAAGTTGAAAAATGAAAAGAGCAGAGTTGTAAAGAAAAGTCAAAAGATTTTTGAACTCAACAAGGAACTTGTTGGGAACAAAAGTCTAATTGACTCTCTGAACAAATCTGCTTCTGATTTTAAAATACAAAAAGATTGTTTTGAAAATAAGACTTCTGAAATTATTTCTAAACTTTCAAAGTCTGATCTTGAAAAGCAAGAATGTGTTCTAAAAGCTCACAAATTGTAGGTTGAAAACAAGAGTTTAGAGAAAAAAGTAAATGGTTTGGAAGCAAAATTATATGCTAGAGGACAAACAGATCAAACCATTTTCTTAAACACACCTAATGAGGAAGTTGATGTTAAAGAGAAGTGGGGACTCGGTTACGATAACCCTCACTACTTAAAGAAAGCTATCAGAAAACAGCCAGCATTATATAATTTTGATTTTCTATTTGCGGCTGGTAAATATACTCATTTGAAACCCAAATTCTTTACCAAATCACCTGATGAGGTAGAGGCCAGGGAAGATGAAAATAGAAATAACATAAAGAAAATGCAACTACCATTTTGCTATCAAAAGCTGAATGATAGTTAACTTTCAGAAAAACCAAAGTTTCTTTCAAATGATTATTTTGCAAGTTATTCTACTACAAAGTTGGAGACAAAATCGATTAAAGCTAAGATTTACATTCCTTCACTCGTATTAGAAAGCAAAATAATAGTTATTGAAAATGTTTTATCTGATGAAAGAATTTTGGTTGACATTGAACAAAGTGTATTTTCTACAGTAAAGAAAAACACTGTTTTTAAAACTGAATCCAAAGAGTGTTCAAAATCTACTAAGGCACCTCAAATTTCAGAAGTTGATTTTGATGACTTATTTGCGTCTGCTAATGATTTTCTAAATTCTGATGACGGGTGTGTTGATGAATGTGTTGGTATGTTTGACTTTAATGCTAAACTTCTAGATCATTCTGCTTTTATCATTAACTCTGAAGCTTTACCAAGTGTGTATGAAGTTGGTGAATCATCGATTAAGGTTGGTGAATCAGTTTTTGCGAGTACTGATTACTATGAAAAAGGTAAGAAGCAAAAGAAACGGCGCTCACAGAAACGGAACAACACTAGTAAGCTTAAGAAAAGACAAACTTAGAAATCTGTTTTTTCTAACAAATCTAAATCTTTTGTTTCAGATTTGAATAAGAAAAGGTCGGAAGGACGAACCGAGTGGCGACCAAAACGGAAGATTGATGAGAGTTCAGAATCATGTCCTGATAGTGTTTGTAATAGATCGACTGATAGTAGTTCTGATGTAGTTGGTACAGTTGCTTCTAATAAACAAAAACTTGTAATTCCTACAAGAAATATACAATAAAGCAATTACTCCAATTATCTCGGGCTGCTACTAAGTCATCTATATATAAACGGAATGATTTTGTTTCTCGCCAATATTATGATGATTGGTTTGGTACTTATCATGTTTATAATTCTAAAGTTTTTCATGTTTTTCAAAACAAAAGAGGACCCAAATTTATATGGGTGCCAAAATCTTGCGCTAATCTGAAAGGACCCACATTTAAATGGGTACCTAAAGTTGTTGTTCCCTGATTTCTCCTGTGCAGAACTGTCATATGTGGTATTTGGATTTTGGTTGCTCCAAGCATATGACTGGGCAGAAAGATATTTTGTCTAATTATACAGAGAAATACCGCGGGAACGTGCGATTCGGGAAGGACCAGTTTTCACCAATTTTGGGATATGGTGACATAATTAAAGACAACGTGACGATTACAAAGGTGAGCTATGTGGAAGGATTAGGACATAACCTGTTTAGCATTGGAAAGTTCTGTGACAAAGACCTAGAGGTTAACTTCAAGGCTAAGAGATGTTCTGTGCGTACTGAAGACGGTAAGGAACTCTTGGTCGACACTAGAAAGTCAAACCTCTACACGATAAACTTGTCAAAAGTCCAGACTGACAATGAGGTGTGTCTATTGTCAAAAGTCTCGATGCAACAAAGTTGGTTATGGCATCGAAGGCTTTCTCACCTGAATTTTTGTTACCTCAACAAACTGGTCACAGGCAAATTAGTCAAAGGACTTCCTGCGCTTAAATACGAGAAAGAACATCTGTGCGTAACGTACGAGAAAGGAAAGATGAAGAGAGAGCTCATAGGCCGAAGCCTGAGCCTAGTACAAGTTCTCCACTTGAGTTGTTGCATATGGATCTCTGCGGTCCTATGCGTACACATAGCATTAACGACAAGAAATACGTGTTAGTGATTGTGGACGATTATTCGCGGTACACATGGGTCAAATTTCTGAGATCAAAGGATGAGACGCCCGAAGTCATCAACAATTTTTTAAAGGCTACCCAAGTAAATCTGCAAAAGCCAGTCAAGCTTCTTCGAACAGATAACGGCACAGAATTCAAGAATAACATTGTTGAAGATTATCTCGAATCGGTCGGAATAACACATCAATATTCTGCTGCCAGAACAGAACGGAGTTGTAGAAAGACGGAACTGAATGCTAGTCGAGGTCGCTCAAACTATGCTTAGTCAATCGGATCTACCTCTGTTTCTATGGGCCGAAGTTGTATCGACTGCCTGCTACACGCAGAACCGTTCCATAATACACCGCTAGTTTGGTAAAACGCCATATGCTTTAATAAATAATCGTACACCTAACATTAAACACTTTCATATTTTTAGATGCAGGTGCTTTGTGCTGAACGATAAAGAGAACTTGAACAAGTTCAGTCCCAAGGCTGACGAAGGCATCTTCATTGGATACTCTCAAACGCCTGTTGCTTACAGAGTCTATTTGAAGAAGTCAAAAACTGTCATAGAAAGCCTAAATGTTACATTCGACGAAGAATTGGCTTCTGAAAAAAACAGTTCAGAACCCGTACTTACAGGAGTATTAGTTTCTGGACAAATCAGTCCATAACATGTGGTTAATGCTACTGATTCTGATAAACCGTCTACTTCTACATCTCATTTATCAGAATTAGATTTATTGTTTGAATTCTTTTATGATGAGTTTCTTGGATCTATATTGCCTAAATCTGTTGTTAATTAACAGACCTGAAGAGTCAAGAAGTCATCATCCAATCACTTCAGATATGTCTACTAAAACTGTTCCCCCGGTTCAGCAAGAAACTCCGATTCAAACAACTACTTCTTTCGTTGAAGTTGTACATGAAAATGTCGAGACAGAAGTTGCTGACTTAGTTGGTTGTACTATAACGTCTACTCAACAGCCAGAAACTGTTGTACCAACTGATGCTTCTGCACCAAATACTTCAACTGAACCACTCACTGAACAAGAAGATACAGAAAGTGGATACTTAGATGAAAACCATGATCAATCTACATCAAATCCACTCCCTTATGAACACAAGTGGACCAAAGAGCACCCGATAAGCCAGGTCATTGGATATCCATCTAAACCGGTGCAAACTAGGCATGCTACATTAAATATGTGTATGCATGACTCATTTATGAGTAAGATAAAGCCAACACGCGTATCTAAAGCTCTAGCCAACTCAGACTAGGTAACTGCAATGCAATATGGGCTGAATCAGTTCGAAGCATTAAAAGTCTGGAGACTTGTGCCTAAGCCTGAAGGAAAGACTATAATTGGCACAAAAATGGGTATTCAAGAACAAAAAGGACGAAGATGGTATCGTGATTAGAAATAAAGCAAGACTAGTGGCTAAAGGGTATAGGCAAGAGGAAGGTATTAACTATGACGAGACTTATGCTCCATTGGCGTGCATCGAGGCTATCTGCATGTTTCTTGCATATGTCGCCCACAAGAACTTCACCGTCTATCAAATGGACGTGAAGACTGCCTTTATTAACGGCATTCTCAAGGAGGAAGTCTACGTCTCGCAGCCTGAAGGCTTTGTCAATCCAGAAAATCCGAGTCATGTTTACATTCTGGACAAAGCTCTTTACGGTCTGAAACAAGCCCCTTGAGATTGGTACAAAGTTTTATCTAAATTCCTAGTAAAGTCTGGCTTCTCAAAAGGTAAGATCGATACTACTTTGTTTATCAAAAAGGAAAAAAGCCGATATCATTTTAATTCAGATATATGTGGATGACATCATATTTGGCTCAACAAATCCAAAATACTGTAAGAATTTTTCTAACCTTATGGTGTCAAGATTTCAGATGAGTATGATGGGAGAGATGAATTTCTTTCTCGGATTACAAGTCAAACAATTTTCAATGGGGATTTTTTTTAATCAATCAAAGTACATTTTCGATATTCTTAGAAAAGTTAAAATGGAAAATTGTACACCTATTGGAACCACGATGGCACCAGGAACTAAGATTGGCACTAATCCTTCGGGAAAAGTTGTCGATGTTAGAACCTACCGAGGGATGATTGGTTCTTTGATGTATTTAACTTCTAGTTGGCCAGATATAATGTTTTCTACATGTATATGTGCTCGATATCAGGATAATCCAAAAGAATCCCATTTATCTACAGTCAAAAGAATTTTTAGATATCTGAAGGACACTGCAGATCTTGGTCTGTGGTATCCTAAGGATACAGGTTTTGAACTGACAACATATTCAGATGCAGACCATGCAGGTTGTATGATTAACAAGAAAAGTACATCGGGTCACATACAATTTCTGAGCGATAAACTCATGAGGTGGGCTTCAAAGAAACAACTCTGTGTATCCACATCAACAGCTGAGGCAAAGTACGTCACTGCGGCGAGCTGCTGTTCTCAAGTGTTGTGGATGAGAACACAACTCCAAGATTATGGCTTTCAATACAACAAGATCCCGATCTACAGTGATTCGAAGAGCGCCATTGCTATATCTGCGAATCCTGTTCAACATACAAAGACCAAACACATCGACGTACGATATCACTTTATCAAAGATAATGTCGAAAAAGGTACAATCAAACTTTATTTTCTAATCACTGATTACCAACTTGCAGATTTATTTACCAAGCCTCTCGATGAAAAGAGATTTAATTTTCTTGGTTCAAAACTTGGTATATTAAATCTCAAGACTTAATCTGTGGCTACCTACTAAAGTTTTCGTTATTGTTATTTTTCTTCATTTCTTTATTTTTATTCTGAAAGATATCTGCACTTAAGGTTGTTCATGATCTAAGGGGGAGTGTGAGATGATACAAGATAAAATGATCTACATACATTTGAGGGGGAGTTCATATTTTTGCATATGTTTATCACTGATAACTTTTCTGATGCATAATCGCAGGGGGAGTAAGAGATAAGGAGTGTGGTATATGATTTCTGATTACATCTGATCAGAACTCGTACATTCAAAATTTTACTTCTTTATGTCATTTTTTTAATAAATGTTGTGAATAAAGCTTTGTACGTTGACGACTTGTGATTTTTGCAGAATTGAGAGGAAGCTTACACGATCACATCGAATATGACTTAGAGCTGACTTGATGAGATTTAAGACTGAGCAAAAAGGTTTATTTCTAATCTTAATCTCATATGTGTCTGAAGGAAGGACAACTTTCAGATATGAAAACGTGTTCTTAAATGTTTAAACCACTTCTGATTCTTAAAAAGATTTCATGAATATAGAAGTGTGATTTTAAATGTTTTCATGTTATATGTGCTTTAATGTTTCAATAAACTGTGTGTTTCCAAAGATTAATACTTGTGTATTATCTTTTCCATATACTGTCAAGTATTCACACACACCGTTTTAACTTTTTATATATGTTATCACCATGTCACAAATTTAACAAATTTTTCGATGGTGATACACCCCGATTGAACTTCAAAGAATGTTGAGCGTTGATTTCATTTCGAAACGTTTCTTTCAATAATGTCTATATTTTGACTCGTATAGACAATATCCAATTTTTGCTAAATCATTCTATTTGATCTTTTTCATACAATGTCAGATTTTCAAACAAGTTTCTTGTATTCATTTCATTCATTCAATATACTTGTTTTGAAATATCTTCAATGATTAAAATGCTCATATCTTCATGATTATCTTAATAAGCATATAAACATCTGACTTGTATCTATGTGCTTTAACTGCAAAGTTAAACCATTTTGAGCAACATGTTCTTTTAGGAAAACAACATGGGTTCATTGTGTAAGGACTTAAATGAAACTTTTATGGATTCACGTTAACCAGTGTTTCCTACCCAAGAAGTTAATCCTTGAGTGATCAAAGAGTGAGAAGTCAAATAACTGAGTGTGGGTTGTGCGATGTGGTAAAATGGAAATGAGATTTTGGTTATAAGCGAGCTCAAATGATTAAAAGAAAGAGGGTGAGAGATCAGAGTAAAAGAATATCAAACTCTACACCAACTTTTTCTGAGCCGAACAGCCACATTTCTAGTGTTTCACAATTCTTCGTGAACATTATTGAAACAGGAAACTAGCCCATGCAAACTCTTGATAAAAACCCCACCAGCTACTCATTTTCTTCTCAACAAGAAAATGTATCATATTTTAAGGGGATGCAACTCATAATCTATCTGGTTTTCATTTGGAAAATCTGGATATTGAAAAAGAAGGAAGTTTGCCCCACCTTCGCACTTTGATCAAGCACAATCGAGTCTGTGTTTAACTGTTGTTGTCTCAATGGTTTACACAATTTTGAGCCTATAAAAGCAATCATCTGTGCTTAATTCTTTCAAACACAAGCACGTACGCATAGAGAATTTGTTTTTCTGTCAAAACGTTCATAGAATAAACTTGTGTTATTCGATGATTGAATGGAAGACCTAGGGGAGTGAACATCACAAAATCTCCTTTCCAATGTGTATTCGTTACACAGTGACTTCGTGTTACTGACATGCATTTTAACTGATTCATTTGTTGATTCAGGTGTTACACTCATAATTTGTCTGAATTTTCAAAGATTCGGATGAATATTTTTTTGGATCGATAGATGGTCAGAGGCTCAGTGAAAAAGATCAGGGGTCATAATTTCAGTGGCATTTCTTGTAAAAGTTTTGATGATCTCATGCTCCAATCATCAAAAAGGGGGAAAAGCGTTCAAGAAATGTTATAGATCGGAGAGAGGATCAAGAAATGTTTGAGAAATGGTCAAGAATTGATTGTGAAAGAAAGCTATTAAAGAAAGTTTGAAGAGAATTAGTTGCAAATGTTTAATTCAGATAGTTAAAGATTGTTCAGAGCTGAAACATAAAGTTCAAAGATTTCTGAAAGCGAGCAAAGATTACTGAAAATTTTCTTTGAAGACATTTTGCTGAAGCAAACTGAGCTGAACCTGAAGATATATTATTTCCAGTGTCTGAAAGAGGTTTTTACATCCATGGGGAGATTGTTATTGTTCTTGAAAATAGATTTTGGGGAGAATACAGAAAGATTTCTGAAGGTGATCAGTCATCTTAACAAAGGGGGAGATTAAAGTTAAAGATCAACCAAAAGAGGGAGATTGTAATATTGAGCTTAAGGGGGAAATTGTATTGCAAAATCTTTTAGAGATGATCTTGAATCCAAAGGGGGAGATTGTTAGAGCATATTTGTTGGATACAAGATCATGAAGTTTGGAAAGCTGAAAGTCAACCAAGTCAAAGCTCAAAGTCAACTCTCAAGCAAAAAAGTCAAAGTCAAATGTAATAAAGTCAACTCTCAAGCAAAAAAGTCAAAGTCAATTTTATTATATTTTGTTTTTGTAATTGTGTTTAGCGCGTGTGTCTCTTATAGACGTATGACTAGTTGGTTTTTAGAAGTTAGAACAGTTGCAAGTTGGGAGTTGTAATACGCTGATTTGTAGAGAGAGAAAGTTTGAGAGAGAGAAACTCTGTTTATACGAATTCATTGTGGAATTGGAAAACAGGTTGAGTAATTGTTTGTTAAAACTGTCATCTTGTATTTGTTAATTGTAATTGTGATTAGAACTTGATAAAATTGGGAATTAACATTGTCATTGTTTTGCAAATCGCCCATTTTGAAAGAACTTCTTTGTGAAAACTTCAAAATAAATTTCGCGTCACAATCTGAAGACTATCTTAGTTCTTCAGATATGAAAAAGAACATTATTTCTTCTCTCTTTCAATGTTAGTAAACTTGTCACTAGTCACTAGTCACTAGTTTAGGATCACAGGTCTTACCTTCCTATCTTCCGCAGCATATCTGTAATTTTATGTTTTCAGCTTGGCATAATAAATCCCTTATCTAACAATATTTGAAGTTGCACCATTCGTTCTTGCATCTAAGTTGATTTCAAATGGTAAGCCTCTTTAGCAATTGGTGTAGCTCCCGGAACGAGGTCGATTCGAAGCTTTACTTGGTGATCTAGTGGTAAGCCCGGTAGGTCATTAGGAAAGACGTTAGGAAAATTGCGGAGTACTCTAACATCTTCAAGCATTCTCTTTTCTAGTTTAGCATCGACTATGTAGGCCAAGTAGGACATTGTTAAGTCAGATTTTATAGTAATCATTGTATTTATAGGCTGGGTCTAATACTGTGTTTTAGGATGCTTATATGTTCTGTATTAGCCAAGGGTATTTAAGTTCCTTGTGGCTTTGTGTCTTATACGGAATCTCACGCACATCTTAATAGAATTACATCTTGCGCTTCCAATTCTCTCTCTACTTTCTCTCTCTAGGATTTAGAACGATCTTGCATTATCAATTAGTATCAGAGCCTAATCTGAATATGAGAGGATTGAGAGAAACGTTTTTCGATTCAGAATTTGTGTTTGAATCAGAAAATTTGATCGATTTTCTTGATTTTTTCAACAAAATCTCATTTTTTTGATTTTTCATCAAATTCGGACTGATTTTTGAACGAATTTTCTTGAAAATTGGTTTGTTGGATTCGATTTTAATAGTAGAATACTTTTGATTCACGTCATTTTGCAAGAAAATCAGTGTTTGATCTTCAATTTTTGAAAAATTTCGAGTTTCTGAAAACTCGTTGAGCGTACTGTTTGTATCACAAATTCTCGCTTTTGTGGTTTTTAATCGAGTTGTTTGATTCAGAAGTGTTAGAAAGATGTTTTCGATCAAATCTGTGTGAGAAAATTTCATTAAAATTGGTTCTGTAATCAAATTTAGATAAATTCTGAGTTTTTCATCGTATTTGCGCCAGATTCAAACTTTGCGCCAGTTCATCAGAGGTTTGTGCGAGTTCATCTGGAACTTTGCGCCAGTTCATCTAGTTTCTTCAGAGTTTTGCGTGAGTTCATCTTCAAGTTTGTGCCAAGTTCATCAATGTTTGCTTTAGTGCGAATTCTTTTGTTTAGTCAAGTTTGCGCCAAGTACAGGAACCAAGTTTTTCGCGAAAAGTTCAGTTTTTCGCCATCTGTTCATCGCGCAAAGATAAATTTGCGCCATCTTAGCTTAGCGCAAATCAAAGTTTGCGTTACATACTTCTCGCGCAAAGCTTAAGTGTGCGCCACATACGCCTCACGCAAATCAGTTTTGCGCCTTCTACTTATCACGCGAAGAAAGATTCTCGTCAACAACGTCTCGCGCAAATATCAGTTTGCGCCACCTTTGTCTAGCGCAAACTTAAGTTTTCATTAGAAACGCTTCACGCAAAACCTAGTTTGCGCCAGTCACTGTTAGCGCAAATCTTCAGTTTGCGCCATCTTCTCTGTTACAAACTTGGGGTTTTCTGTCTCTATGGATTCTTCAAAGTTCTCGTTTCAATCTCAGTTTTACAAGAATGATCTTATGATGTCATTTGGAACAGATACTCGTCCACCTGTTTTAATCAATGAATATGAGTTCACTCAGTGGAAAGATCGGTTCATTAACTTTATCGAGCGTCAAGCTAACGGAGAGAACATGATGAAGTCATTTACTGAAGGACCAATTATCAGACCTAAAAATGACACTCCCTTGACTGCCGAAGAGGTTAAACGCAAAAAAGCCGATCTAGAAGCAAAGTCCAATTTGATGCTAGCACTGCCTAACTCGATTTACAATCGAATTGATTATTTCAAGCATGATCCGAAGATGATATGGACCCAATTAGAAAAGATCATGCTTGGGTCAGCAGTTGCTACACAAATCCGCCAGGCACGCTTCATGAATAATTTTGAGGAATTTAAGGCAAAGGACGATGAGTCTCTGAAGGTTATCTTTGACAAGTTTTGCACTATGTTGAATGATCTGCGAAAGATAAAAGTGGAAAAGACTGAATTAGAAACTAATCTGAAGTTTCTCAATGCTCTTCAACCGGAATGGAATAAACCTTGCCATCGCTTGAAGAATGATGTTCGGATATCTTCTATGCAAATCCAAGAGCTGTATGAGATTCTGATGACAGATGAGAGCATAGTCAAGGAGAAGAAGGCTAAACTTGAGAAGAAAAACAAAAAGACAGTGGATCCGGTTGTACTTCTCACAAGCAAACTAGCTGATCAAGCATTGACTGAGAATGCTTATGATGGTGCAATTGATGATGATGGCGAAGCACTTCAGAAAGCTATGATTCTTCTCTCTCAGCACTATCACAAGAAGTTCCAATATCATTCGGGTTCCAACAATCTTCGTTTCACTTCTGGGTCTAAGAATGTCAAAGTGCCTGAGGTTAAGAAAGCAGTTGCATGCTTTAACTGTGGAAAGTCGGGTCACATCGCTAAGGAGTGTCGAGTGAAGAAAGTTGGGGATTCGGCATATTATCGGAAGAAAATGGAACTAGCCGAAAAGAGAGAGAATGGAACCGCTCTGCTAGCTGAAGAAGAATTCTGGCTAGATCACTCCGATGATGAAGCTGATAATGTGGAGACTGCTCGTATGTGCTTCATCGGAGATGATCAGAGTGATGATGATGATTCCTCAACTGATGAAGATGAGGTACTTTCTGAGTTTGATTACACATTTATTTCTTTACAGATGAATATCATTATAACTGCTTTACATGATTTACGCTCGAAGTTATTATCTGAAAAGCATTTAAACATAGAAAAGTCAAATTTGATTGATAAATTACGAATTTCTTTGAAAGATGAAAAATCTATTTTGGCTTATACAAAAGAAATCTTTCAAAAGAAATTAGATGATTTAGAAAAATCAAATATGACTTATCTTGATACTTTGACGGAAATGACCAAATTAAAAGATAACTTTCAGATAAAATAAATGAGTTGGAAGAAAAATTATATCGAAGGAATCAAACTGAACAAACTATTTATTTGAACAAACCACGGAGTTATGAGTCTATCAAAGAAAAATGGGGACTTGGTTTTGAAAATCCGCATTTTTAAGACAAAGCTAAAACAGAAGTTCCTACTTTATATGAATACGATTATCTAACTCTTGCAAGATATGCTCCTCAGTTCAAATCTCATTGGACTAGTGAAAAGCAAGTTTTAGAAATCGAAAATGAGAAAAGAATGAACAACAAGAAAAAGGAAATTTCTTTTGTTTACACGCGCGAAAATGCCAAATATTTTCCCGATAAATCAAAGAAGAACATAAACAGTTTAAATGCCATTTCTCCCATTAAATCTTCATTATTTGATGATTATTTTG
The DNA here is from genome assembly GCA_023525745.1 of Arctium lappa. NCBI lineage: Eukaryota > Viridiplantae > Streptophyta > Magnoliopsida > Asterales > Asteraceae > Arctium > Arctium lappa. The sequence goes on from CM042057.1 coordinate 50,624,904, forward strand.
ATATCTGTGCTTCTAACACTAATAAAGAAAATATATCTCCAGTTTCTTATGATTCTAAGAGATATATTCCTCCATTATTGTTAGAAAGCAAAATCATTGATCTTGAAGATAAGATGGAAGATCAAAATATTCAAAGAGAAATTGAATTTGATGTTATTTTTTCTTTCATAACTTCATGTCTTGAAGAAAAATTAATTTCTCAAAACATTCTGTTTCTGGCCTTTCTTTTGATTTTAAAGAAAACAAAAAGAAAGTTTTAAAATCTGAAAACTTTTCTCAAAATTTTTCTGACTCTGCAGCAAGTTCAGATTTATTGTCTGATCAATTTGGCTTCTTAGGTAAAATTATTTCTTCAGACTCAATTCGTAAATCGAAAATTCTTGATGAATCTTTTACGCTAAATGATGATTATTATAAACCAAAGCGTAAAAGAAGAAGGTCAAAGAAGTCAAAGAAGCAAGCTAAAGTCATTTCTGACAGTTATAATTCTTGTGATTCAAATATTTTAGATAGGACTTTGAGCACTCCAACAAAGCAGATATGGAGGGTCAAGCGGACATCTGATGAATCTTCGACTGAAGAGGATCGAAATGTAGACAAATTTTGTAGAAATGATTCATTTGCTACTTGTAATAAAATTTTCAAATAATCAATAAAGCAAATGATTCAAATTTCAAAAGATGTCTCCTATTCGTCCTCTGGTTCAAGTTCAGATGATTATGCTTCGTCCTCTACTGATGATTCTGTTAATTCATCTGATTATTTTTCTTGTGCTTTCTATGTCAAATCTAACAAATATTCTCCCTTTAGAATTACAACTAACAAACATGGACCCAAATTCAAGTGGGTACCAAAATCAAAGATTAATTCTAAGTTGCAGGCACCTAATGTCAAGGGGGAATAAGAGAATGATGGCTTCTGAGTACATCAGCTCAGAACCCGTACTTCAATGGACTTCGATTTCTAAACATATCAGTTTAGGACTCGTTCTTCAATGCATTTAAGCTTCTGGACTAATGAGAAATTGTGAGTGCATCTACTTTATTCCACTGCATTTATCTCTGTCTATGATGTTGTTCCAGTTTTCTCATGTTTTTCAAGAATCTGAGCAAGTTCAACCCAAAACTTTGATATGAGACACAAATTCTTTATACTTTATGTGGAAGAAGGTATTATTGAATTTTAATTTGTCCCGACTAAATATCAATTTGCCGAATTCTTTACATTTCTCTTAAATGAAAATTTTTTCAAAGTCGACATATTGAATTTAAAAGTTTAAATCCTTACAAATTTTATTCTATAAAGTAAAAGTTTTACAGTTTTTCTATCTTTTGAATAAAATGTGTGTCTAGGATAAATTTTTAAGTTGCTTTGTTTATATCGAAGTTTTATATGTTCAATTTTCAAGTCTAACAAAAATCGAAAGGTCAGCAACATGTTTGAAACTTTTGATACTGCTTTAAAGTTGTGTTATTCGGAATATGAATAGTTTACAATGCTTAGAAATCCTAAAAAGTCAGAATTATGGATTGTAATGAAAATATGGGCTAAGCACTTAGATGTAAAACTGGGTGATTGAGATGATTTATATATTTAAAATACAGAAATCTCTAAGTTTAAAAGTTTGTACCAATGACCTTTCTGATTTGGGAAAGTAAGTTCCGTGGGATGCTTGTCATCTGGTCCACTCAGGTCAATTGATCTGGGAGTGATCGAACCCAAATCCTTCTATAGAATCAGATCGAAAGTCATGTTCTACTAGTATGAATGGGTTTAGGATGTGTCGATGTAGCCTTTCTGATCTGGGAGAGTAAGTTCCAAGGGGTGCTTGACACCTAGTCCCCTAAGTCCAACTGGTATGGGAGCGGCTGACCAAAATTTTGCAATAGGATCAGATAGAAAGTTACGTTTACGGCATGTTCTTTACTTAGCAAACTTTTTGATTAAAAGATGCCAATGTGCACAAGCTTAAAAGATGCCAAAGAGCACACTCATGTGAAGATGCCAATGTGCACAATGCTAAAAGATGCCAATGAGCACACATCTCATGATACTTGGTGATATGTTTGAGTTGCGATAAACCTATAAATTTGTGAAAATCTTAAATTTTGATGGCTTAGTGTGAGTACATGCAAAGTTTTCTGTTATATTTTTAGAATTGCATTTTCTTGAAGCTAATCGAAGTTCGCATGCTAGCACACTGAACATATTGATGAAAGTTTTTGAAACTGAACATGGTTTAACTTGATATGCAATAAAACTTGTATCTGTATCCAACAACATACACTTGATTTCAACTGATGAATTAATCTGTGATATTTTACTGAGTAGAATTTAATTTCTTTAGTTGTTTCAAAATTTATATTCAGTATATTTTTCTTTCTACGTTGATGTTTCGATTATTGTGTTCTCATATCTGTGATAATGGGTCTATGCATTATTCAAGGGGGAGTGAATAAGGAAAATATTCTGAAAAGATCATATCTCATATTTCGAGGGGGAGTATCTGATTTTCTATATGAATGCTAACTTGAATTGTCATATTTAGTGCATTTGTGTAGGGGGAGTCAAAGAGCTTAACAAGTGAAAAATTTTAGATTTCAAGTCAGATTTGCGCCAACAGTTGTAGCGCAAAACTCAACTTTGCGCCACCTTCAGCTAGCGCAAAACTAAGTTTGCGCCACCAATATGTAGCGCAAAACTTCCTTTTTCTCCTTTATTCTGAATTTTGCAGATCTGAAGTTGTCTCGTCTCCAACATTTGCATGACCAAGTTGATCCAGATCATCAAGGTCATGAGGGGGAGAAGTTAAAGAGGCAAAGAGTTCAAATGTTTATCTGTTGTTCAAGATTCGCTGAAGATTTTATATTTTCTCAGCTATACTAGTCTTTCTGCTGTTTCAGCTCCGACCACTACAGTTTATTCAAGTACATTTGAAAGAGGTGCGTCGTCTAGAGCACAAGCTGATGAACCGATTGTTCATTCAAGCTTATTACAAACAGGTCCAGTCTTGTCAAGGCAGCAAAGGCAACATAGATTGAAATATGCTGAGTAGAATGTTTTTTTAGTCAAGAAGCTTCGCTAAGTCGCTTAGATGGTCTGTGTTGATTTAAAAGATTAATATTGAAGATCAGAGCGCCAATGATTACTAAGGGGGACATTGTTAAGTCAGATTTTATAGTAATCATTGTATTTATAGGCTTGGTCTAATACTGTGTTTTAGGATGCTTATATGTTCTGCATTAGCCAAGGGTATTTAAGTTCCTTGTGGCTTTGTATCTTGTACGGAATCTCACACACATCTTAATAGAATTACATCTTGCGCTTTCAACTCTCTCTCTCTCTCTCTACTTTCTCTCTCTAGGATCTAGAACGATCTTGCATTATCAAACATGCACCCATTGACTTGGCATTTACGGTTCTTGATTCCCGAGATGATAGCAATGTCACCTTTGTTTTTCTCTCTGTATACCACTATCGTTTCGCCGTCCTCCAAGACTATTCAAATTAAATTATTTTGAACAAATAATTTCTGCCCAATTTGCCACTAGCTAATCCATCTCTATCACGACATCAAACCCCCCAAATCGGCATTAGCAACAGATCGATTAGAAGTTTTACTCCTTCTATCTCTAAGATACAATTCTTGAAAACCTCACAAACTACAATTTTCTCCCCATTGGCCACTTCCACTACTAAGGCATTATTCAAGGTTTTAATAGGTATGTAGAGTTGTTTTCAATAAGAGTTTGACACAAACGATCAGTTTGCAACGAAATCAAACAAAATGCGTGCGAGTATGAAGTTAAGTAGGAATGTACTCGATATTACATCCACCATAACTCTTGCCTCGTTCGACGTCATCTGAGAAGCTTGTTAGTGCACAAATATGTTGGATACAAGATCATGAAAGTCAAAGTCAAAGCTCAAGTCAAACCATCAAGCAAAAGTCAAAGTCTTTGTAATAAGTCAAAGTCAACTTGTTTTAGTTTTTGTCTTTGTATTGTACCTTAGTATAAATAGTTTTGTTTTTCTTTCTTGTAAATATGTATGCACGTATCTTGAAGAACTTAACTCGTGTAGAATTTTAGAGAGAGAAATATTGAGAGAGATCATTCTGTATGAATCTTGTAAACTGTGGAATCTGATTAATGAAATATGACGATTTGATTTGAGTTTGTTGTTGATATTCATGAATAGAACTTGTATTGTGGGACACACAATTGGTATCAGAGCAGAGAAGTTCAATTGAAATCAAGAAACGAGTTCTTCGCATGATGTTTACTACATTTGATCAATTTTGAGTTTGAGTCTATAATTGTCGAATCTTTCTATTGAGAATTGGTCGATTAGTGTATTAGATTGATTTGTATCAATTTGAGTTTAATTGCACTGTAATTGTACTTTGATTTTGAGATTTTAGGACTTTTTCTAACACGAGTTCATACGCACTTATTTGTTCAAAGATGTACATTTAACTGAATTTCATTGAAATTCATTGTTTGTAAAAGGATCGAAAAGTGTAACAGATCAAATTGGTGAAGTTTGGAACTATAATTCGAAGAATTGATGGATTTTTGGGTGGATTAAAGTGTTTTTGGTTTGGAAATCGAAGAAATTGTTGGGAACAAAAACTTGATTGATTCTTTAAACAAATCTACAACTGTTTTTGAGAAACAAAAAGCTTGTCTTGAATCTCAAATTTCTGAAACTAGTTTCAAAGTTTAATACATCTGAACATGAGAAACAAGAGTTTGTTCTAAAAGTTCACAAATTGCACGTTGCTAATAAGAATTTGCAGAAAAAGGTTAATGGTTTGGAAGAAAAGTTGTATATTTAGAGGTCAAACGGATCAAACCATTTTTTTAAACACACCAAAGGAAGAAGTTGATTTTAAAGATAAGTTGGGTCTCGGTTATGATAACCCACATTATCTGAAGAAAGCTATTCGAAAGCATCCCGCTTTATATAATTCCAATTTTTTACAAGTGGCTGACAAAAATCCTCATTTGAAACCCAAGTTTATCACAAAATCATCTAATGAGGTTGAGGACAATAATATCAAGTTCTTATCAACTCATACATATAAACGATTACCAACCTGTTTGATAGATAAAACAACGATTACAAGGTTGATCTTTGATCTTTTTGAAGCTCTCTATGTGTTTACACCTTTTGTGTGTGTTTTTCTAATCTGTGTGTTATGAGAGAGAGTTGATCTGAATTGATCTGATCTTAGCTTCTCTTACACACTAAACAACCAACTTGCAAGACAACTTGCAATATAAAACTATTAAACAAAACTAATATCTAACTATAATATAACTAAATAAACTAAGAAACTAACTAGTTACTTAGAAACAAATAAAATACAATAAAACAATAATAAAACTAACTTTGACATTTTATTACAAACGACATTAGACTAATATTAAGAGTCGACTTTCCGGCTTTAGCTTCAGATTGGATCTTCAGATTGGATGATCTTGAATCCAATAGATATCTGATCTAACAATCTCCCCCTTTGGATCAAGATCATTACTAAAAAAAATTTAGCAATTCAATTTTCTTTTTCAGCTCAGAAGATGCAATCTCTTTCTCTAGCTTAGAATGCTTTAGCAAAGTATCTTCAAAGAAAATTTATCTGAAATCAGCATGTCTTCAGAATACTTTGATCTCGCAGTTCTTGGTTAGCTTTTCTCTTCTCCAATATCTTGTGTCGTTCCACATTTCTTGGTTCGGCCCTTCTCCCCCTTTTTGATGAAAAGAGTAAGAAGTTCATCAAAACTTTATGTCAAGAAATGTCTATCTTTCGTTTGGAGCCACTAATTCGTCAATTCATAAGATATTCATCTAGATCTTTTCAAATCTAGACAAATTAGTCAGGTAACACCTGAATCAACTAATGAATCAGTTAACATGCCTGTCAGTAACTGAAAGTCCAAGATCTCTAAATCTATAGAGAGAGAAAGTAGAGAGAGAGTAACAAGAGAGCGCAAAACAGAATATCAGATTAATGTGCTTGTGTTTCTTACAACAAACCAAGACCAAAGGGACTTAAATACCCTTGGTCAGATACAACACTGATAAGCACTAAACACAGTATTTGACCAAGACCTATAAATACAATGATTACTATAAAATCAGACCTAACAATCTCCCCCTTAGTAATCATTGACGCTTTGGTCTTCCAAAATGATCTTCTAAATCAGCACGGACCATAAAAGCGACTTTGTGAAGCTTTCTGACTTTTAAGAAAAAAAATTATTCTCAGCATTTTTTAGATTGAAAATTTCTTTGTTGCTTGAGCTCTAAACGATACACCTCTTTTTAATGATCTTGAATGAACTGTGGTGTTTGGAGCAGGAACAACAAAAGAATTGATATGACTAAGAGAATAGAATCTTTGAGCGAATCTTGATCAGCAGATAAACATTTGAGCTCTTTGTCTCTTTAACTTCTCCTTGACTTCTCCCCCTCATGACCTTGTTGATCTTGATCAACTTGGTCATGCAAATGTTGAAGACGAGACAACATAAGATCTGCAAAAATCAAAGAAACCAAGAAAACAGAGGAGGTTTGCGTATAACGTTGGTTGCGCAAACCAAGGTTTGCGTTTCATGAAGGATACGCAAAACGAGGTTTGCGTTTCATGAAGGATACGCAAAACAAGGTTTGTGTTTCATGAAGGATACGCAAAACAAGGTTTGCGTGACCAACGGAATGCGCAAAGCTGACTTAAACTCAGAAAAATGATACCTTTTTTAGCTCTTTGACTCCCCCTACACAAATGCACTAGATGTGACAATTCAAGTTAGCATTCATATAAAGAAAATCAGATACTCCCCCTCAAAAACAGATATAATCTTTGAAAAATATTCTCTTTATTCACTCCCCCTTGAATAATGCATAAACCCATTAAAATATATTTATGAGAACACAATGATCAAATATTAATGTAGAAAGAAAAATATACTGAATGTAAATTTTGAAACAACTAAACATATAAAATTTTAAACACTAAACAAATAAAATTCTACTCAGTAAAATATCACAAATTTATCAATCAGTTGAAATCAAGCATGTGTTGTTGGATACAAGAACAAGTTTTATTGCATATCAAGTTGAAACATGTTCAGTTTCAAAAACTTCCAGCAATCTATTCAGTGTGCTCACATGCGAATCTTCGATTAGCTTCAAGAAAATGCAATTCTAAAAATATTATAGAGAACTTTGCATGTACTAACACTAATCCATCAAAAATTAAGATTTTCACAAATTTATAGATTTATCGCAACTCAAACATATCACCAAGTATCATGAGATGTGTGCTCATTGGCATCTTTTTAGCAATGTGCTCATTGCCATCTTAACATGAGTGTGCTCTTTGGCATCTTTTAAGCTTGTGCACTTTGGCATCTTTTGATCAAAAAATTTATTAAGTAAAGAACATGTCGTAAACGTAACTTTCTATCTGACCCTATTGCAGGATTTGAGTCAGTCGCTCCCAGACCAGTTGGCCTTAGGGGACTAGGTGTCAAGCACCCCTTGGAACTTACTTTCCCGAATTGGAAAGGCTACATCGACATATTCTAAACCCATTCATACCAGTAAAACATGACTTTCGATCTGATTCTATAGAAGGATTTCTGTTCGATCACTCCCAGACCAAATGACCTTAGGGGACCAGATGACAAGCATCCCGAGGAACTTACTTTCCCAAACCAGAAAGGCCACAGGTACAAACTTTTAAAGTTAGAGATTTCTGTATTTTATGAAATTAATATTCATCTCAATCACTCAGGTCAACATCTAATTGCTTAGCCCATATTTTCATTCCGATCTATAATTCTGATTATTTAGGTAGTCTAAGCAAAGTAAACTATAAAAATTCCGAATCACACAACTTTAAAGCAGTAATAAAAGTTTCAAACATGTTACTGACTTTTCGACTTTTGTAAGACTTGAAATTTGACCATATAAAAACTTTAATATAAACAAAAGAACTTGAAAATTTATCCTAGACACATATTTTATTCAAAAGAAAGAAAAAATGTAAAACTTTACTTTATAGAATAAAATTTGTAAAGATTTAAAATTTTAATTAATATTTAGTCAGAACAAAATAAAATTCAACTATTTCATCTTTTACATTTTATAAAATAAATTTGTGACTCATATTAAAAAAAAATTGGGTTATACAAATTCAAAAGAAAGATAAACAAGCTCAGATTCTTGTAAAAAATAAAGAGAAAAACTGGAACACATCATTATCAGAGATAAAATGTAGCGGAATTAAAATTGATGTACTCACAGTATCTCATAAAGTCAGAAGCTGAAAAGCTTTGAAGAACGAGTTCTAAACTGATTTGTTTAGAAGTCATAGTCTAAGAAGTACGGGTCCTGAACTGAAGTACTCAGAAGCCAAATTTCTATTACTCCCCCTTAACATGTGATGCCTGCAACTTTGAATCAGATAAAGATTTGGGAACCCACTTGAATTTGGGCCCGTGTTTGTTAGTTGCAGTTCTTATGGGGAAAGAATAAGCATAATTGACATTTAAAGCACGAGGAAAATGATCAGAGAAATAATCACAACTATCAGAAGAGAAAGCATAATCATAAGAACTAGAATCTGAGGAAGAACATGAGACATGTTTTGAAATTCGAATCATTTGCTTTATAGAGTATTTGGAAATTTTATTACATTTAGCAAATGAATCACTGTTATAAAGTTTGTCTACACATTTATCCTCATCAAAAATATGTTCATCAGATGTCAGCTTCTTTCTCCAGATCTGTATCTTTGATCGAGTGCTCAAAGTCCAATCTGTATGAATAGAATCGAAAGAATTAGAATTGTCAGTAAGAACTCGTATCTCGTTTCTTTGACTTCTTTGACCGTCTTCTTTTACGCTTAGGTTTATAATATTGATCATTGAGCGTAAAAGAATCATCAAGAGTTTTAGACGAAATATTTAAATCAGAAGAAATAAATTTATCTAAGCAACCAATCTGATCAACTAATAAATCTGAATTTACCTCGGAGTCTGAATTATTTTGAGAAAAAATTTTAAAATTTGAAATTTCCTTTTTATCTTCCTTAAAATCAGAAGATAGGCTAGAAATAGAATCCGATTTTTGAGGAATTGATTTTTCTTCAAGACTAGAAGTCATAACAGAAAGAATAATATCATATTCAATTTCCTTTAAAATATTTTGATCTTCTATCTTATCTTCAAGATCGATGATTTTGCCTTCTAAAACTAACGGAGGAGTATATTTCTTCGAATCATAAATGATTGGAGAAATATTTTCCTTATCAGAATCAGGGGCATAAGAAGGAACAAAATCATCAGACACTGAAGATTTGACGGGAGATATATCAATTAATCCTTTTCGACTTCTTCTTGATTTATCAAACAAATATTTTGCATTTTCAGACGTATAAACAAAAGGAATTTCATATTTCTTGTTATTTATCCTTTTCTCATTTTCGAGATCTAACACTTCCTTTTCACTAGTCCAATGAAATTTGAACTGTGCACCATAATGTGCAAGAGTTAGATAGTCATATTTATATAAGGTGGGAACTTCGTCTATCACTTTGTTTAAACAATGAGGATTGTCAAAACCAAGTCCCCATCTTTGTTTTAAAGCCTCTTCACTCCTCGGTTTGTTCATATAAATTGTATGTTCAGATTGGTCTCATCGATAAAGTTTTTCTTCTAACTTATTTATTTTATCTGAAAATTCATCTTTTAAATTAGTCATAGCCGTCAAAGATTCAAGATAAGTCTTATTTGAATTTTCCAAATCATCCAATTTCTTTTGAAAGATGTCTTTAGTATTTTCTAAAATAGATTTTTCATCTTTCAAAGAAATTTTCAATTTATCAATCAAATCTGACTTTTCGGAATTTAAATTCTTTTCAGATAAGAGTTTTGAACGTAGATCAGATAAAGCAGTAATGATAATATTCATCTGAGAGGAAATGAAATTAAAATCAAATTCAGAGTATACCTCATCAGCATCAGAATCATCTGACTGATCATCTCCGATCAAGCACATCTGAGCGATCTCGACGTTTGATGCTTCATCATCGGAATAATCCCGCCAGAATTCTTCCTCGGCCAGCAAAGTAGTTCCGTTCTCTCTCTCTTTTCAGCCAGTTCCATTTTCTTGCGGTAGTAAGCTGAGTCCCTAACTTTCTTTGCTCGACACTCCTTTGAGTAGTGGCCCGGCTTTCCACAGTTATAACAAGATGCAGGCTTAGGCTCGGGCACTTTGACTATAGAAGCAGAAGTGAAGCGTGAAGAGTTGGAACCCGATCTCGGTTGGAACTTCTTCTGGTAATGCTGAGAGAGAAGAATCATTGCTTTTTGTAAAGCCTCGCCATCATCTTCAGTTGACCCGGTGTAAGCGTTATCAGACAACGCTTGTTCAGCCAGTTGCTTCGTGAGGAGAGCAACCAGATCAACTGTCTTCTTGTTCTTTTTGTCTAGTTTGGCCTTCTTTTCAAGCACCAAGCTCTCATCAGTCATCAGAATCTCATATAGTTCTTGAATCTGTATAGTTGAGATCCGAACGTCGTTCCTCAATCTATGACATGATTTGTTCCATCCAGGCTGAAGAGCATTGAGGAATTTCAGATTCGTCTCAAGCTCTGTCTTGATCACATTTATCTTTTGGAGATCATTCAGCACTGCACAGAATCTGTCGAAAACACTCTTTATAGACTCACTTTCTTTGGCCTTAAACTCCTCAAAGTTGTTCATGTACAGAGTATGTCGGAGCTGAGTTGCAACCGAAGAACCAAGCATGATCTTTTCCAGTTGTTCCCATAATAGATTTGGATAATCCTTGCAATGATCAACCCAGTTGTACACAGAGTTTGGTAAGGCAAGCATCAGATTAGCTTTCAGCTTTCGATCAGCTTTCATTCGTGAATCCACTTCAGGTGTTGGAGGAGTCTCTTTATTAGGCTTTATGAAAAGTCCTTTAGATAAAGACTTCATCATGTTTTCTCCATTAGCTTGACGCTCGATGAAGTTTAGGAACCAATCTTGCCATTGAGTGAATTCGTTTTCGTCAACTAGGACCGGAGGTCGAGTTTCTGTACCCAATGACATCATGATGCCAAATTTTTTTTAACTAAGTCAGGGAGACGCGCAAAGTAGATCTTTGCGTGTCAGGAAGAGAACACAAACAAGAGATTTGCGTGTGAAGACTGAAACGCAAACAATGCTTTGCGTGTGTAAGCAGAAGCGCAAACTAGAACTTTTCGGATGAAGACGGATACGCAAGACAGACTTTGCGTATGAAGGAGGGAGCGCAAACTTCACTTTGCGTATGCAGGCCGATACGCAAAATGAGACTTTGAAAGCTTTTCGAAGGCTACTTGATACGCAAACTTGAGCTTTTGCGAATGAGGATCGATGTGCAAACCTGAAACAAATTTAACAAAATTAGTAGAATATGCACAACCAACTATGAACATGCGCAAAACAACTTGAATGATGCGCAAAGTATTATGAATGAGGCGCAAACTTTAAAAACTCACAAATTTACGTAAGATCAACTACAACTTTAAAATTTAACCAAGAAAATCACATATTGATTTTCGAAAACACAATTCTAACAACTTTTAATAACCAAAATTGATTAAAATCAACATATTCACAAATTTGACAAAGAACAGAACGTGAACCGTATTTTTCCAGAAAATACAAGATCTGCAAATTGATGATCCAAACAAGATTTTTATGCGAAACACAAAGAAGAAAATATGATTGATTAGCAATAATGAATCAATTAAGTCCAATATCAAATCAAATTGACCAATATCCTGTCCAAATTTGATGAAGAAGCAAGAAAACGAGATTTTCTTGAAAAATCAAGAAAATTGATCGAGTTTTCTGCTTCAATTCACAAATCCAGAGTCTAAATCACAAATCTCTCAATTCTCTCAAGATTCAAACAGGCTCTGATACCCATTGAAAGTCCAAGATCTCTAAATCTATAGAGAGAGAAAGTAGAGATAGAGTAACAAGAGAGTGCAAAACAGAATATCAGATTAATATGCGTGTGTTTCTTAAAACAAACCAAGACCAAAGGGACTTAAATACCCTTGGTCAGATACAACACTGATAAGCACTAAACACAGTATTTGACCAAGACCTATAAATACAATGATTACTATAAAATCAGACCTAACAGTAACACTAAGTCACCGTGTGTAACAAATACACATTGGAAAAGAGTTGTTTGATGTTGACTCCCCCAGGGCTTCCATTTAATCATCGAAACACCACAAAGGTAATTTCTATAAACGTTATGACAAAGAAACAAATTCCTTGTGTGTTCGTGCTTGTGATAGAAAGAATTAAGCACTTGATGATTGCTTATAGGCTCAAAAGTTTGTGTAAACCACTGAGACAACAGTAAGTTAAACACAGACTCAATGTGCATGATTGAAGTGCGAAGGTGGGGCAAACTTCCTTCTTTTCAATATCCAGATTTTCCAAATGAAAATCAGATAGTAAATGTGTTGCTTCCCCTTGAAAAATGAAACATTTTTCTGTTAAGAAGAAAATGAGTAGTTGGTGAGGTTTGATCAAGAGTTAGCATGGGCTAGCTACCTGTTTCAATAATGTTCACCAAAGAGTTGTGAAACACTAGTAATGTGGCTGCCCGGTTCAGAAAAAGTTGGTGCAGAGTTATGATATTCTTTTAACTCTGTTCTCACACCCTCTTTCTTTTAAAACATTTAGCTCACTCTAACCAAACTTTCTTTCTTTGTTTGACAGACTCATTTCTTTTGACTTCTCACACTCAATCACTATGGATTAACTTCGTGGGTAGAAATCACTGGTTAACGTGATTCCATAGAAGTTTCTTGTAAGTCCTAGCACACCGATCTCGTATATCCTATAAAGAATATGTTGCTCAAACTGGTTTAGCTTATTATGTAAGCTCATGTAAAACATTTAAAGTACACTCCCAAAATATAAAATCTGATGAAAAATCGGGAAGTGATTTGAACATTTAAGAACATGTTTTCAATGATTGAAAGTTGTCCTTCTTTCAAACATATATGAGATTAAGATAAAGGATTATACCTTAACGTGCGATCTTATATCTTATGAAGCTAAGCTTAAAGTCATAAACATATGATCTTGTAAGCATCTCTCAAAAAATTCTGCAAAAGTCTTATGTCAAGTCAAAGCAAATTTATTCACTTAAATTGAAAAGACAAAAAGCAGTAAAACTATTAAAGTACGAGTTCTGATCAGAAATAATCAGAAGTCATCACCTTTTTAATTTACTCCCCCTGAAATTATACATTTGAAAAATTATCATTGAAAAGATATGCATTTAAAATTTCAGACAAATATGTACTCCCCCTTGGTGGTTGATTTCCTCATTTGAGTATTGGAGTACACTCTTTTTCAGCACAGAGTAAGGTCTTTTGATCTTTGAAATGCGGGTCTTAAACTGTTGTATTCAATAACCTCTTTCTCTCCTACTCCCCCTTGACAGTAGGTGCCTGCAACACAGAATCATTATCCTTCTTTGGTACCCACTAGTATTTGGGTCCATGTGTGTGAGTTGCAGTTCTTATAAGAGTTATTGAGTAAGAACCGTACCAGTAATGATCACTTGTTTTATGAATAGGATCATGTGTACGACAATAAGAACAATAGAATTTCTTACCTGACAACCTGATTAATTGATCTCTCGTGTAGACGAAATCAGGTTTCCCTTTACGTGCAATGTTCTTCTTGGCATTATGCGTATCTACACATGAGCTTTTACATTTCAGTTCTTCTTTAACTGGTGTCTTCTTCCAGACCAATTCTTCTTCCTGGAAGATTCTTCTCCTTCTTTGATGTGTACCTGAACTATCTCTATTCCTATTATAGAAAAGATTAGTAGAATGAATCTGATTAGAAGATTTAACTGACCTTCTGAAAAGAGCAGTTTTCTGATGTGAGCTTGCGGCTGGTTTGTTAGAACAAACTGGATTATTTCTAAGTGAGTGGATTATTGACTCTAGAGTCATTCGCTCAGTCACCACCACCATCTTTGAAATAATATCTTGAAGCTCTTTTACCTTTGAAGAATAACTGTCTCTTTCTTTGACAATAAGGTCAATCTTCGTCTCAAGCTCAGACTTCTTTTTCTTCTCTTTTTGTGCAAATTTAGACAATTCAGATAGCTTTGCATTAAGCTTCCTAATTGCAGCTTCAAAGGTGCTTCTCTCTTCTTCAAATCCTTTCTTAGCACCCTTTCTTCTATCTGTTATTTCTTTTAAGAATCCAGCTGACTTTTGATCAAATTCCTTCTTCTCTTTGGCAAACTGATCTCTTTCCAAAATGATTACTTTCTCAAAGTTACCAACTTGTTGAGAAAGCTTTAAACATTTAAGCTCAACCACCTTCTTCTCTTCAGCACTCTTTTTGGAAAGATCTGAAATCTTCTTCTCAAACTCTGATAGTTTCTTTTGAAGCTCAGCATTTGCACTTTCCAAATCTTTGGACTTCTTCTCATTGCTCTCAACAAGATCTAACTTATGTATTTGAGTTTCAAGAGTATAAATCTTTCTTTTAAGTTCAGAGTTCTCAGCTTCCAAAGCCTTAACTTTTGATGACATTATTGATCCTGTCATACATTTCTCAATATGTTCCCATATCAGCTTTCCTGTAGCCCTTTCGCGATCTAATATGAGAAAAATCTCTTTTGAAATCTCTTCAGTCATTCCATTCAGTAGGAAAGATCAGGCTAATTGGTCACCTTCATGTCTCTTTTTCTGCTCATCAGTGTATTCATCAAGTCTTAATCGAAGCTGAGCTGGTACTATTTCTCCATTCTCCTTCACATGAGTAGAAGGTTTCGTTGGAACTGTCATTTTTCCTTCCCTCAGAGATTTTCTAATAAAACCTTCATTTCATGTCTTTCAATGAAATCTATGAACTGACTTTTCCACTGATCAAAGTCTCCCCTGAAGAGTACTGGTGGCTTTGAGTCAGTTTCGATAGCTAGAATTTCTCTGGACATCATTGTTAGCGCATAAATTTGTTGGATACAAGATCAAGAATACTGAAGGTCAAAGTTGATAAAGTCCAAGCTGCTAAAGTCAAATCTCATTAAAAGTCAAAGTATGTTTTGTAATAAGTCAAACTTAGTTGTATTTGTGATTAGTCTAGTTTCCTTGTATTTTGTGGTAGTATAAATACTTTTCTTCTTGTATTTTCTGTAAGGATGCATAACAGAGTTAATAGATTTGAAGAATACGTTTTAGAGAGAGAGAGAGAGAGAGAGTTCTAGAGAGAGAAAGTGTAAAGTTTGAAAATTGAAAGAAATCAAATAGGTAATCATTGTGTTAAATCTTGTTTGTTTGATTAAACTTGTTTAGAAACTAGAATCTGGAACACACAATTGGTATCAGAGCAGATCCAAAGTGAAATCGAATCAAGAAAATCAAATTTTTTGGGTTGTTCGTCACTGTTCATTCAAAAAAATTCAAGTTCTGAATTTTAGAGTGTTTTTGGAGCAGATTTGTGTTAGGAAGTGGTCGAAAAGTGTGATAGATCGAGTTCTTGTAATCAATTTTTAGATTTGCACTATAAATCACAAGAATTTCGTAATTTTTGTTGAGTTTTGTTTACGAGTATAAGTTCACTATTTCATCGATTTTTTTAAGTGGTTGTTTGTAAATTTCTTGAGTTGTAATTCGTTCTAGTATTGTAATCGAGCAACAATCCATAGTTTCAGATCATTTGGACCACGTTTGGATCGAAAACAGATGGAAAAGTTAGTTTTTGGGTCGACAGAAGGAAGAACGTGCTAGATCCCTCAAACGCGCAAGTTCTTCGTGAAACGCGCAAGGTTCATCTGTTAGAACGCGCAAGTCGAAAGAAGAATTTTGGTCAAAACGCGCAAGTAACGACTAGCGAGTTTTAAAAACGTGCTAGTTGAAGTCTGCGAGTTTGGAAAAGTTGGAAAATTTTCTAAGGACCAGAACGCACGTAGTGATCTGCGAGTTCACCAAACGCGCTAATCGAAGCGTGCGAGTTTGGAGAGGAACAGTGGTTAGCGAGTTCTTCGACGTGCGAGTTTGATGGTTTGCGAGTTCTTCGACGTGCGAGTTTAGTAAATGCGCAAGCCTCTGTTATCGAGTTTTAGCGTGAACAATTGTTAGCGAGTTTAGGCACTTGCGAGTTTCATCATCTGCGAGTTTGATCTGCGAGTTTGCTTGCGAATTTGTCTGCGAGTTTGCTTGCGAGTTTGTCTGCGAGTTTACTTGAGAGTTTATCAAACGCGCAACTCTCGATCTGTGTGTTTCTCAGTCTGCAAGTTTTAATCTTGAACAGTGACTTGCGAGTTTCTATACTTAGAATTTTTTTTTCTGAGAATTTTTTGAAACTGTAATATGGCCTTTAACAGTGAAAAAATTTTCTCTAGGGGCGCTGCCCCTTGACCCCACCCGCTAACCAGGTAGCGGGACCCCCGTGCTAAGTCTACGGAGGGGGACAAAAGTTTTTTTTTTCTGTTCAAAATCTCTGAATTTCTTTTCAAAATTTTTTCTTGTGATTTCATATTTTGCACTAACGATCAGTTCTAGTTTCTTATTGATATATTTTTCAAACAGGTTTAAAGAAGATGACTTCCAAAGATGCACTTTCAATTGGCACCGATGTAAAGCCTCCAGTTCTATTCAAAGGCGAGTATGAACAATGGAAGGACAGATTCTTGGATTTCATAGATCGGCATTCAAATGGAGAGAATATTCTTCTGTCTATCACTGAAGGTCCAATGGCTCCAATAACAGTTCAAGTACCTGATGTTGATTCTTCTGATAGTGAAGATGGGACTGAGGAAAGAGAGCAAAAGATGAAAACAGTGACAGTGGATATTTCTCAATATTCTAAAGATCAGAAAAGCCGATACAAAGCAGATACACAAGCGAGATCATTACTTCTTCAAAGCATTCCAAACGAGATCTACATCAAGATTCATAGCTATAGAGCCAATGCTAAGAAGATGTGGGATCAGTTGCAAAAGATGATGATGGGATCAAAGGTCGAAAATCAGATGAAAGTGGCAAACTGCATTAATAGTTATGAGGAATTCAAAGCTAAGGAGAATGAGAGTCTGGAAGATACCTATGAGAGGTTTGTATTGCTTCTGAATGAGCTGACAAAGAACAAAGTCAAAAAGAAGCAGTTGGAAAACAATGTCAAATTTCTGATTATCCTACGTCTGGAATGGAAGAAGCACACAAGAAGGATGAAGCAGATGAAGGATTTGAATGAAATTCCATTACATGAAGTATTTGAGACCTTGAGGCAGAATGAAGAAGAAGTAGAAGAGAAAAGAGCTGAGAAGAAGAAAGCAGAAAAAGTTCATGACCCTATTGCACTGGTAGCTGGAGAGAAGAAGAAAGAAAAGAAAGAGAAGAAAAAGAAGAAAGTTCTTACCAGTTCTGAGTCAGATTCTGTTTCAGATAGTGATGATGGAGAGAATTTGAAACAAGCCATGTTGCTGCTGACCCGGGCATTCCAGAAGAAAGTTTACAAGAAGCCGGGATCAAATTCTCAACGATATTCTTCATCAAGTTTAAAGAACCACATGCATCAACAGCCAAGAAGAACAAAGTTCTGAAAGGTAAACCTGATCCTGCTTACTCGAGAGATCAATTGATCAGGTTATCTAACAAGAAAAGATATTGTTCTTACTGTTATACATATGATTATGTTCATAAAGCAAGTGATCATTACTGGTATGGTTCTTATTCAGTTACTCCCATTCGAACTGGAACTAACACACATGGACCCAAATACCAGTGGGTACCAAAACCGAAAATTGATTATGTGTTGCAGGCACCAAATGTCAAAGGGGAGTAATAAAACCAAGGCTTCTAAGTACGTCAGCTTAGGACCCGTACTTCAACGAAGATTGACTTCTAAACACAACAGTTTAGGACTCGCTCTTCAAAGATGAAAAAGAGATGCTACTCCTGGGCTGATAAGAGATTGTACTCAGATACTCCAACGAGGATATCCACCTTCAAGGGGGAGTACATATTTTTCTGAAATTTCTGCATCCGACAGATATGACGAACTACATTCCAAAAGGAGTTGTAGATCTCTATCATGTGCTTTATAACTGACATATTTTAGATGCATAATTTCAGGGGGAGTAAAAGATTATGATTTCTGATTATTTCAGATCAGAACTCGTACTTTAATCGTTTTACTGATTTATGTCTTTTAATTTTTGTGAATAAATTTGATTTTGACTAGACTTTGAGACTTATGCAGGATGAGAGAAGCTGAAATGATCATATCTTGATGACTACAGCTTGATTTTCTGAGAATTAAGATTGAGCGAAAAGGTAAATTTCTTATCTTAATCTCAAATATATCTAAAAGAAGGACAACTTTCAGATATAGAAAACATTTTCTTAAATGTTCAAACCACTTCCCGATTCTTAAACAAATTTTATAATTTGGAAGTGTGATTTTAAATGTTTTCAATTTTATTTTTGTGCTTAAATGTTTTTATAAACTGTGTGTATCCAAAGATAAATACTTGTGTATTGTCTTTTCTATATACTTTCAAGTATTCACACACACCGGTTTGAATTTTTATTCAACATGTTCTTACCATGTCTCTAAATTGGAACAATTTTTCTTCGATGGTAAGACACTTCGCTTGTATTTTCAAGAATTTTGAGCGATATTTCATTTCGAAACGTCATTTCAAGAATGTCTATATTTTGTTTCGTATAGACAAATATCTGTTATTCTTGACCATAAGCCTTAATTGATATATCATTCATTTCTGATCATTTTAATACAATGTCAGATTTTCAAACAAGTCTTTTGCATTCATGTTCATTCATTCAATATACTTGTTTGAAAATACTTCAATGGTTTAAAATGCTCATATCTTCATGATTATATTACTGAGCATACTTATATCTGACATTTGTATTTGAGTTTTAAATGCTATAGTTAAACCATTTGAGCAACACATGCTTCCTAGGAAAAATATGGGTTCTTTGTGCTAGGATTTAACTGAACTTCTATGAAATCACGTTAACCAGTGATTTCTACCCAAGAAGTTAATCTTTTAGTGATTTAGTGTGAGGAGTCTAAAAGAAATGAGTGTGGGTGTGATGAGGTAAAATGGAAAAGAGAGTTTGGTTAGTAGTCAGCTTAATGATTAAAAAGAAAGAGGGTGTGAGATCAGAGTAAAAGAATATCAAACTCTGCACCAAATACTTTCTGAGCCAGGCAACCACATTACTAATGTTTCACAATTCTTTCGTGAACATTATTGAAACAGGCAAATAGCCCATGCCAACTCTTGCTTAAACCCCACCAACCACTCATTTTCTTCTCAAAAAGAAAATGTTTCACATTTTCAAGGGGACGCAGCATATAATCTATCTGGTTTTCATTTGGAAAATCTGGATATTGAAAAAGAAGGAAGTCTGCCCCACCTTCGCACTTCAATCATGCACAATTGAGTCTGTGTTTATCTACTGTTGTCTCAGTGGTTTACACAACTTTGAGCCTTATTAAAAAGCAATCATTCGTGCTTAATTCTTTCTACACTTGCACGCACACACAAGGAATTCGTTTCTTTGTCATAACATTCATAGAAATTGCCTTTGTGGTATTTCGATGATTGGATGGAAGCCCTGGGGGAGTGAACATCACAAAAGCTCTTTTATATTGTGTATTTGTTACACACAGTGACTTTGTGTTACTGACAGGCATTTTAACTGATTCATCTGTTGATTCAGGAGTTACCTATTCTTATTTTGTCTGGATTTGCAAAGATCTAGATGAATACTTGGTTATGGATCACAGAATCAGAGGCTCAGTATGAAAGATCAGAATGGTCAATGACATTTCTTGGAGAAAAGTTTTGATGATATACATGCTCAAATCATCAAAAAGGGTTAGATGATATGAAGAAATGTTAAAGTTTGGAAGTTTGGAAGAGATGATATCAAGATCTGATAAAATTTTCTGAAATGTTTAAGTCAGAAAGTTCAAAGGGAAGATTTGAAGATAATCAAAGAATTTATGATGATTTGAAGAAAATTTCTTTAAAGATTATTTGCTGAAGCAATCTGAGCTGAAACTGAAGATAATTTCTTTCCAAAGTCTGAAAGTGTTGTGTGAAAGTTTTGGGGAGATTGTTACTCGTTTGAAGACAGTTTTGGAAAGAAGACCGTCAAAGAAAAAGGGCAGATTATTTTGAAAGAGCTTAAATTGAAGACTGAATTGCTAGATTTTTTTTAACAATGATCTTGAATCCAAAGGGGGAGATTGTTAGCGCATAAATCTGTTGGATACAAGATCAAGAATACTGAAGGTCAAAGTTGATAAAGTCAAAGCTGCTAAAGTCAAATCTCATTAAAAGTCAAAGTATGTTTTGTAATAAGTCAAACTTAGTTGTATTTGTGATTAGTCTAGTTTCCTTGTATTTTGTGGTAGTAAAAATACTTTTCTTCTTGTATTTTCTCTAAGGACGCATAACAGAGTTAATAGATTTGAAGAATACGTTTTAGAGAGAGAGAGAGAGTTCTAGAGAGAGAAAGTGTAAACTTTGAAAATTGAAAGAAATCAAACAGGTAATCATTGTGTTAAATCTTGTTTGTTTGATTAAACTTGTTTAGAAACTAGAATCTGGAACACACAATCATGATTGATTAAATGTGCAATAAGAACTTGGATTTGACCGTTAGTCCAGATAAAATTTGATCACTCAATAAATTTCGTCCCCCTAGGCAGACTTAGCACGGGGGTCCCGCTACCCGCTAACGCGGGTGGGGTCAAGGGCCAACGCCCTTGCGGGGAATTTATGACAATTAAAGACCCTATTACAGTTTTGAAAAATTCTCAGAAAAATATTCTAAGTATAGAACAGTGATTGAGGCAAAATGGGAGGTTTGCATGAGATGAGGTTCACGCGAGTCGAGGGTGGCGCAAACTTGAGGTTTGCGCAAGTAATGGTTGGAGCAAAGGAGACTTTGCTTGATCCGAAGGTCGCGCGAGTTGAGGATTGCGTGAGCAGTTGATCGCACGAAATGAAGTTTGCGTGATACGTTAGTCGCGCAAAGTGAAGTTTGCCTGAAGTGAGGGTCGCGCGAACTAAGGTTTGCGCGAGTCGTTGGAAGCGCAAAGTAAGGTTTACGCGAGCAGCTTGTAGCGCAAAGTTTGGTTTGCGCGAGACGTTGGTAGCGCAAATTGAGGTTTGCGCGACGAGCTTGTAGCGCAAAGTAAGGTTCTCGCGATAAGTGGTTGGCGCAAGACTCTGGTTTGCGTGAGTTTGTCCCTGTGTTTGCGCGAGTTCGTCCGTGTACTTCGAAAAATCGATCTGATTTCGATAAATCGACCTGTTTGTCCACGATTAGCAGTCCCAATATGCACTAAAATGACTACTAACACTTCTAGAGCAGATAACAACCACTCGATCTCGATAAAAATCACTTTTTGAGAATATGATCGATGGAACAGTGCTTATTTTTGACATGAACAGATGGACACAAAAATCTCAAAATGAGACTCGATTGAAGAGTTATACTGAAATCAAACAACAACAAATCGATCTAGCACCCTATACGATCACAACATGATAGATTTCAACACCTAAAACACACTAAAACTTGAAAATGATTTTGAAAGTGAAGAACACAGTGTCGAGTTTGAAAAACTTGATTTTGATCTATAATCAGGCTCTGATACCAATTGTCGGTCCACAATAATATCAAGTTCTTAAGGCCAAGCGATGTTACGTTAGAACTGAAGATGGTATTTGTTCATGATTTCAGAGGGAGTGTGAGATTAAATTTGATGATCTACATTCTAGGGGTAGTTTTAATTCTTGTTGAATATATTTTTCACTGACATATCTTATGATGCATATGTTTAGGGGGAGTAAGGACAATGACTTCTGATAACTTCTGATCAGAACTCGTTCTTAATTTGTTTTACTGCTTTCATGTTTTTAATTTTTCAATAAAGTTTGTGAATAAGACTTTGTACTTTGACGACTTTTTGACTGAATACAGTTTTTGAGGGGGAGCTTACATGATCATATCAATCATGACTTTCGAGCTGACTTTATGATATTTAAGATGAGCGTAAGGCATATTCTAATCTTAATCTTATTGTGTTTGAAAGAAGGACCACTTTCAAACATGAAACATTTTTCTTAAACGTTCAAACCACTTCTTGATTCTTAAAAAGATTTCATGAATTTAGAAGTGTGATTTTAATTGTTTTCATACATGAGTTTTAACATTTAACAAACCGTGTGTTTCCAAATATAAATACTTGTGTATTATCTTTTCCTTATACTGTCAAGTATTCATACACACCGGTTTCATACTTTTGTTGACTATGTTCTTATCATGTCTCAAAATTGAAACTAATTTTCGATGGTAAGACACTCCTTTTGTATATTCAAAATTTGTTGAGCGTTAATTCATTCAAACCGTTTATTTCAAGAATGTCTATAATTGTTCTTATAGACAACATTCAATTTTTCATGACCTAAGCTTTGAATGATAAATCATTCATATTTGATCTTTTCCATACATTGTCAGATTCTCAAACAATTCTTTTGTATTCATTTCATTCATTAAATATCCTTGTTTTGAGAAAATCTTTCATGATTTAAATGCTCAAATCTTCATGAGCATACAAATATCTGACATGTATTTCATATTGTGCTTTAACTGTTCAAGTTAAACCATTTGAGCAACATTTTCTGTAGGATAAAATTCACGGGATCAGTGTGAGGACTTAACTGAACTTCTATGGAATCACGTTAACCAGTGTTTCTTACCCAAGAAGTTATCCTTGAGTGATCGAGAGGCGAGGAGTCAATATCTGAGTGTGGGTGTGTGCTGAGATAAAATGAAAAGAGAGTTTTGTTAGAAGTGAGCTTAATTGATAAAAAGAAAGTGTGTGAGAGATCAGAGTAAAGGAATATCAAACTCTGCACCAACTTTTTCTGAGCCGGGCAACCACATTACTGTTGTTTCACAATTCTTTCGTGAACATCATTGAAACAGACAACTAGCCCATGCCAACTTTTGATTTAAACCCCACCAGCTACTCATTTTTTTCTCAACAAAGAGATGTTTCAATTTTTCTTAGGGATGCAACACATAATCTATCTTATCTTCATTTGGAAGATATGGATATTGAAAAAGAAGGAGGTCTGCCCCACCTTCGCACTTCGATCATGCACAATTGAGTCCGTGTAATACTATTGTTGTCTCAATGGTTTACACATTTTTAGCCTATTTAAAAAGCAATCATATGCTTAATTTTTCATACACAAGCACAAACACACATAAAATTTGTTTTTCTGTCGGAACGTTCATAGAATAATCTTGTGTTATTCAATGATTGAATGGAAGACCAGGGGAGTGAACATCAAAAAGCTCCTTTCCAATGTGTATTTGTTACACACAGTAGCTTCGTGATACTGACAGACATTATTAACTGATTCATTTGTTGATTCAGGTGTTACATTCCTATTTGTCTGAGTTTGTAAAGATTCGGATGAATACATTATGAATTGACGGATATTGACTGGCTCATATGAAAGGATCATGGTCAGTAACTCATGACATTTCTTGAAGAAGTTTTAATGATTTCTATGCTACATCATCAAAAAGGGGGAGAGATAATTTCAAGAAATGTTATATGGTGAACAAGTTTGTAATAGTTTTGGGGAGATTGTTCAAGATTTGAAAAAAAGCTCAAAGATTTCGGAAAGTTTGTTGAATTGTACAGAAATTTTCTTTGAAGCTTGATTTCTGAAGAAAAGTGAGCTAAATCTGAAGATAATTTCTTTTCTGAAGTCTGGAAGAGATTTTTATCAACTTGGGGGAGATTGTTATATTTCTTGATGAGCATTTTTCACAGAATTTGGAAGATATTACAGAAATTTTTTGAAGACAGTTCAATCAAAGAAGAAGATTGCTCGAGAATGCTGAAAGTTGATTTTGCTTATCCAAAAGGAGGAGATAATTTGTTTCTAAATAAAAAGGGGAGTTCAAGATTTTATTCTTTGAGGTTGATCAGTTGTCATAAACAAGGAGAGATTAAATGTGTTAAAGATTAAACAAAGTGGAGATTATTTATTCTTGCTAAGTTTCTTTTTGAAGATGATCTTGAATCCAAAGGGAGAGATTGTTAGTGCACAAATATGTTGGATACAAGATCATGAAAGTCAAAGTCAAAACTCAAGTCAAACCTTCAAGCAAAAGTCAAAGTCTTTGTAATAAGTCAAAGTCAAAGTCAACTTGTTTTAGTTTTTGTCTTTGTATTGTACCTTAGTATAAATAGTTTTGTTTTTCTTTCTTGTAAATATGTATGCACGTATCTTGAAGAACTTAGGCCGTGTAGAATCTTAGAGAGAGAAATATTGAGAGAGATCATTATGTATGAATCTTGTAAACTGTTAAATAATCTCCACTTAGGCGTTCCTCATGAAGGTTCTCAAAAGAAGGAGGAATGAGTGGTGATCAGCAAAAAGAGGGGACGAGAGCACCCACCAAGTGCTTACAAGAGGCTTAAGAACTTCAAGATCAGCAAAAGCTTTGATCTAGAAATGAAACGAAATGGTGTCAAAAGTGTCGAAGCAAGCACCTCGGTTCTTGCAAACTTAATCCAACTGAATGTTTGAAATATGGGAAGAAGGGTCACTTGAGTTGAGAATGCCCCATCAAAGGTATGAGCTATTCATAATGTTGAGATTTGGGGCACATAAAAAGGGATTGGTTAAAATTGAAGAGTGGGGGAAAGAGCATGGTGAGTGGAGATTAAGCACAAAAGGAGAACTTATCTAAGATTAAAGGAAGAGCTTTGTGTTTCACACAATACTAGTTCTAATCTAGATTAACAACAAGAAACTCAGATCAAATCGTCATATGTCATTAATCAGATTCCACAGTTTACAAGATTCATACATAATGATCTCTCTCAATATTAAGGTTGCAAGAACCGAGGTGCTTGCTTCGACACTTTTGACACCATTTCGTTTCATTTCCAGATCAAAGATTTTGCTGATCGTGAAGTTCTTAAGCCTCTTGTAAGCACTTGGTGGGTGCTCTCGTCCCCTCTTTTTGCTGATCACCACTCATTCCTCCTTTTGAGCTAAATCATCTTCGACCAATTGAGACTCTTTAATAGCCTCTTGCAACGTGGTCACTTTGGAGTTCCTCATGAAGGTTTTCATCTTGGTTGGTAGACCCTTATTGGTGTATAAATGATGCGAGTCAAGCTCGAGTATCAGTAAACTCGACTCGAACTCGAAATAAAATTCTCAAGCTCGAACTCGACTCGAAAGCTCACAAGTAGTGAAAATCCAAGCTCGAACTCGACTCGCTAACCAATTCCTAAGCTCGAACTCGAACTCGTTTCAAGATCGAATCAAAGATAGAATCAAGCTCGAATTAAAGCTCGAAGCAAGCTCTAACTCGAGCTCGAACTCGAATCAAGCTCAAACTCAAACCAATTCCTAACCTCGAACTCGAACTAGTGTTCGTAATCATTCGTTAAGGAAATAGGTATGTTCATATTCATTTATGTTCGTCAAGTTAAAAATTAAAACAAACATATACAAACTTAAATAAAAAGAAGGTGCACCTATTTTGATAGTGTGCTCCTATAAAACCCTTTCACTAGCTCAAGCCATTAACTCAAGCAAAGAGGCTCAAGTCACTAGTAGAAGAATGCAAAGAAAATGGTGGAGGCCTACCCATATATATACTAGAGTAAAGAGTCAAAAGGGAGTCAAGGGACCGATGTGGGATGGGAGAAAGTCTCTCTTCTCACTTCTCATCTTCTCAGGGCTAAACGTGTTTGTTACTCAAAATTTTTAAGTTACCTCCTTTTTTAGAGTTTTTTTTTAAAATTCAATTTTCAATTTTGATTTATCATCTTAACATTAATGTATTGTTTTAAAATAATAATTATTTTTTTTTACATTATACTTTATAAATTATAATATAAATTAATTATATATATAATATATATTTGAGTATCACATGAGCTTATCGAGTCGAGTATCAGGTCGCTCGAATCAAATCGTTAGTATGTCGAGTCGAGCTCGAGTTCGAGTCAAGCCTATTCGAGTCGAGTGTTGACCGAGTTTTGATCGAGTCGATTTCGAGTATCTCGTGAGTTGTCTCGTATCATTTATTGTGACACCTGTCAAATTCTGAATATTAAGGTTAGCACCCTCAGATTAATTTATAAGTTTTGTCATTTTAAATTTTTTTTATTAAAAGCCTTTAAGATAAAAGTTTCCCGAAAAATTTAGAAGTTGCGTTAAAAACCCGGAACAGTTCCGCATCTGACCGTCACTGTCCAGAAGTGCCAAATAAGGGAATAAAAGTCCAAAATCCTTAAACTATAAAAATATGTATGTTAATTTCTCTTGCATTGCAAAAATTTCAAATTTGGCATTTTATTAGCAAATATTGAGAATTGGGTATTTTGGTTCTCAATTATATCTGATATTTATAATCTAGACTAGTAATTTATTTAAAAATATATATATATATATATATATATATATATTAAACTAATTTTTTTTATAATGATGAGTCACTTAGGACACTTGTCCTAATCCTACCATATTTTAGTTATTTTTAATAATTGAAAATCAAATTTAAAAACTAGAATTTGAAAACCATATTTTCCCAAGTTCCACATGATTAAGAACTTAGCAATAGTGTTAATGTCATTTTATTTGGTGTTATGCTCATGCATGCATTTGGATGAGCATTTTGATTTCAATGAATCCATGTTGCATAAGTTAGTTTATTATGTAATGAGGAGTGAAGACATGGTTTATAACCAAAAACCATGTCTAATGATCATTATTTGGTGGTATAAAATAGTATTTATTTCATTTTAGAATCTGTCCAGAAAATGGACTTCACTTCTAGTTTGCACAACTCACAAACCATTTGTCCAAATTTGGGGTTTTTGCTTCTAAACTTTAATTTAGAGTGTTAGATTTCTAAAAAGTCCAAAAACACTGAATTTGGAGTTGATTTGGGCACTTAAATGGATTTTACAAGAAAATGGTGCAATCTGTCCAGAAAAGACAGATTCATACACCTATCTTGTAGATGCCATAACTCCCTCATTACTCATCCAAAATAAGTGAATCTTTTTCCAAATGTTAGGATTTTGAGTTAGGTTTGCATCCATATATGGATCACTATCTAATTCCAAGAATTGATACCTCAAAAGCCTTTTACAAGTGAGGTATGTCACTGATCCGAAAATCAGTGACACTCTATTTTGTAAAAATTATTTGAAGTATCAAAAGTTATTCAAAAATTATAAAAAAATGCAGATTTACTCTAAACATATTATAGTATCATCACAAAATTTGTGATTAAATAATTCTCTTGAGAAGTTAAGCTTCCGTGTTGAATTTACCGGATAACTTTCTGGACAGCATGTGCTGAATTCAGAAAGGTAATTTTATCAAGCTTAATTTTTGTTTTATTGTATTTTGGAACTTTGTATGGTTAAAAATGGATATGGACTAAGAAACTTATTTGATGGCATTTCATGGGACAATTGGACATATTGGTTGGACATCGGAATAGGGCATTAATGTGTTTCTTATGGCAACTCTTGTATAGGGAAATTAAGGGCGTGACAAAATTCAATAAGTATTAAAGTAAAGCTTCACCCGTTACTTTCGTCAAGGTGAGTACTCACAGCCCCACTTTTATCGTTTTAATTGATTTTGGGGTGAAAAGCATGTTTAATTTGCGTATATTAAAGATTCATGAGAATGGTTTTAAAGTATTGCGAATTGGCAATTTATAAGGCTTGTTAAAAGCATTTGGAATTATAAGTTATATGATAAGTATGCAATTGATGTGTTGAGTTTTTAATGTTAAGACCCCGTGACACTACTATTAACTCGAAGAAAATCGGGCCTATAGTATTAGTGGATAGCGCTATTTGGTGTGACAAACCCACCTTAATGCTGACGAGCAGGGGTGCACTATACTAGAGAAGATGACTAAACATGTGGCATGAACCACCGCTGAGTTAGTTAATCGGGGGCGTTGAAATTGGTCAGGGACGGCTTAGTAGTGGCTAAACGTAATATTATCTTTGCATACACTTATCATAAAGGAATTAAATTGTGGTACTCATGAATCAAAGAACGGAAGTTGGTTTATACGTATGTTTTACAAATAATAACTTGCATAAAAAAAAATGATGTGTGCATATTTAAAACCTGTGAACTCACCAACTCTTTGTAGTTGACCTTGGTTTTTATTCATGCTTTTCAGGAATTGAGAAGGTAATTTCATGATGTTTTAGCAGCGCACTTCATATTTTGAAGCAAGATTATTTTTGCTTTATGCGTATCGTTATATTTTAAAGTTTGGGATTTGTAAACAATGACGATACTATGTTCTTAAAAATGTAATGTATTTTGAATGATAAGTAAATGTTGGTATGTATATAATCTTGTGCTATGACATCGGAGCTGTTATGCCTCGTGTTTTCGCTTTAGCGGGGTGTGACATTTATACCCCTAGCCCTTAAGGTAGCTCTTGACTTTGGATTTCTCATCCAGGGCTAAATGCCCCACAAACTTAAGTTTCTCGGTGAACAGACTCAAATAATCGGCTAAGTATCTGTTTCCCTTCTTCAATGTTTGCAACTCATCCATTTTTTTGATCACCCACCCATTATAGTACTTATCCATGGTATTTTCTTTGAATACCTTTATCCATGGTATTTTCTTTGAATGCCTTCCAGGTCAAGATGATTCAAAATACCGGTTCCAAGGGTAGACTAGTGACATTCCACCAGCTCAAGGCTTTGTCTTTCAATATCTGTGAGGCGAAATTTACCTTATGTTACTCGTCACACTCACTCGACTTGAAAGGTTGTTTAATTTCATGTATCTAGTTCATACATACCACTAGGTCGGTGGTTTCGGAGAAGTCGGGCGGCTTACTACATAGAAAAGTCTTGTAGGAGCATTTTCATTCGCCATGCTTGTCCCCAATAGGGGGTTCTCTTCAGTTCTGGTGATGTTCCCCTGTGTGTCCCTATCTATGTGCAAATCAAGATGAACAACAACAATTCAATGCAAATAGCCATATGTATTGATCTTCAATATGAACTAATTTACAATCTATCTGACATAGAATATTTCTCTCTCTAAATGTATCTCTATCAAGGAACCTAATGATTCTACAAACATAAAATCTGTTTATACCTTGTTGGGAACTGAAGATTATACTAAGTGTAGTTACTACTACTAGTACAAGAGTGGTTACTACTGCCAGAACACTTTGAAGATTAATACTGCTAAGTGTTACTACTGCTAGTAGAATTACTACTGCTAGTTAAAGTTAGTGCTGCTTGAACAAAGTTAGTACTGCTTAGCTAGTTAGTACTGCTAGTAGTTAGTACTGCTTACAGTTAATGCTGCTGGAAGAAGTTAATGCTGCTAAGCATAATTAATGCTGCTAAAGAGATCCGGATGGAATGTACGACAGCTGGATATACTGAAGATATACTTAGAAGATATACATGGAAGATATACTGAAGATTTGTTTATTCTTTGTAATTATCCTTTTATCAGTATATGTATAGAATGTATCGAATAGATAGAAACAACTTTTGATTATTATTTTTTCTAGAGAGAAATCAACCTCAAGGCATAGATCCTAATTCTAGAGAAGTAGAATTCGTATTGGTGAGCCTGTTCATCAATATTGAGGTTGAGTGTGTAATCTTGTAGCTTCAAGCATTCAATACAAGTTTACAGTTTGATAATCATATTCTGTGTTGTTTTACTGTTTTGTTAAATATCAAAGTGTTATTCCGCAAACTTCTTTGATATTAGTTTCTGAGAATTAATTCTTGTTAAGAATTCGATCCTGACAAGTGGTATCAGAGCTAGTATTCTCAGAAACCTGCAATCATCATTCTTCCTTGAAATCAGAAATCTTCAATGACTAAAGCTTCAGATTCTTCAAGCACAGAAATTCCCACTGAGGTAACATCTAATCTTTGTTCTAAATCCTGTATTGAAACTGTTAAAAGGTACAGGGATCACAACCAGAAAATGAGTGATGACTTGAAGAGATTAGAAAAGGACATAAAAGACTATGTTAGGATTGTTGAGAGGTTTGAAGAACAGATTAAGAGTTTTCAAGCAAATGAGCTTCAACATTCCTATGATACAAACTACTGGAAGTGGGAGAAGAAGGATCTAGAACTTCAGCTGAAAAAGTCTAAAGAGGAGAATGAGAATATAAAGAGTGAGTTTGAGAAAGCAAAGCTGGATATTGAGAAATTTTCCAATGCTTCTAAAGCAATGGACTCTTTGCTTCAAACTCAAATCCATGACAAACTTAGAAGAGGAATAGGCTATAACACCACACCACCACCATACAACAACAATTACATCCCTCCTATATCAGACCTGCTAGAGACCAAGAATAGGAAGGAATTGTCTGATGAAGCCACTAAGGTAGATCCATTAGACAAAGTGGTGGTTGAAACAGACTCTGAAGAAGAGAGCACTAGTAAAAAGAGTAAGGAGAACACTGTGAGTGGTGAGATTCCGCTAGAAAATAACATTATCACCAATGAGGGATGTGGAAAGGCTTGGATAAAGTCTAAGGACATAGATAAGACTGAGGGAAAGTCTCAGAAGGTCCATTATAAGCAAACCACAGTTGTGAAACCTGTCCCATGCAAACAGTGTTCTTGCAATAAATCTGAGCCCCAAAAACATGATAAACCAAGGGGAAATCAGAGGAACTGGAATAATCAGTGGGCACAAAAACAAGGGGTTGATTTGAGTAAAATCAATAGACCAAAACCTTGTTTTATCTGTGGCAAATTGAATCATCTTGCCAAGCACTGTTATTTCAACCCTATCAACCAAAGAGTAAATTTTCAAAGAAAACCCCAAAACTCTTTTGGTTATAGGAATAAAAGAAGAAATCAATTGGCTGAGAAAAGAGCACCTTTAAAGTCTCATGCTCAGAACAAGTTTGCTAATACAAAGAAAAATGCTCCAAATAAGCCAAGGAGCAATTTAAAGACAAAGAAAGCAAACAACTTTGTTCAAGTTTGGGTTCCAATTGTAAAGAAACCTGTTAGAACTGCTATCCCAGATAGTACTGCTAACAGAAATAGTGCTGCTGCAACCAATACTACTGCTAACAAGGATAGTGCTTCCACTAGTATTAATGTTGCAAAGCCTATAATCTTGACAAAGTATTCCAGCCATGAGATTCCTAAACAACTCATCCAGACCAAACTGACAGATTATATAAATGAGAAAGGTCAACCCAAGACTACTTTGGCTTGGGTTCCATCCAAGACTAACTGATCTATTAAGTGTGCAGGGCAACCAACAGCTCAAGAAGAAGGGCATTTGACAGGAAGATAGTGGTTGCTCTTGGCACATAACAAGTAACATGGACTGCCTTCAAAGCTTCAAAAGGTTTGATGGAGGACATGTTGCTCTTTGTATGTTACTCCAGATGAAGGTAAGTTCAAAGGTAAGAAAAGTGGTTAAAGAATCATGGAAATTGAAGTGATGGAATAAAAGTGTAAGGTACACATGAAAAGTTATGAACATCAAGCCTAAAAGGTGCAAGTGCAGTTACTACTGCTAGTGGTTAATACTGCTTTCAGTTAATACTGCTAGTTCAGTTAATACTGCTAGTGGTTAATACTGCTTTCAGTTAATACTGCTAGTGGTTAATACTGCTTTCAGTTAATACTGCTAGTTCAGTTAATACTGCTAGTGGTAAATACTGCTTTCAGTTAATACTGCTAGTTAAGTTAATACTGCTAGTGGTTAATACTGCTTTCAGTTAATACTGCTAGTTCAGTTACTACTGCTAGTGGTTAATACTGCTTTCAGTTAATACTGCTAGTTCAGTTAATACTGCTAGTGGTTAATACTGCTTTCAGTTAATACTGCTAGTAGTTAATACTGCTAGTTCAGTTAATACTGCTCGCGGTTAATAATGCTCGCAGTTAATACTGCTAGTTAGTTAATACTGCTCGCGGTTAATACTGCTAGTTAGTTAATGCTGCTCTAGGTTAATACTGCTTTTATTCCGAATACTATAAATACCCTTTGCCCGCCTAAACGTTCATAACGACTCTTTGCATACTGTTCACTTGCCCTTCTAATCTTTTTCTCTCAAGTACCTAGTCTTCCAGGCAAGAACATCCCAGTTCAATGGCATCCATGGCGTTTATCGATGAGCACAATGAGATCGCCATGCTGCAGAAGCCCAAACAAGCAGAAGGATTCCACCAGATTGTGGATTTCCTCAAGTCAAGCCACATTGCTTATGCTCTCACTGTTGCCCCT
Source organism: Arctium lappa (assembly GCA_023525745.1). Taxonomy (NCBI): domain Eukaryota; kingdom Viridiplantae; phylum Streptophyta; class Magnoliopsida; order Asterales; family Asteraceae; genus Arctium; species Arctium lappa. Next base: position 50,657,352 of record CM042057.1, read on the forward strand.
ACCATCTACATCGAGCATTAGAGGCAGTTCTGGGCAAATGCCACCATTGTTGCTGAAAATGGTGTGCAAATGATAAAGACAACCCTGTGTGACAAGCCATTAACAGTTACTGAAGAGGTGTTCGCATCAGTCTACGTCTAGACGATGCCTCTGGTATAACGTCTATCTCTAATGATGAACTGTTTTCTAATCTTACAAGAATGGGGTATGGAGGCCCATTGGGTGTTTTCAAATTCTCAAAAGCAAAGTTTTCACCCCAATGGCGTTTTCTTGTTCATACCCTGATGCATTGCATCTCCAAAAAGACTACTGGATGGAGTGAGTTCAGCAGTCCAATTGCCTATGCTTTGGTTTGCTTGGCTACATCCAGAAGGTACAATTTCTCAAAAATGATTTTCAGTGATCTTGTATCAAACATGGGAAACAAAAAGAGTTTCTTTATGTATCCCAGGTTTGTTCAAGAAGTAATTAACCATGAATTGACGGATATACCTCAACCTGTTGGGGTATATGTACCTAAACCCCCCAAAGGCAAGGTTTTCTCAAATATGAGAAGATCTGCTGGGGACTCGGAAGGAGTTGACACCCCATTGTTCTCTACAATGATGGTGGTGTCCCAAACCACTGAAGGTATGGCAGCAGGGTCAAGGCCCTCATTAGACCATCCCACTGCTAGCCAAGCCCAACCTTCTCACTCAAAAACAATTCCCCAGTCCATTCTTACAAAACCAACCTCTCCAATTTCCCATACTTATAAGAGAAAACATGTAAAGAAGGCTCCTTCCCTTCTTGTACCAGAATCCCCTAAGCCTTTAAGCCCTCTAAGGGAGAATTCTCCTTTAGAGAATATCCATAGGGAAACCACAGGGGTGTCTCCCAACCCCAAGGAGGTGCTCTCTGAGGAGGAGGTAGAGCATATGGGTGATGAGGCTGCCACTACTCCTGCTAGCACAGAGGAGGACAGTGGTAACAGCAATAAGACCTCCCCCATGGCAACTTTAAATGAGCAATCATTTGAAGGTCCCTGGTGCCAAGAAACCAAGGGGGTGGACAGTGCGTCTGCTAGGCAGAAGACTTCCACTTCAAAAAGATCCAATGATCCTTCAATAGGGGGTAACACTCCTGGAGAAGGTGAGGACAGATATAACTATGAGGAATTGATGGAAACAATGGGAAACATCAACCAAGATGTCATCACCCAAGGCAAAGAGATTGAAGAAATGAAATTGGTCATCTTGTCCCAACAAGTGCAGATTACCAAACTCAAGAAATTGGTGATGAAGCTAGTACAGAAAAAGAAGAAGAGACATTTTGTGCTAAGGAGAAGGCTATCTGAAAATGATGCTCCCAAAAAGGGGGAGATCAACATGGAAGAAGCTACAAAAGAGGGGGAGTTTGATGGAAACAAATTTGATGTTGAGGGGGAGCAGAAAGAAGAAACAGAAAGAGAATCAGTGCAAAAAGAAACACAACAAGCAGCAGAAACAGTTACTACTGCTGAAAAGAAACAAGCAGCAGAAACGGTGAAAGAAGTATTAACTGATCTTGAGATTGCAGAAACCTTACTCAAAGCCAAAAATGATACTCCCAAGGTCACTTCAAAGACCAAAGGAGTAATCATCAAAGAACAAGGTGAAGTAATCAAGAAAGATAACAGTAAGAAGGAAATGAATAAAGACAAAGGAAAAGCAAAGATGGTAAAATCTGATCAACCAGTCAAGAAGCAAAGGTTAGTTGAATCAGATGAAGCCTTAGCCAGGAAGATGCAAGAGGATATTGAAAAGGAAGAAAGAGTTCAGGTGGAAAATGACAGGGAGATGGCAAAGGCTCTGGCTGCTGAACTGAATGAAGCTTATCAACAGAGTCTGGCAACTGAAATTGCACAAAAGAAAGCTGCAACTCTGAAGAAATTAGTGGTGAAAAAAGCTGGAAAGAAGAGACAACCCTCACAGACTTTCCTAGGTACCCAAGAGAGAAACAAGATGATTATATTTCTCAAAGGTGCTGTAGGAGTCAGAAAGGAGATGTTCTCAAAGATGTCCTTTGAGAAAATTAAAGAGCTGTATGATTCAGAGATGAAAAAGCTTCAAGGAAATGAAACTGCAAGGGTGGAAATGGAGAAGAGGATGAAAGAAAGTAATGACTTTGATTTCCAAAAGCCCTTTCCAGATGAGCAAGAAACTCCATCTAAGAAAGAGGCCACTCTGGGAGAAAGTCTAAGGACTTTGAAAAGAACAAAGATGATGGCTAGGAGAAAGTCAACTAAGAAGCCCAGAGTATCTGAAGGAGAAGCTGAGAAGGTTGCTGAAGAAGAAATGGCACCTGAGTCATCTATCCAGCCAGAGTCATCAATTAAAGATGATGTCAATTTGTATATGGTAGTGATGGACAAAGTGCCTGAACCAATTTCTGCAGAACCTGTTGGAGTTAAGCCTCCTGAGGTCATTCACTGGGATATACTGACAATGGATGGAAATGATTACATCAGACTCAAGAGGAAGGGTGATAAGTATGAAGTATTCAACACTTGGGTCAAGATTGTCAGAACATGCTCTAGATCTGATATAGAAGAGATGTTTGACATAGGAATGAAGCTGTATGCAGATCATCTGAAAGCTCCAGGGATTTCTCTTACAAAACTGGTGATGGAGTATCTGTGCATGATGTTCAAACCTGAAGAAGTGGACCAGGTCATAAGGAGTGTGTTTCAAGTAGTCACAAGTTGGACTCTATATGAAACTAGTGGAGTATATGCAGTGACTTTGGATAGAAATCACACAGAATACTTCCTAGTGGATAGAGTATACAATCACACCAGACTGAAGATTCATGCCATGCTAAAGAAGAAGTTGGGTTGTGCACCAAATTCAGAAATGGAAAAGTACCTAATTCAGAGGATAATCAATCAGAGTTTGGGACTGAATCCAGACATAGGAGCATGATCTTTGAAGTTTTGGGAGCATCAAAAAGAGCTTCTGGAAGAGTATCTGAAGAACTTGACTTCTCTTCTAAAAGTCAAGTTAGGGGGAGATTGTTGGGAACTGAAGATTATACTAAGTGTAGTTACTACTACTAGTACAAGAGTGGTTACTACTGCCAGAACACTTTGAAGATTAATACTGCTAAGTGTTACTACTGCTAGTAGAATTACTACTGCTAGTTAAAGTTAGTGCTGCTTGAACAAAGTTAGTACTGCTTAGCTAGTTAGTACTGCTAGTAGTTAGTACTGCTTACAGTTAATGCTGCTGGAAGAAGTTAATGCTGCTAAGCATAATTAATGCTGCTAAAGAGATCCGGATGGAATGTACGACAGCTGGATATACTGAAGATATACTTAGAAGATATACATGGAAGATATACTGAAGATTTGTTTATTCTTTGTAATTATCCTTTTATCAGTATATGTATAGAATGTATAGAATAGATAGAAACAACTTTTGATTATTATTTTTTCTAGAGAGAAATCAACCTCAAGGCATAGATCCTAATTCTAGAGAAGTAGAATTCGTATTGGTGAGCCTGTTCATCAATATTGAGGTTGAGTGTGTAATCTTGTAGCTTCAAGCATTCAATACAAGTTTACAGTTTGATAATCATATTCTGTGTTGTTTTACTGTTTTGTTAAATATCAAAGTGTTATTCCGCAAACTTCTTTGATATTAGTTTCTGAGAATTAATTCTTGTTAAGAATTCGATCCTGACATACCTCCTAGTTACAACAAGGAACAAAACATAACAAGCTAAGTAATACAAACTAACTCTTTGACTAGCTTTGACTTTGACTTTCCTTTAATAGATGCTTTGACTTTGAAGACTTTGACTTTCAATTCCAATGATCTTGGATGTAACACCCTAAAAACCAGGGTGAATTTAAACTGCGGAAACTAAACAATTAAGCATCAACAATAAGTATAAACCTCCCAAAAAAGGGGAACTGTACTTAACCTTTACAAAAATCAGAATACGGATAAGGATTCTAACAACAAACTAATCTAAACATATATTATCTAGATTTCATCAGTTGTGGATCCAGAATCATCCAAAAATATGGGACTTAACAAATGCCCAACAATCCAATAGTAATCATCTCAAAAACCCTCGAGATCAATCCCGACACTCAAGCCCTTAGCAACCCGCCGCTAACGAGAACCTGATATACATATCATTTGAGAAAAAATGTTAGGCTTAAAGCCTAGTGAGAACATATAGTTTATAAATTTCAAGAGATATAAACAATTGTATCATAAGGAAATCTTTTCAATAAGGTTTAGTTTGCAAATGAAACCTTTGCCACAACCTGGCCTTTTCAAAGTAAACTCATCATACGATGACAAAGATAACCAGTTTTACCAATGATTGTAGTGTAACACAAAGTAAGTCATAATCCGAGTTATGAGTCGAAACACTTGGAATCCATGGCCACGAACACGCAGGTCCGTACTACGATGTGAGGTAGGGCCCCCTAGGAAACCAAGTCAAAACTAGTTCACTAGGACTACACTTTGACCCATGGCTAGTAACCGGTCTCACATAACCGTACCAAATGGCCCCCGAGGATTATATTCATCCATAGCTACAAATAAGGGAAAATATGATCCATGGCTAGTAACCGGTCTCACATAACCATACCAAATGGCCCCCGAGGATCATATACATCCATTAAAATAAGGTCATAAACCTTCTTTCCAGAACCTCACAATTTAATGCACATGTAGTTCTTCGCTTTGATTACTTTATAGAACCTCACAATTTAATGTACATGTAGTTCTATATTTGTTAACGGCCAGAACCTCACAATTTAATGCACATGTAGTTCCATATTCGTAAATGGCCAGAACCTCACAATTTAATGCACATGTAGTTTCATATTTACTTTACTTGGTAACCTCCAAATAATATCAGTCGACTCAAAACCTAGGGATCCACTAGTAATAGTCTAGACTTGTCACAACATCATTCGTGACCAACCATATATAACCATATGGTATACAAAACATTTTATAAACAAAATGCATTTTCAAGTTCAACTTCTAGTAAGTATGAAAATCATAAAAATGAGTTCATAAACATTCTTTCGCATAAGCTACATAATCAGCAAGTAAAACATCCTTTAACTTCAAATAAGATAGAATCCATCATTTTAGTCAAAAATGATCGGGAACCCTAAAATCTCCCAAAACTCAAGTTATATCAAATATGTAGGAAACTTAAATCTGAAACCATGGAGATATATAGGAGTTCCAAAAGGTAGCTTTTGATATATATACAGTTTTTAAAATGATAGTAGGAACTCACCAAACAGGTTTTAGAATAAAACCCGGAAAACCAGATATCGACCCCCTTGATAAGACGAAACTTTCTACGCCGAAACCCCGAGCAATGCACTTAATACTAGCAACTTACGGGAGCTTGAAGATCCAAAGAAAATCTTAGAGAGAGAGAGAGATTTGCAGAGAGAGAGAGAGAGAATCAGAATGAGATATTTGGGCTGAAACTCTCTTAAGTCGGCCAGAGGGTTGTGCGGCTTACACCGCGGCCTTCAAGCCGCGGGAAAAGTCACGCGTGCCACAAAACTGGAATACTCCAGTGGGTCACGCGACTTACTATCCGTTGCATAGCCCGCGCGTGTCAACAATCTGAGAATCCTCGAGAGGGTTACGCGACTTACTTCGCGGCCTACAAGCCGCGACATAGCCCGCGTAACTCTCTGTTTCCCACAATTTCAACCAAAACCCAAACACTAACTCTCAGATCAAGACTCGGCGTTTACGACAAAAGGTAAACGCAAGAATACAACGATAAATATAATGAAAAATCTAGGGTGTTACAATCCTCCCCAACTTGGGAACGATTTCGTCCTCGAAATCTAGAACCAACCAAACACCCAATATCGCCCTTGGCGAGATCAATTGATTCCCTATTCAAAATGAATACCTTCATTAAACTTTATCTTATATACGAACCCGATTACATTTCGGTTGAGGTTGTCGTTGCGTTCCTTATAACGAACCATCGCCAACTCAACTTCAACTTTCCATATAACTCACCCCAAAGCGGGATGAACGTTAAGTTTTGGCTTAAACACATTCTTAACATTAAATCTCGGTTGCCTCCCAACCTTATGTTGTTCATATTGTCTCAAGGACAACTTACTACCTAAGTCGGTCATATCCATCAAGAATACCCCAAAGCAAACATTTCCCTTAGATACCTCTAAATACGACGCATCAAGGTCTCCTCGATAATCGATTTGTACTTAAAGTCCACCTCGACATTCTCACCAAATGTATCCAATAAACATTACCACCAAACTCCCACCATGCACTCAAGCATCGATTTCCAAATCAACGAAAGTCCTGACAATTATCAAAATACCGATGATTGATTTCTTAATTATCAACATCTAATTTCCTTAAGTTTACCGCTCGTCCTGCAGACGCACCAGATCTAACGGAAAAACATTGAAGCACGCCAACAGTTATTGTCCTCAAAATAGAGTGTCGACACTTATCCTCGGAATGACCATCATGCAAACGTGGTTATACTACCAAATATTTCATTCCCGATTAGCAATGTCGATTCAAAGTTGACACCTACTCTTGGAAGTAGTCACCCAAATCTATCATCCCTACCAGTCAACCATAATATCATCATCATACAAGAATACCAAACAATATAGTACAACACAGACACATAGCATGCCATCGTACCAAATTCTCACAATTCCAAAACCAACCATAACCAAACAACCGAACACGATTTTAATTCGTAGGTTCAACGAAGCATAGAGATCGTTACTTAACTAATTCGGGCAACCTTTGTTGAAGCAAGTACTCCTAAACCTTTTACAGAGACCAAAGGTCGAGAAAAAATGGGAGAGAACAAGTCTTGTAGCACTGATTCTCAAAATTCTTTTAAATCAGTTGGTTTTAAATACAGTGATTTGAACAAAAGCCATGAGACTCGAAAGATCGAATTTGCTGAGTTTGAATCAATGTTTACCACATCTTCAAAAGAATCAGTCTGCAATGATACGATTCCACCTGAGACGAAATGCAAATATGATGAGTATGAATCGGATGTCGATCCATCAAATATACCATCAGTCTCAGATCCCATTCGTTCTAAACCTTTACTTGTTGAAGAGGTTGAAGAAGAAACTGTCAACATGAATGAATCTTGTGTTAAAAATGACAAAAAGGAGTTTATTGACAACATGACTAAAGAGATGTTTACTGAAATGATGAATGCTTCAGACTCTGATCCTGTTTCTAATCTAAAGGAGTCAAATTCTGTGAGCGATCATACATATGAATTGATGAAGCAAATTGATCTGTTGCAACAGTCTCTTGATGAGGTTGAAGATGAAAACTTTGATCTCAAATTTAAATTAGAAAAATCTTTAAGAGAAAATCAAGAGTTTTGCACAGAGATCAATGATTTGAAAATTACTTTGTTGATGAATGCTTCAAATGATAAACAGATGTTCAATGATCCAAGCTGGAAGGTAAGAACTAATCCAGAATTTGATGTTCCTGCAAAACCTTCAGTTGTTTACTCTGATTGTCCTGAATATCCACCAAGTATTTTTGAAAAGGGTGAGACTTCAAGTAACTCTAGAAAAGAATCACCCTCTAAGATAGAGACTAACAAGATGCCTTTTTCTGTTTCAGATATAAAAGGAAATGGAGTTGGAAGGAGTAAGAAGAATAAGGATGATAGTTTGAATAAAAAGAATAGTTTGAATTTTAGTGAAACTTCTGTTCCAAACAGTTGTACTTCAAACAGTGTTATTTTGAAAAGTAATTCTTTTGATGGACATGAATGTAAGATTTGTTCCGATAAATCTAAGTTTATGACTTTTGCTCGAAAGAATCTATATTACAAACATTGTTGGGATAATTCTTTTAAATACTACTCCACTCCTAAGTCCAAAAAGAATAAAAGAAAAACAAAACTGAACTTCAATTCTAATTCTGATTCTAAGTCTTCCATACAACCCAAAGTGTTTCGGGCTAAGGTTACCAATCCAAGTTCTAAAAATCACTTTCAGGAATTAAATGTTAAAATGGTTTGGAAATGGGTTCCAAAACCCCGTTATGAATGGAGAGTGAAAGTTAAACCTGATGATATTCCTGAATTGCTTGGTGTTAACCGCGCAGGACCCATCTTGATATGGGTACCTAAGCAAAACTAATTGTCTCTTTTGCAGGCCTGTCGACTGTGGGTGATAGATTCCGGATGTTCATGCCACATGACAGGATTCAAGCACCTCTTGCATAACTATGTGGAGGAGCCTACTGGAGCAGTTCGTTTTGCAAATTATGAAGTAGAAGGATACGTCAGAGGATATGGAATGCTGGATAATGGAGTTGTGAAGATTCAAAGGGTGTTATATGTTGAAGGACTTGATCATAATCTGTTTAGAACCAGTCACTTCTGTGACATGAAATATCAAGTTCGCTTCACAACAACTCATTGCTATCTTGAGGATCTCGATGGTTACGAAGTCTTCAAAGCTGAGCGCCATGGAAATCTATATTATGTAGACTTCCTACACTGTCTGCCACACGTCCAATATGCTTATTAGCCAAAGCATCTAAAGCACAATCGTGGACGTGGCATCGCTGCTTGTCTCATCAGAATTTCCGATCCATAGCTAAGCTACAGAGACAAGGTCTGGTCAAAGGTCTACCAGAAATGAGGTTTGAGAAAGACTCACTATGTTCTGCATGTGAGATGGGCAAAATGAAGTGAAGCTCATTCAAGTCCAAAACTGAATCATCAACCTCATCTGCACTGGAACTTCTTCATATGGACCTTTGTGGCCCAATGCGAACATCGTCTATCAATGGAAAGAAATACGTTTTAGTAATGATAGATGACTATTCCAAGTATACATGGCTCGAGTTTCTTCGCAACAAGTCAGATACGCCCGAATTGATTATCGCTTTTATTAAGCGCATTCAAGTACGTCTTCAATTGCCAGTCCGAACTCTTCACAGTGACAATGACACAGAGTTCAAGAATGACACCTTGCAGAGTTAGCTTATCTCTGTAGGCATTTCACATAACTTCTCCGCAGCCTACTCTCCACAGCAAAATGGCATTGTTGAACGGAAGAACCGCACTCTTGTAGAAGTTGCTCGTACTATGCTTGAATATTCTGATCTACCCATGTATCTTTGGGTTGAGGTAGTCGCGACAGCATGCTTTACTCAGAATCATACCATTGTGGTCAAACGTTTTGACAAAACAGCATACGAGTTAATCAACAATCGTAAACCTAACATAAAATTCCTTCGTGTTTTTGGTTGCAGATGTTACGTTCTGCGAGAACATCAAGGATTATCAAAGTTTCATAAGAAAGCGAATGAAGGATATCTCGTTGGATACTCTCTAACATCCAAAGCTTATCGAATCTACATTATTCGAACCAAGACGGTTGTTGAGAGCATGAATGTGTCTTTTGATGAGAATTCTACTTGGACTTCTGGACACAACAGTTCAGAACTCGGACTTAAGAACAAAGCTTCTATTCACTCCAGAATAGAACCAGCGTCTAACGAATCTACTTCCTCTAACTCTAACTCCAATTCATCTTAGTTAGATTTATTGTTTATTGATGCCTTCAATGATATCTGTGCAGACTTTGACAAAGGCATATCAACTTCAACAACAAGCTCGGAGGTCCCTACTATTTCTAAAGACATGTCTGGACCGTCTGAAGACGTCACTTCATCTCCATCATGTACAAGTAAACCGTTAGTTTCTGACTCTACTAATGCTGAATCTGTCTCTACAGATAATTCTTCTGGAAATGAAGTCACGAGTACTTCAACCGCTATTCCTGAAGCATCAGCATCAGAAACTCCTGTACAAGATGTCCCGAGTACATCTGTGGATCTACCTGCCGTGCATGATGAATATAATGTATCAAATACGCAACAAACAGTTGAAGCCTTACCAAGTACACATCGTTGGACTAAGGATCATCCCTTGCATAATGTGATAGGTGACGTACAATCTGGTGTCACGACAAGGTCAGCATCAACTAATTTCTGCATGTTTTCAAGCTTCCTTTGTTCCCTAGAACCAAAGAAAGCATCAGAAGCTCTACGTGATCCCTTCTGGATTTCTGCTATGCAAGACGAGCTTCTGCAATTCGAATGAAACAAGGTATGGCGCTTGATCCCACTACCTAAAGGTAAAACTGTTATTGGAACAAAGTGGGTATTTAGAAACAAGAAAGACGAGGCTGGAGTAGTTGTGAGAAACAAAGCTCGATTGGTTGCAAAAGGGTACTGTCAATAGGAGGGCATTGACTATGATGAAACATTCGCCCATGTCGCAAGGATCGAAACCATCAGAATCTTCTTAGCATATGCAGCGCACAAAAACTTTACAGTCTATCAAATGGACGTAAAGTCAGCTTTCCTAAATGGTGTTCTGCATGAGGAGGTCTACGTGGCACAACCTGAAGGTTTCATTGATCCTCATCACCCTGATCATGTCTACGTGATAGACAAAGCACTGTATGGTCTTAAACAAGCACCAAGAGCATGCTATGAAACTCTAACTAAATTTCTCATAACTTCTGGTTTCAAGAAAGGTACGGTTGACACCACCTTATTTCTCAAAAGGCAAGGTGAGGACTTGATTCTCATTCAGATTTATGTTGACGACATAATATTTGGGTCGACAAATCAGAAATTTTGCAAGAACTTTTCTAAAATGATGGAAACAAAGTTTGAAATGTCGATGATGGGTGAATTAAATTTCTTTCTTGGTTTACAAGTAAAGCAATTACCCGAAGGCATTTTCATTAATCAAGCTAAATATATAAAAGGCATGTTAAGAAAGTTCAATATGTCAGATAGTTCAGTCATGAAAACGCCAATGGCTACTGGTATACTCTTAGATACAGATCCCTCTGGTAAACCTGTTGATCAAAAGGTGTATCGTAGCATGATTGGTTCTTTACTTTATCTGACTGCCAGTCGCCCAGATATAATGTTTGCCATATGTTTTTGTACGAGATATCAGTCTAATCCTAAAGAGTCGCACTTTAATGTTGTTAAGCGAATCCTTAGATACCTCAAAGGCACTCCTAATTTAGGCCTTTGGTATCCAAAGGATTCTCGTTTTGATCTAACTGCCTTTAGAGATGCTGATCATGCAGGCTGTAAGTTAGACCGAAAACGCACCTCTGGATTATGTCAATTTATAGGTGACAAACTTGTAAGTTGGGCCTCAAAGAAACAAAATGGTGTTTCAACATCCACTACTGAGGCTGAATATGTAGCTGCTGCTAGCTGTTGTTCACAAGTCCTCTGGATGAAGACATAGATAAGGGACTTTGGGTACAACTACAAGCGTATCCCTATTTATTGTGATTCCAAGAACGCAATCGCCATAACTGCTAACCCGGTTCAGCATTCAAAGACCAAGCATATAGATTGTGGGTCCAACAATACTATCAAGTTTATAGATTAACGACACAATATGATTACCAACCTGTATTGATATATAACAACGGTTACAAGGTTGATCAGATTTAAGCTTGGATGTGTTCTCTCTGTTTTTCACCTTTAAGTGTGTGTTTTGTGTTGATCTGATATTTTCGATTATATTCTCTTAGCTTCTACAACACACAACTTAACAACTAATATCTAACTAACATAATATCTAGATTTAATATCTAGATATTATTTCTAAATAATAATATCTAACTAACTTAGATATTAACTAAATTAAACTAAATACTAAATTACAATTAACATTAATTACTTTGACATTTTATTACAAACGACTTAGAGTAATATTAATGAGACGACTTTTCTGCTTTAGCTTCAGATTGCGATCTTTAATTTGGATGATCTTGAATCCAATGAGACTGTGTCTTAACAATCTCCCCCTTTGGATCAAGATCATTACGAAAATGATTTAGCAATAAGATATTCTCTTTCAGCTCAGAAGATGCAATCTCTTTCTTAGTCTTCAACATATAGTAAACTCCCCAAAAGATATAGATTATCTTTCTTGGATGTTGGGAAGAAATTATCTTCAGTTTCAGCTCAAAATTCTTCAGCAAAGTATCTTCAAAGAAAATTTCTCTTGAATCAGCATATCTTCAGAATACTTGCTCTTTGAAGAATTCAATCTTGGACGTGATTCTTGAAACATGTGATTTCTTGGTTAGCTCTTCTCCATTTCTTGGGTAGATCTTCTCCCCCTTTTTTTTGATGAGAATTATAACGATTTCATCAAAACTTGATGACAAGAAATGTTGTTCATAAGGAGCCTCTGATTCGTCAACGCAATAGATATTTATCCAGATCTTTGCAAATCTAGACAAAATAGTCATGTAACACCTGCAGCAATAAACAAATCAGTTAGAAACGCCTGTAAGTAACACTAAGTCACTGTATGTAACGAATACATAATGGAAAGGAGTTGTTTGATGTTGACTCCCCCGGGGCTTCCATTTAATCATCGAAACACCACAAAGGTTATTTCTATAAACGTTTTGACAAAGAAACAAATTCCTTGTGTGTTCGTGCTTGTGATAGAAAGAATTAAGCACTTGATGATTGCTTATAGGCTCGAAATTGTGTAAACCACTGAGACAACAGTAAGTTAAACACAGACTCAATGTGCATGAGTGAAGTGCGAAGGTGGGGCAGACTTCTTTCTTTTCAATATCTAGATTTTCCAAATGAAAATCAGATAGCATATGTGTTGCTTCCCCTTTGAAAATGAAACATTTTCTTGTTAAGAAGTAAATGAGTAGCTGGTGGGGTAATTTCAAGAGTTGGCATGGGCTAGTTGCCTGTTTCAATAATGATCACAAAAGAGTTGTGAAACACTAGAAATCTGGCTGCCCGGCTCAGAAAAAGTTGGTGCAGAGTTTTGATATTCTTTTAACTCTGTTCTCACACCCTCTTTCTTTTAAACATTTAGCTCACTGCTAACCGAACTCTCTTTTTCATGATAGCTCATTATCCAATCCACACTCATTTCTTTTGATTTCTCACACTCAATCACTATGGATTAACTTCATGGGTAGAAATCACTGGTTAACGTGATTCCATAGAAGTTGTGTTAATTCCTAGCATAAAGAAATTCATGTTTTCCTAGAACTCATGTGATGCTCTGAATGATTTGTAATCATGTAAGCTCAGTAGAACATTTAAAGTACACTCCCGAAATATAAAATCTTATGAAAAAATCAGGAAGTGGTTTGAACGTTTAAGAATATGTTTTCAATGATTGAAAGTTGTCCTTCTTTCAATCAAATATGAGATCAAGATAAAGGAATATACCTTTAAGTTCGATCTTACATCTCATGAAGCTTAGCTTAAAGTCATAAAAATATGATCGTGTAAGTTTTTCTCAAAAATTCTGCAAAAGTCTTAAGTCAAGTCAAAGAAACTTTATTCACTAATATTGAAAAGACAAAAAGCAGTAAAACTAATAACTTCCCTTACTCCCCCTGAAATTATGCATTTGAAAAAATTATCATCGAAAAGATATGCATTTAAAATTTCAGAAATAAATATGTACTCCCTTTGAAGGTTGAATTTCTCGTTGGAGTATCGGAGTACAATCTCTCATATCAGCATTGGAGTAAGGTCTTTTGATCATTAAAGTGCGGGTCTTGAACTGTTGTATTCAAGAGCCATTGTTGACATTGATGTCCGGGTTCTGAACTGAAGTATTCAGAAGCCTTAGTTCTCCTACTCCCCCTTGACAGTAGGTGCCTGCAACACAGAATTAGTTTTCTTTGGTACCCACTGGTATTTGGGTCCATATGTGTTAGTTGCAGTTCGTATGGGGGTTATGGAATAAGAACCATACCAGTAATGATCTTTCGTCTTGTGAACAGGATCATGTGTACAACAGTAAGAACAAGAATTTTCCTTACCTGATAACCTGATCATTTGATCTCTCGTGTAAACATGAGCAGGTTTACTTTTCAGCGCATTGTTCTTCGTTTCATTATGTGTATGTACACATGATCTTTCATCTTTAACTGGTTTCTTCTTCCAGAAAAGATTTTCTTCCTTGTAGCTCCCTTTCTTCTGAGGTGAACCTAAACCATCTAACTTTATGTGAACAGGAAGGTTAGTAGTATGAATCTGATTTGAAGATTTAAATTTATCAAGTAAATCAGATTTCTGAGATTTGCTTTTCTTGCTTTTACCAGAGGTGATCTGTTTCTTTGAACGCTGATGTTTAGAAACACTTGGTAAAGCCTTTCCTTTTTCAAGAAAAATAGAATGATCTGGAAGTGAAGCATTGAAATCAACCATCTCTACTCCATCTATACACCCTTTTTCAGTATTTAAAAAGTCATTTGCAGGCTCAAATAAGTGATCAAAGAAATCAGTAGAAGTATGAGGTGCTTTTGAAAATGTAGAACACTTTTTAGATTTAGAATGAGAAACAGTGTTCTTCAAAACAGTAGAAAACACATTTTGTTTTATATTCACCAAATTCTTTCGTCGGACAGGATATTTTCTAACTCAATTATTTTGCTTTCTAATACGAGTGGAGGTAGATAAGTTTTAGCTCGAACAGGTTTTGCCTCCATCTCAGTAGAAGAATATATAGCAAAAAATTCTTTTGAAAGAAATTTTTGTTTTTCCAAAAGATAACTATCATTCAGTCTTGCATAACAGAATGGTAGTTGCATTTTCTTCAAATTCTTTCTATTTGTATCTTCTTTTGCCTCGACTTCTTCTGATGCTTTGGTAACAAATTTGGGTTTCAAATGAGGAAGTTTACGAGCAGCATATATATAATCTGCATTATATAAACCAGGTTGTTTTCTGATAACATGTTTCAGGTAATGAGGCTTATTACAACCTAATCCCCATTTTGCATTAAAATCAGCCTCTTCATTTGGTGTATTCATGAAAATAGTTTGATCTGTTTGGCCTATTGAGTAAAGTTTGGTTTCCAGACCAGTTATTTTCTTATTTAGATTCTTGTTCTCAGACTGCAGCTTATAAACAATTACGGCAGTTTGTTTCTTTTCTAAATCAGACTTAGAAATTTGAGAAACAAAATTAGAAAACTTCTTTTCTAAACAATCATTTTTAAGATTAAAATCAGAAGCAGATTTGCGTAGAGAATCCATGAGATTTTTGTTCCCAATAACTGACGTATTTAGCTCAAAGATCTTTTGATTTCGCTTAGCAACTCTGCCTTTTTCCTTTTTCAGTTTCGACTGAAGGTCTTGAAGTTCGACCATCATCGCATCCAGTTTAATCATAAAAGTATTTTCGGTTAAGTTCATTACCTCTTCAGTTGCTTCAGTATCTGAATCATCATACTTTGCATGATTGGCCATCAAGCACATGTTAGCAGCTTCTTCATTCTCTTCTTCTTCATCTTCCTCTTCAGAATGATCTAACCAGAATTCGTCTTCAGCCATTAATGCTTTGTCGGCTTCTTGTTGCTTGGCTAACATTAGTTTGTTATGGTAATACGCATCATTGCGAACCTTTGGCTTTCGACAGTTTGAGGCGAAATGTCCAGTCCTGCCACAGTTGTAGCATGTGATTGGGACATCGGTTTTCTTATCTGTACTGGTGTAGTCATTCCCAGATTGCTTCCTTTCTCTTGGTTTCTTCTCTTGAGATCTACTTCCTTCTACTCTTTCTCTATGCTCACGGTTCTTGGAGCTTGATGAAGAATATCTCTGTGAATTTGATCCCGGTTTCTTGTAGAATTTCTTTTGGAATGCAGGGGTCAGTAATTGCAGTGCTTGCTTGAGATTTCTCCATCATCTCCATCAGATTCAGTTTCTGATTCAAAACTTGTAATTACTTTCTTCTTTTTCTTCTTATCTTTGACAACAAGTGCAATGGAATCTGGAACTTTCTCAACTTCCTTTTTCTTCTTTCCATTCCTTTTCTCTTCTACTTCCTCTTCGTTCTGCCTTAGTGTCTCATACACTTCGTGGAGTGGAATGTCAGACAGATCTTTCATCTGTTTCATTCTTCCTGTATGCTTCTTCCATTCTGGTTGAAGGACACTGAGAAACTTGACGTTGTTCTCTATCTGTTTCTTTTTAACCTTATTCTTTGACAGCTCGTTCAGAAGCAGAACATATCATTCATAAGTGTCAACTAGGCTTTCATCTTCAAAGGCTTTGAATTCTTCGTAACTGTTTATACAGTTTGCGACTTTCATCTGGTTTCCAACCTTAGATCCCATCATCATCTTTTGAAGTTGATCCCACATTTTCTTAGCAGTAGCTTTGTAGCTGTCAGGATCGAATTCTCAACAAGAATAAAGTCTCAGAAACAATATCAAAGAAGTTGCGGAATAACACTTTGATATTCAATGTAATAGTAATCAAAATAGTATATGATTAATAATTTGTAAACTTGTATTGAATGATTTAAATCACAAGATTACACACTCAACCTTAATCTTGAAGAACAAGCTCTTTCAAGACGAATTCTAGTTCTCTAGAATTAGGATATAATCTTGAGGTTCATTCTCTCTCTAAAACAAAAACTTAGAATTAATTTCTTTTTTAAACTATTCTATCAACTCTATACATATACTGAATAAAAGATAATTACAATAAATAAAATATCTTCAGTATATCTTCCATGAATATCTTCAGCTTTCCATGTTTATCTTTAATCACGATCTCTTCAGCATTATCTTCACATTATCTCAGAAGCAGCATTAACTTAGTCCTATCAGTATTAACTACTAAGCAACACTAACCTCTAGCAGTACTAACTAGCTAAGCAGTACTAACTTTGTTCAAGCAGCACTAACTTTGACTAGCAGTATTAATTCTACTAGAAGTAGTAATACTCAGCAGTATTAACTTTTAAAGTCCTCTGGCAGTAGTAATTCTGAACTAGCAGCATTAACCATACTTAAGCTTTTCTTCAGTTCCCAACAATCTCCCCCTAACTTGACTTTTAGGAAGAGAAGTCAAGTTCTTCAGATCTTCTTCAAGATGCTCCCAAAACTCCATCATGGCCTAAATTCCAGTATTTGCATCCAACCCCAAACTCTGATTAATTGTTCTTTAGATCAAATATTTAGCCATTTCTGAATCTGGAATACACCTTAGCTTCTTCTTCAGCATGGCATGAAGCTTCAATCTGCTATGGTTGTACACCCTATCCACTAGGAAGTACTCAGTATGATTTAAATCCAAAGTCACTGCATATACTCCACTAGTTTCATATAGAGTCCAATTATTCACTGTTTGAAAAACATTCCTTATTACCCCCTCTACTTCATCAGGCTTGAACATCATACACAGATACTCCATTACCAGCTTTTTAATTGAAATCACTGGGGCTTTCAGTTCATCTGCATATAACTTCATCCCTATTTCAAACATTTCTTCAATATCAGACCTTGAACAGGTTCTGACAATCTTATTCCAAGTGTTGTACACTTCATATTTCTCATCTTTTCTCTTCAGTCTGATGTACTCCTTGCCATCCACCTCCATGACGTCCCAGTGAATGACTTTGGAGGTTTAACCCCTACAGGTTCAGCTGAAATTGGTTCAGGCACTTTGTCCATCACTACCATGTACATTTTGACATCCTCAGTACTTGCAGGTTCTTGCATTTTAGATGACTCAGGTGCCTCTTCTTCTTCAGCAGCCTTTTCAGCCTCTTCTTCCACTAATCTAGGCTTCTTTGTAGGCTTTCTCCTTGCCATCATCTTGGTTCTTTTTAAAGTTCTTAGACTTTCACCAAGAGTAGCCTCTTTCTTTGGAGTTTCTTGCTCATCTGGAAAAGGCTTTTTTATTACAAAGTCATTGCTCTCCTTCATCCTTTTCTCCATTTCCACCCTGGCAGTGTCATTCTCTTGAAGCTTTTTCATCTCTGCATCATATAGTCCTTTGATTTTCTTAAAAGATATCTTTGAAAACATTTCCTTTTTAACTCCTACAGCACCCTTGAGGAAAGTGATCATCTTGTTTCTCTCTTGGGTACCAAGGAATGTCTTTGAGGGTTGTCTCTTCTTCTTTGCACCCATTTTGAATTCTCCAATCTTCCTTAGAGATGTGACTTTCTTTTTAGCCATTTCAGTTGCCAGACTCTGTTGATAGGCTTTATTCAGCTCTGCAGCCATTGCTTTTGCTATCTCTCTGTCTTTTTCCACTTGAACATTTTCTGTTTGTTCCAATTCAGCTTGTATCTTTCTTGCCAAAGCTTCATCTACCTCAATCAACTTTTTCCTTTTCATTGGTTGGTCAGATTCTGAATCAACTAGCTTTGCTTTACCCTTTTCTTTTCTTATCACCTTCTCAGACCTGGATTTCATTGCAACATCACCTCTTTCTTTTATGATAACTCCTTTGGCCTTTGAAGTGACCTTGGGAGTATCATGTTTTGCTTTGATTAGAGTTTCTGCAATTTCCAGCTCTGTTAGTACTTCCTTCACTGTTTCTGCTGCTTTGATCATGTCAGCAGTAGTAACCATTTATGCTGCTCCACTTGAACTAGCAGCATTAATGGTTTCTGCTGCTTGCTCACTTACTGCTGCTTGTTCTGAATTTCTTTCAGTTTCTGTTACTAGCTCCTCCTCAACATTGTGTTTCTCCCCATTATGCTCCCCCTCAAACACAACTTTCTCTTTTTCCTCTTCCAAGTTATCTTCAGCCTCTGACTCCCCCTTTTTGGGAGCATCAGATACTGATTCCGTTCTCTTTAGCACAAACGGCCTCCTCTTCTTTTTCTGTAGCAATCTCTTGACCATATTCTTCAGTTTGGAAATCTGAGCTTGTTGGGACAGAACTATTAGTTTCAGCTCTTCGATATCTTTTCCTTGGTTGATCACATCCCTGTTGATTTTTTTCCATTGTGTCCATCAATTCAAGATAGTCATATCTGTCCTCACCCTCTCCAGGAGTGTTACCCCCTATTGAAGGATCATGGGATCTTTTCGTAGTGGAAGTCTTCTGCCTGGCAGAAGCACTATCCACCCCCGTGGTTTCTTGGCACCTGGGACCTTTGAATGATTGCTCATTCAAAGTTGCCATGGGGGAGGTCTTATTTATGTTGCCACTGTCCTTCTCTGTGCTAGCAGAAGTAGTGGCATCCTGCTCACCCATATGCTCTTCCTCCTCCTCAGAGAGCACCTCCTTGGGGTTGGGAGACACCCCATTGGTTTCCCTATTGATATTCTCTAAAGGAGAATTCTCCCTTAGAGGGCTTAAAGGCTGAGTAGGTGAAGGTACAAGAAGGGAAGGAGCCTTCTTTACCTGTTTTCTTTTGTATGTTTGGGTGATTGGTGAGGTTGGTTTATCAAGAAGAGACTAGGGAATTGATTTAGAGTGGGAAGGTTGGGATTGGCTAACAGTGGGTTGGTCTAATGGGGGCCTTGACCCTACTGCCATACCTTCATCAGTGTGGGACACCGCCATCATTGTAGAGAACAATGGGGTGTCTACTCCTTCCGAGTCCCCATCATATCTTCTCATATTTGAGAAAACCTTGCCTTTAGGGGGTTTAGGTACATATACCCCATCAAAATGAGGCATATCCGTCAATTCGTGGGTGATAACTTCTTGGACAAACCTGGGGTACATAAAAAAAACTCTTTTTTCTTCCCAAGTTTGAGACAAGATCACTGAAAATCATTTTAGAAAAATTGTACTTTCTGGCAGTGGCCAAGCACACCAAATCATAAGCAATGGTGCTACTGAACTCACTCCATCTAGTAGTCTTTTTAGAGATACAGTGCATAAGGGTATGGACAAAGAAACGCCATTGGGGTGAAAATTTGGCTTTTGAGAACTTGAACACACCTAATGGGCCTCCATACCCCATTCTTGTAAGAGTAGAAAACAGTTCATCATTAGAGATAGAAGTTATACCAGAGACATCGTCTAGACGTAGACTGATGCGAATTACCTCTTCAGTAACTGTCAAAGGTTTTCCACACACCTTTGTCTTGATCATTTGCACACTATTCTCAGTAACAATGGTGGCATTTGCCCAGAATTGCCTTTGATGCTCGATATAGATTGATGGCGATACAGTGAGAGCATGGGCAATATGGGTTGTCTTAAGGAAATCCACAATCTGGTGGAAACCAGCGACCTGTTTGGGCTTCTGTAGCATCGCGATTTCATTGTGCTCGTCGATGAATGCCATTGATGCCATTGGTCTTTGAAAGTTCTTGCCTGAAAACTTGATACTTGAGAGAGAAAGGGTTTAGAGCGCAAGTGATCAGTATGCAAAGAGTCGTTATGAACTTTTTAGGCGGGCAAAGGGTATTTATAGTATTCGGGACATAAGCAGTATTAACCTAGAGCAGTATTAACTAACAAGCAGTATTAACGGCGAGCAGTATTAACTACTAGCAGTATTAACTAACAAGCAGTATTAAAGGCGAGCAGTATTAACTACTTGCAGTATTAACTAACTAGCAGTATTAACAGCGAGCAGTATTAACTACTAGCAGTATTAACTAACTAGCAGTATTAACTGAGAGTAGTATTAACCACGAGCACTATTAACTAACTAGCAGTATTAACTGAGAGCAGTATAAACCACTAGCAGTATTAACTGTGCACTGGCAGTATTAAAACTGTACTGGCAGTATTAACCATACTTACTCTTTTAAGCTTGTGATACACTGAGTACTGCTATATATATCCTGAAAAAGAAGATTAGAACACCAAACAAAAACAACATACAGGTATTTAACAACTTTTTGAGAAAGGACTTATTCAGAGTTGATCATTCCCACACTTGTTACCAAGAAAGTGAATCTACCCACATCAAAGGCTTTGGTGAATAGATCAGCAAACTGGTTATCAGTATGAACTTTTACAACTTGAATAAGTTTCTTTTCATTACAGTCTCTTATGAAGTGATACCTGATCTCAATGTGCTTTGTCTTTGAGTGCTTGACAGGATTATTCACAATGCTAATAGCACTGCTATTATCAATAAAAATTGGAGTGTGTAGAAAGGTTACCCCATAGTCCAGCATTTGATTCTGAATCCATAAGACTTGAGAACAGCAACTTGCAGCTGCTATGTACTCTGCCTCTGTTGTAGATGTGGACACTGTGGTTTGTTTCTTACACTGCCATGAAACTAGTCTTGCACCCAAAAACTGACATCCTCCAGAAGTAGATTTTCTGTCCAAGTTTGCTCCCCCTAGATCACTGTCTGAGTATGCAAGTAGGTCAAATGGTGAGTCATGAGGATACCAAAGTCCCAATCTGGGTTGCCCTTTGAGATATCTGAATATCCTCTTAACAGCTTGATAGTGAGATTGTTTTGGCCTTACATGGAATCTTACACATACACAGACTGGAAACATTATATCTGGCCTAGAGGCTGTAAGATACATGAGAGAGCCAATCATGGACCTATAATGATGAACATCCATATCCTCCCCCTCAAGATCTGCTGTTATCTGCTTGTGTGTTTCCATAGGTGTGCTGGCAGGTTTTGAATCTGAGAAACCAAACTTGGTTAGAATGTCCTGCACATACTTGGACTCATAGATAAAGATTCCATCTGACTTCTGTTGAACTTGGAGTCCAAGGAATAAAGTAAGTTCCCCCATGGAACTCATCTTGAACCTTTGATGCATTAGTTCCTCAAACTCCTTGCACATGATGGCTCTTGTGGATCCAAAGATAATATCATCAACATAGATTTGGACCAGCAAGATGTCCTTCTTCTTTCTCTTGATGAATAGAGTCTTATCAATGACTCCTCTTTCAAAGCCATTTTCCAAGAGATAGGATGACAGAGTGTCATACCATGCTCTTGGAGCTTGATGCAGTCCATAAAGTGCTTTCTTCAATTTGTATACCCTGTCTGGATAGCTTGGGTTTTCAAACTCTGGTGGTTGACAGACATATACTTCTTCTTGAATTGAGCCATATAGAAATGCACTTTTGACATCCATTTGATAGACTTTGAATCTCATAAAAGAAGCATAAGCCAGGAATAATCTAATTGCTTCTATCCTGGCTACAGGTGCAAAGACTTCTTCATAATCTATTCCCTCTTCTTGTGTATACCCTTGAGCCACCAGCCTTGCTTTATTCCTTATTACTATGCCTCTTTCATCTCTCTTATTTCTGAAGACCCATTTTGTTCCTATTGCTCTTTAGCCTTTAGGAAGGTCTACCAGATCCCAAACATCTTGCAGCTTGAATTGCAGTAGCTCTTCTTGCATGGCTTCTATCCAACTGGACTCTTTCATAGCATCATGTGCCTTCTTAGGCTCAAGCTGGGATAAAAAGCAAGAAAGCACTGTATGTTGTTGGTCTTGCATTTCTTGAAGCCTGCTTTGATTTCTAGTCATCATAGGAGAAGATATATCTCCTATTAGCAGCTGTGGAGGATGATTCTTTTGAATTCTGGTGTTATGACTAGGTTCTTCATTAAGTCCCACCTCTAGATTGGAGTCATTCAACTCAACTGAGGTGATTTCAGCAGCTACTTCTGGTTCTTGATTTTCTTGATTCTCCTCATCTCTACTTTCTTCTTCACTCTGATTTGGTCCAGTAGATGGTTCCTTTTCACAATCTTCAACAGAATCTACTGTAGGTATGGGAAAGATCACAGACTGAGATACACTATCTTGAACTTGTGTAGTCCCTGATCCTCCACACCCTGAACCTGCATAATCATCACTACTGAAACCAAAAGAGTTAGTTAGTGAATCAATGTCAAATAGCCACTGAGGACCAGACCCAATAGGATTTGGTGTGTTCTCATTGCATTTGACATTGTCACTTTCTTCAATTATTCTAGAAGAAGAGTTAAAAACTCTGTAAGCCTTACTCTGAGATGAGTAACCAACAAGAAATCCATCATCTGCTTTGCTATCAAACTTACCTAAGTGAGATTTGGTATTGAGAATTGTACAAGGACACCCAAAAGGTTTGAAAAATGTTGGGAACTGAAGAAAAGCTTAAGTATGGTTAATGCTGCTACTTTATCATGGTTACTACTTCTGTAGTTAATGCTACTAGTAGAAGTTAATGTTGCTGGAACAAAGTTAGTACTGCTCAACAAGATTAATACTGCTAGTTCAGAGTTAATGTTGCTTGAAGAAATTAATGCTGCTGTGCATGGTTAGTACTGCTTATGAGATGGAGATTCGTATGAAAAGGATGACAACTGGATAAACTGAAGATATTCAAGGAAGCTTATAGAGATAATGATGGAAGATATACTGAAGATATTTTATTTATTGTAATTATCTTTTTGTTCAATATATGTATAGAATTGATAGAATAGTTGATACTGATAAATTATTCATTCTAAGTTTTAGAGAAAATCAACCTCAAGGCATAGTTCCTAATTCTAGAGAAGTAGAATTCGTATTGGTGAGCCTGTTCATCAATATTGAGGTTGTGTGTTTAATCTTGTAACTTCAAGCATTCAATACAAGTTTGCAAGTTATTGATCATATACTGTTTTGCTTACTGTTAATTGAATATCAAAGTGTTATTCCGCAACTTCTTTGATATTAGTTTCTGAGAATTTATTCTTGTTAAGAATTCGATCCTGACAAGTGGTATCAGAGCCAAACTCCCTTAGAAACATCTATTCATTCATCATGGAAAACCTTGCAGAATCAAACAGTACTCTGGTCTCTAAGGTTCCAATGCTCAAACCCAGTGAGTTTGACATGTGGAAGATCAGAATTAGACAATACATTCTTCTCACTGACTACTCAATGTGGGATATCATTGAGAATGGTCCTTCTGAATTAGGAAAGATAGGACCAGATGGGAAAAGACCTCCATCAAAGACAGATGGTGAGAGGAAGATCAGACAGACAGAGATGAAGGCCTTGAGCACTTTGCTCTTGGCCATTCCCAATGAATATCAGCATCAATTTTGCAATTGCACTGATGCTCAGATTCTCTGGAATGCTCTAGAGAAAAGATTTGTTCGAACTAAAAGCATCAAAAGAAATCAAAGAGATGTTCTAAAGCAGCAGTATGAGAACTTCACTTCTTCAAAGAGTGAGTCTATGACTCAAACGTTTGATAGGTTCAACAAGCTCATTGGTGAACTAGCTACTGTAGGAGTGAAGATGGAACAAGATGATATCAACATAAAGTTCCTCAGATCTCTTAGGGATGAATGGACTATGTACACTGTCTCATATAGATAGAGTGACAATCTGGAAGAGAAGGAACTTGATGATCTATATAATGATCTAAGAGTTTTTGAAACTGAGGTAGAATCCAAGAAGAAGCCCACTGGTTATATCCACAATGCTGCACTTCTTTCAGCATCCACTGATACTACTGCCAACCCTGAAGCAGTTAGAACTGCCAGTGGAGTAAATCCAGAAAAAGGCACTGAAACTATCTTTGAAGCCTTTTTGTCCAGTCATAGCAACAATTCATTGATTAATGATGATCTGGATCAACTTCACCCTGATGACCTGGAGGAGATGGACATTAAATGGCAGATGGCCATGTTATCTATGAGGGTGAAGAAGTTTAATAAAAAAACAGGAAGGAACAACTTCTCTCAAAGAAGAGAAGATGGAGCTGGTTTTGACAAGACTAAGGTGGAATGTTATAAGTGTCACATGAAAGGACACTTTGCTAGAGAGTGCAGGAGTGTTGTTCCAAACAACAACCACCAACAAGCTCAGCATGGAGGCTACAATCAAAACAAGAATCCTGCTCAAGCCCTTGTTTCACAATAAGGAATGGGATTTGACTGGAGTGATCAAGCTGAAGAAGCCATTCAGAATCAAGCTCTTATGGGAGAAGTGTTTGATCTCCCCTCTGAGGTAATTTCTAATCTTTGCACTCAATCTTGCATAGACACTGTCAAAAGATACAGGGATCACAATCAAAGTATGTGTGATGACCTCAAAAGATTAGAAAAGGACAGAAGAGATTATGTGTTGATAGTAGAGAGATTTGAAGAGCAAATCAAAGGCTTTCAAGCTAATGAACTACAACACTCTTATGACACAAACTATTGGAAGTGGGAAAAGAATGAGTTAGAGACCAAACTGTCTAAGTCCTTAGAAGAGAATAATAGGCTGAAAGAGGAACTGTCTAAAGTTAAGCTTGACATAGAAAAGTTTTCATATGCTTCAAAAGCAATGTATTCTCTTCTAAAGGCTCAGATTCATGATAAGATGAAGCCTGGTGTTGGATACAACAATACACCTCCTCCTTACAACAACAACTATATCCCTCCTACTTCAGACTTGTTAGAAACCAAGAAGAAAAAGGACTTGTCTGAGGAAGCTTTTAAGATAGATCCTTTGGATGAGGTAGTAGTTAAGGATTTGACTGAGAAAGAAGCCAGTGAGAATAGGGATAATGTTGTGAGTAAAGAGATACCATTAGAAAACAACATTATCACCAATAAGGGATGTGGGAAAATCTGGGTGAAGTCCAAGGAGATAGAGAAGACCAAAGGAAAGGATAACAAGGTCCATTACAAACAAACCACGGTTGTGAATCCTGGATCTTGTAAACAGTGTGATTGCAATAAAGCTAAGAGCCTAAATTCTGGTATAAAAAGAGGTAATCAAAGAAACTGGAATAATCAATGGGCTCAGAAACAAGGAGTTGACTGAATAAAATCAATACACCAAAACCTTGTTTCATATGTGGCAAGTTGAATCATTTGGCTAAGTATTGTTTCTTTAACCCTATTAATCAACAGATAAACTTTCAAAGATTTGTGCAAAAACGTGTTGGTTATAGGAAGGCTGGAAAGAAACATGTGATGAAGAAATCTGTTGAAAGTAAAGGCCCTATGAAAAATAAGGTTTTAAAAGAAAGTGTTTTACTATGGGTGCCTAGAAGTACTAACAGTGTTAGTACTGCTGAAAATATTAGTGCTGCTAACACAGTTACTACTGCTAACAGTGTTAGTACTGCTAAAAATATTAATGCTGCTAACACAGTTACTACTGCTAACAAGGTTAGTACTGCTAAGCATGCAAGTGCTGCTAAGGCAGTTAGTACTTCTAAAACCAGTACTGCTTCTAGCAACAATGTTTCCAAGCCCATTATTGTGACAAAGTACTCCAAGAATGAGGAGTCAAAGTTTAAAAATCTTGTCAAGAAAGAATGCAAGTATTTTGATGAGAAAGGGGTACCCAAGACCACTTTGGCTTGGGTTCCTAATTCATACTAACTGATCTATCTTATGTGTAGGGCAACCAACAGCTCAAGGGGAAGAGCATATGGCATGTTGATAGTGGTTGCTCTAGGCACATGACAGGCAACATGTCATGCCTTCAGGATTTCAAGCATATCAATGGAGGACATGTTGCATTTGGAGATAATCTTACTGGTGGTAAAATAAGTGGAAAAGGTAATGTCACCAAAGGTAAGATGACATTTGAGGATGTCTACTATGTTGATCAGTTGAAGTACAACCTGTTAAGTGTATCACAGGTTTGTGACAAACAACATAGCATATTATTTACAAATACTGAGTGTATGATCCTTGCTCCAGGGTTCAAGGTAGTTGATGAAAGCATGATACTACTTAGAACTCGAAGAAAGGACAATGTGCATTGTCTAGATATGGACAATGTTTATAGTGATTCATCCCTGAACTGTCTTGTTTCAAAAGCTTCTGTGGATGAATCCTCTCTTTGGCACAGAAGGATGTGTCACATGAATTTCAAGACCATGAACAAACTTGTTAAAAACAATCTTGTAAGAGGTTTACCTTCAAAAGTATTTTTCATGTGATGATCATTGTGTTGCATGTCTTAAAGGCAAACAGCACAAAACTTCTCATAAGACCAAAGAGATAAAATCAATTTCTTCTTGTCTCCAGTTACTGCATATGGATCTGTTTGGTCCTACAAATGTTATGAGTATAGGCAAGAAATCTTACTGCTTGGTTATTGTTGATGATTACTCTAGATTTACCTGGGTATATTTTCTAAGGACTAAGGATGAGACAAGTGGACTGATCAAATCCTTTATCCTAAGAATTGAAAACCAAACTAATCAAAAAGTAAAAGTCATTAGATCAGATAATGGGACTGAGTTTAAAAATCTTGATCTAAACACCTTTTGTGAAGAGAAAGGCATTGAGAGACAATATAGTGCTCCTAGGACTCCTCAACAGAATGGAGTTGCTGAGAGGAGAAATAGGACATTAATTGAAGCTGCTAGATCTCTGTTGGCTGATTCAAAACTGCCAATTACCTTTTGGGCTGAAGCAGTTAATACTGCTTGTTATGTCCAAAACAGAGTACTAGTGGTCAAGCAAAAGAACAAGACCCCATATGAGCTTTTAAATAAAAGAAAACCTTTCATTGGATTTTTCAAACCATTTGGGTGTCCTTGTACAATTCTCAATACCAAATCTCACTTAGGTAAGTTTGATAGCAAAGCAGATGATGGATTTCTTGTTGGTTACTCATCTCAGAGTAAGGTTTACAGAGTTTTTAACTCTTCTTCCAGAATAATTGAAGAAAGTGACAATGTCAAATGCAATGAGAACATACCAAATCCTATTGGGTCTGGTCCTCAGTGGCTATTTGACATTGACTCACTAACTAACTCTTTTGGTTTCAGTAGTGATGATTATGCAGGTACAGGGAGTGGAGGATCAGGGACTACACAAGTCTCAGAAAGTATATCTCAATCTGTGATATTTCCCATACCCACAGTGGATCATGTTGAAGACTGTGAAAAGGAACCATCTACTGGACGAAGTCAAAGTGAAGAAGAAAGTAGAGATGAGGAGACTCAAGAAAATAAAGAACCAGAAGTGGCTACTGAAAACACTTCAGTTGAGTTGAATGACCCTAATCTAAAGGTGGGACTTAATGAAGAACCTAATCATCACACAAGAATACAAAAGAATCATCCTCCACAGCTGGTAATAGTAGATATATCCTCTCCTATGATGACTAGAAATCAAAGTAGGCTTCAGGAAATACAAGATCAACAACACACAGTGCTTTCTTGCTTTTTATCCCAGCTTGAGCCTAAAAAGGCACATGATGCTATGAAAGAATCCAGTTGGATAAAAGCCATGCAAGAAGAGCTACTGCAGTTCAAGCTGCAAGATGTTTGGGATCTGGTAGACCTTCCTAAAGGCCAAAGGGCAATAGGAACAAAATGGGTCTTCAGGAATAAGAAAGATGAAAGAGGTATAGTGATAAGGAATAAAGCAAGGCTGGTGGCTCAAGGGTATAAACAAGAAGAAGGAATAGACTATGAAGAAGTATTTGCACCTGTGGCCAGGATAGAAGTAATTAGATTATTCCTGGCTTATGCTTCCTATATGAAATTCAAAGTCTATCAAATGGATGTGAAAAGTGCATTTCTTTATGGTTCAATTGAAGAAGAAGTATATGTCTGTCAACCACCAGGGTTTGAAAACCCAAACTATCCAGACAGGGTATACAAATTGAAGAAAGCACTTTATGGACTACATCAAGCTCCAAGAGCATGGTATGACACTCTGTCATCCTATCTCTTGGAAAATGGCTTTGAAAGAGGAGTCATTGATAAGACTCTATTCATCAAGAGAAAGAAGAAGGATATCTTGCAGGTCCAAATCTATGTTGATGATATTATCTTTGGATCAACAAGAGACAACATGTGCAAGGAGTTTGAGGAACTAATGCACCAAAGGTTCAAAATGAGTTCCATGGGGGTACTTACTTTCTTCCTTGGACTCCAAGTTCAACAAAAGTCAGATGGAATCTTCATCTGTCAGTCCAAGTATGTGCAGGACATTCTAACCAAGTTTGGTTTCTCAGATTCAAAACCTGCTAGCACACCTATGGAGACACACAAGCAGATAACAGCAGATCTTAAGGGGGAGGATATGGATGTTCATCATTATAGATCCATGATTGGCTCTCTCATGTATCTTACAGCCTCTAGGCCAGATATAATGTTTCCAGTCTGTGTATGTGCAAGATTCCAAGTTAGGCCAAAGCAATCTCACTATCAAGCTGTTAAGAGGATATTCAGATATCTCAAAGGGCAACCCAGATTGGGACTTTGGTATCCTCATGACTCATCCTTTGACCTACTTGCATACTCAGATAGTGATCTAGGTGGAGCAAACTTGGACAGAAAATCTACTTCTGGAGGATGTCAGTTTTTGGGTGCAAGACTAGTTTCATGGCAGTGCAAGAAACAAACCACAGTATCCACATCTACAACAGAGGCAGAGTACATAGCAGCTGCAAGTTGCTGTTCTCAAGTCTTATGGATTCTGAATCAAATGCTGGATTATGGGGTAACCTTTCTACACACTCCAATTTTTATTGATAATAGCAGTGCTATTAGCATTGTGAATAATCCTGTCAAGCACTCAAAGACAAAGCACATTGAGATCAGGTATCACTTCATAAGAGACTGTAATGAAAAGAAACTTATTCAAGTTGTAAAAGTTCACACTGATAACCAGTTTGCTGATCTATTCACTAAAGCTTTTGATGTGGGTAGATTCACTTTCTTGGTAACAAGTGTGGGAATGATCAACTCTGAATAAGCCCCTTCTCAAAAAGTGGTTCAATACCTGTATATTGTTTATTCTTGGTGTTACTATTCTTCTTTTTCAGGATATGTATAGCAGTACTCAGTGTATCACAAGTTTAAAAGAGTAAGTATGGTTAATACTGCCAGTACAGTTTTAATACGGCCAGTGCACAGTTAATACTGCTAGCCGTTAATGCTGCTAGTTAGTTAATACTGCTAGTGGTTAATACTGCTCTTAGTTAATACTGCTAGTGGTTAATACTGCTCTCAGTTAATACTGCTAGTTAGTTAATACTGCTAGTTAGTTAATACTGCTAGTGGTTAATACTGCTCTCAATTAATACTGCTAGTTAGTTAATACTGCTAGTCGTTAATACTGCTCTTAGTTAATACTGCTAGTAGTTAATACTGCTCTCAGTTAATACTGCTAGTGGTTAATACTGCTAGCCGTTAGTACTGCGTATTAGTTAATACTGCTCTAGGTTAATACTGCTTATGTCCCGAATACTATAAATACTCTTTGCCCGCCTAAAAGTTCATAACGACTCTTTGCATACTATTCTCTTGCGCTCTAAACCCTCTTTCTCTCAAGTTCAAAGTTCTCAGGCAAGAATTTTCAAAGATTCATGGCATCAATGGCGTTCATTGACGAGCACAATGAAATCGCGATGCTCCAAAAGCCAAAACAAACTGAAGGTTTTCATCAGATAGTTGACTTTCTGAAGTCTAGCCACATTGCCTAGGCTCTCACCATGTCTCCTACTATCTTCATAAAGCATCAGAGGCAATTTTGGGCACATGCCACCATTGTTACTGAGGATGGTGTGCAAATGATCAAGACGACAATGTGTGGCAAGCCATTGACAGTTACTGAAGAGGTAATTCGCATCAGTCTACGTCTAGACGATGCCTCTGGTATAACTTCTATCTCTAATGATGAACTGTTTTCAACTCTTACAAGAATGGGGTATGGAGGCCCATTGGGTATTTTTAAGTTCTCAAAAGCTAAATTCTCACCCCAATGGCGTTTTCTTGTTCATACCTTGATGCACTGCATTTCTAAAAAGTCTACTGGATGGAGTGAGTTCAGCAGTCCCATTGCTTATGCTTTGGTCTGTTTGGCCACTGACAGAAGGTACAATTTTTCACAAATGATTTTCAATGATCTTGTCTCAAACATGGGAAACAAAAAGAGCTTTTATATGTATCCCAGGTTTGTTCAAGCAGTAATCAACCACGAATTGACGGATATTCCTCACTCTGAAGGGATATATGTACCAAAACCCCCTAAAGGCAAGGTTTTCTCAAATATGAGAAGATCTGCTGGGACTCGGAAGGAGTAGACACCCCATTGTTCTCTACAATGATGGTGGTGTCCTAAACTAATGAAGGTATGGTAGCAGGGTCAAGGCCCCCATTAGACCAACCCACTGCTAGCCAATCCCAACCTTCCCACTCTAAATCAATTCCTCAGTCTCTTCTTGATAAACCAACTTCACCAATCACCCAAACTTATCAAAGAAAACAGGTAAAGAAGGCTCCTTCCTTCTTGTACCTTCACCCACTCAGCCTTTAAGCCCTCTAAGGGAGAATTCTCCCTTAGAGAATATCCAAAGGGAAACCAACAGGGTGTCTCCCAACCCTCAGGAGGTGCTCTCAAAGGATATGGATGAGCATATGGGTGAGAAGGTTGCCACTACTTCTGCTAGCACAGAGAAGGCCAGTGGTAACATCTCTAAGACCTTCCCCATGGCAACTTTGAATGAGCAATCATTCTAAGGTCCCCGATGCCAAGAAACCAAGGGGGTGGACAGTGCTTCTGCTAGGCAGAAGACTTCTACTACAAAAAGATCCTATGATCCTTCAAAAGGGGGTAATACTCCTGGAGAAGGTGAGGACAGATATGACTACAATGAATTGATGGAAACAATGGGCAACATTAATATGGATGTCATCAAACAAGGGATAGAGATTGAAGAGATGAAGCTGGTAATCCTGTCACAACAAGTACAGATTTCTAAGTTGAAGAAGATGGTGACCAGGCTTGTACAGAAGAAGAGGAGAAAGCAATTTGATCTAAGAAAAAGGAAATCTGGGAATGATGCTCCCAAAAAGGGGGAGATCAACATGGAAGAAGCTACAGAAGAGGGGGAGCTTGATGGGATGAAATATGGTGTTGAGGGGGAGAAAGCAGCAGCAAGTGAGCAAGCAGCAGAAACCATTAATGCTGCTAGTTCAAGTGGAGCAGCAGAAATGGTTACTACTGCTGATATGAACAAAGCAGCAGAAACAGTGAAGGAAGTACTAACAGAGCTGGAAATTGCAGAAACTCTGGTCAAAGCAAAACATGATACTCCCAAGGTCACTTCAAAGGCCAAAGGAGTTATCATAAAAGAAAGAGGTGATGCTGCAATGAAATCCAGGTCGGAGAAGGTAATAAGCAAAGAAAAGGGTAAAGCAAAGCTAGTTGATTCAGAATCTGACCAACTAATGAAAAGGCAAAAGTTGATTGAGGCAGATGAAGTTTTGGAAAGAAAGATACAAGCTGAATTGGAACAAGCAGAAAATGTCCAAGTGGAAAAAGACAGAGAGATAGCAAAAGCAATGGCTGCAGAGCTGAATAAAGCCTATCAACAGAGTTTGGCAACTGAAATTGCACAGAAGAAAGCTACAACTCTGAAGAAATCAGTGGTGGTAAAAACAGCTGTAAAGAAGAGACAACCCTCAAAGACATTCCTAGGTACCCAAGAGAGAAACAAGATGATTATATTTCTCAAAGGTGCTGTAGGAATGAGAAAGGAGATGTTCTCAAAGATGTCTTTTGAGAAGATTAAATAGCTGTATGATTCAGAGATGTTAAAGCTTCAGGGGAATGAAACTAAAAGGGTGGAGATGCAGAAGAGGATGAAAGAAGGTAATGACTTCCTGATACAAAAGCCCTTTCCAGATGAGCAAGAAACACCACCAAAGAAAGAAGCCACTCTGGGTGAAAGTCTAAGGACTTTAAAGAGAACCAAGATGATGGCTAGGAGAAAGTCAACCAAGAAGCCTAGAGTAGCTGAAGGAGAGGATGAGAAGGTTGCTGAAGAAGAAGGGGCACCTGAGTCATCTAAACAGAAAGAGCCATCAAACACAAATGATGTAAATATGTATATGGTAGTGATGGACAAAGTGCCTGAACCAATTTCAGCAGAACCTGTAGGAGTTAAGCCTCCTGAGGTCATTCTCTGGGATACATTGACAGTGGATGGAAAGGAATACATAAGGCTAAAAAGGAAGGATGAAAAGTATGAGGTGTTCAATACTTGGGCAAAGATTGTAAGAACATGCTCTAGGTCAGATCTTGAAGAAATGTTTGAGATAGGAATGAAGTTGTATGCAGAAATACTGAAAGATCCAGAGATTTCAATTACAAAACTGGTGATGGAGTATCTGTGTATGATGTTCAAGCCTGATGAAGTAGAGCATGTGATCAGGAATGTGTTCAAATCAGTCAATAATTGGACTCTATATGAAACTAGTGGAGTATATGCAGTGACTTTGGATCTAAATCATACTGAGTACTTCCTAGTAGATAGAGTGTACAACCATAGCAGATTGAAGCTTCATGCCATGCTGAAGAAGAAGCTAGGGTGTATTCCAGATTCAGAAATGGCTAAATATTTGATCCAAAGAACCATCAATCAGAGTTTGGGGTTGGATGCAAATACTGGAATTTAGGCCATTATGGAGTTTTGGGAGCATCTTGAAGATCAGATCTGAAGAACTTGACTTCTCTTCCTAAAAGTCAAGTTAGGGGAGATTGTTGGGAACTGAAGAAAAGCTTAAGTATGGTTAATGCTGCTAGTTTATCATGGTTACTACTTCTGTAGTTAATGCTGCTAGTAGAAGTTAATGCTGTTGGAACAAAGTTAGTACTGCTCAACAAGATTAATACTGCTAGTTCAGAGTTAATGCTGCTTGAAGAAATTAATGTTGCTGAGCATGGTTAGTACTGCTTATGAGATGGAGATCCGTATGAAAAGGATGACAGTTGGATAAACTGAAGATATTCAAGGAAGCTTATAGAGATAATGATGGAAGATATACTGAAGATATTTTATTTATTGTAATTATCTTTTTGTTCAATATATGTATAGAATTGATAGAATAGTTGATACTGATAAATTATTCATTCTAAGTTTTAGAGAAAATCAACCTCAAGGCATAGTTCCTAATTCTAGAGAAGTAGAATTCGTATTGGTGAGCCTGTTCATCAATATTGAGGTTGTGTGTTTAATCTTGTAACTTCAAGCATTCAATACAAGTTTGCAAGTTATTGATCATATACTGTTTTGCTTACTGTTAATTGAATATCAAAGTGTTATTCCGCAACTTCTTTGATATTAGTTTCTGAGAATTTATTCTTGTTAAGAATTCGATCCTGACAAAAAATCCAATGAAAGGTTTTCTTTTATTTAAAAGCTCATAAGGGGTCTTGTTCTTTGGCTTGACTACTAGAACTCTGTTTTGGACATAACAAGCAGTATTAACTGCTTCAGCCCAGAAGGTAATTGGCAGTTTTGAATCAGCTAACAGAGATCTAGCAGCCTCTATTAGTGTCCTATTTTTCCTCTCAGCAACTCCATTCTGTTGAGGAGTCCTAGGGGCACTATATTGTCTCTCAATTCCTTTTTCCTCACAAAAGGTGTTTAGATCAAGATTTTTAAATTCAGTCCCATTGTCTGATCTAATGACTTTTACTTTTTGATTAGTTTGGTTTTCAATTCTTAGGATAAAGGATTTGATCAGTCCACTTGTCTCATCCTTGGTCCTTAGAAAATATACCCAAGTAAATCTGGAGTAATCATCAACAATAACCAAGCAGTAAGATTTCTTGCCCATACTCATAACATTTGTAGGACCAAACAGATCCATATGTAATAACTGGAGACAGGAAGAAATTGTATTTAGCTCTTTGGTCTTATGAGAAGTTTTGTGTTGTTTGCCTTTGAGACAAGCAACACAATGATCATCACATGAGAAGACTTTTGAAGGTAAACCTCTTACAAGGTTGTTTTTAACAAGTTTGTTCATAGTCTTAAAGTTCATGTGACACATCCTTCTGTGCCATAGAGAGGATTCATCCACAGAAGCTTTAGAAACAAGACAGTTCAGGGATGAATCACTAGAAACATTGTCCATATCTAGACAATAAACATTGTCCTTTCTTGGAGTTTTAAGTAGTATCATGCTTTCATCAACTACCTTGAACCCTGGAGCAAGGATCATACACTCTGTATTAGTGAATAATATGCTATGTTGTTTGTCACACACCTGTGATACACTTAACAGGTTGTACTTCAATTGATCAACATAGTAGACATCCTCAAATGTCATCTTACCTTTTGTAACATTACCTTTTCCACTTATTTTACCACCAGTAAGATTATCTCCAAATGCAACATGTCCTCCATTGATATGCTTGAAATCCTGAAGGCATGACATGTTGCCTGTCATGTTGAATTAGGAACCCAAGCCAAAGTGGTCTTGGGTACCCCTTTCTCATCAAAATACTTACATTCTTTCATGACAAGATTTTTAAACTTTTACTCCTCATTTCTGGAGTACTTTGTCACAATGATGGGTTTAGAAACACATTTGCTAGAAGCAATACTGGTTTTAGAAGTACTAACTGCATTAGCAGCACTTGCATGCTTAGCAATACTAACCTTGTTAGAAGTAGTAACTGTGTTAGCAGTATTAAAATTTTTAGCAGTACTAACACTGGTAGCAGCAGTAATGCTTCTAGCAGCACTATCTCTGTCAGCAGTACTAACAATTTTAGTGCTTCTAGGCACCCATATTTTGATACTTTCTTTTAAAACCTTTTTCTTCATGGGGCCTTTGGTTTCAACAGATTTCTTCCCCACATGTTTCTTTCCAGCCTTCCTATAACCAACAGGTTTTTGCACAAATCTTTGAAAATTCATCTGTTGGTTAATAGGGTTAAAGAAACAGTATTTAGCCAAATGGTTTAATTTTCCACAAATGAAACAAGGCTTTGGTCTATTGATTTTACTCAGATCAATGCCTTGTTTTTGTGCCCATTGGTTATTCCAGTTTCTCTGATTTCCCCTTGGTTTATCATGTTTTTAGGGTTCAGATTTATTGCATGCACACTGCTTGCAACGGATAGGATTCACAACAGTGGTCTGCTTATAGTGAACCTTCTTGTTCTTTCCCTCAGTCTTCTCTATCTCATTGGACTTTACCCAATGCTTTCCACATCCCTCATTGGTGATTATGTGGTTTTCTATAGGAATCTCACCACTCACAGTGTTGTCCTTATCCTTGACAACTTCTTTCTCAGTTTTATCCTTGACAACTACTTCATCTAAGGGATCTATCTCAGTGGATCCCTTAGGTAGGTCCTTCCTATCCTTTGTTTCTAACAAATCTGAACTAGGAGGGATGTAGTTGTTGTTATAGGGTGGTGGTGTGGTCTTGTACCCTATTCCTCTTCTCAGTTTATCATGAATCTGAGTTTGTAGCAAAGAATCCATTGCTTTGGAAGCATTGGAGAACTTTTCTACATCTAGTTTGACTTTAGCTAGCTCTCCTCTTAGCTTTTCATTCTCTTCTTTGGATCTGGTCAGTTGAAGTTCTAAGTCATTCTTCTCCCACTTCCAGTAGTTTGTGTCATAAGAGTGTTGAAGCTCATTAGCTTGAAAACCCTTAATCTGCTCTTCAAATCTCTCAACAATCCTCACATAATCTTTTATGTTCTTTTCCAATCTCCTAAGGTCATCACTCATGTTCTGATTGTGATCCCTGTACCTTTTAACAGTGTTAATGCAATTTGGAGAACAAAGATTGAAAGTTACCTTTGTTGGGAGATCAGACACCTCTGCCATAAGAGCTTGGTTTTGGATGGCCTCTTCAGCTTGATCACTCCAATCAAACCCCATACCCTGTTGAGAGACTAGGGCTTGTGTAGAGTTTCTGTTATTATTGAAGCTTCCAGACTGTGTCTGCTGGTGGTTGTTGTGAGACACTCCACTTCTGCATTCCCTAGCAAAGTGTCCCTTTTGATGGCATTTATAGCATTCCACCTTAGACTTGTCAAATCCTGCTCCATCTTCTCTTCTTTGGGAGAAGTTGTTCCTCCCAGTTCTTTTGATGAACTTCTTAACTCTCATAGAGAGCATGGCCATCTGCCATTTAATGTCCATCTCTTCAAGATCATCTGGATGGAGTTGTTACAAGTCATCATTACTAAGAGAAGAGTTTCCATGACTGGCCAGAAAGGCTTCAAATACAGTTTCAGTGCCTTTCTCTTGATTTGTTCCATTGGCAGCACTAACTGATTCAGGATTGGAAGTAGAATCAATTGATGCTGAAAGAAGTGAAGCATTGTGAACATATCCAGAAGGCCTCTTCTTAGCCTCTACCTCAGATTCAAAAACTCTTAGATCATTATATAGATCATCAAGTTCCTTTTCTTCCAGTTGATCATTCTGTCTGAAAGACACAGTATACATGGTCCATTCATCACTCAGGGACCTTAGAAACTTTCTATTCAGATCATCTTGATCAATTTGTACTCCCACTGTAGCTAGTTCACCAATAAGCTTGTTGAACCTGTCAAAAGTTTAAGTCATAGACTCATTCTTGGTTGACATAAAGTTCTCATATTGTTGCTTCAGAATAGCTTTCTGATTTCTCTTGGTACTTTTGGTACCTGAGAATCTCTTCTCTAGAGCATTCCAGAGCATCTCTGCATCAGTGCAGTTGCAGAATTGATGTTGATATTCATCGGGAATAGCCAAGAGCAAGGTGCTCAAGGCTTTCATCTCTGTCTGTCTAATCTTTCTTTCAGCATCAGTTTTTGGTGGAGTTCTCTTTCCATCTGCACCAATCTTTCCTGCTTCAGAAGGGCCATTCTCAATGATGTCCCACATAGAATAGTCAGTGAGGAGTATGTACCGCTTGATTCTGATCTTCCACATATCGAATTCATTGGGTCTGAGCATTGGAACCTTTGAGACCAGAGTACTGTTTGATTCTGCAAAGTTTTCCATGATAAATGAATAGATGTTTCTGAGAGAACAGGCTCTGATACCACTTGTCAGGATCGAATTCTCAACAAGAATAAAGTCTCAGAAACAATATCAAAGAAGTTGCGGAATAACACTTTGATATTCAATGTAACAGTAATCAAAACAGTATATGATTAATAATTTGTAAACTTGTATTGAATGATTTAAATCACAAGATTACACACTCAACCTCAATTTTGAAGAACAAGCTCTTTCAAGACGAATTCTACTTCTCTAGAATTAGGATCTAATCTTGAAGTTGATTCTCTCTCTCAAACAAAAACTTAGAATTAATTTCTTTTTTAAACTATTCTATCAACTCTATACATATACTGAATAAAAGATAATTACAATAAATAAAATATCTTCAGTATATCTTCCATGAATATCTTCAGCTTTCCATGTTTATCTTTAATCACGATCTCTTCAGCATTATCTTCACATTATCTCAGAAGCAACATTAACTTAGTCCTGGCAGTATTAACTACTAAGCAGCACTAACCTCTAGCAGTACTAACTAGCTAAGCAGTATTAACTTTGTTCAAGCAGCACTAACTTTGACTAGCAGTATTAATTCTACTAGAAGTAGTAATACTCAGCAGTATTAACTTTTGAAGTCCTCTGGCAGTAGTAATTCTAAACTAGCAGCATTAACCATACTTAAGCTTTTCTTCAGTTCCCAACAGTAGCTGTCTATTTTGATATAGATATCATTAGGGATACTTTGAAGAAGTAAAGATCTTGCTTGCTTATCAGCTTTGAAACGGTTCTTTTGTTCATCAGAAAATTGGGCATACTCTAGCGTAACATTTTTCATCTTCTGTTCTCTTTCCACGTTCCCATCCTCACTGTCAGAAGAATCATCTTCAGCATCATTATCATCATCATCAGGTACTTGGACAGAAAGTGGTGCCATGGGACCTTCTTTAATTGATAAAAGAATGTTATCTCCGTTTGAGTATCGATCCACAAAGTCAAGAAATCTGTCTTTCCATTGTTCGTAATCCCCTTTGAACATAACTGGGGGTTTGACATCCGTGCCAATGGAAAGAGCGTCTTTTGAAGTCATCCTGTATTATATAAAAATAAGAAATTGGATTTGACCGTTAGTCCAGATAAAATTTGATCACACAAGAAATTTTATCCCCCTAGGCAGACTTAGCACGGGGGTCCCGCTAAGTCTCGAGGTTTCGAAAAAAATCTCAGAAAAAAAATTCTAAGTCTGGTTTGCGTTTCAAGGTTTGCGTGCCAAATGGGGTGCGCAAACTGAGGTTTGCGGGTCTAGTGGGAAGCGCAAGGTTGAGGTTTACGGGTCTTGTTATACGCGCAAGATGGAGGTATGCGGGTCTAACTTGATGCGAGAAGTTTTCTTTGCGTTTGCTTGAGGACCCGAGAACTGAGGTTTGCGATTGTCTTGAGATATGCAAAGTTTGAGCATTGCGTTTCTAGTTGGGAGCGCAAAGTCGACTTGTCCTTTGAAGAGATGAACACAAAGGCTTGAGGTTTGCGGGTCTTTTGAGAACCGCAAAGTATGCTTTGCGTTTGAAGTTGGAGCCGCAAAGTCTGCTTTGCGTTTGTAGTGGGACGCGCAAAGTGGGACTTTGCGTGTTATTCTTCCTCTAGTTTGCGGGTTATTCGACCTGTACTTTGAAAATTCGTCTAAAATCTGTATTGAAACGATTTAGCAATAACAAACACTACCCTTATGTCTAGAAACACTTCTAGAACAGATTGTAGGCACTCGATCTCACTAAAACACTCATTTTAGAAATTAATCTGATCGCACAGTGACTTACTCTTCTCAACTCTTTTCTCACAAAAACCACAAATTGGAACTCGATTTAAGCTTTAACGTGAAATTAAACACATACAACTCGATCTAGCATGTATTTCGATCACACTCTGATCGATTCTAACACCTAAAACAGTTTAAATCTCGAAATCGATTTTCAATATGAACACAGAGACATTTTTCAGAAAAACTTGATTTTGATCTTAATCAGGCTCTGATACAAATTGTGGGTCCAACAATACTATCAAGTTTATAGATTAACGACACAATATGATTACCAACCTGTATTGATATATAACAACGGTTACAAGGTTGATCAGATTTAAGCTTGGATGTGTTCTCTCTGTTTTTCACCTTTAAGTGTGTGTTTTGTGTTGATCTGATATTTTCGATTATATTCTCTTAGCTTCTACAACACACAACTTAACAACTAATATCTAACTAACATAATATCTAAATTTAATATCTAGATATTATTTCTAAATAATAATATCTAACTAACTTAGATATTAACTAAATTAAACTAAATACTAAATTACAATTAACATTAATTACTTTGACATTTTATTACAAACGACTTAGACTATTATTAATGAGACGACTTTTATGCTTTAGCTTCAGATTGCGATCTTCAATTTGGATGATCTTGAATCCAATGAGACTGTGTCTTAACATAGATGTACGCTATCACTTCATCAAAGATCATGTATAAAAAGGTGATATCGAAATGCACTTTGTTCAAACTGACTTCCAGTTAGCTGATCTTTTCACCAAGCCGTTGGATGAAAAGCGATTCCTGTTTCTAATCATCAAACTTGGTATGTTGAAAATGTCTTCTTAACCTTACTCATGATTTGGGGGGGAGTATTCTGACGCTTGATGTTGTGTTTTCTATATTTATTCTCTAACTGTTGCTAACAATAGAGGAATCATTTTCACAAATGATTACCATTATTTATTCTATGCGCAGGTTTGTTCAAGTGACAATGGATTCTAATCGCATCTGATTAGAACCCACACTTCAGTGCTTTATTTTTCATTTGTTTTCTATTTAAAAAAAACTTATTATTAAGTTGAGGGGGAGCTTAATAGACAAAGAGCTTAATAGCTAACCACCTTTAGTTTGAGGGGGAGAATTGCATTGTCAAACATATTTATGTTTTGACTTCTCCAAATTTTTATTCTTCATGTTTAATTGTATTCCTTTGTGCTTTCGTGTACAAAAAGTTGTTGAACAACACACTTTTTTAGGAAAATACATAGGATTCAGTGTGTGAGCTTAACAGAACTTCGATGGATTCACGTTAACCAGTGTCTCCTACCCCGGAAGTATTCCTTGAGTGATTAAGGGGAGAGGGGTCAAAAGAATTGAGTGATGGTGTGCGACGAGGTAAAATGGAAAAGAGAGATTGGTTAGATGTGAGATTTAAAAGATTAAAAGAAAGAGGGTGAGAGAACAGAGTAAAAGAATATCAGACTCTGTACCAAACTTCTTTCTGAGCCGGGCAGCCACATAAACTGATTGGTTCACATTCTTTGATGATCATCATTGAAAAAGGCACCTAGCACATGCCATCTCTTGCATACAACCCCACCAGCTACTCATTCTTTTCTCAAAAAGAGAATGTTTCACATTTTCTAGGGAAGCAGCACATATGCTATTGGTTCTTCATTTAGAAGACACTGATATTGAAAAAGAAGGAAAGTTGGCCCACCTTCGACCTTTTCTCATGCACATTGAGTCTGTGTATAATTTGTTGTTGTCTCAACAAGTTTACATACTTTGAGCCTAAATTGAAAAGCAATCATCGGTGCTTAATTCTTTCATACATATGCACGAGCACATAGAAATTTGTTTTCTGTCAGAACGTTCATAGATAACCATGTGTTATTCGATGAATGAATGGAAATCCTGGGGAGCCAACATCAAAACCAGCTCCTTATATAGTAAGTTTGTGTTAATCAGTGACTTTGTGTCACTGACAGGCATTCCAAACTGAGTCATTTGTTGATTCAGGGTTACCACATTTATTTTATTTGAATCTGAAAAGATTGAAATAATCACTTTCTCCATTTGGAGAGACTGCTCTTATTTCCACACAGGGATATATACATGAAGACAGTGCTTAATTGATGACTATATAAAAAGGGGAAGATTGTTTTGCTATGTTTTGATGATGATGATCCTCACCACTCATCAAAAAGGGGGAGAATAATCAAAAGAGAGAATACAAGAAGAATGCAAGAATTTTGATTAAAGACTGCTGAAGATTTCAAAGAATTCAAAGTGTTTGAGCTTATTCGATTCATCAAAAGTTTGATTGAAGATGATCGTCTGTATCTGAAGTTTTCAAGAGAAGTGAAGACCCGAAGCAAAATTGCCAATTTTTTTTTAATCTTGAATCCAAAGGGGGAGATTGTTGGATCATAAATTGTATTCAAGATTAAAGTTAAGGGTTCAAATTGTATTTATTTAATAGTTATTTGTAACTAGGCCCAAAAGCCCATTTGGCTTATACGACCTAAGTATTAATAGGTTTTAGGTATTAGGTTTTTAGGTTAATCCTCTAATAACTCTCATAATCCTAATTATCAAAGAGGTAGCCGTATTCGTATTCTGTAATCGTACAAGGTACCAAGAACACACAAGGTTTTCATTGATTAATCAAGGGATCGTGGTATGTTATTCTGATCTGTTTATCTCTTGATCTGTATAGTTGATAGGGTAATTTTATTTACCCTATTTTTAACTCGTTTTTTATAATTTTAAGCATTTTTATTTTCCCAATTGAGTCTTTTTATTATCTATTTTTTAGTGTTTTCAATTAAATAAATATTTTACGCTTTTTGTCGTTTTTATATTTGTTTTGAAAGAAAACGTCGAAAAATTCTTATTTTTATTTATGTTTTTATTTTAGGATCGATGCGAAGGTCGTGGGAAGTCGACATCAAATGGTG
The DNA here is from genome assembly GCA_023525745.1 of Arctium lappa. Lineage (NCBI taxonomy): Eukaryota > Viridiplantae > Streptophyta > Magnoliopsida > Asterales > Asteraceae > Arctium > Arctium lappa. The sequence continues at coordinate 50,699,680 of CM042057.1, forward strand.
ACGCGGATACGACAATAGACTTTCCCTTTTTGGACCGACACAACGAGACGTGAAGATGGACCGGATTGTTGTTAGACGAGTGCCACTGTTTAGGCCGAACGTTTTTAGACTATTGAATAAATCACATGGGCCGAAATCTGTATTTTTTTTATGCAAACTGTTGGGCCAAATTCAATGATGGGTCGGTTGTTGTTTTTGGTAGGCTTAAAAAAGCCTTTTATTACCAAAAGCCCATGGCTAAATTCTTGTGGCTATATATAGATAGCCTTGGGGAGAAGACAACATAACACAACACATTTTATTTTTTTTACCTTCATCTTTCTCCCTTCCTCTCTCTCTCTCTCTCTCACGGCTCTCTCTCTTTCTCTCCTACTTTTTTTTTCTTTTTTTTTAAGTCTAGATTCATTGAATCTATACAATGATGAATATCATCCTACTTCCATCATTTTTCCATAACTCATTCTTGAGTATTGGAGAATTAGTATAATTAGGAACTTCTTTGTATTGGGAGGTTTGAAAGTAGTGAGCTAAGAGCTTATGGTTGGATCGTAATCGCTCTAGCTCACCGTTCAAACTTCTTATTTTGTGGTTCAAAAGTAATATAAAATATCATCGTATTTTAAGTATTCGTTAGTAAGTGCATCGTTTCATTTCTCCTAGTTCGACTAAATTCTTACGGTTAGTTTAACGCGTGATTTTTATTTTGGTCTCATTACGGCTTTAGTTCTATTACAAACCGGAAGTCTGAAAAATAATTTCGGATTCCCAGCTTTTGTTGGTTCACGGTTTGTTGTGGTTATTAAATCCGTTTTATGTTTCCAAATTTATAAAAATCATTCGTAAGTTGGTTAGTTTCCTTCACGTCATACAGTACCATGAAATCTTCACTCAAGTCACGTTTGAATCCCACATTTGAAACAAGATTTTCCATCTTCATTTTTTATTCCATCCTATCTTTATAATTCTCATTTTACTTTACCGTTATTTATTTTAACGCATTTTAATTTCCGCAATTTAATTTCTGCAATTTAATTTCCGTTATTTACTTTCAGTCTTTTATTTTATGCAACTTTATTTCATTGTCCAAAGAGAAGTTACGAGCACAACAATCCTACGATTTTTATCGTTGATTGTTTGAAAACGCCGACCATCTCTTTTAGAAAGGTTAAGGGCACAACACTCCTACGATTTTTAATCGTTGATTGTTTGAAAACGCCAACCACCTATTTTAGTTAAATTTACATTTCTGCTTTTGTTATATTTATAATCGGTACGAAGTTAAGTTGGGACAAAGACTGATCAAAAGTTATAACGGTGTTTCGTATCGCATGATTGTCCGAAGTTATTTAAATTAGAGTTATATTTTATGGTAGACTGCAATTAATCAATTGACAACTGGTTTATTGTACGACGGCTCATTTGAGTTTCATGAAATATCGACTTTAAGATAACCAAGGAATGCGATCTCATCTTTTTATCCAATTATTAATCTCATTCCAACAAAGCATTGTACCGATGGTTCTTTTTAATTAATTGTTCAGTAGTGTTAATCAAATCCCCCAATCAAAAATATTGTTTTCGAATTCGCCATCTGAAACTCGCTTTTACAGACCCGACTTTCGAGGAGAACTTTTCCACGCTTCCCTGTGGGATCGATATTCGGTACTTTGTACCATTATTACTTGTTAACAGACGGCAGTAGATTAAGATGTATACTTGCGTCGAGATCTATTTTCTTGCATTTTAAAAAGGTGTAAACACGAAAAGCCGCGAACAAGTTTTTGGCGCCGTTGCCGGGGAAGCACGCTAAAAGATTTTCTTTCTAAGTAAGGTTTATAAAATCAAGTTTTTCTTTCATCTATTTTGAAAAGAAAAAAAAAAAGTAGAAAAAAAAATTTGAAAAAAAAAATTAATTTTCGAAAAAAAAAATCATTAAAAGTTCGAAAAAGTGCATGCCAAGATTGTCACACGGTGATTTTTTTCAACTTGATCCCGATATTGAACGAACATTTAGACAACGAAGAAGAATCCAAAAGGCTAATTTAATCTTAAATTCTTCCGAAATGTCTGAACATGAATATATGACGGATGAAGAACAAATCCCCGAGGTAAATCTAAATGGGCATCAAAACAATCAAGAAAATAATAATAATCGAAGAAATCGTGATAGGGAAATTCCCCATGACCGCGAAGATCCAAATGAACCGCCAATAAATACTGATGATGAGGAACAAAACATTTTTCGATTAGCAAATTCCAAAGATGGTGGTATTATGTCTTACGCTGTTCCTGTTTTAACCCAGTTACATCCAGGAATTCTTAAACCAACTTTGCAAACCCACCATTTTGAATTAAAACCGATAATGTTTCAGATGTTGCAAACTAACGGCCAGTACGTTGGTTTGCCAGCTGAAGATCCTCATTCTCACCTTCGGTCTTTCATGGAGATTACAGATTCTTTTAAACTGCCTGGTGTACAAGACGATACTCTAAAATTAAAACTTTTTCCATACTCTCTAAGAGATAGAGCAAGGTCTTGGTACAACTCGTTGAAACCAGATTCTATAATTACATGGACCCAAATGGCAGAAAAGTTTTTGAAAAAATATTTTCCACCCACGAGGAATGCTAAGTCCAGAAATGAAATCTGCACTTTTAGACAAATGGACGATGAAGCAGTTCCTGATGCATGGGATAGGTATAAAGAACTGTTAAGAAAATGCCCTCATCATGGCATTCCGTATTGCATTCAGCTAGAGACGTTTTACAGTGGTTTAAATACTACTGCTAAACAAATGCTCGATGCTACTGCACACGGAGCTTTCACAGCTTGTACCTACAATGAAGGATATGAAATCCTTGAAAGAATTTCAAACAACAATGGTCAATGGGCTGATCCACGTGCTTTACCTAGAAAGGCAGCAGGGGTACAAGACACAGATGCTTATGCATTATTATCTTCACAGCTGGCCGACATGGCATCTTTAATCAAAAATCTTAACGCTGTGCAAGTTAATATTGTAGCACCTACCCCTACTGTGCAGTCTATACAGTGCACCTACTATGGAGAGGGTCATCACTTTGAACATTGTCCTGGAAATCTCGAGAGAGTCAATTATGTCAGCAGTAATAACAAGGGTGGACCTTTTTCTCAAACTTACAATCCTGAGTGGAGAAACCATCCAAATTTTTCTTGGCATAGTCCTGCCCAAAATCTACCACCACCAAAGTTACAAGGATAACCCAATTTTCACCAACAGTCTTATCACAGACCTCAAACTAACCAACATGGGAATTTTCAGAATAATCAACCTGGTTACCAACAAAAGTCAAACCAACAGGCCGACTCATCTACTTCTTTGGAAGCAATGATGAAAGCATTCATGACCCAAACACAGGCATCAATAAAAAATCTGGAAACCTAGGTGGGTCAAATGGCTTTGGAGATTAGGAAACGTCCTTCAGGTTCTCTCCCTAGTGATACAGAAACACCTCAGAGAATTGGAAAAGAACATGTGAAAGCGGTGACATTAAGAAGTAGACAGGACTTACCAGAAAATATTCAAAAAGAACTGAAGACAGAAAAAGCAGAGCCTGAAAAGAAAAACACAGTTTCAGATTCTGCTCAACCCAGTGTGAGCACTAGGTCCGAAAACACTGTAGGGCCCATTGAAACTCCCCCCATTCCAAAGAGATCAGACTATCCAACATTATTCCCAAATGAACCCAAGGAAGTTCAAAAAGAAGATGAGCAGACTGTTTTGGATGTGTCACAATCTGGTGGCAATCCCAAAATACCTTGTGAAACCAGACTTGTGGACCCAGTCAAAGTTACACCATCCACTAAGGTAGAAAAAATCTCACCGACTGTCCCAGCACCTACTCCTCAAAAGACTACATCTCCTACTCCGGTTCCTCTCTATATTCCTTATCCTCAGAGATTGAGGAATCAAAGAGATGAATTGCAATTCAAAAAGTTTTTAGATGTTTTTAAACAGTTGCATATCAACATACCTTTGGTGGAAGCCATTGAACAAATGCCAAACTATGCAAAAATTTTAAAAGACATTTTAAGCAAAAAGAAAAAGTTGAATGAGTATGAGACTATAGCTCTGACAGAAGAGTGCAGTGTTATGTTGTCCAGCAAAATCCCTCCGAAACTAAAAGATCCTGGGACTTTCACAATCCCTTGTTCCATAGGAGGAAAAGAAGTAGGAAAAGCCCTATGTGACTTAGGTGCCAGCATAAACCTTATGCCTTTATCTGTTTTCAACACTTTAGGTATAGGTGAGGCTAGACCTACCACTGTTTCACTCTTGTTAGCAGACAAGTCCATAGCTTGGCCAAAAGGTAAGATTGAGGATGTCCTTGTCCAAGTTAATAAATTTATTTTTCCTGCAGACTTTATCATCTTAGATTTTGAAGTTGACAAAGACATCGCCATTATCTTAGGGAGACCATTCCTTGCAACAGGAAGAACTTTAATAGATGTCCAAAAGGGTGAACTCACCATGAGAGTTCAAGACCAACAAGTGACTTTCAATGTGTTGGATTCCCTTAGATATCCTGAAGAGAAGGAGGAATGTTCTACATTAAGTTTGATTGAATCTTGGTGTCAAGACCAAAGTTTTGGGGAGGTCTTGGGAATTGATAGTGAGGAATATACAACAGAGATTGAGGAATTAGAAGACATACAGGTTACCTATGCTGTTGAAATTTTACATAGTGAGGATCAGAAAACGCTTGTTCCTTCCATAGAATGTGCTCCACACTTGGAACTGAAACAACGTCCCTCACATTTGAAATATGCCTTTTTAAGAGATCCAGGGAAGTTGCCAGTCATTATTTCAGCATCTTTAGAATCTGATCAAGAGTAACAGTTGATTGCCATGTTGAAACTACACACCAAGGCCATAGGATGGACCATTGCAGATTTGAAGGGCATAACCCCTACCATTTGTCAGCATAAGATAATTTTAGAAAACATAGATTTCACCTCAGTTGAGCCTCAAAGAAGACTCAATCCTATGATGAAAGAAGTTGTGAAAAAGGAAATCTTGAAATGGCTTGATGCTGGCATAATCTATCCTATTGCTAGTAGTACATGTGTCACTCCAGTGCAATGTGTGCCCAAGAAGGGAGGAGTTACTGTGATAACCAATGAGAAAAATGAATTAATACCCACTAGGATTGTATCAGGATGGAGGATATGTATGGACTACCGGAAGCTTAACCAAGCCACCCAAAAACACCATTTTCCATTACCCTTCATTGACCAAATGTTGGACAGACTAGTGGGGAAAGAATTTTAATGTTTCTTAGACGGTTATTCTGGTTACAATCAAATTGCCATTGCACCTGAGGATCAGGAGAAAACAACTTTTACTTGTCCTTATGGGACCTTTGCATTTAGAAGAATGCCTTTTGGACTCTGTAATGCCCCTGCCACTTTCCAAAGATGTATGATGTCCATTTTTTCTGACATGCTTGAACAATCCATGGAAATTTTCATGGATGATTTTTCTGTTTATGGGACATCATATGATCTGTGTTTACAAAACCTTGAAAAAAGTCTTAAAAGATGTGAAGAAACGGATTTGGTTTTAAACTGGGAAAAATGTCACTTTATGGTTAAAGAGGGCATTGTGTTAGGGCATCTCATTTCCAATAGAGGTATTGAGGTTGATAAGGCAAAGTTGGAAGTAATTGCAAAGTTGCCTGAACCAACTACTGTAAAAGGTATCAGAAGTTTTCTTGGACATGCAGGTTTTTACCGGAGGTTCATAAAAGATTTTTCAAAAATATCCAAACCTCTGTGTTCACTATTACAGCATGACCATGCATTTAGTTTTGATGAAGATTGTAAGAAGGCTTTTAACATTTTAAAAGATGCATTGGTCACGACACCTGTAATAGTGACACCTGACTGGTCCTTACCTTTTGAAATAATGACTGATGCAAGTGACTGGGCAGTAGGAGCAGTTCTAGGGCAGAGAAAGAATAAAATATTTCACTCTATTTACTATGCTAGTAAAACTCTCAATGACGCCCAAATCAACTACACTACCACTGAAAAGGAATTATTAGCTGTGGTGTTTGCTTTTGAAAAATTCAGATCATACGAAGAAGAATCCAAAAGGCTAATTTAGTCTTAAATTCTTCCGAAATGTCTGAACATGAATATATGACGGATGAAGAACAAATCCCCGAGGTAAATCTAAATGGGCATCAAAACAATCAATAAAATAATAATAATCGAAGAAATCGTGATAGAGAAATTCCCCATGACCGCGAAGATTTCAATGATCGCGAAGATCCAAATGAACCGCCAATAAATACTGATGATGAGGAACAAAACATTTTTCGATTAGCAAATTCCAAAGATGGTGGTATTATGTCTTGCGCTGTTCCTGTTTTAACCCAGTTACATCCAGGAATTCTTAAACCAACTTTGCAAACCCACCATTTTGAATTAAAACCGATAATGTTTCAGATGTTGCAAACTAACGGCCAGTACGCTGGTTTGCCAGCTGAAGATCCTCATTCTCACCTTCGGTCTTTCATGGAGATTACAGATTCTTTTAAACTGCCTGGTGTACAAGACGATACTCTAAATTTAAAACTTTTTCCATACTCTCTAAGAGATAGAGCAAGGTCTTGGTACAACTTGTTGAAACCAGATTCTATAATTACATGGACCCAAATGGCAGAAAAGTTTTTGAAAAAATATTTTCCACCCACGAGGAATGCTAAGTCCAGAAATGAAATCTGCACTTTTAGACAAATGGACGATGAAGCAGTTCCTGATGCATGGGATAGGTATAAAGAACTGTTAAGAAAATGCCCTCATCATGGCATTCCGTATTGCATTCAGCTAGAGACGTTTTACAGTGGTTTAAATACTACTGCTAAACAAATGCTCGATGCTACTGCACACGGAGCTTTCACAGCTTGTACCTACAATGAAGGATATGAAATCCTTGAAAGAATTTCAAACAACAATGGTCAATGGGCTGATCCACGTGCTTTACCTAGAAAGGCAGCAGGGGTACAAGACACAGATGCTTATGCATTATTATCTTCACAGCTGGCCGACATGGCATCTTTAATCAAAAATCTTAACGCTGTGCAAGTTAATATTGTAGCACCTACCCCTACTGTGCAGTCTATACAGTGCACCTACTGTGGAGAGGGTCATCACTTTGAACATTGTCCTGGAAATCCCGAGAGAGTCAATTATGTCAGCAGTAATAACAAGGGTGGACCTTTTTCTCAAACTTACAATCCTGAGTGGAGAAACCATCCAAATTTTTCTTGGCATAGTCCTGCCCAAAATCTACCACCACCAAAGTTGCAAGGACAACCCAATTTTCACCAACAGTCTTATCACAGACCTCAAACTAACCAACATGGGAATTTTCAGAATAATCAACCTGGTTACCAACAAAATTCAAACCAACAGGTCGACTCATCTACTTCTTTGGAAGCAATGATGAAAGCATTCATGACCCAAACACAGGCATCAATAAAAAATCTGGAAACCCAGGTGGGTCAAATGGCTTTGGAGATTAGGAAACGTCCTTCAGGTTCTCTCCCTAGTGATACAGAAACACCTCAGAGAATTGGAAAAGAACATGTGAAAGCGGTGACATTAAGAAGTAGACAGGACTTACCAGAAAATATTCAAAAAGAACTGAAGACAGAAAAAGCAGAGCCTGAAAAGAAAAACACAGTTTCAGATTCTGCTCAACCCAGTGTGAGCACTAGGTCCGAAAACACTGTAGGGCCCATTGAAACTCCCCCCATTCCAAAGAGATCAGACTATCCAACATTATTCCCAAATGAACCCAAGGAAGTTCAAAAAGAAGATGAGCAGACTGTTTTGGATGTGTCACAATCTGGTGGCAATCCCAAAATACCTTGTGAAACCAGACTTGTGGACCCAGTCAAAGTTACACCATCCACTAAGGTAGAAAAAATCTCACCGACTGTCCCAGCACCTACTCCTCAAAAGACTACATCTCCTACTCCGGTTCCTCTCTATATTCCTTATCCTCAGAGATTGAGGAATCAAATAGATGAATTGCAATTCAAAAAGTTTTTAGATGTTTTTAAACAGTTGCATATCAACATACCTTTGGTGGAAGCCATTGAACAAATGCCAAACTATGCAAAATTTTTAAAAGACATTTTAAGCAAAAAGAAAAAGTTGAATGAGTATGAGACTGTAGCTCTGACAGAAGAGTGCAGTGTTATGTTGTCCAGCAAAATCCCTCCGAAACTAAAAGATCCTGGGACTTTCACAATCCCTTGTTCCATAGGAGGAAAAGAAGTAGGAAAAGCCCTATGTGACTTAGGTGCCAGCATAAACCTTATGCCTTTATCTGTTTTCAACACTTTAGGTATAGGTGAGGCTAGACCTACCACTGTTTCACTCTTGTTAGCAGACAAGTCCATAGCTTGGCCAAAAGGTAAGATTGAGGATGTCCTTGTCCAAGTTGATAAATTTATTTTTCCTGCAGACTTTATCATCTTAGATTTTGAAGTTGACGAAGACATCCCCATTATCTTAGGGAGACCATTCCTTGCAACAGGAAGAACTTTAATAGATGTCCAAAAGGGTGAACTCACCATGAGAGTTCAAGACCAACAAGTGACTTTCAATGTGTTGGATTCCCTTAGATATCCTGAAGAGAAGGAGGAATGTTCTACATTAAGTTTGATTGAATCTTGGTGTCAAGACCAAAGTTTTGGGGAGGTCTTGGGAATTGATAGTGAGGAATATACAACAGAGATTGAGGAATTAGAATACATACAGGTTACCTCTGCTGTTGAAATTTTACATAGTGAGGATCAGAAAACGCTTGTTCCTTCCATAGAATGTGCTCCAGACTTGGAACTGAAACAACTTCCCTCACATTTGAAATATGCCTTTTTAGGAGATCCAGGGAAGTTGCCAGTCATTATTTCAGCATCTTTAGAATCTGATCAAGAGTAACAGTTGATTGCCATGTTGAAACTACACACCAAGGCCATAGGATGGACCATTGCAGATTTGAAGGGCATAACCCCTACCATTTGTCAGCATAAGATAATTTTAGAAAACATAGATTTCACCTCAGTTGAGCCTCAAAGAAGACTCAATCCTATGATGAAAGAAGTTGTGAAAAAGGAAATCTTGAAATGGCTTGATGCTGGCATAATCTATCCTATTGCTAGTAGTACATGTGTCAGTCCAGTTCAATGTGTGCCCAATAAAAGAGGAGTTACTGTGATAACCAATGAGAAAAATGAATGAATACCCACTAGGATTGTATCAGGTTGGAGGATATGTATGGACTACCGGAAGCTTAACCAAGCCACCCAAAAACACCATTTTCCATTACCCTTCATTGACCAAATGTTGGACAGACTAGTGGGGAAAGAATTTTATTGTTTCTTAGACGGTTATTCTGGTTACAATCAAATTACCATTGCACCTGAGGATCAGGAGAAAACAACTTTTACTTGTCCTTATGGGACCTTTGCATTTACAAGAATGCCTTTTGGACTCTGTAATGCCCCTGCCACTTTCCAAAGATGTATGATGTCCATTTTTTCTGACATGCTTGAACAATCCATGGAAATTTTCATGGATGATTTTTCTGTTTATGGGACATCATACGATCTGTGTTTACAAAACCTTGAAAAAAGTCTTAAAAGATGTGAAGAAACGGATTTGGTTTTAAACTGGGAAAAATGTCACTTTATGGTTAAAGAGGGCATTGTGTTAGGGCATCTCATTTCCAATAGAGGTATTGAGGTTGATAAGGCAAAGTTGGAAGTAATTGCAAAGTTGCCTGAACCAACTACTGTAAAAGGTATCAGAAGTTTTCTTGGACATGCAGGTTTTTACCGGAGGTTCATAAAAGATTTTTCAAAAATATCCAAACCTCTGTGTTCACTATTACAGCATGACCATGCATTTAGTTTTGATGAAGATTGTAAGAAGGCTTTTAACATTTTAAAAGATGCATTGGTCACGACACCTGTAATAGTGACACCTGACTGGTCCTTACCTTTTGAAATAATGACTGATGCAAGTGACTGGGCAGTAGGAGCAGTTCTAGGGCAGAGAAAGAATAAAATATTTCACTCTATTTACTATGCTAGTAAAACTCTCAATGACGCCCAAATCAACTACACTACCACTGAAAAGGAATTATTAGCTGTGGTGTTTGCTTTTGAAAAATTCAGATCATACGAAGAAGAATCCAAAAGGCTAATTTAGTCTTAAATTCTTCCGAAATGTCTGAACATGAATATATGACGGATGAAGAACAAATCCCCGAGGTAAATCTAAATGGGCATCAAAACAATCAAGAAAATAATAATAATCGAAGAAATCGTGATAGGGAAATTCCCCATGACCGCGAAGATTTCAATGATCGCGAAGATCCAAATGAACCGCCAATAAATACTGATGATGAGGAACAAAACATTTTTCGATTAGCAAATTCCAAAGATGGTGATATTATGTCTTACGCTGTTCCTGTTTTAACCCAGTTACATCCAGGAATTCTTAAACCAACTTTGCAAACCCACCATTTTGAATTAAAACCGATAATGTTTCAGATGTTGCAAACTAACGGCCAGTACGCTGGTTTGCCAGCTGAAGATCCTCATTCTCACCTTCGGTTTTTCATGGAGATTACAGATTCTTGTAAACTGTCTGGTGTACAAGACGATACTCTAAAATTAAAACTTTTTCCATACTCTCTAAGAGATAGAGCAAGGTCTTGGTACAACTCGTTGAAACCAGATTCTATAATTACATGGACCCAAATGGCAGAAAAGTTTTTGAAAAAATATTTTCCACCCACGAGGAATGCTAAGTCCAGAAATGAAATCTGCACTTTTAGACAAATGGACGATGAAGCAGTTCCTGATGCATGGGATAGGTATAAAGAACTGTTAAGAAAATGCCCTCATCATGGCATTCCGTATTGCATTCAGCTAGAGACGTTTTACAGTGGTTTAAATACTACTGCTAAACAAATGCTCGATGCTACTGCACACGGAGCTTTCACAGCTTGTACCTACAATGAAGGATATGAAATCCTTGAAAGAATTTCAAACAACAATGGTCAATGGGCTGATCCACGTGCTTTACCTAGAAAGGCAGCAGGGGTACAAGACACAGATGCTTATGCATTATTATCTTCACACCTGGCCGACATGTCATCTTTAATCAAAAATCTTAACGTTGTGCAAGTTAATATTGTAGCACCTACCCCTACTGTGCAGTCTATACAGTGCACCTACTATGGAGAGGGTCATCACTTTGAACATTGTCCTGGAAATCCCGAGAGAGTCAATTATGTCAGCAGTAATAACAAGGGTGGACCTTTTTCTCAAACTTACAATTCTGAGTGGAGAAACCATCCAAATTTTTCTTGGCATAGTCCTGCCCAAAATCTACCACCACCAAAGTTGCAAGGACAACCCAATTTTCACCAACAGTCTTATCACAGACCTCAAACTAACCAACATGGGAATTTTCAGAATAATCAACCTGGTTACCAACAAAAGTCAAACCAACAGGCCGACTCATCTACTTCTTTGGAAGCAATGATGAAAGCATTCATGACCCAAACACAGGCATCAATAAAAAATCTGGAAACCCAGGTGGATCAAATGGCTTTGGAGATTAGGAAACGTCCTTCAGGTTCTCTCCCTAGTGATACAGAAACACCTCAGAGAATTGGAAAAGAACATGTGAAAGCGGTGACATTAAGAAGTAGACAGGACTTACCAGAAAATATTCAAAAAGAACTGAAGACAGAAAAAGCAGAGCCTCAAAAGAAAAACACAGTTTCAGATTCTGCTCAACCCAGTGTGAGCACTAGGTCCGAAAACACTGTAGGGCCCATTGAAACACCCCCCATTCCAAAGAGATCAGACTATCCAACATTATTCCTAAATGAACCCAAGGAAGTTCAAAAAGAAGATGAGCAGACTGTTTTGGATGTGTCACAATCTGGTGGCAATCCCAAAATACCTTGTGAAACCAGACTTGTGGACCCAGTCAAAGTTACACCATCCACTAAGGTAGAAAAAATCTCACCGACTGTCCCAGCACCTACTCCTCAAAAGACTACATCTCCTACTCCGGTTCCTCTCTATATTCCTTATCCTCAGAGATTGAGGAATCAAAGAGATGAATTGCAATTCAAAAAGTTTTTAGATGTTTTTAAACAGTTGCATATCAACATACCTTTGGTGGAAGCCATTGAACAAATGCCAAACTATGCAAAAATTTTAAAAGACATTTTAAGCAAAAAAAAAAGTTGAATGAGTATGAGACTGTAGCTCTGACAGAAGAGTGCAGTGTTATGTTGTCCAGCAAAATCCCTCCGAAACTAAAAGATCCTGGGACTTTCACAATCCCTAGTTTACATGCTAATGCACCGTGTTGCATAGTGATGTTTTTTACATGCTCGAGTGCGTTGGTCATTCTTGTGAAGTCATGTAATGTTAGACTGTGTTGCATTGGATCTATAGGCACGTAAGTCAGTCTGTTTTGGATGGTCAATTGGTTATTGCGAGGTTGAGCTCCGGTATCTATGTTTTACAACCAAAAACTTAACAAGTATGGACTAGGAGGGTTGAGTTTGGTGGTGCTACCGAGGAGGTAGGCACTAAGACCTCCATCGCTTGAAGTAATGTCTGGGAGGTAGTCTTTAAGTGTGTCGGGCCTTCGGGATGGAGTTTTTTGGAATGTTCATCAAGGTCAACTGACTTGACGTGAAACTCATTAAATAAATTGTAGGGACACTTGG